>JAPDVR010000003.1:48306808-49596808 GCA_026230005.1 Gila orcuttii
TTACAGTAACTGTAAGATAAAAATTTATATGAATGCCTGGCTAAATAGATGCGTCTTCAGTCTAGTTTTAAACTGGGAGAGCGAGTCTGAGCAACGAACAATATCAGGAAGGCTATTCCAGAGCTTCGGAGCTAAATGTGAAAATGCTCTGCCTCCTTTGGTGGATCTGGATATCCTAGGAATGACCAGAAACCTCGAATCTAGTGATCTTAAAGAGCGCGATGGATTGTAAGGCGATAGAAGATCCGTTAAATAGACTGGAGCTAAACCATTTAGAGCTTTATAGGTCAAAAGCAATACCTTGTAATTAATACGGAACTTTATAGGTAACCAATGAAGTGATGATAAAATCGGTGTTATATGATCATATTTTCTTGATCTAGTAAGAACTCTAGCGGCTGCATTTTGGACTAACTGTAGCTTGTTTATTGAAGATGCAGGACAACCAGCTAATAAAGCATTACAGTAATCTAGTCTCGAGGTCATGAATGCATGAACTAACTTTTCTGCATCAGAGACTGATAGCATATTACGTAGCTTAGCAATGTTTCTAAGGTGGAAAAAGGCTGTTTTTGTAACATATGAAATATGCTTTTCAAAAGACAGGTTGCAGTCTAATGTAACACCCAGGTCTTTTACTGTAGCGGATAGAGTAAAAGGGCATCCTACTGTGTTAAAGTCGTGCTGTGAAAGGTTTTGTGGATGGTTTTTAGAACCGATAAGTATTACCTCTGTCTTGTCTGGATTTAATAAAAGAAAATTATGCGTCATCCAATCTTTTATATCTTTAACACAATCTGTCAATTTGGATAATTTAGCGTATTCATCTGGCCGTGAGGAAATATATATTTGAGTGTCATCAGCATAACAATGGAAACTAATTCCATGTTTCCTTAGAATATTACCAAGTGGCAGCATATATATTGAGAATAATAAAGGGCCTAACACAGATCCCTGCGGCACTCCATAGTTTGCCGAAGTTATAATCGATTTTTCTCCATTTAAGTAGACGAAATGGTAGCGGTCAGATAAGTATGACCTGAACCAGCTTAATGCTTGTCCTTGAACACCAGTGTAATTTTGTAGTCGATCTAAGAGTATTGTGTGATCTATAGTATCGAACGCAGCACTAAGATCAAGTAAAACTAGTACTGAGATACAGCCTTGGTCCGAAGCTAAAAGTAAATCATTTGTGATTCTAACAAGCGCAGTTTCAGTGCTATGATGTGGCCTGAATCCAGACTGAAACTTTTCATAGATGTCGTTTTCTTGCAAGAAAGAGCCGAGTTGAGCGGACACAACTTTTTCTAATATTTTTGACATAAATGGAAGATTCGAAATGGGTCTGTAATTTGCTAGGTTATTTGGATCTAATTGTGGTTTCTTAATAAGAGGTTTTATAACTGCCAGCTTGAACGTTCTTGGAACATGACCTAAAGATAAAGATGAGTTAATAATATTGAGAAGAGGCTCTTCCACTACAGGTAACACTTCTTTCAGTAGTTCAGTTGGTATAGGATCTAATAAACATGTTGTTGTTTTAGATGAAGTGATAAGTTTATTTAACTCTTTTTGTTCTATGGTTGTAAAGCATTGTAATTGTTCTTGCGGGGTGATAATTGCGGCCGAATTATAAGGCGCGAGCAAAGATCGAACGTTTACGATTTTGATTCTGATGCTTTCAATTTTCTCGGTGAAGAAGTTCATGAAATCATTACTACTAAACTGTAACGAGGTATTTTGTTCAGACGACGTCTGTTTATTTGTTAGTCTAGCCACGGTATTAAATAAAAACCTTGGATTATTTCGGTTGTTTTCTATTAATTTGCTGAGGTGCTCAGCCCTGGCCGTTTTAAGTGCCTTTTTATAAAGTGACATACTGTCTTTCCACGCGATTCTAAAGACCTCTAAATTAGTTTTTTTCCATTTACGCTCTAAATTACGGATTTCTCTCTTTAAAACATACGTAGTATTATTGTACCATGGTGCTATACTTTTTTCTCTGACCTTTTTTAATCTAATGGGTGCAACAATATCCAATGTTCTAGAGAGAATGGTGCTCATAGTGCTAGTTAGTTCGTCTAATTCATCTGTTTGTTTGGGTTCAGACAGCAGCTGAGACAGATCAGATAAGCTATTTGAGAAATGATCTATGGTGGATGGACGAATTGTTCTACCTGGTCGATAACGTGGCGCAGCATGACATATTACAGCAGTGCGTAATATGCAAGTTACCAAGTAGTGGTCAGTGACATCATCACTTTGTGGAACAATATCTATATCGGTTGGATTGGTTCCATATGATATAATTAAATCGAGTGTATGATTAAGACGATGAGTTGGTCCGGTGACGTTTTGCTTGACCCCGAAGGAGTTTAATAAATCTGTAAACGCAGCCCCTAACGCATCATTTAAATTATCTACGTGTATGTTAAAATCTCCAACAATTAATGCTTTATCGACGTTGACCAAAAGATCTGATAGAAAGTCAGCAAACTCTTTTAGGAAATTGGCGTAAGGCCCTGGAGGTCTATATACGGTAGCCAATGCTAGAGATAATAGGGATTTTTTTCTTACATCTAAGAGCGTAACATTTAGCACAAGTACTTCAAACGAATTAAACCTATGACGAGTTTTCTTAGTAACATTCAGGATATCTCTGTAGATTGTTGCAACACCGCCGCCACGACCGATCAGACGGGGCTCATGCTTATAACAGTATCCTGGCGGAGTAGACTCATTTAGACCGAAATAATCGTTTGGTTTAAGCCAGGTTTCAGTAAGGCACAGAACATCGAAATTATTATCTGTGACCATTTCATTTACAATAACCGCCTTAGGTGTGAGCGATCTAATGTTTAGAAGACCTAGCTTTAGAAATTGTTTTTGTTCACTAATAGCGAGATTTTTTGTTTTAATAACAATTAGATTTTTTCTAGATCCTGCAGTAGATTTATTATTTGATCTTAGTAAACGAGGAATAGACACAGTTTCTATGCAATGTTCTACACTAGTATTAATATCAATTAAATTGGTGCAGTAGAGACTGTGATTTGGATTTTTGGTTACTAGTCAAATGGTATTTACATCTTTAACATAAACATTTAGCCAATTATGATTTAATAATTCTATTTTCATGATTTCCATTACACGAGAGTAGATGTTAAAACTTCATGCTGATTTGTACTCGGCTTTCGCCAAGATATGCACCAACTAAGACATAGCTTTACAGTAACCTATGCTTCTCCATCCATTTACGCTTCTTTCCATATGGTGATGTAAATCTCCTTCTGTCTAGTGTTAACACGCGTCAGCACACACAACGGCTGCAACCACAGTGCGGTCCCCCCATGACAACCGTCTGTATTGAGCTGAGTAGGGGACATCTCTAGGGTCTTCAAGTGGGCACCTTCCGTCCTCAGTGTTTCGTCGACTAGCCCACGACACCTCAAGAGGGCTCGACAGTGACTCTGGCGTCCCAGAGTCACCCCCCTCCGTCCCCCACTCAACTCAGCCCAGCTTACTGACCTCTACATCCCTCCTGCTGCTGAGACCTAACCACAATCTCACAATCTCTCCGCAACCCAACCATACGCGCCAACCCGTTTGACTAAGGCTGTCGAGCCCCACTGGTGCGTTAATATGCAGTTTCAGTGGCAACGGTTCCGTATGGCATACCACCTACTGCAAAACACAATATCTGCCCAACCTCCCATCATTCACGCAATATACACAGGAACGTAATGACTGTAAATACTATACAACCTATACAAATAAACCAACAGACTCTTCAAGTATTCAAGAATTCTACGAAACCGTAGGATGGCGGCCTGTACACAGCCAGCTAGAATCTTTCCGTCTCAACCACAGCCAGTTGCTGCTCCTTTCTGCTGCTTCAGATAAGTTATTTACTGTGCGACGCAACTCTTGGCCACTGAATCCCACGTCTCTGAGGAACCGGGTTGTAGAGTGTGCCACAAAACCTCGACAACCCACTTCCACTGGATAAACCTGGACTCTCCATCCTCGCTGTTCTGCTTCAGTGGCCAGATGAGCATACCGCAGTTTCTTCCTCTCATATGCCTCATCTACCGCATCCTCCCATGGCACTGTTAACTCTATCAGTTGAACAATGCATGCTGATCCAGACCACAAAACAATATCTGGTCGTAGGTTAGTGGTGGCAATCTCAGGTGGAAAAATAAGCCGTTGATCAAGATCAACCAGCATCTTCCAGTCCCTAGCAGCTTCCAGTTGTCCTGGGCGAGAATTGGTGTTAGCACCTTTTCTTGGTGGTTGCTCGCCTGGGCGGAGGAATATTGTCTTCTGCGTGTAATGTTTTGCTAGAACAGGCGGCAACTTATTGGTCATACTACGCTTGCCTTCCAATGCTAAAGCCAAACATCGCAATACTTGGTCATGGTGCAAAGTAAACCGACCTTGGCTAAGAGCCACCTTACATCCTGTCAAAATGTGCCTTAATGTGGCAGGTGATGGACACAAAGGACAAGAGGGATCCTCTCCTACCCAGAGGTTTAGGTTCTGCGGTGATGGGAGAACATCATATGTTGACCTAATAAGGAAACTGATCCTACTCTCTTCCATTGACCAAAGGCCTTGCCAGCCCATTTTGCGTTGTTCCACACTCTCCCATCTCATCCACTCTCCCTGCTTGGCCTGGGAAATGGCCTTTATACATCTCATCCTCTCCTCCTGCTTTCGCACCTCGTTGACTACCAGCTTCCTCCTTTGAGCTGGGCCAGCCTTGTGCCCTCTTCCCATGCTGTACCTGTCCCACGATATCCCCAATTTGAAGGTCAGCCTTTGCCTCTACTACAGATTTCTTTGCTGACCACTTTCTACCAGTTTTTACCACAGGGGCTGCCTCCCTTACACATTTGTCACGTGACTCTGCTAAAGTCATTTCCAGTCTGACCTTGGCACACTTAAACTCCTCGGTTAAAGCAGAGACTGGCAGCTGCAATACTCCTTTACTATAAAGTCCCACTCTGCTGAGGCAGCGTGGAACTCCCAACCATTTATGATGTATGAACTTATTAACACTTCCAGTTTATCCACTGTTGTCAAAGAAACCTCGTACACAGTCAGTGGCCACAGCAACCTTGGCAGTAGACCAAACTGAAAGCACCAGAGTTTTAGTTTGCCTGGTAGAGCACAGCTGTTTATTCTCTTCAACCCTTCCACTGCTTGTCGTCTAACTTTTTTTTTAATTTTGCTGTCTCATTCCTAATTGTAACTCATTCAACATGTCCAACACAGTAAACACGGGTAAATGATCAGTAATATCTGTTACTAAAAGTCCACTTTTAGTTTTCACATTAAATTTGCTTATGAAAATATTATCAATCAATGAAGCACTATCTTTAGTTATTTTAGTTGGTTTCAATATTAATGGATACAAACCCAAACTAAACATAGTATTAACAAATTCTGATGTTTTAGTATGCTCATTAGATTTTAATAGATCAATATTGAAATCTCCACAAACAAAGGTAAACTTTTCATTATGTTTCTCAAGCATCTCTAATATTATCTTACTGAACTTATCTATACAGGAACCTGGAGTCCGATAAACACAACTAATTAACATATTTTTAGATCTATTGCCCCCATTTTCAACAGATAAACATTCCATCAAATTATCAATAGTAAATTATATATATATATATATATATATATATATATATATATATATATATATATATATATATATATATATATATATATATATACCATTTGAGCCCACATATGTTTCAGATAAGCCCTCATGTTTGTTTTAATGTAATATTCTACACATTTTATAAAATAAACATTAAATAATCTTAGTAAGAAATAAACCTGTAAGTAGGCCTAAATGGTAAATGATTTTTACTCTAAATAATGACAATTTTCATTTTAGGTGAACTATTCCTTTAATTTATTCAGTGGGTTAATTTCTTGGTTCAATATTACCTTCCCAGCGGGCACCTTGACGTCAATTTAACATCAATATGACATCAAACATTATGTCAAAATGATGTCACGAAATAGGTCAAAAATGAAAGTCATATTGACGTCAAAGTGTCTATGTCAATTTGATGTCAAGATTTTGACCTCTGCTGATGTGATTAATTGAGTGATGATTGGCCAATATTGAAGACACCTGATGTTAACAAGCAGAATCTCTGAAGGAGAAAATCACAATTTTAAGCCACCATTTTGGTGATCAATGTTTGCTTTAATTGGGCTCTTGACCCTAAAGTTTTTAACTTTAGAATTTATTTGGCTGCTGAAACCAAGTGATGAACAGCCAGATGAACAAAGAGTAAAATTGATCTGATGGTGTTGGTTATGTTTTGACATAATCACCAATTGGCCTGAGTCACTGAACTCATTTAGAGTCAAATCTCTGCGTTATATTTATATTGGTAATTACCGCATCATGGTATATTCTACAGCATATAATCCTGAATTTTTTGTTTAATCCAAAGGATTTCCTAAAAGTTGTTCTGATATAACAAATATGGCTTTAGGCACACACAGACATCTAGAATCAGTGTATGCATCTCAACAATGGTGACGAACAGAATATTCAATTAGGAAAAGGAAATAAAACAAATCAGATCATAATTTATTCATACCGCAAAGCATGATGGGAGCCATTTATGAGTTTTGATTGGTGGCACCCAGAATGCACTGCAACTTATTATTGTCACCCTTGTTGAGATTCACAGGCTGATTATTGATCTCAGTGTGTCTAAAATATATTATATAAATAAACTATATTTTTTATATTTTTTATTTTTTAAAGTCTTCTGATCAGAACAGCTTTTAAGAAATCTTTTGGATTATATTGAAAATGCTGATAATTGTTTGCTATAGGATCACAGTGCAAGGTAAATACACTCTATATGACTTAGGTGATCTAGGCCAATTGATGATTTTGTCAAAACATAACCAACACTACCTGATCAACTTTTCTCAAAGTTCATCTGGCAGTGACATTTAAATCATCCCAACAAATTTGAAATATTAATAGTTTAGGGTTCAAGAGCCCAACTAAAGCAAACACTGATCACCAAAATGGTGGCTTAAAATTTTTATTTTCTCCTTTGGTGATTTTGCTTGTTAACATCAGGTGTCTTCAATAATCACATCAGCAGAGGTCAAAATCTTGACATCAAATTGACATTGACACTTTGACGTCAATATGACTTTCATTTTTGACCTATTTCGTGACGTCATTTTGACATAATGTTTGATGTTATATTGATGTTAAATTGATGTCAAGGTGCCCGTTGGGTTGTCCTCCTCCAGCCTTTTTGTAGTGGTTTCTGGAATGTTCCTCTCCCTCAGAAAAAAAGATAAACTCGTCCATCCTGTAATGATAGTTTAATGGAAATTAATAACAAGAGCAAACTGAGGCTGGTAGGCCAATATTAAGCCTAGACCAACTATGTAAGCCATAAAACCAAATATCTGTATCTTTATGGTCAATGTGCTGTGCATAACAAAGCAAGCTCCTGTCCTGAGGCAAAGCAGTTTTGGTTCAATGACAGTAACCTACTGGATATTATATTAAAGGAGCTGTATGTAAGAAATTTATTTCAATTAATCATAAAATGGCCCTGTTATGTCACTAGACATTAAGAAATCATGTTCATTTCAAATACTTATATCACTGACAACAGTAGTCCGGCCAGGATATTGTCGTTTAAAAAGTTAAGTTGCAGACTTCAACTGATGTCGATATTGTCATGTTGTGTTTTGGTCTGATGCACCACCCTCCACCTATCTACCAATCACGAACTCAGTAGTGTTGCGGCATCCGGGTTGCCAGCTCTGCTTACCACAGCTGCAGCTACAAACGTGTCGGAATCGGATAAAAAAAATGTCTAGCGTTGCAAAACCAAAAAAAAACTCGTTATGAATCCGAAATACTTCGTGACAAAGTCCGAAATAAAACAAGGATCTGAGATGCCTTTGAAAGATGGAGACGGCTGAAAACGGAGAAGAATTTGAAGACAGACGCCAACGTTGCTAATTTTCTCCTGGACAGGTAAGATTCATCTATGTTTGGCTAACTTGTATTTGATGTAAATGGACATTTCAAATATTCATGACAGTCGAACAAAGTTATGCATGTTCGTGCAAAGTAATATTACATTAGCTCATATGGAGGAGGTGGGTCATCGAATTGAAAAGGTAAGGAATTGTTTGGGTAATGAAAACGGTGAGTCGTCATTACTAACATTAGCAATGCATTATCAGAGCCCGTTTCTCTGTCATTATGATGAGATGCTGAGGAAAACAACATTAGCACGCCCATTATTGTTTAACGTTATCATGCAAGTTCTACAGCCAAAAATAATAGAATGACAAGTAATCTTTCACATCACATATTTTAGCGTTATGGACGTGTACTGCAGGGTAAGTTAAAAAATACAGCTGGTTGCTTTCACTTATAGCGTCAGCTACCACAGCAGCTACTGTTCTAACAATGTACTGTTACATACAAGCGTACATCTTTACGATTATATTTGGCTAATCGCCATTAGTAAATTTTTGTGATATATAATTACTTTGCAAAACATCTCTCATTTGAAGCATAAACATAATTAACAGAAAAAGCTTCTTGTAGCAGCCTACGTTCCTGCTGTATCCTGCAGCCTATCTGGCAACCTCGAGTCAGGGAGGAGGGAGAGGGGATACACCGCTCTACAGTAATTTGAAAGTGATTGCAGTACCAGTTTTGGCCACATTCTTACATATGGCTCCTTTAAATCACTCTTTGTGAACATAAAACCAACACTTAACATGCAAGAAGATTAGGCTACGTAATAGACAACCTTAGCACACGCACGTTACCAAAAGTCACATTAACACATGATAATTGCATGGTAAAGGATTATCATGCCAAAGAGTAAATATGATCGTACTTTGTCACCGGAAAATGTCCTACCATATTCTGTTGTTGACGATGAAACGGAAGAGACTCTCGTGTGGTTGTCACATCTCGTGGCTTCCTATGGTGCAAGAAGAAGAAGGTCAAAGTTAATATCAATTGCGCCAAAAAAGTCAGAATTGTGAGTTTAAATCTCGCAATTACGACTTTATTTTCAGAATTGCGACTTTATTTCTCACAATTCTGAATTCATATCTCGCAATTGCGACTTTATTTCTTAGAATTCTGAATTCATATCTCGCAATTGCGACTTTATTTCTCAGAATTCTGAATTCATATCTCACAATTGTGAGAATAAAAGTCAGAATTGTGAGTTTAAATCTCTCAATTCTGTCTTTTGTTCCCGCAATTGCAACTTTATTTCTCATAATTGCGACTTTATTTCTCAGAATTGCGACTTTAAATATCGCAATTGCGACTTTATTTCTCACAATTCTGACTTCATATCTCGCAATTGCGAGATGAAAAAGTTGCAAATATTTTTTTTATTTTATTTATTCAGTGGCAGAAACAAGTTTCCATGATTACGTCATCAATAAATAGCCAACAAGACCTGATCACATTTTCTCTCTGATTTTCATACCATAACGAATGTGTTTTATAAACACAGTTAAAGCAGTCAGAAAAAATCTAAAGATAAAATGTCAAGGGTCAAAAGCCCAACTAAAGCAAACACTCAGTCACCTTATTGGTGACTTCAAACTTTATTATTTTCAATAAAACAGCAATGTCTAAACCTCTGGTAATTCTCAATAATAACTTTTATGACAAATTGATTTGTGATACAATACTTTTAAACTACAGGCAACCACAGCTGGCAGTTTTTTATATATATATATATATACCATAAACTGAAGTTCAATGCCATAAAACCTAAAATATTACAACCATATTTTTTACGGTAAAGCACTTGCAACCATCTGCCATTTTTTTTACCGTAAACTTTAGTTCAGTGCCGTAAAAACAAAAATGTTTCTACTGTATTTTTTATGGTAAAGGACTGGCAACTACAGCTGCCAGTTTTTTTCCGTAATATTTAGATCACAGTCGTAAAACCTAAAATATTACTACCGTATTTTTTTTTACGGTAAATCGCTTGCAATCATCTGCCCGTTTTTTAGTAAAATGTTTAGTAAATTTTAGTTCATTGATGTAAAACATAAAAATTGCTACCGTATTTATTAAGGTATGGTTTTTTTACAGTGTACTTCCAAAATCTGTTGCTTTTTTACAGTTTGTTACCATTAAAATCACGAACAAATTAATTACGAATAAATTACAATTTATTTTTTACAGTGCAGCCAAAGAAAAACTAATGTTAAAAAGTCAGGAGTCCAACTAAGCAAATGCTGATCAGCATATTGGTGACTTTAAATTAAAAATTTTCAATAAAACATCAACATCTAAAGATCTGTTAATGCTCTCTCAATAAGAACTTTTGTAGACGTATCACAAAAAGAAAAGAAAATTGGTTAGTGTAACGAGGAGTCAGAGACGTTCAGATCCATTTGCAGCACTTTATTTAAACACACAAGAAGACAGAGGTGAGCAAACATAAACCTCAGGCAGACAATGAATTAAAGGGACAATCCTGAACTCGTAGTCATTTTAAAGCAGAGGTCGAGGCAGGCAGCAGATGTTAGTACACAGAGTCCAGGGAACGGGCAAAGATCAGGGAGCCAGGGAAATCACAGATAGGAAATGCTCAGGAATGCTTGGAAATGTCTGCGTGGCAAAACAAGACTTCGCAATGATAATAGGGAGAGGGGGCCAAGAAGTTAGAGAAGTTTAAAAAGAAAACACTGAATGCAAGATACAAGCCACTGCTTTACTGAAAGAAAGAAAAACAGCAAATGTGACATTTGACCTTGACCGAAACATTTGAAATAAAATAATTTATTTGGTTGAACTAAAAAATAAATAAGCCAAATTAGTTTAAATGAACATTAAAACCCCCAGTGTTAAATTAACACCGCTCTGTTTATAATGGAACCACCAGTAGGGTGGCTAAAGTAACAGTGAAGCAGTGTTACAGTTAATTAGATAATGATGTGATTAATTGACTGATGATTGTTTGATTGTTGAAGACACCTGATGATAACAAGCACAAGCACTGAAGGAAAGAGAAACACAAGAACTACAACTGACGTCCAGCCGCAGCCTTAGATCAAATCAACTGAAGATAAAATAAGACATTAAATCTCTCAAGATCTCAGCAGAGAAGGATTAAACAACTTTATTTCTGTCATACGTCTACAGAAGTTATTTTTGATAATTAACAGAGGTTTAGATGTTGACGGTTCATTGAAAATGTTTGTTATGATGATCAGTGTTTGATTTAGTTGGTCAGTTTGACTCTTGGCTTTTTGTGTCAGTTTGTATAATTTGTAAAACATAATTTGTTTTAAAGGAAGCAAAACAAAGATGATCAGGTGATATAGTTCTCATCCTCATAAAGTAGAATGATTTGCTAATCTAATCACTGACTAAAAGTTATCTGTTAATAATAGATGATTTTGATGATTAAAAGATCTAGTAGTGATAGGAGTAAATAAGCTTTACTTCAAATTAAATAACTCTTCCCCATTTCTCAATTTGTGCAGATGCACTAAGTACTATTCTTTTTGTTTTACATGACTTTTACACATCTGGTACAACCCTATAGGTGGGGGATACTGTAAAGTTAGAGGCATGTTATAAAATGTTCATTTGACAGTTTAAAACTTGGTCTTACTTAAAAATATAATAAAAACTTAAGATAAACTAAAATATTGTTTCAATAATTCTGTCAGTATTTACTCACCCTCATGTTGTTCCAACCCCGTAAGACCTTTGTTCATCTTCGGAACACGAATTATGATAATTTTGATTAAATCTGAGAGCTGGTTCACTCCTCCATAGGCTTCTTAAGGGATTGAAGCTGGCCAGCCCCTAAAAGTTATTAAAGATATCGTTAAAATAGTCCAAGTGACTACAGTGACTCAATCTTAAGTTTATCAAATGACGAGAATACTTTTTGTGCGCAAAAAATAAATAAATAATGACTTTATTTCAACTATTCGTTTCCTTCTCTGTGGGCCTTGAGTCAGTTTACTAGTGATATAGCGCAGTTCTTCTGTTGTTGTACGTCACACGCATCACACACATGACCAGCGTCGGCCAATAGTGAGCCTACGTGTGACGTAGCTCTACGCTATTACACTAAGTTAACTGACTAGAGGCCCACAGAGAAGGAAATGAATAGTTGAAATAAAGTCGTTATTTTTGTTTTGTTTTTGCGCACAAAAAGTATTCTCGTCGCTTGATAAATTTAAGATTAAGCCACTGTAGTCACTTGGACTATTTTAACGATATCTTTAATAACTTTTCGGGGCTGGTAAGTTTCAATCCCTGAAGAAGCCTATGGACTAGTATGGAGGAGTGATCCAGCTCTCAGATTTCATAAAAAAATATCTTAATTCGTGTTCCGAAGATGAACGAAGGTCTTATGGGGTTGGAACAACATGAGGGTGAGTAAATACTGACAGAATTTTCATTTTTGGGTGAACTATCCCTTTAAGCACAAAGTAAGCAAAACCAATGCAGGTAAATAGATGAAGACACAGGGTTATGGTGAACAAGGCAAAAAAAGCACAACTACATGACTGGTTTGTTGTGATAAAGGCACATTAGACCTTTTTTATTCCCATTTCTTCACTTCAGACAAACAAAAACAAATGCATTTTAAAGCTGCTGTTTCTCTTCACCTGCAGATCTAAAACATGTGTCCGGTTCTTGGACCCTGGATGAAAACATGGCTGCTGCTGATGGAATATGAGAAAAAGCAACAGGAGAGAAATGCAGGAGTTGCTGAACGTCTTACGGGAGACTTTGAACCCGCTTGAATGCAGAGGATTCATCGACTTCTTTCCATACAAACAAAGCATACAAGTAAAGTATGTATATAAAGTTACTTGTATATATATAATGTGAGTAAGTGCTGCATTTAACCAAATATCTTATCCTTTACAGTTGGTTTACAGTATTAGAGTCCATTCAGAAAAGTTGCATTGACATCTATTGTATCTGTACGTTTTCTTATTATTCTTCTGCTCTCTTTGCCACTGACAGGCAGAACTGTACGATAACATTTTATGAAATTTGGCACAGTTATAAGGGCAGTTTCTGAAAAATAATCTGACCAAATGTGTCAGTCTCTCAAACCCTCTAGCGCGACCTACAGTTTACAATTTACTTTGTGAATTTTTGAAATAAACGGTCTAACCACGTTTAAACGGTGTAGTGTTGAACATGTTCAAACTAGTCCTAGAGCTTTCAACAGATCAACTCAAATGTGGTGTTCTTCAGACAAACAGTCAAAAATATCTTTGTGATATTGTCAACCGTTCCCATGTGACACAATGAATGAATGATGGTGTAGACTCCAAACCAGTTTGGCTTTGGATGGTGTAAAGCAAGTGAGGACACATGTTTGATGTAGTGATGAAAATGGTGATATCATACAAAAAATGGCATATGGAATTCAACTCACTTTTTTGTTAACCGAAGTGATACAGATTCATAAGAAAACACAAAATGAATGCTGTTTCACACTTTCATATGGGTTTGCTATCTTGCTGACTTCCAGGCAGGTTTTTGAAGGTTTTCTAAGTAATGTTAAGAAATAGCTTGAACGATGTTTGTTGTAGCAGGAGGAATTTATTATTTTGTGTAAACTGAAAAAGAATAATCTAAACATGTTGCTAACAAAGACAAAACAAAGTTGACTTTACTGAAATACTTAACCTGTCGAAACGTTGTCCCAATTTTCCAAATAGAGTCATCTGGACAAACAATTTTACACTAAGTATAGTATACGCTGCAACGAGATAGCATGGTACCAATATATTTGCCTAATATTAAAGTAATATATTTACACTTGGTTCACAGAGGGAAATAATTATGACAGTTTTTGAAAAACATACATGTTTTTTACAGTGTACTGTAAATGCATCATTTATCTCACACACAGACACACACACCCATAAGACATGGACATGGATCATTTGCAATATACAAAAGCCACATTCCTTTTTTCATATAAGAGTCGTTGTCTTCTGGCTGTGAGGGACAGACTTTTCTGATTTTCTCTTGGCGTTGCTCCTGAAAATAACGAAGAGGAATCTGACAACAAGAAACAACAGTATTCTCAGGTAAGTTTGTGGTTAAAGGTCAATATAACAAATCCATCTGTGAATTCCATCGTTGAATTCCATCGGTGAAAATCACAGGTTCAATTGATTATTAAAAATAGTTTTGCCATTTGAATAAATATGATTTTTTTGACTGTCTTATGTTGGTGAACAGTTTTAATGTGCAAATATATGCACATATTCATATTGCAATAATAGATTTAGTATTTGTGAAACCCTGTTGTGTTTTTCAATGTCTTTCGTCATCTTTTCCTTCACTAGATCTACTAGATCATCTGAGGGATTTGACTGAATCAAGATGCTGCTGATCATTGAAGCTCTTCTCATTTTAGCTGCTCTAGGACAGGTAAGCTTGTGTTCTAGTATGAATATTACAGACATGAATATTGAATACTGATGATGTGATCATTATGATTCCGGTTGCTGCAGGATCACAGCGCTGCTGCAGGACAGATATTTCCATTGGATTTCGCATTGAATTCAGTTGATGATCAATATGACGGTTGTACTGTGAATATGGCAGACCTGGTGAACACAACTTATCTAGAGAAGGAAAAATCAACCTCAGCTGAATTTAATAAGACTTGGCAAGAAGGTGAAGAGAAAGCCAAGAAAGCAGAGGATAACTTGCAACAGATTCATTCAGTCGCCATTCATGTGTACACTAACAAAGACTCTAAAGTATATAGTAATTTCACTAGTGCCACTCGTACTGACAAACAGAAATATAAAGAGGAGACATTCAATTGGTATTCACTTCACTTTCTGTTAACAGAAGCGATACAGATTCTGAAGAAAACACACAATAAATGCTATGTAACTTATCGAGGTACAAATGTTGAATTTGATGTTCAGAGCAAAGAGGTTCGTTTGAGCTCATTTTCATCCTCCTCTCTTGATCGTAAAATAATACAGGGTTTTGGAACTAAATCTTGTTTTGAAATCTACACTTGTGAAGGTGCTAATTTGACAAAATATTCAAAGTATCCCGATGAGAAAGAGGTGCTGATTCCTCCATATGAGAAGTTTAAAGTCACTGCTGTCATGAACAGAACAGATCAGCCAGATCTCTGGTGTGAGACTGTGTTTGTGTTGAACAGCACTGGAACAAGAAGTGACCTGAACTGTGCATTGTTTAACAGTGGAAACCATGCTGCTTTCTTTAATGTTTTACTAATTTTGCAATTATTATTTTGCACATTACCTACTAATCAGTTAAATGTACATGTTTCTCATTGTTACTGAACTTTGAAGTACTTGTCATGCTTAAAAAGGGACAGTTTGATAATATTTAGTAGTGATGGGAGAACTTTTTTTTTCTGAACTTAAAATTAATTGTTTTTATTATGTGTTTATTACTTCATTATTATTACTTCAATTCAACGTTTTTTTTTAATATTGCAATTAGTTGGTCTTGTTTCATGAACACATTGTATATTTTGCATGAAATGTTAGAAAATGCCCACGCTGTAAAAAAAAAAAAAAAAAACTGGCAAACATACTATTTTCCATTAAAACTGTAATATATAGTAAAATAGTGCATTCTGGGTTATTTTTGTAATTTTCAAGAACCTACGGGAATATACTATGAATTAACAGTGTTCAAAGTCGACATTCAGAGGCTGTGTTCCAAATCACACCCTACACAGCAAAATCCCCAGTGTTAAATCAACACTGCTCGGAGCAAATATGGTCCCACTCTACAGAGTGTTAAAATAACACTGAAGCAGTGTTAAAGTTAATTAGATAATTAAGTGATTAATTAAGTGTTGATTGAGCATTAGTGATGCACACCTGCTGTTAACAAGCAGAATCAATGAAGGAAAGAGAAACACAAGAACTACAGCTGACTTTTAGTCACAGCCTTAGATTAAATCAACTGAAGATAAAAAGAAGACATTAAATCTGTGAAGATCTCAGCAGGAGGATTAAAGAACTCCACAAACAGCATTACCAGCTTCACTTATTACTAACCAGACTGACTTTATTTCTGCTATATGTCTTTGGACAAAGGTTTAGACGTCGATGTTTTTAAAAAGTTGGTCACCATTATGGTGATCAGTAATTCCTTTAGTTGGGCAGTTTGACTCTTGTCATTTAAAGTGCAATTTTGGTCTTTGTTAATAAGTTAGTTTACCAAAGCACATAATGTGTTACAAAGGTAGCCAAAATACAAGACATTCAGGTGTTATAGTTTTTATTATTATAAAGTTGAATGATTCACTAATCTCATCCCTGACAAAAGTTGTCATTTGTTATTAATAACTATCACTTTTTTTGACACAGAGCAGACATTCTGAATTAAAATATGTTATATACATTGCAGAATTTTTTTGAAAATCATTATTATTTTTGAAACAACAGACATCAATAATCAGTGTATGAATCTCAACAATGGTGACATGCTTCATGCTGCAATGCATGCTGGGAGCCATGAGTTTTATACTATGGTGCCTCCCAGAATGCTTTGCGGCATAAAGCATGTCACCATTGTTGAGATTCATATGGGGATTCTTGATGTCTGTGTGTTTGTCCAAAGATTACTTTCCCAATAATTAAAAAAAAAAAATCAGCTTGATGACTGATCTGTAGAAAGGAATCAATGTTATTGAAAATAATCTATTAATTCCAAATAACCATTATCAGTAAATGATCAAATTTGTGAATTTTTGTACTTTATGATGTTGAAAACTATAGGCCTATCACCTGACCATCTTTGTTTCTGGCTTTCTTTGTAACCTTTGTGTGTTTTGGTAAATACTGTTACAAGAACCATGAAATCACATATTAAGATAATAAGAATCAAATTGCCCAACTAAAGGCAACACTGATCATCATGATGGTGATTTTTAAATGGTGACTAAAACATCGACATCTAAACATCTGTTAATTCTCAATAAGAACTTCTGTAGACGTCTGACAGAAATAAAGTCAGTCTGGTTAGTAATAAGTGAAGCTGGTAATGCTGTTTGTGGAGTTGTTTAGTCCTCCTCTGCTGAGATCTTCAGAGATGTAATGTCTTATTTGTCTTCAGTTGATTTAATCTAAGGCTGTGACTTAAAGTCAGTTGTAGTTCTTGTGTTTCTCTTTCCTTCAGTGATTCTGCTTGTTAACAGCAGGTGTGCATCACTAATGCTCAATCAACACTTAATTAATCACTTAAAGGATTAGTTCACTTTTTAAAAAACTTTTGCTGATAATTTACTCACCCCCATGTCATCCAAGATGTCCATGTCTTTCTTTCTTCAGTCGAAAAGAAATTAAGGTTTTTGATGAAAACATTCTAGGATTTTTCTCCATATAATGGACTTCATGGGGTACCAAACGGTCCAAGGTCCAAATGACAGTTTCAGTGCAGCTTCAAATGGCTTTAAACGACACCAGACGATGCATAAGGGTCTTATCTTGCGAAACGATCGGTCATTTAAAAAATAAATAAAAAAGTTTAAGTTTTATAAGCACAAATGCTCGCCTTGCTCTGTTCTGTGATGCGCGTTCGTGACTCTCCTGTTCGAACTCGTTCATCAAAATGAACAAATCTTTTTTCGAGTCATTTCGTTCATTCAACGAACGAAATGACTCGAAAAAAGATTTGTTAATTTTGAACGAGTCTTTTTTCGAGTCATTTCGTTCATTCAACAAACGAAATGACTCGAAAAAAGATTTGTTCATTTTGATTAACGAGTTCGAACAGGAGAGTCATGAACGTGCATCACAGAACAGAGCAAGGCGAGCATTTGTGCTTATAAAACGTAAACTTTTTTATTTATTTTTGAAATGACCGATCGTTTCGCAAGATAAGACCCTTATGCATCGTCTGGTGTCGTTTAAAGCCATTTGAAGCTGCACTGAAACTGTCATTTGGACCTTGGACCGTTTGGTACCCCATAAAGTCCATTATATGGAGAAAAATCCTAGAATGTTTTCATCAAAAACCTTAATTTCTTTTCGACTGAAGAAAGAAAGACATGGACATCTTGGATGACATGGGGGTGAGTAAATTATCAGCAAAAGTTTTTTAAAAAGTGAACTAATCCTTTAATTATCTAATTAACTTTAACACTGCTTCAGTGTTATTTTAACACTCTGTAGAGTGGGACCATATTTGCTCCGAGCAGTGTTGATTTAACACTGGGGATTTTGCTGTGTATACCCTACATTTGTTCACTAATATAGATCACTTGAGAGAGTGAATGAAAAGAAGAGAAGAGAGTGAATTCAGACACTGATGAACACCTGCTGATAACAAGCAGAATCACTGAAGGACAGAGAAACAAGAACAGGAAAAAGAACTACACAGCAAAAACTCCAGTGTTAAATTAACTCTCCTGGGAGTTTATATGGCTCCAGACTCAGTGTTAAAATATGAGTGTTAAATTAACACTCAAGAGTGTTAAAGTTAATGAGCTCATTAAGTGATTAATTGTGTGATGATTGACTAATATTGAAGACACCTGATGTTAACAAGCAGAATCATCAAAGGAGAAAATCTACTTTTTTAAGACACCGTTATGGAGATCAGTGTTTGCTTTAGTTGGGCTAATGGCCCTTAAATCATTAAATTCAATTTTTGTTTGGCTGTTTTATCTGAATTATAACTGCCAGAATAACAAAGAGAAAAGTCGACCAAGTGTTGTTTGTTATGTTTTGACAATCATAATTTGACCTGAATATCAAATCTCGATTAGAGAGTTATGTCTACCTTGTTGATTACATCAGACCTGTGATTCTACAGCAAATGATTTTCACTATTATTAAAAAAAAACAAAAATATTTCTTAAAAATTGTTCTGATAAAAAGACTTGGGAGTTTACTGTAATGAGACACACTGACATCAAGAATCAGCCTGTGATTCTCAACAATGGTGACAATAATAAATCATGTTGCAGTGCATTCTGGGTGCCACCAATCAAAACACATTAATGGCTCCCATTATGCATTGCGGTATGAATAAATTATGATCTGAATTGAATATTCTGTGTCACCATTGTTGAGATTCATACACTGATTCTTGATGTCTGTGTGTCTCTAAAAGAAAGATTTTGTTTTATCAGAACAACTCTTAAGAAATCCTTTAGATTATTTAGAAAATTCTGGATCTTTTGCTATAGAATCATATTGACGCCGTAAGCAACAATAAACATTTAAGTCAGATATTAGACTCTAAATGAATTCAGTGATTCAGATCAAATTATGATTGTCAAAACATAACCAACACCACCTGATAAACGTTTTCTTTGTTCATCTGGCAATTATAGCTCAGATACAACAGAGAAACAAATTTTAAAGTTAACAGTTTAAGGGTCAAGAGCCCAACTAAAGCAAACACTGATCACCATAATGGTGTCTTAAAAAATCGATTTTCTCCTTTGGTGATTCTGCTTGTTAACATCAGGTGTCTTCAATAATGGTCAATCATCACTCAATTAATCACTTAATGAGCTCATTAACTTTAACACTCTTGAGTGTTAATTTAACACTCATATTTTAACACTGAGTCTGGAGCCATATAAACTCCCAGGAGAGTTAATTTAACTCTGGAGTTTTTGCTGTGTACAACTGACTTCCAGCCACAGCCTTAAGGCCCTTTCACACTGAGTGTGAAACCAGTTTACAAACCAGTTTCTTTCATACATGTACAGAAGTTCTTGTTGAGAATTAACAGAGGTTTAGATGTTTATAGACAGGGCCGTTTCTAGCCATTTTGACGCTCTAGGCGAAATTCTTATTGGCGCCCCACAGTCAAATCTTTTAGTATTTATGGTATTCAATTCAGGACCACTTGTATTAACTTCCTCTTTAAATAATGCAACACTATGCCCTCTGTACTGCTCGCATTAAGCACTAGAACAAATGAATCGATTCAGCATTTCGACACCATCTGTAAAGATGCGTTAAATTCGACAAAGCGGTTTAATAAAGGATGTATTAATGTTGTGAATTAGCACATTTTATTATACCATGGCCGTTAAAGTTTTACATGGGACAATTACAAAACACACTTATCCTTTAACAATGCATTGGTGCAGAAATTCACACCTTTTGGTGGTTTAAATCACTTGATTCATTAACCTCTCACTTCTATTGGAAAAATAAAACACCTAAAATATCACTGGAAAAATTACAAAAGACAAAATCACACGGCGGCCTAGAAGCTCCAAATTTTCAATATTACTTTTTTAGCAAACCAGCTACAATATTTATATAAATGGATTCATAAAAATAATCATAATAATTCTTGGATGGAATTAGAACAAAACCATTGCAAAGATACTTCAGTTTCAAACCTTGCCTTTCTACCAAAATCAATTAAGAAAATGCTCTATTTAAATAATATTACAATTACATCGACTCTGACAGCCTGGTGGAAGGTAAACAAAATTAATAATTCACCACTAACATCATGTAAACACACCCCCATCTGGTTCAACCCTGATTTTCAATTATGCAATAAACTGATCAATTTTCCATCTTGGCAACAAAAAGGAATCACTCATCTTCATCACTTATTTGAAAACAACCAATTCGTATAATTTAAAATATTAGTTCAGAGGTGCGGTCTTGGGGAAGAACAGTTTCTACAATATCAACAAATTAAATCCATAGTTAAATCCAAGATCAACATAATTAATAACTCACTTCATCCCTCTCAGTTAATGGAAGATATAATGAAAATCACTTACACCAACAAACTAATATCCAAACTACATAAACTTATATAAAATAATGATACAACAATTATAATGCCCATGAACAAATGGGAAAAAGATTTAGCCTTCTTCCCCAACACCGACCTCTGGAAGGAAATCTGTAACAACACATTTTCAATGACTAATAATACCAACCTCCAGCTCATACAGTTCAAGATTATTCACAGGATTCACACCACCGAAAAAAATATGTTTATAATGGGCTTGAGGGACACAGACACTTGTTCACAGTGCACACTAGGGAGCACAGATGACTATTTTCATGCCCTATGGACCTGTCAATCAGTTCACTCATTTTGGATATCAGTGACCACAAAACTCTCCGTTATCATGGGCTGTGGAATCCCTCCATCTATATCACTCTGTTTACTTAATAACTGCATGGAAGTTGATAATCTCCCAATCAAATACAAAAACCCACTCCTCATTTCTCTAACTATCGCCAAGAAAGTCATTTGGCAAAACTGTAAGTCCAAAAACTGTATACATATCAATCACTGGACTAATCTTCTAATAGAATCTCATTAGAAAAAATAACATTCACTAACAAGAATATTATATCTACATTTCTTGATATCTGGAAACCATTCCTAACTCATCTTCATATAAATCAATGACCTGGAACCGGACCAACGCACTCTCCCAATCACATGTTTACAAACTAATAATGAATAATCTCTGAGTATTACTGTACAGTACTACAATTACTCAGTATAGATGTCCTTTATATGTATGTATATGTTTTTTTTTATATATGTGTGTGTGTGTGTGTGTGTATATATGTGTGTAGATGTATGTATGTATATATGTATATATATATATATATATGTGTGTGTGTGTGTGTGTGTAATGTTCAATAAGCTGTACTTTTATTTTATTTAAAATCTGCATATTATTACCATTGCTACTTATTTTTATTAAAGATGGTGATAGCAGGGATGATGATATTATTATTATTATTATAGAATTATTAGTCTTCTCTTTTCCTCTCTTCCTACATAAATAACAATTCAGGAAATACTACGTATAAATATTTATAAAAAAAAATTTAAAATGTAAATGGTCTGGGTTGGGCGTTTGTTCTAGGTGCTGTTGGTGGGTGCAACTGGGATGTCCTGTTTGCATAGACATTACAGACTCAGTGGTTGGACTGACTGGCCCTACCCTCTCACTGCCTCTGGCTAAATCCCTCCCTCATGTAAAATATTTGTATTGAATTGACTTCTGTAACTGTGTTTAATAGACACGTCCATTATGTTGAAAAAGCCAAGCAAAAATATAATCAGGAAGCATCCTGATCTCATCCAGTGTCTGAACTTTGATCGTATGGGTGATGTGTTAATGATTTTTTTTTATTATTATTATTTTGATTTGTGACTCTGCAGCATGAGGTTCTGCAGTGTTTTATTCTAATAATATCAAGTATTTTGAAAACACATTGTACACTAAACACTTTGAACAGATGCTTCTATTAAACTCACTTAGACATCTATAATCAGTGTATGAATCTCAACAATGATGACATGCTTTATTCTGCAGTGCATTCTGGGAGCAATGGATGAGTTTTATGTGATGCACCCAGAATGGGAAAAAAAATTGTCTCATGCATTGAATTGTGTACCACTTTATTTTAAACAAATTGTTTCAAAATAGCTCGTTCTAGAACTCTCCTAAGACCATCTCAAATATGGGTTTGATGATCTTCACACAATACCAGTAAAAAGATATTAGAAGTGATACAGTGATGATACAGAAGTACCCATGTAACACAATGAATAAATGATGGTGTGGACTTCAGGAAGATATGTTAAATGTTTGCATTGCAATGCTTTGTTGAACAGAACATGAAGCCCTGAAAGCACTTGTACAGTGTTTACAACACCACCTACTGGTCACTGCCATAGCCTAAAAAGTAATGATTAATTTCTCTGTTTTTCACTTTTACTTAGTTTGTCCAATCTTGATCAAAATTGGTTCAGATCATTGGTTTCTTTGGCTTCATAACTGCTGCTAGCAGATATATTTACAATTTAGATGTGTCCAAATGTTTGAGCAGTATCAGTAATTCTGTCCATCGACTGACTCATTTACTGTCACCCTAAATAAGACTGAACTGATGGATGTGTGCGTGTGCGTGTGCGTGTGCGTGTGTGTGTGTGTGTGTGTGTGTGTGTGTGTGTGTGTGTGTGTGTGTGTGTGTGTGTGTGTGTGTGTGTGTGTCCTGCAGGAATCTGGAGTAAAAGATTAACTATTCCATGATAACAATCTGCTCAACACAATATCTCTCTTGTTTTCTGCCGGTACTGACACGATGGGCACGACTCTCTGCGCTGAGTTCTCTGGAGTGACCTGGAATGGAATGGAGTAAATATTTTTCTCTCTCATATGACCAGCTGTGATATTCACTTGCAAGGATACTTTTTCAAGAAGGTCGGTCCTGCTTGGTATATGATATATTTTGTTGTTTTTAGGTGCTGTTTAACAATTACTCTGATCTACCTATTAGTTTGCCATATAGAAGTCATTTTAACTGCTAATATGGTTTGTTCTCTATTTGAGGGACCCAGCTGACAGGGAACATTCTCATAACTTTGGCTAACGTTCTGGCAAGGTTCTCTCAAAGAAACATACTTCCAGTGAAGTTAATAGAACGTTTGTTCAGTGTTATCTGGTCTTTAATAATGTTCTTAAAAGGATAGCACAAACACTTTATTGATACATTATTTGTAGAAGGTTTTTTAAAATGTTCCTAATAATGTTTGGAGAAAATCTTCTTACATTCTTTAAACATCCTTTAAAATTTTAGAATGACAACTAATGAATAAGGCTGTGTGTGCCATTTCTCTGAATTTCAAATGATTGTCTATATTATTATTATTATTATTATTATTTCACGCAGCCGTTATTTTGAAATCGAAAGCGAGGCTGCGGTGGGAAGAAAACCGGAAGTGTCGCCTTTAAGCATAGGAGAGTCGCGAATGCGATGGCGTATTGTTGTGTTTAATGTAGAAATTTGTTATTCTAAAAATGTACATACATTTCTTTCATACTTTAGACTATATACAGTGAAATTCATTTATATATATATATTTTTTTCAGAAAGTAAAAAAAGAAGCAGGAACGAACTATATCTACATGTCCTATATTGGATATTAACATCCAATAGTGTAAATCGCGGCAGCAGCTTCAGGTTGGTAGTCTAAGGCATTGTTGTTTATCTGTACTTCCGGGGTTCTTCCCACCGGAGCCTCGCTTTCGAATTTAAAATAACGGCTGCGTGAAATAAGCTCATTCACTTCACTTTCTGTTAACAGCTGCAATACAGAATATGAAGACAAACCAAACAGCATGCTATCGAATATATTGAGGGAACAATGTTAAGACATTTGATAAGAATGTTCTGAACACAGAGATTCGTTTTAGGCAATTTGCATCTTCCTCCCTTGATCGTAATGTAACAAAGAATTTTGGAATTGTATCTTGTTTTGAAATCTAGGGTAGAGTGGGGGAAAATGCCCCCCTGGGGTAAAACGCCCCGCACCGGTTTTTCCCAAAATAACCACTAGAATGAATCAAGAAACATTTTTACTATTGCTATGCTCTACGTTGACAACGGGGATATACAAATCTCCATGGAGAAGCTGACACCAGCGACGTATTTTAAGAGAAGAGGATTACATGGAAAGTGCTATAACTTTCAGATATTAATAAACAAGTGTTTAAGAGAATATTGTTCACAGTGATATCACATTGATGTATGATAGATGAATAGTGAAGTCTGTAGTTTGAGAGCATACGTTATTTATAAGGAATATAATTATTTTTTTTTTAAATAAACAATTTTTTAAAAAGACATAGCTTGTGGGGTAAAACGCCCCCCAAGCGGCATAGTTTCTCTTTATCATAATTACTACAGTAACATATATTACTGTTCATCAAAGTCTTTATTTTACACTTTAATGCAGTATAACTAGGCGGTAAAATCAAAATATTTGAACAAAATATGAAAAAATTACCTCAAGTGAGCATTAGCTAGCTAGCTTGGTGAATGCAATGATGGAAGGTGGTTAGGTGACCCAATGATAAAACACAGTGACTTTTAATGCATTTATGGAATATATTTCACTATAAATATACTAATTTATGTTTAATATTTATTTAAGGTTTTCTGTTTTTCTTGATGATAGTGGTGAACAAATACTACATCAATTATCAACCCCATATAGGCCTAGTGTAGAAATCAAAATATTAAAATGTTAGAAATTTGGCTATTTTGTACATTGCTGAAATAAATATTAATAGGTATATATACACGTTGTTGCATTACTTGCCTTTTACTTTTAGAGATTAAAAACTATGTTCATTTTGCTGTTGATCCCCAGATAGCAACATTGTGTCGGCCCAGAGCCGGCTCAAGTCTGGCACTTGTGGAATGCGGATCTGGCCCACATACAGCATTGAATGATGGCCCTTGGGTGGCCCACTCCTGTTTGCCAGATCTGGGCCACAAGCAGGCCATAGCAATGCCACATGTCAGCCAAGAGAAAAGAAATAAACCAGAACTGGACCTTATCTGAACCACAAAATCTGTGTATATTTAATATGAAGTAATTTCAGCCTTAATAAAGCCTGTTAACAAGCAGAATCACTGAAGGAAAGAAGAGAACAAAAAAAGAGACGAGCAGAAACACAAGCACTACAACTGACTTCAGACACAGTCTTAGATGAAATCCACTGAAGAGAAACAAAGACATTAAATCTGTGAAGATCTCAGCAGAGGAGGAATAAACAACTCCACAAACAGCATTACCAGCTTCACTTATTACTAACCAGACTGACTTTATTTCTGTCAGACGTCTGCAGAAGTTTTATTGAGAATTAACAGACGTTTAACTCTGTTTAATTTGAAGTTACCATAACAGTGATTAGCGTTTCCATAAGTTGGTCTATTAACTCTTATTCTGGCTTTTGTCTTTTTTCGCTGTTGTGACAGTGTGTGTGTTAAGCACATTTGAAGCAGCAAAGAAAGCTAAAGTGAACTTAAATCAGGTGATGATGGTTTCCTGTTGATGGTTTAATAAGCATCATGAAATAGATTGAATTACTGATGTCTTTTGAATCTAACAATTGTGTTGTTCCATTAATATATTCATATCACAACCACTGTTACTGCAGCATGAGATCCAGCAATATTACTACAATCAGTTAGAAGATTTTAACAACGAGCACAAAAACACTCATCTGCCATGACACACACATAGACATCAAAAATCAGCATATGAATCTCAACAATGGTGACAATAATATTTAGGTAAACAGATCAATTCAGAACATCACTAAAAAGCTTGCAACAAAAACAACAGCAAAAAATAAAAGCAAATATTTCAAATTAAACAAAATAGGACAATTCAGCTGCATAATTTATTCATGTTGCAATGCATGCTGGGAGTTTTGTACTATGCTGGTACCCAGCATGCATTGTAGCATTGTACTTTTGATTATCACCATTGTTGAGATTCATACGCTGATTGTTGATGTCTGTGTGTGTTATTGATAGATTGGATTTTTGTTAAAATCTTCTAACTGATTGTTGTAATATTGCCAAATCTCATGTGGCAGGAGCACAGGATTTAAGATATGAATATATAAATGGTACAACACAATTGTTAGAGTTGAAAGACATCAGTGAATCAGTCTATTGAATGATGATTATAAAACCATCAACAAGAAGCCATCATCACCTGATCTCATTTCACTTTAGCTTTCTTTACTGCTGCAAATGTACTTGACACACACACTGTCACAGCAGCCTAAAAAGACAAAACCCATAATAAGAGTTAATAGACCAACTAATGGAAACGCTGATCACTGTCATGGTAACTTCAAATTAAACAGAGTTAAGCCTCTAATAATTCTCAATAAAACTTCTGCAGACGTCTGACAGAAATAAAGTGAGTCTGGTTAGTAATAAGTGAAGCTGGTAATGCTGTTTGTGAAGTTGTTTATTCCTCCTCTGCTGAGATCTTCACAGATTTAATGTCTTCTTTTCTCTTCAGTGGATTTCATCTAAGACTGTGTCTGAAGTAAGTTGTAGTTCTTGTGTTTCTGCTCGTCTCTTTTTCTGTTCTCTTCTTTCCTTCACTGATTCTGCTTGTTAACAGGCTTTATTAAGGCTGCAATTACTTCATATTTAATATACACAGATTTTGTGGCTCAGATAAGGTCCAGTTCTGGTTTATTTCTTTTCTCTTGGCTGACATGTGGCATTGCTATGGCCTGCTTGTGGCCCAGATCTGGCAAACAGGAGTGGGCCACCCAAGGGCCGTCATTCAAAGCTGTATGTGGGCCAGATCCGCATTCCACAAGTGCCAGACTTGGGCCGGCTCTGGGCCGACACAATGTTGCTATGTGGGTCTATGAAGCAAACTGGTTGGTAAGAAAGGAGGCATTTTACCCCACCTTGGGGGGTGTTTTACCCCACCGCTGGGGCAAAACGCCCCCTTTGTACAAAAATATTTTCAGTCAAAAAAAAAAAATATTATCAAGGTTGAGCAATTTTAATATTTGGTGAATAACTCCTGCCATAGTCACTCAAAACCGGGATGGCAATTCTAGTCACATCTATGTTTTGTTTCACTGTAATGTCACATTTTCCTTAAGGGGGGCGTTTTCCCCCACTCTACCCTACACTTGTGAAGGTGCTAATTTAAAAACATATTCTAAGTATCCTGATGAGAAAGATGTGTTGATTCCTCAATATGAGACGTTCCCTGCTGAAAAATCAAGCATAAACCAGGTCTTGCCATAGGGTCAGGTCAAACCTTAATGGTCTTGCTGGTTTGAGAGTGAGTAGACCAGCTGTCTGTATGCAAGCAGTGTTTTGGGGGCAAGCATTGTTTTTGCTTGCATATTTCTATATTTAACACATTATTAATGTAAAGGAAAAACAATATAAGTGTGTTAAAACATATAGTTATTGAATTATATGATTATAACTTCTTAATTTATTTTGCTCTCTCTTCAGAAAGTAGAACTGAAAATGTTAATTGTGTTAGTTATGATTACATTAATCAGTGTCACTGAAAACTGGTAAAACATTTCAAAGCATCAGAAATCAAATCTCCTTTTTGAAAAGATCTTTACACAAATCAGTTAAAAACAATAAAAAAAGAGCTTGTGTACATTCATTGCAAACCAAAAACAATTTGAGATATGAAAACCAAGGAAAATGCCTAATAAAAGCATAATCATAAGCAGTCTGTTTAATAACATGTTATGAGCTCTTTCAATTGGACAGTTTTTAACAATTTGATAATGAAATTTCAAAACTGAAAGTTGTTGTTTTCATTTGGGAACTCACATGTGTCAAAATCCAGCAGTGAGTCACTGAAAAGTGCAAGAGCATGCAGTCTGGAGCATGAAATATTGTCGAAAATAGTGATAGCATGCATTTCCAACAATTGCTGAAAGAGAATGAATTCAACCAAAGTCAATGGCCAAGTGTCCAACTAAAGGGCTTCAACAACCATTGTACATGAATAAATAAAGCCAAACTGGTTTGTAATAAGTGAATATGATAATGCTGTTTTTGGAGTTGTTCAGTCATCCTCTGGTGAGATCATTGATTTTATTTGCAGATGATTTCATCGGCTGTCTGGCTGTGAGTCAGTTGTAGTTGTGTTTCTGCTCATCTCTTCTCTTTTTTTCTGTTCTTGCTGTTCCTCTTATCTTCAGTGATTCTGCTTTTTAACAGCAGGTGTCTATTGCTCAATCATCACTTGCAGAGTGAATGTACTTTATTTCACTAACGGCAATGTTTCTTTTCTCTTACTTTTACTCTCTATAGATGGGACCATATGAAAACTAAGCAGTGTAACCAGCAACGTGTTTTTTTATTATTAAATAATTTATTAAAATAAATGTGGAAAATGGTCTTTGTCTTTATTTAACTACAAACACCCACTAAGAAACGTAATATGTCACACATAAGCAAGTTTTGTTGTGGTCTTGCATACCAGTGCTAAAAAGACACACATGCTGGTCCACCAGCATCCCAAGCTGGCCCCAGCAGGCAAAACATACCTTATGCTTGTCCACCTACACACCAGAATGCAATGCTGGTCCCAGCATGCAAAACACACCTTATAGTGGTGTAAATACAACCCGTCAGCCCAACTGCAGAATACAACGCTAGTGAATTCAATTAAATATGTCACCAATTGCAGAAAAAGCAGTTGTTTAAATCACTTTAATGCAGTCATTTGTCCATCAATACAGATGTGCAATTGCTGGAAAAAGCAACTTAAAAAAAAAAAAACAAGTGTCAAGAGCCTAACTAAAGCAAACTGGTCCCAGCATGCAAAACACACCTTATAGTGGTGTAAATACAACCCATCAGCCCAACTGCAGAATACAACGCTATGGATTCAATTAAATGTCACCAATTACCGAAAAAGCAGTCGTTTAAATCACTTTAATGCAGTCATTTTTGCCCATCAATATAAATGTGCAATTGCTGAAAAAAGCAACTTAAAAAGAAAAAAACAAGGGTCAAGAGCCTAACTAAAGCAAACGCCGATCACCATAATGGTGACCTAAATATTAATAATTTTCAGCCAAACATCAACATCTACACCTCTGTTAATTCTCAATAAGAACTGCTGTAGACGTCTGACAGAAATAAAGTCAATCTGGTTAGTAATAAGTGAAGCTGGTAATGCTGTTTGTGGTGTTGTTTAATCCTCCTCTGCTGAGAACTTGAGAGATGTAATGTCTTCTTTTCTCTTCAGGTGATTTCATCGAAGGCTGTGGCTGAAGAAAGTTGTAGTTTGTGTTCTTATTTCTCTTTCTTTCAGTGCTTGTTCACAGCAGGTGTTTGAATGATTGAAATAATGTTTCAGGAACATCATACTTTAAATAACATTCTAGTAACATTAAGGAAACTGGGTATTTTTATGTTCTTGGAATGTTACAAATCAACTTTTCTTAGAATGTTGAATTGTTAATCAAAATTGAGTTTAAAGAACGTTTGAGGAACACTATACCCTTTAAAACACATTCCTCTAACGTCAAGTAAACTGGATTTTTTTACGTTCCCAGAACCAACACTCGATATTTGGAGAACGTTCTTATAACAAAAATCTGTTAGCTGGCCTTTAACTTGCCTCTTGTTTTCGCTTGATGTTTTTTTTTTTATTTTATTTTTTTTATTGGGTCTGACTGGAATTTACATGAAACTTTCTTATCGGACAATGTTGCCACCTGCTGGTCAGCAACTCGACAGCAACTCGACATCTCGACAGCAACTTATGGTCAGTCAATCATTTTTGTATTCAGGAATAAAAACATAAGGACAATTTCAAGCTGTAACTGGTGCAATGTTAATGACAATGGATTTGGATCCCAAAATGTATCTTAATTGTGCTTGCATTACTCATATTACATTGGAAGATCATCCTAGCAGGCACAGGATATAGACTACAACGTCGGTCAGACGTTGGATTCTGGTTGAAAATGAAAGTCAGGTTGACGTCTAAATCCAATGTTTGTTTGACGTCAAGCTCCAACATTGGGCAACCGTTGAATTTTGGTTGGAATAAACCAAACACAAAGGTGAAATGCATGGCCGTACACTTATTACCAGCTTCACTTAAAACTAACCAGATTTACTTTATTTAATTTCCATTTTAATTAAATCATATTTTGAATTTTAAAGTCACCATGATGGTGGTTAGCATTTGCTTTAGTTGTACTCTTGATCCTTGACTCTTTAATATAATATTTTCTTTGGCTGCTATGATTGTGTGTTTATAAAACACAATTGTAGCAAAAACAGCCATGAGATCAGATGATGTTGGCTGTTTATTGATGATATCATCATGTAATTGTCTGAATCCCTGATCTTATTCAGTGTTTAATGCTTTAATTATTTGAATACTTCTGGTTTTAATGTTGTTGTATTCATGTAGGAGTTATTTGATTCTACAGCATATCTAGCAGTGTTATCACATAATATACTTGTTTTTTTTTAAATACTATTTAGTGCACAAAAACCTTTCATCGATGGCATTACTTAGACACACACAGACATCAAGAAACAGCATATGAATCTCAACAATGGTGACAATCAAACAAAATATCCTGATAATCAGATCAACTCACGAGCTACAAAAAATCCAGCTGCATAATTTATTAATGCCACAATGCATGCTGGGAGATATGGGTGAGTTTTGATTGGTGATACCCAGCATGCACTGCAGCATAAAGCATTTCACTGATTGTCACCATTGTTGAGAGTCATACGCTGATTCTTGATGTCTAAGTAATAATGTAGAGGAAAAAGTTAAATGCACTAAATGTTTTAAAAATTCTTTATATTATTTGATAAACAAAAGCAAACGCTAACCACCATCATGGTGACTTTAAAATACCACTATTGATTTAATTAAACCGGAAATGAAATAAAGTAAATCTGGTTAATAATAAGTGAAGCTGGTAATGCTGTTTGAGTTGTTTACTCTTCTTATGCTGAGATCTTCACAGATTTAATGTGCTGCCATGCATGTCACATTTTTTTGCGGTGCTTATTCCAGCCAAAATTCAACATCTGTCTGACGTTGGAGCTTGACGCCAAACAAACGTTGGGTTTAGATGTCAACCTGACTTTCATTTTCAACCAAAATATGACGTCTGACAGACGTTGGATTAGTTGGAGTCCAACGTCTTCCTGACGTCACATTGACGTACTGTGCCTGCTGGGAATTGTTATTTAATATTGTGAATGTTCCGATCCAATCTGATTTCCCACATAGCAACATTTTGACGTCCCAGATCCGGCCCACATCTGGCACACGTGGAAAGATGAACTGGACCTTATCTGAGCCACACAATCTGTGTATATTAAATATGGAGTCATCTCAGCCTTAATAAGCCTGTTAACAAGCAGAATCACTGAATGAAAGAAGAGAACAGAAAAGAGATGAGCAGAAACACAAGAACTACGACTTCCAGAAACAGTTTTAGATTAAATCGACTGAAGATAAAAGAAGACATTAAATCTGTGAAGATCTCAGCAGAGGAAGATTAAACAACTCCACAAACAGCATTACCAGCTTCACTTTTTACTAACCAGAAATACTTTATTTCTGTCAAACATCTACAGAAGTTGTTATTGAGAATTAACAAGGGTTTAACGCTGTTTCATGTGAAGTCACCATAACAATGATTAGTGTTTCTATTAGTTGGGCTCTGTCTGATGTCAGCTGTAGTTCTTGTGTTTCTGCTCGTTTCTTTTTCTGTTTTCTTCTTTCTTTCAGTGATTCTGCTTGTTAACAGGCGTGTTAAGGCTGAGATGACTCCATATTTAATATGCACAGACTTTCTGGCTCCTAGAAGGTCCAGTTCTGGTTTATTTCTTTGCTCTTGGCTGACATGTGGCATTGCTATGGCCTGCTTGTGACCCAGATCTGGCAAACAGGAGTGAGCCACCCAAGGGCCGTCAATCCAGCCCGATCTCACGGCAATTCGTACGAATTTTACGAGGTGTCTAATTCGTACGAATTCATACGATCTCACTCGTACGAATTAGTTTTTGCTAAATCGTACATATTTTACGAGTTGCCCAATTCGTATGAATTTGTACGAATGATCTACCCCTGACCCCGCCCCTAAACCTACCCATCAAGTGGGTTTAGACAAATCGTACAAATTCGTACGAGTGAGGTCGTACGAATTCATACGAATTAGCCACTTTTTAATCACTCGTACAAATTCGTACGAATTGGTCGTGAGATAACGTTGGTCATTCCACGCTGCATATGGGCCAGATCATCTTTCCACGTGTGCCAGATGTGGGCCGGACCTGGGACGTCAAAATGTTGCTATGTGGGTTTTGACCGGTAAAAATCATAATCATACACTGTTCGTTCTTTGGCCAGAGGAGAGCTGGCCCCCGACTGAGCCTGGTTTCTCCCATGGTTTTTTACTCCATTCTGTCACTGATGGAGTTTTGGTTCCTTGCCACTTTCACTTTTGACTTTAGGCTTGCTTAGTTGGGGACATTTTACATTCAACAATATTATTGAACTGACCTAGACGATTACATCACTGTTTTCTCCAGAGCGACTGTACACAGCAAAATCCCCATTGTTAAATTAACACTGCGCAGTGTTTATATGAGTCCACAAAAAAACCTGAAATTCTCGGGACAGCAGCATGTGTCCAAATTTTATTCTTAACCGCTCGATTTCGTCAAAAACGATCTTAAAACAGGGCTTTACTTGTAAAACGCCGAACTTACCCTTTAAGCTGGACTATGACGTTATTTTCTTCTAGATCTGCTGTACAGCCAAAACAAACTTTGTTGAATTATTGTGTTGAAACAATCTGTATTCTAGAAAGCTGAGAGAAAAACATTTTCAAAGAGAATTAAAAAGTGGAACTTTTTCCAATAAAGTGAGGACAGCAAGGATGTTCAGTATTCTTTGTTTATTCATTATAGACTCAGTATTAATACTGTTATTTTATCGTTTTTACGGATTACAGATGCATCGGAGAGTCAAGTAAAATGAAAAGGAGAATTCTTGAGATTGCTCTGCAGTATGTTCAATGTTGTCATTGTCCTGGAAGAGGAGGTTGTGATGGAAAACGTGGGAGACTTTACAGATGTATTCATTGTCCGTTTTGGCTTGTTGTATTCACTAAACTTGGAGAACAATACGGAGTTAAAATACATATACATTTGAGTTCATTCAGAAGGTCTTCTTTGACATTAGGACTTAGAGCACCAGAAGAGTAAAATCTGAGGACCAAGTTATTGCAAATGTAAGTAGTATTTCAGTGAACACTTTTGAGGGAAATTTATTAATGCGGTTTTATAAAATGCAGTTTCAGGTCTGAGATTGGCTCTGTCACTATTAGTGTCCCTCAGGGTTCAATTTTAGGCCCCTTACTTTTTAGCATTTATATGTTTCAGCTTGGACTGCTCTTAAGATCACTTGCATGGGCTGCATTATCACTTTTATGCAGATGATACTCAGATTTATATTCACTGGTATATTATAAAACGTGGATGTTTCTTTTCTCTCACATTGTATTTATGAGATAAAAATATGGATGACCCAAAACCTTTTGTGTCTTAATAGTGTTTGCTTTAGTTGGACTCTTGACCAAGACCTTATATTTTCTATTTAAATTTAGTTTGTCTGCTGTTATTGATTTATAACAGTCAAATGAACAAAGAAAAGTGTGATCTGATAGTGTTGGGTATGTTTTGGCATAATCATGCTGTGACCTGAAAAATGAAACTTATTGAGATAGTTTGGTTTAACTTGTTAGCAACAGCTTTGTGATTCTACAGCATATGATTATCAGTATTATTCTTATAATCTAAAATATTTAATAAACATTGTTCTGATTGAAACACTTTCGAATGAATTTTTTTAGAAACACAGACATCAATAATCAGCCTGTGAATCTCAACAATGGTGACAATAATAATGCATGTTGCAGTGGCTGCCACCAATCACAACTCATTAATGGCTTCCATCATGCATTGCGGTATGAATAAATTATGATCTGAATTGTCTATGTAATTTACTTTTCCTAATTGAATATTCTGTTCATCACCATTGTTGAGATGCATTGACTGAATCTTGAGGTTTGTGTGTGCCTAAAAGAAAGATATTTTTTTTAAACAACTTTCAAGATATTCTTTATATTATATCTAAAATTCTGGATATTTATGCTGAATCACAGTTATGCTGTACCCAACAGCATAAATAACAAACATAAAGTTCAAATGATCATTGACATAATATAACCAACACCATTAGATCACTATTTTTCTCTTTGTTCATCTGGCAGTTATAACTCAGATACAGCAGCCAAACAAAAATCTAAAGTTACTAATATAAGGGTCAAGAGCCCAACTAAAGCAACCAATGATCGCCATAACGGTGGCTTACGATTTGAGATTTTCTCCTTCAGTGATTTTGCTTTAGGTGTCTTCAATGATGCTCAATCATCACTCAATTAATCACTTAATTATCTCATTAACTTTAACACTCTTGAGTGTGGACTCATATACACTCCCAGGAGTGTTAATTTAACACTGGAGTTTTTGCTGTGTACAAAGAGCCGTAGTTAACTGACAAGCTGAGCCATATCGCATTAATTATCGCTGGCGATACGTCCGCGATATTAATGCGATATGGCTCAGCTTGTCAGTGAACTACGGCTCTTTATAGTAAGTGCCGCTCCATCTGAAAGCAGGTGATGGTGATTTACTACTAATCAAGGAACCAGCTTTACTGACGAGATGCGCACAACAATGTGATGCGATATATCGCCCAGCCCTAACTACAACCTATGCTATCCTTTTCTGTGACTGAAAGGCTTATCAATGTATTTTCCCGCATTGACTACTGCAATGCCCTTCTTGCTGGGGTTCCTAAAACCACACTCAACAAATTGCAATATGTGCAAAATTCTGCTTCTAGGATCCTGACTGGAGTCAAAAGAAGTGAACACATCACTCCAGTTCTGAAGTCCTTGCACTGGCTCCAAGTCTGGTTCCGCGTTGATTTTAAAATCCTTATGCTCACATATAAGGCACTGCATAGTCTGGCCCCTCAGTATCTATCTGTGCTTTAAACTGTATATATTCCCATTTGCATTCCTTTCAAGCTGGTCTTTTGGTTGTTTCACACACACGATTGCGACCTGTTTGGGGCAGGGCTCTCTTTAGTTTTGTGACGCAGATCAAGTGATGATTAGGTCAAAACTAGGGGTGGGCGGATCGATCCTGAAGTATCGATACTTTCGATACTGACGTGGTATCGAAAAGGATCGATCCTCACATAAAAATATCGATCCAAATGTGTGTTTTTTTTACCAGTAAATTTTATTCATTTAGAACGCAATTCAGTGCGTAAAAATAAGCGAATGTTAGTGAATAATTGTGTAGGGTAGAACTATTTCTCCTAGTCATCTGGATACAAGACGAAACTAATCAATCACAGAGAGCGTTCAAAGCTGGTGCTTCTGTCACAGTGCTTTTGGGAAAGGAAGCCTTGCTTAGATGACAGAGAAACAATCGGGAGTTATTTCGAAATAAACAAATTAAAAGTTTACATAACGGTTCAAAATGTTGACTCTTTATATATTTATATTTAATATAAATGCTGTTCTTTCAACTTTGTTCATCATGATACATTTTATGCAAAATTATTTGGTTTCCACAAAAACATGAAACTGTTTTCAACATTGATAATAATAAGAAATGTTTCTTGAGCAGCAAATCAGCATATTAAAATGAATTCTCATCATGAAGGATCATGAAGACTAGAGTAATGATGCTGAAAATTCAGCTTCGATCACAGGAATAAATTACAGAATAGACTATGTTAATTTGTAATAATATTACAGTTTTTACTGTATTTTTGATCAAATAAATGCAGAAGAGAATTATAAATCTTACAGCCCCCAAATTTTTTAACAGTACAGTGTACAATAGTGCATTTACTATAATTAGGGTAGTTTGGTAAAAGTCACTGACTACCCAGCCAGCACAGCCATGTGGGGCCCACATGGGTTTGACCTGGGCTATCTAACTGGGACCCAGCCAGTTTTGTCCATGGTTTCCATGTAGGCCCCACATGGGTTTTCCCAGATGAAATGAACACTGCTCAGTGTGCACAATACAGGCTGTTAAATGTAACACTGATCAGTGTTGGAGTTAATGAGATAATTAAGTAATTGAATAATGATTGAGCATTATTGATGAACACCTGCTGTTAACAAGCAGAAACGCCTGAAGAAAAGAGAAACACAAGAACTACTTCCAACCACAGCCTTAGATGAAATCAACTGAAGATAAAATAAATTAAATCTCTCAAGATCTGATTAAACAACTCCACAAACAGCATTACCAGCTTCACTTATAACTAACCAGGTTTAACTTATTTCTGGTAGACGTATACAGAAGTTATTATTGAAAATTAACAGAGGTTAAGATGTTGATGATTTATTGAAAATAATAGAAAATAAACTGTCACCATTATGGTGATCAGTCTTTGCTTTAGTTGGGCTCTTGATTTTTTAACATTAGTTTTTCTCTGCTCAGTTGTATCTGATTGTTATGTTGATACCAGCAAAAGAAAATGCAATCAGATGCTATAAACTGGTTGGTGATAAAAATAAAATCATTGTGTGTGAGCTTTATACGGTTGATATATTATTCATTTTATTATATTGTTGTGATTCTACAGCGAGAGGTCAAGCACATTTTTATCAGAACATCAAATCATTTTTAAAACAGTATTTACACATTTTGGAATTCCACACTTTTCAATCACACACAGGCATCAAGAATCAGTATATGAATCTCAACAATGGTGACATGTTTCATGGTGAAATGCATTCTGGGTACATCATCCAAAACTTATCCATGGCTCCCAGAACGCATTGCACCATGAAGCATGTCACCATTGTAGCGATTCATATGCTGATTCTTGATCTATGTGTGTGAGTTAAAAGCACAGAATTCCAAAATGTGTAAATGGTGTTTTAAAAATAATTTGATGTTCTGATATAAATGTGCTGGACTTCTTGCTGTAGAATCACAACAATAAAACAAAATGAATAGCATATCGACCGAATAAAGCTCACTCACAATGATTTTATTCTTATCACCAATCAGTTTATAGCATCTGATTGCATTTTCTTTTGCTGTTATCAACATAAAACTGAGCAGAGAAAAACTAATGTGAAAAAATCAAGAGCCCAACTAAAGCAAACACTGATCACCACAATGGTGACACCAACCAAACTTTTATTTTCAATAAATAACATCTTAACCTCTGTTAATTTTCAATAAGAACTTATGTAGACGTCTACCAGAAATAAAGTAAACCTGGTTAGTAATAAGTGAAGCTGGTAATGCTGTTTGTGGAGTTGTTTAATCAGATCTTGAGAGATTTCATGTATTTTATCTTCAGTTGATTTCATCTAAGGCTGTGGTTGGAAGTAGTTTTTGCGTTTCTCTTTTCTTCAGTGATTCTGCTTGTTAACAGCAGGTGTTCATCAATAATGCTCAATCATTATTCAATCAATTTATTATCTCATTAACTCCAACACTGATATGTGTTACATTTAACAGACTGTAGTGTGCACACTGAGCAGTGTTCATTTCATCTGGGCAAACCCATGTGGGGCCTACATGGAAACCATGGACAAAACTTGCTGGATCCCAGTTAGATAGCCCAGGTCAATACCATGTGGGCCCCACATGGCTGTGCTGGCTGGGTAATTACAGGCGAGTTGAGAGCACAAATCACAAAATATTTAGTGGTCATGAAAACGTATTCAGATTTAGCATATTAATGATGCATTCACCTCATAAATCATGACACACTGCTCTAGCACAGGAAAGTGCATGTTTTTAAAATTAAAGTATTGGTATCGGTATCGATATCGGCGATACTGGCCCTGTATTTACTTGGTATCGGATCGATACCGAATTTTGCAGTATCGCCCACCCCTAGTCAAAACACCATCAGATCACCTTTTCTCTTTGATCATCTGGCAGTTGTAACTCAAATACCACAACCAAATAAAATCCACTGTTAACAGTTTAAGGGTCACGAGACCAACTAAAGCAAGCACTGATCACCATAATGGTGGCTTAAAACATTTGATTTTCTCTTTTGGTGATTCTGCTTGTTAACATCATGTGTCTTCAATAATGGTCAATCATCACTCAATGAATCACTTAATTAGCTCATTAACTTTAACACTCTTGAGTGTTAATTTAACACTCATATTTTAACACTTTAACACTCTTGAGTCTGGAACCATATAAACTCCCAGGAGAGTTCATTTAACACTGGAGTTTTTGCTGTCTGGAACTATTAAAGATGCACAACTCACTTTTTTAGATTAGCTTTTTCCTAATAGTTTTAATTATTTTGCATTCCAGTGAATTTTTTGTTTTTTGTACGGTTTGTATTTCTATCTGTGTATTTTTTACTTTTATTATTATTGTTTATTTTTCTCTTTGTATTTTTATTGTGTAAAGTGCCTTGAGAAGCTGCTTTAACGGCGCTATATAAAATAAAGTTTATTATTATTATTATTATTATTAATGCGCCTGAACACGCCTCGTTTTCAAACCAGCACGCAAAAAAGATAGGTGAAAATGCATTTGGTATTTAAACAATGTGGCGCAGGACGTGAAAATGATAACTGCATCAGGATGAAAATAGCAAAAAACACTTGCGTCGCACCTGGCATGGTGTGTATGATAGGGCCCAATGAATGAATGATGGAGTGGACCTCATAGGTCGATGTGAAGCCCTGAGTGAACCTCTGCAGTGTGATTTTAGCGTCATCTACTGGTCACTGTCTGAAATTCAAATTTAACTTTACCCTATACATGATTCATTCCGATATATTCCTAGGGACTTGTGCAGGAGATTGTGCAATCTTCACCAAAATTGTTGGTTCCACAATTAACTTTTTTATGTCAACAGGTTCCACATAACTGGGTTATGTTAAACAAACATAATTTGTTCATGTAACTTCAACATCATGGAATTAAGTCATTTTAAGCGACCCAATTATAATTCATATAATTATAATTGTTTAACGTAACCCAGTTATGTGGAACCTGTTGACATAAAAAGGTTAATTGTGGAACCAACAATTTTGGTGAAGATTGCACAATCTCCTGCACAAGTCCCATAGGAATATATCGGAATGAATCATGTATAGGGTAAAGTTAAATTTGAATTTCAGACAGTGATGTTTTTTCTTCATTTTTATATAATTTAGTATGATTTATAAGCTGTTTCCGTCAAGGGGACCAAAATAGGAATAAACCACACACACACACACACGTCTGTATGTGAGCAACTAAATTTTTGCCTTATGTTCTTTGTCCTCTCTTCATACTGGCCTCAACATGTCACATCTTGTCAAGAAGGTTAAAAGAATGCCAAGATATCAGCTAAATTTACAGTGAATCATTCAGTCACCATTTATGTATACACTGAAATTAAAGATTTTTTTTTTAATGGCTTACAAATGGTATTCAACTAACTTTTTGTTAACACAAAATGAATGCTGTCAACTTATTGTGGTAGTAAACTTGAATTTGATGAGTGTTTTGAACAAAGAGGTTGGCTTAGTTTCTGTTGCATAATTCAAGTTTCTTTGGAACTATTATCTTGTCCTGAAGTCCGCACTTGTATAGGTGCTGATGTATGTAATATTTTTGCATCACTTTCCGGAACAGTTTTATAGGAGATTGCTTTCTAGATAGCTATCTTGCCTGGTGGGTTTTCTGAAATGAAGAGATTTCTTGGAATGATCAGAGATCAGATAAGCGAAAAATATATGCAATATATGACGACAGAGATTATTTGCAATATAAAAAAGCCATGCTGTGCTGTGTCATTGTGTCATTGCTCTCTCTGACTGTGAGCAAATGACTTTTCGGATCTTCACTTCTCATCGTTACTCCTGAAAAATAACGAAAAGAAAACATTATCTGACAAAAAAAGACAACAGTATTTTCAGGTGAGTTTTGGGATAAAGTAAAAGGTCAAAATATCAGTAAACATCACAGGCTTAAGTAATTATTTCAAACAGTTCAGCCACTTCCTTGAATTTAAAACTGTCTTATGTTGGCGAACACAGTTTAATTGTGCATTGTATTGCAGTGATAGATTTAGTATTTGTGAGATGCTGTTGTGTTTGTGTGGATGTCTTTCATCATCTGTTCTTCACTAGATCTACTAGATCATCTGAGGGATTTGACTGAATCAAGATGCTGCTGATCATTGAAGCTCTTCTCATTTTAGCTGCTCTAGGACAGGTAAGCTTGTGGTCTAGTATGAATATAACAGACATGAATACTGATGATGTGATCATTATGATTTCTGTTGCTGCAGGATCACAGAGCTGCTGTTGAAGGAAAGATATATCCATTGGATTCCGCACTGAATTCAGTTGATGATCAATATGACGGTTGTACTGTGAATATGGCAGACCTGGTGAACACAACTTATCTAGAGAAGGAAAAATCAACCTCAGCTGAATTTAATAAGACTTGGCAAGAAGGTGAAGAGAAAGCCAAGAAAGCAGAAGATAACTTGCAACAGATTCATTCAGTCGCCATTCATGTGTACACTAACAAAGACTCTAAAGTATATAGTAATTTCACTAGTGCCACTCGTACTGACAAACAGAAATATAAAGAGGAGACATTCAATTGGTATTCACTTCACTTTCTGTTAACAGAAGCGATACAGATTCTGAAGAAAACACACAATAAATGCTATGTAACTTATCGAGGTACAAATGCTGAATTTGATGTTCAGAGCAAAGAGGTTCGTTTGAGCTCATTTTCATCCTCCTCTCTTGATCGTAAAGTAATACAGGGTTTTGGAAATAAATCTTGTTTTGAAATCTACACTTGTGAAGGTGCTAATTTGACAAAATATTCAAAGTATCCCGATGAGAAAGAGGTGCTGATTCCTCCATATGAGAAGTTTAATGTCACTGCTGTCATGAACAGAACAGATCAGCCAGATCTCTGGTGTGAGACTGTGTTTGTGTTGAACAGCACTGGAACAAGAAGTGACCTGAACTGTGCATTGTTTAACAGTGGAAACCATGCTGCTTTCTTTAACGTTTTACTAATTTTGCAAATTGTATTTTGTGTTTACCTGCTAAAGAGTTAACTTGTAGATTTTACATGTTTCTCGTTGTTACTGAACTTTGTATTTCTTGTCATGCCTAAATCTGAACATTTTGATACTATGTAATGATGGGAAAAAATAAGCTTTTCTAAATTAATCGAATCTTTTTTTTTTCTCTCTCAATTTGTGTAACTCTACTTTGGATTCAACAAATTATTTTTATATTAATTTTATACATGGTTATTGTATATTTTGTTTGAATGTTTAAAACATCTTATAATCTAATAAATAAAAAAACAAGACAAATTAAAATATTGTGTCAAAAGCCATTCATTTATATCAGTAGTAAAAACAAACTCACAAAAAACCTTAAAGTCATAAACAATACAGGTAAATAGATGAACAACAACACAACCCAGAAAACAAACCGACAGGAATGAATGCTGAAAAATTCATGTAATAATTTCTGCACATACAGACATTCCATCTTGAAATTATATTTAAAAAGAACATGCACATTTAAGCGGGGAGTTTGGTTATCCCTTATGAAAAAAATATATTTTTCCTCTATGAATGATCAACATATTAAATGGTTTAACAGTATATTTGAAAATATACAGAATAATATATTGTGTTAATACATTACATTATATTGAATTGCTGCTTTTCATATATTCAAAAATAGGTGACAATATATTTACTAATATATCATAATGTATGTCATTTTTTATACAGTACTTCATGATATATAGATGAATGTGATCAGATATGGTACTCCATGTTTAATATACTCATGCAGCATAAACACACATATAGAGCAATATATAATGTAAAATATTTTTTAGCTTTTAATTTTTTACATTGTAAATGTTTCATTATTTACAATATGTTATTTTTTTCAGGACAGCCGGGGCTATCCAGATCTGCCATAATTTGGCATGATATTTGTTGTATACGTTTTATATTAGCCTTCATATTAAAGGGGAACTTGGCAACTCACTTTTGTTGTGGCATATTGTCTCAACGAGCCCCCTCCCGATGTGGGGCGTATATTTCACAACACTGTAGTAAAAAAACTCACTTGCGGCTAGGGCTGGGTATTGACACAAATTTCACAATTCGATTCGATTTCAATTCACAAGCTTGCAATTCAATTCGATTTCGATTCCAATTCGATTTGATTCAATATTGATTATTTTGGATATCAGGTAGGCTAGAATACATGGCAAATTCTCAAGGAAAACAAATCTCTTAACTAATGCTGTAAACCATGGGAGTCAGTTGTAGCCTATTAGGCTTCATTAGCCTACTATAATATTGAAGGTAAAAAATAACTGATTTGTACAAACACTTTAATATTCACTTTTATTTATTTTTATAATAATAAAATTATATGAAAAATAAACATTTATATGGCGGCTGTCATAAAAACTTGCCAGATTTATTCAAACATGCATTAAATATTGAAGAACATTAAAAATGGTAATGAATATGTTATATGGTGCATATATTTAACAAAATGTTCCTCTCTAGAGTTAATTTTTCTAGCTGACTAACGAGTTCATGGTCACTGGATATGTTTGTGACCTGGATATGGTCACAGTGAATGTGACGTTACATTGTTTGCAAGCTGTTTTACTGACGTTATTCCACGGTTGAAACACTGATTGAGCAATTCCATGTAACATGATGCGGATTTTGATAAGTTGTACTCTATCTTTTAACACACTTTCAGATGCTCATTCATGTTTATTTCACGCTGTAACTGGTATTATTAAGGCGGAGGAGATCATGTGCGCTCCGCGGTGCTGCCTCTCTTGAGCTGCGCCAGAGCGATCTCACGCCACAGCGCCAAAAAATTATTTATGTTTTTGAATTTCATAAGAAAATGGACGTAATTTGAAATCTGAGACTTTGTTTCATATCAATAGTAACAAAACACATATTTTATAGCGATTTATTGGATGGGATGCGCGCTACAATGTTCTATTCATCCATCAACTGAAAACAGAATGACTAGCTTAATCGATTCTTGGGATTTAAGAATCGATATCGATTCGTAAAAATGATAATCGATTAAAATCGAGAAATCTATATTTTTTACCCAGCCCTACTTGCGCACCCTCCTCCCCCTTTCAACCGCTGCTCATGTGCATTTGTTATTATCGGAGCCGGCCAACTTTATCATGTGGAGCTATGTCTACCGAGGTGGTTAATACATCATACACAGTATCATATGGCGTGTGTGTTAATGTCGAATTACGGTAAAGCAGGTTGTGTTTCTCGCTCATTCTCGCTTCTCACGAGACTTCCTATTTCCAACTTACCGGAACGTTAGTCCCGATTTTGCAAGGTTGGTTTTCCGCCTGGGAACGTTGGGGGAAGCGGGGAAAGTCACCATTTTCACTAGAACAGGTTATTTAACCACCCAAATCATTTCTAAACGGTTTTATTAAGTTGAAATAGTTGCCAATTTCCCCTTTAAATAAATCAATTTTTTTGTATCTATTAAATTGTTATATTTGTAAATCTATCTCAAAAGATATTGATGTCAGGGGGATATATTTTCAGATATGGATAGACAAGACTGTCTGTAATCTGGTGATATCAGAACCATGATGGTCAACACAGTCTCACTCCCTACTCGTCAAATGTCTGACGCATGGTCAAGGGACCCTGGCGTCACTCTTTTGACGCACTGGGTATACCTTCGGCTTCATTTTTCAACGTGCGGGGCAGTCCCATAGACTTCTATAGAACTCTACAGCTTTGAAATTTGACGTCTTGGGTCGATCACCACACCGCAACCCGTTGTCTGCTTTGTGGGTCGAGACAACAATAAATAAAAATAAAAAGGAATAGGCTACCAAAATGATCTATGCCAGGGCGATTCAAATGACGGCACCCAGATAATTTTTATCTGGCCCTCCAACTGGTGTTTGATGTTTAAAAACCCTCGCAATCTGATATCAAAGTGCCCTCAAAAGTTTAGCGCGTTCATCAGCGGTGAGTTTAACAACGCACATGGTGTGCAACCACATTCAGCGGTGAGTTTAACAACACTCAACTGCAGGTAAAACGGCATTCAGAGGTGAGTTTGACCAAAGCAACGCTCAACTGCAGGTGAAACGTAATTAAGAGGTGAGTTTAACAACGCTCCAATGCGCGTGCAAGTATGCAGTTTAAGCGTTTTCTTATCATAGGTTAGACACTACTTTATCTAGAGCATGCTGGATAACGTATTTTTATCGGAGGTTTGTTGATTTTAATATTAATTAAAATTATCAGTTTGTTGGGTTTATATATATATATGCAACGATTGTGTTCAATTAATAATTTTTTTTAATTAAATCCTCTAAATTAATAACGCTGACGTCACCGTATGGGCGATCCCAAGGTCCATTGCGATTTCCCACTCGGTAAGTAGAAGGGTTAATTAATAGAGATGGATACTCTTCTTACATTTACACATCAAAAACTGTTGGATCAGGACAATAAATTGTGTTTAGAAACTTTAGATTTGTAAGGTGGCCCTTTTATGACGAGAAATGATAGAAGACATAAAAAATATAGCTTTCTGCACCAAATGTGCAGGCTAGCAAAGTTAGCTAATTGAATTCAAGTTCATATTTGTCGCATATTATCATGTAAGGTACAAACAATCATAGGGGAATGTAAGATTTTCATACTGAGACATACCGTGTTAGCTGTAATGTATGTCTGCGTTGGGATTCTTCTTGTGGTTGTGTGTCGTTGCTCTTTTGCCCAGTGTTTTGTGCCCATTTATACACATGCTAGTCAGTGTAACGTTAACTTATAACTGTGTCTATGCTATGAAAGCGTAGACATAAAAATTAAAAAAGCACATTAAGAAATTAAATCAGTGTTAATTAAAAGCTAGTGTTCTAAACTACTATGACTGCTGAGGGAACTTTTTGATTAAAATGATAACAGGGAAAAAGTTAAAGAAATGTTTCCTTGTTAATACAAAAGTATAATTAATAACATAAACAGATTAAAAAATGGCACTGATTATCAGCCAAACTGGCATTTTGAATGGTTAGTATCAATATCAGACATGAGTGTCAAGATCAGTCCATACCTAGTGTGTTATTGTATTGTGAGTTTGCAGGCAACACCCAGCCCTACAGTATTCTGGCCTAATATTACTATAAGCACCCACATACCTCCCCACCACAGCCCAAAACATGGGCAAACTAGACCAACATTTTCTCAAGTTCTTAAACCTTTCAGTTATTTAGTATTTATGTAGTTGTATGTAGCATGATCTTCAAATCTGAATTTATTATCTTTCCCATCTCTCAACAGGTTCCCTAGTCCCTTCATCATTTACTTCAAAACCTCAGCTTCGTTACAAAGCAAAAACAAAGGCACTTTTAAGAGCCACTTTTGTCTAGTTAATTGTTGTTAGTCTGTCTGGTTCTCTGTTGTTCTTGCTCTTTTGCTCTTCCCCCCTATCCCTTTAGTGTTGTCTTGTTTGTCCTTGTTCATCATGAGTGACAATTCCAATATCAAACAGGTCCTTAATGAGCTTGATGAGCTTGTTGAGCATTATAAATTAAATTATGAACTCCAGATCTTGGAAGATTTCATCAATAAGATGCCGGGAGAACAGGAGGCAGCACCATCCACCAGCCATCAACCAGTCCAGGAGGCAGCACCATCCACTAGCCATCAACCTGTCAGGTGGCTGAAGAGAGACAGTGATGGAAATGTTGTCTATGGCAGACCGAGATCATCCCGAAACCAAGCGGGTCAGTTTTGTTTTTTCAGTCATATTACTTAAAGGAGTACTCCTGTGATTTTTCACATATATCTAAAACGGCGATATAGATTGTTTTACCACTTGGGATTGAATACATGAATCAGTCATGTGTCTGGTATGAGATATGAGGTTTTTATTACATACTCATGATCATCCAAAGTGGTATAAACAATGAAATTGGGCCAATAAAAGTATGTATCATTGTGTGGAATAAAATTAGCTTGTCAAAATCTATGGAATTGTAATGCTGTAAAGGTTGATTTGGGTTTTATTTTCTGCTACAGCTAGTCACAGCTACAGTCGTAAGACTGGTTCTCATACTAGGATGTTGGACAACAGCTTTGAGATAACCAACTACTGTCCTCCTGATACTGTTGGTATGTTCTTTATTTTGTGTCTATTAGTTCATTATGTTTATAGATTCTAATAATTAGAATGTAAATTACATGTTTTTGCGACAGAATAACCGACAACATGTTGCACACTTTGATAGTGTAGAAAATTGTTTTTAAATATGATGAACTATTTTAACAGAGACTTTCCTTGAAGAGCTAAACCACTCACAGGGTGATGACTTGGATGATCAGGAAACGGCACCAGCACCACCACGAGCTTCCTCAGACTGGTCTACTCGAAAAAGTCTCCTCTCAGAGAGGTGGGAGAAAGAGAGACCCTGTCTGGTGAATACCATGGTGGCACAACAAAATGTGAACACTCAGATCTGCCAACAATGTGGCAGCAGTCCAGCTGTTGTCCGTTGTCGTGACTGCCGACCACAACCATTCTTCTGTGCTGATTGTGATGTCAGTATACACCGAAACCATGTCTTCCACAACAGGGATGCAACAATAGCTGGATTCTTTCAGCCATTGCCTCCAACAACCTGTGTCGTGGAGAGGGCTCTTTCCCAGTGTGGTAAGCTGTATTTCTTTGAGTGTCTTAGTTAGGGCTGCACAATTATTGCAATCGTAATTGCAATGGTAAAATCTTCAAATATCATTTGTGACATTTGACTTTTATATTCACGTCATCCTCCTTGACTGTGCAACTTCTGGTTGGTGGGTGTGCGTAGTGTGTGAAGGGTACAAAAACTCTTACATTTGTGAATGTGAAATTTAGCTAACAGAAAAATAAGGTTTATAAAATAAATATCACATTTCTTTTCACATTCATGAAAACCAAAAATTACATTTCTATAGGAAATGTAATCTGTTTGTGAGATTTACAAATCAAAAATGCATCTACACAAGACAACCGTCATGTTCAACAGTTTTCTGAAAAGAAAATACACAAGAACAAATACCAGTAATTTGAATTTACAGTACTTTAGTAAATGTACTTATTTACTGTCCACCACTGAAGGATTTAACTGCCATATTAAGTTCACACAACAGACAATTCAATCAAATGGGTTTATTACAGTGGTGCAAATGTAAGCATCATAACAAATACATTTCTTTATAGTTTTACAGGATGTAAGTGAAAAATGTTTGGATTTGTCTGTCTGTACATTTAGATGATGTCATATGGAAAACATAAAAGAAAAACATCTATGGTTTCAATGCTATTTGACAGTATTCAGTATGCTATAACTACAAATAACAAAAAAATAATATGGGTAGTATATGCATATTGCATACAAATACAGTATAAATCCACATACATTATGGAAATACCAAAGTACATTAGAATTATACTAAAATTAAAGAAACCAGCAAGCTCAAATGGTAGAAGAGATAAATAAATCAATGTTTTTCTATTTTTTAAAATAAAAATCTACAAAAAATTTCCTGTAGATACTTTGGTACAGCTATTTAAAACAAAGGCAAGGCAAGATTTTTTGTACAAATCTCCAGTTCCTGTGTGTTGTTTGGCATTGGTCTTTAGGTGTCTTCTTCCTCAGACTCAGGGCTGGTGAAGCCATTGTCATCCCACTCCTCAATGTCCTCCTGTATGGAAAGAAAATCAAATTCCATAGTGGCTATACTGCTGTATGCATTAACAGCCTGTTTGTGTTGACTTCTAAGTGAGTGACCTTTGCTCTGCTCCTCCTCCAAGCGTTTCAGTAGCATTACCTGGTCGAAGATAGATCTCTTCAACCTGAAGGTGTTGCCTTTGGTTGGGGAAAGGAATGGAATAGTGGATAAGGAATGTTTTATATTATATAGGTTGTCCCTCTTTCTTCTGTTCCAACCCATGGCCTGTCGCGTTAGCATGTTCACTCTTCCTAATGAAAACAATAATGCACCCACAAGCCAAAAAGTAAGATTTCACATCCAAAAGGCAATAAGAGTAACCCAACAGATATGCCTAAACCATATCACTAAGTTAAGTTGAACTGGTAATTACCTTGAAGTAATACAATGATAACTTTCGTAAGAACAGAACAGATAAACTTTGTTTTTTAATTACCTATATATTGATTTCCATTACACGAGAGTAGATGTTAAAACTTCATGCTGATTTGTACTTGGCTTTCGCCAAGATAAGCACCAACTAAGACGTAGCTTTACAGTAACCTATGCTTCTCCATCCATTTACGCATCTTTCCATCTGGTGACGTAAATCTCCTTCTGTCTGGTTAATAGCTGCAGTGTATTTGCGCCTCAGCACACACAACGGCTGCAACCACAGTGCGGTCCCCCCATAACAACCCTCTGGATTGAGCGGAGTAGGGAACATCTCTAGGGTCTTCAAGTGGGCACCTTCCGTCCTCAGTGTTTCGTCGACTAGCCCACGACACTCGTATTTATTATTATTTATTTAGTCTACCACAGTGTGTAGTGTAAGTGTAACACCAACCAGCCTTTGTCATGTATTTTGTGACAAGTGCTGCCCTGGAGAGAAAGCTGTTCACCTATAAAGAAAATAATACAATCAAATTTTGGTCTCCATTACATAAAAATATTACCTACACACCATAGATCTTGAACTTGTGGTTTAACAGAAAACATGTGTACTGTATTATTCTAGAAATTTGGGACCCCTTACACATGCATGCATTTTGAATTGTTGAAAACGACTGAACTGCCTATTCTTTATTTTAACTCATACATAAAGGATGTGATTTATCCCTCACACCAGGTGTGTTACTTAGATGACAAATAAGTACCTTTTGGTGTAATGGTTTCTATTAAGACTCTTTGTAGCCATATTTTAAATACCGACAATAATACCACACCTGCTCCACTTCCTCTCCCACTGTGTTTCCTGCTCCATCCTGGCTTCTGCCACCCCATCTCACCTGCAACACAGAGCGAGAAGTGTTATGTAGCAGTACTTCAGAAGTTTTGATATAACATCATCCAATCAGGCATAACATGCACAAATGTAAAAATAATCCTTTGCACTGAAGATTACCTGAATGTTATATCTACATTAATTCATACAATTATCTCTAAAACATCTCATGACCCAAGCTTTTATTTGGCGGGGAAAAACAAAATCCCTGTCCTACAAATTTGAACAAGCAGCTGAAAAGCAGTTGGTGAAAGATAACACACAGCACGTTCTATTATCCGGCCCATCATTTCCCAATAACTACAGCCATACCAGACTTAAAGTTATTGCTTGTACCTCGCATTTTGCTGTATGGGCTTTGGCATGCATGACGCTCAGGAATGGCCTCATTTCTGTCAATGGCAGAAGCTCTGGTAAACCCTCTGCTACTTTGTTAAGGTAGGGCCAGTACCTAAAAAGCAGGAGCAGCATCATGTGAGTAACAAAGATCCATTTTTAATTGAAATCTAAAATGACTAACATAACTGTAAAGCTGAGAAACAAGACATTTTAATCATGGAGTTGGATTTGCAATATGACAATGAGAATTACCTGCATGTAACATCCATACAGAAGAAGGTCACATTTGCCTTCTTTGACATCTCTCTTTAAAGAAACATCGGATAAGCAAATATTTCTCCACGGTAATGGTTCAGTTCTTGTAAGAGAAACCCATGTCTGATAAATCAGAAGAAAATCTAGTGGTTAAGAATCAATTGACCCAGCAAGGCCTGCTTGCACTTGCACTTTTGAGTTTTGAGAATAAGCTTAGAATGAGATTAGCATTTTAGAAAAAAATGTCTAAGCCATTTAGACACACTGTTAAATATAAATATGTGCGCTAGCTACAACAACATTTGGGGAATTACACTATAAGTATGAGACAATTTGATATAATGCTAATTTTAACATACCATTTTCATCCACCACCACAGCAGTTGTAGGGGGAATGGGCTCAAGAAATCCATGAAACACAGCCTCTCTGTCATGGAAGACATTTCTCTTGTGGTCCTCTATGTCACAGGTAGCACAGAGGAACTCCATGTCCAGAGGTACACAGTCCAGGCACCTAATCACAGCTTCTACAGCACAGCATCTGTGACAATTTTGGATGAATACTCTCTAGGCTGAGAGCTTTGCATCAAAAAGCATAGGCCTAGCAGTTTTCATTCTCACATCTGTGAGAAGCTGCCTTTGTTCCCAAGCAGAAACCATTCTGTCTGTTCCCTCCAGAACCTGACCTGCAGTTATGGTGTCCCTTAACTCGAGTCTTGTTTCTAAAAAGCAAAAATATACATTCACTTGTCCTTAAAAGGGCTATACTCATGATTATGATCACACACAAGTATATATCAGTTATACTGTGAGTCTGTAGTGGAACTGACAAAACATAATGCTTGATTATGATTAAATAAATGGTGGAAATTGGAAAATGTAGTATAATGATACTACTGTAACACTCAGTATTCTCACCAAGACTTGCCAACTCTTGATCTTCTATCTGAAGGCCTTCCTCATGCACAGGATCCCTTCTTCTGGATTGAGAAGCAGCTGCAGAGACAGTCATTTTGCTTAACCCTTTGATCAATATAACATGAAACCAATTCTTTTTAAAATGAAAATATTCCATAAAGACTGGAGGCAAGGAAACTAAGCAAAAATTCTTAAAACACAAGTAAGGATTATCAGTCGCCTGCTCTTAAACTATCTTATATATTAGTGAGAACATTTTTCACAAACATTGCAACACCATTTTGTCAAAGTGGTATCTAACTCATTTTAGAATATGTGTAACCACCAAAACACTATTTAATGAATTATCTTTATTCTTAGATACAGTAATCATGTTTTAGTAAAGAACAAACCTGATCCAGACTTAGGAATTTGCTTATCTTGACAAGCCTTACCCCGCCATCATGGAGATGAGCATAACTAATTAATGCTGCCATGTGCATCCTGGCATCATTGGCATCATCAAAGACCCTCATGTCAGAATTGAGGGACATCACATACAAACCATTATTCTATGAATAAAAGTATGTCTTTAAATAGCAAGCAATAATCATATGAACTCTTTTAAAAATAACATGATTTACATGCAAACGGGACAGTTATCAGCAGTGTAACTGATCTGAATACTACAAAATAATCGAATATATGATGCCATGTAAAAAAGTCAAATTAGCTTTTCCACTCTTGCAAACAGAGGTAATTTATGAGGTGTGGAGAGAAATCATGTATCATTGGAACATGAACAGACAGGGACCAATTTGTAATAATTTTAATGAATACAATGCAATTAATATAAACTTTCTGAAAGTGTGTGGGACATCCGACTACTTTCCAAGAAGGGGCGCAACTGAATTACAAATATCGCGATAAATATGTACAGGAATCGAGGCAGTAGCCAATGACAGCACTAGGAGTAAAAGCTGCAGAATTATGTACAAATACTATATAAATATGTACAAGTATCGTCCAAATTTGATAACTTGTTAAATCATGTGAATTATGAACTATGTTCGTACTGATTGGGCTTATGGGTTTTGTAAGAAAAGGTTTAAGAAACAACAAATGCTTTTATAAAATGTTTGATTTAGGGTTAAAACCAACACATACATACCATTGTGAATATTTGCCTTTGCAGCTGTCCGTCTCCTCCGTTTACTTGTCCTCAAACAAGAATGAGCTGACTGAGTCCGAAAGGCCCTTTTGGTCTTTTCAGCTGAAAAAGAGAATCATTATGAATAATATATAGGATTATTTAAAGGAAAAAGTACCGATTTAACTTATAAATATAGGATGTTACATTATTAAGCATTAAAAGCATGCTAAGTGTTGTGGTTAATATGCATTTACAACAAATATCACTTTAAAACTACCAATACTGAGGTAAAAGCATGGTAAGTTTTGTGATTACTGTCCTTTACTACACCCATCACAATAAAACTAAGGTTACTGAGGTTTAAAGCATGGTAATTTGTGTGGTTACTGTCCTTTTACCACACCTATCACAGTAAAACTAGGGTTTCTGTAGTAAAAGCATAGTACGTGTTGTGGTTACTGTGCATTTACAATAAGTATCACATTAAAACTACCAATAGTGTGGTAAAAGCATGGTAAGTTTTGTGATTACGGTCTTTTTCCTACACTTATCACAGTAAAACTAATGTTACTGTGGTAAAAGCATGGTAAGTGTTGTTTTTACTGTGCTTCTACTACAAATACAACTTTGGAACTTATTGTACTACTTTAAACCTGATATGAATATGATTAACTAATTAAAGTTCTAGGCCTATAACGTCACGTGACAGCTGTTTAATCTCCCTGTCAAATATGGAAATAAGCTATTTCACCTATTTAACGATTAATTTTTTTTTAAATCTGATAACACCAAGCATGCTTTAAAATTTTTAGAGGCTTCTGGACCCTCTTGACCTCTGGTCCTGGTAAGCCTGTTCATTTATCCACCCCTGCCTACCTCAGCTACCCTTTATACAGAAAATGTATCGTTTAGCTGGTGGAATCAACGGTTCCTTAATGGTGTCAATTAATATGAATGAAAACATGTCCCACCTTCCTACATACTTTGTGCATCACATTACAATATATCATTTGATGCATTGAAGACTTCAGATGATTGGCTAACCCACAAGGTGAATGGAAAGACAAACAGAAATAAATGTATACTTAGATTTATTTGAACACAGCTTTTAACAAAAATCAATAATAATTAAAATAAATCAAAAAACATGCATGACAGCATGTTAGGGTGGAAACCATTGAAAGTGTGTAACGCGGCTCCTCCTCATCTAAAGTAGTCACATCCCCAAGCAGGATGGCTGTGCCCGTAACGGCAAACTTGACATCTCATAGCAGGTATTTAACTCATTGAATTACAGACCAATGTGTGACATTACACATGGTTGACACCTGGTGAGAACTGGCAGGCCGGCTCCCATGTCTCCGCCCAGATTTTTCCACTGTAAGTATCAGTAAAAAAATAATAACATTAGAACAGTGAAAAACAGGAGCCATTTTAACAATAGTTTCACAGCATAAATATTTTCAAAAAATATATTGTACGGTCTTGTATTTAATTGTTTTTATAAAACCTATACATATATAGTGCTTGATGAAATGTAAGAGATAAACATCAGCCACTCTCATAGATAAAGTCATAGAAAGTCAATAGCTGATATCAGTCAACAAGGATGATCTTGGCCGATACTGATGTTCTGCCAATATATTGGTGAATGTCTACTTCCTACATAGACATTACACTGGGGGAATTATGTATAGTACTGAAAAGAGCAAGTGGCTAAATCCTGTAGACAATATTTGACACTGCATTTAATCCACCCTATACCAACAGTGTAACCAACAGTGCAATTAATATACAGGTGGGTCTACAATTATAATATTGTGCAATATTTCAAGCAATTTTTGTTGATTTAATCTTGATTACAGCTCATGAAAATCAAAAAAAACAATCAACTCACTATATTATAATAAAGAGGAATACAGAAATGTCAACCTTTTAAAAATAAATGAACAAATCTGACTTATCAAAAATTGTTAATGCATACACTCTATACTTGGTGTGGCTGCTTTTGCACAAATTACTGCATCAGTGTGGTGTGGAGGCCATCAGTGTATGGCATTGCTGAGGTGTTATAAAAGCCCATGTTGCTTTGATAGTGACCTTGAAGTTGTCTGTAATGTTGGGTTTGGTTTCTATCATTGTCCTCTCTATGGGGTTCAGGTGAGACGAGTTAAGCACAGCAATACCATGCTGAGCAACCCAGTTACTAGCAGTTTTGGCACTGTGGCAGGGGCAGAGTCCTGCTGGAAAAGGATATCAGCATGTACATAAAGCTCGTCAGCAGATGGAACCATACTCTAAAATCTCCAGGTAGAAGGCTGCATTGACGCTGGACCTAAAACCTAGTGGACATGACAATTCTCTCAATGCTGCTTTTTGGTTGCAAAACTTTGAGACCCACCTGTACATTTAAAGTTGTGTGCGCTACAATATAAATTTCAACCTTTATCCACTACCTATGAGATGGTAAAAAGTGGAAACAGAGTACATGTATGAAGGCAATATAAACCAATATAAAGCAGTACTTACCATGCAGAGCAAGGCAACCATTTCACCCTTACTTCCTCTTGCCCCTACAGAAAGACACATACATATAATCAGGTTTTGAATTTCATAATTTTTGGGCCAAGGCCACTTGGCCTTCAGTTGAACTTAAATGGACTCAAATTACCAATGCTTAAATGGTCAGTATTTTGTGATATGTGAAATGCCAGATGAGCCACAGACAATGGAGAGATGATCAGACAGCCTAATGAAAAATATATTTCTTACCTCATTTATCCTTCGTCCTGTTATGGAGTCATATTTGAAAACTTTTTGCCTACTACATTTCCGGCAACCTTAAAATGACAAAAATAATAATAATAATATTAATTAACCATAAATGTGAAAAAACTAGAAATTAAACTTAAATTCTTAAAGTTTCATAAAACCTGGGGAACAACTTTAAGCATTGTCCTTGAACTTTGAAAACGTCAGAAAATACAGCTAAATAACTAAAGAATACATATATAAAGGGCCATTCACACCAAAAACGATAACTATATAAAAAAAATATTGTTCTCGTTAATATGATAAACTATAACGACATTGAGAACAATATCGTTGGGGATCGCTTTTAAAGCGATTTTGAGAACAATAAAAAGAAAAGCTAACAACCAATAAGAACCTATCACATCTTAGCCATCACATTTATTAACACAAGGTGATACTTTGCTTATCGCTGGTCAGTCTGTCTGGACGCTTTTATCGTTATAGTTACTGGAATGAACTGCTCTTTAGCCATCAGATTCAGTGATTTCATAGCTGAAATTTAGCCTAATTATCCTACTGCCTAGCCTAAAGGTTATTGAAGCAGATTGTGAACAGTGATGGGGGGGATAAGCTACCTGGGCTGCCCACTGATGTGTGTGTGAGTGTGTGTATTCAACCTTCCTCAAGTGTATATTGCTCATTGCTTTACTCCTAAAGTGTGCGTGTTCAGTACTGAAAGGTATGCATGCGAGGACAAACTCCTTTGTGTATCAGACTGGCCACTGAAAATTACTCACTATTAACTACGGTAATTGACTGCACTTAAATTCACCTAAAGATTTCTGTATTTCATGAATAATGATTGCAAAAAGGAGAAATTCATACATAGTGTGCTAAGACCACAGTTAACTTACACTTTCGTTTTTTTGGGGGGGGTTGTTCCTTCACAGGGAGAGAGACAGGGTGCAAATCTAAAATATAAAATGTCTCCTTTTCCTGGGCTAGGGCCTGAGGGTGTGGATCGGGCTGGGCCTGAGGGTGTGGATCGGGCAGGGCCTGAGGGTGTGGCTCGGGCAGGGCCTGAGGGTGTGGATCGGGCAGGGCCTGAGGGTGTGGATCGGGCAGGGCCTGAGGGTGTGGATCGGGCAGGGCCTGAGGGTGTGGCTCGGGCAGGGCCTGAGGGTGTGGCTCGGGCAGGGCCTGAGGGTGTGGCTCGGGCAGGGCCTGAGGGTGTGGATCGGGCTGGGCCTGAGGGTGTGGCTCGGGCAGGGCCTGAGGGTGTGGCTCGGGCAGGGCCTGAGGGTGTGGATCGGGCTGGGCCTGAGGGTGTGGATCGGGCTGGGCCTGAGGGTGTGGATCGGGCAATGTCGTCATGAAGTTCCCTACAATATTACATGTGAATGTTAATTTTCAGTATTTCACCATCATGAAAAAAACAGGCATGGCTTAAATTACACAAATCCTACCTTCTTGGATCAATACAAAATTGTAGGCCTTTCTCATGGTGGCCACAATTTTTAGGTTGTCCTCAGTGGGTAGCAGATGGGTCACCACATCAGACACCCACTTTCCAGAGGCCTTATCTTTCTTTGCGAAAAATAGAATTGGGACATAGCCCAATGCACTTAGTTTTTTCACCTGTAATAAATACATGCAGACAGCAAACATTAGTTATTCCCACTGCATTACTTTCCACCATATTGAAAAAAAAAAAGGAAATTCCCTTGCCCTATCACAAAATATTAATGAAAGTGAAACAAATCATATTGCTTAATGAAATATGAGCATTTCTACTTACTGCAATATGGGCAGAGTCCACCACTCTTCCCGCATTTCTGTTTTTTAGGACCCTTTCCCCCCACTTCCTGTCCAGGGTCACTTTTTTGGCCGCTACTTTCTTTTTTTGGGAGATGGCTGCCAAACAAGAGCTGCAGGTTTTGCGGCTCACCTGTGTTGGTAAAAGTATACCAAAGTGAGACATCAGATCCACAGTCAGAGAAGAAGTAGAATCAATATACAGTTTAATTTGGCTGTATACAGGAAAGAGAGGAACACACGAAGCACAATGCAATTCAGAATATGCGTCTCTAGATTAACACAGGATTATTATTATTATTATCATACAGTGAAAGTGGCAGATGTAGGAGACACCCAGGCTAAATCAATGTTGCCTATGGCATTTGGTGCAAAACAAGCAATGAAAATTGATATCAACCAGACGCCTTGAATTATCACTGTTTTGTAACACAGAACACTTATCATACAGGGTCGTTTAGTAGGAGTATACTTTATAGTGTCCAATTGACCTAATAATGAGAAATGTATAACATTTAAAACCACATATTTGAATATTGGACATAATGCTCTATTCGACTTTCCCTCACCTGGTTAGGTGCTTGGCAGGAGGGGCAAGGCCTGAACTTCTTTGGAGACATTTTGAAATCTACACCACACACACACACACACACACACACACACACACACACACACACACACACATTTTCTAGAGTGCACTTTAGACAGTGTAAACATTGCAAACACAACACAACTTATTGGCATAATTGCTTTCTACCAAAACAATGAGAACGATTGAGCAGCTAACTTTAAGGTTAACTGTTAGCTAATTTAGTGTCACTGCAACAATAACCATGCACTTATATCAGTCTCTATGCCATGAATTTTCTACAGTGCACTTTAGAGCGCACCTATTTTAGAAGCTACTATACATATATATATATATATATATATATATATATATATATATATATATATATGAATCAGTCAATCATTTATGACAGGATTACTTATTATATTATGTATATATGATTTGTTTTATTTCATATTGAAAAATGTTGATGAGATACAATGTAGTAATTAATTTGTATTGTTAATACAATGGATTTTTAACAATTAGGCTGTGAAACAAACCAATCTGGCAACACCGTTCTTCATTCTGAACATTTATAATGTTGGATAGTTGAGGCCCGGGCTATGTAATAAAAATCTGAAAATCTTACATTCCCCAATGATTGTACCTTACATGATAATATGCGACAAAAATGAATTTGAATTCAATTAGCTAACTTTGCTAGCCTGCACATTTGGTGCAGAAAGCTATATTTTTTATAATGTCTTCTATCATTTCTTGTCATAAGAAAGGGCCACATACAAATCTAAAGTTTCTAAACATAATTTCTTGTCCTGATCCAACAGTTTTTGATGTGTAAATGTAAGAAGAGTATCCATCTCTATTAATTAACCCTTCTACTTACCGAGTGGAAAATCGCAATGGACCTTGGGATCGCCCATACGGTGACGTCAGCGTTATTAATTTAGAGGATTTAATAAAAATAATATTTTTAAAAAAATTATTAATTGAACACAATCGTAGCATATTAAAATCAACAAACCTCCGATAAAAATACGTTATCCAGCATGCTCTAGATAAAGTAGTGTCTTACCTATGATAAGAAAACGCTTAAACTGCATACTTGCACGCGCATTGGAGCGTTGTTAAACTCACCTTTTAATTACGTTTTACCTGCAGTTGAGCGTTGCTTTGGTCAAACTCACCTCTGAATGCCGTTTTACCTGCAGTTGAGTGTTGTTAAACTCACCGCTGAATGTGGTTGCACACCATGTGCGTTGTTAAACTCACCGCTGATGAACGCGCTAAACTTTTGAGGGCACTTTGATATCAGATTGCGAGGGTATTTAAACATCAAACACCAGTTGGAGGGCCAGATAAAAATTATCTGGGTGCCGTCATTTGAATCGCCCTGGCATAGATCATTTTGGTAGCCTATTCCTTTTTATTTTTATTTATTGTTGTCTCGACCCACAAGGCAGACAACGGGTTGCGGTGTGGTGATCGACCCAAGACGTCAAATTTCAACGCTGTTGAGTTCTATAGAAGTCTATGGGACTGCCCCACACGTTGAAAAATGAAGCCGAAGGTATACCCAGTGCGTCAAAAGAGTGACGCCAGGGTCCCTTGACCATGCGTCAGACATTTCACGGTAGAACAATCCATGGCCTAGCAATTTGAAAAAAATATGTATGTCCTGTATATGAAATAGTATGCAACAACAACAACTGGTGCTAGTTTCAAAAGTTTCAGATTACTCCACCATACTTCGATGTATAGATAAACCACTAGCATCATCTGAAAAGGTGAGTCCTGCTGTTTATTTTGATATGCGTTACCCTTGGAGGCTAAAGCACTTCACAACTTATTCAGCTATGACTCAGCTGTGTGAAAATGAGTGAAGAAATGACAGATGATTGCAACTTTGTTTAATTTGATGCATTTTCAAATCAAGATTACTCAGACCATCTTTGTTCTACACGCAAAATACTAGCGTCACTGTGAAGCAGAAGGTCCACTCTTTCATTTGATATCTGTTTTATACAATAACTACTTCGTGAGTAATTTAAAAAATGATTGATGAGTGTGTGGAGATGCAGACATGGAAGTAAAGACGGACGAAATTTCATGAGATTTCAAAACCACAGTGTGGACTCATATAAACACTAAGCAGTGTTAATTTAACACTGGGGATTATGCTGTGTTGGCTGTCCTGACTGGCTTGTTGGGTTGCTGGTTTGTTTAAAGAAAAAAAAAAGATGTGGGGGGAAGGGAAAGGTGGTTAGGGGCAGATGTGTGTAATGCGTAATTAGATTATCTATTTTCTGCAAAAGCTTACTTTGTTATGCACACACACACACACACACACACACACACACACACACACACACACACACACACACAGACACACAGACACACAGACATAGACACAGACACACACACACACACACACATACACACACACACACTGGCTGAATTAGCAAATCCAGGTGATTGGAACAATATACTGAGGAAGACTTTTACTTTCTGAACCTGGACTTTACAACTCTGACAACAACTGACTTCAGTCACAGCCTTAGATGAAATCCACTGAAGAGAAAAGAAGACATTAAATCTGTGAAGATCTCAACAAAGGAGGATTAAACAACTCCACAAACAGCATTACCAGCTTCACTTATTACTAACCAGACTGACTTTATTTCTGTCAGACGTCTACAAACGTTTTATTGAAAATTAACAGGTTTAACTCTGTTTCATTTGAAGTCACCATAACAGTGATTAGTGTTTCCATTAGTTGGGCTCTTAACTCTTAATAATTTTTGGCTGCTGTGATCAGGTGATGAGGGTTACCTGAAAGCCCTACAGAAGAGTCTGCTCAAAGAAGTGTTGTACTTTTTCTTCTCATTTTTGCATAAGGCGTGTGTTGCAAGTTGCAACCCTCAGGCTTTACAGACACTGAAATCTGATGGTGACAATGTTGTGTAATATGGCAAATGCAATGTCACAGTCCATTTCAGATGCAACCCTCAGGCTTTTCAGACACTGAAATCTTCCCTTTAGTTGGCCAAAGTTCATTTCATAGTGTGCCCTTGTCCTGGCTAGAGCTGCATTGTAACTGGTTTGGGTCAATTTTACCAAATCAAGTCTATCTGTGTTAGACCAAACAAATCAGAAAAGTTGTTCTGAAAATCCTATGAGCAGATAACTTTGTGTTGTTATTGGTCAGGAGATTTGGTTGTTTATCGTGAGACGAAGCTTGTGCCTCATACCAAATGTATATGACAAATAAATATAGTAGGTGCAAAACCGGTCTCTTTTAACCACCTCACTTCATCTGAATAGGTGTGTCTAAATAATAAGTGGGGAAAAATGCAGGTTTGTAAAAAGAATGTAATTTGACACAAACACAAAAGAAAGCAAAAAACTTCTTTCAGTTCACATTGAGATTTTAAAAAGGCCAAAATAATAAATGTGACTGCTTCACTGGAATCCACCCAGCAAGCACACACTCAAAAACATTTAGGTCTAAACTTAAGATTTATATATTTGAACTGCATGCATATACAATTTCCATCCATTTGGATTACATAGTTTTAACATAAACAAAGGAATAAACTGAATGTGATTCATATTTCTCACTCATACATACATGAAACAGGTAAGATTTATGTAATTATATGAATAAACTGAATGTGATTTATTTACAATGTTAACCCTTGCTGTAAAAAAGGTCAAATTCTGACAGTATCATACCATTTTCCATTTTAACACTAATCATAGATGTAGCAAATCAGCTCTATGAAATATTAAAGGGGTGGTTGATTGCGATTTCACTTTTTTAATTTTAAATAGTGTGTAATGTTGCTGTTGGTGCATGAACAGTATCTGCAAAGTTGCTGCGCTGAAAGTTCAACGTAAGCAGAGATATCGTCTTTTAAAAATCAGGAAGTTTAATGCCTACAAAAACGACTTGAATGGGACTACAACGAGATACTTCCCGGGTTTTTTCCATAACTAACCCATAAATTTACATCAACCCTTCCTCTGGAATATGCAAAAAAAGGGGCATGGCCATATTTCTGCGGCTTTATCGAAGAGGAAGAGTTATAGTGGAGAGCAGTAGCCATGCCGTCGAAAGTGTGTTATTTTCACCCAGCTGTCAGGTCTTCTGTGTTCGGGCTTCCTACGGACGCTGTAGTTCGTTAACAATGGCTACAATTTATGTTTGATTATGTTCCAGAAAATTACAATCGTAATTTAGCTCTCTATGCTGCACATTTTACGGAAGACAGCTTCCAGAATCTCCACAAATTTAATGCCGGATTCAACAAGAAACTGTTACTAAAGCATGAAGCAGTTTAAAACCAGAAACCAAAAAAAAAAAAAAAACAACTTTAAAACCAGAGGCAGCAGTCAACCTGTAAGTAAGACTTAATCATTTTAAATGTATTTGCATGTATAATTTTAGAAGTAGTGTTTTAGTTTCATCAAGGACGTAAACAAATGCCAGCGCTGGCTTTAGTAGCCACTTAGTTATGCTATTTCGTGTGTCTATGACAAACGTGTACAAACATTTTGGACCTGAATTTGTAATTATGTACTAATTTTGTAAATGTATTTTCCATGTATACTTTATGACGTAATTTTTCGATTTGATCAAGAACGTAAACCAATGCCAACGCTGTTTGTTTATAGTAGCCAGTTAGTTCGATGCTATTTTGTGTGTATAAGACAAACGTGTATAAAGTTCAAAAAAACGTTTTGTAAGAGCCGTGTTTGGGGAGGTTCTGATTGACTCCTTCCGCTTTCTGGGTCTGATTCTGGCTCAAACTGATACGGCAGTATTGACACAATTATTTACATTTGACTGGAGCACATGCAACTTTCGCCCGTAAAGGTAATGGGCGTGAAGTTTCCGGACAATGTACGCTACGCAGTTTAGCCAATTGCAACTCACCGGCCCAACTAACCAATCTGAGCCCATTGCCTGTTTCTGAGGGAGTGGTTTCATAGAATCAGGAAGTCAACCAGTCGTTCAAATGACAGAGGAGAAAGCGGCTTACAATAAAGGTGAAATTAATGAAAAATAAGGCTTTAAAAAAAAAAAACACACACTTAGACATGTTATATTGCACCCCATAAACACAATCATGCAAAGAAAAAAGCAGTAAACCACCCCTTTTAATAATCAATAATAACTGGTTATATATTTGGATCAGTTAATATAATTAACCTAATGTAGTAAAATAAAATTTTCAATCAACCCACCTGTTTGTGAACACTCAGCGTTAATTGTTTATTAATTCTAAGAAATATTCATTTCCGGGGAAGGGAAATGTCTTTCTTACTGTACAGTACTATTAAGAGCATGTAGTCATAATCTAGATCGTAAAGTAAACTTCGTATGCAAGCAGAGAATCAGAACCAAATACATATTGTGCACAAGTTTTATTAACAAAAACACGGAAACATAACTAACATACAAGTTGGACCCTTTCTGCCTTCAGAACTTCCTTAATTCTTTGTGCCATAGATTCAACAAGGTGCTGGAAACATTCCTCAGAGATTTTGATTCATATTGACATGATAGCATCACGCAGTTGCTGCAGATTTATCGTGTGCTCATCCATGATGCGAATCTCCCGTTCCAGCACATCCCAAAGATGCTCTATTGGATTGAGATCTGGTGACTTTGGAGGCCGTTTAAGTTTAGTAGACTCATTGTCATGTTCAAGAAACCAGTTTGAGGTGATTTGAGCTTTGTGACGTGTGTGTTATCCTGCTGGAAGCCAACAGAAGATGGGCACTGTGGTCATCAAGAGATGGAAATGGTCAGCAACAATACTGAGGTAGGCTGTGGTGTTTAAACAATGCTCAATTGGTACTAAGGGGCCCAAAGTGTGGCAAGAAAATAACCTCTACACCATTACACCACCACTAACAGCCCGATCCGTTGATACAAGACAGGATGATTTCATGCTTTCATGCTATTTATGCCAAATTCTGACCCGACCATCTGAATGTTGAATGAAGAGTCATCAGACCAGGCAAAGTTTTTCCAATTTCTATTGTCCAATTTTTGAATTGTAGATTCTCAGTTTCCTGTTCTTATCTGACCCGTACAGTAACTCAAATAACTGAATGCAAAACATGTCTAACCTTGAAGCAAATGGGCTACAGCATCAGAAGAAAATTGGACAATAGAAATTGGAAAAACTTTGCTTGGTCTGTATTGTTTTGTTTTTTTTTTTTCCTTGAGAAAAATGAACATGTACTGTACCTGATATATATTGAAATAAATCAATATTAAAATGAAACTGAATCGTAAGCTTATGAATCAAAATCAAATTAAATCCTGAAATTTGTGTCAAAGCCCAGCCCTGAGAACATAGGCAGTCATTGTACCATATAAACATTGTAATGTGTTCTCAGGAAACCTATAATGAAATTCTGTTCAGTTACCAAATGTTTTGACAAAAACAATACAGTCATGCATGATTTTTGTTTTTTGTTTGTCAAAAAACTCACTCACCCACAGGAATAATTCTTACTCTCAACTCAAAAGTTGGCAGCCAGTTGAACCAGTTTATTGATTGAATTTCGTAGTAAAACTTAGAGAACTTAAAAGCTGAGAATTTGTTTCATATTAAAAGTAACTTGCTCTGTCATGTTCGGCGGCGGCTTGTCAATGTCCTCTTTGCTCCACTTTGTCCTCTTTGCTTTTCAATGTGTGTCTCAAGCTGAATTTGTGAGAGCTGGAATACCTGCTTTACTCAAGCTTATACAGTTTTTTTTTTTTTTTTTTTTTTTTTTGTGTGTGTGTCTGTTTCCAAAAAAAAATAAACTAAACTAAACTAAAACAGAAAAATTAATATCTGTTATATATCTTAATATCTTAATATCATACGAGCTGATTCATTTCATGTTCAATTTCATGCCTAAAAACTGTTTACAACCCTGAATTTGTTAGCATCAAATTGACAAAATTCATTATTTGACACAAAAGCAAAAATCATTTTTCATGATCCTTCTGCAGGTTCAACTGTTCATAATTTAGTTGTCCTTTGGTTACAGCACCACCCACTGGTCAAAGTTTATGCATCATATTTAGCAAAACATTGATAGAACATAATTTTGTTTGCTGGGATTGCATCAGTAACTTTCATAGAGTCAGAACTGCTCAATGTACAACTGATATGGAGTAAAACACTGTGGAAAGTTTGTTTTTTTTCATTTATGTTTTTACTTTTTAGCCAGGAACTCAGTTTGTCCTTTGAGAAACCATAGACCTTCACAAGTTCTCTATTATGATGAGCTCAACAGTTTAGTAGAGCTGAAACCACTTCATCTGTTATACCTCAGAACACACACACACACACACACACACACACACACACACACACACACACACACACACACACACACACACACACACACACGCACACACACACACACACAGACACACATTACTAGTGATACAAAAAGCGACCTCAACCTCCTCATCTTACGTAGTTTGAATAGTTGTTGTCGGCTGGCTGTAAACAAATTACTTTTCTGATCTTCTTCTCTCGTAGTTTCTCCTGATCTCCTGAAAACATAAAACAATAAACAGAATTTTACATACAAAAAAGACAATATATAGGCTATATTTAGGAGGTAAAGTACAAGGTGAAGCTTATTGTGCAACACTATGCACATTGCTACTCTCTCTCTCTTTTACATCAAATGCCCATCCTGTCACACATTTACACTCTATGACAATTTTTCATATCTAATACACCCAACCTGAATGTCTTTATACTGTGGGGGAAACCCACGCTGACACAAGGAGAACCTGCAAACTCCAGGATCAGCCAGGGCTCAAACCGGGGAGCTTCTTCCTGTGACTCGTACCGGCCCCACTGAGCCCCGTACCGGCCCTCTCTGCACGCTGTTGTGTTTCTAGATGTCTTTCAGCATCTGTTCTTCACTAGATCTAGAGCATCTGAGGGATTTGACTGAATCAAGTTAACAGACTTTGTTTAACTCAACTTTCATAGAGTCAGAACTACTGACGCTATTCTTTCTGACTGCTGGTTTATAGTCATGCAATAAAATTCATTTTTTTTTTTTGTTTAGTTTTTTTTAGCATGCTAACACACTAATACAGGCTAGCAATTCACTAAAATGCTACTTTAATATATGTATATATATATATATATATATATATATATATATATATATATATATATATATATATATATATATATATATATATATAATTGTTCTTGTCTCGTTACACAAACTTTCATTGTTGACTGATAGACAGGAAGAATTTGTGCTTGTGTTTGTGAAACCACAAAAACACCAGGGCTTCAGAGGTGTTTCATTTTCAGATGAGCTGAACACTTTCCTACAGCTAAACATGAGCTGGATGCATCAACGTCACACTACAGCTATATATTGATTCCTCACAGCAAGCTAAATATTTGATAATGAATATTTGCTCCTTTGTAACACATTTCAGTTTCGATAAGGATGTTTTGAACATATTCCTTTTGTCTCTTTCACTGCTCAACATCTTAGAGCACAGGTTTTTAAACGTTTGATGCCAATGAACCTCGAATATGCTAAATCCCCTTGTGATCGACCTAATAATCTTTATCCCGGTTTCACAGACAAGGCTTAAGATATAGTCCCACAATAAAATGCATGTTTGAGCTGTTTTATGTGCAAGCAACTTTTTAATATGCCTGTTTCTCTCTGTCTGACACATGATACATAATGAATAGAGATCTCTTGGCAAAGTAACTGTAGCTTCCGTGATTCAACAATATTGGGGAAAGCATGATTTTCAAATCTACAATTGTTTTGTTTTTTTTGGAAGCTTTGCTGCATAACACACGAGAATGAACCTCATTGATTCATGAGGAAGCTCAAACTTGCTGCGTAACACACGAGAATGAACCTCATTGGTTCTTGCAGAAGCAGAAACTGAACACACATCTGTATACTGTATCCAGTGTAGACAGCGTTAGTGATTATAATAGGTTTATTTTCTTTTGACATGACGCTCACATCCAGTGTAGGCAAACGTCAGCCGTTATCCATCTGAACGCCAGTGGGAGGGGCCTGTGATGTGATGATCTTAAACTATTTGTCGATGTTTTGCTCTGAAGGCAGTCAGATGTAAATGTATTGTACTGTGTGACGTCACAGATCCCGCAATATCAAAAGGAGCCGTTTTTGGAGCTTGATTAAATAAATGCTTTAATGTTTAATGAGGAGGATATTTTAAGCTATAAAACTTGCAGATTGTTTTAATGGTCTTTGACAACTTATAGGTCAAAAGATCAAGGCAAATTTAATTGATAATTTCATGACCCCTTTAAATGTCTCCAAAACATGCTTAAAATGATCAATTCTATGTAGAATACTTTCCTTTAATATAAAATGTGTTGCCATTTAGCTTTAAGTGCACTGCTGAATGCAGTGCCATCAACTATAGACAAAAAATGTAAATGGTTGTTTTATAATGCAACATCATATAAGTCATTATTCATTCCGTACAGATAACACATTAAGAAACACATAATATCTGCATATTCAAACTGAATCACATACCCTTTTTCACTTTAACTCTGACAAAGCTTCAACCCCGTTCTCACGAAAACCCCATTGTAAGAGTCATTTCCACAGAGAAACAAAACCACAAAAGTTTGGTTATCACACTATCAAAACCTACTGGAGGTGTTGTGTCTTTTCTTCGTAGCATACAATTATGACGACTGACAACTTGAATTAAAATAAAACTGTTTGCTGAAGTTTTGAGCAGTATTAAACAGGGATTCAATTGTTTCTGCAGCCCACATATTGAATCACATTATTAGTTCTCTCCCCTGTTCATCACAATACAAACTCTCTCCAAAGCATTATGGGAAGTGCATTTTTAAAGCTGAAGCGCATAATATCAAGTTATTTCTGTTATTTCTGTTTCTGTTTTTATTCAGCACTATCATAAACATTCAAAACTATTATTATTATAAATTATTCACAACAGGGGTGCATGTCATGGGTTTGTCTCTGTAATTGTTGCAAGCAGTACTTACTCTTCAGATCTTAATTTGTACATCAGTAGATGTATCTTTTTTTAAAAAAGGTACATCAGTAGATGTATCTTTTTTTTTAAAAAACAACAACATTATTTAGTGTTGTCCTTAATATGGATGAACTGAATGATCAACATTTCCATGATCATAATCTGGTGTCAACCCTGCTTTCTGCTGGCACTGACATGACAGGAACCAGTTTGTCCTTTGTAAACCACACATACACCAGACTTTCACAGGTGTTGCATTATGGAGAGTTAAACTATTCAGATGAACTGTTGCACAGTTGCTACATGTTCCAGTACTCAAGCACAGACAGTATACAACCTCATCTCTTGGTTTGAAGAGTCGTTGTCGTCTGGCTGTGAGCAACTGACTTTTCCTCTCTTCATTGAGCTCCTAAAAAAAAGAGAAAAACATAGACCAAAATATTCTCAGGTAATTTTACATGACATTTTGCTTTTGGAGTAATGGATTTAGTGAAACGCTGTTGTCTTTCAGCATCTGTTCTTAACTAGATCTTAGATCATCTGAGGGATTTGACTGAATCAAGATGTTGCTGATCATTGAAGCTCTTCTTCTCATTTTAGCTGCTCTAGGACAGGTAAGCTTGTGTTCTAGTATGAATATAACAGACATGAATACTGATGATGTGATCATTATGATTTCTGTTGCGGCAGGATCACAGAGCTGCTGTTGAAGGAAAGATATATCCATTAGATATGGCACTGAATTCTGTTGATGACCAGTATGACGGTTGTAGAGAGAACATGGCGAATCTGGTGAAGACAAAATATCTGGAGGACGAAATGTCTGACCCGGAATCTGAATTTGCAATAGCTTGGAAAAATGCTGAAAAGAAATACAAGCCACCAGGAAATAACTTGAAAAAGAATCACTCAATTGCTATTTATGTGTACACAAGCTCCCTTTTAAAGCTATATAAGCATTTCAATGATGCTGTTCGTAATGATAAGAAAATATACAAAAACAAAACATTCAAGTGGTATTCACTTTACTTTTTGTTAACAGACGCATTACAGATTCTGAAGAAAACACAAAAAGGATGCTATTCAACGTATCGTGGTACAGATATTGAATTTAATAAGAAAGTTCTGAGCAAAGAGGTTCGTTTCGGCTCATTTTCTTCTTCCTCTTTTAATCGTAACAGAACAAGGTTTTTTGGAAGTAAATCTTGTTTTGTAATCAAAACTTGTAAAGGTGCTGATCTGACAAAATATTCTAAGCTTCCTGAGGAGAAAGAGGTGCTGATTCCTCCATATGAGAAGTTTAAAGTCACTGCTGTCAAGACAAGAAAAGATCAGAAAGATCTCTGGTGTGACACTGTGTTCACTTTAAAAAGCACTGGAACAAGAAGTGACCTGAACTGTGCCGTGGCATTTAATAAAACATAACAAAATAATATACTAATAGTACTATTCTAAATGTCATAATCATTTGCTAAAAAACATGTATTTGTTAATTTAATGAGCTCATTGTTTCTGCCTTTTATTATTACATTGTTTAAATTAATGCATTTTTAACTAACTGTGATTTTGTATATGTACATTTCTGAAATACATAACTTAGACAGTTAGCTAACACATCACTCTAAATTGTATAATGTGGACTCGTGCATTTTCTGTAAAGCTGTACAAATAAATGTGAATTGAATTTAATTGAAGTACTATGAATCATACTAAAAGTTCTGGACAAAGTGCTTTGAATTTATATGATTTAATCATGTACATCAGCTCCAACATGGTTCCCTTTTGGTTTAGTTCATTAATACTTTGTCATAAAATACAATAAACATAATTTCAACAAAATGAAATAAAGTTGTTTTTAAGTGACCCATGCAATTCAGTAGCCTCAAAGTGATTTTGTGTCTCTAATTAATTTCCTCATTTATACTTGGATCTTTTTGCATCACATTACTGAACATTTGCATCGCTGTATATAACTGTGAGCAATAGCATACTGACTGAATGAATTTTTAAGTGCAATGTATAGCTTGCAGCAATATTTTCAATATTATCAATACGCTAAAAAGTTTTTGCTTCTTGTTGAATTTTTCAATTAACTTTGATTTTTTAAATTATTATTTAATTTCTGGTTTTGTTGTGTTTGGCTTTACTAATACCATGACGCTTTATGAAATTAGCAATAGCTGCTTAAACCTGTGAAATGACGAGTCTCTTTTTAAGTGTTCATCCCTTCACATTCAGTCAAAAAATATGTTGCTAACTAGCAGAAAATGAAAAATATTAATTTCAGTTCAAAATCATTGAGAAATTGCATTTCTTTCCACAAAATATAATTAGTTTGAAGGGAATTATTCTATTTATTTTATATACATTAAATGGGTGGAAATGTTTTCCTCAATTTAATTAAGTTCATTGAATAAAAAAAAATCAGCTTGTGAAATAAATGCATGATTATGACTCATCTTAAGCAGAGAGAAACTCATTATCATTATGAGTTGCATTATCAGATGAGTCTGATGCTTCATGATTTGTTTATTCTCTATAGTGCATGAAACCACAGGCCACAAGTGACAATCAGGGGATCTAAACCATTTAGATGACCTAGATGCATCACAAACACACACACACATTATCAGTGGAATAAAAAGGCACCTTCCTCATCTGTTTGTCTGAAGAGTCGTTGTCTTCTGACTGTCAATGACTTTTCTGATCTTCTGTTGTCGTTGCTCCTGAAAAAAAAACAGAAAAGAAACAGACACAGAACCTGACAAAAAGAGACAACAGTATTTTCAGGTGAGTTTAGGGTTAAAGTACAAGGTCAATACCCACATGGCAATCACACACGGTCCACACAGCCCCTTTTCCCACGGTTTTTAGTTTTTAGTTTTGGTACCAATTCTCAGGCTTAAGTAAACCAGAAACCGCAAAACTGAGACTTATCTACATTGTAAAAAACGAAACAAATGACTGTCAGATACAGCCACCAAAACACAAACCATAAAATATTCTAAATTAAATAAAGTGCCAAAGTTATTTTTTTTTTTACAGAAAAACACAGTTATTTTACAGGTTTTTCTTGATTTTTTTGCTAACAAACACATTCACTGCAAAAAGTTAACTAATTATGTCGTGTATGAATTAAAATAACTATGTCACTGTATCAGCAACTACAGAGCAGTTCTTAAATAAAGTAGCATGCAGTATATCACCAATGAGACAAGGTCTTTTCCTGGACTGAAGCACAGGCTCTACTCTTCAACTCAATGGTGACCCACAAAACAGACGACCCTTTAAATACCAACAGAACATTAAAAACTCTCTCAAGATCTCAGCATCTTCACCTATTAAAATCCAGACTTTATTTCTTTCATACAAAAATTCTTATTGATAATTAACGGATGCTTAGTTTGATGTCACCATTACGGTGATCAGTGTTCACATTTATGGTTTCTTTTGTTCGGCACTTGACCTTTGACTTTTTAACAATTTTTTTTCCTGGTTACTTTAACTATGTTTCTATGATATATGTTTGTCACAGCAAAAAAAAAAAAAAAAACTCTGATCAGATGATTTTGTTCACTCTTTTGTGCTTATCGTCATCATGTTGTAGCCTTATTAAATGATCCTAGAGCCTTAACTCTGATAAATCTGTTTAATTAAATTGTTAGTTTCTCATGCCAGTACTGAGTAAGGATAAATAAAGGGTAAAGAGGATAAATATCCCTAAATCCATTTCTGGTATAAAAACAGGATAAAACCATCAACAGATAACCATCATCACCTGATCTCAGAAGCCATGAAGCCATGTGACAGAAGCCATGTGATTTACAGAATCATTAGGGTAATTACGATATGCCGTGAACGAATCTTTAAACAATCAAGACAGACGTCAACCTGAACCAAGCAGCTTTTTGCTGCCTCCAGCAGTTTTCCGTTCCTCATTGCATAATGCCCGGTACACATTGTATGATTTTGGGCTGTCCCAGAAGGAAGATGACCAATCGTTGCAATTTCTGTGGTCGTGGCTCCTAAATGGTGGCTCCTAAATGGCTCTACGTCGTACAGTGAGAGAGGTTCAAAGACAGCCGTTGTCACGGTCTTGTTGCGACCAAAGATAGTCTGCGATCATTTACTGACAGTGTCAGAGATTTAGCATGATCATCTCACAGTGTGTTTGATGCTACGAAACACACTGTATATTTACTGTATATCAGGCTACCTGATCTTGCTATATGAGTGCAAGTAAAAGTTGTGAAGTTAGTTTATACATTTGATAAAGGGAGAGAAAATGTTACATTATTATTCTCCTCTAGAAATATTCTCCTTCTAATTATGCTGAAAACTATATCACCAGATTATTTTTTTTGTTGTTTACTTTGCAACAAATTATGTGCTTTGGTAAACACTGTTACAAAGACCACAAAATCACATGAAAAGCCAAGAGTCAAACTGCCCCACTAAAGAAAACACTTTTTTAGTCAAACATTGGGGATTGATTGAGTGCATTCAATAACATCCACTATGGTTGGGGACACCACAACAAATGACTGTCTCCTCAAATATAGTGCCCTATTTAAGTGTATAGGGGGCAATTTCGGACACATCCCTTGTGTTTGCAATCCTGTGCCAGTTTGTAATCAAATGTTCCAGTCTTGTGTTGCCCAGTCAAGCTGCTGCTCATGTTTTCTCACATGGGGTAGTTTTTGTTTGTTTTGTTTTGTTTAATGTTTTTGTTTAATGTTTTAATAAATAGCCCATCTTGAGTCCTCTCCTCATCCCTTTACCTCAACCCACACTCAGGTATAGGTTTAGGATTTGGATTAGGGATGGATGGTATTTCAGGCAAATTCACCATCCTGTACCATTATTACACATTCTGAAGAGATCAGATTGAAAAACATCTTCGACAAGTTTGACCAGTGTAAAACCACACATATAGACCAGATCTTCATCACTGACTTGGCAAGTTGTATGGAAGTGGCTAAATAAACTACACTTTTATTTATGAGTAAGCAGTAGGCGACCGACTGAAGAGGTATTAGCAAACCCTGCACCCTCTGACCAAGATCAGACTGGCGAGGCTGTGTCCGTGAGATCCACGTAAACCCGGGGCGTGTGACTCTGTGCGGCATCGGGTCCCTTAATGAATGAATATATTGAAATTATGAAATGCCCAGAATAATCAAAGATCTACATTAACTCATAATTAGGGCTGGGCGATATATCGCACGATATTGTTATGCGCATCTCGTCAGTAAAGCCGGTTCCTTGATTAGTAGTAAATAACCATCACCTGCTTTCAGATGGAGCGGCATTTACTACAAAGAGCCGTAGTTCACTGACAAGCTGAGCCATATCGCATCAATATCGCGGACGTATCGCCAGCGATAATTAATGCGATATGGCTCAGCTTGTCAGTTAACTACGGCTCTTTGTACACAGCAAAAACTCCAGTGTTAAATTAACACTCCTGGGATATGAGTCCACACTCAAGAGTGTTGAAGTTAATGAGATAATTAAGTGATTAACTGAGTGATGATTGAGCATTATTGAAGACACCTGATGTTAACAAGCAGAATCACTGAAGGAGAAAAACTCAAATTGTAAGACACCGTTATGGCGATCATTGGTTGCTTTAGTTGGGCTCTTGACCCTTATATTATTAACTTTAGATTTTGTTTTGGCTGTTGTATTTGAGTTGTAACAGCCAGATGAACAAAGAAAAAAAGTGATCTTATGGTGTTGGTTATATGACAATCATCATTTGAACTTTATGATTTTGATTTTTGTTGCTGGTTACAGCATAACTGTGATTCTACATGAATATCCAGAATTTTAACTATAATAAAAAGGATTTCTTAGGATTTTTTTTAGTTGTTTCTAAAAAAAAAAAAAATCTCTCTTATAGGCACTTACAGACTTCAAGATTCAGTCTATGCATCTCAACAATGGTGACGAGCAGAATATTCAATTAGGAAAAGTAAATTACATAGAAAATTCAGATCATAATTTATTCATACCGCAATGCATGATGGGAGCCATTAATGAGTTGTGATTGGTGGCAGCCACTGCAACATGCTTTATTATTGTCGCCATCGTTGAGATTCACAGGCTGATTATTGATGTCTGTTTCTAAATACATTTATTTGAAAGTGTTTGAACCAGAAAAATGTTTATTTAGGCGAGACACGCAGGCAAAAACATCGTTTTAATTAGGAAAAGTAAATTACATAGAAAATTCAGATCATAATTTATTCATACCGCAATGCATGATGGGAGCCATTAATGAGTTGTGATTGGTGGCAGCCACTGCAACATGCTTTATTATTGTCGCCATCGTTGAGATTCACAGGCTGATTATTGATGTCTGTTTCTAAATACATTTATTTGAAAGTGTTTGAACCAGAACAATGTTTATTTAGGCGAGACACGCAGGCAAAAACATCGTTTTTTTTTTCACTGGTTAATTTTGAGATTTTGGGATATTTGTCTTCAATAACATGTCTTCTTTCAGACTTGTGGTGAAAAAAAGTCTGAAATACACATTTAGGTCTTTATTTTACTACACTTTGTCTGTTTGCGTCTGTAGATTTCTCATAAATTCATCAAAAGTTGTCGTTATAAATCATCCCTCTGCTCCGCGATCGCGATCTGCACCCTGTCATCACACACACCGTTAGAAAGCTCTCTCTCTCCTGAACAAGACTGCCGGATCCAAATATGGTCATTTCCTTTTTATCAGCAACCAATCGCGAAAGTAAAAGGGGGGATTTTACTCTAAATGCGCAATCTCATTGGCTGATGCTAAATCTTTAAAGCACGTTTTCTCAAAATGTCTTTTCTCTCATACTCCAAGTCCGAAATCTCCAGTTCAGTAGCACCTATATACACCAAACTTTTCAGTCTTGTACCTAGTTATATTATGAAGACATTTACGGAGGGATTTGTAAATATATTATTCCTAGCCTGATTTATATAACATTTTATTCCCAAAAACATGGTGAAAATCATTTTTTAAGGCTATTGGCAGTATATTCTGATTTACAGGATAACAAAAGTAGATATCCATAAATCCCTCTGTAATTTTTTCCCCATCTAATATGTGAACACAATGAAAAAATAATTTTGAACCTGGCTTTGTCCAATACTCAGATTTCGTTTTTTAAAATATATGCAACATAGCGCATATTTAATTAGACAATGCCTAATTAATATATTTTTTAAACATTAAATTACAGAAAACTTGTAATACATTTTTTTCTCATCTTAATGTAGGTAAACAACTGGCAAAGTTTCATGGTATTATCTGATAGTTAAAAAAATTACCCTATTCACCTGTAGTGTCTCGCCTTAAATATTTTTGATTATAAGAAACACACCTATATTCATATATACTGTAGAATCAAACAGTTGTTGCCAAAATGTTAAACCAAACTATTAGATTGATTCAATTCACAATAAGATTCATTTTTCAGATCACAGCATGATTATGCCAGAACATAACCAACACTATCAGATCACTGTTTTTTTGTTCATTTGACTGTTGTAAATAAATAACAGCAGAGAAACAAATCTAAAGTTAATGTATAAAGGTTAAGAGCCCAACTAATGCAAACACTTATCGCCATAACGGTGGCTTACAATTTGAGATTTTCTCCTTCAGTGATTAGCTTGTTAAGTACAACTCTTAGCGGTGGATCACTCGGGTCGTGAGTCGATGAAGAACGCAGCCAGCTGCGAGAACTTAACATCAGGTGTCTTCAACAATGCTCAAACATCACTAAATTAATCACTTAATTATCTCATTAACTTTAACACTCTTGAGTGTTAATTTAACACTGGAGTTTGTGCTGTGTAGTAAATGCCGCTCCATCTGAAAGCAGGTGATGGTGATTTACTATTAATCAAGGAACCGGCTTTACTGACGAGATGCGCATAACAATATCGTGCGATATATCGCCCAGCCCTACTCATAATCAATATTTATGATTATTTCATAAGAAGAAATACGATCTAAGTTTGATTGTCATTCGAAATTGGAGTCAGATTAAGCATAGAGCTAAAGTAATATTGAAACTAAATTCTAATAAATTAAGTGAACTTCACTAGAACGCTGAAAAGACCTACACGCATTATCCCTTCGCCCACACCGTTGGATTCCGTCGTTGGGCCAACGGGTGGCCCTTACACATATCAATACCCCTCGGCTCACTGGACGAATTATTACAGTTATATCAATACCCCTCGGCTCACTGGATGAGGTGGAGGATTGATGACAATGCATGCAAACAGTCACTTTTCTTTAAAATGTGCAAATACTTCTCTCAGATTACTTGTCTTCTCCACTATTATCTCTCCGCTCAGTTTCTTGCCTACTTGAGAGAAGAAATCTTCTCATCTTTTTCCCACTGTCTTTGTTCATCTAATCTGATAATGCAACACTTGTGAAGACCTGTGGTTTCATGCAGGACAAACTCTGAGTTTCTCTCTGCTTAAGATGAGTAATACACCCCACATGTAGCCCTCATCAGTTTTTTGTTGTTGTTTTTTTTGATAATTTTTCCTGTGTTAATGCCAACTGCATACATTTTGGCTTAAGTTTATATTGTATTAAAAAAAACACTATTTCACCCCAATTTACTTTATCAAATCAATTTTACACAAGATACACAAAGTAGTTCCACTAGTGGAAATTTTTTAATTCATTGATCAGTAATAGACATTGCAAGGGAATGCAATATGTTTTTCTTCTCACTTGGAGTGATGTTTGAACAAGAGATATATTTGTATCTGTGAACATGCAGAGTGAAGCACCTTAGGAACAGCTGAACAAGGCCTTTTGGTCCTAGAGGTCAGGGTGCAGCTAAATTCAGGGTCCTATTGTCAGTCAGTGACAATAAAGAGCACATGCAACAAGTGCATTCCTTATTTGGCAGTCTGCCCCAAGAAAATACACAGGTTGTAACCTTGGGAAATGTTATAAAGACTGCTCAGCCCTTCCTAATCTTGTCTCACTCCTGCCACAGCTTAACCTCTGTGTAATGACTGAGTCCTTCTTGCAAGAATAAATACTTTTATAAAAGACAGTTTGGTTTCAGAGTGTCTCTTACACAGTGATATGATGGTTTGTTAATTTTTGCCAGAAGTCTGTGTGGTTTCACACTGGACACACTGAGTTCCTGCAGACGTGCAAATAAAGCTTGACACTCCATATCACCTCGAGCAGTTCTGACTCTATGAAAGTTACGGATGCAGTAACTTTAAATAAACAAAAGAAATACAAAAGTTGTATAAGAAAGAGGTGCTCTAAACAAAGAGGTTCATTTGCATCAACTTTTCTTGATTTAGAGTTGCCAAGGAATTTAGAAACATGTTTTTGTTTTTGTAATTTGTGAAGGTGCTGATGTGAAAAAAGATTCATTGCTTTCTTGTGTGAAAGAGGTGCTGATTCCAACATATTTATGGTCACTGATGTCTCGGTCACTCATCGGTCACTGCTGTCAAGACAAGAGGAGATCAGTGAGATAAATCAGTCAATTTTAGTGAGGATTGGACACATTTTGGTGGAGTAAAAGTGAAAAAAAAAACAGGATGTTAATTCGATCAAAATTGTTCCTGACAGGTGGCGGGAACATACACAGCAAAATCCCCAGTGTTAAATTAACACTGCTCAGTGTTTATATGAGTCCACACTCTCAGAGTGTTATAGTAACACTGAACCAGTGTTGAAGTTAATGAGATAATTAAGTGCTTAATTGAGTGATGATTGAGCATTATTGAAGACACTTGATGTTAACAAGCAGAATCACTGAAGGAGAAAATTAATGTAAAATGGTCACCATTATGGTAATAGATGTTTAGTTTAGTTGGCCTCTTGACCCTTACATTATTAATTTTAGATTTTGTTTGGCTGCTGTAATTCAGTTATAACAGCGAGATGAACAACAACAAAAAAAAAAGGTGTTCTGATGGTGTTGGTTGTGTTTTAACATACTCATTATTTGACCTGAGCTCATTGAGAGCATAATTTCTGAGTTAAGGTTACCTTATGGATTATAACAGCACTGTCGTTGTTGAGCGTGCCATTTATTGCTTTTTCAATGAAATCCAAATGATCAAATCAATTACAAAAAAATCTTTCTTAAAAAACTAATTCAAGTAGGCACACACAGATATCAAGAATTAGCGTATGAATCTCAGCAATGGTGACAAACAGATATTACCTCTGAACATAAGCTCATTATTTATTCATGCAGCAATGCATGATGGGAGCCATGAATGAGTTTTGATTGGTGGCACCCAGAATGCACTGAAACATGCTTTATAATTGCCACCATTGTTGATATTCACAGGCTGATTCTTGATGTCTGTGTCATAAAAAAAAATGTATGTGAACAACTTATTTGGATTATGTTGTAGAAGTTAAAACTGGTATGCTGTACAAAGACAGAGCGGATAAAATGAATAAACTAAATCTTACTCAGAAATTGGGCTCTATATGAGTTCAGTGATTCAGGTCAAATGATTGTGAAATAATGATTATGTTAAAACACAACCACCACCGTCATCATCATACCATCTTTTCTCTATCTGAATGTTATAACTCATGCACAGCAGTCAAACAAAATCTAAACTTAATGATTTAAGGGTCACGAGCCCAACTAAAGCAAACACTGATCACCATAACGGTAACATACCAATTACCAATTTTTTCCTTCAGTGATTCTGCTTGTAAACATCAAGTGTCTTCAATAATGCTCAATCATCCCTCAATTAAGCACTTAATTATCTCATTAACTTTAACACTGCTTAAGTGTTACTATAACACTCTGAGAGTGTGGACTCATATAAACACTGAGCAGTGTTAATTTAACACTGGGGATTTTGCTGTGTATGGTTCTTACCATAGAACCAATGCTATTAAACACTGTAAGACAATCTATACATTTCATTAAATGGACAACAAAGCATTTTGAACTGGATATCGCTGTGAGGACATTGTCTATTCCAAACTATGCATGAAGAACTATGCATCTTACTTTTTATTATTTGTTAACATTGTTTATAATATATATATATAAATTAGCATATTGTGATAAAGTTAATTATTTTCCATAATGTAATGATAAAAATTAAACTTTCATATATTTTAGATTCATTGCACACCAACTGAAATATTTCAGGTCTTTTATTGTTTTAATACTGATGATTTTGGCATACAGCTCATGAAAACCCAAAATTCCTATCTCAAAAAATTAGCATATTTCATCCGACCAATAAAATAAGTGTTTTTAATACAAAAAAAGTCAACCTTCAAATAATTATGTTCAGTTATGCACTCAATACTTGGTCGGGAATCCTTTTGCAGAAATGACTGCTTCAATGCGGCGTGGCATGGAGGCAATCAGCCTGTGGCGCTGCTGAGGTGTTATGGAGGCCCAGGATGCTTCGATAGCGGCCTTAAGCTCATCCAGAGTGTTGGGTCTTGCGTCTCTCAACTTTCTCTTCACAATATCCCACAGATTCTCTATGGGGTTCAGGTCAGGAGAGTTGGCAGGCCAATTGAGCACAGTAATACCATGGTCAGTAAACCATTTACCAGTGGTTTTGGCACTGTGAGCAGGTGCCAGGTCGTGCTGAAAAATGAAATCAGATGGAAGCATGAAGTGCTCCAAAATCTCCTGATAGCTAGCTGCATTGACCCTGCCCTTGATAAAACACAGTGGACCAACACCAGCAGCTGACATGGCATCCCAGACCATCACTGACTGTGGGTACTTGACACTGGACTTCAGGCATTTTGGCATTTCCTTCTCCCCAGTCTTCCTCCAGACTCTGGCACCTTGATTTCCGAATGACATGCAAAATTTGCTTTCATCGGAAAAAAGTACTTTGGACAACTGAGCAACAGTCCAGTGCTGCTTCTCTGTAGCCCAGGTCAGGCGCTTCTGCCGCTGTTTCTGGTTCAAAAGTGGCTTGACCTGGGGAATGCGGCACCTGTAGCCCATTTCCTGCACACGCCTGTGCACGGTGGCTCTGGATGTTTCTACTCCAGACTCAGTCCACTGCTTCCGCAGGTCCCCCAACGTCTGGAATCGGTCCTTCTCCACAATCTTCCTCAGGGTCCGGTCACCTCTTCTCGTTGTGCAGCGTTTTTGCCACACTTTTTCCTTCCCACAGACTTCCCACTGAGGTGCCTTGATAAAGCACTCTGGGAACAGCCTATTTGTTCAGAAATTTCTTTCTGTGTCTTACCCTCTTGCTTGAGGGTGTCAATGATGGCCTTCTGGATCAGGTCGGCAGTCTTACCCATGATTGCGGTTTTGAGTAATGAAACAGGCTGGGAGTTTTTAAAAGCCTCAGGAATCTTTTGCAGGTGTTTAGAGTTAATTAGTTGATTCAGATGATTAGGTTAATAGCTCGTTTAGAGAACCTTTTCATGATATGCTAATTTTTTGAGATAGGAATTTTGGGTTTTCATGAGCTGTATGCCAAAATCATCAGTATTAAAACAATAAAAGACCTGAAATATTTCAGTTGGTGTGCAATGAATCTAAAATATATGAAAGTTTAATTTTTATCATTACATTATGGAAAATAATGAACTTTATCACAATATGCTAATTTTTTGAGAAGGACCTGTAATTATGGTAGGCCTACAGTGACTGGCATAAGTAATGTCTTCCAGCTTCTAGTCATTTATTGTGCATGCTACCTTATAGATTGGTACCATAGGGTTTAACCAAAATCTAAATATAGATATCAGCAATGTTATTTTGCATTAAGTTAGGAAACACTTGCCAGTCGGTTAACATTAATATTTGCAAGCCTCCAAGTTTGGTAGCAAATCTATGCATGATTCCATAGTAAACCAGAGATATTGCATTAGTTGTTTTCCAGATTCTTGTCATTTATTGTACTTATATTTTCCAGATTTCAGCTCAGCAACCTTGGTTTTTCATATTCTAAGCTAGCTAGCTACATATTCTGGCTGCTAAATTCCCAGTGTTAGCAAACGCTAGTCTGTTAACATAAATATTTGAAAGCCTCCTCCAAGTACAAACGTCACACTTTAAATCCTACCTGTTGCCTTTCACCATCCCCTTATGCTGTTGCATCCCTTGACATGCCATCTCATTTTCCCTCTTTCTTTTTCTATTTTTAGCCCCCGACCGCTTTTTTGCTTTATCCATCTTTTTCGAGTTTCAACGACAACTCACTACTGTGCTGCTCACTCAGCGCTCACGCGCACCCGCCCGCTCGCAATATTACCCTTCTATGTCAAAATAAATTCTATGATGGAATGTTATGAGGGCGCCGGCGCCTACTCTAGCCTGTTAGTCCTCTAAAATTTATATAACTTTTTAATATTTAACTTATATAACTTTTATATAAATTTATATAACTTATATAAATTAGAATTTATTTTTTTTACCATCGCTTTGGCGCCTCCATGATGCGGCGCCCCTATGCGCCATATAGCCCATACCCACTTTTTGCGCCACTGCCCTGGCCTATAGGAAAGCCACTAGAGGGTATTATGCAGAGGTGTCAAATCCAGGGTCAGAAAGTAAAATTCCTGCCATATTTTTATTCCACCCATGAACTCACACAGCAAAAACTCCTGTGTTAAATGAACTCTCATGGGAGATTATTTGGCCCCAGACTCAATATTGTTAAAGTGTTAAAATATGAGTGTTAAATTAACAATCAAATGTGTTAAAGTTTATGAGCTAATTAAATGATTAATTGAGTGATGATTGAGCATTATTGAAGACACCTGATGATAACAAGCAGAATCACTGATGGAGAAAATCTAAATTTTTAGTCACCATTAGGGAGATCAGTGTTTGTTTTAGTTGGGCAGGTGACCTTTAAATATTTAATCCATCTTTTGTTTGACTGTTGTAATTGAGTTATAACAGCCAGATGAGCAAAGAGAAAAGATGATCAGATGATATTATGTTTACACATAATCATCATTTGATCAGTGTCACTGAACTCGTTTGGCGCCTTCTCTTATCTTAAAAGCATGTTGGTCTTTACAGTATCACAAAGTTTCTAAAGAAAATAATCCAAGTTTATCTGTATTATCTAAATGATTTATTTTAAGGCGAGACACTACAGGTGAATAGGGTAATTTTTTTAACTATCAGATATCACCATGAAACTTTGCCAGTTGATTACCTACATTAAGATGAGAAAAAAAATTTATTACAAATCTTCTGTAATTTAATGTTTAAATATGCAAAAGAGGCATTGTCTAATTAAATATGCGCTATTTTGCATATATTTTAAAAAACTAAATCTGAGTATTGGACAAAGCCAGGTTCAAAATTATTTTTTCATTATGTTCACATATCAGATGGGGAAAAAATTACAGAGGGATTTATGGATATCTACTTTTGTTATCCTGTAAATCAGAATATACTGCCAATAGCCTTAAAAAAATGATTTTCACCATGTTTTTGGGAATAAAATGTTATATAAATCAGGCTAGGAATAATATATTTACAAATCCCTCCGTAAATGTCTTCATAATATAACTAGGTACAAGACTGGAAAGTTTGGTGTATATAGGTGCTACTGAAGTGGAGATATCGGACTTGGAGTGAGAGAGAAAAGTCATTTTGAGAAAACGTGCTTTAAAGATTTAGCATCAGCCAATGAGATTGCGCATTTAGAGTAAAATCCCCCCTTTTACTTTCGCGATTGGTTGCTGATAAAAAGGAAATGACCATATTTGGATCCGGCAGTCTTGTTCAGGAGAGAGAGAGCTTTCTAACGGTGTGTGTGATGACAGGGTGCAGATCGCGATCACGGAGCAGGATGATGATTTATAACGACAAGTTTTGATGAATTTATGAGAAATCTACACACGCAAACAGACAAAGTGTAGTAAAATAAAGACCTAAATGTGTATTTCGGACTTTTTTTCACCACAAGTCTGAAAGAAGACATGTTATTGAAGACAAATATCCCAAAATCTCAAAATTGACAAGTGAAAAAAAAAACGATGTTTTTGCCTGCCGTGTCTCGCCTTAAGTTGTTCTGATAAAAAAAAAAAAGCAACTCTTTATTTAAGGCACACACAGACATCAATATTCAGTATATGAGTCTCAACCATGGTGACAAACAGAATATTCAATTAGGTAAAGGAAATTACTAAGAAAATTCAGATCATAATTTAATCATACCGCAATGCATGATGGGAGCCATGGATGAGTTTTGATTGGTTGCACCAGAATGCACTGCAACATGCTTCATAATTGTCACCATTGGTGAGAATCACAGGCTGATTCTTGATTTCTGTGTGTCCAAAGTTAATTTACAGTTTTTGGATCAGAACAAATTTTAAGATATGTTTTGGGTTATATTGATAATGCAGAAAATAGTGTACTGTATAATCATATTCTGTTGTAATCAATAAGGTACATTTTTCTTAATGAGTTCTGTGATTCAGGTCAACGTCAACATATGATTTCATTTAAACACAAACAACACCACCTGACCAGCTTTTCTTGTTGTTCATCTGACAGTTATAACTCAGTTACAACAGTCAAACAAAAAAACTAACATTATCAGTTTAAGGGTCAAGAGCTCAACTAAAGTAAACACTGACCACCATAATGGAGACTTAAAAATGTGCCTTTCTCCTTCAGTGATTCTGCTTGTTATCATCAGGTGTCTTCAATAATACTCAGTCATCACTCAATCAATCACTTAATTGTATCATTAACTTTAACACTCTTGAGTCTGGAGTCAGATAAACTTCCATGAGAGTTAATTTAACACAGGAGTTTTTTGCTGGGTGAGTTCATGGGTGTGTAAGGAACTCAGCTTTTTTTGGAAATATTAATAATCAATAATATCTTGTTATTATTGATTATAAATATTTGGGTCAGTTAATTGGATTAACTTGATGTGGCTGAATTAATATTACAATCAATTAATCAGTTCGTCCAACGAACTCTTTTGATTATTAATTTATTCTAAGAAAAGGGTATCTTCCATGGCCACAGAAGAATAATTATTTCTTCGCATATACCGCACGTTGAGCCAGTAGCAAAAACCGTGATCATAAAGTGACATTGTATTGCAAACAAAGCAGAACCAAATACATATTATGTACAAGTTTTATTAACTAAATATAGATATTTATATGAATATAAATAAACTAAACAACATACACACATGAATACATAAATAGGTTAGTGATAGGATGAAATTGGAAACCGGAAGAGGGTCTATGAGAAGAACCATCAGAATTTCATTTTCACATTTCATTGAATTGAATACTTGCATTTGTAATGGGAACAATTCTTGAAGTTGTTGAAAATTTAAGTCGTTGATGGTTCCGGCAGTGTCAAGTGGAAGTTGGTTGAGCGTTCTCTTTCTCCAGGAACGCATGATTGGTTTGGTCAAGGCCTGGGACTCTGTTGAAGCCACGCCGAGTACCCAGGAGAAGTGAGGAAGTCGGAAGGATGGGTGATTGGAGTCGTTGTTGGTTGGAGTCTTTGTTCCAAAACTCCTGAGATTGTCTTTGGTTCTTTGTGAGAGAGTCTCCTCTCTTTTCCATGAGGCCGGATCTGGTTGGAATCCAGGCCTGCTGGAAGGCCTCTTGGCCCCCATGGAGGGGGGAGGGGGGGTTTCCCCGTATCACCCGAGACAGTGTTTGCGGCAGGATGGAAAACCAAGAGAGGACGGTCACTGTTGCCTGTCTCTGATATAGTCTGAAAAAGAACCACCCCTAAGGTTTGAATGGACCTATGAGTACGGTGACATGTCCAAGAGGGGAAGCGGCTCTTAGTTGATTTATGGTCTTTGTCCCCAGCGTGCTTAGACTGTTCATTTAAGCTCAAATAGACATAACAAATTCAAATTGCATTCTAAGAGAAGGTGATGTACATCAAAGTATGTGTCATTAAATGAGGATTAATTAGGTAGGAAGAATGATACAGGTGAAGTTATATTGACAGTTGGGTCATTGTGCAACCACATACACCCCAATCAAACATACCATGTTGTTATACCTAATAGTACATGAGACAGTAAATCATCACAGTTTCTGTGAGGCATGTTCCTTCATAGATCAGAGTAATACCGCAAAGTTTATTTAATTAAAGATTGTCTCTCTCTCTTGAGCATGTGGCGCATGTGGCCACATTCCTTTGAGGTCGTAAAAGTCTGTTATCAGTCTTAAAGTGTTTTGTAACCGGACACCCGGCTGACAAAGTAACTTCATTTGTGAGGTTAGTTTTGGGGGAGAGTTTCATAGACCTTTATATTGATTAAATATAGTGAATATGAATAATTAGTGTGTGTCTGAATGGTCCAGACCCTACAGGTGAAATAAAAATATGGCAGGAATTTTACTTTCTGACCCTGGATTTGACACCTCTGGTATTATGCATTATCAGCAGACATTTTGACCAGTAGGCGGTGCTGTGACCAAACTGTACAAGTGCACTCAGGGCTGTTTTGCAATTAGGCCTTTTTAATTTTTTATGCTTATTTAATGTATATGGCTAGGGGAAAAACTGGGTTCTAAACTGTTTTGGATGTTCCAAATTGTGGGTTGTAAACTTGTAAATCTTATATAAAATGCATAGAAAACAGCTCATACATTTATGTTTCACCAAATTCAACACATAATTTCACTGACATTTGTTGAAAAAAGAAAAGGAAAAACATTTTATGAAACATTTTATGTTTTATCGTGTCAGTTAAGAAAGATTTTTATTTCTTTGTGCTTCAGTTCTCTAGGCGTGATTGAAATACCCCACTAATAAGCTGGACTATGACACTATTTTCTTCTAGATCTGCTGTACAGCCGAAACAAACTTTGTTGCATTTTTTTCCTGTTATCACTGTAAAGTTGCTTTGAAACATTCTGTATTGTAAAAAGCGCTATTTAAATAAATGTGACTTGACATGACTTGACTTGGTGGTTGACGTTGCCTTTTATATGTGTGTGTGTTTTCTGAAGTTTGATCTTGATGCATTCAGCTCAACTAAACGGTTGAGCTCATCATAATAGAGAACTTATGAAGGTTTTTGTGTGGTTTCACACTGGACAAAGGCCAAAAAAAACTTTACACGCCTAAGTTGTATTTTGAGCTGTTCTGACTCTATGAAAGTTGCAGTATAAGACATATTCTGAATTGAACAAAAGAAATATGAATGAAACTATTCCCAGTTCCATTCTCCAACTGACAATTCCGGTCTCATCTCCAATGTCTCTAACTCATAGAAAAGCCTTAAAAATAATATTTAAAAAGTTGAATAAGATCATGAATTTCCGGCAAAGCATATGGAAACACTCTGGTTAGAGGTCTTCAGCTCTGCTCTTGGGGACCGGGTTAGCGTTTAACTCTTTCCCTGCCAGTGTTTTTGAGAAAAGTTATGGGACTGTGAAGGGGTGTTGATGGACTCGATCTACTTCATCCGTGTTTTGATCTTTCTGAATCTGATCTCAAGTCTAGTTTATTTAAAAAGCCATTTTCACTACAAAGTAGACCAAAGGGCTGTACAATTAAAAACAGTCTACAGATAATAACAAATAATAATGATCTGGATGTAGTCTTTGACAAAAACGTGATTTTCTCAGCTTTTTGCTCAAAATGTTGTTTTTATATGAAACTTACAATCAAGTGTTGATAAAAAAAGAATGTATGAAGCTAGAATTATTATTTTTTTTTAAAGCAGAGTTACTGTTCTTTCTTTTGATATATTGAATGTTCATGAAACTTTTGTGAAAATTATCAAAAATGCTGGCGCTGGCTGGCAACTTTTTTCAAAAACGCTGACGGTGAAAGAGATAAACGCTAACCCGGTCCCCAAGAGCAGAGCTGAAGACCTGAAGTGTTTCCATATGCTTTGCAGGAAATTCATGATCTTATACAACTTTTTAAATATTATTTTTTAAGGCCTTCTCTATGAGATAGAGACATTGGAGATGAGACCTAAATTGACAGTTGGAGAATGGAACCGGGAATAGTTTCATTCATATTTCTTTTGTTCAACTCAGAATATGTCTTATACTGCAACTTTCATACACTGTAAAAAAATGCTGTAAAAAAACAGCCAAATTTTACAGTAACATGCTGTTTTCCATTTAAACAGCAATTTACCGTAGAAAAAATGCATTCGGGGTGATATTTGTTGTTTTCGAGAAAGTAGCCTACAGGAATATACTGTGAATTAACAGCGCTCAAAGTCGACACTCAGAGGCTGTGTTCCAAATCATATCCTACACCCTCATTCACTATTCCCTACATTAGTTCACTAATATAGTCCAATTGACTTAATTGAGACCCTGATGAACACCTGCTGTTAACAATCAGAATCACTGAAGGAAAGAGGAACAAGAAGAACAGAAAAAAGATTAAATCTAGATACAAGACATTAAATCTTAGCAAAAGATCTCAGCAGAGGAGGATTAGACATCTCCACAAACAGCATTACCAGCTTCACTTATTACTAACCAGACTGACTTTATTTCTGTCAGACGTCTACAGAAGTTCTTATTAAAAGGTGACAGAGGTTTAGACGTCATTTTATTTTCATTTGATGTTACCATAATGGTGATCAGTGATTGCTTTAGTTGGGCTCTTGACCCTTGACTATTGAACATTAGTTTTTTTTTGGCTGCTGTAGCTGTGTCTTTAAAATGCATTTGCTATGGCACAAAGTTGAAGACAACAGGATGACAATGGCTGGTTGTTAATAGTCACTATCATCATATAATGGCCTGATTCACTGATCTCATTTGCTGCCTAAAGTTGTTAAATGGTTGCTGTTTTATAGTTTTGATTTTGTTGTCATTGTGATTTTACAGATTGAGATCTATCGGGGATTTGATGTCCAGAAAATATTACTGATTTTAAAAAGGGTTTACTCAGAACATTTTGAACTTCTTGATCAGCTGGACACACACAGGCATCAATAATCGGTGTATGTATCTCAACAATGGTGACAATCATAAGTTTTATGCTGCAATGCATGTTGGGTACCAAAAAAAAGCCATGACTCCCAGCATGCATTGCAGCATGAATAAATTATGCAGCTGAATTGTCTGGTTATTTGCTTTAATTTTTACTTTTTGCTTTTATTTTTGCTTTTGGTTTTGTGTTGACTTTTAGTTGCGTATTTTGAGATGTTCAAATTTAATGTTATCTTTTTTGTTGATTGTCACCATTGCTGAGATTCATTGGCTGATTCTTGATGCTAGTGTGTGTCGAAGTGAAGGCATAGTTCAAATTTTTTTAGTGAATGATGAGTTTAAAAATCCTTCAGAACTGATTATGCAGTACTGCTTGATCTTTTGCTGTAGTTTCACAGTCTAGTAATATAATCTACACATTATTGGTAAGGAATAGACACAGGCTGAGAGCGGTGATCCAAACATTATATAATGACATCATAATCATCAAGACCTGATCTCATTTTTGTTGGCTTTATTTTCGCCACAACAAATGTGTCGTAAAAATACACACTTAAAGCAGGCAAAAATAAGCTAATATTAAAGTCAAGGGTCAAGAGCCCAACTAAAGCAAACACTGATCTCCATAATGGTAACGTCAAATGAAACAAAACAACATCTAAACCTCTGTTAATACTCAAAAGGAATTAATGTAGATGTATGAAAAAATAAAGTCAATCTGGTTAGTAATAAGTGAAGCTAATGCTATTTTTTGGAGTTGTTTAATCCTCCTCTGCTGAGATCTTCAGAGATTTAATGTGTTCTGTGGCTGAATTCAGTTGTAGTTCTTGTGTTTTGCTTTTTTATCTTCTTGTTGTTCCTCTGTCCTTCAGTGATTCTGCTTGTTAACATCAGGTGTTCATCACTAATGCTCAATCATCAGTTGATTAATCACTGAATGATATAATTAACTTCAACACTGCTTCAGTGTTACTCCAACTCTCTGTAGTGTGGACACACAAGTGTTCATTTAAAACTGAAGATTTTGCAGTGGGGTTGAAAGGGTTAAATGTGTCAGATAAAAAAAAAAAACAGAGTGAAGCGTATTTTAACGGTAATCAACTGTAAATTAATTTACGGTATAAAACTGTAGAAAAACAGCAATTTACTGGCAACCACAGCTGCCAGTAGATTACCGTAAAATCAAGGAAAAACAGTAATATTCTGTAAAATGTAACAGTCAGATGTATTAAACAAAAGAAGTTCATTTCACTGAAATATTAGTGAAAGTTCATAGAAAAAAAGTTATGCAAAGTCAATAACTGATAAGGAGAGTAAATATGAAACTGAAGTGTTTTATGTGTTTTGCACAAGATGATATAGGAGAGATCTTTTAGTTTAATTAATTAGTTTTGTGGGTCACCATTGTGCTGGAGAGTAGAGCCTGTGATTCAGTCAGAGATGAGCAGAGAAACACTGATGTTATGCTGCCGGTTGCTTTAATTAAAAGCAGTAACTGTGTAGTTGCTGATGTAGTGACAATCTCCTTGCTATGTTCTTTAACACATGCATGTGTGCTATTGTTCGCTATACGAACTGCAAAGACTTTAGTTAAAATGTTTTTAATTAATTCACTATTACATATTAGGTGTTTGCAGTTTTATATAAAGAGATATTCATTTTCAGTGGACTCTAATGAAGGAATTTTACGACACTATAAGTATAAATACTACTTTTTGAACTTGAACTGTTTAAAGCAATCGGTTTTCCATATTATATGAGTTACCTGCCATGGTATTTTTACGGTAACATACTGTAAAAAAGGAGAGCAGTAAATTAACGGTAAAATGCTGTAAATTAACAGTACATTGCTGGCAACCACAGCTGCCAGTAGATTACCGTTATTTTACAGGGCATTTTTTTACAGTGTAGAGTCAGAACAGCTCAAAATACAACTTAGGTGCGTAAAGTTTTTTTTGGCCTTTGTCCAGTGTGAAACCACACAAAGACCTTCACAAGTTCTCCATTATGATGAACTCAACAGTTTAGTTGAGCTGAATGCATCAAGATCAAACTTCAGCTGTAATACTTCAGAAAACACACACACACACACACACACACATTATATAAAAGGCAAAGTCAACCACCAAGTCAAGTCATGTCAAGTCACCTTTATTTATATTACGCTTTTTACAATACAGAATGTTTCAAAGCAACTTTACAGTGATAACAGGAAAATAATGCAACAAAGTTTGTTTTGGCTGTTTGTTTTGGCGGGAGGGGGGAGGGGGGGTGGTTTCAATCACGCCTGGAGAACTGAAGCACAAAGAAATAAAAATCTTTCTTAACTGACATGACAAAACAAAGGACTCTCTTAAAGTGTCTCTAAAAATGTTTTTATTTTATTTTTCAACAAATGTCAGTGAAATTATGTGTTGAATTTGGTCAAACGTAATTTTATGAGCTGTTTTCTATGCATTTCATTAAGATTTGCAATTTTGCAACCCAAAGTTTGGAAAATCCAAAACAGTTTAGAACCCAGTTTTTCCCCTAGCCATATACATTAAATAAGCATAAAGAATTAAAAGGCCTAATTGCAAAACAGCCCTGAGTGCACTTGTACAGTTTGGTCACAGCACCGCCTACTGGTCAAAATGTCTGCTGATATGACATAATACCCACTAGTGGCTTTCCTATAGGCCAGGGAAAGGTGGTAAGATGTTCTTCACGCATTGTTTGGAATAGACAATGTCCTCACAGCGAAATCCAGTTCAAAATGCTTTGTTGTCCATTTAATGAAATGTATAGACTGTCTTACAGAGTTTAAAAGCATTGGTTCTATGGTAAGAATATGTTCCCTCCACCTGTCAGGAACAATTTTGATTGATATTAACATCCTGCTTTTTCACTTTTACTCCACCAAAATTTGTCCAATCCTCACCAAAATTGGCTCATTGAGATCATTGGTGTGCTTGGCCCCATAATTGCTACTTGCAACAATAGATCCTATTCAAAACAAAAAAGAGCTCAGTTAGTGTAAACTGAACCCATGATTGATGTGTTGTGTCTCTTCCAGCAGAAATCTGGAGAAAAAGATTCACATTTCCATGATCAGAATCTGCTCATCATGGTGTCAAACCTGTTTGCTGCTGGTAATGACACGACCGGCACGACACTGATGCTCATGGCCAAATATCCAAATATTTGAAGATGTCCAAACTGCATTGTTTATGGACTTCACAGTTCAGGTCACTTCTTTCTCTAAAGCTTTTCAAAATGAACACAGTGTCACCGCAGAGATATCTCTGATCTCCTCTTGTCTTGACATCAGCACCTTCACAAATAGATTACAAAAACAAAAACATGTTTCTAAATTCCATGGCTACTCTAAATCAAGAAAAGTTGATGCAAATGAACCTGTTTGTTTAGAGCACCCTTTTCTTATACAACTTTTGAATCATAATAATTTCATTATATTTCTTTTGTTTATTTAAAGTTACTGCATCAGTAACTTTCATAGAGTCAGAACTGGAGTGTCAAGCTTTATTTGCACATCTGCAGGAACTCAGTTTGTCCAGTGTGAAACCACACAGACTTCACATGTGCTGCATTATGATGAGCTCAACAGTTTACATTTGACATATCATGATCCTACTTCAGCTGTTATATCCCACAACACACACATTATCAGCGATATAAAAAAGCCACCTTCCTCATCTCTTTTCTAACGTTGTCGTCTGGCTGTGAGCGACTGACTTTTCTGATCTTCTCCTCTCATCATTGAGCTCCTGAAAAAGATAAACAGACAAGAATATTTTCAGGTAAATTTGGGAGTAAAGTAAAAGGTCAATATATATCGATATAGATCACAGGTTTTTTTTTTTTTTTTTTTACGTCATATTTGACATTTTTCTCTATCCAACAGAAAATACAAACAAATTTTAAACTGTGTTTCGTAAGTTGGTGAACAGTTTAACTGTCAGACATTTAGTACTGCTATTGCAGTGATAGATTTACATTTTTGTGAGACGCTCTTGTGTTTCTGGTTGTCTTTCATCATCTGTTCTTCACTAGATCTACTAGATCATCTGAGGGATTTGACTGAATCAAGATGCTGCTGATCATTGAAGCTCTTCTTCTCATTTTAGCTGCTCTAGGACAGGTAAGCTTGTGTTCTAGTATGAATATTACAGACACAGGGCTGCCAACTCTCACGCATTGAGCGTGAGACACACGCATTTGACCCAATTCTCACGCTCTCACGCCACACCCCCGATTTCTCACGCTTAAGTGTCAACCCGGTCGGTAAAGTGCCTGAAAGATGAGTTTATCTACAGTCCCTGACAAAAGTCTTGTCGCTTGTGTACAAATTGACCTGAAGTGCCGCTGAAATATATTTCTAATCAAGATTTTTTTACAAGAAATGGCTCATTTTAATCCCAACAGCTTTTGTAATAATGTTTCAGTGCAAAACGAAACTGTCAAAAAGTATTCTAATATTCACAGCTTGGTAAAGCCCACTGAGTCAATTTTTGCAAAGACATAAGTGTTGTCGCCTTGTCATTTGAGCTTCACCTGTGACTAATAATGGATCAATTAGGTCTCAGGTGTGTATAAAAACAACCCCAGTACACTAGACCTTCACATCAACTGCAGCTAGACCTCTGCAAACATGCCTAAGATTCACCCTGAGACTAAAGTTTTGATTATCAAGAGGCTGAAGACCAGATCCACTGCTGATGTGGCAGACACCTTCAATGTGTCTCAGCGTCAAGTACGGAGGATAAAAAAAACATCTGAAGACACTAGAGACATTTTTGACAAGCCCAGGTCAGGCAGACCCCGCAAGACAACTGCTCGAGAGGACCGTTTGTTGGCTCGAAAATCCAAGGCCAGCCCATTTTCCACTGCAGCAGAGCTCCACGAGACCTGGTCACCTGAAGTCCCTGTGTCAACCAGAACAGTTTGTCGGATTCTGTCTCGAAATGGCCTCCATGGTCGAATCAGTGCCCAGAAGCCAGCACTAAACAAAAGACAATTGAAAAACCGTGTGGCATTTGCCAAGGCCCACAGCCTGCTAAAAGGATGGATGCTGGAAAAGTGGAAGAAGGTGGATTTTTCAGATGAATCTTCTGTTGAATTACACCACAGTCGTCGCAAATATTGCAGGAGACCTACTGGAGCCCGCACGGATCCGAGATTCACCCAGAAAACAGTGAAGTTTGGTGGTGGAAAAATCATGGTCTGGGGTTACATCCAGTATGGGGGTGTGCGAGAGATCTGCAGGGTGGAAGGCAACATCAATAGTCTAAAATACCAAGAAATCTTAGCTACCTCTTATATTCCCAACCATAAAAGAGGCCAAATTCTGCAGCAGGATGGTGCTCCATCGCATACTTCCATCTCTACATCAAAGTTCCTCAAGGCGAAGATGATCAAGATGCTCCAGGATTGGCCAGCCCAGTCACCAGACATGAACATCATTGAGCATATGTGGGGTAGGATGAAAGAGGAAGCATGGAAGACGAAACCAAAGAATATTGATGAACTCTGGGAGGCATGCAAGACTGCTATCTTTGCTATTCCTGATGACTTCAATAAATTGTATGAATACTTGCCAAACCGCATGGATGCAGTCCTTCAAGCTCATGGAAGTCATATAAGATATTAAATTTGGATCTCACAGCACCACTACTTAATTTGCTGACATATTTTTGTATTTGCAGTAAATTTGTTCAATTTCTGTATAGGCGACAAAACTTTTGTCTTGCCAAAATTTGACCTTTCTGTCTTGTTTAAATGATAAAACTTTTTTCAGTGAAACTAATTTATGTCAGTGCATTAAACATCATTTGGGAGGTTTTCAGCTTTTCATATGAGCTATTTCTAACACCAATTGATTAATTAAAAGTCAGGTTAATAGCAGGTGTTTCTACAAAATAGATGAGCGACAAGACTTTTGTCAGGGACTGTATATATCTACCTTTTGAGCCACTTGCGATCGACTAGTTATACCGCAAATTAGTTAAAATATCCCGTAATCTAGAACACAGATATTGTGCTCCAAACCACCACCCCCCCCACCCCGCCCCCGTTGGACAAGTCTCACGCCAAGCTAAACTCAAAAGTTGGCAGCCCTGCAGACATGAATACTGATGATGTGATCATTATGATTTCTGTTGCGGCAGGATCACAGAGCTGCTGTTGAAGGAAGGATATATCCATTGGATATGGCACCGAATTCTGTTGATGATCAATATATCGGTTGTAGAGAGAACATGGCGAATCTGGTGAAGACAAAATATCTGGAGGACGAAATCAAAAATTCTTCTTTATTTAGAGATACTTGGCTCGACGGAGTAAAAAATGGAACAGAATCATTCAGTCGCCATTTATGTGTACACTAACAACAATTCGAAAGTATATCGTGAATTCAATAATGCTGTTCGTAGTGAGAAACAAAAATACAAAGAGGGGACATTCTCATGGTATTCACTTCACTTTCTGGTAACAGATGCAATACAGACTCTGAAGAAAACACAGAGCGAATGCTATTACACTTATCGCGGCACTACAGTTGAATTTAATAAGACTGTTCTGAACACAGAGGTCCGTTTCGGCTTATTTACATCCTCCTCTCTTGATCGTAAGGTAGCAAAGGATTTTGGACCGAAATCTTGTTTTGAAATCGAAACTTGGTATGGTGCTGATGTGATATCCTGATATCCTGATCAGAAAGAGGTGCTGATTCCTCCATATGAGAAGTTTAATGTCACTGCTGTCAAGACAAAAGGTCAGGAAGGTGCCTGGTGTGACACTATGTTCAAGTTGAAAAGCACTGGGAAAATAAGTTACCTGAACTGTGGTGCTGATGCAAAACTGGTACAGGACAGGGCCAAACTTTAAATCTTCACTGATTGTGTCTCTTCAAGTCAGACGTTGCTTTCATTATAATGTTTGATGGCTTCATTAATTCCTAATTATAATCATCTTTACAAGTTTTAAATCAACAATGAATTCTTCTGCTTTGTTATCTTTTGATCTAGTTTCCCTTTTATACATGTAACTCTGTGTGTTGTGCAAGGGGGAAATGAATAAGCAAAAGCTTATAGGCAACATTTTAATTACATGTTAATAATAATGTACCAGCTGACAGGGTTCCCTGTATTGTTTTTTTTTTTTTTTTTTTTTTTTTTTGTACTGTACCTGATATATATTTAAATAAAACGATATTAAAATGAAACTGAATCGTAAGCTTATTAATCAAAATTAAATCAAATCCTGAAATTTCTGTCAATGCCCAGCCCTGATAAAAACACAGGCCTACTTTATACCATATAAACATTGTAATGTGTTCTCAGGAAACCTATAATGAAATTCTGATCAGTTATCTGATACCTGCTTTCCTCAAGCTTATACAGTTTTTTGTTTTGTTTTTGTGTGTGTGTCTGTTTCCAAACAAAACAAACCTAAACTAAAACAGAAAAAGAAGAGAGATACTTCAGAAAATGTTCAATCTCAAAGGGTTAAACTTAATATCATATGAGCTGATTAATTTCATGTTCAATTTCATGCCTCAAAACTGTTTACAACCCTGAATTTGTTAGCATCAAATTCAAATTGACAAAATTCATTATTTGTCACAAAAGCAAAAATCATTTATCATGATCCTTCTGCAGGCTCAACTGTTCATCATTTAGTTGTCCTTTGGTTACAGCACCACCCACTGGTCAAAGTTTATGCATCATATTTAGCAAAACATTGTTAGAACATAATTTTGTTTGCTGGGATTGCATCTGTAACTTTCAGAACTGCTCAAGGTACAACTGATATGGAGTAAAACACTTAGATGTTGAAAGCTTTTTTTTTTTTTTTTTTGTTACATTCTAGCCAGGAACTCAGTTTGTCCATTGAGAAACCATAGACCTTCACAAGTTCTCCATTGTGATGAGCACAACAGTTTAGTAGAGCTGAATCAACTTCCTCTGTTATACCTCAGAAAACACACACACACACACACACACACACACACACACACACACACACACACACACACACACACACACACACACACACACACACACACACACAAAACTAGTGATACAAAAAGCAACCTCAACCTCCTCATCTTAGTTTGAAGAGTTGTTGTCGTCTGGCTGTAAACAAATGACTTTTCTGATCTTCCTCTCTCGTTGTTGCTCCTGATCTCCTGAGAACATAAAAAAATTACAGAATTTTACATACAAAAAAGACAATCTCTCTCTCTCTCTCTCTCTCTCTCTCTCTCTCTCTCTCTCTCTCTCTCTCTCTCTCTCTCTCTCTCTCTCTCTCCTGAGAGTGTTCATGAGTAGAGGGTGAATGAAAGCGGTTTTTCTTTTTTCTTTCTTCTAACTTATGGGGATTATTTAAAAGTGAGAACATAGAAAGTAAAGTGTTTTAATTATTTATTTGGCGTTCGTCGCCGGGAGGTTTGGTGACGGGGTTGAGATGGGATCTCGGCCTGAGGGCGGAGAAGCGCCACCATCACTTCTGACATGGCGTCAGGTGTGAGTAGGGTGACCACCGAAATTCAAAGCTTTGTCCCGCGTCCCGCAAGTCATAAGCAGTGTCCCACATTTTAATTTTGTCTGCATAATTTTATTTCAACGTCCTTTAAATTAAAATTCTACAATAAAAAAAATGTTAATAAGAAAACACTGAACATGCGCGGCGCAGCCGTTATTATTGGTTCTAACCAGAGCGGGAAAACAAACACTGAGAAAAAAACACACACACACAAACAAACAAAAAAAAAAAACGGCAACAGAAAAATGGATCTTTCCGGAGCGCCCGAAAAGAAAAAGCGTCTTTGTTCCTATAATAAGGAATGGGAGAAAAAACACACATGGTTAAAACCAGTTACAGGTGACCCTAAAAAAGGAGATTGCAGTGTATGCCACCGAAGTTTCACCATCACGCATGGAGGTGAGGGGGATGTAAGGAGGCATGGAGATGGGGAAAGTCACAAGAGAAATGCACAACAAAGAAATGCTAACACTAGCATGACAAGTTTTTTCTCTCCACCGAAAGATAGCAACCAAAATAAAATCACAGCAGCTGAAGTGACAAGTGTATATCATAATGTGCAGCATGGTTTATCGTATAGGTCCGTCGACTGTACTACTAAACTAGCCCCAGTCATTTTCCCCGATTAAGAAATAGCAAAGAAGCTGGCTTGTGGAAGAACGAAGAGTGCATCCATTGTTACAGGTGTGCTTGCACCAGCATCTTTAGAAACATGCTTGAAACAGTTAAATACGCCAATGATTGCAGATAGACCGGATTCTCTTCCACATTTCTCCATTGCGTCTGATGCATAAAACCATGGAACAACCAAGTTATTCCCGTTAGCATTAAGATATTACACACCCGACCTAGGAGTGCAGAACAAACTGTTGGACTTTTATGATGATTGCAACGAAAACTCTGATGCGATTTTCAACCAGGTCGTTTCAAGGCTCAAGGAGAGTAACCTGGGGTTAGAACGGATCTCTGCATACTCGGCTGATAACGCCAGCGTCAATTATGGTGTGCATAACTCTGTGTATAAAAAACTGACGGACAAGAATGCATCAATTATCAGGGCCAACTGCGTTGCCCATATTCTGCACAACTGTGGGAGGCATGCAGGCGACAAGCTGAGGATTGACATTGAGAACATAGTGGCAAAAGTTTACAATCACTTTTCGTCTTCAGCTAAACGTGTGCAAGAATTAAAGGAAGTGTTTGAATTTGTGGACGAGGAGTACACTGCTCTTTACAAGAATGTGCCGACACGGTGGTTAAGTTTGTGGCCTGCTGTTAAACGTCTGCACGACTCCTGGCCAGCTGTGAAAAGCTATTTTTTATCTCTTGGAGAAGAGCGCTGTCCGTCAGCACTTTGGAAATTGTGAGGATGGAGAAGACGTGCCCTGTGAACTCCAGGCATACTTGTTGTTTTTGCAAAATAGCCTTAAAGTTTTTTTCGACGCAGTGCTTAAAGTTGAGGGAGACGAGACAACTGTGTGTGAACTTTTCGAGTTGATGACCAATCTCAAGTTGAAACTAGCGCAAAGAGAAAAGGATCGATTCTTTGGATTCGAGACCAGTACTCTCCTGCAGCAGTTTCCCACCGCACAGGTTGCTGTTATAGAGCAGGACTTTCTTATGTTCTATCAAAGAGCGCTTGCTTACCTACACAAGTGGTTTGATTTCACTGATGGCAACTACCTAAAGCGCATCTCATGCCTGGCTATCAAGAGGGAATTTAGCTTCCAAGACCTCCGTGGAGCAGCTGAAGCATTAAAAATGAGCACATGAACCAGTTGTATGATGAATTCTGTGTTCTCTTGCCGCACGTAAAGGAAATCGCAACAACAACAACAAATCCTGTTGCATCTAAGTGGACAGCTCTGTTGAAGCACGTCCGTGCCCCAAACATAACAGCTCTGGTATCTTTGGCTTTGAGCATTCCGGTCACCAACGCGTTCGTGGAGAGAGTGTTTTCTCTGATGACTGCTGCGTGGACAGAGACAAGGAACCGCGCAACTGTGGACCTCATAAAAAGTGAACTACAGCTACACCTGCCAGGAGTTCTACAGACACATTATGAATGAGAAGGCCCTACTCGAAGCTGCCAGATCAGACAAAAATATAAAATCAAGACGCACTGAATCCGGTAAGAACGCATTTAATCTTTATAGTCCTTCCTAATGGAAATCATGTGCTTATTTAGAAATTTTGTTTTTAGCGATTGGATTATTATTGTCACTTAATTATTTAGATTGAATAGCCTATAGACCCGTGCTGTTAAAATTTGTTTTATATTATTAGTGACGTTCACAGCGCCGGTCAGCGTCGTAATATTAGCAATTTAAAGAATGTTAGTGCAAAAAAGCATCTAATTTAAAATCAATATGTATTATGTCCCGCATTGTCCCGCAAAATCAGGTCTGCTGACCTGCAACAGAGCAATAGCCAGGTGGTCACCCTAGGTGTGAGGTTGAATCGAGTGTGGCGGTGGAGGAAGTTTTAGTATCAATTGGAGAACAAGTTGGATAGTAGAACATTTCTTCTGCGTCAAGAATGAATAGAGCTGTGGTGGTTTTCTTGAAGGAGGAGAATTCGGTAAGTGGAATCTTTGTTGCTATTTCTCCGCTAGTTAACCCGACCCGAAAGGTAATAATTTCAAACGTGCCTCCGTTCATTCCTGATGACGAAATTGAGCGTGCACTTTTATGGTACGGGAAGTTTGCTAGTAAGCTAAAAACGATTCCACTCGGATGCAAAAACACTGCTCTAAAACATGTTATGTCGTTTAGGAGACAAGTGGCAATGTTTCTGAAACAACCTGAATTGGATGCGTCTTTTAGAGTTTCACCTGAAGGGAAGACATACATGGTCTATGCTAGCACAGGTAGTTTAAAGTGCTTTGAATGTGGAGATGTGGGATATAAAAGGTCGAAATGTACACATAAGGCTGGTAGTAGTGGTGTTAATAATGTCACTCCTGCTGAAGATTCAAAGGCTAGTAAATCTAACTTTAATCGAATCGAGAGCAAACGATTCCCAATGTAATACCTGTTGTGATTCCTACTGTTGATTCAGAGGCAAGAAACGAATCAAACGGAGAGCAAACGATTCAAAATGAAATTAAAGAAAGTGATGGTAGTGTTGTTGCAGCATGTGGTAGTGTAGAACATGGAAAAAGGACTTTTGATAATACTGTGGAACTTGAGGAAAGTCTTGGATCAGAATGTAAGGAAAGTGAGGATGTTCAGATGAAAGAAGTGGCTACCATGAAGGTGAATGAGATGTTGAGTTGTTCTGAGATGGTTAGAGAGGAAGAACTAAGGAATGAGGATACCCTTTTGGATATTTCTTAGGTTGGTTCTCAAAATATGGAGGAGATGTACTCTTTGGATGAGATCAATGTTTTTTTGGACACAACATTTGGTAAAGTGGTGGAGGTGAAAGATTTTTTCCCAGATGTGGAAAAATTTGTTGTTTCAGTGAAAGTACTGCAGCGTACAGCGAGTTATGATGCACTGAGTAAACAAAAGAGGTTTAGATTAAAGAAACTTATTACGAAATTGAGGAAAAATAAAGGGCCGTCTCTTTTTAAAAAGTAATGGCTAAAATGCACTGGGTGATTCTTATGATGTGTTATCTTTCTCTCTTTCTGTCTCTGTCCACTTTATATTCTAACCTTTTTATGGAGAACTTAAGAGTGGGCTCTTTAAATATAAATGGAGGTAGAGATAGGGCAAAATTAGCAGTGATTTCTGAATTCTTAAATATAAATCGGGTTAATATTGTATTTCTGCAAGAGACTCATAGCAATGAGGAGAATGAAATTGAGTGGAATAGATGGTGGGAAGGGAAATTGGCATTAAGTCATGGGACAAACAATAGTGCGGGAGTAGCTATACTTTTAAAAAAAGGGTTGAATGTCAAAATTTTAAATACTGAAGAAATTGAAAAAGGAAGGGTTTATTACTAAAAATACAGTATGGGGAACATGTTTTTGTTCTAGTGAATGTGTATGCTCCAAATAATGGGGTGGAAAGAGTAAGAGAATTTGACCAATTAGATAAAGCACTTCACAAATTTGATGATGACACTTGGTTAGTGTTAGGAGGGGACTGGAACTGTACTATTAATTCTGTAATTGATAGGAATGGTGAAGAGCCACATAGTCACTCTAGTAAATTTTTGTCTAATATAATGGGAAAATATGATTTAATGGATGTGTGGAGAAGAAGAAATATTGGAGTGAGACGGTGTACATGGATTAAAGTTGTAGAAAATATGGTTAGTGGGGCTAGACTGGACAGGTTTTATTTGAGTAAGCTGGTGGAAAATAGGGTAATGAGTGCATCAATATTGCCGAATGTTTTTTCTGATTATCATTTAATCATATTTGATTTTAATATAAAGCAAATTTCAAGACCTAGGTATTATTGGCATTTTAATGAGAAAATGCTTAAAGAGATGTCCTTTTGTGATAGTTTTAAGCTGTTTTGGGAGAAATGGAAAGAAAGAAAAAGTGATTTTGAAAACCTTAGTCAATGGTGGGATGTAGGCAAGGTGCAAATTAAAGAGTTTTGTCAAAATGTTTCTGCATGTAATTCTACAAATGTGAAAAAAACTATACAAAGCTTGCAAAAGGAAATTGATGGTTTGGAAGAGGACTTGATAAACAATGAAAGAGCACAGGACAATGGTATGCTTTTAAGCAAGAAAAAGAAAGAACTTGGAACTTTGTTACAAGAACAAGTGAAAGGGGCACTTGTGAGATCAAGGATTTGTTCCATCAAAGACATGGATGCCCCAACTTCATATTTCTTTAACTTGGAAAAAAAGACATTTCAGTATAAACAGATGCATTATCTTCGTTGCCAAAATGGAAATATAACAACAAATCCAGCTGAAATGAGGAAGTTGGCGATGGACTTTTATTCTGTGTTGTATAGTGCTGAGGAATGTGATCCTGATAGTGCAAAAGACTTACTTAAAGATTTACCACAGTTGGAGCAGTTGTCTATGGGGCGTTCTCCAGGAATAGATGGATTAACAGCTGAGTTTTATAAACATTTCTGGGGAATATTAGGGGAGGATTTTTATGAAGTTGTACTAGAATGTTTTAAAAAATAAAGTGCTTCCTGTTAGTTGTAGGAGGGCTGTAATTTCACTGTTACCAAAAAAAGGAGATTTAGGATTTTTAAAGAATTGGAGGCCAGTATCCTTATTATGTTTAGATTATAAAATATTTTCAAAATCTATTGCAAATAGGCTTAAAAGTGTTTTAAACTTGTTGATTCATAAAGATCAGACATATTGTATACCGGACCGATCAATAATGGACAATTTATTTTTTTTAAGAGATGTGATTGATTGTGGTTGTGTAAATGATTCTAATCTGGGTGTCCTGTCAATAGACCAGGAAAAAGCATTTGATAGGGTGGACCATGACTATCTTTTTAAAGTGTTAAAGAGTTTTGGAATCGGTGATCAATTTATTTCTTATGTTAAATTGTTATACTGTGATGTATCAGTTTTAATCAAGGTTGGTGGAGGAATAAGTGCCCCAGTAGCAGTCACTAGAGGTATTAGGCAGGGTTGTCCTCTTTCTGGGCAATTATATAGTCTTGTAATTGAGCCTCTGTTGTGTAAATTAAGGAGAGATTTGGGTGGTTTTTCAATTACAGGTGTAAAGGAAACTTTTAAGGTGTATATGTCTGCTTATGCTGATGATGTAACCGTTTGTATTTCAGGACAAAATGATGTAACAGTTTTGGAAACAAGCATCAGGCAATACGAGATGGCTTCCTCAGCTAGAGTTAACTGGGAGAAAAGTGAGGGGTTAATTACTGGCCGGAGAGACACCGGACCTCCGAAACTTCCAGGAGGACTGATCTGGGGAGGGAGGGTATAAAAGTGTTAGGTGTGTTTTTAGGAAAGGAAAGTTTTAAATTTAAGAATTGGGAGGGAGTGCTGGAGAAGGTAGCAGCTCGATTGTCTAAATGGAAATGGCTATTACCACATTTGTCCTACAGAGGAAGAGTTCTGGTGGCAAACAATCTGGCAGCTTCCACGCTGTGGTATAAAGTCATTGTTCTGGAACCACCAAGCGAACTGATTTGTAACATACAGAGGAAAATAGTAGACTTTTTCTGGAGTGGCGAACACTGGAATCGGGCTGCAGTGCTTTACTTACTAGTACATGAAGGAGGTCAAGGTCTGGTGGATGTAAAGAGTCTAATTGTTGCTTTCAGGCTGCAAGCAGTGCAGAAACTTCTCTATCAAGAGGATTTAGCATGGACACAGACGGCATGTGCATTTCTGCAGAAGGTTGAAAGTTTTGGACTAGACAAACACTTATTTTTATTGAAAATGGACGGGTTGAGACTGGACAGTACCTCTTCTTTTTACAAATCAATGTTGCAAGCTTGGCATAAGGTTTTGAAAGTGGAGAGAAACTTGAATGAGCTTGGGGACTGGATTAATGAGGAACCACTGTTTCATAATCCGTTGATTCAGACCCGATTTTTATCATCAGTAAGCATTCGGAGAACTCTCGTAAAGAACGGAGTCACTAAACTGGGACATTTACTGGATAATGGCAGATGGAGTTCAGTGGACACTTTTAAAGAACTATCTGGTTTGTGCTCAATAAGAATTGTTTCAAAATTAAGAGATGAGATTTTTGCTGCTTTGCCGAGCAGTTACAGAAACCTTGTTGCTGGGGGGAATGTGCAACAGCAGAAAGGAGGGTTTCCAAAGTTGAACATTTTTCCTGCCGTCAGTGAAGAACAAGGAGAGTTTGAAGGATCTATACTGACTTTTAAAACTCCGCAGCTGGAAGAGTTGCATCAAAAAAAGCATTGCTGTATGTTACAGTGAAAGTTATTCACATGGACTCACTCAGCCGGCAGAGTTTCTTAAAGTGGACAGAGACAATGGAGCCAGACTTCCTGGTGAGGGACAGGTGGAGAGTCCTGTATAAGCCTCCCATCGAGAAGCGGACAGCTGATCTGCAGTGGAGGCTTATCCACAGGGCATAAAGTTTTTATCGGGGGACTCAAATACAAAGTGCGTGATAGAGGTAAATTGTGTTTATTAAATTACCTAATTGGTACAGCAAAGCTTTCAATGTGGAAAACAAGGAAAAACAAGGAGTTGGAACTTGGTTCAACGGATGTAGAAATTATGTTGAGGTGTATGGTAAAAGGAAGGATAAAAATAGAATTTTCATATTATAAGCTGATCAATAATGTTGAAAGGTTTTTAAGAATTTGGGGTATAAATGAGGTTTTATGTGTTTTTGATGATGCAGATTTATTTTTTACTTTTTAATATAATTTTAAATTAATTGTTGCTGAGGTAAAATGATACAGGTAAAAATTGTGTTGTAAATCCTGGATTTAATGTAACAATAAAGATCTGTTCAATCTCTCTCTCTCTCTCTCTCTCTCTCTCTCTCTCTCTCTCTCTCTCTCTCTATGCCCGTCCTGACACACATTTACACTGTCATATCCAATGCACCCAACCAAGGCTCAGCCAGGGCTCAAACCGAGGAGCTTCTTGCTGTGAGTCGACAGTGCTACCCACTGAACCACCACGCCGGCCCTCTTAGTGTTCTATTCCATCTATTGTGTTTCTAGATGTCTTTCAGCATCTGTTCTTCACTAGATCTACACTCAAAAAAATGATGTGTTGGCTTTACTTAACTTTTTTATGTAAACAGGTTCCACATAACTATGTTTCGTTAAACAAACCTAATATGTTCATGTAACTTCAACATCATGGAATTTGGTCATTTTAAGTGACCCAATTAAACTGAGCTAATGAGTTAATTAAGTGAATAATTGAGTGATGATTGAGCATTATTGAAGACACCTGATGTTAACAAGCAGAATCTCTGAAGGAGAAAACCGGAATGTTTAAGTCACCATTATGGAGATAAGTGTGTGTTTTAGTTGGGCTCTTGACTATTAACTTACTAACTTTAGATTTTGTTTAGTTGCTGAACATGAGTTATAACAGCCGGTTGAACAAGAATCAAAGGTCATCTGATAGTGTTGGTTTTGTATTAACATAATCATTATTTCACAATCATTTGACCTGAGTCACTGAACTTATATTAAACCGAATTTCTGAGTTAATTTACCCTTTAGAATAATAGCAGTATTGTCATTGTAGAACATACTATTTTTAGGCTTTTCAACGAAATTCAAACGATCAAATCAATAAATAAAAAAGAAACTTCCTAAAAAATATTTTGAGTAGGCACACACAGACATCAAGAATCAGCCTGTGAATCTCAACAATGGTGACAATTATAAAGCATGTTGCAGTGCATTCTGGGTGCCACCAATCAAAACTCATTCATGGCTCCCATCATGCATTGCTGCATGAATAAATAATGAGCTTATGATCTGTTTGTCACCATTGCTGAGATTCATATGCTGATTCTTCATGTCTGTGTGTGCCTACTCAGCATATTATGTAAGAAGTTTATGTTTTATTTCTTGATTTGATCAATTGAATTTCATTGAAAAGCCTAAAAATAGTATGCTCTACAATGACAGTAAGGTAAACTTAACTCAGAAATTGGGTAAAATATAAGTTCAGTGATTGAGGTCAAATGATTGTGAAATAATGATTATGTTAATTCACAACCAACACCATCAGATGACCTTTGTTTATTGTTCATCCGGCTGTTATAACTCATGTACAGCAACCAAACAAAAGTCTAAAGTTAATAAGTTAATGGTCAAGAGCCCAACTAAAACAAATACTTGTCTCCATAATGGTGACTTAAACATTCCGGTTTTCTCCTTCAGAGATTCTGCTTGTTAACATCAGGTGTCTTCAAAAATGCTCAATCATCACTCAATTATTCACTTAATTAAAGCTCCAGTAGGTAGCTTTTGTAAACAAATATTTGTTAAAACTGTCATTATGTCCTCACAGTAGAATATGAGACAAATAATCTGTGGAAAAAATCGAGCTCCTCTGGCTCCTCCCTGTGGTCCTATTGCCATTTGCAGAAATACACCGCTCCCGGTCAGAAACAACCAATCAGAGCCAGGAGGAATGTCTTAGCAGTGTCAATCACGCTCGTGTACGCGCTGATCACCCCTCTCTTGCACAGCGCGAGCGTGTACCGTCGTTCGTGACTCTCCTGTTCGAACGCGTTCATCCAAATGAACGAATCTTTTTTCCGAGTCATTTCGTTCATTCAACGAACGAAATGACTCGCAAAAAGATTCGTTCATTTCGAACGAGTCTTTTTCGGAGTCATTTCGTTCATTCAACGAACGAAATGATTCGAAAAAGATTTGTTCATTTTGATGAACGAGTTCAAACAGGAGAGTCACGAACGTGCATCACAGAACAGAGCAAGGCGAGCATTTGTGCTTATAAAACTTAAAGTTTTTTATTTATTTTTTAAATGACCGATCGTTTCGCTAGATAAGACCCTTATTCATCGTCTGGTATCGTTTAAAGCCATTTGAAGCTTCACTGAAACTATCATTTGGTCCTTGAAACGTTTGTGTCCTATTGAAGTCCATTATATGGAGAAAAAGCCTGGAATGTTTTCATCAAAAACCTTAATTTCTTTTCGACTGAAGAAAGAAAGACATGGACATCTTGGATGACATGGGGGTGAGTAAATTATCAGCAAAAGTTTTTTTTAAAAGTGAACTAATCCTTTAACGTTATCTTACTAGCTATTTATAACTTATAGAAAGAGTGCAACGTTATAAAGTTACATGTATTGCAAAATACATAATGATTTGAGGACCAAGTTTGTAATCAAAGTATGGGCAGGCCATAGTCAATGTAAAGCATATTGTTGATGTTTCGTCCCTATTAGTGAATGTTCCATAACTGTTTATAATCTGCCGTCATCGGTGGTCCTGTTTACTAGCCTGCGCGTTCACGGCAGGCTCCGCTGTGGGGGAGGAGCTGTGGAGGGAGGGCTGTAGCGCAGCAGAGAGCAAGGGGGTTGGACCTGGAAGTTGTGCTTGTTCAAATTTTCAGGCTAAGTCAACATTTTCTCAAAACTCCCTACTGCAACTTTAACTCATTAGGTCAGAGTTTAATTGGGTCGCTTAAAATGACCAAATTCCATGATGTTGAAGTTACATGAACATATTATGTTTGTTTAACGAAACATAGTTATGTGGAACCGGTGGAACCTGTTTACATAAAAAAGTTAAGTAAAGCCAACATATCATTTTTTTGAGTGCAGAGCATCTGAGGGATTGGACTGAATCAAGTTAACAGACTTTGTTTAATTCATTTCAATGGACTTTTTGAAACGCTTAAAAGACTGAAAGTTCAAACATTCATCAGTGGACCACTCCCAGCAAGAGGAACAAACAGGTTTTCATGGTTGCTTGGGCTTAATACATGGCTGCAAAAAACCTGCAATATAAAAGGAGTGAACTTCATTGACAACTTCAATCTTTTCTGGAGTCAGAGGCAACTGTTTCAACAGGATGGCCACCACCCAAACAAACTTGGTTCAAGAGTGCTAAAGGACAATATCTACTTCTCCCTCCGTCATCCTTCTGCAGTGTGTGCCAATCCACTCAACCTGAATGGCACACATACACCTGGATACAGTATGAATGACCACAGGACTTCACTTCAGCACCTGAATGGACATGCGGTTGACACATCACACAAGGACAATGATAACACCACTCAGCCACAACAACCTCTGCTCACGGACACAATCTCAGTTGAGCCCTGCCCACAGAGCTCACCACAGACAGACTGTGATATACTAGCACTGCTCCAAGATTCAGCACCCAAGGGCGACTTTCTGTAAAACAGCCAGGGAAACCAGGACAGCATATTACAGCCTCCAATAACACCAGAGCAACAGCCCCTCTCACCAGACACATTATCCCTCTCTCCAGCATCTCCACTTCTGTGCTTCTCAGAGAAAATGGAACAACTGGTGTATGCTGGAACCAAACTATCCCACTCTTTTGTCGCCCTCCCCCTCCCCCTCCTCCTGTGAGAGCTCTTCGGCCTCTGCCACAACGCCAGGGCCCACACCCTCCTCCAGCGGCTCGAGGTGAACCAAAAACAACTGATACCAGCTCTCAGTGATATGTGTCGGGTCCCCGCTATGATAACAGTAACTTTCTCAAATGTTTACAGAACAAGCGGGAACCCAGTGTGCCTGTATCTTTCGGTATTGCTGTTCGATTACATGATAGAAAGTCTAAGGCCTTCAAAAGCCGTAGAGCAAACCCATCTAATCTGGTGCCTATTACACGCCAAACTAAGATTGCTGTGGGGACAACAAGTAAGACTGTTAAGTTAGCACTTTTAAACATCCGCTCACTTAATAAATAAATCACTTTTAGTCAATGACTTAATAACCACATACAACCTGGATTTTATGTTGCTAAATGAAACTTGGCTAGAAGACATCTGCAGTACAACAGTCCTCAATGAAACATCCCCTCCTAACTTTACTTTTATGAGTGTCTGCAGAGCTGTTAGAAGAGGTGGGGGTTTAGCTGCTCTTTTTAAAGATGTCTATCAATGTAAGCAAGTATCATTTGGTAATTACCCGTCTTTCGAATATCTGGGTATTGTGTTAAAAGGTGCTCCACGAATTTAACTTATCATTATTTACAGGCCTCCAAAATACTCTACAGCCTTCGCTGAGGACTTTACAGAACTGTTATCAACAATTTCCTCAGAGTTTGACTGCTTTGCCATTGCTGGAGATTTTAACATTCACATAGATAATGCAGAAACCAATATGGCAAAAGAAATCAAAACTGTTTTAAATACTTTTGATCTGACTCAGCATGTACATGGACCCACACATAATCGTGGACACAATCTAGATTTACTTACCAGTAAGGGTCTAAACATTTCATTGATTGTTATTAAGGATGTAGCACTGTCTGATCATTTCTGTATTTTCTTTGATATATTGATCTCTCCTGCCATTGAAGCTAGATCTGTGTCTGTCAAGAAGAGATGCTTAAATGAGAACACTAGTGCACTATTTATGAAGGCTATATATTTAACACCAAGCATATCTGCTGACTCTGTTGATTTTCTCCTTGATTCTTTTAACTCAAAAGTTAAAAGTGTAATTGATGATATTGCTCCTGTGAAAGTCAGGAAGAGTGGCAGACAAAAAGCACCGTGGAGAAACTCAACAGCAGTGCAAAATATGAAAAGACAATGCAGAAAAGCAGAGCGCATGTGGCGGAAGACAAAACTTGTAGTCCATTATAACATCTACAAAGACAGCATCCATGCTTTCAATATGGAACTAGGCAAAGCTAGACAGACTTTCTTCTCAAATATTATAAAAAGTAACTTAAAAAACACACGCACTCTTTTTGCTACTGTACACAGCAAAAACTCCAGAGTTAAATTAACTCTCCTGGGAGTTATATGGCTCCAGACTCAGTGTTAAAATATGAGTGTTAAAGTTAATGAGCTCATTAAGTGATTAATTGAGTGATGATTGACCATTATTGAAGACACCTGATGTTAACAAGCAGAATCACCAAAGGAGAAAATCGAATTTTTAAGACACCATTATGGTGATCAGTGTTTGCTTTAGTTGGGCTCTTGACCCTTAAACTGTTAACTTTAAAATGTGTTTCTCTGTTGTATCTGAGCTATAATTGCCAGATGAACAAAGAAAACGTTTATCAGGTGGTGTTGGTTATGATTTGACATAATCATAATTTGATCTGAATCACTGAACTCATTTAGAGTCTAATCTCTGACTTAAATGTATATTGTTGCTTACGGCGTCAATATGATTCTACAGCAAAAGATCCAGAATTTTCTAAATAATCTAAAGGATATCTTAAGAGTTGTTCTGATAAAACAAAATCTTTCTTTTAGGCACACACAGACATCAAGAATCAGTGTATGAATCTCAACAATGGTGACACAGAATATTCAATTAGGGAAAGGAAATTACTAAAACAATTCAGATCATAATTTATTCATACCGCAATGCATGATGGGAGCCATGAATGTGTTTTGATTGGTGGCACCCAGAATGCACTGCAACATGCTTTATTATTGTCACCATTGTTGAGAATCACAGGCTGATTCTTGATGTCAGTGTGTCTAATTACAGTAAACTCCCAAATCTTTTTATCAGAACAATTTTTAAGAAATATTTTGGATCATTTTGATAATACTGAGAATCATTTGCTGTAGAATCACAGGTCTGATGTAATCAACAAGGTAGATATAACTCTCTAATAGAAATTTGATATTCAGGTCAAATTATGATTATGTCAAAACATAACAAACAACATCTGGTCATCTTTTCTCTTTGTCCATCTGGCAGTTATAATTCAGATACAACAACCAAATACAAACTGAATTTAATGATTTAAGGGCCATGAGCCCAACTAAAGCAAACACTGATCTCCATAACGGTGTTTAAAAAAAGTAGATTTTCTCCTTTGGTGATTCTGCTTGTTAACATCAGGTGTCTTCAATATTAGTCAATCATCACACAATTAATCACTTAATGAGCTTATTAACTTTAACACTCTTGAGGGTTAATTTAACACTCATATTTTAACACTGAGTCTGGAGCCATATAAACTCCCAGGAGAGTTAATTTAACACTGGAGTTTTTGCTGTGTAGAGAGACTGACAAATCCCCCAAGTCAGATTCCCAGTGAAATGCTCTCAGACAGCAAGTGCAGTGAGTTTGCCTCCTTCTTCTCTGAGAAAATCAATAATATCAGAAAGGTGATCAGCACATCCTTGAGTTGCGCTGGGGTCAGGCAGATCAGACAACAGCCTGAGAAAGTAGTCACTATGTCTGATTTCGAAGAAATTGATGGCAATATTTTGGAAGAAACGTACAGCACCTTAAAACATCAACCTGCGCCCTTGACGCACTTCCCACATCTTTTTTCAAAAATGTGTTACACAGCTTAGAAGCAGATCTCCTAGAAGTGGTAAATGCCTCACACTGTAACAAATTGCTGTAAAAATTACAGCAACTTACTGGCAATTTTGGTTGCCAGTAAGCCTGTACATTTTACAAGAGTACTGTAAATCATAAACTACAATTATACTGTAAAAAATACAGCACACCTGTAAAAACAGCAAAACAAGACCAGCTGTGAATTTACAGTTCTTTACTGTATTATTTACAGTATGTTACTGTTATTAATAATGCATTGAATTAAAACCTGAGACAACTCATTTCATTTGAGCAAATTTGCCATTAAATAGTTATACCGTGAGCTAACTTCATTTGAGTCTACTAAGAAAAGACTTTATGAGTTAACTAGAAACATACATCTAACTAATAAGGATGGCTGGCGCGAAACAGACGTTCCGAAGCTTTGCGAGATCCCGAAGCAAAGATGATTCGAAACACTGATACGAAGCGTGATTCAAAACACCCACGTCACGTGACAACGGCTAAATGAAGCGTCTAAGTGTTTCATCAGGTGGAGTGCTCCGCCGAATCAGGGTTTCATTGATTGGTCGGTTCGGGAACAAATCACACAATCACACAGTATAAAAGTTTTGTCAACGCATTTTCATATCGTGGGTTTTTGTGAGAGGAGTTTGGTTTTGAGATAGCGGATTTTTGGTGATATAGTGACATTTATAGTGCGATTTGTTTAGTTATATTTAGGATTTAATTTACATTTACACATTGACTTAGAGACACACAGAGTACATATAGTGACACATTAATAGATGCATTGATAGAAATATATATATATATATATATATATATATATATATATATATCTTTGTACATATATTACAGATACATATAGATTATTAGATAGATAGGCTACATATAAAATAGATAGATAGATAGATAGATAGATAGATAGCTAGCTAGCTAGCTAGCTAGCTAGATAGATAGATAGATAGATAGATAGATAGATAGATAGATAGATAGATAGATAGATAGATAGATAGATAGATAGATAGATAGATAGATAGATAGATAGATAGATAGATAGATAGATAGAAATGGAGGCTCCACAGAAGAGATGCCGTACATCTGTGGTGTGGGAGCATTTCCATTTGGAAACCCCAAATAAAGTGAGACGTGTGTATTGTGATTGGCAGCTAGCCTACTGCAACAATACATCATCCATGATGCGCCATTTGAGGAGCATTCATCCTGCCATTCTGCAGGGTGCAGAGGATGGTAGTGTTCCCCCTGTACCAAGGCCTGCTACTGACACTGCTGGGCCATCTAAGCAAGGTATGCATTGTTTTATGATTTGTTACTAATTGCCGTTTTCTTTTAATTCAGAACCACAAATGTCAACATCAGGCCCATCATCATCAACACCAGTTGAAACACAAGACAGTTTATGGGAACATTTTGACAATCGTATCCGTGAGACCCAGATGATACACAATCCTACAGCTGATGCCACAGTGGAAGTGAAAAAATACCTCAGCGATGCGTTTTTGCCCAGAACTCATGATCCTCTAACTTACTGGAAAGAGAGAGCAGTAATCTTTCCTCATTTGTATGTCCTAGCTAAAAAATATCTTTGTATGCCAGCAGCAAGTGTCCCTTGTGAGAGAATTTTTTCAAAGGCTGGAGAAATTATCTGTAAAAAAAGAAGTAGGCTGAGTCCTTCAACAGCAGAGAAATTAATATTTTTGAATAAAAATCTATAAGAAAGGGAGACATTGTGGCTTGATTTATTTTTATTAATATTCATTTTTCATGACCAAAATCACATTATGCAATGTGAAGAGACTACAGGTTACAAGCTTCATATATTACAAAAATACAATAATAAAAAAAAAAAAAACAACACATTTTTTTATTAGCTCTTTGTAAAGGTTGTTTCAGATCAACACCTGCAAGTGACCACTAGGTGTCACCGTGGAGACGGGTTTCGGATTGATTCGAAGCCTCGAAACAAAATGGCACATTTGCTTCGACTGTTTCATTGCTTCACGAAGCCTCGATCTGCCCATCACTACTAACTAAATCCTACTAGACAACAATAGCACACATGAATGAGTTATATAACTTTAATGCATCAGCAAATACACAGTCACTGCCTTTAAATAAAGCAACATTCAGCTTAACCTCAGTGTTTCTTTGCTCCTCCTGAACTGAAGCACAGGCTCTACTCTTCAACACAATGGTGACACACAAAACTCAACAGAAACACTTTAAATCCCAACAGATTAAACACTAACAGATCTCCACTACATCATTATGTGCAAAAACACATAAAATCACATAAAGTAATTCACATAATTTAACTTTTTTGTTTAGTACATTTGTCTGTGAGATTTTTCAGGAAACAACTGACTTCAGCCACAGCCTTAGAGGAAATCCACTGAAGAGAAAAGAAGACATTAAATCTGTGAAAATCTCAGCAGAGGAGGATTAAACAACTCCACAAACAGCATTACCAGCTTCACTTATTACTAACCAGACTCACTTTATTTCTGTCATAATCAGACTTACTGAGAAATAGCTGAGGGTTAGATGTTGATGATTTATTGAAAATATTTCATTTGAAGTTACCATGATTGTGATTAGTGTTTACTTTAGTTGGGCTCTTGACTCTTGGTAAGTTGAACATTAGTTTTACTTTGACTACTATAACCATGTCTTTATAAGACAAATTTGTTATGGTAATAAAAGTCAAGCACAATGACGCTCAGGTGTTGATGGATGTCTGTTGATACCAGCCTTGACAACATCTAGTGGCTGATCTTGATCAGAATAATTTTTTGATTATGAAATTGAGATTGTAATAGATTTTACCTTACTGATTGGTATAGTCGTGAGATTCTACAGCATGATGATGTTCAGTTGTGATTATAACAGGTAATTTCTGTTTGACATATATAAGATTCACAAAACCTTTCAAGCAACTGGAACACACGTGTATCAAGAATCAGCATATGAACCTCAGCTATGGTGACAAACATAACATATAGATAGATCAACTCTGAACATCACAAATCAAGCTACTAAAAAGTCACATCAAAAAACAACAACAAAAATAAAAGCACATGGTAAGAAGAAAAGAAAATAAGACAATTCAGCTGCATAATTTATGCATGCTGCAATGCATGCTGGGAGTTCTGTATTAAGGTGATACCCAGCATGCATTGCAACATGAAGCGTTTCATTTGAGTGTCACCATTGTTGAGATTCATACGCTGATTGTTGATGTCTGTGTGTGACTTAATAACATGATGTTTTTTTAAACTTTTTTATTGCTATAACTGTTGTGCTTTATAAATACACAGGCAAAGCAACCAGAGGAAAACTAATGTTGCAATGTCAAGGGTAACAGCCCAACTAAAGCCAACACTTATCACCATCATGGTGACTACAAACTAAACCATAAATCATCAACATCTAAACCTCAGATAATTCTCAAAAAGACCTTGACAAGTGACGCTGGTAGTGAGTTATTTACTCCTCCTCTGCTGAGATCTTTAGATGTACTGTCTTCTTTTCTTTTCAGTTGATTAAATATATGGCTGTGGCTGGAAGTCAGTAGTTTACTATACAATCTAAGTCAAATTTACTAAACAAAATAAGCTATTTTCTGTGCATGTATTTATGTGACAATAAATGTGAAATGTGAATATATATTTATATGAATGACTGCTCAGGAGAGTAAATGCTGAAATGAAGTGTGATTTTATGTGTTTTTGCACATAATGATATAGTGGAGATCTGTTAGTGTTTAATGTTCTGTTGGGATTTAAAGTTTTTCTGTTGCGTTTTGTGTGTCACCATTGTGTTGAAGAGTAGAGCCTGTGTTTCAGTTCAGGATGAGCAGAGAAACACCGATGTTATGCTGTGTGTTGCTTTATTTAAAGGCAGTGACTGTAGTTGCTGATGTATTGATGATCTTTTTGTTAAGTTTGTCAATTCAGGTGTATGCTGTTGTTAACTATCAATTATCTGCAAGAGGATTGAGTTAAATAGATGGTTTATTAACTCATTTAAATTAATTTTATTTTTTTAGTGGACTCAAATGAAATAAAATCACAGTATAAATATGAAATGTCAATTGACTAATTTAAGATAAGCGGTTTCCTCAAATTATCAAATAATCATACTGTAAATAATACAATATAGAACTGTAAATTCACAGCTGCTCTTGTTTTTCTGCTTTTACAGGTGTGCTGTATTTTTTACAGTTAATTGTAGTTTATGATTTACGGTAATCTTGTAAAATTTACGGGCTTACTGGCAACCAAAATTGCCAGTAAGTTGCTGTAAATTTTACAGTAAATTTTTTTACAGTGCACTTCTCTCTGGGAGTTTTCCAAACTCCCTGAAAACTGCAGTTGTCAAGCCTCTCCTGAAAAAGAGCAATCTGGATAAGACCATATTAAACAACTATAGGCCGATCTCAAATCTTCCTTTCATAGGCAAGATCATTGAAAAAGTTGTTTTCAATCAGCTGAACAAATTATTAAGATCAGGGGATACTTTGACAATTTTCAATCTGGTTTCCGATCTCATCACAGCACAGAGACAGCGGTCATAAAGATAATAAACGATATTCGCTTAAATACTGATACAAGCAAATTATCAGTGCTGGTACTACTCAAGCTCAGTGCTGCATTTGACACTGTCGATCACAACATACTTCTTGACAGGCTGGAAAACTGGGTCGGGCTTTCCGGGATAGTCCTAAAATGGTTCAGGTCATACTTAGGAGGGAGAGGTTATTATGTGAGTATAGGAGACCATAAGTCTGAATGGACATCCATGACATGCGGAGTCCCTCAAGGCTCAATTCTTGCGCCACTCCTATTCAACCTGTACATGCTCCCAATGAGCCAAATAATGAGAAATAACCAAATCGCTTACCATAGCTATGCAGACGACACACAGCTCTACTTAGCCCTATCGCCTAATGATTACAGCCCCAATGATTACTTAACTCCCTGTTCCAATGCATTGATGAAGTAAACAGTTGGATGTGCCTAAACTTTCTTCAGTTAAACAAAGACAAAACTGAAGTCATTGCATTTGGAAACAAAGATGAAGTTCTCAAGGTGAATCCAAACTCAAAACACATCTGTTTAGCTGTGCATTTACTGAATGAGCACTGTGCCACTGTTCGTCCGACAGTTTGCACTGTTATTTATTTATTTTTATTCAAAAATTTTAATTACTCTGATTTCTTTTGATTATTTTAATTTCTTCTATGTAAAGCACTTTGAATTACCACCGTGTATGAAATGTGCTATATAAATAAACTTGCCTTGCCTTGCCTTGCCTAATTCAACTGCTGACTCTATTCTTTCTGACTGCTGGTTTATACTTTCATCGCATACATTAAAATTCTGTTTGTTTGTTTTTTTGTTGTTGTTATTTTTTAGCATGCTAACACACTAATGCAGGCTAGCAATTCACTAAAATGCTACTTTAAATATATATATATACAGGTCCTTCTCAAAAAATTTGCATATTGTGATAAAGTTCATTATTTTCCATAATGTAATGATAAAAATTAAACTTTCATATATTTTAGATTCATTGCACACCAACTGAAATATTTCAGGTCTTTTATTGTTTTAATACTGATGATTTTGGCATACAGCTCATGAAAACCCAAAATTCCTGTCTCAAAAAATTAGCATATAATGAAAAGGTTCTCTAAACGAGCTATTAACCTAATCATCTGAATCAAATAATTAACTCTAAACACCTGCAAAAGATTCCTGAGGCTTTTAAAAACTCCCAGCATGTTTCATTACTCAAAACCGCAATCATGGGTAAGACTGCCGACCTGACTGCTGTCCAGAAGGCCATCATTGACACCCTCAAACAAGAGGGTAAGACACAGAAAGAAATTTCTGAACAAATAGGCTGTTCCCAGAGTGCTGTATCAAGGCACCTCAGTGGGAAGTCTGTGGGAAGGAAAAAGCGTGGCAAAAAAACGCTGCACAACGAGAAGAGGTGACCGGACCCTGAGGAAGATTGTGGAGAAGGACCGATTCCAGACGTTGGGGGACCTGCGGAAGCAGTGGACTGAGTCTGGAGTAGAAACATCCAGAGCCACCGTGCACAGGCGTGTGCAGGAAATGGGCTACAGGTGCCGCATTCCCCAGGTCAAGCCACTTTTGAATCAGAAACAGCGGCAGAAGCATCTGACCTGGGCTACAGAGAAGCAGCACTGGAGTACCCACAGTCAGTGATGGTCTGGGGTGCCATGTCAGCTGCTGGTGTTGGTCCACTGTGTTTTATCAAGGGCAGGGTCAATGCAGCTAGCTATCAGGAGATTTTGGAGCACTTCATGCTTCCATCTGCTGAAAAGCTTTATGGAGATGAAGATTTAATTTTTCAGCACGACCTGGCACCTGCTCACAGTGCCAAAACCACTGGTAAATGGTTTACTGACCATGGTATTACTGTGCTCAATTGGCCTGCCAACTCTCCTGACCTGAACCCCATAGAGAATCTGTGGGATAATGTGAAGAGAAAGTTGAGAGACGCAAGACCCAACACTCTGGATGAGCTTAAGGCCGCTATCGAAGCATCCTGGGCCTCCATAACACCTCAGCAGTGCCACAGGCTGATTGCCTCCATGCCACGCCGCAATTTCTTTCTGTGTCTTACCCTCTTGCATGAGGCTGTCAATGATGGCCTTCTGGACAGCAGTCAGGTCGGCAGTCTTACCCATGATTGCGGTTTTGAGTAATGAAACAGGCTGGGAGTTTTTAAAAGCCTCAGGAATCTTTTGCAGGTGTTTAGAGTTAATTAGTTGATTCAGATGATTAGGTTAATAGCTCGTTTAGAGAACCTTTTCATGATATGCTAATTTTTTGAGACAGGAATTTGGGGTTTTCATGAGCTGTATGCCAAAATCATCAGTATTAAAACAATAAAAGACCTGAAATATTTCAGTTGGTGTGCAATGAATCTAAAATATATGAAAGTTTAATTTTTATCATTACATTTTAGAAAATAATTAACTTTATCACAATATGCTAATTTTTTGAGAAGGACCTGTATATATATATATATATATATATATATATATATATATATATATATATATATATATATATACAGGTCCTATATATATATATATATATATATATACAGGTCCTATATATATATATATATATATATATATATATATATATATATATATATATATATATATATATATATACTTGTTCTTGTCTCGTTGCACAAACTTTCATCATTGACTGATAGACTGTATTGATAGACAGGGAGACTTTGTGCTTGTGTTTGTGAAACCACAAAAACACCAGGGCTTCAGAGGTGTTGCATTTTCAGATGAGCTGAACACTTTCTTACAGCTAAACATGAGCTGGATGCATCAACGTCACACTACAGCTATATATTGATTCCTCAGCTAAATATCTGATAATGAATATTTGCTCCATTGTAACGCATTTCATTTTCGATAAGGATGTTTTGAATGCCTTTTGTCTTTTTTCACTGCTCAACATCTTAGAGCAGAGGTTTTTAAACAATTAATGCCAATTAACCTCGAATTTGCTAAATCCCCTTGTGATCGACCCTAATAATCTTTCCCCCGGTTTCACAGAAAAGGCGTTAGCTATAGTACCAGAATAAAATGCATGTTTGAGCTGTTTTATCTGAAAGCAACTTGCACTGGCATATATGTCAGTGCCATTGTTTTGTCTCAAGATGCACACTAGTAATGTTTTTTCTTTTTTTTTCGTAAGGCAAGTTTATAAAAGCTACTTAAATATCCTAATTGAACTAAAGCCTAATCCTGGCTTAATCTAAGACATGTCTGTGAAAACTGATTTATAACCTGAATTATAAATCTTAAAGGGATAGTTCACCCAAAAAATGAAAATTCTGTCATTAATTACCCTTATGTCGATCCAAACCTGATAAGATAATCATTCATCTTCAGAACACAAATGAAGATCTTTTCGAGGAAACCTGAAAGCTTTCTGTCCCTCCATTGACAGGTATGCAACTGACACATTGAGGCTTTAAAAAGTTCATAAAGAGATCGTAAACATAATCTATATGAATTGAGCGCTTTAGTCCAACTTTTCTGAAGAGACACGATCGCTTTGTATAATAAACATCTAGTTTACTAATGTAACCCCTGTTCAGCTCAAACGTGCTGCGTAACACTTGAGAATGAACCTCATTGGTTCTTGCAGAAGCTCAAATGTGCTGCCTAACATAAGAATGAACCACATTGGTTCTTGCAGAAGCTCAAATGTGCTGCGTAACACGAGAATGAACCTCATCGGTTCTTGCAGAAGCTCAAACATGTTGCGTAACGCAAGAATGAACCTCATTGGTTCTTGCTGAAGCTCAAACGTGCTGCGTAACACAAGAATGAACCTCATTGGTTCTTGCTGAAGCTCAAGCGTGCTGTGTAACGCGAGAATGAACCTCATTGGTTCTTGCTGAAGCTCAAGCGTGCTGCGTAACACAAGAATAAACCTCATTGGTTCTTGCTGAAGCTCAAACGTGCTGCGTAACACAAGAATGAACCTCATTGGTTCTTGCGGAAGCTCAAATGTGTTGCGTAACGGGAGAATGAACCTCATTGGTTCTTGCAGAAGCTCAAACGTGTTGCGTAACGTGAGAATGAACCTCCTTGGTTCTTGCAGAAGCAGAAACTGAACACACATCTGTATACTGTATCCAGTGTAGACAGCGTCAGTGATTATAATGGGTTTATTTGCTTTTGACATGACGCTCACATCCAGTGTAGGCAAACGTCAGCCGTTATCCATCTGAACGCCAGTGGGAGGGGCCTGTGATGTGATGATCTTAAACTATTTGTCGATGTTTTGCTCTGGAGGCAGTCAGATGTAAATGTATTGTACTGTGTGACGTCACAGATCCCGCAATATCAAAAGGAGCCGTTTTTGGAGCTTGATTAAATAAATGCTTTAATGTTTAATGAGGAGGATATTTTAAGCTATAAAAATTGGAGATTGTTTTAATGGTCTTTGACAACTTATAGGTCAAAAGATCAAGGCAAATTTAATTGATCATTTCATGACCCCTTTAAATGTCTCCAAAACATGCTTAAATTGATCAATTCTATGTAGAATACTTTCCTTTAATATAACATGTGTTGCCATTTAGCTTTAAGTGCACTGCTGAATGCAGTGCCATCAACTATAGACAAAAAATGTAAAAAGTCATTATTCATTCCGTACAGATAACACATTAAGAAACACATAATATCTGCATATTCAAACTGAATCACATACCCTTTTTCACTTTAACTCTGACAAAGCTTCAACCCCGTTCTCACGAAAACCCCATTGTAAGAGTCATTTCCACAGAGAAACAAAACCACAAAAGTTTGGTTATCACACTATCAAAACTACTGGAGGTGTTGTGTCTTTTCTTCTTAGCATACAATTATGACGACTGACAACTTGAATTAAAATAAAACTGTTTGCTGAAGTTTTGAGCAGTATTAAACAGGGATTCAATTGTTTCTGCAGCGCACATATTGAATCACATTATTAGTTCTCTCCCCTGTTCATCACAATACAAACTCTCTCCAAAGCATTATGGGAGGTGCATTTTTAAAACTGAAGGGCATAATATCAAGTTATTTCTAGTACTATGAATCATACTAAAAATTCTGGACAAAGTGCTTTGGATTTATATGTTTTAATCATGTACATCAGCTCCAACATTGTTCCCTTTTGGTTTAGTTCATTAATACTGTGTCAGAAAATACAATTAATATAATTTCAACAAAATTAAATAAAGTTATTTTTAAGTGACCCATGCAATTCAGTGGCCTCAACTTGATTTTGTGTCTCTAATTAATTTCCTCATTTATACTTGCATCACATTACTGAACATTTGTAGGGCTTTTTATATAACGGTCAGCAATAGCATATTGACTGAATGACTTTCTAAGTGCAATGTAGCTTGAAGCAATATTTTCAATATTTCAATATTATCAATACGCTAAAAAGTTTTTACTTCTTGTTGAATTTAATTGGTTTCAATTAACTTTGATTTTTTAAATTATTATTTAATTTTAAGTCAACATTTTTTTTTTACATTAGTGATGTTGGAGTTTTTGTGGTTTGCATTGTGCAGAGGATGACACTTGTGGTTTTGTTGTGTTTGGCTTTACTAACACCATGACGCTTTATGAAATGAGCAATAGCTGCTAAAACCTGTGAAATGACAATTCTCTTCTTAAGTGTTCATCCCTTTACATTCAGTCAAAAATAATGTTGCTAGTAAGTAGATAAAAGAAAATAATTGAAAACTTTGACAAAATGTCCATTTGTTTAAATTCTAGTCTTCTTATATGAAATTGTGTGGAAAAGCTTTCCTCAATGTAATTAACCCTTGTGCGGCAATTTAAAAAAGTTACTCTGAGGACCTTATAGAGAACAAAAATGTCTGTGTCAAAAACTGTCGTTAAAAAGTTTGAAGCTTGTGAGTATAGACTTAAGTCTGGTCTCATTTTAAAGAAAACCCTTGGCAGAATATTGTTGAAGAGAAAAAAGTTTATAAAAAGGGAAAAAAAAGTTATAGAGGTTTAAGTTATGAAAATAATTTATGAATATTATTTTATATAAAATATATATTTTTTTGAAACATGTTGAACTCTAAAGCTCCTAGAAAAAAAAAGAGCTTTCAGTAAGATTTTATTTGGGTGCAAAACCAGATTTTAGATGCCAGCAAAACTCCACTGGTTGTATGAGGGATTTGTAGGATGTAGTTTTTCGCTATCAAATATTACACGCACACATTTTTTTTTTTTTATTACACACATACAAAGCACACTCTGACATCCATACCAACACACCCATACAATTATTGTTGCATAATATATCCAATTTACTCATGTAAATCACTAAATTTGCTATGCAGAAACAGAATAAAGCAGTTATTTGCTTTACAGGCCTAACCTCAGAAATTGGCACCATCTAGTAAAAAATAGTAAATAAAAGCTTTTTAACAAAGATTGCATTATTTTGTAGTCAAATGGCCCTGCGATTAAAAATTGTTTTTCAATGGGAACATTTTTGTCCTTAATTGGAACCTGAGTGGAACTACTTTGTGTAATGTAATAGTGTGATTTAATAAAGTAAATTGGGGTGAAATAGTATTTTTTAATAAAATACAAAAATATAAAAAAGAAAAACTGATGAAGGCTACATGTGGGGTGTATTACTCATCTTAAGCAGAGTTTGTCCTGCATGAAACCACAGGTCTTCACAAGTGTTGCATTATCAGATTAGATGAACAAAGACAGCGGGAAGAAGATGAGAAGATTTCTTCTCTCAAGTAGGCAAGAAACTGAGCGGAGAGATAATAGTGGAGACACACGTAATCTGAGAGAAGTATTTGTACATTTCAAAGAAAAGTGACTGTTTGCATGCATGGTCATCTATCCTCCACCTCATCCAGTGAGTCGAGGGGTATTGATATAACTGTAATAATTCGTCCAGTGAGCCGAGGGGTATTGATATAACTGTAATAATTCGTCCAGCGAGCCGAGGGGTATTGATATAACTGTAATAATTCGGCAGTAATTCTGAGAGTACCCTGATATTGCACTCATTTAGCCATGTCTCCGTTTGAGGAGCGTTAGGCGATTGTATACTCTTGTGGTTGAATTGCTTTGAATTAAAAAGGATAAAATAAGGACTAAGGCAACTAAGTCCTGTTGCTTTAGCCCTAAATATTGAATATTGAAATATTGCTACATTGCACTTAGAAATTCATTCAGTCAATAAGCTATTGCTGACAGTTACATAGAAAGCACTACAAATGTTCAGTAATGTGATGCAAAAAGAGTAGTATAAATGGAATAAAAAGAATAAATGGAGAAATGAATTAGAGACACACAATCACGTTGAGACCACTGAATTGGGTCTCTTAAAAATAACTTTAATTTTGTTGAAATTAAACAAATTGTGTTTTCAGACAAATAATTATTGAACTAAACCAAGAGAGATAAATGTTGGAGATGATATACATGATTGTATCATATAAATTCAAAGCACGTTGTTCAGCACATAAGACTTTGTTTTGGTCTTGGATGGTTTCTTGAATAGAGCACAGTTCAGCTCACTTTTTGTTCCAGAGCTTTCCAAAGAGAACACAGTTTCACACCAGAGATCTTTCTCCTTATCTCTTGTCTTCACAGCAGTGACTTTAAACTTCTCATATGGAGGAATCAGCACCTCTTTCTCACGAGGAAGCTTAGAATATTTTGACACATCAGCACCTTTACAAGTTTTGATTTCAAAACAAGATTTACTTCCAAAACCTCGTGTTTTTTTACGATCAAGAGAGGAGGATGTAAATGAGCCGAAACGAACCTCTTTGTTCAGAACATTCTTATTAAATTCAGCATTTGTACCACGATACGTTAACATGCATTTATTTTGTGTTTTCTTCAGAATCTGTATCGCTTCTGTTAACAGGAAGTAAAGTGAATACCATTTGTATGTATTGTGTTTGTACTGGTTTTTATCACGACGAGTGTCAGGATTGAAGGAATTATATACAAGAGCATCACTGTACACATAAATGGCGATTAAATAACTCTTTGTCAAATCATAATTTTGTCTCTCGGCAAACTCTTCACCTTTTTTCCAAGCCGTTTTAAAATCAGGTGATTTTTTAAATTCATTCTTTAGAAGTTCTGTCTTCACCAGATTCGCCATGTTCTCTCTACAGCCCTTATATTGATCATCAACAGAATTCAGTGCCATATCCAATGGATATATCTGTCCTTCAACAGCAGCAGCAGCGCTGTGATTCTGCAGCAACAGAAATCATAATGATCACATCATCAATATTCATGTCTGTAATATTCAGAACACAAGCTTACCTGTCCTAGAGCAGCTAAAATGAGAAGAAGAGCTTCAATGATCAGCAGCATCTTGATTCAGTCAAATCCCTCAGATGATCTAGTAGATCTATGCTGAAAGACCACCAGAAACACAACAGCGTCTCACAAATAAATATATGACTTTGAAATATAATGAACAAGAATATGTACATATTGGCACAATTAACCCCAACTTCTTATATAATACAGGTTTAAATTCATATAACTCATTTTTTGACAGATAGCAAAAGTTTTTTTTAACAATCACTTAAACCTGTGATTATTATTACACTGATGGAAGTGTAATAATGATAATTTAATTCAACCCCAAACTTACCTGAAAGTACTGTTGTCTTTTTTGTGTCTGATTCTGAATTAGCTTTTTGTTATTTTTCAAGAGCAACGTCAAGAGAAGATTAGAAAAGTCTTTCACTCTCAGCCAGAAGACAAAGACTCTTCAGACTAAGAGACGAGGAAGGTGCCTTTTTTATAATGCTGAAAATGTGTGTGGGTTAAAAGTGTGACTGTGATCACCTATGTGGAGTTTCACATTGGTCAAACTCTTGAGTTCCTGTCTGTCTAAAATGATTGCCTTTTTTTTTAAGTCTGATCTTCTAAGAATGTATAATAATGGTACATAATGGTGAATTTTCATGAAATTGTTAATTGAAACATACTATCCCACCTAATCTAAACCTGAAATCTAACTAAAAAAAAACAACAAAATATTTGTAAACTCATTAATCAACTCAAATTAAGTTATTCCTGTGCTCTGTAACTGGTTGATCTCCTCATGAACTAAATCTCAGATAACATAAAAGTGTTTCATATCAGCAAGATGTCTCATTGCAACGCTTCAATGACAAAAGTGTCGATGTGAAGAAGCAAATGAGCCAAAACAATTATCTTTCTTTAGAACATTCTTATTAAATTGAGCGTCAGCGTCAGTTCTGGCAGGCCAAGTAGTCAAGATGCTGCTAACGCTATTGGCCAAAAACACGGTCTCATCAGCGATCTGCTCAGCTGAGCTGCATCAGCGCATCAGCTGTTTATCTCCCCTCGCTGCTAATGACTACGCTCAAATCAGGGCGCCCTATTTAAACAGATTCAGTTCGCTCCTAACTGCTTGCTGCTCACTCTCTGCAACCCACCACCTCCCCAGCTCCTCCTTGTCGTGTATAGACGGTTTTATTGGACGCACGCGCGTTGCCAGGGTTACGTGCTGGCCCGAAGTTAACTTCCGGTCTGTTTGTTTATCGGTAACAAAGTAACGTTACTTCTATACTCTTTGTCGGTAATATGGCGCCGACTACAAACGCAGTTAAAATTAAGGTGATGACTAGACTGAAGTTGGGCTCAGGTTGTTGTGCTGTGGGATGCAACCTGACCTCTGGAACAAATACCTTATCGAAAATAAAAATGTTTCGGATTCCTAAAAACGAAGGGAGACGGCGAGCATGGATCACCGCTGTGCGAAGAGAGGCTTGGCAGCCAGGCAAGAATTCAAGGATCTGTAGCACTCACTTCGTTACAGGTAAAAAACTCATGATAAGCAACAGATAATAGCTAGCTGACCAGTAACAAACCTGCAATAGTTATGTATTAACTAAATTGATTACTACACACGTAGCTAACATTGTATACATTAATTTTACACAGCAACGACAATGTTGTAGTTGATACGCTTTAGCTATGATTTAAACTAGCGTTATGATACCTGATATCTATCAAACATAAGAGCCACAATGTTTTTCCATCAATGCTTTACAAATAACCTACATACATTTACAAATAACAGTCGCCTTAGGCTTGTTCCCTGGGGACATAAATACAATAATGCTGAATAAAGCTCTTGTAATGAAGCTTTAAATGAAGTACTAAATATGGACTTTTACTACATTTTCACTGATATATTTTATCTGTAAAGCAGCTTTAAAACAATGTGCATTGTGAAATAAATTTGACTTTGACCTAATTTCATTGTACTAGTAGGCTACTAATATTTTTTTAATCAATAAGTTGTAATCAATATCATAGAAATGCACATGAAACCAGAAAAGTTATGGATTATGCAAATCATGTATGTATGATGCTTAGCAAGGTGCAATACTGTCAACACACACTGTTTGTCTTTATTTTAGGTGCGCCATCAGTGGACCCATGCCATCCAGATTATGTTCCATCAATTTTCGCTCATAAAAACACCATTGATGGTTCACAGAAGTTGGAGCGATACCAGAGGAGACAGAGGAGACCATCTGTGGTTGAGTCTATGGATTCACCTTCCTTAGAGGTCACCCATGCTGACCCTGAAGAAGGATGCACTGCTGTGGGTACAGATCTGTCAATGGCAGATATTGACCAGCTACAAAATGAAAATGTTGAATTAAAAATAAAAATGGCTTCACTGGAGAAGAAACTGGAATCTCAAGAAAAACGACTACAAGATCATATGTTTGGCAGTCCGTCCGATTTTATTTTAAATGATGACAAGCACACTCATTTTTACACTGGTCTACCATCTGCTTCTGTGTTCTTCACCCTCCTCACTTACCTGACAACAACATGGAACGCATCATCAACCATACTTACCCTTCCTGAGCAGTTTCTTGTGGTCCTGATGAAGCTTCGTCTAGGCTTAACTCATCAAGACCTCGCTTTTCGCTTCAGAGTGAGTAGTGGAACTGTCTCAAACATCTTTCATGAATGGCTCGATGTAATGGCTAAAGAGTTACAATGCCTTGTCCGGTGGCCATCCAGGAAAGATATCAGAAGAAATCTCCCCACCCTCTTCAAGACTACAGGTTTCCAACAAGTTAGATGTCTAATAGACTGTACTGAAGTGTTCATTGAGAGGCCAACTAGTTTGCAAACACGGGCAGTCACATACTCCCACTACAAATCACATAATACTGTGAAGTTCCTTGTTGGTATTAGTCCAACAGGAGCTATTACATTTTTATCAAAAGTCTGGGGTGGTCGTGCTAGTGACAAGGTTATAACAAAAAATTCAGGGTTAATTGACCTTCTTGAACAAGGAGACCATGTAATGGCTGATCGAGGCTTCAATTTTCCTGAATATTTTGCCACCAAATGTGTTCGTCTTCTTGTACCAGCATCTACAAAGGGAAGAAAACAATTGACAGGATTAGAGGTGACACACTCTAGAAAAATGTCCCGAGTGAGAATCCACGTGGAAAGGGCCATAGGAAAACTGAAGACATTCAGAATTCTGCGGAACACCCTGCCAGTCAGTATGGTCAAACGGAGAAATGATAACAGTCTTTGCACAATAGATAAAATATTAATTGTTTGTGCAGCACTTTCAAATCTGGGGAAACCACTTGTACCAAAATAAAGCAGGACTTAACCACAACTTAAAGGGATAGTTCACCTATAAAAACACTCATGTCGTTCCAAACCTGCAAGACCTTTGTTCATCTTTGGAACACAAATTAAGCTATTTTTAATTACTTAGGCTGTCAATGGAGGGACAGAAAGCTCTCGGATTTCATCAAAAATGTGTTCTGAAGATGATCGAAGGTCTTACAGGTTTGGAACGAAATGAGGGAGAGAAATTAATTACAGAATTTTCATTTTTGGGTGAACTAACCCTTTAATTTGATACTTTTACCTATGGGATTACTTTTTTTATTATTAAATATATTAAAATACCAAACACATGCATTGATATTTGTAGTGTTGCAGTTGTATCACAATGTTTCACATGGATTGTAATTATAAAATGAAATTATATATGCAGTAATGAACACCAACAACTATTGAGTAACTGATTTATTGACTGATGAATAAAGTACTGTAGACTACGATTTCCGTTTTTAATGTATTTATGTATTTGATGTAAAAAGTGAAAAAGCTTGGTGCTCAAAAAGGCAGGAACAACCTATGCTTTAAGAAAAATAACTATTTTTCTTGTAAACCTGATTTCAGATCAGCACTATTAAGCTGCTTTTGAGACTATTTTCATGTAGCTGTCACTCAACTGCAGTCTTCCCTCTACAAATGCATCCACAACTTTTGGCAGCATGTGTTTAAAGTAAAAGCTACGTAGCCTTTGCATATATTTGGAGACAAAACCATTGTCATAAGGCACATCAAGTTCCAGGTGCTGTGCTGGGGTCCAAATAACAAGACAGGATGTTTTCAGCCCAAGACAGTGCATCCCTAACTGTATCTGCCTGTAGTAACCTCTGGGGCCTTTTGGGTTCACAATGTACTGCCCGCCCTCCACTCTTATGTCTTGGTTTGTGGCAGTGAGTGCATCATTAAGGGATGTGCAAGCACTGAGTGTGATAGGGCATTTTACTTCTAGCAGCTTGTCATCAATGATACCATCAGGGCTTGCTGCCAGCCATGGGTCTCCTGCACACACTACCAACCCTTTGTCCATCACTATGCAGCCCCTCTCCCTAATCTGCTCCTTAGCAAGTCCCTCGCTTTCCTTCCCATACCTTGTGGCCACGCTCCCCTGGAACTTTGGGAAGAGGTGTTCAGTGAGAAACTTAGCCGGGTCAGTTGTCTCACGCTGAGGCACCTTGCTGGCTGTGCTTGCTGTTATGCGTAGCTTGCGCGCATCATGCCAGAGTGGTTCTATGCTCTGTTTTCTAGTGTTTCTCTCTAGTTCCACCACTTGATCTGGGTTCAGTTTAATGAAGGCATCATAAAATGTTGTGCACTTTGGACAGCTCAGAGCACTACCATGCTCACTGTGGGGCTGAGCTAAGCTGCTGAACACGTAGAGTTCCTCTCCCTGAGCATCCTGCTCTCCCTGACTGCTGGTGAAATCCTGACTACCTGACTCAGAGGCTGTGTCTGTCTCACTGCTGTCACACATGACAGAAAAGAGAGCACAGCCTGGCACAACTTCCTAAAATACAGGTGAAAAAATTTGAATATCGTGCAAAAGTTATAATTTTGATTATTATGAAAACCCCAAATTCAAAATCTCAGAAAATTAGAGTATTACATGAAATCAATAAAAAAAGGATTTTAAATACAGAAATGTCGACCCTCTGATAAGTATAATCATGCATATGTATATAGTTATATATACACAAAATATATTAGTTTCACCTTTTAATTTGAATTACTGAAATACATGAACTTTTGCACGATATTCTAATTTTTCTAGTTTCACCTGTAAATGGTGAAAAGACCTTACCTACACTGCCATATATATGTACTGAATCTTTTACATTAGACTAGTTGATTTGTTAGAGATATATGAACTATAACTTACTTTCAGGGCTTTAAAAAGCTTTTTTGGTGACCCATCTGGATTTAGTGGGGGAAGGCAGAGGGGAGCTTGTAGCTTGATCTTCTTGCCAGGTTTCAAGAAATCACACTGAGCTACTGGTTGTGGATCAGCCTGAAAGGATATTTGAAATGTACATTATACATAAATATACATGATAATAAAAATAATTATTAAGGAAAATTGGCATATGTAGTGTTGTACAAAATACCACCAAATGTACACTGATATTTGAAAAGACTAGGATATAATTATTAAATATAATAATTGTTAAAATGCTCCCCTTTTTAGTCACCCGTGACCAAACACTTGGTTTTGAAGTGACAGATGGGCCACTCTGGAGTCCATCCTGAACACACTGCTCCGCAGCAACCAAAATCGTACCCACATGGCTACACACCTCTCCATTGCTGCATAGATCCAGATAGACATTTTATCGGCGGGATAAATGCAAGTATTGAAAAAGTGTATCTAAATGCTATTGTAAAATGTAACGTTAGCTAGCCAGCCATACTTACCCTGCCATGCAGGTGCAATGCCCACTCTGGATTTCGCCGGACTTCATCGCAATGATCCAGGCGGAGTAGCTCTTTGAAAGCGTCTGACCCGCCTCGATTTCCCCGTAAACGATACAGGTATTTCCATCCGTGTGTGTTAGAATTTGTTTAACTTTTCCGGAATGAAAATAGTTATAGGCATCCAAGCTACGATATGCCTTGAACGCCTCCCTTGTGTACACACATTCCTTCTCGACTAAGTATTCAAATATATTTACCTGACTGACCTCCGGTAAATCAGACAGGTCTGTAGAAAAAAATGTTTGCCTCAAAATTTTGTTGAACGGGTCTGGTAGTGTAACGTTATCACATTTAAGTTTGTCCAAGTAACGGCTCTTTTCTTCTATTGGTAGTCCCATATAATACTGACTAGACATACTTGCTAGCTAATGTAATTTGCTTGTGTAGAAAGACCGGCTCTGCTACAGATGAACTCTGTTGTTATCGATTCTACCGGAAGTTAAGTTTGGGCCACAAAAGCGCGCATGCGCAGTAACGTTTGTTTATGTTGTTGCCGTTGAAACCGTCTATAACGTGGCATTTGCTATTGTCATCGTTGCTGCTCTGTTCATATGGGGGAATAGTTCTGCTCTCCCAGTCCTAAACTGTGAGCGTTCCCTAATGCTGCTGCTGTCCTCTGACTCTCTGCTATGTCATGGTGCTCATGAAAGGTGAGAGGACTCCCTAAACAGAGCCATACTGCCAAATTTTAATGATCAACTTGATTGCAATTATCAATAAAAAAAATTCTAAATCATTTTTTTTTGTCATGTGTGTTCTTGACTTAATGGACCTGACAGAAATGTAATGTTTGTACAATAATTTGAATAGCATCCTTTTAGTGTTTTCTTTAGAATCTGTATTTTGTCTGTTAACAAAAAGTGAATACCATTCGAATGTTTTGTTTTCGTATATTTTCCTATCATTATGAAGAGCATTATTGAAATGCGTATAGCCATAAAATGGAGCTTGTACATAAGTGCATTCTACATAAATAGCAATTGAGTGATTAAATGTATCCATGTGTCAAGTTATCCCCTGGTAGCTTGTATTTCTTTTCAGCATACAGTATTTCCAAGCTGTTGTAAATTCAGATTCCAAGTCCAGATATTTTGTCTTCACCAGATTCGCCATGCTCTTTCAATTGAATCCCTGTTTAATACTGCTCAAAACTTCAGCAAAAAGTTGTATTTTAATTCAAGTTGTCAGTCATCATAATTGCATTCTAAGAAGAAAAAACACGACACCTCCATTAGGTTTTGATAGTGCGATAACCACACTTTTGTGGGGGGGTTTTCTCTGTGTGCTGTGGAAATGACACTTACAATGGGGTTTTCCTGAAAACGGTGTTGAACATAGACAGTAAAAGAAATGGACACAGTGATTTCAACGGTGAAAACTGAAGCCAGATTAGAAGCACTCACTTCCTGATGGCTGAGCGACTGCGCAGGCTCAAACTGAGCTTGACAACGTAGATCATGTGACGTGAGCAACCAGTCTGACCGTTGTAAATCTTCTAGTAGCTGTGCCAAGACAAATCTGAATCACCTAATTATTTCCAATTCCTCAAAAACGTTGTTGAAATATTTTGTCCCATTGCTTTGATGGACTCTCTATCTATGGGCTTCTCCCTTGACTTTATGCCTCTATGTCCCCCTGATTGCCTCATAGACAGTAAAAGATTGCCTACGAGCTTCTCCTCCTGTCTATACGGTAATTTCTCTATTGTGCGACAGAGAGTCGCGTGGTTATGATGCAATCGTTAGCCTATTTTTACAAAAACAGCTTCTACGGGGCCATAACGTAAGATACAAAGTAATGGAGCCTTTTATACATTGTCGTGTTTCTTTAGAAATAAATAATGGACAAATTAAGTCTTTGGACGCCTCAGATGTAAAGTTATTCGCTGTCAAAGTGACGCCAAAATGAATGGGAGTCAATGGAATGCTAACAGCAGGTGAAGTTCTGCTACAATGGCGGCTCCCACGTGGCTTCAGTTTCCGGCTGATGGATTAACCCCTTGGTGTTGAAGCTTGTCAGAGTTAAAGTGAAAAAGGTAGGCTCTGTGATTCAGTTTGAATTATGCAGAAAGTAGTGTTTCTTTTAATGTGATATCTGTAAGGAATGAATAATGACTTTAAACTACAGCAATATAAAACAACAATTTAAACTTTTTGACCAGTTGATTCAGAAGTACGAATAGTTTAACATCATCGCATCACAGTTCACTATAGTTCAGACGCTTAACGGCTGACGTTTGCCTGGATGTGAGTGTCGCGTCAAAAGCAAAAAACAAAACAAAACTTAAAAGACTTCAGAAGGATCCCAACGTCAGAAACAAGTGGATTTCTATTTTTTTTTTTTTTTATAAAAAAATAAACCATCCACCAAACCATGCAAAAAATTAACGGAGGATTAAATGTTTGTTCGGATTAAATTTGTTTTATTTAAGCCGTGATTCCACCGCAGGAACTTTCCCCAGGAACTAGGAACTTTGGGGTGGGACTCGCCGTGTTTCCACCGCAGGTACCAGGGTCTAAATAAAGTTCTGGGTAAAAATGTCTTCCTCCGAAAGTCCCTGCTTGCGAGTACTTTTTCAAAGTTCAGGAACTTTCGGGGTGGGATTTGGGCACTGAACATGTTGATTGGTTGAGTTCATGTCGCATTTTGCTTGGTTGACTCCACGCAGCATTTTATTTTAACCACCATCTGTTGCAGTGCATGCAGTAACAGTTGTTTGCTATTCGAATCAACAATGGAGTTTAAAAAATACGACGATGGACCGACGATGAAGTTCAGGCTTTATTAAGCTTAAATTCAGAGGATGAAGGCCAGCGGGAACTGTAAAATAGTGCCTAATAATTTGCCTAATTTTCACGGTATTTTAGACCTCGATGGAAATGCAGACAGCAGGTCTGAGGGAAAAAAGTTCCTGGGACAGATTGTTCTGGGTAATTTCTGTGGAAAGGCGGCTTTAGTCAGCTAGGCACAGTGTAATGGAGAGTTTGTAAAGAAACTTTTGCTGACAGATGAAGCAACAACTGTATTAAATCTGACAGCAGCTGCATCACAAACCGCAAGTAAATAATCTCATAATAATTTGTCTATAAAAGATGGTTTTATATGGATAATGTTTGTAAAACACTTGCATGCAATAGCGAGTGGGCGTTGATACTGTTTGCTTTACAATGACAAAGTTTGGTAATCATAAAAGTGGTTGTTTATTGACAAGCCTTAAAGGGTTAGTTCACCCAAAAATTAAAATTCTGTCAGTATTTACTCACCCTCATGTTGTTCCAACCTCGTAAGACCTTCGTTCATCTTCGGAACACGAATTAAGATATTTTTGAAGAAAACTGAGAGCTGGATAACTTCTCGGTTACATATGGTAACCCTCGTTCCCTGAGGGAGGGAACGGAGACGGAGGTCATGACTGACCAATAGGAATCTCGCTAGAGAGGCCAATCTACTTCGAGTGAAAACTAAAACAAGCCAATACACATTGGCGTGCAATCATTTGCATCAGCTGCGCGCCCTCGTTAGCGCGGGTATAAACGAGCAGCTGGTGCGATTGCACACTAGTTTTTTGCTGAGGAGCCAAGCCTGAGAAAGCTGGCCGCCCCGGCGGGCGGCAGCGGATGTGGCGACGGGACCTACGTCTCCGTTCCCTCCCTCAGGGAACGAGGGTTACCATATGTAACCGAGACGTTCCCTATCGGTCAGTCACTACAACGTAGGTCATGACTGACCAATAGGAATCCCTACCAAAGCGCCACAGCCGCTGCACCCCATCCAGCGCCCCTGTGCGAGCCTCTACACCTCCTTGCCTGGAAGGACGATAGGAGGAGGCTTACACAGAGTGAGTCTGACACTGTTGTTCCGTGATAACCCATACAGTGAGATATTGGAACACTGGGAAAGCGTGCCCTCTCCGTTTAGGAAGGAGAACGCTGCGGAAGCCACTTCTTCAAAGAGTAATGTGGAAAATACGTATGGACTAACCCGAGGTTGTACTGCATACGAAATAATGGGTGACTTAGCCCAAGGGAAAGACACGGGCTTCCGATAGGAGTGTCCGTGGAAGTATACACATATGGGATCCCCGTAGGGTCACACATATGGAACCCAGCCCAGATCCGGTTCTCAAGGATTCAGCGGATAAGGGCCTGGCGCCGGACGCTCCGCCAAGTCCGGGCCGAGGGGTTTGGAGGACTCGACAGGTTTACTCTGGAGCAATAAGGGTGCACAGTAGGGTGCAGCAAGCCGACGGAGCCAGGCCTCTCAGTGCTTCTACCCGTCTAGGGTGAGAACACGGGAGGAAACCGGCTCTACACGTAGGCTATAGTATCTAGCGAACGTGTTAGGTGTCTCCCAGCCCGCAGCTCTACATATATCTGTTAGCGAGGAGCCACGTGCCAGCGCCCAGGAGGATGCAACGCCTCTTGTGGAGTGTGCATGCAACCTGAGCGGGCAGGGCACGCCTTGGGCTTGGTAAGTCTTCATGGAAAGAAGCTTTAAGTCTACTGACTGCAGAGGCTCAAAGGGAACATCCTGAAGTGCTCGAAGCACCAGGGAAAGATCCCAAGAGGGTATGGAGGGGGGTCGAGGAGGATTTAATCGTCTCGCCCCCCTAAGAAACCTGACGACCAGGTCGTGCTTTCCAACTGTTCTGCCATCTATGTGGTCGTGATAAGCTGAAATAGCGGCAGCATGTACTTTGAGGGTGGAGGGAGACAGTCTACGCTCCAACCCCTGCTGCAAGAAGGAAAGCACAGACCCTATCGAACATCTTCGGGGGTCTTCTCGGCGAGAAGAACACCACTCGACGAACAGGTTCCACTTCAGGGCGTAAGCACGTCTCGTGGACGGCGCCCATGCTGAAGTGATGGTGTTAAGTACCTCTGGGGGTAAGTCACCTAGAACCTCCGCGTCCCGTCCAGGGACCAGACATGGAGTTTCCAGAGGTCTGGGCGCGGGTGCCATAGGGTGCCCCGTCTCTGAGTCAGAAGATCCTTCCTCAGAGGAATGGGCCAGGGAGGGACTGTCACGAGGAGCATGAGTTCTGGGAACCAAGTCCGGGTGGGCCAATAGGGAGCCACCAGAAGGACCTGCTCCTCGTCCTCCCTGACTTTGCACAGTGTCTGCGCAAGTAGGCTCACTGGGGGAAACGCATATTTGCGAAGGCCCCGGGGCCAGCTGTGTGCCAGTGCGTCCGTGCCGAGTGTTCCCTCGGTCAGGGAGTAAAACAGCTGGCAGTGGGAGGTCTCTGAGGAGGCAAACAGGTCTACCTGAGCCTCCCCGAACTCTCTCCAGATCAGCTGAACCGCCTGGGGGTGGAGTCGCCATTCTCCCGGAAGCACAGCTCGTGATAGCTCGTCGGCCACACGGTTGAGCACGCCGGGGACATACATGGCTCGAAGCGAACTCAGATGCTTCTGACTCCAGAGGAGGAGATGGCTCGCGAGTTGCGACATGCGACGGGAGCGTAGACCACCTTGTCGGTTGATGTACGCAATGGTCGCCGTGTTGTCCGTACGGACCAGCACGTCCCTGCCCCGTAGCGGCCTTTTCAAGTGGCTCAGAGCGAGATGTACTGCTAGCAACTCGAGGCAATTGATGTGCCAATGCAGTTGGGGGTCCGTCCACACCCCTGACACTGCATGCCCGTTGTACATGGCACCCCAGCCGGTGGTAGAGGCATCTGTGAATACCACAGCATGCCTGGACACCTGTTCCAAGGGGACTCCTGCCCGCAGGAACAAGAGGTCTGACCATGGGCTGAAGGTCTGGCGGCATGCCGGTGTGATTACCACCCGGTGAGTGCCGTGATGCCACGCCCATCTCGGGACTCGGCCGTGAAGCCAATGCTGAAGCGGTCTCATATGAAGCAGGCCGAGCGGGGTTACCGCTGCTGCTGCTGCCATATGCCCCAGGAGCCTCTGAACGTGTTCAAGCAGTTCAGCACCGACTGAGCACGCTACTCTGTGAGGCGCGCTGTCTGGGCGACCGAATCCAACTCCATACCGAGATAAGAGATCCTCTGCACAGGGGAGAGTTTGCTCTTTTCCCAGTTGACCTGAAGACCCAACTGGCTGAGGTGCCTGAGCACTAGGTCCCTGTGTTCGCAAAGCTGATCTCGAGAGTGTGCTAGTATGAGCCAGTCGTCGAGATAGTTGAGGCTGCGAACGCCCTGTTCTCTCATGGGAACAAGGGCCCCCTCTGTGACTTTCGTGAAGACACGGGGGGACAGGGACAACCCGAAGGGTAGGACCTTGTACTGATATGCTCGACCCTCGAACGCAAAGCGCAGGAATGGCCTGTGTCGAGGAAGAATCGAGACATGAAATTACGCGTCCTTCAGGTCGATCGCTGCAAACCAATCTTGGGGACGGATGCATTCGAAAATGCGTCTCTGCGTGAGCATTTTGAACGGTAGCTTGTGGAGGCTCCGATTCAAAACTCGCAGATCCAAGATCGGTCGTAACCCACCACCTTTCTTGGGTACAATGAAGTAGGGACTGTAGTGCCCTGACCTCATATCGGCTGGAGGGACCGGCTCTATCGCATCCTTCACCAGTAGGACTGCGATCTCCGCACGCAAGACATCGGCATCGGCTGCTCTCACTGTAGTGGAGTGGATGGCCCGAAACTTGGGGGGACGCCGGGCGAACTGAATCGCATAGCCGAGCCTGATGGTTCGAATGAGCCAGCGAGACGGACTGGGGAGCGCTAACCAGGCTCGCAGAGACCGTACAAGCGGGACCAAAGGGACCGTAGGCGTACCCGGAGTGGGGCAGCGTGGTGGAACACAGGGACGCGGCTCGGGAGGCTCTCTCTGGGAGGCGGCCCGTAGCGGGGTCTGAGTGTGCTGTGCAGCACTTACCTGGTTCCACGGGGCAGGAGGTGCGGGAGGCGGCTCGGTGGCGTTCTCGGACCGTACACAGCTGCCGTCTGGCGAAAGAAGAGGCGGATGAAAGTGGTGAGGATTCCAACCCCCCACTGCTCTCCGGGTCTTTTTCGGACCCAGAGATGATAGAAACTGCTCTTTTATTGAGAATTTGGGTACCGCTGGTTTTTAAGGCCAGCGGCGGAACACAAACAAAATGAAACAAAGGATTTACCACCCGGCCCTCTTCCGGGGGAGGAAGCGATGCAGTCATCGTCTCCTGGAGAGCAGTCCCTTCCATCTCTGGGTCGCCCGTCCTAGGGCCGCTTACCCTTGGTTTTGCCGCCCCTCTTAGCGGGGGCCTTACGGGCGGAGCGCCCTGCCTGCGACTGGCTCCACGGCGCCGTTTAGATGGAGGCTGCTGCTGCGGCGCGGGAGCAGGGGCAGACGCAGGAGGACGCCCACGGCGACAAGCAGACCGAGGAGCCGCGGGCGGTGGGGTGGAGGCAGCAGCTGACCGCCGCGGCAGGATGTGTCTGATGGCCTCAGTCTGCTTCTGTACAGCCGAGAACTGCTGGGCGAAGTTCTCGACCGCGTCGCCGAAGAGGCCGGTCTGGGACACAGGGGAGTTAAGGAACCTGATCTTGTCGGTCTCCCGCATGTCAGCCAGACACAGCCAGAGATGGCGTTCCTGGACCACCAGAGTGGACATCGCACGACCCACTGACCGCGCAGTGACCTTCGTCGCACGAAGCGCGAGGTCAGTTGCGACACGAAGTTCTTGGAGAACTTGTGGGTCATGACCACCCTCGTGCAGGTCCTTCAGTGCCTTGGCCTGATGAACCTGCAACAACGCCATAGCGTGTATGGCAGAGGCAGCTTCCCCACAGGCCTTGTAAGCCTTGCCGGTCAGGTCCGACGAGTACTTACAGGCCCGGGAAGGAAGACACGGTTCTCCACGCCAAGTGGAGTTAGGGCACAGTTGCATAGCAACGGCCCGTTCCACTGGTGGGATGCGCGTGTATCCCTTAGCTGCCCCGCCATCAAGGGTGGTGAGGGAGGAGGAGCCACCGAGACGGTTTCTGGCAGTAAAAGGTGCCGTCCACGTCCCTGTGAGCTCCTCATGCACCTCCGGGAAGAAAGGCACTGGGGTGGGTTGCTGAGAACCAGCGCGCGCCACCCCGAGATACCAATCGTCCAACCTCGAGGGCTCGGGACACGGTGGAGGGTTCCACACGAGCCCGATCCTGTTGGCGGCCCGGGAAAGCATGGCCATCATCTCCGGGTCCGACTCGGGCACTGCTGGCACACCCGAAGGAGGCAGCGGCTCTGAGCCGTCATCCGCGGAGAGGTCTGACCCACCCTCCGATGCAGCGATCGACATCTGGTCGTCGCAGGGAGCGCCAAACAAAACGACCGGTACACACCTCGAGGATGGTCCAGAACGTTCCGTTGGCAGCTCAACTGGTTGCGGAGCATGAGAGGAGTGAGGGTTCCTAGGGGGTTGGTTCCCCGAAGGAAGCGCGCTCACTGTGATCCTCAGGTCACCCGTGTCACTGCCCGAAGCAACCCGCGAAGGGGGGTTGGAACGAGGTGCAGGCACGGGGACTCCGCCCCTTTGCAGGAACGTGAGTCTCGACCTTAGCTCCGAGATGGTCATCTTCCCTCAATGGGTACATGACTCATCCACGAACGCTGCCTGTGCGTGTTCGAGGCCCAGACACACGAGGCAGCGATCGTGACCATCCCGCGACCCCAGGTAACGACCGCATCCAGAAACACACAGATATAACGTCATCTTGAAAAAGACGCGAACTATCTGTGTATGCTCTTTTAGGGACTACTCTCACTGGTGCTGAAGCACGCAGGGGAACAGCCACAGCGATCACAGACGGGAATGTGCACCCGTCTGTGCGCTGGATCTCTCTCGCTGGGGGGTCTTACCAGCTGTTATAACAGCTTTTGAGCGCTTGCAAGGCGCACCTTACCAGCTGTTACAACAGCTTTTGAGCGCTCTGAAGCGCACCTCACCAGCTGTTAAAACAGCTCTTTTTTTGCTCAGTTTTTAAAACAGCAAAACAAAAAAAAGAAAGAGAGAGAAAGAGAAACTGCTCGCGCTGCCGTGCTGTCACGCCCGCACCGGGAAGGAGAGGTCCAGAAAGGCTCGTAAAAGTTGGTTTCAACTGTAGCAGAGACATCGAAGTGTTTGGCTCCGAAGCAAAAAGCTAGTGTGCAATCGCACCAGCTGCTCGTTTATACCCGCGCTAACGAGGGCCCGCAGCTGATGCAAATGATTGCACGCCAATGTGTATTGGCTTGTTTTAGTTTTCACTCGAAGTAGATTGGCCTCTCTAGCGAGATTCCTATTGGTCAGTCATGACCTACGTTGTAGTGACTGACCGATAGGGAACTCCTCCATAGGCTTCTAAGGGATTGAAACTTGCCAGCCCCGAAAAGTTATTAAAGATATCGTTAAAATAGTCCAAGTGACTACAGTGGCTCAATCTTAAGTTTATCAAGCGACGAGAATACTTTTTGTACGCAAAAAAAACAAAAATAACGACTTTATTTCAACTATTCTTTTCCTTCTTGTTGGGCCTCTAGTCATTTAACTTAGTGTAATAGCGTAGAGCTTTTTTTATAGGCTCACTATTGGCCGACGCTGGTCATGTGTGTGATGCGTGTGACGTACAACAACAGAAGAACTGTGCTATATCACTAGTGAACTGACTCGAGTCCCACAGAGAAGGAAACGAATAGTTGAAATAAAGTCGTTATTTATTTATTTTTTGTGCACAAAAAGTATTCTCGTCGTTTGATAAACTTAAGATTGAGTCACTGTAGTCACTTGGACTATTTTAACGATTTCTTTAATAACTTTTAGGGGCTGGCAAGCTTCAATCCCTTAAGAAGCCTATGGAGGAGTGAACCAGCTCTCAGATTTAATCAAAAAATATCTTAATTCGTGTTCTGAAGATGAACGAAGGTCTTACGAGGTTGGAACAACATGAGGGTGAGTAAATACTGACAGAATTTTCATTTTTGGGTGAACTATCCCTTTAAATGAGCCGCGCCTTAAAACTATATTAGCAGAAAACAATGTGTTTGCTTTTTTATTTTCAGAATGACATTATGGAAAGCAAAGAACAATACATTATAGAAACATTTATTTCATTAGAAAAATTGTATAAATAGAAACTGAGCTCTTTGCAAACCATTTTTTTTTTCACATTTTTAAATGAACTTAAATCAGACATAAATGTATATTTTTTATGGCAGCTGATGTAAAAAAAAATGACTGTGTGGCATTTAAAAAGTGCATACATGAGGAAAAGTAAAAAATTATATAATTTCCTATATGTTTCACAGAGTTTGTCACCTTAGCACCAGACCTTCCAGCTCTACCCACCTGTTCCCAGTCACCTCATGTCAATGTGAAATTTTAAAAATTGGTTTGAGAGCCTGACCCCGGATTTGATCAGATGATTTTTTCAGAACCTGCTCTGCAACTGCACCAAATTTCATGACATTTTGCATACAATTGCACATGGTTCTGGCTGTCGGTGGCAAAGGGATCAGAAAAGAATGAGAAAACTAACAGATACAACATGCCAGCAACTACTTGGCCTCTACTAAGTCCGTTCTGTGCTATAAACTAAACACTTATTGTAAAAGAGATTTGCTTAAATTCAGCTTTTATTAAAAAAAAAATGAGACCAATAAAGTAAACCTAACTCTATATTAAATTAGGCTCTATATGAGTTCAGTGATTCAGGTCAAATGATTGTGAAATAATGATTATGTTAAAACATAACCAACACCATCAGATCACCTTTTCTATTTGTTCATCTGGCTGTTATAACTCACATACAGCAGCCAAACAAAATCTAAAGTTAATGATTTAAGAGTCAAGAGCCCAACTAAACCAGACACTGATCTCCATAATAGTGACTTAAAAATTACGGTTTTCTTCCTTCAGAGATTCTGCTTGTTAACATCAGGTGTCTTCAATAATGCTCAATCATCACTCAATTATTCACTTAATTATCTCATTAACATTAACACTGCTTCAGTGTTCATTTAACACTCTGCTCAGAGTTTATATAATTCACACTCTCAGTGTTAATTTAACACTGGGGATTTTGCTGTGAATGCTTAGCTTAGAAAGTTCAGCATCGATGTATTTTATAACGTCCTCGTTTCTTCACACGTCATGAAATTGACGTTGTACCCTTTTTTATGCTCAAATGCTCAGAAGAGCTTTGGTATCTTCGACAGACCAGTACAGGCGATTCTCCATTTCGAGCAGCGATTATTTTGCGCGATATAAAAAAGTGAAATGTGCATCTTGCCGCAGACTATAACTTTCCCTACCACCGATAAACTCCGCCTTTTACCTTGCCCACGCCTCTAGCCCGAGCTGGCCCGCTTTGGCCCAAGGTATTCGACGGGCCAGAAATCCTGGCCATTGGCCCAGAGTAAGCCCCGATCAAGCCCCGGAAGTGACAGTGGAAACGCAACTGGCCCTGGCACGCACGGCTCGGCCCTGGCCCGGCAGTGGAAACGCGCCTATTGAATCCTCTGTCTGCAGTAGAATGGGGTCAAAGTTGGGGGACATTTATTCATTATGTCCTGCATTTTTTCTCCTGTTGCTTTCCATGTTTTTTTGTGCAGAAATCTCTACGTCTTCATCAGGGCTTAAGATCTATAATTCAGGCCCGGTTTCACAAACAGGGCTTAGATTAAGCCAGGATGAGACCTTAGTTAGATTAGGACATTTAAGTAGCTTTTATTAAAAAAAACAAAAAAAAAACGGGACTCCGTTAGATTAAACTGAGAGGGGTCATAGCACTTATATATTGTTATCCTAATGTTAGTTTAACTGCAGACAACAACAACAACAACAAAAACTTACTGGTATGAATCTTGAGACAACACAATGACAGTGACATATTTTGAGATAAGCCAGTGCAAGTTGCTTTCAGTTAATACAGCTCAAACATGCATTTTAGTCTGCAACTAGCTTATAGCTTGTGTGTGAAACCGGGGGAAAGATTATTAGGTCGATCACAAGGGGATTTAGCATATTCGAGGTTAAGAAAGTGTTCAGCTCATCTGAAAATGCAACACCTCTGAAGCCCTGGTGTGTTTGTGGTTTCACAAACACAAGCACAAATTCTTCCATTCAGTGTCATTAAACAATTAAAGTTTGTGTAACAAGACTAGAACAAGTACATTCATTGGTATTCACTTCACTTTCTGTTAACAGATGCAATACAGATTCTGAAGAAAACACAAAATAAATGCAAAAAATGTCATAAAATGGCAAAACGGGTGGAGACAGAACTTCTAAAGAATGACCTAAATAACTTGCATCTCTATTTCACAGCATTTTTACGTGCTACTACCGGAAAAAAAATCCCTTATTCAGCCTGAGCTTAACGCAGAGTCACGGAACTATATTCGATACAGATAACCTGTACACCAGAGTAATTGAAGTCTTTTTGAGGAAAGAAATTTGGATGGATTTTGTGTAAAACATAATCAGTAGTTTTGGTGAGTATAATGCTTTTTTTCCCCCCCGTTTTTTCCGTGGTGAATAGGGTTTTCTTCTTAATTTTTCTTGTAAATGTATGATTTTAATGTTTTTTTCAAACATTCAAAGTATTGTAACATCTGACAAGGGACTATTGTAACCCTTGAAGGACAAGACAAGGGAGGCTCCGGTTCTGTACTTATAATCGGAACGCAAGAACCACTGTAGCCTACACGCCTATAACTGCCGGTGCAAAATAAAAACAGCAATTTCACAACAATTATAGAGAGTTTGTGCGCTGCCACACTATTAAAAGTTATTAATTCACTCAAGGCCTAGGTGTGTGAAATGCACGGCCCGCCACTGCATTTGAGTATTCATAAATATTGATATTATTATACAAACTAGAGTATTATGAATGGTTAAGGCAGGGGTGTCAAACTCAGTTCCTGGAGGGCCACAACCCTGCAGAGTTTAGCTTCAACCCTAATTAAACACACCTGATCCAGCTAATCAAGGTCTTCAGGATTACTAGAAACTTCCAGGCAGGTGTTTTTGGAGCTGGTTGGAGAGAAACTCTGCAGGACAGTGGCCCTCCAGGAACTGAGTTTGACACCCCTGGGTTAAGGTGATGAATGTTACATTTGCATAGTCTATTGTAAGAAGGTGTAAATAAGGTAAAAGTGTTGAGAAGCAGCTGAGGAAGCTTTGAAGAAGCTTTATTTACATCAGGAATGTTTACTATGCAGCTGCGAGTGGGAAAGAAAGCGCACGAGATGAGACCCCATACAATTATTAAAGGGGTGGTAAAACACATTTTTTCGAAGACTTGATTGTGTTTGTGGGGTGCACTGTAACATTTGTTCATGCTTAATTTTTAAAAAATTGCATTATTTTTCATATATTTTACCTTTATTCTACACTGCTCTGTCCCTCCTTGTAAAAACGGTCGGATGGTTTCCTGGTTCTATGAAGCCAGTCCCTCAAAAATACGCAATAGGCTCAGATTGGTTAGCTGGCCCAGTGTGTTGTGATTTGCTAACCGCCTAGTGCACGTTTTTCGGAAACGTCACGCGCCTTACCTTTACCGGTAGTTTGTGCTTTGGTGTATTATAAACAATGGCGTCAAAAAAAACAATCGGACCCAGAGAATGTTAGTGAAGATGATCGAGCAGAACCTGTTCAAGAACGGCTGTTAAACGATGTTTCAGAAAGGTTTTTTTTTTTTTTCTTTTTTTTGTTGTCTCATTACTTTTTAGATACGCTGTTATTTAATTGTACTAATTATTATAGTATTACAAAAATAAGCTTCATAAACAAGAATTTCATATAATCGTTCTAACAAATTATACTACAGTCCTCAAAGGGATTTTTTTGAGTAAAGACTGCGGTCTAAAGTGATCATTACTGACTGTATGGCACCGTTACTTCTGTATTTTTAGAACGATTGTAGCCAAATATCTGTTGCCAGAACTATTAACGCAAAACGAACACTAAACATTGGCTTTACTACAGTAGCCAAATCAAACACAGAACCATGTTTAGCATGCCTGTAGATAAACAAGCATGTAGATAAACAATACATACAAGCTCTAATCAAAGAATAATTTACACTAATTCCAAGTTCGCTGTTGAGATTTAAAAAAAGTTTGTAACGTTAGGTGTTTGTCGGATAACGTTAAAAATGGTAAAATGGTAAATGGACTGCATTTATATAGCGCTTTAACAGACCCAATGGCCACCAAAGCGCTTTACATATTGCCTCACATTCACCCATTCACTCACTCATTCATACACCGACGGCGGTGTCAGCCATGCAAGGCGCCATCCAGCTCGTTGGGAGCAGCTGGGGTTAGGTGTCTTGCTCATGGACACCTCGACACTTGGTCAGGTGAAACCGGGGATCGAACCACCAACCAGTTAAGTATGAATGAGCATTTAACAAACTGGTTTGCAGAGCCAAACAGCGTTATCATTTGTTTACTTCCTACATCGTAAAATTAACAATATGAACTATTAGAGGAAAACTGTAATAGTCGACGAACACATCGACGAAAAATAAATCATACTTACCGGTTGTGGCCCGTAAACAACAGCTTCTGTTTTTAAAGTTGGAACTGCTCCATCTTTCAGGACAAGCCGTTGTGCGAATCCTGCATTGAACTCGCGAAGATTGTGGAAGCTTTCCTCCGTAAAATGTGCAGCACAGAGAGCGAGATTTGGGTAATAATTATGAGGGACCTTGTTAAAAATAAATTAACCATTGATCCCTAACTCCCCCATCCCTAGGAAGGCTGAACAAATTGGACCTGCAATCCGGATGAAAATAACAGCATTGCATTGCAGCAACAACACTCCAGTCTACTATACCACAACAACTCTTCTCCAAAGCAATATAAAATGGCCTCGCCCCCTTATTTAGTATTCTCGGAGGAGGGGTTTAGTGGGGTTAGTGATGTCAGCAACCCTGGAGGAATGTCGTGTAGTCCCTACCGGCCGTTTGCTGTAGTCCATAGATTTGAACTTTGAGCGCTGTAACTTTGCCGATGTTGTTTATGCTCAAACAGCAACATTACACACTAGCTAAAGTTAGAAAAGTGAAATCGTGTTTTACCACCCCTTTAAGACCATTGATTAAGAACATATTTATACAGGTAACCATATCAAAATGTATTTTTATATTGAATGACAATTACAGTACAGCTTCAAATCTGTTTGATTATTATTTAATAGATACATACTGTGTTTTGTATATAGGTAAATTGCAATATTTATTTATGTTGGCTATATCATAGTCTGCACTATGCTGTTGTTGCCTTTCTTTAATGACGTTGCAGGGCTTTCCAAATGAGCAATTATTGTGGGTGAAGTCCACTTCAACTGATATACCGTGTTCAGGGTGTAGGGAGCAGTGAACACTGCCAAAGGGACGCTGTTGAATGGAACTCAGCTAAAGGTCAAATTCCAAACTTTTTTTTGCACCCTTGAATGGCACTTCGGGAAGGGGACGCCATTTGTAGGGGTGTTCCAAGCAATATTGAACAACTGGATCCTTTCACAAAGGGCCCTTCCACAAGGCCTTTAGCGAAGGGTACATTAAACCCACTTAAAGGAAGTCATTTTTATCATTTATGGTCATGTGACCCAGCGAATACACGTGAGTAATTTTAAAGCTAGATTGTGGAAGAGTTCGAGTTAACTTACAAACAGACCAATTCAAGTTGTTTTGCAAACATCAGCAAAAATAATTCACAAGTTCACACGTACATGAAATCTAAAGTTTTATTTATGCGTATTTGGCTTGCTGTCCGGGGGAGGGCTCCGAGCTCGGAATTTTGCCCGAACCCAGAGTACTCCCCCTATACTGGGGTAGACCTAGCCTAGTGTGAGGTGATGGGGTGGTGGAGGGATGCTGAGACACTTGTCGTGAGACAGGAGGTGAGGAAAAGCTTTATTTATACCGGCTTCCTCTTGAGCTGATTGGTTGATTACCTGAACATGCTCCTCCCGAACTTTGTTACATAAAACTTCATTACATTTTTGTCATAAGAACAGCTAATGGACATTGTGCTGCATTATCATGGGAGCATCCCAGGTGAAAAGAATGAGGAAATGACTTTGTCTTTCGTTGCTCCCTTCACCAAGTGTGTTCCAAGCGGCTACATAATGGCACGCGAGTTAACATCAGTTAACATCACAAAGTAGAATAATTCACTAATCTTATCCCTGACCAAAAGTGTCTATTTGTTGTTAATAGATTACATTTACCAACAATACTTTCTTGCCACAGATCAGATGTATCTTGATTTTTAAAATACATTGTGGGAAAAAAATAACCTTCAACTTCTCAACAATGGTGACATGCTTCAGGCAGCAGTGCATGATGGGAGCCATGAGTTTTATGGTGGCTCGCGAGTGCCCTGCTCCCTCCAAAGTCCCCACTTCAAGGGCTCTGCCCCTCGAAGGGAATAGGGCATAGGGATGCTCACTTCCCTTTGGAATTTGCCCATATCCTGGGTTAGCTGAACTTACTCTCGGATGCATTTTTGGAACCAGTATACCAGATAGCAAGCCACCATCGAAACAATTTTAAATCAATGTTAATTTGTCAACATTAACTGCAATTAATCAACATCACTTTTGCACCCGCAACCAATGTTATTTATTTTTTTTTTATTCATCCAAAAATCAAAGATAATGGCATTGAATCAATGTTACAATGTGATGTTGCTTCAACATCATAATGCACTCTCTGAAAATTAAACAATTACAACTGACTTAAAGACACACAGGCTGAAATTAACTGCAAATAAAAGAAGACAATACATCTCTCAAGATCACAGCAGAAATTATTTCTGAGAATTAACAGAGGTTTAGATGTTGATGATTTATTGAAAATCTTTCAAAACGAAATGAAAGTGTTTCCTTTAGTCGGGTAGTTTGACTCTTGAGATTTTATTTGAATTTGTGGTCTTTGTAACAGTGTTTCAACAGTGGTAAACACATAATGTGTTGCAAATAAAACCAGAAAAATAAAGATGATCAGGTGATATATTTTTTAACATCAGAAAGTAGAATAATTCACTAATCTTATCCCTGACCAAAAGTGGCTATTTGTTGTTAATAGATTACATTTACCAATAATACTTTCTTGCAACAGATCAGATATTATGTATCTTGATTTTAAAAACACAATGTGGGAAAAAAATAACCTTCAACTTCTCAACAATGGTGACATGCTTCATGCAGCAGTGCATGATGGGAGCCGTGAGTTTTATGGTGGCTCCCAGCTTGCATTGCGGCATGAAGCATTTCACCATTGTTGAGATTCGTATGCTGATATGCTTGAAGATAGAACATTGTGTTAAGATTTTAGTCCAAAAAATGTGGATGGATCCGTGACTTACTTGTCCATAGACTGGAGGATTTTGTTCTGAAAAACTTCTGATTGTCCTTGAAGAGGACTTGGATGAGCTCGGAGTCCAGCCTGACCCAGAAATCATCTGGATAGTTCTGTGGTAATGTGGCAGAATCCTCAGCAATCCTCTGAAGTGGACAGGGACATGGCATCATCGTCGTCATCCTGCTCAGACCCACCAAATAAAACCAAGCCACCAACTTTTTCTTATACAATTTAATTTATGTTTCTTTTGTTTATTTAAAGGAACAATGTGTAGTTTTTTAGGTATTTTATTATCTAAAATCAATATTTTTATTCATAAATATGTCCTCAATGGTGTACAAATACCTTTTGACTTATCCTAGTAAACGAAGAATTTATTATCTTTATATGCATGCGACGGGTATGTCCCGTCTATAGTAGGTCCATGGAGGCTTCCATGTAGTTCCGGGAGAGGGTCAAAAAGTACTAGGCCAACGCGTTTCCACAACGCGTTTTTCGTTCAGAGCCAGCGTCACGTAACTGAAAGCAGCAGAAACGGAGGAGGAGAGCAGTGAGAGGCGCTTGTCACTGCCCCGGCAAGTCAGTCAGTAATTCATACCTTAACATTTGTTTGTTCCTTGTGTCAAGTTGCAGTTTGTTTGAAATAACAAACCGGTTCACCCGAAGGAAAACTCAACGAAGTGCTATTAGAAGACATCCTGTCATAGCTTTTTGGTACATAACAGCTACCGTAGATGCAACACTCATTTGAAAAAGCGAGGCTTTTAGTGTTTAGTGTTGCATTCGTTTGAATGCAAAATACAATTTCACCGCTAGATGGGAGAAATTCCTACACAATGTCCCTTTAAAGTTACTGCATCTGTAACTTTCATAGAGTCAGAACTGCTCGAGGTGATATGGAGTGTCAAGCTTTATTTGCACGTCTGCAGGAACTCAGTGTGTCCAGTGTGAAACCACACAGACTTCACATGTGCTGCATTATGATGAGCTCAACAGTTTAAATTTGACATATACTTCAGCTGTTATATCCCACAACACGCACATTATCAGCGATTTAAAAAAGCCACCTTCCTCTTCTCTTTCAAACGTCGTTGTCGTCTGGCTGTGTGCGACTGACTTTTCTGATCTTCTCTTCTCATCATTGAGCTCCTGAAAAAAAAAGATAAACAGACAAGAATATTCCCAGGTAAATTTGTAAGTAAAGTAAAAGGTCAATATATTGATATAGATCACAGGTCAGTATATTGATATAGATCAGAATCTGACATAGTCTTTAAGAGTTTACTAAATGAAACAAGTTAATTTCACCCAGATTCCCTTGCACTTAGTAGAAATGAGAGTAAATGCTGAAATAAACCGCTATTTTCTGTTTTGCAGAATTTATACATAAAATAGATTTGTTAGTGTTTAATGATCTTTTAAGGAATTTAAAGGGTTTCTGTAGAGTTTTTTTTTTTTTTTGGATCACTATTGTGCTAAAGAGTAGCCTGTGCTTCAATCCAGGAGAAGAGCAAGAAATACTGATGTTATACTGCATGTTGCTTTACTTAACAGGCAATGACTGTATAGTTGCTGATGCAGTGAAAATCTCTTTATATAAAATAGTTTTTAATCAATTCAAATTAAAGAAGGTATTATAGTATAAAGGCAAGTTATACATTATAAAGGCAGTTTGTTGCCATAATGGCTCAATTTCAGTAAAATACTGGCAACTGTGTTGCCAGTTAGTCACTGTTAAAGACTCATTACAGTAACCAGCTGTCAACAGTGTTGCTAGTATTTTACTGTAAAAAGAAAAGAAAAAAAAAGCCTGGTAAGGTAATAGTGTAAGGTAATAGTGTAATCTAATAGTGTAATCTAATAGTGTAGCCAAGTATGTTTTAGTTTACTTTATGGCAACCCTGGGTTTTAGACCCTATAAAAGTGTTTTGGCTTTAAGCTGTGTTTATCATCATAGTAACTAATGCTCCATGGCTAACATCAAAGCCTGATTGGATTGGTTTTGTTTTGTCAACTCAAACTATTACCATAGCCCTGAGTTTGATCAACTACCATCATGGTACAAACTCCAGCCAGGTTTATACTTTCATCTCATACATTACGTTTCAGTTTTTTTAGCATGCTATTTACCAATACAGGCTAGCAGTTCATGTACTTGTTTTAGTCTTGTTACACAAACTTTAATTCTTTAATGACACTGACTGGAAGAATTTGTGCTTGTGTTTGTGAAACCACAAACACACCAAGGCTTCAGAGGTGTTGCATTTTCAGGTGAGCTGAACACTTTCTTCCAGCTAAACATGAGCTGGATGCATCAACGTCACACTAAAGCTATATATAGATTCCTCACAACAAATAACTGAGAATTAATATTTGCTTCATCGTAACACATTTGAAATTCGATAAGGATGTTCTGAACATATGCATTTTGTCTGCCATTTCTTTTGTCTGTTTCACCACTTGACCTCTTAGAGCACAGGTTTTTAAACATGATCGACTAATTAAACAGGTTTTTGATACCAATGAACCTCGAATATGCTAAATCCCCTTGTGATCGACCTAATAATCTTTCCCCCAGTTTCACACACAAGCTATAAGCTAGTTCCAGACTAAAATGCATGTTTGAGCTGTATTAACTGAAAGCAACTTACACTGGCATATCTTAAAATATGTCACTGTCATTGTGTTCTCTCAAGATTCACACCAGTAAGGTTTTTTTTTTTTTTTTTTTTTTTTTGTCTCATCTTTATAAAAGCTACTTAAATGTCCTAATCTAACTAAGGTCTCATCCTGGCTTAATCTAAGCGCTATTTGTGAAACCGGGCCTGAATAATAGATCTTAAGCCCTGATGAAGACATAGAGATTTCTGCATAAAAAAACATGGAGAGCAACAGGAGAAAAAATGCAGGAGATAATAAAGTAATACAGTAAACTTTGACCCCATTTGACTGCAGACAGAGGATTCATTAACTCCTTCCTCATCCACAAAGCATAAAGTATTGTATTAATTTATTGTTCTCATTTTTTTTTTAATAAAAGCTGAATTTAAGCAAATCTCTTTTACAATAAGTGTTTCGTTTATAGCACTGAACGGACTTAGTAGAGGCCAAGTAGTTGCTGGCATGTTGTATCTGTTAGTTTTCTCATTCTTTTCTGATCCCTTTGCCACTGACAGCCAGAACATGTGCAATTATATGCAAAATGTCATGAAATTTGGTGCAGTTGTAGAGCAGGTTCTGAAAAATCATCTGATCAAATCTGGGGTCAGGCTGTAAAATATGGGGTTAGGATTGTTGCATTATTTCAAATAAATAGATTGAGATTCCCAAACAAATGTAAAGAGTTTAAACTCACAAATAAATAAAATGAGATTTGCAAATAAAAAAATATATATTTACAAATGTCTTTTATGGAACACAACTCTGCCTAGCATTTATTTGTGAACCACTTTTTTGTGCATTTGTAAATAACTGCCCACATTTGTGAATCTCTTCTTGTGCATTTGTAAATCCCCTCACACATCTGTGGATTTTGAAACACTTCTAGCTTCGACATGCAGACAGATCCACAAATAAGTAGACTCCACCCAGCGTTTACCTAAGCCATTCAGATAATGGCCACATTGAGCTGTCCAATCGTAGCACATTCTCACTACAACCAATCACGTTAGGCTTTACAATCAGAAGGGTCTTGCCCTGAAATAACTTTGCTTATTCATCTGCATTGGGTCAAATAGGAAGTGTAAGGCTAAGGCCCATAATATTGCTAAAGTAAAATATGTTTAAAATTTGGATTTCGTTAGAGTTAGACCATTAGACTGTGTACCAAGCCAAGACACATTTTTATGAGCCTTTGAAAATGCCAGAGAAACAGCGCTTACATGGTAACAACGTGTTCATTGAAGATTCATTGAACATGAAAAGAAGCATCAGATTATTATTTTAAGAGCACCTCATTAAATGTATACTTTTATGGCCGTTGCAGTAAAAGCATTTCTTTAAGTTCCAGAAAAAGGGTATTGATGGTTCTGTGAGGCTTAAATGTTGAAGTTGCAATTGTTTTCTTCTCCATGGGATGATGAAGATATGATGAACTTGCGTGGTTAGTTCGACTCTGTTCTCATGGCTGGAGTGCAGATTGTGGCCTGCCGGCCCTGGGCCTGAGAGGACACGCAGAGCAAATGGTGGGAGTTGCGATGGACTTCTTCTGCATCGAATGAAGGCGTTGTGCCAAACTCCTGAGGTTGTCCTTGATTTTGTTGTGGTTTAGAGAGTTCTTTCTCTCCTGAATGAGCACATGGCTGGTTGTGAGTCAAGGCCTGGGCCCTGGGGCCTGCTGAGGCCACACAGGACAGCACAGCACCCCGAACATACCGAGTAGGCCAAGAGAGAGAAAGGCTTGTGTAGATGCAATTTAAAGCCTGAGAAAGGTCCCACCTCTCAGGGTTGGCTCGACCAATAAGAAAGGTAGAATTTCCAAGCGGGAGAATTTGATTTATGGATCTTTGTTTCAAGCGTGCTCATTTGCATGTGCAGCTGGATTGGTTTCTGATGAAGAAACTATGGAAGATTCTTGTAATACTAATATGTTGCGCAGCTATCAAAATATCATATACACGATCATTTCAATTTTCAAAGTACCAGTTTATAAAGACCAAACATGGTGAGGTTACATTGACCGCTGGTTCTATTATAAAATGCACACCGTAGTATCAAATACATAGTACACAAGACAGTAAATCATTCACACAGTTTCTGACCACTCCCAGACCACTCAACTGTAGCAAATTAGCTCTATGAAATATTAATAAGCAATCATAACTTGTTATAATTGATTATGAATATTTGGGTCAGTTAATCGGATTAACTTGATGTAGTTACATTAAAATTACAACCAATTACTCAGTTCATCCTGTGAACCCTCAATATTGGTTATTAATTAATTAATAGAAATGTATATTTCTGGGGCATGGGAAATGTCTTTCTTACTAAGTACTACTAAGAGCAAGTAGTCAAAATCTGCGTGATTAGTGACTCCAGATATGAGCTTGAGACATGGACAACTTTACGTGTGACATAAACAAGATTTTATTAACTAAACTAAACACTTAAACTACTCTAACATACACATACATACATGCATACAGTTTACCAACGGAAAGAGAGCTGAAGCAGAATACAGGAAAGCAAGAAGTTATAGCATTGTTTGAATTTCAGCAGATCAACAGCCTTGAGCAAACCATCAGTTTAGTTCTAACACGCCCTTCTTTAAAAGGTTAATACTTAATGTATAAAATAATGAGACTAAGTTTGATACTTGCATGTCTCACCCATTTGAATTAAACTGTCCTGATGTAATTTGTTGAGGCTCCAGTTGATCTTTGCTGATGTTATCTTGATGAGAGAGAACCAGTAGGAGTCAGAGGATTTTTGGTGAATGGAAAGACAAGGCCGCAGCCTGGCACAAGCTTGGGGGTCCTTAGAACACCTCTAATTCAGCATCATCTTCACATCAGGATTTCAGAAAAGGACTAAGAGTCGTGGTCTTGTGATCAGTGATTTTTTAAGCGTGAAGATGTCACACACCGTCTGGAGGTGTGTGAGCCAATAAGAAGTTGTCCTTTTGGAGGGAGATTTTACGAACCTTTGTGTTCTAGCAGGGCATTTGAATCTGTAATTTCATTGGATGTTTAACCTGTTAGGCTGCATCCCCACTTTTGAAAAATCCCCAGAAATGGCATACCCAAACTAAAACACATACAGTTCATGAACCCTTTGCACTAAAAGCACAAGTATGGTCTCATTTGAAAGCTGACACTTGGCAGTTTATTGTAAATTTAGTTAATTAATTATTGTCATAATGAATAAAAAATTGTTATAAATAGCTTCAACGTTATTAGAAATGTATTTTTATGAAATATCTTCATGAAAATAATTAGGGCTGTAATCTCCCTGTCGACTATTCAATTTATTGGTCGATACGTTCTGGCTTGACCAAAATTCTGATTAGTCGATTTTTTGCCGTGTTAATTTCATCAGGTGGAAAGCACTAATTGCTATGGGGTTTTTTTCAGAGCACCCCTGTTTCACAGGTAACAGTCTGTCTTCAGAACACCCCCCTTGTTTTCACTTTTTTGGATTAGCCCAACCCACTGGAGATAGATTGAAGGTTTGCTGAATATTTATTTAATTGTGAGTGTTTCATTTACAGTCAGTTCTCCTTTACCATGTCAAAGACATCGGCAGTGTGTGGCAGCATTTTACAAAAATAGATAACGGAAAAAAAGTCAAATGCCATGTTTGCAAGCAACAGTTTGCATATCACAGATCGACTGCAAAACTGGCATATCACCTAAAAACGTAAAGCTAACTTGTCTGCGTTAGGTTGCCCCGTCTGTTTTGAGTAGGCTATATGAACATATCAGAATATGGCACATGTTTTAGTCTAATAACTCACTTGTTTTATAACTGCAGGCGCACCCGCCCGCAACGATGGTAGCATCCCCCAGACACACCCAGACCACGCTGGATGTTATGCCTCCTCTATCATCCAAATGCAAAAATAATATCACGGAAGGAATTGTCGACTTTTTTTATACAAAGTGCCTTGTGTGTTTAAGAGTAAAAGCTTTAAGTTAATAGTCTATTCGTGTCTCAGCCACGAAGCTGAGCTCCTGTTCAGCCTCGCTCTGTGCGAGGACATGCACAGAGCGGCTGAAATTATAGTGTCTGTCATTTATTATAACATATGACAAAAACAATTGTCTAAATGTTGTTGCATACTCCTCAACAGTTCTTGTGCTGATATCACTAGTTGACATAGTAGGCCTACTATTCGGAAATCATAGGCTATATATTGCGCAGGTGCACGTGATGCAATGCTGTCAGAGCCGACTGACTCGAGTGTGTCATTTCAGTGCAAAATAATTAACATTAGGTCAAAAATGATTTAATATACTGCAAATAGCCTCCTAGTTTTTTATGTTTATTTATAATTCATTTAGGCGGACAAGGCTACCAAGTGCTGCGCAGCTAATTAATGTAACGTTTTTTAATCTAGATGAAATTAAATTAAAACCATGTTTTTGCTCCAAACTTACTTTATAACGCAAGTCGAGTGTTTTAAATAACCTTCTGTGATCTGATTTGGCTTCGGATAAAAAAATCAGACAGAAAATATATTATTTTATAGCATTCTGCACAATGATAAAGTCTACATCGATTAGCATTACATTATAAATATAATTTATTATTATGAAAATACCTGACATGGCTCGAAGAACACAGATAAATCATATATCGTTGCAATTATGTTTATTGTCTCCAAAACATCTTTATCTACATGTTACAGCGATCTCTGGAAGCTTTGTTTATGTCATGGACTTCCTGGGATGTCACATGATATGGCTCTTCTTCCAGTGTTGCCAACTATTTTCAATGGAAAGTAGCTAAAGCTTGCTCGAAAAGTAGCTAAATGTCGCCAGATGACGTCATGTGTCATTAGCATATTAATGACGTCATCGCGTCGTATTTGCATTCTGCCTAATTTGTGGATAGCCTACTTCAGTTTAGAGTTCTCAAGGGGCCTGAAAATAACAACCCGACCGGACCCGTGGCTTTTACAGCCCGGACCCGATGTAACCCGACACATCAACATGAATTATCTGCCCGAACCGGCCCGACGTCGATTTTCTTTTTTTTTCTCATACACATATTATCATGACCAGCAGACGGGAATTCAAATCAACATTTAATGTTCACGTTTTTTAACAATAGCCTACAAACAATACAAACAACTGAAACAAACTTTAAATATATAAATAGGCTATATAGGCTACTAAATATTCCTCAAATAAAAATCTTCTGGACGACCGTTTTTTTGCTATCATATTTCATCAGCACCTTGCATTTTGAGCATTGCACATAACCTGTAGAATTTCCATCAGAATCCAGCACCACTCCAAACATTTTCCAGACCTCTGATTTTCCCACTCCTGTAGTAGGCTAGCGACGGTGAATTCACCTGCGGCAAGTTTACTTTTCACCAACTCCATCTTCTTCTCCAGGCTAAAGGCGTGCACGCAGCGGCGTCAGGTCTGCCCCCGCGATGCACGTTGCACGCAGCAGCCAGACTTTCTTTACGGTGAACAGCAGCGATGATTAATAAATGTTTTTTTTTTCACTGAGCGGAAAAGATTAAGCCCGAGGTCCGACCCGAACCGAGTCATTTGCTTATATTTCCCGTCGGGTTTGTCGGGCCGACCCGGCCCGTTGAGAACTCTACTTATATAATAACGGATATCTCCCCTAAACCGTGCTCACATGCTGTTTTTATATAGCCGAATCTCCAGTCAAGCTGTTCTCAATTACATCTTTTCTGTTAGACAACGGAACGGAACGGAACTTAGGCTAACGTTACATGTTAACAAGCAGTTACTTCCACAGCACTGACAAATTTCCGGATTTGTAACCTCGACGTCGTTGGACAAAATCACTATACATGTAAGTTGAAGACAGCATATCTGCTGTGATATTATCAATTATATTTACATGTACATTGATAACTCATAGAGACAATTAGATTCCACAGAATGTGTTTATTATTCTCTCACAGCCTAGGCCTATAAACCACAACAATGATATTTAGCGTTAAGGATAATCTGCCCCTATAGAAGGTCAACCTTAGGTTGAATTAAATGCATATATTTACAAACAAACTATGTGCATATTTACAAAAAAAAAAAAAAAAAACTGCACATTTACAAATTGTGTGCAGATGTACAAAAGCAAACCTGGGCACATTTACAAGCAAACTGTGTTTATATTTACTAAAAAAAAAAAAAAACTGTGCACATTACAAATCACCTGTGTATTTTTACAGAAAAATCTGGGCACATTTACAAATTATGTGCATATGTACAAACAAACTGTGTGCATATTTGCAACAACAAAAAAACTGTGCACATTTACAAACTAACTTTGTACATATTTACAGAAAAATTCTCACAATTCAGTCAATCTAATCTAATTTTGTAATCTGATAATTTAACCGATCCACACATTTATATGTGATACTTTGGCAGACACGAGTGCCACAATTATGTACATATGGATTATGTACAATGGAAAATATTTTTTTATTTAAAAAAATAATTTTTCTTGGATTGATTCCAGATCACATCATTAGAATGTTGAGACCAAATTCATCTCTATCTACAAGATCCATACCCTCAGTGCTCTCCTCGTGTAGGGTGATATTGGATGCAGAGGATGAGCCTGGACAGGACTTAAACGAATAAGCAGCAGAAGTTCCAAAGAGCTGCAGCACTTTATCAGGCAGTTTATGCTCATAGCATGCTTCTTCAGCCAACCTCAAACCATATCTGATGTACAGAATTAGAGCTGAGGGTCTGCAGGGACATGCGGTTCTTCAGTTTGTTTTTAACGACTCTCATTTGACTGAACAGCCTTTCGACCTCAGCGTTTGAGTGTGGGAGGGAGAGGACAGATGTTGAATTTAATAAGAGTCTGAACAAAGAGGTTTGATTCGGCTCATTTTCATCCTCCTCTCTTGATCGTAAAGCAACACAACGTTTTGGAAGTAAATCTTTTTTTGAAATCTACACTTGTGAAGGTGCTGATGATGTGACAAAATATTCAAAGCTTCCTCATGAGAAAGAGGTGCTGATTCCTCCATATGAGAAGTTTAAAGTTATTGGTGTCAAGCAGAAAGATCTCTGGTGTGAGACTGTTCACTTTGAAAAGCTCTGGAACAAGAAGTGACCTGAACTGTGCTTTATTCAAGAAACCATCCAAGACCAAAACAAAGTCTTATGCGCTGAACAACGTGCTTTGAATTTACATGATATAATCATGTACATCATCTCCAACATTTGTCTTTATTGGTTTAGTTTGTGAAAACACAATTTGTTTAATTTCAACAAAATTAAATACATTAATTTTTAAGACCCAATTCAGTGGTCTCAAAGTGATTTTGTGTCTCTAATTCATTTTCTCATTTATACTTGCATCTTTTTGCATCACATTACTGAACATTTGTAGTGCTTTCTATATAACTGTCAGCAATAGCTTATTGACTAAATTAATTTCAAAGTGCAATGTAGCAATATTTCAATATTCAATATTTAGGACTAAGCAACAGGACTTAGTTGCCTTAATCCTTTTTTTATACTTTTTAATTCAAGGCCATTCAACCATAAGAGTATACAATCGCCTAACGCTCCTCAAACGGAGACCTGGGGCCTGTTCTTCGTACGTTGCTAACTCAGTTAGCAGGATTTGATTGTTGGCGATTTGGAATGATCTTGGATTGTTTGGTTCTTCGACGTTCATCCTGGACTTGCTGTCATAGCAACAGGTCCGTAAGCTTGAACCTGCTCGCGAGCAGGCTTATTTTAGGTTAACAGGATTAGATCGCGGCTTTTTAAGCGGAGGTGATACGGGAAGTCTTTTAGCACAGCGCTAAAGTGTACTTTTTGAGAGATATATTTTTTCTCATGACTCGTGAGGATGTCGTTTACATCAAACGCATAAATGTTCGACTCGTCGGAGTCAGGCTTTAATAACAGTGCAGGCAAGTTACTATTGCGATTCTTAATATTCCAGATTAGTAATATTATATCAAATTTTAAAAAGGCAGTTGACAGACTAAAATCTCTTAGATGGTGTGTGATATACACTTATGCTTATCCTAACAGAACTGAATTTTTCCATTATACAGGTGATTACAACAGGATCCTGCTTGGAGACAGGTGTTTTGTGACCCCATTCCCTGACCAGCAATGCCTCTCTAGCCAGGACAAGGGCACACAATGAAGTGAACTTTAGCCAACTAAAGTGTGTGAAAAGCCTGAGGGTTGCACCTGACAGGGCCTGTGACATTGCATGTGCCATATTACACAACATTGCACCATCATAAAAAATATAAAACATTTCATTAATGTTTAATAAAAGACAAGGCAAATATGCTTAGTTCTTTGAGTTTTATTTTAAATGTTCTTTGTAAAGAAAAGTGGTAGTCACCTTTTGCCTGCAATAAGAGATATTATGCAAAGTCAGCAATAGTACTCTGTGTGAAATAATATATCATTTACTCTGAAGTTCCTATGAAGCAACTCTATCGCTAGTGCCAGTTTTTTTTTCTTTAAGTTGTCAAGTATTTTCAAAATACTCTATTTTCTAGGGGTGGGGGGTTGGGGTAAACCTGTCAACACATGCCTTATGCAACAAAAATGAAAAGGAAAAGTACAACACTGCCCACCTCTGCATCACTGCTTTGTGCAGACTCTTCTGTAGATGTGGACTCCTGCAACTCATATTGCATTCAGAAATAATAGGTACTCAAGTGTAAATTTAGTAAAGTTATTTATGCACTTAAAGATACCTGAGAGGGGTTCTTCACTGTCCTGTGCATTGGGGGGAAAATGGGCATTACAAAGTGTTGTACTTTCTTCCCTTTTGATGTAACATTAGAAAAAGTCTTCCTGCACATGCTTCAGCACCACTTGCTTGGGAACAGGTAAAAGTGTTGGTGTATTGTTTAAAACTGTACAAAAGAGGAAAACATTTGCATTTGTGGCATTTGCAAGCCACTTAAGACCCAAGATTGTAGCTTAAAGCAGGGTTTATTATTTTTTTTGCCAACGCAGGTATATTATAATTTTTAATGAAGATCATGCAATCATGACCATGCCGATTATGACTTACAGTAGTAGGCTATATGTCCCTCAGGCTTCACTAACGTGATTGGTGCCATAGACTGCACACACGTTCCCTTCAAGGCCTCAATGAAGGGGATTTTGTGAACAGAAAGGGGGCTCACAATGTAAATGTGCAGCCAAGTTATTACAATTCTTAACCCTCTATTGCATGAAATATTAATTAGACATGGTAAAAAATGTTTTGCATGTTTTTATTACTTAAAAAATTATAAAATATAAGCAAAAGTTGTAAACATAGTCTCAGAGTAGTTTCATGCTATGTAAGTCAATGGGACTCCATTAGGTTGAATGCACCAGGACGTTTCCATATTTGCATGTAGTTGCCATATGGCAACAAATGTATTTTGGCATATTACAAAAAATGTATAAAATCAAAACTGAATTTAATGTTAAAAAATTTAAAGTTTACTTACCCCAGATAGTGATTTCAATTTTTTATTTGTTGAAAACTTTCCAAAATTCAGAATAAAAGGCTATCTTGGGGAGCCCCAGACAGTGATGTTTCCATGTCAGGGTCCATGAGCAAAAAGGACTGGCAAACAGGATATCCTGGTCATGTGACCTCATAAATTGTATTTCCTTCAAAGTAAAAGCCCGCTTTTCACAACTAACTGTAGAAACATATCACAGCTTTTTAGAAAATTAAGATAAAGTAATTGTTGCCGTATGCAACACTATGCAATAAAGGGTTAATATTCCAGATTAGTAGCCTAATATTATATCAGATTTTAAAAAAGGCAGTTAACTGACTAAAATCTCTTAGATGGTGTGTGACTATGTTCCATATCACAATTGTGGAAGCAAAATGGCCAGGATCTGAGCATGACTCAAGAATTTTCAGAGATTCGCATTTATGCACATTATTTGAACGTAAGGAAAATTATAAATATCAAGCTCACTGTATTACATACACTTATGCTGATCCTAACAGAACTGCATTTCTCCATTATACAGGTGATTACAACAGGATCCTGCTTGGAGACAGGTGTTTTATGACCCTATTCCCTGACCAGTTACAATGCAGCTCTAGCCAGGACAAGGGCACACAATGAAATGAACTTTGGCCAACTAAAGGGAAGATTTCAGTGTGTGAAAAGCCTGAGGGTTGCACCTGACAGGGCCTGTGACATTGCATTTGCCATATTACACAACATTGCCACCATCAGAAAAAATATAAAACATTTCATTAAGTGTTTAATAAAAGACAAGACAAATATGCTTAGTTCTTTGAGTTTTATTTTAATTGTTCTTTGTAAAGAAAAGCCAGTGATCAAGTCATCTTTTACCTGCAATAAGAGATATTATGCAAGGTCAACAATAGTACTCTGTGTGAAATAATATATTAGCACTTACTCTGAAGTTCCTTTGAAGCAATTCTATCTCTAGTGCCATTTTTTTTTCTTTAAGTTGTCAAGTTTTTTTTCCCAAATACTCTATTTTCTAGGGGTAGGGGTGGGGGGTTGGGGTAAACCTGTCAACACATGCCTTATGCAACAAAAATTAAAAGGAAAAGTACAACACTGCCCACCTCTGTATCACTGCTTTGTGCAGACTCTTCTGTAGGCCTTTCTGTGGATGTGGACTCCTGCAACTCATATTGCATTATAGGTACTCAAGTGTAAATTAAGTAAAGTTATTTATGCACTTAGAGATACCTGAGAGGGTTTCTTCACTGTCCTGTGCATTGGGGAAAAAATGGGCATTACAAAGTGTACTCCACATGCTTCAGCCACCACTTGCTTGGAAACAGATACAAAGTCAAAGCAATTCATTACTCAAGGTTTAACAGTTGATATGACTGGACCAGCCATTTGATTATAGGCCTACTTAATTTAATGCAGCAACAAATTATTTTACAGTGTACTAAGATCGTTTAAAGTTAATTTACCAGCAGTGAAGGTGTTGCTGCTACTGGTCCCTGCTGTTGGTCTAAGGAAGAGCTGAACCCAGGGATGCCCTTCACAATGGACCGGGTCACATTCTACCCAGGGGCCAGCTCTTCTGCCTGGGTATAACATGAGGGTGCAGGACCACCTGTTTGTTTTTCTTTTCTTTTTTCTCAGCCTTTTTCTTGGTTGCTTTTATTAGCAGGCAAACATTTATTTTTAAATGTGCCTTTTTAAAAGAGACTAGTATAAGTAGTACAAATTACCATTATGTAGAATATTCTAGTACTTCACTTTTACTTGTTCTAGTAGTGGGGGTGGTGACTCTGACATTACAATGAACAAAGTTATTAATTATTTAGAAATTATTAAAATACAAAATATATACTGTAATAAGTGCTAAAAACATTTAACTTGGTCACTACAAACTTAATTTGTCTGCTACTTTTTACCAGCCCTCTCTCCTGGCTTTTGCACACTTTTTTCTATTGCACACGTTTAATTAAGCTTTCAAATTCAGCATAACCTTCAAGCAATAACTCTTGTTCTGCTGCGGAGAAAAACTCATAGGTATATATCTATGAGGAAAAACTGAGCGCGCCCTTTGGCCACGGTGAGCAGCCAATAGCAGCGTTGCTGATCAATGTTTCTACTATCCATACATATCCCCTTTTAAACCAGTGCATGAACGCGCAATTATCTCAGATAACTCAATCCAGCTATACTAATCATAACCAGCAGGTGTGTTCGAAGAACCTAATTAACCGGATCATGATGAGCACAATGATATTATCTTGGATGTATCGTTTGATTTCGGATGTTTTAAGCCACGTACGAAGAACGGGCCCCTGGCTAAATGAGTGCAATATCAGTGTACTCTCAGAATTACTGCCGAATGATTGCAGTTATATCAATACCCCTTGGCTCACTGGACAAATTATTACGGCTATATCAATACCCCTCAGCTCACTGGACAAGGTTGAGGATTGATGACCATAGACAGAAGTGACAGAACCCTGACAGAACACAGGAAAACAGAGCTATACAACATAGTTCAAATATTAATAACATTGACTCTAAGGGCCCTTTTTTAATGATCTGAAACACAAGTATCAAACGCAAAACGCAAGTAACTTTGTGGGCAAATCTAAAATGGGTTGGTCTGAAGTAGCTACATTACTCATAGGCGTAGTTTGGGCGTAACGTGAAATAAACCAATCAGAGCATCATCTCACATTCCCTTTAAAAGCATGCGCGCTTGTTCCATGGCGGATTGCTATTATGATGGCAGATTTGCCAGATGCATGCCAGGAGCGGTTCACAGCCTAGGAGACTGACGTTCTCGTCAGGGCCGTAAAAGACAGAAAAGTGACATTGTATGGGGATGGGAGAAACCCACCCAAATTAGCTTCAGTTAAAGAGGTGTATAATAATTTGGGTAAATGTGTAAGCTAGATTTATGCCTACTTTTTCACATCTTCATGGACACCACAATGATTTCCCTCGTGTGGTAATATTTTTCCTTGTAATTATGTATGGTTTGCAAAAATGGGAACTGCTGCATCTGTGTAAATGAGAGAAGCAAAATGTATGCGCGTTGTGCACACGCTACATTATGGCCAAGCATGCGCCCTTAAAATAGCATCTGAATAACGCGCCACTGACTTTAGACTAGGTTTTTCCTGGTCTGTGGTGGAATTGTTTTCTGAAACTGCAAAATAGCACCAGGGAACGTTTGCGCCGGAACATGCCTCCTCTTTTTGCTGAACCGCCTCGGGAATGCAAGTTCATTCCCCAATTTACAGACGTGCGTCTGTGGAGGGAAAAGTCCGCTGTGCGTCGGGTGCAAAATAGGAATGATACATGTGTTGTGTACAAAGTCAATTGTGCTGGGTGCAAAATAGGGCCCTCAGTCTTTATTCACATTTTTCTCATATTTTCTCAATAGAATTCATACTCGTTCACAAAATAAATCAATACATTGATTTAAATTTTGTAAGACACTTTTTGTTTAAAAAGGTAATATGCGTGAGGGCGTGAATGATCATGAATAATGCTGTGATTCACACCTGAGAAGACAATGACCTGCATAATGACCCGTATAATGAGCCTTTCAGTCAGGTATGTCACTGAGAGGGAACCACAAGAAAGAATGCGATGATAATACAACATATTTTAGAATATAATTTTAGAATATAATTAACAATATAACCCAAATATAAATGAAAGTCAAAAGCACATTTTGAGTACACAGGCATACCTGGAAACGTATCCTGTTCAAATAGGCTATATGGGCCATTCTACAGAATTGGTTCAAAGTTAGAGTTGGAAACATCCTATACATCTTGAAAACATCTTTTTCCACAAATTTTCTATGCATGCAAATTGTATAATATCTAAGGTAAACATTTCTAGTAATTGTGCAGTTAATTCTCATAATGTATTTTTAAAAAATTTTGAAATATTTATCCTCACCCGTAATTTGTCACTAATAAAACACAATATTAAATAATTTAATGAGAAGGCTTATATTGACCTATTACGATTTTGTTTACATCTTTCTTTGTAAAAAGCATACATTTTATCATACAGCCTAGATGAAATCAACTGAAGACAAAAGAAGACATTAAATCTCTGAAGATCTCAACAGAGGAGGAAGTGGATGCATGCACTAGTTGCTTTTTCGCTGAGGAGCCGAGCATACTCTGGAGTCAGCGGTGGTCCAGCGGTAGTGGCAAGGGGCCTTCGTCCTCCGTTCCCTTCTTCATGGAACGGTGGGTTGCATATGCAACCTGGACGTTGCCTTTCAGTCGATAACGTCAGACGTAGTCGACATCGACTGAATGGGGATATCCTTTGAAAACGCCACTAAAGCTGCCACCTTCCAGTGCCTAGAGAAAAGCCTCCTGATGCCCCCGCAATTTTAAGGCGGGGAAGGACAGGGCTTAGGCCAAGGAAGTCACTGCTGTTCCTACAGGACCACTGGGAAAGCGTTCCCGTACATTGGAAGCAGCGGTTCAATCTATGTGTCGCCCAGCCCCCAACTCTAAAATCTGTCAGCAAAGCACTCTGTCAATGCCCAGGCGGAGCAAACACTTATTATAGAGGAGCTCAACACCTAATTGGACATGAGCATCTCGGAATTTTTCACCGAAATGAAGGCAGCCACATAGTGGGCCAACTTCGCTTGAAAACAGCCTTCCCTCTCTGCTGATTTCCTAACAGATAAGAGCTGGTCTGAGGTCTAAGGCTTGCGTTCTGTACACGTCTAACCGCTATGAAGCGGACGGACAGAGAAAGCCAGGGATGGGTCTGCCTCCTCCCGGGCAGCGCTTGCAGGCTCACCACCTGATCCTGTTATGGGAGAGGTAGGAACCTTGGGCACAATCCAGGCCGGGGTCTCAACTCGTGAGAGTTAGCCGGGCCGAACTCCAGGCACAATACGTTGACCGGAAGCGAGCAAGTCCCTACCCTCTAGTAGAGACCATGCGAACAGGAGAACTGATTTAACAGAATTTTTAACTCACTGCTGCAGTGGCTCAGGGGCGGTCTCTGCAGTGCAGTTGCACCAGAGATAAGGCCCAAGAGGATAAGAGAGGCGCAAGGATTTACATTACCTTGCTCCCTCAGGAACCTGATGATCAGGCCGGCTTCCCACGCTTCTGCATCATGATGAGTGTCAAGAAACACAGAGGCAACATCATTTTGAGGGTGAAGGAAAACAGCCTACTCCAACCCATCTTGCAGGAAAGAGAGCACTGAAATGATCGAAAGCTTTCAGGATCTCCTCACCGAGAGAAGACGCACTCAACGACTAGGTTCCACTTCTAATGCGTAAGCACACTACCTATTTCCAGGGGGTGCTTGCAGAAGTGATGGTAACTATCACATGTTCCTGTGATAGCCACCTGAACCTCCGCGTTCAGTGTGAGACCGCCCGGAATCTCCAGGGGTAGAACGCGGGTCCCATCGTGCCCCTTCCCTGAAAAAGTGTTAAGGGGAAGTCAGGAAGGCTGTCGATGAGAACCAGGTCTGGTTGGGCCAATAAGAGGCAACTGTGAAGACCTGCTCCCTCCTGACTTGGCACCGTAGGTGCAAGCGACGGGCGCAAAAATACAGGAGCACTGCTCAACACGACATGTGACGATCACTGAGATTCAGGAGCATTTCTGCTCAGCACTTGAGTGTGATAAGTTCCCTGAACTCCAGGAGCATTTCTACTCAACACTTGAGTGTGATAAATTCACTGAGTTATAGGAGCATTTCTGCTCAACATTTGAGTGCGGAGAACTTCACTGAGCTACAGGAGCATTTCTGCTCAACACTAAGTGTGAAAGGATTCACTGAGCTTCAGGAGCACTGCTGCTCAACACCTGAATGCAATGAATTCACTGAGCTACAGGAGCATTGCTGCTCAACACCTGAGTGCGATGAACTTCACTGATTTTCAGGAGCATTTCTGCTCAACATGAAGTGTGATGAATTCACTGACTTGAGCAGGCGCCAGGCTACCATGAGTTGCTTTTAGGAGGCTCACTGGGGAAATGCATTTCTGCTGGCCCCCGGGGCAGCTGAGAGCCTGTGTCTGTCCAAGGGTTGTCCGCTTGGACAGACAAAATACAACTGGCAGGGAGACGAAACCGGAGAGGCAACTGAGCGGCCCCGGAGTGGTCATGACACAGCTGGACCCCAGGGGATAGAGTCTCCACTCACCCTGGCTATAACTGTCGTCAGACTCGTCGGCGGCACAATTGAGTAGAGCAAGAAGAGTGGAACAAAGCGTCCTCAGAAGCTTCTGAATCCAAGGAGGAGGTGGCGGGTGAGTCGTTACATGCGAGGGAAGCTTATGCAACGGTCGCAATGTCTAACTACTCAAGGCACGAATGCCCGTGTAGTTGAGGGTCGCCCTGGCCCCCATTTAAACACGTCCTTGTTATATGGCCCCTCCGTTGATGAGGGTTTGGCAGCAGACCGGGATGAACTGTAGTCACACAGGGTGTACTCTGCCACGGTCACCTCGGGACTCGATCGTGAAGCTAGTGCTGAAGCGGTCATCATATGAAGGAAGCCAAATGGCTGCATCTAACATATCCCCTTGGAGCCTCTGAAAGTTCTTTCAGTGGGACACTTTCTCACTTCTAAACAACCAGCTGAACACACTCTCATTAGAGAGACGTGTTGGACCGAGTCCACCTCCAAAACTGAAAAAGATATACTCAACCCTTGGGCGAGATTACTCTCTCCCAGTTGACCTGAAGACCCAACGGACTGTGAAGCACTCGAAGGGAAGGACTCTGTACTGATACTTCAACCCTCATGCGCTACACACAGGATGGCCTGCGGCACGGAAGGTGGAGATCTGAAGCACATGTCAATCAGGTCGGAGCTGCAGACCAATCTTGGGCCAAGATGGTCACGACCCACCACTTAGTAGCCTGAAGAATGAGTTTACAACTAGTCTTTACACCGGCTGGAGGCGGCTATATCAAGTCCTTCGCCAGCAGGACAAGAAATGCCTGTACAAGTCAGGAGCACTGCTCAACACTAGGTGTGATGATTATCACTGACTTTAGCAAGATAGCCGAGCCTGAGGTGGGGCAGCAAAGTGGAGAGTGTGGTGTTAGTGTGCTGTGCAACACTTACCTGTCTCCACTAGCAGCAGGGGGCACGTGAGAAGGCGGAGACCGGGTCCTCAAACGCACCATGCTGCCTGCTGGCGACCAAGGGAGAGCTGAGGGGTGTAAGGCTATGCAGGGTCACACCCGCCAGACTGGTCCTCTTGGTACCCAAGAATAGAGAAATTTGCTATTTTTCTGAAAATGTAGGTACCGCTGACCCCGTTTTTATAGGAATCAGCGGCGGAACAAAACACACACATAACAAAAAACTCCATCCGGCCCTCTAACCGGCCAGAGGGAGTGGATCGGTGACCACTCCAAGAGCAACTTCTCCATCCCTCGGGGGCCCGTCTAAGTTCAGCGTTTTTGCTGTCGCTTACCACCTGGCTTGGCAGCGCCTGGAGCGGGCTGGGCGCCCCTTCCGCGGCCGGCTCCACGCCGGGAGCTGGGTGTAGGCTGCTGCAATGGTCCAGCGGGAGCTGAGGCGGCTGCGGGCGGACGCCCTCGGTGACGAGCAGGTGGAGGATCTGACCTCGGTGTCCAGGTGAAGGCAGCAGCATCCCGCCAGGGCAGGATGTGTCGAATAGCTTCCGTCTGCTTCTGGGCTGTAGAGAACTGTTGGGCAAAATTCTCTACAACGTCGCAGAATAACCCAACCTGGGAAATGGGAGAGTCCAGGAACCGAACCTTGTCCGTTTCTCTCATGTCAGCCAGGTTGAGCCAGAGATGGCGCTCCTGGACCACAAGTGTGGACATCGCAAAACCGACTGCGCGAACTGCAACCCTCGTGGCCCGGAGAGCGAGGTCAGTTGCAGTGCGGAGCTCACCCATGAGCTCACGGTCCGGGCTACACTCGTGCATTTTCATGAGTGCCTGGGCCTGGTGGACTTGGAGCAACGCCATGGCATGCAGAGAGGAAGCGGCTTGCCCACAAGATTTGTAAGCCTTGCCCGTAAGAGCGGACGAAAACTTAGAGGCTTTAGAGGGGTGACGAGGATCACCTCTCCAGGAAGCGGCGGCCGCCGGACAGAATTGCATCGCGAAAGACCACTCCACTGGAGTGATAGCCTCATAACCCTTCGCCGCTCCACCGTTAAGAGTAGTGAGGGGGGAGAAGATACTTAGGCGGTTTCTGGCAGAGAAAGGTGCCATCCATGCCCTCGTAAGCTCCTCATGCACTTCAGGAAAGAAGTGCTGAGAACCAGCACGGCCCGCCCCAATAAACCAATCATCCAACCGAGACGGCTCGGGACACGGTGGAGGGTTCCACACGAGCCCTACCGCCTCGGCAGCCTTTTTCAGCATAGCTGACATCTCCGGATCTGGCTTGGGCAACACTGGTCTCCCAGGAGGAGGCAGCCCAGCCGAGTCATCATCTCCAGAGTTCAGCTCCCCTTCTGATGCTGCAATAAACAGCGCCATACTGCACCCAGAAATGCACGGATGGAATGGCATCTTGAAAAAGACACACTCACACCCGTGTTGCTCTTTTAGGAAATGGGACCGTCACCAGTGCCGGAGCACACAGGGAATGACCGCGGCAACACTGAATTAGTCAGACTAAAACAGTGAGGCACTCACTTCTCGCCCTCTAACCAACCGCCAACACACCTCAAAACAAAGAAATTTGATGCTGTTAAAACAGCAGTTGAGAGCTGAGAAGCTCGGGGTACCGCTGCACCACGCTGTAGAACACCAACACTGGGAGGTCTTCCCGCAAGAACACGACACACTCGCTCGTTGAATTCAACAGCACTCTTCAGAGACATCAAAGACGATCGGCTCCGAAGCGAAAGGCAACTAATGCGTACATCCACTTTCCGTATTTATACCCGTGCCGCGAGGGGCAGAGTGTGTGATGCGAATCACGCACGCTAATTCCATTGGCGAGTTCAATAGTACTCGAAGATGATAAGCTCTCTGACGCGATCCCCATTCAGTCGACGTCGACTACGTCTGACGTTATCGACTGAAAGGGGACTAAGGTTTAGATGTTAATGATTTATTGAGTTTAAGTTACCATTATAGAGATCAAGATTTGCTTTAGTTGAGCATTTGACTCTTGACTGTACACAATAAGCTTTTCTCTAGCTGCTGTAACTGTGTGTTGATAAAACAAATTGTTATGGCACAATCACCAAAATATATATATATATATTTTTTTGATGATGATAAAACACATAATTTAGTGACTTGATCCACGAATCATTTCCAGAGCCTAATCTCTGATTAAACCGATGATGTATCATTAGTTTTGTATTCTTTATTATGGTAGAATATTTTGAAAAACCTTTATGGTATTATGCTGACCCAAACAGACTCAATAATCAGCATGTAATAACAAAATACTCAGATAAACCTCTGAACATTCCAATACAAGCTACTAAAGTCATAACAAAAAACAGCAAACATAAAAGCAATTAGTAAGAATAAAAGAAAATAGACAATTCACCTGTATTTTTTATTTATGCCGCAATGTATGCTGGGAGCCATGGATACGTTTTGCAAGTACCCAAAATGCATTCCAGCATAAATATTATTTTTTTTTAACAGTGGTCACCATTGTTGAGATTCATATGTTGATTCTAGATGTCTGTGTGATTCAAAATGATGCCATAGATGAACACTTTTTGTGCACAAACTGAAATTAGACTCTGGATAAGATCAGGGAATCAGGTCACTATATGAAGACTGACATTATTAATACTTAATCATTAACACCTGATCATGTTTTCTCTTGGGTTTTTTTGTGCCATAACAAATGTGTTTAATGAACACTCAGTTAGCAAGTTAGCTCATCTTCGGCAGCAAGTGAAAAGGGTCAAGAGCCCAACTAAAGTAACCACTGATCACCATAATGGTGACTTCAATGAAACAATAAAACATCAACATCTAAACCTCTGTTAATTCTCACAATAATATCTGTAGATGTCTGACATAAAGTCAATCTAGTTAGTAATAAGTAAAGATGGTAATGCTGTTTGGGGAGCTGTTTAATTCTCCTCTGCTTGAGTTTTAATGTCTTCTTTTATCTTAAGGGTGCTTTTACACTGGGCTCGTTTGCTGCGGTCCGAGCCCGGGCGCGATTGTTCCCGGCGCTCCCCGCAGCGTTGGTCTGGTTTCACACTCAACTTAATTCTATCGAACTCTGGTGCATTTGCGTGCATCTTATGTCATTGCAAACGTGCACGGCGCAGGATAGAAAACATGACGCAGGTCTATATATTGTGTTTTTTATTAATTTGGTGCTATTATTCATAGCGGAGTAAACAACGCAGGTTAACTGTGTGTGTGTTTCACATAAGCTGTCTTTCCGCTGCTTGCAAATGGACTCTTTTGAGGAGACAGTGGATTTCCATTAATTTGTTGCCCTGATTGCACGCACTATGCGCGAATACACTGCAGACTCACTCTTGCTCGTATCCAGGGTAAATCTTCATCCCTTACGTGTGTTTTATTTAACTAAATACATCATAATCGGCTAAAACGCATGCGCAGGATACTTTACTTCCTGAACAAGTGCACACCCAAGTCCGTGTTGTTTTCACATACACACGAATCGCAGCACGGTTCGGGAGCAAACGAACTCAGACCACCTCCTCCAGGTAGTCTCGGGTTCGTTACCCCAGTGCGCACCCGGGTCCCATGACAGCGTTCACATTAGCGATTTTTCATGCGAACCGTGCCTCGTTCCGAACTAAACTGCCAATGTGAAAGCCCCCTTAGTTGATTTCATATAAGGCTGTGGCTGGAAGTCAGTTGTAGTAATTTGTTTCTCTTTCCTTCAGTGATTCTGCTTGTTACCAGCAGATGTTCATCACTAATGCTCAATCATCACTTAATTAATCACCAAATATCTCAACAGCAATGTATCTTTTTTTAACTCAACTGAAATATTCTTTTAGAGTAGTCATAACTATTAATTTCTAAAAATTAAATGAATTAAGGTAATTGGTGTCCTCAAATGTAAAGAGTTAGCTTAACTTATTGGATTTGACTTAGGGGGCTTTTACACTGGGCTCGTTAGCTGCGGTCCGAGCCCGGGCGCGATTGTTCCCGGCGCCTCCCACAGCGTTGGTCTGGTTTCACACTCAACTTGATTCTATCGAACTCTGGTGCGTTTGCGTGCATCTTACGTCATTGCAAACGTGCACGGCGCATTATATAAAACACGACGCGGGTCAATATATTGTGTTTTTTTATTAATTTGGTGCTATTATTCATAGCGGAGTAAACAACGCAGGTTAACTGTGTGTGTGTTTCACATAAGCTGTCTTTCCGCTGCTTGCAAATGGACTCTTTTGAGGAGACAGTGGATTTCCATTAATTTGTTGCCCTGATTGCACGCACTATATGCGCGAATACACTGCAGACTCACTCTTGCTGGTATCCAGGGTAAATCTTCATCCCTTACGTGTGTTTTATTTAACTAAATACATCATAATCGGCTAAAACGCATGCGCAGGATACTTTACTTCCTGAACAAGTGCGCACCCGAGTCCGTGTTGCTTTCACATACACGCGAATCGCAGCACGGTTCGGGAGCAACCGAACTCAGACCACCTCCTCCAGGTAGTCTCGGGTTCGGTACCCCAGTGCGCACCCGGGTCCCATGACAGCGTTCACATTAGCGATTTTTCATGCGAACCGTGCCCCGTTCCGAACTAAACTGCCAGTGTGAAAGCCCCCTTAGTGTGTGATACTGTGAGCTAGCAGTAACTGCAAGTGCTCTGAGTTCATTTAAAGTTTGTAATTTCATTGTTTTTACTCAATATAGTGAAGCTTTAGCAATATAAAGTATTTGAATTCAGTGTAAAGTTTAATTGTGTATTAAAAGTGACATATTATGCCCCTTTTCAAAAGATGTAATATAAATATATGGTGTCCCCTGAATGTGTCCGTGAAATTTCCTGCCGATCGACTGTCCTGCACAGTTCATCTCCAACCCTAATCAAACACACCTGAAGCAACCAATTAAGTTCTACAGGATCACTTGAAAATTAAAGCCAGGTGTGTTTGATTAGGGTTGGAGATGAACTGTGCAGGACAGTCGATCGGCAGGAGCAGGACTGGGCACTGCTGCCCTAGGTAATTTATTATAGCTTGTCAAATTTGTCCCTGTTTGGGTGTGAGCAAAAATGCAAAATGCGTTTTTGTGTGTGTCCCTTTAAATGCAAATGAGCTTCTGCTCCGCCTCCGTTCAGAAGTTGGACGGTCCTTTACACAAGATACTCTGTCAATAACAAAACGTGCAAATAATTCAAAATCTTAGAAATAACCAGAAGTAGATTGCAGCTTTACGGAGAGTCTTGGGAAGAGGTCGCAACTTTAACGTGTTAAACACGGAAAAAGTCAGATTTTCATGATGTGTCCCCTTTAAAACAATATCCTTGTTTAGTGGACTCGATTAAAATAGGTTCAGAGTACTCATAACTATTGTTCTTTTATAAACTTAGTTGAATTGAAGTAATCATGTCCTCAAATGAAATGAGTTATCTTAACTTGTTGGGTTTTACAGTGTATTTGTCATGTTTTTCATGTCTTCTTGTAATGTAGCCATTCACTAAAATCCCGTAATCCCACATTTGTTAAAATATTTAAACTAGGAATTTTCAAAGTTTGTTCTAAAAAACTCAGTCTTTGTAAGAGATTTCAGAGTCAAAAAGACTTGTGAGTGTTGCTGTTTTAGTCAAATTATTCATGTTATCAGCCAACAGTCATGTGATCAGCTGCAGCCCACTCTTACTCATGTGATATGAATTAAATACTGGAAACATGATGAAAGCAGGTCGATCCAGACCTACAGGTGTAACTTTTACTGAGTTTTGACCGGTAAGATCCTCAGAGAGGAAAACCAACAACAGAAGAATGGAAAGAGTGTGTCAGTGAAGGTGGTTGTGAATGTGTGTGGATGTGTGTTACAGGATGAGAGAATGACACCGTTCCTCTGTTATAGTCTAGATCAACTTTCACACGCTCAAGCTTCTGTTCAACAGGGAAACCAAACTCAGACAGTCTGTACTGCACACTCCAGACATCTGTGTTAAAGAAAACACGTCTCTTCCTCTGGTTTGATGCTGTAGTTACTCCAAGTCTCCAGCATTGATTCTCTTTGACCTCTACATCCCAGCAGTGTGTTCCTGAGTTAAAACCCTCTGAGACCAGAACACAGTGATACCAGTCAAATCTCTTTGGATAATCAGGAAGCGGTTGTAGTGTTCCCGCTCCGTCTCACACTGGTCAGATCATCAGACAGAAAGAGACGTGGATCTGCAGTGTTTGGATCCAGAATCACAGGAGCTGATGAGACACAATCAACAGATGCTTTTATTCTGATGTTCATATAATGATCAAGAGTGAACTGAACACAGATTATTATGAATTATGACACTCGTCCTATTGCTCAATGACATCAAACATCATCTCGGTCAGTGTTATTAGTTACACACTAATTTTAATTATCAGTGTTAATGGCATCAGCGACAAACATTAAATATGTGATCCGAACATTTGTGTATCATCAAGAAAAACTGATATTTTGGAAAGTTAAAATCACAATAAAACAATTAAAATCACAATAAAACAATGAGCTGTTGAGATGAACAACTGTATCTGAAAAAATCATGTTCAATTAACTGTTTTTTAATGTGTGTGTGTTTTGCTTTCAAATTTCTTTGTTACTATCTATTGTGTTTGACTTAGTAATTGTTGTGAATTCTCTCCCTCTATCAAAAGAGATTCGAGGGTTCGAGGAGTCTTCGGTTGGCCTGTCTTTGCATTTCTTTTTCGATGCTGTCTCGTCTTAAGGTGGTTAATTTTTAGAGGATTTTGGTCCAGACATTTCAGGGATACTTCAGTGTAAAACAATCTAGAATAATTTCTGAATGTAAGGATATTATCCCGAATTTTCGAACTTTTGAGACGGAGCTCAATTCTAGGCATGCACTGCAATTATGCTGTATTGTGCAACACAAACTTTTTCACCCGCATAGATAAATAGCCCGCACATGACCAGATCTTCTTCCTTCGCACGAAGCACAGTGGTCATTGTCCTGACGAGTCTCGAGAGCAGACTTGTTGCGGTCAGTCAGCGTCTTTGCCCGTTGTGTCTAATCCATAAAATACGTTTTGGTTGATTTCTTTACTGAAAACATCGTTCATATATGTAAATTATCACAATTAAAAGACAAAGACATGACAGCATTGCAGCCCGTTGTCATTCACATCACTCCTGCCCTGAGAGCAGTGCGTAATACACTAAAATGACAGTGATTTGAACCTATTAAGTACTCCTGCCCTGAGAGCAGCGCGTAATACACTAAAATAACAGCGATTTGAATCTATTGAGTAGTCCTGCCCTGAAAGCAGGGCGTAATACGCAAAAAATAACAGCGATTTGAATCTAATGAGTACTCCTGCCCTAAGAGCAGCGTGTAATACACTAAAATAAAAGTGATTTTAACCTATTGAATACTCCTGCCCTGAGAGCAGAGTGTAATACATTAAAAACAACTGCGATTTAAACCTATATTTTGTACTACTGCCCTGAGAGCAGCACGTAATACACTAAAAATAACAGCGATTTGAATCTATTGAGAGCTGCCTTGAGAGCAGCGCGTAATATACTAAAAATAACAGCAATTTGAATCTATTGAGTACTTATATAGAGCGTCTGGTGCGAGTGCACTGTAAAAAGTAATACCTAGATAAACTAACTTATAGTTAATACCTAACTTATAAAAAGTGAGGCAAGTGGCTGCATTGGATGTTTTATGTTGATTCAACTTGCAGCCTTTTTTAAGTATATTGAACACTTTAACATTACTTTATACAAACGCAACAAAATCAAGTTGAGTTAACTAATAGTACTAGTATTACTCAGTTAGATAAACCTACTTTTCTTGGTACAGGTAACTTATTTATGGGCAGTGTTGGGCAAGTTACTTTTAAAAAGTAATTAGTTACAGTTACTAGTTACTTCTTCCAAAAAGTAACTAAATTAGTAACTCAGTTACAAATTTTAAAAGTAACTAGTTACTTATGAAAGTAACTATTGCGTTACTTTCAAGTAAAATTAAATTTTAAATGCTCAAATGTGACCCCACCTCTACCCCTCTTTAACGGAACTTAAAATACATGTGCATGTTCAATTATTTATGATAAATTTGAATATTATAATGAAATGGACACTTAATACAATACATTATTAACAGAAACATGAAACATTGTACACGCATCTAAAAAAAAAATGTTGCTGTGGGACAAAGTGAGACTAGCCTCCAATCAAACGCCATGTATGTAGATATTATGTTTATATAGTGGATCAATGCAAATAACACAATAGATGTTTTGGAAATTTTGATATTTATTGCCCCTCAACAGGCCACAACTGGGCAAAATTAAATTAAGCTTGTTAAGCTCGTCGCCATACCTGTCTCTCGTTGACTGACTGGCTTGTGTTGTTCCTTGTGTGTCCTGTCCTGCCCGACTATGCGTTATGATGGGTCGTTCGCAATTCATGAGCGTTAGCCGTTAGTGATGATGGGTCGTTCGCGAATGAGCGTTAGTGATGATGGATCGACTCGTTCGCGAATGAGCTTTTGATGGGTCGTTCGCGATTCGCGAATGAGCCGACTCTAAGAGCCGGCTCTTTTAGGTGAACGTTGGGAGCTGGCTCGCATATCTGAAGAGCCGACTCTATTTTTACAAATTTAGCCTGCAGAAATTAAATAATTATGTAATACAAATTGAAATATTATAGTCAAAGTCATTTAAAGAGCCGTTTGTGAGCCAAAAGAGCCGGCTCTTTTCAGTGAGCTGAGTCAAAAGAGCCGAATGCCCATCACTACTATGCGTGCTTTCGAACACCCGCCCAACTCTACCTCTGATTGGCTTACAATGACATTTTACTCTACCTTATAGCCAATCGTCAGCATTTATGCGCTTGTCTCGTGCTCTGCCCACTAACCAAGGAAGAACAGTAAAAAAAGTATTTGCCTCTCGCTCAGAGATCTAGTTGGTCTGATGAAAAAAAAAACAGCTTCATCAGTTATAGTAACGCGCCGCATTTTTTGGCAGTAACGGTAACGGCGTTATTAAGATGAGAAGAGTAATCAATTAGATTACTCGTTACTGGAAAAAGTAATGCCGTTAGTAACGGCGTTATTTATAACGCCGTTATTCCCATCACTGTTTATGGGTTGCTACAAGTAACCTGTACTCATTTTAATTAGGTTTTATGAACTTTATTTTCTTAGTAAAATTAACTTAATCATATGTGAATAAACATTTTAATATTTTTTGTTTAATTGTCAATAACAATTACAAATTCAATTGAAGAAGAAAAAGATGAGAAGATAGATTGAAGACAATATTCAATTTATTCAATGTCAACCAGTGTCACTTTTAACAGTGACTACAAAACAGCAAATAAATGTGCCCGCACATGTACGCTCTAATATAAAACAAACACTGTAGAAGTGTATTTTCAACCTGTTCTGAACAGTACAGTGAAATATCCAAACTGCCCAATCTGAAATGTTTGGATCAAGGTAAATGTGAGCCATAACATCACATTGTATCACACTGGAACTGCAATGTCAAAAATGACATGATGATGGTTTAGGACGCACAGGGTCCAATCCTACAAAAAGCCTCTGATATATCTCAAGTATACACCAGTTGAGGGATACTTGAGGTCGAGAGCATGGGTAAGTTCAAACAGGAGGCAGCATGCTTTGGACAGGTTTGGCACACCTCTGACCACGGGCTGTCCTTATATGATAATCCCAATCGTGTTGGGGTGATGGCACATGTAAATTTTCAGTGGGCAACTGCCAAGCTCAGCGTGCACCTCTGTTTCAGCCGGACTCTATTGGTGGAGACAAAAAAGAAACAAGAGTTTGATCAGACAAATAGGAAATGAAATGAATATAGCAGACAGGTAGAAGAGATAAGACACAAAGTCCAAATTGTACTTTTGTTGCTAAAGGTGGTGGATACAAGACGGATACTGTGACTAGAACATGTGACCAGAGTGAAGTCTACCATGACAATGCCATAGAGTGTGGGTAATAAAATATCATGATCTACTCTAGCATGAGTGTTGTATTTTTCTGGTTCAAAGGATGCATTACAATAAAACAAATGCAATTGTCCTTGCCTGTACCTGATTGGTCATCACATTACTGTTAATTAAGCTACAGAGTTTAAATATCTTTCAAGAGCAAACGTAATCACCCCATATCATCACAATATTAATAAACCCACTAAGCAAAATTATGTCCAAAAGACATCTTTTCAAGGTCTTTGTCACAAAGACGTACATTGAAAAGACGTCCACTGAGGAGCCAGAATGAAAGTTTTTACGTCTTTTTTTGAGGTGTTCTGTAATGAACGTTCACGGAAGCTCCATTCAAGGTTGAAAACTAGTTCAGATGTGGACAATTTTCAACATCATTTAAGGTCTCATTTGGACAATTTATACTTATTCTAGACCAAATAAACACTCTCAGGATATATTAAATTAAAACTCACATTTATTTCAATGTAATTTCCATGTGTAATTGCAAAGCAATTCACAGACAGTGAAGTTTCTTTTCATGATTTTTGGACAAATACGCACTGACACCTTTAGACAGCTTAGCATCTGTAATTTATACATTTTTGGATCGTGAGAGAAATCAGATTCGAACCAGGGACCTTAAGCTGCCTGCCCTAAGTAGACAGTAATGATTTCATGATTTTTGGACAAACACACACTGTCTGTGAGTTGCTTTGCAATTAGAAATTACGTTGAAATAAACATGAGTTTTAATTTAATGCTTCCTGAAAGTGTTTATTTGGTCCAGAAACAGTTTAAATTGTCTAAATGAGACATTAAATTACATAAAATATGTCCACATCTGAACTAGTTTTTAACCTTGTATGGAGGTTCCCTGAACGTCTATTGGACTTACAGAACACGTAAAAGACGTCATAACATTCACTCTGGCTCCTCAGTGGACGTCTCTTCAACATACAACTTTTTTTGACAAAGATGTTGAAAAGACGTCTTTTGGACATAACTATGCTCAATGGGACTGACATAAAAATAGACAATAGCTTTAAGCCCAATACATACGTGGTGGACACTGATGAGGTCTTCCTGTCTCTTCCCCATGTACTCAATCAGGCATCTCATGACCACTTCTCTCCTTTTCTCCACAGAGGCAGATGAATCCTGTCAAAAAGTATAATCTGATCAAATTGTAATTGAATCTATTCTGAAGTTTTTCTTACATGGATGTGAAGCTCGAAGACCCCAGGTAACAAAAGTGCTTGGGTATCTAAAGACCAGGAAAATGTTAGATGTTAGAAATAAGGTTAAAAAATCAGTTGTAAATGTAACTTCTTTAAGTAATAGGTTAGAAATAGTTTAAAAATCTAGACCAAAAATCTGACATAAATTGACTATGCAGCATTAAAATAACGTGGATCAAATCTCTAAAATCAGACCGACTACTAAACATACATCTCTACAGTCTAATCTGTGCATCTGCTTTAGTAATGCAAAAGTATAATAACAATCTCTGAGTCCTGTCAAAGGCACACAACACACAAAACAAAGTATTGTCCATAAAACACCACATCTTACTTTCCCTTATTTGCCCGCACAACTATTGCCTGAAGGCTCGAAATTGCGACCGTTTCTATCGCATATGATCCCGAAATATAATCTGTGCAATCTAAAAATATAACTGAGGGCATTTGTGCAACTAATTATTACATACGTAACTTGTATGTGTTTTTAAACACTGCTGTTGTCTGCCGATCGACCACACTGTGCAGCCATCTTAGCTTACCATGTGTGCAGGATAGCTAGCTATACAATTTGCAAACCTAACCTCAGCTCCCTAGTGGAGTAAGCGATTTTGCGTGACTTTAGTTTACATCACCAGTCATTCGGCTAAATTTGCTCAACTTACCGTGTTAATCAGACCCTGAAATTCAGATCCGCTGCAGCGACCAAACAGTTGAAGTGCCGAGGAAGATATTGCATCTGCCTGGAGTCCCCGCCAGTGAAAAAGGGATAATGCCAACTTATAAAATTTAAAATATTTACGTTTGATGAACACACCTGTCACATCGACAGCTGCTCAAATAAATTGTGCATTGTCAACTCACTTTTATAACATTTATTGTACACAACAACCACATACAAATAACTACCCAATTAAATTGCATGGGTTTTATTTCAAATATATTGTTATATAAAAACTGATATATTTTAAGTAAAGAGGAAGTATTTTGATACTTTTTTGTATAAAACCAATAAAATAAACTAGATTACAAATATTTAAAATATATAAAAACCTACTTTGTGGGTGTAGCACTTTTTACAGTGTGATTTCAATGTTAAGTAATGTAAAGATGCGTTTACGCGCGTCTAGAGGTCCTGCGGCGTGAATGTGGCGTTTAGCGCGGTGCGGTAGACGCGAATTCGCCTAATTCGCGCATATGACGCGAATTGAGCGTCTGTTGCGATACGCGCAAATGATTTTAGTTGGTGCATTCACGAGTTTGACGCAAATTCACGTCTGACGCCCGAGTTGAAAAATCTGATCTTTGGCGTCAGTTCGCGGCCCGTTAACCAATCAGGAGCCTGCTTGCTGCTGTCACGTGGTGAAGTAAATATTTTATCACATAAAAACTTGATTTCAATATATGAGACATTTTGTATTGAATGCTATTTATTCCATTATAATCTAGATTATATGAAACATTATTATTCTAATGTAAAGACAACCAACATACTTCAGTGCAAGACCATAGTTCGTGTCTGGACAGTGTTGTGTGAGAGAAAAAAAATCACAGGACAGGTTAATCACTTTTGGAGGCTGGCTCCATTTATCATCAAAACAAAAATAAATGACAGATTAGGTGGGTGAGGGTGAGGGTGATCCTCGCTCCGATGCGGAACAACAGGTCATCAAACTGGGCGTGGGACAGGCGGAAGTACCACTGAAAGTGCCCGTCATCCAGGCGCAGCTCCTGGAGCAAATGATGAAACTCGCCAAACTGGGTACGCCTCCGGAGGGTCTGGTGGTGGACCCAAGTATGGCGACGATGATCCCTACACCGCTGTTCTGCTCTCCAGAGCAAATACAGAGCGGTGACTCTTGATGAATGCTCGATCAACATCAGCCATCTTGCAAACAGACAACTGCCAGGCACTTGCCTCTCCCACAAGAAGCAGATTTCGCCTCAGACACTCGTCAATTTCACTTCAAGCTTTTGCTTTTTACACGCATCCTATTCGCTCTGGACGCGCGAATGGATTCAAAGCATCCAACTAGTCGTGATAGATGCGAATTTGACGCTCTATTCGCGTTTGGTGTGAACGCATAATGAGTACTCCTGCCCTGAGAGCAGTGTGTAATACACTAAAATAACAGCGATTTGAATCTATTGAGTACTCCTGCCCTGAGAGCTAGGGCGGGAGATGTATCATCGTTGAAATGTCGCAAAGATTTGAACGAGTTCTGTTGTCACATATCAATTTCATACTCAGCGAGGTAGCATTGGAAAAGCATGTTTTATACCAGTTACCCCCTAAGCAGCTTTGTTGCAGTTGACTGATAAAACAGTCAAATCAAAATGCATACAATACGATATTTAGACAATGATTATTAGTTCTGTGCATTTTAATGTTCGCTGATTATCTTAATAAACTTTAGAGGATGCTGAATTTTAACAAAATATTAAATTCACTTACCTTGAGTTCAATAAATGCTTTCTCCCACGAACATTTGTTTGTCTTGTATTCCGAGTCCGATTAATCCCTCCGCACATTCAAACGTCTTGACTCCGCCTTTGCTTCAGTTTCATTGGTTGAAGCTGTAAACCAATAATTTCCCTTTCTGCCCTCAGAACATGTTTGAGTAAGTAAAACTCCCTTCTGCCTATAGCGGCAGGGTAGTAGTGGGAAGTTCGGATCATTTTACTGACTCGGATCTTTGAGTCTCCGTCAGCAAAATGAACGAATCTTTTTTCCGAGTCATTTCGTTCATTTCAGCATAATATAATTAAAATGGCATATTAATTACCCCAACACATCTAGTACTTACGAAAATTTTGATTACATTTGTAAAAAGAATAAAAATAAACTATAGGGTAATGCAGCCAAAGACAAATGATAAGAAACTGAAATGTTTTATTTTGATTAGTTGTTGGGTCTTAAGGTCAGGCTATTGCAGTCTGATTCTGTTGGTTCACCTCACCTCCTGATCCGAGACGTTCTTTCCTTTGCAACTTCATATTTATCAGGTTAGTTCTCCTCTCGTGTCTCGAGACATTAGTTGTCGACTCGCCAGTGTCTGACTCTGATCTGTCTGCTGGGCCGACCGTGCCGTGTGTGATACAGCAGGGCCGGAAAGAGAAATGATTAGTTTATCTTTCGAATCTCGAGTTCAGGTTTGGACGAGCCCGAGTCTTTCGTTCTTCCTGTCAGTCACATAGAGGCTATGCTGTCAGTACCGGAAAGAGAAATGATTAGTTCATTTTCTTCGAGTCTCGAGTTCGGGTTTTAAATCCTTCGTTCTTTTGTCACGTGACCGCTGGTATCTCACATCAAATACATTAGATTCCTATTCTTGACTGCGTCTGAATGTATATTGTTTTATATTTAGGAATTAAAATACAAAATATGTGCAATAAACATTATCTGAAAAATAAAAGTTCCATCTTATTAGCCTAGGTTGTGAATTAGTAGGCTATTCAATACGTTTACAAGTCACGGGACAAAAGAACGAAGGACTCAAACCCGAAGACTCAGGATGAACTAATAATTTTGATAATAAAATAAAATAAATAAATAAAAATGAACTAATAATTTCTCTATCCGATACTGACAGCATAGCCTATGTGGGACTGACAGGAAGAACGAAAGACTCGGACCCAGCCGAACCCGAACCAGACGAACTAATCATTTCTCTTTCCGGTACTGACAGCATAGCCTCTATAACAGGGGTGCCCAAACTCGGTCCTGGAGGGCCACTGTCCTGCAGAGTTTCACTCCAACCCTGATAAACTCTCCTGCCTGTAGCTTTCTAATCCTGAAGACATTGATGAGCTGGTTCAGGTGTGTTTGATTAGAGTCCCAGGTAGATAGCAACTAGGGCTGGGCGATATATCGCATCACATTGTTATGCGCATCTCGTCAGTAAAGCCGGTTCCTTGATTAGTAGTAAATCGCCTTCACCTGCTTTCAGATGGAGTGGCATTTACTCTACAGCACAATCTCCAGTGTTAAATTAACACTCAAGAGTGTTAAAGTTAATGAGATAATTAAGTGATTAATTTAGTGATGTTTGAGCATTATTGAAGACAGCTGATATTAACAAGCAGAATCACTGAAGGAGAAAATCACAAATTGTAAGCCACCATTATGGCGATAAGTGTTTGCTTTAGTTGGGCTCTTAACCTTTATACATTCACTTTAAATTTGTTTGTCTGCTGTTGTTTATTTATAATAGTCAAATGAAAAAAAAAAAAAAAGAAGTGTGATCTGATAGTGTTGGTTGTGTTCAGGCATAATCATACTGTGATCAGAAAGTGAAACTAAAACTAAACTAAAGCAAACACTGATCGACATAACGGTGGCTTACAATTTGTGATTTTCTCCTCCAGTGATTCTGCTTGTTAACATCAGGTGTCTTCAATAATGGTCAATCATCACTCAATCAATCACTTAATTATCTCATTAACTTCAACACTATTGAGTGTTAGTTTAACGCTTTAACACTCTTGAGTCTGGAGCCAAATTAACTCTTAGGAAAGTTAATTTAACACTGAAGTTTTTGCTGTGTGAGTTCATGGGTGGAATAAAAATATGGCAGGACTTTTACTTTCTGACCCCTGGAATTTCCACCTCTGCTTGATGGTAGGGACTTGAGACTTGACTTACTCTCATCTCTGGTTCCTGCACAACCGGAGGCTGCAGTTTCAGGACCTTAGTTCTAGGACCGCAGTTCCAGGACCCTAGTTTTTTGTAACAGCGCCACCTACAGAACTGGATGATATAGAGGTGGCTGCAGTTTCAGGACCCAGGTGCTTTAGTTTGTACATAGTAACAAGATCCACCTATTATCTTAAGTAAAAAAAATATATATATTATTCTTTGGACCTTATGTGAATTCATTTAACAAATAAGATTATGGAATAGAAAAGATCCTGCAGCAGGTGGATTAGAGCAACAAGTAGCATCAAGCTACATGAGACAATTTAAAGGCACACTGTGCAAGAATTTTACCTTAATATAACAGCTTCAAAGTCATTTCGGTGGTAAACAAACTCATATTAGGGCGAATCATCCTGGTAGTAAAGCTTGGGGGGGACGCCGCTGGAAAAACCAGCAATGCAAGTTTGAGAGGAGCGCCTATGGCGGCAAATCAATGCCAATAATAACCGAGCGCACAACTGATGTTGGGCGCGCGGTAAATGACTTTCGCGAGAGAATAACAGGTCTACACGCGAGGAAACGGGAACTCGCGAGCTCATTCACTCTGCGCGCGTTCTTGACATCTCCTCTGCACGCAATACAAGCCCTCGCGCGCGCGCGCATGATCATTCCACACGCTCTCACGCTTGATCTGCTCTCGCCTGCTGCTTTTGCTCGCTCGAACAATTTTATTTTTGACAGTCGAGGGGCGGGACTTCCTGTTTTAATAACGTCAAATGTCATTGGTTACTTCCCATTTTCCGGAAGTAAGTTGTGATTGGACGCCTGTCCAATGACTCGTAGGCTAATTTACTTGATTTGAGACATCACTTAATTTGTCTTTTATTGTGGTTTATTAATGTGTAATGTGATTTAATGCATTGTTAATGTAGATGTTACGACCCCTATGACTCATACCCGTCTAGGGCTTTTAGGAGGGGAACACATATAACCATCTCAGACACGTCACACTATAACACTGAATGAGGTGAGAAAACACGAGAGACCACTGAATAAAGTGAATAAGTTTTAATAAATATGATAATGAATAAAGATATAACAGAACCAACCACAAAGGAAAAAGGGGAAACTGAATTGTGCCAAAGTAATGAAAGTAACATAAACATAACGGTTATCTAACACATTAAACAACTAATACTAGGATACAAAGAAAACCCAAAAAGAAAAATCTTCAACGTCCAAGACGTCAGAACTAAAACTACACTAACTAAAAAACATAAATACAGCGGGTGGCACAATTCCCTAACTAGTGTTTTTAATACAGACAGATTTCACTACGTGTGCACCATGTATGTCACGTGACAAACTTACTTATCCCCTACCGCCACGCTCACAAAGGAGAAGGTTTTGGACGCAGCCAAAACAAAGATCAATGAGCATACATGTGAACAACGTACAAGGTTCTCTAGATAGAGCGGAAAAACAATTCCCCTCCCCTTCACACACACAAACGTTCCTTACGGACGTAACAGTAGAATATATTCTTACCAGATACTTTATTAACAGAAAGTCTTACTAGTGATTGCATTGTGTTGTTAAGAGATATTTACAGACTGTAACAACGCATTTCCATGGTTATTAGCATTGTAAATCTACCAAAATTCATATGTATTTTTACATTTTGTATTTATAACACTATCTAAAATATCTAAAAGAAATTGGAGAAAAATGTGAATGCAAAGTCATATTTGCAGTAGTTCACCACTACAATACCACTATACCCCCATTTACAGCTATTTACGTTTATCCAACCAAAATTAAATTGGCATCTGAGAACCTCAGAATGTAAAAAGTAAAAAATGTCCATTAAACAGTTGTAAATATAACAAGGGCTTTGAATAAAAGATAAATTAATTGTTTATATCAATAAGAAAGAGTGGTTGTGTAAGCTTTTTGTTTTCATCCTGTGTATTACTATTATGTCATTTTTGAGTGGTTTATTATATTTTCTATTAAATGTAAAAGGGGATCTGGCAGCATGAATGCCTTTTATTTTTTTAAGATAGGCTATGTTATGTTCAGATGGGTTGTAATCATTTATGCTGTGTGCTTGCCTCATACTTTCTCTTATTAAGTTGTTCTCACAACACATGCAAACAAAACGGCACTGTTTTTGAAGATGTCTTTATCACATTTCTGTCTTTATCACATGCTTGAACCTTACTAACTGAACAAATGTTACTGCAGGAAGTGGAGAAAAAAAGAATGTTTTACACAAAACTCTTAGTGACTTCAAGCAAATGCAGACACCCAAAACTCTTAGTGACTTGCATGCAGACACCCAACTTTACACATTAATTTATAGATTTAACACTTAGTCCTGACCCTGGAGGATCATGTTCTGCAGAGTAAAGCTTGTTCTCATACACAGATATGGCCTATTTATGAATGAAATTCATGCATGTATTTGTCATTTAAACTGATGCAAACAGGGAAAGAGAGTAGAAAAGATTTATTAACCTGTCGCCCCCTCTAGTGGACAGCATTGAGTATTACAGCCTTCATTGCTCAGATAACGCAAATCAATGGGATTTTTTGGGAAAGTAAGTCTGACCAGTTAGAAAAGATATAAGCGAGTCTAACCAGTCTGAAGTTCTGAGCCGAGTTTGGTGAACCATTAAAGTTCTAGGCGGAGTCAATTTCTCACAATAATAATAATAAATACTACTAATGTTTAAATATATGCTGGCTTTCTCAAGCCAACATAATAAAGAAGACTCCCGAGACACATCGACCAATTCAGTATGTAATAAAACTGTATTAGTTTTATAATAAAACTAATAACATTTTAAAGGTATGTCGTGCTCTTAAACCAACATGATTTTAATTAATCCCAAACCCTGCTAATTTTGTCAGTATATTAATGTACGTTCACTGATTCTAGCGTATCTCTTTTCTGTCTCTTTCTTTCCATGGTAATGAGGCAAATACAATGTAGCTTACAAAAAGTTAGATGATTAAGATCACTATATAATGTTGTAATAGCTATTTTGCTGGGTTTAAGATGGGTTTAATAATTTGCTGGGTTTAATATTGTTCCTCTGTATTCGGTAGCAAATTCTGAAAAGGCATTTGTAAGCTATAATTAATGCTGTGTACTGTATCTTAACTTACGAAGCCAGAACCCCTTTTACATTTAACAGAAAATATAATGAACCATTTATATTATGTAAAAATGCATAAGAATTTTGGTAGATTTACAATAACCATGGAAATGCGTTGTTACAGTCTGTAAATATCTCTTAACAACACAATGCAATCACTAGTAAGACTTTCTGTTAATAAAGTATCTGGTAAGAATATATTCTACATTAACAATGCATTAAATCACATTACACATTAATAAACCACAATAAAAGACAAATTAAGTGATGTCTCAAATCAAGTGAATTTCGAGTCATTGGACAGGCGTCCAATCACAACTGACTTCCGGAAAATGGGAAGTAACCAATGACATTTGAGGTTATTAAAACAGGAAGTCCCGCCCCTCGACTGTCAAAAATAAAATTGTTCGAGCGAGCAAAACCAACAGGCGAGAGCAGATCAAGCGCGAGAGCGTGTGGAATGATCATGCGCGCGCGCGCCAGCATCAGTTGTGCGCTCGGTTATTATTGGCATTGATTTGCCGCCATAAGCACCCCCGACAAATCTCGCGAGAATCACGAAATGCTTTACGGCAACGACGTCACACATATCCATAGATCAGGGGTGTCCAAACTCGGTCCTGGAGGGCCACTGTCCTGCAGAGTTTAGTTCCAACTTGCCTCAACACACCTGCTTGTAAGTTTTTAGCATGCCTAATGACCTTCAACAGCTAATCAAGACCTTGATTAGCTGTTTCAGGTGTGTTTAATTGGGGTTGGAGCTAAACTCTGCAGGACAGTGGCCCTCCAGGACTGAGTTTGGACACCCCTGCCATAGATCAACAACAACATATGAAGCACGAAGACACTTGCGCGCATTTCAGACGTGATACTCGAGTCGAAGATGGAAAAAGTAATGAAAACGCGGTCGGAAGAGACTAGGAAAAGGAAGAGAATCTGACCGCGTGAGGAACCGGACAAGAGTCCCACTCGGTCTGGCATTTACTCGTTGGCGCGAGCTAAAAAGCAGCACTAGATGCAACAGCAATGCTGACCTGGCGATCTTGTTGATGGACTAGTAAGTAAATATCTTATTTGTAAACTTGTTCGCGTTCTATATTGTATGTTGTTGCGCTTGCTTGTAGTATGCCATTTTTTACGATGCCGTTCATTCATCCATTGTTGATAATTAGACCAGTCCAATAATTTATCATGAGATTATCATGAGAACAGTTGTCAATATCTCACAAAGTTATCAGGACACAAATAAAGTTAAGCCTAGAAGTTGTAAAAAGTGTAAACGAGCACAATTTGCAAACTATTATGATAAATTGCAATAATCATGTCTAATGACATCACAACGGCGAATGTTATGAAATAATGCGACGTACATTTAACTTTATTGATGTCATCTGGCATTTTGTAATGTTTACATTACAATCAAAAAACACAAATGAAATTATACAGTAGTCCTAGACTATAGGCTATTTACTTGTGATTTAGCAACGATCATGTAAAAACGTTATAAGCCAGCAAACGCGGTAGGCTACTTTATTATTATAAAGTAGTCTAACACTTGACATATAACGTTAGTTATTATTATCCTTTTACCATCATCAGTAGTTCAGTAGACTATGCAGTAGCCTAATATTTGTATGAAATCGTGAAACATTACCTGGTCAATATCTTCCGAGTCTATCTGTGCCTGTTGCATGCCCGACGGTTCTATTTCCTACCGAACAGGTACCAGTGTGGGGGGTGGGGTGGGGTGGGGGGCATTTACGACAGTGCAGGTATTCCACAGCGACTCTAGGGGTCGCTGTTTGACAAAAACAGAATTCCTGCATAGTGTGCCTTTAAAAGATTAATATTACACTTTTACTTAAAGCGCACTTTAAACCACCATCGAGAATTTTTATCATATTCTGGTCGCGGTTTAACATGGTTTTAAGTAAAAAAAATATATATATACATATGTTGAAATATGTTATATTTAGCATTTTATATGCAGCTAATGGATAACTTACCTTGCTTAGCATGTATATTGTCAATATTCTTTATTCATATGAAAATACCCCAAATCGCACGAAAATCACACACAAATCATATTTACTCGAAATCGTGCATTTATTAGCTTCTTGTTTCAGGTGAAGAGATGTGTCTTTAGCTTTGTTATCACGGAGGTCAGAATGAGGAAGTGTACACACGACTGCGTCACGCAGAAGGGCAGGATTATGGTCACGTTGAACCACGTGAGATGATTGACAGTCGTACAGCAAATGAGCGAGCGCAGAAAGAGGAACTGTGTTCGCTGTTTGAGCTCTTCAGATCGCATAATTCAGTGGAAAAGTAATAGAATGTTATTCTGTATGAGGAAATATTTTACAAACATGTGATGATAAATCATTATTTCTCCAAATATGTGGAATAGAGCCCTGGCGGATGCTGTATATCGCATGTATGTGAACACAAATAAACCGGACAAGACGTGAATGACTGCTTTATGAATGATGATTTCTATTCAAGATAACGAATGTTACAGATTAATAATTTTGCTCTCCTGTCATAAATTAAGAAATGAATGTCACTGCAAAACAGTTTTATCATAAACAGTGGTCAAATATCGAGTCTGGAGTCGATCTTTCTAATGATGCTCAGTTTGTCCAGATCAAGTAAAAGTGTGATGTTTTAATGAGTAATGAATGTTGAACAACAATAATCTGGGGCCGTCTGTGATCTTTGTCGCGAAAGGGGTTAAATTAGTGCTTTTGGTGATCCAGTTCTGTAGGTGGCGCTGTCACAAAAAACTAGGGTCCTGAAACTAAGGTCCTGAAACTGCAGCCTCCAGTTGTGCAGGAATACCCTTCTCAAGCAACCGGAATTCGGCTCATCCATTGTTTGCATTGGGGGATTATTATAAATGTGGTGTTATTGTTATGTGTTTATTATTATTTGTCTATATTTGTATTTGTTATTTTGTCTGCATTTTGTTTCTGATTTCATTATTTTAATGTGTGTATATATTTGGGATATTGGAAAAATTTTCGTACTTATACTTACCTCACCAATATTGGAAATTCTTTTAACTAAAGGGGCCACTGCAGCCTGCGGTGGACATCCAACCCGGCCCACATCCAAGTGTCACGTCAGAAGCCAATAGATGCCACTTCTTCTAGAAGCCACTTCTTCCATGTCTAAATTCGGCACATTTTCATTGGCCTCATTTTTCCCAAACTAGTTCAGCGCAGAACTCCCCCCTGCAGCCGATTCTAAAGTTTTCATTGGTCATGTCAATCACAGTACTGATTGCCTACACCAAACACTGATCCCTAAACCTACCTGTCACTGTAACCTTACGGCTTAAAAACCCTTTTAATCTGGAACCTACATAATGAGATCCACCTAAAACCTACCCTACCTCTCGGACATGGTCGTGGCTTCTGAAATCACACTTGGATGTGGGCAGGGTTGGATGTCCACCGCAGGATGCAGCAAGCCCTACTTCGAGACTACCTGCGCAGTTCTGGTACAGTGCCATCTAGTGGTCACGAGATAAGAAAATTTGTTTTTTGCTTATAACTTCTGAACAGGTTGACCAAAAATCATGAGGTTTCTTTAGATTCGGTGCAGCAAGCATATTGTAATGAAACTGGTCTAGGTTACATGGGTCATGTCGAGAACACAGATACTAATTTTTCCATAGTCGGCCGAACTTCCTGTCTGTTTTTTTATTTTTTTTTACTTTTTTTTTTTTACTTTTCTTTGCATTTGGTCTTAAGGCCCTAATATACTCACGGCAAAATTATTTTTTAAAGTTACTCCTTCGCTTAGGGGTAAAAAGAAGTTTGAAATACTTGACCAGTGATATACTGTTAGCGAACATCTGACACCGCCCACACTGCTGAGAGCAGCGTATACATGAATATGTAAATATGTGCTGTGCGCTTTCCTCTCAATAACAAAATAAACACAACTAAAATGAGAAAATAAGGAAGCATTTAAAGCTTTAAAGGAAGCATAAGAAGAGCATCTGAATAACTTGGATATGTTTGCACGAGCTCTATAATTCAGCACTCCAGTAAAGTCACGTTTATTTAAACAGCAATTTATACAATAGATTGCTTAAAAGCAAGCAGGTTTACAGTGTTAAACGGTGTCAGTGTCTCATTTTATCAGAAGTACAACTTAATTTTGTACTATAAAAGCAGCTCTCCAATGTGTTCATGTTTTTACTTGTGGATGATTGACTGAGCAGAAGAAATGAACCAGAGAAAATGTCCATGTGAAAGAAGGCTGAGCCTCAGAGCCACACTCACCTATTATATTATCACCACGGACCAATATAGTTCGAAGGTGTTTACCAGCAAGAGCAAAAGTTCACTGAAAAGTTCACTTCGGCAAGCTGTTTCGAACTCCCAAAACAAACTCCAAACTAAGTTTGTTTGCCGGATTTTGTTTGAAATGACGTTACATCAGTTTGTTCTTCAGTTTCTTAATGTTCCCTGCCTTGATTTTTAGCTCCTCATTCTGCCTCTGTGGTCCTTGGCCCCTTAATTGCTGTTGCACGTATAAATATATGTTCTGAAAAGACTGTTCACTTGCACCCTACAAATATTTTTTATTTTTTGCTGATCCGAAAAATTATCTGATTCGTGACTCTGTAATGAAAAACTGCACCCCAGCTGGCAGTTAACTAGTGCACAACAGAGCCGGACAGTAACGGAGTACATTTACTTGAGTACAGTACTTGAGTACAATTTTGAGGGATCTGTACTTTACTCGAGTATCATTTTTGGGGATTACTCATGACTTTACTCAAGTACATTTGAGAGGCAAATATTGTACTCTTTACTCCACTACATTTCTATCCATAACCGTGAGTACCCGTTACTTCTAAAAAAAAAAAAGGAAAAAAAAAATCTCGGAAACCCTCAATTTGTTGTTTCCCTCTCAAACGTGATTGGATTGTGCAGGCGAGACTGATTGGGACAGCCTGTCAGCAAATCACCTTCACCTTCAGCTCTGAACTGACGCCAAAGTAAACTCCATGGTCAGATTTATCCATTAAAAATCCATTAAAAAAAATCCATTAAAAAATCCATTAAAACTCTAGCAGAGGTTTGTCAGAGCGTTGCCATTGTGCATTGCCTTGTGGGCAAGTGAGAAATGTTAAATAAAGCAACATGGTAAAAAGATGAAAATGACTTGAATTAACTTTCAATTCCTTTTAGATTATCAAAGGTATTAACATTAACATTTTTCATAACTCCATGTAGGACGTTTCTGTACATAAATGTAAGCACGGTTCGAGTAGGCTACCTGCCCCGAAGTGATAAAATAAAATTCTGTATCAAATTTATAGGCAAAGACAAGTAGTTTGTTTAGGCATGGTTTGTAGGGAATTACAAACCTGCACACATATATTCGAACACACATAACTATAGAATCAATTCTTAATGCGCATGTGAACGCCATCAGCGTTTATCACAGGTTCAGTTTAAAGTCTGTTTAGAGAGAACGGTGTCATCTTAGCGGCCCCTAATTTAATAACAAATGATCATTTAGACGGAAGTGAATCAATCAAAACTAACTTTAGCTGGAAAATAACATTATTCAAGAACCGCTATAAAACCAAAACAATCTCTGTTACCTTAAATTATATGTTTAACTCTGAAAAGCCGCTTTGAAACAATCTACATTGTTAAAAGAGCTATATAAATGAAGATGACTTGACTTGACACTGTGGCAGAAGTAATGCAATATTTAGCAGTATATTCATCAGATGACCCAATGGAGAAAAAAAACCTTGGGAGAACCCAGGCTCAGTCGGGGGCCAGTTCTCCTCTGGCGTTTATGAACTAGAGGCCGAATTTACAGTAACTGTAAGATTAAAAAAAATATATGAATGCCTGGCTAAATAGATGCGTCTTCAGTCTAGTTTTAAACTGGGATAGCGAGTCTGAGCTATGAACGATATCAAGAAGTCTATTCCAGAGCTTTGGAGCTAAATGTGAAAATGCTCTGTCTCCTTTGGTGGATCTGAATATCCTAGGAATGACCAGAAGCCTCGAATCTAGTGATCTTAAAGAGCGCGATGGATTGTAAGGCGATAGAAGATCCGTTAAATAGACTGGAGCTAAACCATTTAGAGCTTTATAAGTCAAAAGCAATACCTTGTATTTAATACGGAACTTTATAGGTAACCAATGAAGTGATGATAAAATCGGTGTTATATGATCATATTTTCTTGATCTAGTAAGAACTCTAGCGGCTGCATTTTGGACTAACTGTAGCTTGTTTATTGAAGATGCAGGACAACCAGCTAATAAAGCATTACAGTAATCTAGTCTCGAGGTCATGAATGCATGAACTAACTTTTCTGCATCAGAGACTGATAGCATATTACGTAGCTTAGCAATGTTTCTAAGGTGGAAAAAGGCAGTTTTTGTAAAATATGAAATATGCTTTTCAAAAGACCGGTTGCAGTCTAATGTAACACCCAGGTCTTTTACTGTAGCGGATAAAGTAACAGGGCATCCTACTATGTTAAAGTCGTGCTGTGAAAGGTTTTGTAGACGGTTTTAAGAACCGATAAGTATTACCTCTGTCTTGTCTGGATTTAATAAAAGAAAATTATGTGTCATCCAATCTTTTATATCTTTAACACAATCTGTCAATTTGGATAATTTAGCGTATTCATCTGGCCGTGATGAAATATATATTTGAGTGTCATCAGCATAACAATGGAAACTAATTCCATGTTTCCTTAGAATATTACCAAGTGGCAGCATATATATTGAGAATAATAAAGGGCCTAACACAGATCCCTGCGGCACTCCATAGTTTGCCGAAGTTATAATCGATTTTTCTCCATTTAAGTAGACGAAATGGTAGCGGTCAGATAAGTATGACCTGAACCAGCTTAATGCTTGTCCTTGAACACCAGTGTAATTTTGTAGTCGATCTAAGAGTATTGTGTGATCTATTGTATCGAACGCAGCACTAAGATCAAGTAAAACTAGTACTGAGTTACAGCCTTGGTCCGAAGCTAAAAGTAAATCATTTGTGATTCTAACAAGCGCAGTTTCAGTGCTATGATGTGGCCTGAATCCAGACTGAAACTTTTCATAGATGTCGTTTTCTTTCAAGAAAGAGCCGAGTTGAGCGGACACAACTTTTTCTAATATTTTTGACATAAATGGAAGATTCGAAATGGGTCTGTAATTTGCTAGGTTATTTGGATCTAATTGTGGTTTCTTAATAAGAGGTTTTATAAATGCCAGCTTGAACGTTCTTGGAACATGACCTAAAGATAAAGATGAGTTAATAATATTGAGAAGAGGCTCTTCCACTATAGGTAACACTTCTTTCAGTAGTTCAGTTGGTATAGGATCTAATAAACGTCTCGGTTACGTATGTAACCCTCGTTCCCTGAGTAGGGAACGGAGACGTTACGTCGGATGACGACGAATGGGGTTTCGCTTAGAAAGCCTATCAACTTCGAGTATTACAAAACGAGCCTATGGCAAAGAAATGCCATGGGTCTGCGGAATTTGCATGACGTAACTCCGCCCCACCTCGTGGGTATAAAAGGAGGAAGTCCGCAACAGCAGTTTATGTTTCTTCGCTGAGGAGCCAAGACTGAGCTCAGGCGATCCCCGCGGTACAGCGGAAAGTGGCAGGCAGACGTAACGTCTCCGTTCCCTACTCAGGGAACGAGGGTTACATACGTAACCGAGACGTTCCCTTTCATTGTCACTCCGAGTTACGTCGGATGACGACGAATGGGGTTACCAGTCTAATCACGCCACCATCTCAGCTGTCTTCCAGTGCCCTGCGTAAATCGAGGTCCCTGACATAGAAGGACGAAGGACTCCATATAACACAGGAATACCAAGGTACACTGGGAAGCATATCCCAAGCTAGGGGAAGTATGCAATTAATGCCAACCCAGAGGGGGGGGACTTAGAGAATACACATATGACCCGAAGGAAACATATGGAGAACACTGGGGTGTCCAGCCGCAGGTGGAATATTTCAACCCCAGGGGTGGCAAGGTGGCTTGCCAAGGGAAAGACACATGCTCAGAGAGGCTTACAGTGGAAATACACATGTGTGGGTCGCTCAGGGGAGGGACCATGCACACGGGAGGCACCTAGCCGACGCGCAGGCAATAGACACTGGCGCCGACGTCAGGAGTGCTGGAGGAACTCAGGGCTTTCGGGGAAGCTCACCTGAGGAGAATATCGCACGTATCCAGTCCGTGGAGTGGAATGGCGAGCAAGCGAAGACACCTGAGCGGGTCCGGTACTAGCTAGTTGAAGCAGACAGGTTCAGCCACATAATGGTAGGCATCACCTGACCCAGGGAGCGTACGGCCACTTTCGTCGCTCGGAGAGCAAGGTCAGTGGCGGCGCGCGACTCAGTGAAGAGCCCTGGGTCAGTCCCGCCCTCGTGCAAGTCCATGAGCATCTGGGTCGAGGACCAGCAGAATGGCCATGGCCTGCAGAGAGGCGGCTGCCAGTCCCGTGGTGCTATAGGATCTCGCCACAAATGTAGACGAAAACTATAGACCACGGGCGGGTGCTTAGGATTGCACCGAGAAGAAGCACTCTGAGGACACATAGCATCGCAACAGAACGTTCAGCCGGGGGAACCCCAGTGTACCCGTGACAGCGGCCCCATCGAGGGGGGAAAGGCGGATGAGATCAGCGAGCGGTCCCGAGAAAACCAGGGGGTCTTCTGGGACTTCGAGATCTCATCATGCACGTCCGGGAGGGAAGGTATTGGGGTTTGCCGTGGACGAGGGTCAGCGGCCTTACCCAAAAACCAATCGTCCCAGGAAAGCATGGCTGTCATCTCTGGATCAGACTCAGGCACAGCCGTATGCACACCAGAGGGTGGCAGCTGTGACGAGTCGTCACTTTGCAGAGAATCAAACCCACCTTGTGAAGCTGCTACAAACATAGTATCATCTTCTGTAGCTTTAAATGAAACACACGGGCCACCAGAGGGTAGACTCGTGGGAATCACCTATTCACTAGCAGGCACCGCCGTTGAAGGGAGGCTGGGGTCACGGACACGGAGTCGGCGCCTTGTTCCAGACCAACACCCTCAGGTCACCCTGGCCACCAGCCGAAGATCGGGGGGTGGATGAGGGGACTCTCACTCTTGCGAGTTCACCGAGTCTCGACCTATATGACGCGATGATCATGTTCCCACAGAGAGAACATGAGTCATCCACGAGCGCTGCTCTAGTATGATCAAGCCCAAACATACTAGACAACGCTCGTGCCCATCAGAGTCCGATACCAAGCTGCCGCAACCATTCGTTTTTTTTTTTTTTTTTTTTTTAAATGCACGGGCGAGCCGTCTTTAAAAAGACGTGCCGCGTGCGAGCTCTTTTAGAGAGAAAACTCAAGTGTTGAAGCGCCCGGGGAAGCACGCACTCTTTGATGAACCACTGCAGAGATAAGCAGGAAGCACGCACTCGCCGGAGATCGCCGTCACACCAACACTCGAGGCACTCGTTCGTGAAGCTGATAATTCAGAGTTGGCTTGTGGAGAGAAGAATACACTTGGCTCCGAAGCGAAAACATAAACTGCTGTTGCGGACTTCCTCCTTTTATACCCACGAGGTGGGGCGGAGTTACGTCATGCAAATTCCGCAGACCCATGGCATTTCTTTGCCATAGGCTCGTTTTGTAATACTCGAAGTTGATAGGCTTTCTAAGTGAAACCCCATTCGTCGTCATCCGACGTAACTCGGAGTGACAACGAAAGGGAACATGTTGTTGTTTTAGATGAAGTGATAAGTTTATTTAACTCTTTTTGTTCTATGGTTGTAAAGCATTGTAATTGTTCTTGCGGGGTGATAATTGCGGCTGAATTATAAGGCGCGAGCAAAGATTGGACGTTTACGATTTTGATTCTGATGCTTTCAATTTTCTCGGTGAAGAAGTTCATGAAATCATTACTACTAAACTGTAACGAGGTATTTTGTTCAGACGACGTCTGTTTATTTGTTAGTCTAGCCACGGTATTAAATAAAAACTTTGGATTATTTCGGTTGTTTTCTATTAATTTGCTGAGGTGCTCAGCCCTGGCCGTTTTAAGTGCCTTTTTATAAAGTGACATACTGTCTTTCCACACGATTCTAAAGACCTCTAAATTAGTTTTTTTCCATTTACGCTCTAAATTACGGGTTTCTCTCTTTAAAACATACGTAGCATTATTGTACCATGGTGCTATACTTATTTCTCTGACCTTTTTTAATCTAATGGGTGCAACAATATCCAATGTTCTAGAGAGAATGGTGCTCATAGTGCTAGTTAGTTCGTCTAATTCATCTGTTTGTTTGGGTTCAGGCAGCAGCTGAGACAGATCAGATAAGCTATTTGAGAAATGATCTATGGTGGATGGACGAATTGTTCTACCTGGTCGATAACGTGGCGCAGCATGACATATTACAGCAGTGCGTAATATGCAAGTTACCAAGTAGTGGTCAGTGACATCATCACTTTGTGGAATGATATCTATATCGGTTGGATCGGTTCCATATGATATAATTAAATCGAGTGTATGATTAAGACGATGAGTTGGTCCGGTGACGTTTTGCTTGACCCCGAAGGAGTTTAATAAATCTGTAAACGAAGCCCCTAACGCATCATTTAAATGATCTACGTGTATGTTAAAATCTCCAACAATTAATGCTTTATCGACGTTGACCAAAAGATCTGATTGAAAGTCAGCAAACTCTTTTAGGAAATTGGCGTAAGGCCCTGGAGGTCTATTTACGGTAGGGGTGGGAATCTCTAGGCACCTCACGATTCGATTCGATTACGATTCAGAGGGCTGCGATTCGATGCTAAAGCGATTATCGATTATCTGAATCTTTTTGTGTGTGTGTGTGTGTGAATATAAATACTTTGCTTTAAAAGTACAAAGTAATGACCCATAAAGAATTAACGTACAATATATTTTATTAACATTGCAAAGAACCAACAGGAAAATAAATGTGTGCCTGAACTAGCAGCATACTTGTAGTAAATTAATAATATAACAACGACCAGTGTTCTGACGATTCATGCTACCCATCGAGATGTGCTACTTACTGGTTATGCGTATGTGCAGACTCATTTTCCTTCTGCTTACCACGCCCATAAATCTATGCATCCTTGCTGTGGAGACTTGTAGGAAACTTTGACAGGTCAAAGATGAATATTTGATGATAATTTTTACTTTTCACACCGTTTTAAAAATGAAAACAGTACAGTATACTGTACACTTAACTTTTTATTATAAAAAGAAAAAAAGAATTTTATTATAATTGTATTTCATATAATAATGTCATTTTTACTTGTTATATCAAATGTGATAATTGCTAGTTCATTTAAAATATCAAAATATGCTCCTCATACACTTACCCTAATTTAAATGAAATAACTATGTCATAATATTGTGAGATTTACACCATTATGGAAACAATAGAGAATGAATCAACATTCTCTGTGATCGATTCGCGCTTGGGTAGCATTTTTCGACAAGGCAGCACAAAACCGAGTGTTTTTCCTCCTCTGGGTGGAAACGTGTCATATGGCTTCACATATTTGTCGTGTTTCCGAAATATTTTAGTTTTATTCTACAAAGCTTACAACTAGTGTGGCTCTTGTCCAGCTCCTTTCCCCCTTCAACTTCATAGAAGCCAAAATATTTCCACACGTCAGCTTTTAACGAGGAGGGTGTTTGGATTTCGCGCTCAGCCTTCGCGTCTCTGTTATGTGCTCACGCCACAGACGGTCCGGGCGCTGCACTTCCGCGCTTCAGAGTTCCGTCTTTTGCGTTCCGTCAATATTACGTTATTATAAATGTATATCTAAAAAAACATTTTTTTTTTTTTTGAAAATCGATTTTTGACATTTGTGAATCGATTCAGAATCGTCCACGTCCGCATCGCGATGCATCTAAGAATCGATTTTTTCCCCCACCCCTAATTTACGGTAGCCAATGCTAGAGATAATAGGGATTTTTTTCTTACATCTAAGAGCGTAACATTTAGCACAAGCACTTCAAACGAATTAAACCTAGCATTAAAGCAGCAAAGAAAAAAAAAATCAGCAGGTATATAAACTCTTAAACGGTTATATGAACTTTTATTTATCTCTGTCTGCTGTCTTTGACATTAGCTATATTAAAGCATTATACTACTACTTAAATGCAAATGTAATCGTTATGAACTTCAAACCCCACAGCAGTTTCCTTGTGAAGCCATTAAACAGGATTAGCAGTTTGAATAAGAACAAAAAAAGTCACATGATCTGTTCCCTTTCAAGGGAACTCGAGCTGCGTTTGAGAAACGATGGGAACGCTCTGCGTGATTACGTCGTGAAGCACATGTAAAATCAGTCCAATGGAAGCCCACTACGACATAGGTGACGTCATAGACCAGGAAACTAAAGCAGCCCTGAAATCAGACCGCGACAGCTTCTGTACCTTCAGCAAGCGCTCTCTGTATATCTGTCCTTGTCTATTTATTGTTGTCTGTCAAGCCCAATATATCTATCATTATTATGGCGAGCAAGCAAGATTATATACGGTGTGTTGTTCCCTGCCCTCGTTATATTACGGGTGGGGACACACATCAGCTTTGTGTTGCTTGTTTGGGAGTGGAGCATGCCCAGTCAGTCCTCGAGGGGGCTGATTGTGAGCATTGTATGAGTTTATCTATGAAGACGCTCCGCTCTCGCCGATCGTTCTTTGAGGAGGACGGTTCGGTTCGCGCTCCCCGCGCGGGTCCCGCTGTTGCCTAGACACGGCGGCGACTCGCATTTTGGGATCTGGCAAACGGATCTGACAGCGTGAGTTGAGACGGGCCCCGCCCTATCTCAGCTTTCACCTGCAGATCCAGTGTGATTTCCAGTTCCGAGGAATTGGTATCGTTAGTGTTTTGTTAAGAAAAAGTGAACAAAACAAATAAAAATATCAAGAAAAAAAGAAAGAAAAGGCAGATGTTTGATTTTTCAATAAATAGGCAGCTCATAACTCTGTTGAATAAAGAGGAGCTTTTAAAAGGAGGATTTTCTAATGCTGTTGCTTGTTAAATATTTATTGGACAGCTGAACATTATGAGAGTGAAAATAAAAAGAGTTTAGTAGATGAAATATATCTAAAAAACAGGAAAACTCTGTATCTCAGCCTCCTCGTCGGGGACTACTGGTTTTTCCCTATCTCCACACTGAGGTGTCGAGATCGTGGAATAAACCGGTTTTTATTTTATGTGCTTAATACCCAAACGTCTAACTAGAGTAATGTTATGGGTATTAATTATCATGGTATGACAGTGCCTTGGATTATAGAGACGCTTGCAAGCTTTCTCTCTCCCGAGTCGGCGTCATCATTTTTAACCCCGACGTTACCCACCAGCCATCTTTAATAATAAATAAATTTTATTAGGCAGTACTGGTGGGTAAAGTATTTAAGGACATAGATGAATGTGAGGATGTCAGCATTGACTTTATTCGAGAATATATATATATATATATATATATATATATGTTTATATGTATACGTTTTTCTGATATAAAAATAAAGAAAAAGAAAGATAAAAATGTCTGTTCTTCTGGAGCGGCGTTCCAGAGGTTTCTTCCTCACCAATCTATGTTCCTGAAACTGGCATAGAGTGCAAAGAAGAAGACCTGATGCCGAGGCTATCAGGCTTCTAAGGGTGGTCCCCTCCGGGGTAGGGACGGTTTTGAGAAATTGTTTCTCCTCGGCGCCCTCTGGGGTGCGACTCTCTGAGGAGGGTCGCAGCGCTGCCAGTTCGGTTGTTCCCTGCCGGTTCGCTGTTCAGGGCACCGAGGTGTCAGCGTCCCCATACGATCCTCCAAGGAGGGTCGTAGAGCAGTCAGTTCGGTCTCCCTGCCGGTTCGCCGTTTCAGGGTGCCGAGGTGCCTGCTTTTTCCTACGATCATCCGAGGAGGGTCGTAGGAACTAAGCTAGTTAGAGGTAGGCAAGATCTGAGGACTGTCGTCATCTCTAATAAAGCTTAGACAAGAAGTCCTGTCGAATGAAGAAAAAAAAAAAAGAGGGACGGTTTTGAGAAATCGTTTCTCCTCGGCGCCCTCTGGGGTGCGACTCTCTGAGGAGGGTCGCAGCGCTGCCAGTTCGGTTGTTCCCTGCCGGTTCGCCGCTTCAGGGTGCCGAGGTGTCAGCGTCCCCATGCAATCCTCTGATAAGGGTTGTAGAATGGTCAGTTCGGTTGTTCCCTGCCGGTTCGCCGCTTCAGGGCACCGAAATGATAGTTCAATCAAATCCAGAGGCCAGTCTCGAGAGACTGGTTCCCTTATCGGAATTTCTGGCAGCGTGGTAACTTCTGCCAAATATTTCTCTATGGGTCCTGCACATAATAGAAAAGGGTTACAGAATTCAGCTCGGTTCTCGTCCGCCCAGATTTCAGGGGGTCCTCCCTACGGTAGTGGACTCACAGCAGGCTCTGGCTATGGAGCAGGAAGTACTGACACTTCTTCAAAAAGGAGCTATAGAAAGGGTTTCTCCTCCCAGCAGAGAGTCAGGGTTTTACAGCTGTTACTTCATTGTTCCACAGAAGGATGGAGGGTTGCGTCCTATTCTAGATCTGTGCCATTTAAACAGCAGAGTTCAAAAACTCAAGTTCAGAATGCTTACACTCAAATAGATTGTATCACAGATTCAGTCCGAGGACTGGTTTGTCACAATAGACTTGAAGGACGCGTACTTCCAAGTATCTATCCATCCTCATCACAGGAAGTTCCTGAGGTTCGCTTTAAAAACGGGGGCGAAGCATACCAGTATCGGGTTCTTCCATTTGGCCTAGGTTTATCTCCCCGCACCTTTACAAAATGCGTGGATGCAGCTCTGGCTCCTTTGAGACTCCAGAGCATTCGCGTATTATATTATATCGACGACTGGTTGATCCTAGCTCAATTTGAGCATATGGCAGTTCGGCATCGAGATGTCGTTCTGTCTCATTTAAAGATGTTGGGGTTGCCACTCAACGCCAAGAAGAGTGTGATCCTCCCAGCTCAGAGGACCACTTTTCTAGGTGTAATATGGGTTTATCTAGGCCAGTCACTCACTGTGAAACAGTTTCAGACTGTGGGTCTCATGGCAGCTGCGTCCAACGTAATTACTTTTGGCCTTCTGTACTTGAGACCCCTGCAGTGGTGGCTCAGGACCAAGGGGTTTTCTCCGAGGCGAAATCCGTTTTCGCATGATCAAGGTCTTGAGGCTATGCCTACGTGCCTCGGTCATGTGGAAGAACCTTGGTTCCTCGCCCAGGCCCAGCGTTGGGGGTTTCTTGTCGACGCATAATGCTATCGACGGATGCTTCACTCACAAGTCGGGAGTGATCATGAGTGGTCGCTCGGCAGAGGGTCCGGACAACACACTGACGATCTCGTATATCAGAGCAGATATCCTGTTGAGGCAGGGGCTGAGGCCCGGGGAATGGAGACTTCACCCCGAGGTGGTGGAGCTCCTATGGAGATCTTTGGACGATACAACCCATTGTCCGCTATGGTTTTCCCTCACATATCCAGCTCCTCTCGGACTGGACGCTATGGTGCAGGTGTGGCCGAGGCTGCACCTGTACACATTCCCCCCGATATCAATGCTCCCGGGAGTTCTGCTGGGGTGCGACTCTCTGAGGAGGGTCGCAGCGCTGCCAGTTCAGTTGTTCCCTGCCGGTTCGCCGCTTCAGGGCGCCGAGGTGTCAGCGTCCCCGTGCAATCCTCTGAGGAGGGTTGTAGAATGGTCAGTTCGGTTGTTCCCTGCCGGTTCGCCGCTTCAGGGCACCGAAATGATTGTTCAATCAAATCCAGAGGCCAGTCTCGAGAGACTGGTTCCCTTATCGGAATTTCTGGCAGCGTGGAAACTTCTGCCAAATATTTCTCTATGGGTCCTGCACATAATAGAAAAGGGTTAAACGGAGTTATGGAAACGGTGGGCTTGGCCTCTGAGGGGGCCCAGCTCATAGAATCCGGTCTCTCGACTGAGGTCGTTGAGACCGTCCTTCAATCCAGAGCTCCTTCCACGAGAAAACTATGTACATTGAAATGGAAACTGTTCTCTACTTGGCGTGGAGAACGTTTTTTAAATCTTGTTAACTGCCCGGTTAGTACAGTTCCCGATTTCCTACAAGACCGTTTCTCTGCTGGATTATCTCCCTCCACCTTAAAGGTGTACGTAGCGGCTATATCTGCTTATCACCCATCTCGGGGCTTCTTCTCTTGGGAGAGATCCTCTTATTATTTGTTTTCTCCGTGGTACATTGAGGCTCAGGCCTGCACTGCAATCTAGAGCACCGGCTTGGGATTTGGCCATTGTACTTGATGGTCTGGCCTTGGCTCCCTTCGAGCCCATCGAGGAGGTTTCAGAAAAATTCCTCACTCTAAAGCCTTTATTTCTCCTTGCTATTTCGTCTATCAAGAGAATTGGTGATTTACATGCTCTGTCGGTTGCTCCTTCATGTCTGGAATTTGCACCTGGTATGGTGAAAGCATTCCTCTACCCTAGACCGGGTTATATTCCTAAGGTCCCACTAAATGTTGGGGGCCCAATAGTGCGGCAGGCCTTTTATCCTCCACCCTTTAATACCCCAGATCAGGAACAGCTTAACCTGTTATGTCCAGTCCGGGCTTTAGATGCCTACGTTCACAGAGCTGCTCTGTGGCGTAAATCTGAGCAATTATTTGTTTGTTTTGGGTCACTCAAGAGAGGATGCCCTGCATCTAAACAGGTGATGAGTAAATGGATAGTCAAGGCTATTTTCATTGGCTTATGAAGCGGCCGGACAGCCTTCACCTATGGCTGTGCGGGCCCATTCTACTCGGAGTATGGCGGCCTCTATGGCCTTAATTTCGGGAGTTTCCCTTCTTGACGTGTGTAATGTGGCAGGATGGTCCTCTCCGCATACATTTGTCAGGTTTTATGACCTTGACCTCTCCACTCCTGGGGCGAGGTTGCTTGCTTCTTAGTGTGCGCAGGACTACACACAGAACGGGCATTTGTCACTATGGCGTAGTGGGTATGGGGTTCCCATCGCGTCTCAAACGCAGCTCGAGTTCCCTTGAAAGGGAACGTCTCAGGGAACGAGACGCTGCGTTTGCCTGCCATACTTCCTGCATGCCCTGATCGACTTGCTTCAGGTTTTTCAGAAGCTGTCGCGGTCTGATTTCAGGGCTGCTGTATAGTTTCCTGGTCTATGACGTCACCTATGTCGTAGTGGGCTTCCATTGGACTGATTTTACACCTGCTTCACGACGTAATCACGCAGAGCATTCTCATCGCGTCTCAAACGCAGCGTCTCGTTCCCTATCAGGGAACCAGGGTTACATACGTAACCTGAGACGTTTTATGGTTGAAAGTAGTTAAACATGATAGGATAACTATGTAAAACCATTATGCACTTCACACTTTGTTCAGCAGCTTATAACATGTCGATTACAGTCTTTTATGTATGACAATTAGCAAACGTTTCATTTGTAACTGAACTTTATTTTTTATAACATGGTAATTCTTTGTCATTTTCCAGACCTGTGCTTGTTAAAATCCAAAATACTGTAGCCAAAATGAAATAGTTTTATCACAGTTTTACCTGTTTCAGTTTTAGTTAGTTTAAACCACTTTTTATTTATTTATTAGAAAAACATCATGCTCTGTCAAAACAGCTACTTACCATTATTAATGACATTGCTGTGATTGATTGACCCCATAACTGCTTCATGCAGCAATATTTTTAAATCAGAATATTACTGGAAAGTCATTCGATATAATTTTATTGTGTCTCGGACTGTTTAAAGATAAAAAAGTAGAACAATAATTACCTGGACTAATAGCAATATAATATTTTTAACTAAGAAGCTTGTGTCTCTATGATGCAGAGATAAATGAAAAATAATGAACAACGACTGATCCTACAGCCAGAAGTGATTCTGATGAATGTTGATGAAGGTTAAGAAGCTTTTGAAGAATGAAAGATGATATTTGATATATGCACCACTCAATAAAGACAAACTGCTTCTGATATTTTATTGTTTGTGTCTATTTAAGTTAAAATATTGTTTTAATATGGGTCACCATGTAAAACTATTACAGCAAAGTCTGTTAGATATAAAGTCTGCATAGGCAAAGTTTTCTGTCATCTATGCAATATCTTCATATCTGTAGATGCTGAGCAAATGTGCCAGCTCAATTTAAATGAAAACGTATATACACCAATTAAAGGCTAACTGTATGAGACAGAGGGAGAGTTGAGGACACTGAGGTAAGTGTCGCTTGAAATATTCTCTGCAATTTCACATTATCCTGTAAGGAGCACTAACAACATAAAATACAATCAACTAATGGCTAAATGGAAAAGAAAAGTTCTACCCAACTTACAAAACTATGTCCTAAGACCGTTTTGCTAACGTTCCTATTGTTTCTAATTTTCTTCTGAACGTTCAAAATGTCCAGATTTTTAAAAAGTTTTTTTTTTTATTTTTTTTTATGTGTGATTATGTGAACATTGAGGGAATTTTATCATTTTGCACACATTATTGGAATGTTATTTTTTAATGTTCTCTGAATATTATGAAACAAGCAGTAACATTTAAAAAAGTTATACTAACGTCCAACTGAAACATTTAAGGAAAAACTGTTTCATGAATTATGTATAAATAATGTTTTGTACTAACGTTTTGAGAAAATTATTAAAAACCAGATAACTTTGAATAAACATTTTATCAATGTTGCTGGAAGAACGACAGCCAATCTAAATCTAATGTTAATAGTTTAAGGGTCAAGAGCCCATCTAAAGTCAACACTGATCACCATAAAATGTGATTTTTTCTCCTTTGGTGATTCTGTGAAAGTAATCAGTTGCGTCTGTCACTTTTTTAGAAATGTGTACAGTTCTTAATGGGACAGCAGCTTATACATGGATAGTTCACCCAAAAATAAAAATTCTGCCATTATTTAGGCTACTTGCTCTCCATGTATCAATTTCTTTCTTCTGCTGAACAAAAAAAAAGATATTTTGAAGAATGTGTGTAACCAAACACTGGTTGCTGGTCCCCATTGACTTCCATACAGGAAAACAAATACTATGGAAATCAATGGGGTCCATCAACTGTGTGGTTACATACACTCTTCAAAATATCCTATTTTGAATAATGGCAGAATTCTCATGGTAGAACTACCCCTTTAATGTTAATACATTTATTTTTGTTTATTTGTTACAGGTCCATCTGATCTGTTAATTTAAAGTCTTATTTAAATATTTAATATTTAATTGTCCGTTTTGTAATTAAATTATTTTTATATATAAAAATATACTGTTTATCTAAAGTTATTTAGTTAATTGTTCTGCACATTTGCATGTTTTGTTTTTTTTTTGTTTTTTTTTTTACCAAAAGCAATTAAAGTTATTAACTAGTTACAGTAAATGCATTGTCTGCTGGTTTATTTAGTACACCACATTGAGTACACCACTTAGGACTTTGAATATTAAAGTGCAAATTATAATTTGAAACCATAGAAGGGTAAAAACATGCCAGGCAGACATTGATGTAAGCAACACAGCTACAACTAATAAAATTGATAATGGGTGTGTTTTGTAATCTGCGAATAATCAAGCATTGACATTAGTCAATGATATTGGCGGCACCATGGGCACCCAAATAAAATTCTGCTTAGGACCCCATAAAGGCTTGGGCAGGCCTGTTTAAAGCACAGCAAACTTCAACTTGTTTATTTCGTTGTTCTTTTCCTTTGTACATTGCAATGCTTTAAACCTGTCTTTTGTTATCATTTGTTGAATGTCACTGCAATAAAAAATATTAACATTTTTTACAAACAAAATATAAATTCACAAAAAAAAATATCACAAGGTTTAAGGTTCCACTTTTACCGTAAAACGAAAAATTCCAGAACACATGAATGATTACAGCAACACTTGTTTCCAACAGAAGAGCAGATATAGAATATTCCTAAATACATGAACCATTACCATTTCATTTAGTTATTGCTAAGCTCTTCTGATACCTTAGCTTATGATGCTTTAAAACTGTGTCATCTTTGGCAATAATCTCTGGGAAATAACTCTACAACCATATCAGTGTCCAAATAAACATTTTGCACCCTACACTGATGTTTCTCTTTGTTATGTTCTTTATTTGACCTTATGTGTTGCACTGTGTGCCTGAATGATACACAATGATGATCACTGATACAAATGCATGATCTATTTTGTTGCACAACAAACACTCATTCAACAACATTTTTTAAAGTCATAAATGTCCTTAATTGGGCTTCAATTAGAGGCACTTCTGACTTGAACTCTTGAAAAATGAAACCTTTAAACTTTGTTGGATCGATGTTACAACATTCTGGCATTTTCATCACTTGAGATTTGCATGACAAAAGTTTGGAATCACTATGATTTAAGAAATGTTATACTTTTATAGCTGGCAAGGTCAAGGATGCCTTAAATTGATCACAAATAACAGCAAAGACATTTATAATGTTACAAATTAATTATAATTTTAAATAAATGTTGTTCTTTTGTACTTGCTATTCATAAACAATCCTGAAAACATATGCTCCATAATGATTTCCACATAAGCAGCACCACCATTTTCAACTGTGATCATAATCAGAAATGCTTCTTGAGCAGAAAATCAGTATTGGAATGATTTCTGAAGGGTCGTGCGACACTGAAATCTAGAGTAATGAGCTCTGCCATCACACTTTTTTTTAAAAAACATTAAAATAGAAAACAGTTGATAAAAATATTTCACATAATTACTGTTTTTCAGATAAATGTAGTCTTGGTACCTACTTAGAGATACCTTAAAACCGTATTAATACCAAACTTTTGAACAGTAGTGTATATATTATTATATCAAAACCAGCACAAGCACACCTTGCAATTAAAATATTAAATTATGTATATTATTATATGATTATATATTTGTAAATATATAGTTTTTTTTAAACATCAAATTGGTTGCTTATTATATTCTGTAAAAGAATGTTAAGTGTTTTCTTTCTCATTTACAGTAACCAAGTTTGTTGTTAATCCACTTTTGTCCATAAAATTTGGTTTAATCCAAATTGTACTTATGTATTAAAGCAACACATTCATGCTTCTGTGTGGTCTTAAATTATTTGGCTTATTTAAATGAACAAGAATTTAAGAACAATCACACCAGGATGTATAAAAAAAAAAGGTTTTATACATTTATGAGTGTTTATTTAATTTATTGCCAACAACAAATGATAACAATTAGTAAAAGACACAGTTTTAAAGCTTCGCAAGGTGAAATTTATACGGCGAGTTGAAGTCTGCTGTACTTAATATAGGCCTACACGAAGTGAATGCCTGCAATCATTCAGTCATTGACGAATGCACAAAACGTGCAAATTAATAAAAACATTATGAACTTTATGAAATGATACACAATTGTATTTTAAGTTCGCGCTGAAACTATATTTACCTTTTTTGAAATAATCCATTAAACCTGCTGAGAAACAAGGAGCGTGCACTAAAATGAGCAGTTCCACGCGTATGCCCGGGAAACTCATGAATATTAATGTAGGCTCCGCCCACTGCCTCTACAGATGCACAAGTCACTTTTGCTCCACATTTCAATAGTGCAAAAGGCAGAGCGTGCGAAACTTGTAACTTGAGAGCGAAAAACTGTTTGAGATTCGTCGCAGCAGATTCAAGCAGTTGTAGTTATAGAAAAATATACAAGACATTTGTGAGAAAATATTCTGTGCAACTCTCATTGGATAAATTCACATACTGATTTACGGATGAGCAAAATTTCTCCATGACTTCACATTTTTTGATACGGGTGTTTAAATGCATTTTGCACCATATTCACTAAAATGTGAGCATACGAGTTTCTTAATTTGTGATTTGTAGAATAGGATTTGTCCACCTGCAATGAAGAATTTGAGGTGTAACTGTTGTGTTGTGTTTGTGGAGGAGAAAAAAAGTCTACAAGTTTGCAACTCTCAGCCTAATATTCCTGCTGCCATCTCTATAATAACATTTCTCAAACAACAAAAGGCAAAGAGAAAATTCATTTGCTGTACTTCACTAAATAACTTTTGTAATTTGTAATGTATATTTTATTTATAAAGTGCAGTGTTATTTTGCATTTGATGACAGTTTCTGTACCTGAATACCTGAAAATCTTAGTACACTGTTTATTCAGTTGTATCTTTGTTCAGTTGTATTTATTTGTGCAATTGCTAATTTGTTGTTTTTTTAATTACTGAGTGTTTACTCGTCTTTAATAATGCTTGAAATGTATATTAGGCTAGTTGTTTTTGCTATGGTATTTTTAAACCAAAGACAAAAGTTCCTTGTGTAAGTGTTCTTTAGCCTGTTTATATTTGTTCATGATATTCAGCTACAATGAAATTGTTGCAATAAGACTTATAATAAATGTGAATGATTTCTAAGTTGTTGTTGACATGATACAGTGTCATTTTAATTAACATTTAAACCCAAACTTCTCAGAACTAGCTCACGTTCTGGCAAGGTTCTCTCAAAGTTATGAATTCTTCCAGAAACGTTAATAGAATGTGTTTTTTTGTTTTTTTACTACTCATTTCAGAATGTTCAAAAAGTAACATTCCCTTAATGTTTGAAGAATGATGAAATGAAATGTTTCCTTAAAGTCTGCATATCCAAGAAAAATGCATGCTTTTTCCAATCTGCTGTCAACTGCATGATGTTACAATGGATGTTTTTGCACAGTAGGCCGAAAGGTTTTGCTCAGCAAGAACAAAAATTAGCAGGAACATTGGTGGCAGGCTTGATCAAGTCACGTCGTACGGCAACTAAAGACTTACATTTCAACTTTGTTATCTTTTGAAAAAAGATGAGTGCTGATGACAGGAAAAAAAGAAGTACATTTTGTCATTTGGAAGATTGCAACACACATGTTATACATGGACACAGTGCCATAGCAGACATTTTTCAGATCTCTTCTTGTTTTGATGACAAGTTTTGGTTTCAAAAAGAGATATGTTACCGAAAACTTTCTCTTCTGTACGATCAAGACAGCAGGATGAAATCAGCCTAAATGAAGCACTTTGCTCAGAAGCACATCGAAACTTGCACCCTTTTTGTGTTTATACTTCAGAATCTGAGTAAAAGGTACATTGCCAGCAGCCATATCACCCTGTAGCCCAAGACTGGTTGCCCACTGAAGTTGAGCAGGGTTGAGCCTGGTCAGTACCTGGATGGGAGACCTCCTGAGAAAACCAGGTTGGTGCTGAAAGAGGTGTTGGTGAGGCCAGCAGGGGGCGCTCACCCTGTGGTCTGTGTGGGTACTAATGCCCATAGTGATGGGGACACTATACTGTTACAAGCACAGACTACAGCTCTGGGGAAAAAGCTGTACTTAAGTCTGTTTGTACGGGTTCTGGGTGTTCTATATCTTTTCCCTGATGGGAGGAGTGCAAAAAGACTATGTCCTGGATGAATTGAATTCTTGATGATATTGCTAGCTCGCTTCCGTAGGCGGCTATCATAGATCGTATCAAGGTTCGGGAGTTTCATTCCTATGATCCTCTGAGCATTTTTGACGATCCGGATCAAAGCTTGTCGATTTTCTGTAGTGCAGCTGGAATACCACACTGTGATGCAGTAACAGAGGATGCTCTCTATTGTGCTCCTGTAAAAATTTACTAAGAGCTGAATTGGCACTTTTGTTTTTTTAAGTTTTCTTATGAAAAAAAGTCTCTGCTGTGCTTTCTTCACTAAGTGGGATGTGTTAATGGTCCATGTGAGATCCTTTGTTATGTGTAGACCCAGGAATTTGATGTCATTCACCCTCTCAACTTCCTCACCACTTTTGTAGAGGGGGGGTGCTGTTGTTTTCTTTACTCTCCTGTAGTCTACAACCATCTCCTTAGTTTTGGCAGTGTTCAGAACCAAATCGTTGCTCACACACCATTTGATTAGGTGTTGGACATCCTCTCTGTAGTGAGACTCGTTGTTTCCTGATATCCTTCCCACTATAGTGGTGTCATCGGCAAACTTCACTATGGTGTTAGAAGAGGGATGGATGGGTTTGCAGTCGTGTGTAAATAGGGTGAAAAGAGCTGGACTAAGAACACATCCCTGCAGTGCTCCTGTGTTAATGGTGATAACAGATGATGTATGACTGCCCATCCTGACATTCTGTGGTCTGTTAGTGAGGAAATCCAAAATCCATGAACAGAGTGTGGTGTTTAGACCCAGGTCATTCAGCTTGTTTACAAGTTTGTATGGCACGATGGTGTTAAACGCCGAGCTGAAATCTACAAATAGCATTCTAACATATGTATTGGGATGCTCCAAATGAGTAAGACTGGTGTGAAGTGCGATTGAGATTGCATCCTCTGTAGATCTGTTCCTACAGTAAGCAAACTCTAGGCTGTCCAGGTCAGCAGGGATGTTGGCTTTGATGTATGAAAGAACCAATCTCTCAAAGCACTTCATGATAATTGGTGTCAGAGCGACTAGGCGATAGTCATTCAGACATTTTACTGACCGTTTTTTAGGCACAGGAACAATATTAGTTGATTTTAGGCATGTTGGGACCACAGCCTGCTGCAGAGACAGATTGAAGATGCTTGTGAACACCCCCACCAGTTGGTCAGCACATGACTTCAACGTTCGACCTGGAACTTTGTCTGGTCCTGCTGCCTTATTTACATTGATCCTCCTTAGTGTGGATCTCACTTGATGGCGTTTGAAGACAGGTACCGGCTCCTCTATGGGTGATGTTGCTGTCTGGATTTCCATGCTGTTGGAGTGACCGTCAAAGCGTGCAAAGAACTGGTTTAGGGTGTCAGGAAGCGTGGCATCATGACCGGACAAGGAGGGGCTGTTCTTATAGTCCGTTAGCGCTTTAATGCCTGTCCACATACTGCGTGGGTTATTATCTTTAAAATGACCCTCAATGCGTTGTTGATACTTGTGTTTTGCTGCTTTTATGCCCCGCTTGAGATCTCTCCGAGCATTACTATAAGCCAACCTGTCCCCTGACCTGTAGGCAGCATTCCTCACTTTCAGTAATGAGTGTACATTTCAATCAAGCCATGGTTTTTGATTTGGGTACACCATGCTAGTCTTGGTCGTTAACACAGCATCAGTGCAGAAGGCTATATATGCTAAAACAGATGAGCTATATTCCTCCAGATCTGTGCTCGCAAACAGATCCCAGTCTGTATTTCCGAAACAGTCCTGCAGGCGTGCAGTAGATTCCTCATTCCAGACCTGGACCGTTTTGACAGTTGGTCTTGTTCTGCAGATAAAAAGTCTATAGGATGGCATCAGGACTATAGAGATTAGGGGTGGAACGGTACATTTATTCATATTGAACCGAATCGGTACGGGCGTCACGGTTCGGTGCACGAATTTACGCGGAGAATACACGGTATAAAAATAAAATAAAACTCTAAATAGCGATAAATTTCGCTCAATTCGCGTTTGGTCTGAACGCAGCATAATGAACAGCAAATTCAATATTGCAATGCTAAAGTGTGTGTGCGCGTGCGAGAGAGGGAGAGGCGCCAGGGCCGGCGCGTGCACTTCTGCCGCTCTAAGCGAAAAACAATTGTGCCGCCCCTCTATTTGCAACGTATACCAGCAACAACACACAAAGACCAATATGCATACATATAACGCAAAACCAGCAACAACACACAAAGACCAATAAGCCATAGGCCTACATATAACGCAAATAGTGCGCAACACGCGTGTGCCCAAAATGTCAACAAAGTTTATGCAGGAGGCAAATGCCTGCTGGCATTTTTCTTTAAGCAGTCATGACAGGACTTTTCCAAATAATCACATTTCACCTCCTCAAATTACTGTTGCAAATCTCTTTACACCACTTTATTATGTGCGTAAAACACACACAAATGAAATGTCCGCAAGCACGTTATATCATCAGCAGGTTCAGCATTTTAAATAACGACTAAAGAGCAAATAAAGCTTAACTTACGTTTCAGAAGCGCGCACGGCGGGCCTTCATCGCAGCAAAGGTCTTAACTGCATCCTCTATTGCGAGTCTCTGTGCCAATTCATGTTTTATGGAGATTGTTGCCAGTCCATTAAGTCTGTTCCCTGTTCACAAAACGTTCCCCATTCAAAGCAATCGGGACACATATGAAACAGCCAGCCACCGCTGTCAGCGAGCCGCCGTATTCAAGCACCGAGGGCGCGCGCGCCGCGCCCATACCTCCGGTTCAGTTTCCCGAGCACACGAAGTGCGGCGATCGGAACCCGGAGGCCATTCTGCCCCTAGCTGTACATGTAAAAGTATGGGAAGCGATTCCAGGGATATCAGAATGAGTGCTGAGCCGTGAGCACAATAAGACAGGGCTATTCGCTACAGTTCGCTCGCCGTCCCCCGCGCTTTCGAGCACGGACCGCGACGAAAGTGAATACGGAAGTAGCACATCTACTCCGTGCAGAAATAGCGAAACTGTTGTGCAAAGGGGCCATAGAACCGGCACCTCCTTCTCTGAGCGAGTCAGGCTTTTACAGTCGGTTCTATGGTCCCTTTGCACAACAGTTTCGCTATTTCTGCGCGGAGTAGATGTGCTACTTCCGTATTCACTTTTGTTGCGGTCCGTGCTCGAAAGCGCGGGGGACGGCGAGCGAACTGTAGCGAATAGAATGACTCAAGAGAGTCAGTAAAATGATCCGAACTTCCCATCACCCAGTCATGACTCGTGAGAGCAGGGGCTGCTGGGCGGCGGCAGCTCAGTAAATCATATAAATAACCTTTTTGGTGAATTGTTCATTTCCGGTTGGCACACATTTTGCCGCCCTTACATAAGTGCCGCTCTAGGCAATTGCCTAGTTCGCCTATATGGACGCGCCGGCCCTGAGAGGCGCGGGCGCGATCGAACCGTGTGTTTGTGTGTTTGTGTGTGTGTGAGAGAGAGGTGCGAGCTCGATCGAACTGTGTGTGTGTGTGTGCGCGCGAGAGAGGGAGAGGAGCGGGCGCGATCGAACCGTGTGTGTGTTTGTGTGTGTGTGTGTGTGTGTGTGTGTGTGTGTGTGTGTGAGTGAGAAAGAGAGGCGCGGGCGCGATCGAACAGTGGAAACACAAAAACGTACGTCATAGGACATCATTCAAACTGCAAAGTGTTTACATATATTTGTGTACACTCGCAATAAAACACAACATTGTGCTTTTGTCACACTCTAAACTCTTGTCAAACTGTAACCTACAACTGTCACCCAACCAAAATCACTCACACACACACACACACACACAGTTTTATTTTTAAGTTACACATTCTACATTGATTAAACAAGAAAATCAAATGTGGTTTTTAATGGTAGTATTATTTTATACGGAAATCAAATCAGATGAGAATAAAGTTAATAAAGTTAATTAAAATTAAAATTCGCGCTGGGACTGCACGGCGTATGAGGCACGTCCCCCCGGGTGGCGGATGGGGGGGTTACACCGTATAGTGTTGCGGACCAACGCAGTATAAGGGAAGGACACCCTGACAGAAAACCACTGGCCCTCCAAGCCTGGGGGTTGGGCAGAAGGCTAACAAACTACTCCCGGAAAACAAGCTTGTTACAGAAACAATGGACATCATATTGCAAGACGACCAGGGTGGAGCGGGGATCGCCGACATCGGCAGTATGACGACGATGGGTCAAAGTCTTAGGGAAGCCCAGCGCCCGACGAGATCTCTAGTGACACCCAAAAACATTTTCACCATTGGACACTGGAATGTGAGAACTATGTATAGAGGAGGAGCAGCAGCACAGATCGCGAGAGAGATAGAAAGGTACCAACTTGATGTACTGGGGATCGGCGAGTGTAGATGGACAGGAGCAGGCAGGATGAAGATGGCTACAGGGCAGACACTGGTTTATAGTGGGAATGAAGAACTGCATGAGGGTGGTGTTGCCATCATGATAAGCCAGCAAGCAGAAAAGTCACTCATGGAATGGACCCCCATCACCAAGAGGATAATAACAGCCAGATTCTACTCGAGATACAGGAGAGTGTCTGTTATTCAAGTGTACACCCCTCACAATGAGAAGGAAGAAGAGGAGAAAGAACAATTCTACCAGCAGCTACAGGAAACATTTGATGGATGTAACAAGAACGACATCGTCATCATCATGGGGGACTTCAATGCTAAAGTTGGAAGTGACAACAGCGGGTACGAGAGGGCAATGGGCGTGCACGGGCTAGGGACACAGAATGATAACGGGAGAAAGACTGTGCGAGTTCTGCCAGTTGAATGGACTTGTGATAACAGGAACATTATTCCCCCATAAGGACATCCACAAGGCAACATGGGTATCAGCGGATGGAAAAGCGAAGAATCAGATCGACCACCTTCTGATCAGAGGACAGTGGAGATTTTCTGTCCTGGACTCCCGAGTACAGAGAGGAGCTGATGCAAACAGCGACCACTACTTGGTGAGAATGCGCATCAAACTGCGCCTTAGTACCCACAGAAACAACAACAAGGTCAAGCCGAGGATAGAAGTAGAACGACTGAGAGATGAAGAGACGAGGAAGAAGTACTGCGAGGCAGTCACAAGCAAGTTGGAAAAGACCAGGAACGAGAGTGAAGACGTAGAGGAGGTATGGGAACAGAAGAGAAACGCCTACGTCAAGTCAGCAGAAGAGGTGCTCGGCTTCAGGAAAGGGAAGAACAAGCCGTGGATCAGCAATAACAACTGGAGACTGATCGACGAAAGAAAAGCCACCAAGATAAGGATCGAAAGTACCCGCTCAGAAAGAATTAAAAACAGAATCAGAGAAGAGTACAGGGAGAAGGACAAGGAAGTGAAGAGAAGTGTGAGAGAGGACAAGAGGAGGTGGATGTCAGAGAAAGCAGAGAGAGCACAGAAAGCAGCGGAAAACGGAAGGCAGAAAGAACTATACAATATTGTGAAACAGTTGACAGGACAGAGTACCAGACAAACCGCAGCAGTGAAGAGTAAGAACGGGGAGCTGCTAAAGAGTAAAGAGGTCAGACTAGAGAGGTGGAAGGAACATTTCCAGGAAGTTCTCAACAGGGAAACACCAGAAGAACCACCACAGGAGGAAGAGGAGGAAAGAGAGGAGATAGATATTCCAGTCGAGGTGCCAGATGTTGAAGAAATTAAGATCGCACTGAAGGCCCTCAAGAATGGAAAGGCCCCTGGAGTAGACCAAATCTCAGCTGAAATGCTTAAAGCAGACACCGAACGGACCAGCTTAGAACTGAAACGGATTTTTGGCCTCATTTGGGACCAAGAGACAGTTCCAGCACAATGGACCAAGGGACTCATTTGCAAAATTCCAAAGTGAGGAAACCTTCAGAGTTGTGGAAACTGGAGGGGGGTTACTTTGTTACCTCTGGCCAGCAAGGTGCTCAGCAAGATACTCATTAACAGAATACAAAATGGAGTAGATTTATTGCTCCGGAAAGAACAAGCCGGCTTCAGGAAGGGCAGAGGAACTGTCGACCAGATATTCATCCTTAGGAATATCCTGGAACAAGTCAACGAATGGAATGCTACACTGTACGTCCACTTCGTCGACTTTGAAAAAGCGTTCGATTCCATACACCGAGACACCCTTTGAACCATCATGAGTCAGTATGGAATCCCTCAGAAGCTGATCCAGATGGTCAAGACCCTTTATGAGGACTTTCAGTGCTCCGTTATGGACGCGAACGAGACAACAGACTGGTTCCCAGTGACGACAGGAGTGAAGCAGGGGTGCTGCATGTCAGGATTTTTGTTCCTCCTGGTAATCGACTGGGTAATGCGGAGAACTTTGGAGGGTGAAAGAACTGGAATCCGATGGGACTTCAATACCATGCTGGAAGACCTTGACTTTGCAGATGACCTTGCCCTTCTATCTTCAACAATGGATCACATTCAGCACAAAACAACCAGATTAGAGGTCAATGCAACCAAGGTTGGCCTAAAACTGAATGACAAGAAGTGCAAGATAATGAAGGTCAATAGCAAGAGCAACAACAAGCTGAAGGTTGGAGAAAGCGAGGTAGATTAGGTGGAGAGCTTCACGTATCTGGGTGCAAACGTCACTAAGGATGGCGGAGGCACAGTGGATGTCAAGAAAAGAGTGGCACTGGCAAGCGCGCAGTTCAAAAGGCTATCAAACATATGGCAAGCCAGCGATATCAGCAGGAAGACCAAAACCTCCCTTTTCAAGAGCTTAGTACTTTCGGTTCTGCTTTATGGATGCGAGGCCTGGAAACTAACCAAAGGAGAGGAGAAGAAGCTAGACATATTCCAGACCAAATGCTTACGGAAGCTTTTCAAGATTCGATGGCAGCAACACGTCTCCAACAAGTCCGTTCTAGAGATGGCAGAAACAAAGAAAATCAGTGAGGAGGTGAGGAGACGGAGATGGAACTGGATCGGCCATGTGCTGATGAAGGACAGAACTGACGACTGTGCTGTGGCCCTCGGGTGGACACCTGAAGGAAGAAGGAAAAGAGGCCGCCCAAAAACAACTTGGCGGCTAATGGTGGAATTGGAACGAAACGGTGCAGGCTGGAACACGTGGAACACAGCACGACGTGCAGCTGCAAACCGAACCCAATGGAGGAGTGATGTCCAAGTCTTGTGTGCCTCCTGGCACGGAGAGAGTTAAGTAATTAAAATTAAGAAAAACAAATATATTGATCTGAAATATAGCAAATTAATTTTTAATTAATTCAGGTACAATTACCAAACATATCACAAGGTCTTTTTGTCTTTTTATTAATTTAATTAATAAACTAATTAAATTATATAAAACTATTGTCAGTGCACTACAAATAAACTGGTTCTATGCCTTTATTAATAAAACTTATTTCAAAAATACAAGGCTTAAGACATTTATAAAAATGCCTTCTGCATTTTTGTTTTGCTTTTCACTCCATTGTACCGAAATCGTACCGAACCGTGATGTCTGAACCGAGGTATGAACCGAACCGTGACTTCTGTGTACCGTTCCACCCCTAATAGAGATGTGATCTGACAATCCCAGGTGTGGAGATGGGGCTGCTTTATAAGCTCTTGGTATGTTGGTGTATACTTGATCCAATATATTATTATCTCTGGTCGGAAAGTGTATACTGGTGTATAATTGGGGCATCACCGTTTTTAAATCCACATGATTAAAGTCCCCTGCTACAATCACAGCTCCCTCCGGGTGTGCATCCAGCTGGCTGTTGATAGCTTCATGCAGCTCCTCTAGCACTAGCTTAGCATTAGCCCGTGGTGGTATATAAACAGCTGTGATAACAATAGCATTAAACTCTCTCGGGGTGTAAAAAGGTCTACATTTCAGTGACAAATATTCGATGTCCAAAGAGCAACGTGACCTAATAATGTCCACCGATGTTCACCAGTCATTATTAATGTATATACACACTCCGCCGCCTTTGTTCTTACCAGAGTTGTCCGTTCTGTCTGCTCTGTATACGGAGTGGCCCGCTAGCTCGATAGCCGCATGGGGAACAGCGTTATCCAGCCAAGTCTCTGTGATTACCATAACACAGCTGTTCAGGTGATGTGAAATAATCCTAAATCTCATTTTGTCCATCTTATTCACGAGTGACCGGGCATTTGTAAGAAAGAGACTCGGAAGCTCTGGTCTGTGTGGGTTAGCTTGTAGCCTAGCCCGTACCAAAGAGTATAGAAGAACAAGAGGCGAAACTCAATTGAATGTTCCATTGCAACAAAAGCGCGCAGCAGCAGCGCTACGCTTCCGCCATTTTGGGGTGAAAGCGACTCGGCAGTCCACTAGTGTTGATGTGTCGTTCGTGAACGAGCCGCTCTACAAGCCGATTCTTTGAAAAGAGCCGAACTTCCCATCACTATCAACTAGCTTTTTGCTGTCGCTATGGCAATATCAGCTGCTTTGTAATTTTTTTTATTTTTTTTAAAGTACATTAAAGATCAAATCCAAACTGAATGATGACAACACAGAATACAATCACTAGACTAGTGATCATCAAATCTCTTTTAACAGTTTATTTCACAGACTTAGACAAGTTTTCTACCTTTTCCCCACAAAATCTTTAGTATTATCATTACAAACACTGAATTAACACCAACATATAAAATGAAGTAAAGGACATGCTATATCAGATAATTGGAATGTTGGACAATAAATATATATAACAGCAATAGAATAGCTTTACAGTCAACTGTTTTTTTTTCTCAGTAGCCTACTATCTTATATTAATGACTGTTAAAGCAAGACTATGTAAACAAAAAAACAGCCACTTTCCATCATGTTCTATAAGATCATCATGTTTGTAGCATGATCCAGGGGATTAAAACGTACAAAATATATTTCAGGCCTAGTGGAGTTGGTAACTAATAATAGTAGTAAATGTGTAAAGTTGGATAAAATGGAAATACTCAATAAAGCAAGGAAAAACTACCTCAAAAAACTGTTATCTGTGCTGTTGTCCAATGACTCCAGATGGAATTTTCACCCCAAAATAGCGGCCGCGCTACCGAAGCGCCACCTAGTGGATGTTACCAAAAAAACATCAGAGTTTCGCCTCTTGTTCTTCTATACTCTTTGCCCGTACTCCGGCTCTCTTTCCCCGCTTTTGCTTCCGGCCTCTTCGCTGTCTTTGACGCCTCACAGACGGTATGATGAGTGTTCCGCTAAGCTCCTTAGAGCGCAGAATCTCCGGTGAAATTAAATTTAAGTTTACAGGTAAGTAATCCTGATACTGACTCCCGATTTTAAGCAGTTCAGCTCGTCCATAGTGTAATTGATGAGTTAGTGCCTGATAGAATAAACTAAAAATACTTAAACAAACAAAAACGCTGCTGTATATCTGGGAGCTCCGAGCCGCTGCTTCTGCACGCGCCGCCATCTTTGCCAAGGTTAAACCGAGGTCCTGACTCTCTGTGGTCATTAAAAATCCCAGGATGTCCTTCGATAGAGTAGGGGTGTAACTCCTGCATCCTTCATTCTTCACTCATCTGTGCGTGTCTCGTCATAAAGTTGCTCCGGATACTTTGACGTGTGTCTGGTGTGGGAGTGGCATAGGTTAGTTGTCACAACAAGTGAGAAAGGTTGACATGGAGCAGTTCAATCTTGAACCTCCGGGGAATCACCCGTTAAAAAAAAAAGATGAACAGAGGAGAGTCTGCTGGCAAAAAGAGAATGTGACAGAGCTCGTAATAAAACAAGAAACAACATCGGCTGGGCTTTTCGAAGATGGTGAGAACTGAGGGAATTGAAATGTTGTAAAAGCGACGCAGAGATTTAGTTTTTTTTACTCAACAGGTGTGAAACAGATAAACTGACATATGTAGCTCTCTAAAAGAGTTCAATGTAAAGCATTATCTACTGTGAAGTGTCATTTCATTATGGGTTGTTGTTGCCCTGTGCTGGAATTTATTTTCGAGGAAGTACTGTGTCTATTAATGGGTAACGCTACAGTAACGTTTTCAGCTAGTCAGCTTGAGATTCTTGCAATCTAAACTGGTTATAACTCTTAAGCCTAGAAGGGAATGTTTTATAAGCAGTAGGTTAACCATATTCATCTGCACAGGTACGCAGGGCCAAAGCACAACCAAAACAATGTTCTTACGCAAAATGCATGCAGTTTTGTTTTTTAATTGCTAGAGGGCCAAAAATTTACATGGTGAATGTAAATGCTAATTGAATGATACTTATTTATTTATTTGTTTATTTATTTATTTATTGCAGGGACAGTGTGTCACAGTCTTCGTCTGCACCACTCTGTCTTCGTCTGTACTACACTTCCCAGAATCCCTCGTGTCTTCACACCTGCACTCACTCCCTCATTTACCCACCTGTTCATCGTCACCCGTGTCACCTCTGCTCACCTCGTTATTGTTGATTTGTGTCTGTATTTAGATTCCTTCTGTTCAATTAGTCCTTGTCGATTCTTGGCTGTTACGTTGTGGTAATGTTACGTTGCTTTTATGTTGCATCGTGTGTGTACCCTCTGCCCGTTTGCCTGCCTGTACCTGTTTGTGTTATTATAAGTAAAACGTTTGAATTGGAGCCTTTTGACTCTGCTTCTGCTTCTGCCCGCACCACACCCGTGACAGAAGAACCGACCACATCATGAGCTGGGAGCCTTTGGCCCTGGATAGTCGCGATCTGTTCGACTACTCGTGGAAGTTTTTTCCTCTCGCCGTCTTCTGCTCTCTAAACGATGAGACGATTAAGGCGTGTTACCGGCTTTGGGCTAAGACAGTAGATCCTAGGGAGCTCCCAGATCTCTCCGGTCTGGACTGGAGAGAGGCACTCTCCAGATGGCTTCCACGCCATAACATCTGATCGGCACATCGTCTCTCCTGAATTCACTTCTGGTCCTGAGTCTCGTTCCACCGCGACTTGTCCGGTCTGAGTCTCGTTCCGCCGAGACTTGTCCGGTCTGAGTCTCTTCCCGCCTAGACCGTCCTTCCTGGGTCTCTTCCCGTCGAGCCTGCGCTTTGCGTCAGCCCTGCCGAGCCTGCGCTCCCCGTCAGTCCTGCCAAGCCTGAGCTTCACGTCAGTCCAGCCGAGCCAGCGCATCTCGTCATGCTCGCCGAGCCAGAGACTGTTCACGTCATGCACGTCGAGCCAGAGACTGTTCACGCCATGCACATCGATCCAGAGACTGTTAATGTGATGGTTCCCAAGCCTGTCACTGTCCCTGAGCGTGTCCCGGTCCCAGTCCCTATCCTAGAGCCTATCCCAGAGGCTTTTACTGACTCTGTCATTCCCCCCAAGAATCTTTTGGGGGGGGGGGGCATATGTCCTCGCCGTGGCCGCCCAAAGGCCCACAGCCACCTGAAAGGTCCTCTCTGCCATGGCCGCCCGCAGGGTCGTCTCCACCACGGCCGCCCGAAGTGTTGTCTCCACCATGGCCACCCGAAGGGGCGTCTCCGCCATGGCCGCCTGCACTGCCTGCTCCACCCTGGCTGCCTGCACAGCCTGCTCCACCCTGGCCGTCTGCACTGCCTGCTTCGCCCTGGAGGCTTCCTGCCACGGATAGGCCACACCCTGGTCAGCCTTCAGGGTGCCCACCCCTGTTGATGTTTTACGGCGCGAGGTCGCGTGCGTACTGTCACAGTCTTCGTCTGTACCACTCTGTCTTCATCAGCACTACCCTTCCCATAATCCCTTGTGTCTTCACACCTGCACTCACTCCCTCATTCACTCCCTGTTCATTGTCATCATCATCCGTGTCACCTGTGCTCACCTCGTTATTGTTGATTTGTGTCTGTATTTAGTTTCCTTCTGTTCAGTTAGTCCTTGTCGGTTCTTGGCTATGTTACGTTGTGGTAATGTTACGTTGCTTTTATGTTGCATCGTGTGTGTACCCTCTGCCCGTTTGCCTGCCTGTACCTGTTTGTGTTATTATAAGTAAAACGTTTGAATTGGAGCCTTTTGACTCTGCTTCTGCCCGCACCACACCCATGACACAGTGCATATTAATAAACATTTCTGTCAATATGCCAGAGTTAGCCAGAAGGCTATTTTTCATCTGCAGTCCCTAGACAGATGGTAAAAGTCACCCTAAATAAAATTTAAAAAAATTAAAAACATATTTACATAACAATATAAAAATTGTCTTGTAACCTTCATTTCAAACTTTTTTTTTAAATATAAAACAATCAGATATATATTGGATGTATTTTGTCTTTCAGATATGGAGCAAATCCCTTTTTTAATCTATCTAAAAACATGTTGTATGCAATCATACGAGTTAATACACATCTTGTTTAGATTTCTAGATTGTAGATTTTCATCAACGATTTCATGTGAATTCACCATTGCGTAAAGTTATCATGAATTCTCAATAAATCAGGTTGTAAAGTTCATCTTAGAACGATGGGAACTCAAAGTTTGTCCAATATGAAACCACACGAGAGACAGCAATTATTTCTAAAAACACACACACATTATCAGCGATATAAAAAAGACACCTTCCTCATCAGTTATTCTGAAGAGTCGTTGTCGTCTGTGAGAGAATGACTTTTCTGATCTTCTCTTCTTGTCGTTGCTCCTGAACTCCTGTAAAAAAACGAAAAGAAAACAGAATCTCAAAAAGACAACAGTATTTTCCAGTAAGTTTGGGGTTGAAGTGCAAGGTCAATATATCAGTGAACATCACAGGTTTATGTGATTATTTCAAACAGTTAAAACTGCTAATCAACAAAAAATGCAGTTGCACAGATTTTTAAATTGTGCTTTGTAAGAAATTGTTGAACAGTTTTATTGTGCACATATTGCCATTGGAGTGATATTGTGCACATATTGCCATTGGAGTGATATATTTAGTTTTTGTGAGACGCTGTTGTGTTTCTGGATGTCTTTCATCATCTGTTCTTCACTAGATCTACTAGATCATCTGAGGGATTTGACTGAATCAAGATGCTGCTGATCATTGAAGCTCTTCTTCTCATTTTAGCTGCTCTAGGACAGGTAAGCTTGTGTTCTAGTATGAATATAACAGACATTAATACTGATGATGTGATCATTATGATTTCTGTTTCTGCAGGATCACAGCGCTGCTGCTGTTGAAGGACAGATATTTCCATTGGATATGGCACCGAATTCTGTCGATGACTATTATTTCGGCTGTAGAGAGAAAATGGCACATCTGGTGAAGACAAAATATCTGAAGGAGGAAATCAACAACTCAGCTAAATTTAGATATTATTGGCAAAATAGTGAAAATATTGTCAAGTTTCCAAAAGATCACTTAACAAGGAATCAATTAATCGCCATTCACGTGTACACTGGTAAATACATATATCGTCAATTTAATGAAGAAACGCGTTATGGTAAAAACCATTACAAACACAAGACATTCAAATGGTATTCACTTTACTTTCTGGTAACAGAAGCAATACAGATTCTGAAGAAAACACAAAATAAGTGTTATCACACTTATCGTGGTAATACAGTTGAATTTATTAAGAACGTTCTGAACACAGAGGTTCGTTTCGGCTCATTTACATCCTCCTCTCTTGATCGCAAAGTAACTCAAGATTTTGGAACCAAATCTTGTTTTGAAATCTACACTTGTGAAAGTGCTGAGCTGACAAAATACTCTCAGTATCCTTACATTAAAGAGGTGCTGATTCCTCCATATGAGTTGTTTAAAGTCACTGCTGTCAGAACAAAAAAATATAATAAAAATCTCTGGTGTGACACTGTGTTCAATTTGAAAAGCTCTGGAAAAGTAAGTTACCAGAACTGTGCTCTATTCAATAAACCATAAAAACATACAATGTTTTGCATTGAATTTGAATGGCTCTGAATTTACATGATTTAATCATGTACATCAGTTCCACACAAATCAATATAAAAAAAATGTTCCTCCTGATTTCAATAATTATTTGTCAGATAAAATACAATTTGTTTGCATAATTTTAACATAGAAATAAATGTATTTTATGTGACGTCTCTAATTCATTTCTTCATTTACATCTTTTTCCATCACATTACTGAAACATTTTAGTGCTTCACAATATGTATTGTGAAAGGGCTATACAAATAAATGTGAATTGCATTGAATTGGACTCTCTGGGTGTTTGGCATGATAATCGATAAGACACTGTTAATGTATTTGGTCTTGGCGGAAAAGATCTGCAACATTTGAGAACGGTTCAAAAATTCCAAAAACAAAGGATTCGATAAGACACGTGCACTCTTATGGATTTCCTGTAGCTCAAACAGTAGAGCGCCAAGGTCATGGGTATGAAGGTATTTTTTGGTGCAAATCAACTGAACGCATGTAACAGTGAAATTTGTAGTTGTAGAGAATAGCCACACATGTGTATCAGTAAATTTGAAGTCACAGAGAGAAAAGTTTTAAGAGTTGCAAACTTGTAGACTTTCTTTCTCTTCCACAAACACAACACAACAGTTACACCTTCTCAAATTCTTCATTGCAGGTGGACAAATCCTATTCTACAAATCACAAATCAAGAAACTTTTTTTCACAAATCAACACATTTTTGCTACAGTGATTATGCAGGGACGGCCCAAGCCTTTATGGCCTTAATTTTATTTGGGTGCCCATGGTGCCGCCAATATCATTGACTAATGTCAATGCTTGATTATTCGCAGACTACAAAACACACTGTATTATCAATTTTATTAGTTGTAGCTGTGTTGCTAACATCAATGTCTGCCTGGCATGTTTTTACCCTCATACGGTTTCAAATTATAACAGTAGCAAACCCACAATTGTGGCCAGGTCTTAATTTGCACTTTAATATTCAAAGTCTTACATTACTAAGTGGTGTACTGAATGTGGTGTACTAAATAGACCAGCAGACAATGCATTTACTGTAACTAGTTAACAACTTTAATTGCTTTTGGTAAAAAAAAAAAAAAGTGCAAATGTGCAGAAAAATTAACTAAATAACTTTAAATAAACAGTATCTTTTATATAAAAAAACAATAATTTAATTAAAAAACTGACTGCAGAAGAAAGAAATTGATACATGGAGAGCGAGTAGCCTAATAATGGCAGAATTTTTATTTTTGGGTGAACTATCCATGTATAAGCTGCTGTCCCATTAAGAACTGTACACTTATAAAACAGTGACAGACGCAACTGATTACTTTCTCTTTAGACAACCAACTATGTTTACTTTGGTTGAAGTCCAGTAATCGGGCGCTGTTTGACAGGGTTTTAGTGTGCGTGCACGCTCGGTGTGTGTGCGCTCAGAAAAAAAAAAAAAAACACATGTCAAAACAGCACGGGAATGAAATGTTTAACCGGCAAGGCTTTAAAGTAAATGCAAATAATAAACGTTTGTGATTGCGAATAAGTGCAGTGTCCCGTGAGTAACTCTAATGATGCGTTGCGTTGATGCGAATGTCTGTCGAGTTACAGGTCACGGTCAGGGTCTATGCTGCCCTACAAAGGCAAAAGACCTTAACTCGCTAGAGTGTGGAACTGAGAAAAATGACTTTAAAGATTTTTAGTTGTCCCGCCAAATTAATTATAGGTAGGACACTGAAAATCGGGCAATTAGATGTTTAAGTAATGAAAATTATCTACATAAAAAAATCTTGAGCTCAAACTTGACTTTTGACCACTATTTTAAAGTTACTGTACTCTGCCTTTGTATTGTCAGCAAAAAGTGAGAAGTCATGCCAAGGCAAAAGGCAGTAACTTCCACATTATCAATATTTGGTTGCTGATCACCATTAACAAAATCATTATAGCAACACCTGTATAAAATCTAGTGATCATGGCATTTATTTTGTATGATTTACAATTATAGCCATCTACTTATTGCTATCCTGTGCTTTGGTTGCATTCTGGTGGCCCTAATTAATACATTTATTCATTTAGCTGACGCTTTTATCCAAAGCGACTTACAATTGCTATATATGTCAGAGGTCGCACACCTCTGGAGCAACTAGGGGTTAAGTGTCTTGCTCAGGGACACATTGGTGTCTCACAGTGGATTCGAACCCGGGTCTCTCACACCAAAGGCATGTGTTTTATCTATTGCGCCATCACCACCCTAATAGCCCCTTAGACATGACAAAATACCTCCATAGGGGTAATGAGTATTTTCAAGTGGTACCGAGTGGCATAAGACTTGCTAAACATGCGCTCAAAAAGATCACGATAAAACAGATCCTCGCGCACATTCGACCTGGAGACTGGTTTATAGCGGTGGATCTGAAAGACGTATATACTTTCACAGGCGCTTACCGAGATTCGTGTTCGAAGGTGTCACGCTCCTCGTCTGTTCACGAAAAGTAGCCTACGCAGTGCTTTCCTCCTTGAGACTCAGTAGGGAGCGCGTTCTGGACTACCTAGACGACTAATGCATTTATAGCACAACCTTCTGTGTTCCGCTTCTTTTCAGTATGCGGTGGTTTCAGCTGTCTGGCATATTATTGTGCTTGTGCACTTCGCTCGTCCCGCGGATTTATTCCGGACGCTGTGATTGTATGTATAACCTGCTTGTAAAAGCTAGTCTGATGTTGTATGCACCAACACTTCTTGCTTCCTTATGTTGTATGCACCAACATACCCTTGTTGCTTAATTATTATCACTCCCTGTGATATATTAGTCCCGCGTCGGCTCGACCGTGTTAAGGGCGGTGCTGAAGGCGCCTGCGAAGTTTTGGCACTCTGCCAGCTAGATGCATGATTGTTTCAACCAGGTCCGGTATCCGAACTGGGTGAGGCGGGGCTTTAGTTCTTTGTTGTATTCACCTGCTATGACATGTGTAACATTTTTCTGTCATCTCTGCATATATCCTTTGCGATCGTTATCGCACGTTTGTCGATGCGGGTTCATACTAAATGTTCTGACCGCATTAGTGCAGGACAAAGCTCTGAGGACATCAGAAGACAAGGACTGATGGCAGCTGTACAAGTTGCTACACAGGCTACATCATAATGTAAATTTTAATGGAGAGTAAAACAAAGGCAGACCACCGTATAATCTGGTAGGTAGCATTATTTAATAGAACGCCGGCACCGTAACTTCATATTGACGCGCTGCTAAACAAAGGCAGAGTACCGTAACTCAAGTGTGAGCGTTCCAAAACAAAGCCAAAGAGCCGTAACTGGTGTTACGGTGTTCTGCCTTGGTTTCTCATGGGCTTTTGGAAGTTACGGTTAAGACAACCCATTATTTTCTCGAAAAAACAACGGATTTGACTCAAGATACTTATCCACATGATAAAGGAGGTCTTGAATGTGCCAAAAATATAAATAACTCATTTTCGACCAAAAACGAAGTTACGGTCTTTTGTCTTTGCACGGCAGTATGGTCGGACCATAGTTTGGGGGCCCCCTAGTAGCGACGGGGCCCTAAGCAGCCGCTACGTTCACGTATAAAGAGGGCCGGCTCTGGGCCTACACAAAGTGAATGCCTCCAATCATTCAGTCATTGACGAATGCACAAAACGTGCGAACTAATAAAAACATTATGAACTTTACGAAACGATACACAATTGTAGTTTAAGTTCGCGCTGAAACTATATTTACCTTTTTTGAAATAATACATTAAACCTGCTGAGAAACAAGGAGCGTGCACTAAAATGAGCAGTTCCACGCGTATGCCCGGGAAACTCATGAATATTCATGTAGGCTCCGCCCACTGCCTCTACAGATGCACAAGTCACTTTTGCTCCACATTTCACATGGCTTAATAGTGCAAAAGGCAGAGCGAAAAACTGTTTGAGATTCGTCGCAGCAGATTCAAGCAGTTGTAGTTATGTAATTGTGTGTGTGCTAGAAAAATATACAAGACATTTGTGAGAAAATATTCTGTGCAACTCTCATTGGATAAATTCACATACTGATTTGCGGATGAGCAAAGTTTCTCCATGACTTCACATTTTTTGATGCGGGTGTTTAAATGCGTTTTGCACCATATTCACTGCAGCAAAAATGTGAGCATACGAGTTTCTTAATTTGTGATTTGTAGAATAGGATTTGTCCACCTGCAATGAAGAATTTGAGAAGGTGTAACTGTTGTGTTGTGTTTGTGGAAGAGAAAGAAAGTCTACAAGTTTGCAACTCTTAAAACATTTCTCTCTCTGACTTTTTTTTACTGATACAGACTGTCACAGGTGTTCAGTTGATTTGCACCAAAAATACCTTCATACTATGGGTTCGATTCCCAGGGAAAGCAAGAACTTATAAGAATGTAAAAATGGGTACCTTAAAATGCAATGTAAGTCGCTTTGGATAAAAACGTCTGCCAAATGCATACATGTAAATGTAAATAGATTCCTTTGTATGCATTTTAATATGACTTTAAACCATTCAAGTGCAAGAATACGCGCACACAAAGACATCCAAAAAAGACACACCTCCAAAGCACACGCAAGGAAAAGATGGCTTTTAACCATTCAGGCACAAGAAGACTTGTGCTCTATTTTTTGTGCTTGCGCACACATCTAAAACGAGCACACAGAAAGTTGCCTCTCACACTGTGTAGTGCGCAATACTGAACTGAGTTCTCTTCTGAGTTGTCTTTTTGCAATTGAACGGACAAATACACACAAAAATATGTCAAAATATCCTCGTAAACAGTCAGTTATGTCTTAAGTGAACGTAAACAGTTGACATTAAGTTTTACTTCTGCCCACTCCATTTCAAGCATAAGTGTATAAGTTATTACTATTATTATTGTATATCTTTTCTGTTGTTGCACTATTTGCTTGAAATAAATAAATAAATATATAAATAAAGAAAGAAAGAAAACGCAAGTGTAACAGTATAATGGATTCGTGCTGCTCTTAAAGTGACAGCAGCCTAATATTCCTGCTGCCATCTCTATAATAACATTTCTCAAACAACAAAAGGCAAAGAGAAAATTCATTCGCTGTACTTCACTAAATAACTTTTGTAATTTGTAATGTATATTTTATTTATAAAGTGCAGTGTTATTTTGCATTTGATGACAGTTTCTGTACCTGAATACCTGAAAATCTTAGTACACTGTTTATTCAGTTGTATCTTTGTTCAGTTGTATTTATTTGTGCAATTGCTAATTTGTTGTTTTTTTAATTACTGAGTGTTTACTCGTCTTTAATAATGCTTGAAATGTATATTAGGCTAGTTGTTTTTGCTATGGTATTTTTAAACCAAAGACAAAAGTTCCTTGTGTAAGTGTTCTTTAGCCTGTTTATATTTGTTCATGATATTCAGCTACAATGAAATTGTTGCAATAAGACTTATAATAAATGTGAATGATTTCTAAGTTGTTGTTGACATGATACAGTGTCATTTTAATTAACATTTAAACCCAAACTTCTCAGAACTAGCTCACGTTCTGGCAAGGTTCTCTCAAAGTTATGAATTCTTCCAGAAACGTTAATAGAATGTGTTTTTTTGTTTTTTTACTACTCATTTCAGAATGTTCAAAAAGTAACATTCCCTTAATGTTTGAAGAATGATGAAATGAAATGTTTCCTTAAAGTCTGCATATCCAAGAAAAATGCATGCTTTTTCCAATCTGCTGTCAACTGCATGATGTTACAATGGATGTTTTTGCACAGTAGGCCGAAAGGTTTTGCTCAGCAAGAACAAAAATTAGCAGGAACATTGGTGGCAGGCTTGATCAAGTCACGTCGTACGGCAACTAAAGACTTACATTTCAACTTTGTTATCTTTTGAAAAAAGATGAGTGCTGATGACAGGAAAAAAAAAGAAGTACATTTTGTCATTTGGAAGATTGCAACATACATGTTAAAGTATTTTAATGACCTGCACAGTTCAGGTCACTTCTGTCCCACATGAACACAGTGCCATAGCAGACATGTTTCGGATCTCTTCTTGTTTTGATGACAAGTTTTGGTTGCAAAAAGAGAGATGTTACCGAAAACTTGATAAAACATGATGAAATCAGCCTAAATGAAGCACTTTGCTCAGAAGTGCATCGAAACTTGCATCCTTTTTGTGTTTATACTTCAGAATCTGAGTAAAAGGTACATTGCCAGCAGCCATATCACCCTGTAGCCCAAGACTGGTTGCCCACTGAAGTTGAGCAGGGTTGAGGCTGGTCAGTACCTGGATGGGAGACCTCCTGAGAAAACCAGGTTGGTGCTGAAAGAGGTGTTGGTGAGGCCAGCAGGGGGCGCTCACCCTGTGGTCTGTGTGGGTACTAATGCCCATAGTGATGGGGACACTATACTGTTACAAGCACCGTCCTTCAGATGAAACGTTAAACCGAGGTCCTGACTCTCTGTGGTCATTAAAAATCCCAGGATGTCCTTCAAAGAGTAGGGGTGTAACTCATCCTTCATTCTTCACTCATCTGTGCGTGTCTCGTCATAAAGTTGCTCCGGATACTTTGACGTGTGTCTGGTGTGGGAGTGGCATAGGTTAGTTGTCACAACAAGTGAGAAAGGTTGACATGGAGCAGTTCAATCTTGAACCTCCGGGGAATCACCCGTTAAAAAAGAAAAAAGATGAACAGAGGAGAGTCTGCTGGTAAAAAGAGAATGTGACAGAGCTCGTAATAAAACAAGAATCAACATCGGCTGGGCTTTTCGAAGATGGTGAGAACTGAGGGAATTGAAATGTTGTAAAAGCGACGCAGAGATTTTGTTTTTATTACTCAACAGGTGTGAAACAGATAAACTGACATATGTAGCTCTCTAAAAGAGTTCAATGTAAAGCATTATCTACTGTGAAGTGTCATTTCATTATGGGTTGTTGTTGCCTTGTGCCGGAATTTATTTTCGAGGAAGTACTGTGTCTATTAATGGGTAACGCTACAGTAACGTTTTCAGCTAGTCAGCTTGAGATTCTTATAATCTAAACTGGTTATAACTCTTAAGCCTAGAAGTGAATGTTTTATAAGCAGTAGGTTAACCATATTCATCTGCACAGGTACGCAGGGCCAAAGCACAACCAAAACAATGTTCTTACGCAAAATGCATGCAGTTTTGTTTTTTAATTGCTAGAGGGCCAAAAGTTACAAAAGTGAACGTAAATGTTAATTGAATGATACCATGTCAAATTTTCTTCCATTGTCTTGTAACCTTCATTTCAAACTTTTTTTTTTTTAAATATAAAATAATCATATATATATTGGATGTATTTTGTCTTTCATATATGGAGCAAAACCCTTTTTTAATCTCTCCAAAAACGTGTATGTATATATATATATATATATATATATATATATATATATATATATATATATATATATATATATATATATACATACATACATACAGTATATCTAAGTTTAGATATAAGTTTGGGGTACAAGATCAATATATCAGTGAACATCACAGGTTTATGTGATTATTTCAAACAGTTAAAACTGCTAATCAGCAAAAAATGCATTTGCATGTGTTTTGTAAGCAATTGTTGAACAGTTTTATTGTGCACATATTGCCATTGGAGTGATATATTTAGTATTTGTAAGACGCTGTTGTGTTTCTGGTCCCAGATCATCTGAGGGATTTGACTGAATCAAGATGCTGCTGATTATTGAAGCTCTTCTTCTCATTTTAGCTGCTCTAGGACAGGTAAGCTTGTGTTCTAATATGAATATAACAGACATTAATACTGATGATGTGATCATTATGATTTCTGTTTCTGCAGGATCACAGAGCTGCTGTTGCTGCAGGACAGATATTTCCATTGGATATGGCACCGAATTCTGTCGATGACTATTATTCCGGCTGTAGAGAGAACATGGCACATCTGGTGAAGACAAAATATCTGAAGAAGGAAATCAACAACTCAGCTAAATATAAAATTAGTTGGCAATTAGGTGAAAATTTTGTCAAATTCAATCCAAACTATCAGCTGACAAGGAATCATTTAATCGGCATTTATGTGTACAGTGATAGTAATGTATATAATCTTTTTAATACTGACACTCGTTACGGTAAAAAACAGTACAAACACGATACATACAAATGGTATTCCCTTTACTTTCTGGTAACAGAAGCGATACAGATTCTGAAGAAAACACAAAATAAATGCATGTTAACGTATCGTGGTACAAATGCTGAATTTAATAAGAACGTTCTGAACAAAGAGGTTCGATTCGGTTCATTTTCATCCTCCTCTCTTGATCTTAATGTAGCTCGAGGTTTTGGAAGTAAATCTTGTTTTGAAATCTACACTTGTGAAGGTGCTGGTATCTCAAAATATTCTAAGTATCCTCATGAGAAAGAGGTGCTGATTCCTCCATATGAGAAGTTTAAAGTCACTGCTGTCAGAACAAGAACATATCAGTACAATCTCTGGTGTGACACTGTGTTCACTTTGAAAAGCTCTGGAAAAGTAAGTTACCAGAACTGTGCTCTATTCAAGAAACCATACAAGTAATGATCTTAATAAGTATTTGTCAGCAGACAATTTATGATCACTTATAATTGTTCTGAAATAAACATTCTGAAATAAAACATTTATATTGTCCTTAAAGTGATTTTTTATGTGTACCTATTAATTTCTTCATTTACACTTACATGTATTTGCATTTCAATTTTAGTGCTTGCCATCTAGTTAACTGCCAGCAATAAAATATTAACTGCTAAAAATGACCTTCTGGGCGCAATGCAGAATGAAGATACTGGTTTAGTTATATTGAAAGCACACCCTCAGTTACATCTGAACGATGATCATTTTAAGGAAATAGTTTTTGGGAAAAGGGTAACTTTTCTTAAATTGGTGTTGGCATTTAAAATAATAAAGAAAAAATGTTCCTCGGTACCTGACAGAGTATTATGTATACTTGTAAGAGATGTGCACAGTCATTCCACTAGGGGGAGTAGCACTGATATCTCTCCTTGTAAATTTAAGAGTTTAAGATCTTAAAGAAGATTTTTTTAAAAAAATATTTGATTTATATAGCCTGGAATGGTATACCTTGTTGTATAAAGCAGATAAAAGTTTTTTTTTTTTTAAAAGGAAGGAAAAAACATGGGCCTTTTTATCATTCATTTACAGGTGATGCAGAACGTCTCGGTTACGTATGTAACCCTCGTTCCCTGAGTAGGGAACGGAGACGTCTCGTCAGAGGAGTTTCCAACGAATTGGGATCACGCTAGGGAGACCAACTGCCTTCGAGTGAACTAAAACGAGCCAATAAACATTGGCATGCAAGATTTGCATTCCGCGCGCCGCCTACCAGTGCGGGTATAAAAGCGGAAGCAAACGCACGCATCTTTGCTTTTCGCTGAGGAGCCGGACGGTGTCCAGTCCTCCGCGAAGGTGCAGCAGCATGGCGAGAGGACGAGACGTCTCCGTTCCCTACTCAGGGAACGAGGGTTACATATGTAACCGAGACGTTCCCTTTCGAGAGGAACAGAGGTTCCCTCCTGGCGAGCAGCCACTGCGTCCTCTGGGTCGCCCGTCTCAGGGTCGCTTACCTCTCCTCTTCCCGGGGGGCTTGGACGACTCCTGAGCGGGCTGGGCAGCTCTCTTGCGGCCGGCACCCTGCTGCTTACGGGGCTGCTGCCTAGGCTGGGCAGGGGCGGAGGCGGCGGCAGGAGGGCGCCCTCGGCGACGAGCAGCCGGAGGCGCAGGCGACGGGGACGGGGCAGCAGCGGGCCGTCTCCGAGGCATGATGTTCTTAATCACCCCCGACTGCTTCTGGGCGGCGGAGAACTGTTGGGCATAGCTCTGCACCGCGTCGCCGAAGAGGCCACCCTGGGATATGGGGGAGTTCAGGAACCTACTTTTCTCCGACTCGCGCATATCGGCCAGGGTGAGCCAGATGTGTCGCTCCTGGACCACCAGCGCCCAAGCACGAGAGACAGCGATCGTGACCATCAACCGGGGGAAGATATCGACCGCATCCAGAAACACACGGATGAAACGTCATCCTGAAAAGGACGCGATCTTCACCCGTGTTACTCTTTTAGAGAAATGCTCTCTTATTGTGCTGAAGCACACAGGGATCAACGCGGCAACACAGCGGGGAAACTGCAAGCCCGCTGCGTGCACTCAACCGATTACCAGCTGTGAAAACAGCTCTTTTGAAAGATGTAGATAGCGTGAAATCACAACCGGCAGCCGGGAGCTCGCGAAGATCACTGAAGCGCCGTCACACCAACACAGAGAGATCCAGAAAAAGAGCAGACTCGTTGAGCACGAAGAAAAAACTTTCTTGAAACTCATTCACTCAGAGGACACAACCGGTCGGCTCCGAAGCAAAAAGCAAAGATGCGTGCGTTTGCTTCCGCTTTTATACCCGCACTGGTAGGCGGCGCGCGGAATGCAAATCTTGCATGCCAATGTTTATTGGCTCGTTTTAGTTCACTCGAAGGCAGTTGGTCTCCCTAGCGTGATCCCAATTCGTTGGAAACTCCTCCGACGAGACGTAGGAGTTCCCATGAAAGGGAACTTGATGGTGATTTCACTCCACATATGATTTGTATTTCCATTTGTAAACATAGAGAACCACAATGGAAATAAGCCTTTGGCTTTTGTGTATATTATCCTCGACAGTTATAAAATGTTGTATGAACAGTCTTTAAATATATATATATATATATATATATATATATATATATATATATATATATTTTTTTTTTTTTTTTTTTTTTAATTCTTGTCTAATAAGGGAAGCAATATATATTCCCAATACACTCAGAAAACGATGTTTTGCTGCTTGTTCAATTTAACTGAATTAAATAAAGGTTTACTTATTTTTTTATCTTGCTGAGGAGCTTCTTTGATGTTTTTGTGGTTTTCATTGTGCAGAAGAGTGACGCTTGTGGTTTTTGATATTGTACAATTTAACCATACCCGAATTAAAGACTAAAATTACACACACACACACACACACACACACACACACACACACACACACACACACACACATATATATATATATATATATATATATATATATATATATATATATATATATATATATATATATATATATATATATATATATATATATATATATATATATAAACACTGCACTCTTTTGCTGTCATTTGTTCAATGTGTCTGGAAATTTCACGACCCTCTTTCACGAGACAGCTTTGCCCCCTGCTGGACAGATCTGGCAGCAACCCATATTACACATCCCGCTGTTGTTTTGACTCAAAGTTTGGCAACGCTGACATTAAAGATTGCTATTCATATCAGATAAGATGAAATGGTGTTGGCTGGTAGACTATTTATAAACCTATTTGTATCTGGTTTGGAGATTAACATTTTTGTTGTTGGTGTTGCCAGCACAAACATTATTTTGTGAACCTAGCCAATGCACGCCAAATGTGTTGCAAACTAAACGCATTTCTGTAAAGCCGAGGTGATGTTACCGGGACTGTTGCTTTCCCTTTTTGCTTGAAATCTCTCTTTGGCTGGAAGTTCATTTGTTGTGACTTCCATCTGCTACTGTGACGTCTACCACCACCGCATGTAGACCAGCCTGACGAGACGACCGTCTTTTTTTTATTTTTATTTTTTATTGAGAAAACAGTAAAGGGGAATACAGAGACATTTGAATCCGTAAAACAAAAATATCACAATTCTGCATCTTATATCACATATCAATTATGTTTCTAATACATTAAGTATCCTTTTCAACAGTTTTGATGTCTTTAGAGCTTTTCGATTGTTTTGTATTGAAGTTAGAGAGTCATAAAACATCTTCAGATCAGTGGAAAATAGTCTAACATTTGGTACAGTCAATATACATTTTGCTTTATGTATATGATATTTTCCAAATAGAATGAGAAGTTTAATTATATTATCCATTTCCAATAAACCAGAATTACAATCCATAAACAAGACCATTACATCAGTTATTGTGACAAATTTATAAAATAACTCAAAAAGAAACCAAGAAACTTGGGACCAAAATAAATTAGTATAATTACAACTGAAAAATAAGTGTACAATTGTTTCATTTTCTTCTTTACAGAAACTACATAATGGCGAAAACCCTTCTTTAAATTTACTAATAAAATCATTACAAGGATAGTATCTGTTTATTATTTTAAAGTGAGTTTCTTTGACTTTATTATGGATTACATATTTATTTATATCAGACCACAAATTCTTAAAAACAAGAAAGTGGTAGTCCTTTTTCCACTTCACCATTGCTTTAGGCGAAGAACGAAGAATTCTTCTGATATATATATTAAATTTTTCATCTCTAATGAAAAGACCCCCTACAGTCAGACTAGGAAGAGAATTTAGAATTACAGGATTATACATCTTTTCGTTTTTTATAAGATAAAGTAGTTTCGGGGAGATACAACGAATGAGTTTAAAGTATTCTTTAGAAGATAAATTTGTCCCAATATAATTAACAAATTCATTATAATTAAGTAGGTCACCTGATTGATTTATCAAGTCTGTAACAAAAATTAAACCTTTGTCAAACCAATCGTTCCAAAAAATGGTTTTGTTTTTGAATACATATTGGTTATTCCAAATAACACAGGAATGGGGAGAGAAATTGTGTTTGTAAACTAATTTCCACGCATTCAAAGCTTGTTTGTGAAAGTTAGACAACTTAATTGGGAGTTTAGTGCATTTAAAATCACAAGCAAGTAGAAAATTAAGACCACCACATTCTTTGAAGATTAAATTGGGAATGAAAAACCATGGAAGGTTATTTTCAGAAAGAGAATGTTTGATCCAATTAATTTTAAATATATTATTGATAGTGTCAAAGTCTAAAGCATTTAGTCCTCCTCCTGATACACTTCTGATTATGGTTTTCCTTTTAATATATTCTGTTTTACCTCTCCAAATAAATTTAAATAAGATTTTATCAACTGCGGCACACATTTTAGAATCTACATAAAGAGATAACGCTGGATATACAATTCTGGAGATCCCTTCAGCCTTTGAAATCAACACACGACCTTGAATAGATAAATTTCTTTGGAGCCAACAGTAAAAAATATTTCTTGTTTTTTGTAATCTTTGCAAAAAAATTTCTGTTAGTCTCTCAGCATCTGATTTACTAATTACAATACCCAAGTATCTGACTAATTGTTTAACCTGTATTCCAGATATATGAGTCTTCAAGTTGGTGTACAGCCATTACCTCACTCTTAGCCTGATTCACAGTTAGACCTGAGGCATCAGAGAACAATTTAAGTGCCTCCAAAATAACAGGGACCTGATCTTTGTTTTTCAAAAATAAACAAGTGTCATCAGCGAGTTGACTAATAGTTAAAGTGAAATCTCCTATCTCAATACCTTTGATTTGAGAGCAATGCAGAGTGTAAAGATTCAAAGTTTCGGCTACTAATAAAAATAAAAATGGGGAAATAGGGCATCCCTGTCTAATGCCTCTTTGGATACCAAAACGAGCAGACGTACCACTGGATAAAGAAACGCTACTTGAGATATTGTTATAGAATGTGTGCATCATATTTGTAAAAGTTGGGCCAAAACCAAAATAATTAAGAGCTTGATACATGAAATTGTGCTCTACTGTATCGAAAGCCTTACAAAAATCTAAAAACAAAATAAGAGCTTCCTCATTTACCAAATCTGAATAATCTAAAAGGTCTAAGACCAGTCTGATATTGTTTGAAATACCTCTTCCTTTCATAAATCCAGACTGTGTGACAGATATGATTTCCTCCAAGCATGGTTTTAACCTATTGGCGTATAGAGATGCTAACAATTTGTAATCCGAGTTGAGCAGTGTGATTGGGCGCCAATTATCTAAATGTAAAACGTCTTTATTTGGTTTTGGAACTAGTGTTATTACTCCCTGTTTCATAGATTCTGTAAGTTCTCCATTTGCTGCACACTCATTGAACACATTCAAAATAAATTCTCTAATTTCTTCCCAAAAACATCTGTAAAACTCAAACGGTAAACCATCAGGTCCTGGGCTTTTGTTAAAAGGTTTTTTTTTTAATGATATCATCTAATTCTTTCAATGACATCTCCTCTTCACAAAGGTTTTTGCTGTTTATATTTATACTAGGAATGTAAGGTTGTATCTTGTTAAATCACTTGAATCAGGATTAAAAAGATGATGTATATAATTTTTGGTAAAAATCTGAAACAAATTTTGAAATTATTTTATCATCTGATATAAGAGTATTATCAATATACAAAGAGGACATTTTTTTTAGTTCGGCTCGTTTTTTTTCCAAATTAAAAAAGTATGCAGAATTTTTTTCGCCGGCTTCTAGCCATTTGGCCCTAGATCTAATGAAGGCCCGTTTAGCCTTTTCTATATAAAAGGAGTCAAATTTTTCTCTTAATAGGTATAAACTTTCTTTCTCTGCATCATTTGGATTGGGAAGACAAGTAATGCGGTTAATTTCTTTCAATATACATTCAAATTGTAATCCTTTTGACTTTAAAAGATCTTTACTAAATTTTATGGAGAACTTTCGACACTCATATTTAAACAATTCCCAGTTTAAGGTATTAGAAATATTAGTATTTTTTTTTAAATAATCAATTATGCCTTTGATACCCAAACAATAATCAGAATTGTTTAATAAAGAGCTATTCAATTTCCAATACCCTGGTTTACTAAATAAGTTATAATTAATGTCAGAGATTTCTAACTCGATACCTGCATGATCAGTTAAAGGTGCATTGGAAATAGAACATGATTTAACAGAAGAAATCAGATTATCAGATATTAACCAAAAATCAATACGTGATTTTTGTGTCAAATCAGATTTAAACCAAGTGAAGGAAGGGGAAGAGTCATTATGTAAGAATCTATGAATATCTACCAAAGAGAGACTGGCACACATATGACTAATTATTTTATTAACAGTAGTAATGCCATATTTTGGAGGAAATCTATCATAGCATAATCATAGCATCAGGAGCCTCATTAAAGTCCCCACCCATAATTATTGATGTAGATGGGTATTTTGTTTTTAAAGAAATTAATTTGGAGGTTAAATCTGTAAAGAGACAACTATTAATACTGGATCGGTTGAAGCCATAGACATTTGCTAGAATAACAAAGTTTTCCCCAAACTGGATAACAATAATTAACCACCTGCCTTCATTTGAACAATATGATTCAAGAACAGTGTAATTAAAGTGTTGATTAAATAAAATCATAACCCCAGCAGAATTATTGGAACCATGACAGTAGATAATTTTACACCCCCACTGATTCGACCAGAAACTTTCGTCTTTCACAACTGAATGTGTTTCTTGTAAAAAATAGACATCTCTACATTTCGATTTACAAAAAAGAAATAAAGCTTTACGTTTGGTTAAGTCTCGGATTCCCCTAACATTGAGTGAAAAACAGTTCAACTTAAATGACATAAAACAAACAACAAGAACGTGTAACCAAAATCTATTATTTAGTAAATAAAACTAAAACTTTTAAATGGATTAAGGTAGACAAAAAGTGAGTGCAACACTTATCCAGACCTCCTCATTGTAACGTTAGTAAGAACAAGTTTAACATTTCTCTAACCTAGGTTGGCACCCTTACAAGAAGTAAGTTCCATGAGGATGAAAAACCTCACAGAATGTTAGAGACATGGCAAATCACCACTTATATGTGGTCAGCTGTAATTTTCTTCCCGTCGATGATGGCAGCTGAACCCTAAAACCCTGCACGTTTACCTTCCAGTCTAGCTTGGTTCACAAGTGGCCACAGTTTGTTTCGAGCCTCCCTTGCGCGTTGTGTTAAGTCCTCCGTTATCCTGATATTCTTTTGTTTGAGACTTTCGGAACGCTTTGCGTCGGCCCAGATGAGGTCACGGTGTGTGCGAGAGGTGAACTGCACAATAATACGATGAGGCTGCTGAGTGAGCCCTTTCTTCCCAAGCCTGTGGGCCACATCGATGGAAGACTGGAGAACATCTGCTAGAGATGGTGAAACAAAGCGCAGTATTTCCATCACAGCCATCTTTACGTTCTCACCTTCCACTTCGGGAATACCAGCAATCCTTAGGTTCCACGTACCGCCTTTTGTATGCCTCCAATTCATCCAGCTTTTCCCAAAGTTGTTTGTTTTCGGTCTTTAGCGATGTAACTTGATCCTTCATCACAGTGAAGTTTGTGACGGCAAGATCGGCCTTGTCAGAGATCGCGTTCATTTCAGTTCCGAGTTCAGCGATGCGGTTTGAATTACAGGAGACAGAGTTTTCAATTGCCGTTAATTTCTCTAAAAAAATCGTCTTATTTTTTCCCTAGTTTCTCAATTGCTTCCAAGAGAACAGCATTTGACGGCTCTGTAGTATGGCGTCGCATCTTCGATTGTGGACTCTTGGTGGGAGTATCAGGTAACGTTGAAAGAGCCGATTTATCCGTCTGCACGGGCGACGTTGTGTAATCATGAACACGTTTTACTGCTAAAGCGTCTTCCATATGTTGCGATGAGGGACAAGACCGAATAGTTATTAACCGACGGAAAGAGCAGTCACTTCTCTAATAGCATAGGCCTACAGGTTAATTTCCAAGAAAGTGCGTATAGGAAACATCCATCATCTTCAAGAAAAATCCCATAGTAAGGGTTCTTAACTTTGTAATATTTAGTATCGAATTTATTTACATGAGGATCGGTTAGGTCAAGAATTGCACATAAACGCTTAAGAGCAACTGACAACACGACTTACACAGGCGCCATCTTGGCCCCGAGCCACCCGCCACCCCATCCCGTCAGTGTTGCCAGATTGGAAATGTCCAATTATCGTACCAGTAGTTCAAAATTATCGTATTTGGAAGAAAATGATCGTACACGACGTAACCATGCTGAATACAGCTATTTATCCCCACATGTAGGGTGGATTGTTTGGTTTTGTTGACGGGGGGGGTGGGGGGGGGGTGGGGGGTGGGGGTGTTGTAGTGTTGACGTGCGGGCCGGGCGACGCCGTGTGGTGCCTGTGTGTGTGTGTGTGTGTATACGTGCTTGCGTGCAGGCAGGCAAGCCTGAAAAATGATTCTGGGTCAGAGAGAGAAGCGGTAGGATGTGTGTTTGGACGAACGACTGAAAACTCTGAAATTATCGTACATTATGGGATTTTTTTCATTATTGATCGTACATCGTACAGAGGTCAAAAATATCGTACAAATACGATAATTATCGTACATCTGGCAACACTGCATCCCGTCTTTATATTCACTAATGTCATTAATGCGCAGATGCATGGCGAATGGCGATGCGTATTCAGTTGCCTGCGAAATCCGACCGACAGCTCTAAAAACACAAATAATTATTATAGGCTTACCGTAGTTATTTAGCCTGGGAAAACCCAGACAACTTCCGGCAAATTTAGATTTGCTCTGAAAGTTAGTCTGGCAAAGAGCCCATTGAAACCTATTTCCAGTCCGCAGAAATCGCGGCACCAATCAGAAACGTTGGGGCGGGCTTTACACGATGACGACAGCGCAGTGACGGTGAAGCAGATTTTAATTTGTACATTACAAAGATGGATGCCGCCGTGGAACATCACTCGTTCGAATCAGCTATCGCGTCTGTTTTAAGCGATTTAAAATTGTCCTTTTCATGTCTAAAAAAGATGTTATCGCTGTCTTACTGACTGGATTCGGCAAACGTCTGATATACCAGTGTGACGAGCAGGAAGAGGCCGAGGGACGTGAGAGCTCGGCGCGAGTGATAATGAATGACACCTGTGAGACGGACCAGTCTCGCATCTCTCACGGAGGAGCAGAAGCATAAAAGGAGGAGCGACAACGGTGAAGATCGAGAAAGGACAGGCCTGAATTTTATTTGATGTTTTGTTTTATTATGTGTGGCGGCAGTCGACCATGATGGACTGCCGTCTTTACTTTCATTTTTGTATTTGTTTATTTTGTCATTAAAATGTGTGAATGTTCGCCGGTTTCCGCCTCCTTCTTCCCATAATAACGAACCCCGTTACAACCATAGACTGTAAAAAATGATTACAACCAGCTTGACCCGTTGGTGGCTAAACCTTTACTGTCTATGGGCTAAATGAATGGGAGGGTCTTAGCAAGAGCCCTCTGCATGCATACGTCATCTCCTTCATCGCTCTGATTGGTTTTAGGTCTATCCAATTGCGCCCAGAGGCATTTGAGCGACGTCCATTGGTGACGCCCCATTGGAAATGATTCGTCTATGGAGCTTTGCCAGACCCTAACTCAGTTACAACTGAGAATGGTCTGGTTTTAACCAGGCTAGTAGTTATTCGGGGTAAGGCAGGAAAACAGATTGGAATACGAGTTTATGATGTAGTCACTCATTATTTTTTTAATTTTGTTATTTAAAAAAAGAAGCTACATTTATTTTTGCAAATAAAATGACGTGCAACAAGGTCATTTATGTTCAAACTAAAGTTTACTCTTATGATTGTTTCTAAGCATTTTAGAAGAAATAATTCAACCCGTACATATCTGCACAATTAATTTAGATCCTAAATCTTAATTTTTGTACATTTCTCATATAGCAATGCACTATCATATACTGTGTAATCCAATCAACTATGGCTGTTTTCAGGTTTGCGTTTTCACAAAAAATGTATATTTACTACACATTTGATTATTATCCATACTGTGTAGTAAATATTTTGACTGTTTTGTCTGTTTGATCATGTGGAAAAATAAAAAGACAACAGCACAAACTATGTCTACTGTGATATTTATTTCCTTTTCATATAAAAAAGGCTAAATTATTATATTAAATTAAATAAAAAAGAAAACACTGATTTAAAAAAAAAAAAAGACTTGGTGGTGTGAGTTTCTCTGGTAACCTAAAAGAGTACAATAAAGTGAAATAAAATGCACTGTAGCCCAAAGCATTTGGATACTGAGGTCCAGATTTCAGCCATTTCTCAGACGTTCTCCACCTTGATAATGTTCAGCTCGGGCTCGTGCGGTGAAACCGGAAGACTGGAGGACTGGTTAGGAGGGCTACACGCCTGGAATGATCCGTCTGCACTGGTGGAGGGCATGTCTCCTGATTTACTATCCATCCCTGTAAAGGAGTCTGTGTGTGGCTGTGGATACGGCAGTGTGCTGGGCGAGTATGCCTGCGCGCGGGACTGAGTGAACGTTGGCGTGCGTGTTTGAGCGTGGGTGAACGGGGGCCCGCCGGAGGTCGGGCACTGCTGAAACCCGTTCATGGTGGGTGGGCTGAGCTGGTCCAGAGAGAACACCTCGATGCTCTCGAGACCAGAATCGTGGATCTCGTTGTATCGCGTCTGGGCTTGGCTGCACTGAGCGTAGGCGCCCTGGCTGGTCGCGGTCTGGCTGAACGGCGCCGAAGAGGCCAGCGAACATGACGCTGGAGCGCATGAGGACTGCAGAGGGTCGAATTTGGATGCGAGATCCTGCAGGGTGCTGAGGATCTGCTTCTGGACTTGAGTCTGCTGGGATTGTTCTCTCTCCAGTCGGCCTTGTTGGTCCACCATCATTCTCAAAGCCAGGCCCAAACTCCTCAGCTCTGAGCCCAACGACTGGATCTGCTCCTGTAGGGTGCTCACCGCGGCAGGGTCCAGAACGCTCCGCTGGGGGGGAGGAGGAGGAGGGGAAGGCTGGTTGGTCACGCTTTGGACCCGTGCAGAGGGGGATGCATTTTGGGATGTGGCCGGGTCGGGGAGGCGGATGTCGACACGGGGAGGGTGTTGAGGAGCGCGAACAGGAACACCGACACGCTGGTTCATCCATCTCCTATGAGGACTGGCTCCTTGGTGCAATAATCTCTGAGAAATAAAGATTTAATTAAGCCATCCATCATGTATATGGGCAAGAAATAGTGAGCAGCCAAACCCAAGGCTCATTATTATTATTAACATTTATATACAAGTTTTAAATTGATACTTTTATTAAATCATGTAAAAATGCTTTTGCATATTGGTTATGGGACACTTAAACAAAACATAATTATTACTGGTTGTACAAAATGATTTTTTTTTCTATCTCTAATCATAATAGTACTGGATTTATGATGATGCTTCATAACTCACCATGTTTGGAGGTCTGGCTGTGGTGAGGTCATAAGAAGTTGTCTGTGGTAACACAAGCTTTCTCCCATCAGGACCAGAGAAGCAGGACGGATCCCGTCTCACTGACACCGACACCTGCTGGCCGGTCTGAGGACCGCCGTCTCTTACCTTCACAAAACACGGGGATTAGTTAAGGCAAAAAAATATTATCACAAAAAATGTATATATATATATATATATATATATATATATATATATTAAGATAAGCCTAAAAAGAATCCTTTTTATGAGTTATATATCTTTTTAGAATTGTGTTTTTATGAAAAATAAGTACATGCTTATGGTGCACATTTTACTTTTATTTTTTGTTGAATGACTGTCATTTTTACTTTAAAGTAAATTGTTTTAGGCTACATAATTAAAAAGCATTGTAATGCTTGGTGCATAAATACATTACAATTGTAAAAAAAAATTCACATTACTGTAATGTAATTTTATAAAGAAATGCATTATAGTCCTGCGGATTAGAGGAGAAATGTGCTTAATTGTCATGGAAATAAAGTCACGATGCAGAAATATATATATATATATATATATATTTCTGCATCGTGACTTTATTTATGAAGACTATAATATGGGAGATATATATATATATATATATATATATATATATATATATATATATATATATATATATATATATTTAAGATACATCTTTCAAAAACATTAAAAACCTTTGAACTGTATATATAAGGTTTTTTATTGTTTTTGAAAGAGGTATCTTATGCTCACCAAGAGACTAATATATATGACCAAAAAATACAGAAAAAAAAAACAGTAATAATGTGAAATATTATTACAATTTCAAATAACCGTTTTCCATTGTAATGTTTTAAAATGTAATTTATTCCTGTGGTCAAAGCTGAATTTTCAGCATCATTACTCCAGAATATTTTTGTGGAAACTCGATAGTTTATTTTTCAGGATTCTCTGATGAATAGAAAGTCCAAAAGAACAGTATTTATTTGAAATAGAAATCTTTTGCAACATTATAAATGTCTTAACTGCCACGTTTGATCAATTGAATGCATCCTTGCTAAATAAAAGTATTAAATTCTTTAAAAAAAACAAAAACAAATCTTTTTGTATATGTCATGGCAATCCACCCACCCGCGCTCTGTGGAGCAAGGCCTTATCCAGGAGTCGTTTGCGAGCCACTAGCACAGGATTGGCAGGTGAAGGTGTGTGTCGTCGTCTAACGTAAGAAGCGCCACTCGTCGCTCCCGTCCCGACTCCCGAGCGCGGCCCTTGAATCCCGGCATTCTGCGACCCCTGTGCCAACGAGGTCACGCTGACAATCCGGATGTCCTCGTCTTTCTCCCCACCCTGAGCCTCCCTCCTGCCAGCCGGACCCGTCCCGGCAGACTGTCCTCCTCTCGCATCCGAGGAGGACCCTGGTTGCTGGGAAGCAGCGACTCGGGAAGCTTCTCTGAGGAGGTTCCTCAGCTGCTGATCGCTCCAGCCGACCCGCCGGGTCTCAGAGCCTTGCGTCGGCCCCGTGTGGCCGCTGTTCCTAGCGGCTCCGTCCTGCTTCCGAGCTCTGCCTTGAAACTCCTTCAGGAAAAGGTAGATGGCCTGCGCAGACACCTTGATGTTCTCCAGCTCCAGCACGGCTTTGATCTTCCGGAAGCTCAAACCCGCCTCCCGCAGCTCCACCACCTTGCGCTTGGCAGCGTCGTCCAGTCGGCCCATGCTGGACAACACAGTGAGGACACACTGAAAAGCGGGATCCTGAATGCAAAAACATGGTTATGTTCAGAATGAAATATTGTGTCCACAAATGTTTGTAGTCTTTAAGAATTGCTTGGTACAATAACAACAAATAAGCCGTGTCAAAAATGAACCCGTTAACTGTCACCTCCTTTTTTTTTTTAGCATAGATCTCATTCTCAACCTAAATGGTTGTAATTAAGGTTGGCCTCTGTTTAAAGAAGACGCTCAGCAGAATTGATCTTGCAGAACTGAAATCATAAAAAAAATAAAAGTTAAAGAAGTTTAAGTTTACTGTAAAGCACATGTACTGAACTAAAAAAGTATATATTTTATACAAAATATATATTTTACAACATAATTTGGATTCTAAAAGTTGTGTTCCAAATTTGAAGTTATCACAAAAATGAAGCCCACTATAAGGTTCTAAAATACCATTTTCATGGTAATGCAATGTCCAATTTCAAAATGTTTTCATAAGATTAATTTTGAGTGTTTAATAGGGGTGTAACAATATATCGCAATACAAAAATGCATCAATATGTATCGTGGATTGTGACAATCTGTATTGTGTATAATTCACCCAAAATGAAAATTACTGTGTGAAAAAATTCAAGTTTTCAGAGTTTTAGTGTCAGTACTACATTAAACTACTATATGTGATGTTGAATATAATGTATAATAATGCAGTGGGGGAATATTTGTGGGTCCTGATAATGCCAAATGTCTTATGTTACCAGTAAAAAGTGTCCTACATTACTAACCATAAGAAGTTCTTATGTTAAACATATCTAGTCAATGACAGAGTGAAAGCGTCTAAAATAATTCTGTTCTCTGATGGAAAATAATTCTCGGTCACTGATGGAGTTTTGATTCCTCGCCAATGTTGCCTTTGGCTTTTGGCTTGCTTAGTTGCGGACATTTAATATTCAACAATATTATTGATCTGCCTTCATTGACACCATTATATGAGAACTGAACTGAGCTGGATGATGACATCACTGTTTTCTCCAGAACTGCTTTATAGATGAAATGAACTAATTTATTAATTGATGATCTTTTTGATTGATGACAACAGAACTGAGTCAACACTGAACAATGACACGATTTTCTTTTAGAGCTGCTGTACAGCTGAAATGAATTCTGTTTGGATCATTGAATCATTATTCTCCTGTCATCACTGTAAAGTTGCTTTGAAACAATGGGTATTGTATAAAGTGCTATATAAATTAATGTTGAAAGATTAAAAAAATAAGATCTAACTCTTTCAGTAATAGATTTGGCAATAATTAAAAATAATTAAAAAAAGGGATTTAGTTGGATTTATTTGATATGATTTACATAATATGATTTACAAATATGATTTACTATAACATTTTGTTAATACCCTGTGATAATTGTATACTCAGATACATCTATTTTTGTGTTTAGAAGGTTGTTATTTATTAGTTTGAGCCTGTGCAGATGGGCACAATATGTATACTATATATATATATATATATATATATATATATATATATATATATATATATCTGTATACACACACAAATATATACACACACACACACACACACACACACACACATACATACATACATACATACACATTCATTTTTCCTTCTTTTGGTCTATGCCTCTTCTATTGAATGCCATTTTTGTTTCTCTTAAAATTAAAAAAAAGAAAGAAAGACTACTCTACTTTGTAGTATGTAATGCACTGCATACTTAAAAAAAATGGAATAGCAAGCACTATTCCAAAATAAACGTTCCAAACTGTTTAGCTGGTCTGCCCGTCTAGTAACTGCCCTTAAACCCTGCCAAACAATCCAAACACACAAGGATGAGCAGCGAACACCCTCCACAGCTGGTTTAAGTTGTTTATTCAAAAGGTTTAGCCCAGCTGTCATTTTCTAAACACCACCAAGCAGGGAACAAGTACAGATTAATGTAGGGACCCTGCATAGGGATCTAGTGCACTCAGAACACAATAGAAATCAAACATCTCTCACCTACTGCGACTTTGCTGTTCAGTTATGTATGTTTGAAGCGTCGATTTGTTCCATTATAAAGTCACGTGACGACGATCGTATCCATATCCGTAACGTGCATCTGATAATGTCAACACGACAACAGTAAGTGTCGATGAAACGCACAAATTTGTGTTTTACTTTATGATTATTGCAATAACACACACCCCGCCTCCTTCAGACGGTCGCAGCGATTGCGTCATCACCCCTGCGCCCTCTCGCAAACGTCATTAAGACGCGACATCTGTTGAGCTCGGCGTTGAATGTGTCGCGCGCTGCTCATTTATCATGTAAGTCTGAATGTTTATTATGATCAATATTTATTACTTGCGACCGGTTTTGTGTCTCGTAAGTGGGTTTGTGTGTACATAGAAATATACTAACCGCGTTTCTTATCATTAATAGTCGATATTTTGCATATATTGGGTTAATATCGGCGGGGTTAGCATTAGCTCGCCGCGTTGAATGAAGAGAATCAATATACGTAACTGTTAATTGTTTTTAAAAACAAAACCTCAAATGTTTCAGATTTGTGTTAAATATATATGCAATAAAATCGAGTTTTATACTATTAGGCAGTATTTTGCTGTGCGTTTGTCAGTTTGCACATTTAATGTCCTTTATGGTAACGTAAATGTTTGATATTTCAGAGCATCACTTTCTACTTAAATTGAAACGATTCTTTTTGGCTCATTCTAAGCAATCGAATGATAATTATAGTGAAATAAACTAACTCTTAAACTAACTTTTGATCTTAAGGATAAGGATCTTATGAATAAAATCACGAAATTTGGTTATATACAATACATGTATGAAATGCATAATATAACGTTACAACTGGCAGTATAAATATAAAACATTTAATTTAAATTTTTACAAGTTTTGATGACTAAAATGTGTAAAATAGTTATGAGGATCATAATGATGTTCAGTAATTAAATCAGTAAGATAAATGTTCACAATTATCTCAGTTTGTTGCATCCTATGAACTTTCCTGAAGAGCTTGTTGTGATTAATATTAATAATGTTATTAATAGTTGCCATCATATTTCTGTCACCTATAAGGGAGTTTTAAAGGGTTAGAAAACCCCAAAATGAAAATTGTTCCCTTTAACTATTCAATCTCTTGTTGTTCAAAACCTTCCAAACTTTCGTTCATCTTCAGAACACAAATGAAGCTATTTTTAATGAAATCTGAGAGCTTTCTGTCCCTCCATTGACAGCAACCCCCAGAAAGGTAGTAAATGCATCATTAAAAGTAATTCATGTGACTCAAGTCCAGTGGTTTAACCTCATGTTTAAACCAATGCAAGTGCTTTGTTTGCACATAAAAAAAGTTTTATTACTTTATTTACAAAATATTAGGCTTATCTCCAACGCGCATTCACGCATCAATGTATGCTCTGCTCTCGCATCAGCAGAACAAGCAAGCCTCATGCTGATCTCATGAATGCACTTTGGAGATTAATATTTTGTAAATAAAGTGGTAAATTATTATTTATTTTTTTATGTGGAAACAAAGCACTCGCGTCGCTTCATAAAATTGAGGTCGAACCAATCCAGTGCCATGGATTACTTTGCTACCTTTCTGGGACTTGAAAGTGTTAGTTGCGTTGCTGTCAATGGAGGGACAGAAAACTCAGAATTCATCATAAAGATCTTCATGTGTGTTCTGAAGATGAACGAAAGTCTTACGGGTTTGGATCGACATGAGGGTGAGTAAATGATGACAGAATTTAAATTTTTGGGTGAGCTATCCCTTTAAGAACTCCGCTTCACATTGTACATTCGCTGCCAATGTCCCAATGCCTAATGTCCCCTATAAAGTGTTATTAAATAAGCATCCTTTTTCCCCCTCCAGCTATAGGTTTTTAATATGATGTGCAAAAAGATAAAAAGGCAAAAAATTGCATGAATAACACATTAAAGCTTTGAACCGGGTAAAACTGCATTACATTATTATGACTGCGACAGCTCACTAGTTTGAGACACGGCAATGGAAAAAAAATAATTTATTAGCATTTTTCCTATTGTTTTTCTTTCTTCGCACAGGGCACCATCACCAACCAAGCGCAGGGAGCGTTCAGAGGACAAACCCAGGGAACGAGGGAAGGAGAAGCCTGCTGGGAAAGAGGGAGCGGAGAAGGAGAAGGATAAGGAGAGAGGCAGAGACAAAATCCGGAAGCGGCGCAGTAACTCCACCGGGAGCAGCAGCAGCAGGTCAACACTGTTTACATGCACCCTCGATTTAAAATGCAATATTGATATCAAACTATACCACGTAAAAACACAATACTTAGATCAAATTGATGCGATTAAGCTCATAATGGTAGAAACATAATTATTGTAAAATATGATTTAAATAACAATAAACAGGCATGTAAAGACATTTAAGGCATATATTCCACTCTGACCAAAGCGGATGATGTTGTAATGCAGGTTTGTAAACTTAGTGATGATGGAGGCATCACATTTTGGGGGTGCTGAAGAAACTGATTTCATGTTGACAAAGTTGTGCTACATGAATATAATGCAGTGTTGATGGTCAAAAACATTGAAATGAAGACATTTAGGCATGTCACCGAAAAGATCCAATACATCCACAGAAATGTTTTGCAATTCACTTAAGTATCCTTGCATCTATAGTAGGGCTGCACGATGTATCGTTTTAGCATCGATATCGCGATGTGCGATGTCAAGTATAGGGATTGTAGTTGATCCGTGATTCATGATCAGTAGGCTACGGGCCAGCAGCTCCCCGGCCCGTAATCCTTGTGATTCGCGGATTAATTGCAAAATTTAACCATCATAGAGTGAGAGTTTATCAATTTGCAAGTCCTTTCAGTTTAAACATCAAGCGCGAGAAGACTGGAACTTGCGCGCTGTTTTCTGTCAGCCTTACTAAAGCGTATTTTTGTAAATAACGTTGCCTTATCTTCTCTGAAAAGCGTTCCACACAAACAGATGACATAAACGACGCTTTCAATGATCAAAAAAAAAATCTTTCCAGTGATGAAATTTTTCTGTGTTGACAAATCTTGTGCAATGTCCTAAACTGCCGGGATCACACAACGTGTTCCGTGGTCCGTTAATGACACGTCCGATTCGCAAACTAATGACTCCTTTGAACCGATTCACTTTAATGAATGGTTAAACAACTGATATGTCCAACACTGAACTCAAGAGACATCGGAATCGGAAACACTTTACAATAAGGTTCCATTAATTAAAGTCTAGTTAACTACGTTATTTAACATTCTATTAATAGTTTCTATGTGGATTTACTCCATGACAAAACCACCCCAGTCATTCTAGAATGATTTATTCTTTCCAAATAGAGCTATTCAAGTCATCTGGTGAAATTGTTTTTATATCGCAATATATATCGCAGAAAAATAAAATATCACAATATCATTTTTACCAATATCGTGCAGCCCTAATCTATAGATTAAACCACGCCTAATGTATGTGGGTTCATTTGTGCTGTGTGTGCATTGACGTTTGTGAATCAAGGTGATTAAAGAATAACCACAATTCTTAGTGAATAATCGCGTCTAAATAGGAGCAAAGAGATTTGTTCACGTCATGTATGATTAAATCATTACTATTATTATTGGAAATAATCACATGTAAACATAGTTATTGTTTGATACATTGACGCATCAATGTATCAAACAATCACTACGTTTACATGTAGGGATGGGCGATATATCGCACGATATTGTTATGCGCATCTCGTCAGTAAAGCCGGTTCCTTGATTAGTAGTAAATCGCCTTCATCTGCTTTCAGATGGAGCGGCATTTACTACAAAGAGCCGTAGTTCACTGACAAGCTGAGCCATATCGCATCAATGTCGCGGACGTATCACCAGCGATAATTAATGCGATATGGCTCAGCTTGTCAGTTAACTACGGCTCTTTGTACACAGCAAAAACTCCAGTGTTAAATTAACACTCCTGCGAGTGTATATGAGTCCACACTCAAGAGTGTTAAAGTTAATGAGATAATTAAGTGATTAATTTAGTGATGATCAGGGTTTCCGTTGTCCGGTAATTACCGGACATTGGCCGGGAAAAAAATGAAATGTCCGACAAAATTAAATCTCAACGGTCAAATTGTCCGATTAAAATTGCCTAATAATCCCGCCCCCTAACACAAGCTGAATTTGAGAATAAGCCTAAAATGTATAAAGCAAAAATACACCGACCTTTGGCTATGTTATAAATATAAAGGAACAGGCTCTACCGTTTGAAAGTTATGAAACATCGCATGCTGCATTTCAAATAAAGCGCACGTCTAAACGGCTGTAATATAGACCTAAACAACGAACGATTGAGTGAGACGTTTCAAATATGGCCAGGCCCAGGCAGACTAGCCTTAAAAGCTTTTTTCAGAGGCCAGACGATGGTGAATCAGGAACATCTCATTATTGTCTATGGATCAGTGGTTCTAATCCACGCACTCGTACAGTTTTTTTTTTTCTCATCAAAACTGAATAGCCTATGTTCATCAGTGGTTACAGTCTATATCAAGCAGGGAAACCTTTGTGTGCATTTTATTTTGTGATTTCACCGGAATGAATAGAGTCTCCGCAACGGCGATAGATTGAAACGCGCGTCCGAGTGAAGATTGCGCAACTCGCGCAGCGCGTCGTCCATGCAACTGATAGCAGCGGACACGAGCGCTCAGCTTGATTTCAAAAACAACAGATTTTAGCGCTAGATCTCTTATTTAATAATAGCGAACTAAATGAATGATCTGCTAGTTAACGGAGATGTTTCATTTATTTGTATTAGGTAAATCCGTGCCTCAACGTTTCAAAAAGTGAATGTGTGTGAAACCATAGTAAAAAACAATTGGCGTTGATTGATGCCAATCGGACGTTCATGTTTTTTTTTCGTCTATTTGAAAGTTAGGCTAATAATAACATGTTTCATTCTATACGGCCTGATTATGTCATTTTTTAAGTTACATAGACTGCCTCCAGTTTTCCTCAACTTGACTAATTAATAGGCGATATTTGACCGGCATATCATCAAAATGTCCGTAAAACGAAACCTCTGCCGGTCACTTTGACCGGCACCATTTTTTTCTAGCGGAAACTCTGGTGATGATTGAGCATTATTGAACACACCTGAAGAATCACTGAAGGAGAAAAACTCAAATTGTAAGCCACCGTTATCGCGATCATTGTTTGCTTTAGTTGGGCTCTTGACCCTTATATTATTAACTTTAGATTTTGTTTGTCTGCTTTATCTGAGTTATAACTGCCAGATGAACAAGGGAAAAAAAGTGATCTGATGGTGTTTTATGACAATCATCATTTGAACTGTATGTTTTTGATTTATGTTGTTTGTTATATAGCATATCTGTGATTCTGCATGAATATCCAGAATTTTAGCTATAATATAAAGGATTTCTTAAAAGATGTTTTCTAAAAAAAAAAATCTTTCTTTTAGGCACATGCAGACTTGTAGATTCAGTCTATGCATCTCAACAATGGTGACGAGCAGAATATTCAATTAGGAAAAGTAAATTACATAGAAAATTCAGATAATAATTTATTCATATCGCAATGCATGATGGGAGCCATTAATGAGTTGTGATTGGTGGCAGCCACTGCAACATGATTTATTATTGTCACCACTGTTGAGATTCATAGGCTGATTATTGATGTCTGTTTCTAAATATATTTATTTGAAAGTGTTATGATCAGAACAATGTTTATTAAATATTTTGCATTATAAAAAACATACCTAAACTCATAATGCTCTAAAAAGTTGTTGCCAGTAATTTAAACCAATCTATCTCAATAAGACTCATTTTCAGATCACAGCATGATTATGCCAGAACATAACCAACACTATCAGATCACACTTTTCTTTGTTCATTTGACTGTTATAATTAAATAACAGTAGACAAACAAATTTAAAGTGAATGTATAAAGGTTAAGAGCCCAACTAAAGCAAACACTTATCGCCATAACGGTTGCTTACAATTTGTGATTTTCTCCTTCAGTGATTCTGCTTGTTAACATCAGGTGTCTTCAATAATGCTCAAACATCACTCAATTAATCACTTAATTATCTCATTGACTTTAACACTCTTGAGTGTTAATTTAACACTGGAGTTTTTGCTGTGTAGTAAATGCCGCTCCATCTGAAAGCAGGTGAAGGCGATTTACTACTAATCAAGGAACCGGCTTTACTGACGAGATGCGCATAACAATATCGTGCGATATATCACCCATCCCTATTTACATGTGATTATTTCCAATAATAAGAGTTTTAGTACTGCTACGATTTGTGGAGTGACCTACACAAAAGGTAAAGACTCATAACTCAAACTCTAGCAAGGAGAGTTAAAAGGTAGGTATTGTTTGATAAGCTTTTTTACATTTTTAAGGGAGAAAAATAATTACTCTTTCTTAATTATTCTAATGCTTAGAAACTGCTGATAAAAGACATAATATTTTTTTATTTTAATTTTACTTATCTTTCTTATCTGACATGCAATAACTCAGGAAGGAAAAAAGGTAGGAGGACAATTCTTTTTTTGGTGAAGTTCCCCTGCATCTGGATCAAATTTTGTGGTGTTAAAGTAATCAAAAGTTACAGCATTTGGAACCAAACTACCCTTTTTGTTTAGCCCTTGACACCCGGAAGGCATTTATACATTTGTTGCTCCTCCGTGAGGAATATCTTGTGATCGAAGCAATGAATTATGTTGATTTTGGACTCATTTCAATCTGAAGCATCCATTTAGTAATGATGTGTCATTTTCTGCAATCAATGCATGTTTAATGAAGTTAAAAGCGTAAACGCCACGTGAAAGCTACATTTGATTTTATACATGTGCGCTTGTGGAGTTATAACTTCATGAGAGAACATCTTTAGATCCAAATGATGGTTTATGGTGAGTTTGGGCTCTTTTTAATCATGTGAATCTGCTGTAAATAATGCTGTGCACTTTTCACAAACTGAGCATGTTTCATGAAGTTACTGTGCGGTACACTTCAAGTGTATAGGGTTAAATGTGTCTGATCATGCATTTTTCATCTGACTTCAGATCCCGGTCCAGTTCCAGCTCCAGCAGCAGCTCAGGATCCAGTTCCGGCTCGTCCAGTGGGTCCAGCTCTTCTTCTGGTTCCAGCCGCTCCGGTTCATCCAGTTCCTCTCGTTCTTCTAGTTCATCCGGGTCCTCCGGGTCTCCCAGTCCAGGCCGCCGTCGCCATGACAATCGGCGCCGCTCACGATCAAAGTAGGTTCCTGGCTTTCTTGTGATATTAACCAGTTAATGCCTGGTTGTGCCATTGTCACTTACTGAACATGGGTTTGCGCTTTTAACCAGGTCCAAATCACAAAAACGGACTGATGAGAAAGAGAGGAAGAGGAGGAGCCCGAGCCCCAAACCCACCAAACTTTATCTGGGAAGACTCACCAGGAACGTAACCAAGGTACAGTTGAAGATCACTGTAGTGCTGCACGATTAATCGTTAAAAGATCACGATCTTGATTCAAACTAGGGGTGTAACAATATATCGATATGGATCGATGCATCGTATCGTTAAACGTTTGATCGATGCATCGATGCCACACATAAAATATCGATACACTGTACCTTTATTTTGACACTCTCCACATCCTCACGTAATTTTTCTCAGCTGAAATAGATGCCTGACAAGATTGACTGAACCCTTTGTCACAAAAGCCGGTATTTTCCACTATCAAGACATTGCGAGTTCATGTTTTACAGCAGAAACGACAAACACCCTTGTTGTTTGTGAACACAACCCGAAAAGTCTGTTTTAGCGAATCAGTGCGCAGTATTCAGGTCAGGTGACAAAGCTGTTATTCACTTTGAAAAGACGCGTTAGCTGAGAGGAGTTTCGGCAAAGCTGACTAAAAGTGATCGAGGATGGATAATTTCAATGAACTTGCTGAACCCGTGAAATCTTCGGGGCGTAAAAGGAAAATTAACTTAATGGGAGACACCTTAATGGGAGAAGGTGTGCAATTTTCATATATTTTTGGATGCATTTGTGAGTTAATAAACATAACTGGTTGTTTACACTTGGCACAAAATATCTAAATATCGAGAAATCGATTGATATAGCCCTGAATCGTAATCGTTTCGCAGAATTTTTTTAGGTATCGGCAAATATCGTATCGCTGGCTGAGAGAATCAATATCGTATCGTGATGAACTGTCCGATTTACACCCCTAATTCAAACACCCATGTGATATTATTCCTAACTGACAACGATATGTTTCATTGTGCAAGCATCAGCGGTTATGTTTTCGCTGCCCATGTTAATGAATGAGAGGGTCGGTCGTCATTCTTCCTATGTGAACACGCTCATTAAATGATATGGCAGCAACAAAACTCGTGCTGCTAACACTTGAGATGTGAAACTGTTTAAACTTTAGTTAACCGTTGAAAGTACAATCATCACATTGCAACATTCAAATCTGCGGTAGCTCTGATTCGGAGAAAGTAGCTACCATGTAAATGTACAGTATGAAACGGCTTCACAAACTGTCTTTTCAACCACACATTATTGTTATTTAAGTGTTACAAACATTTAAATAACTGGATAAAATGTTACTGGGATAAGTTTATAGTTTGGGTATAAACAGCGATGACTATGACTATGGTAGTGATCAAAATAAGAGTATGTATTGTGTTGCTTATCGTTATGCCAGGAGGTGGCGACAAGTGAGTGTTTAAAATAAATGTTTGTAACTGAATTGTTCTTTTTAAAGATTTATTCACAAACGCTGATTCATCCAATAATGAAACAAGTCTTTATGAATGAGACGTTGACTGATTTTTTTTTAATTATTTAATTGGAATTAATAATTTTTTTTTAAAGAATAAAGCAATGAATATTTTGTCAGAACCTCTAGTTTGCACGTTATTTTGTTTACTTGTCTTTTTTTTTTTTTTAGATTAGATATAGATTCAGATTATCAATTTGCGTCTGTAGATTTAATTTGCAATATATATCTTTAAAGGCTGTTTTCTCAAAATGATTTTGTCAGAAATCTCTGCCTCCAGTTCAGCAGCACTTAAAGTTTTTACTGGGGTTTCTTCATTTCAGTTGTCTGATTTATACAGGTCCTTCTCAAAAAATTAGCATATTGTGATATAGTTCATTATTTTCCATAATGTAATGATAAAAATTAAACTTTCATATATTTTAGATTCATTGCACACCAACTGAAATATTTCAGGTCTTTTATTGTTTTAATACTGATGATTTTGGCATACAGCTCATGAAAACCCAAAATTCCTGTCTCAAAAAATTAGCATATTTCATCCGACCAATAAAAGAAGTGTTTTTAATACAAAAAAAAAAAAAGTCAACCTTCAAATAATTATGTTCAGTTATGCACTCAATAGTCAATACTTGGTCGGGAATCCTTTTGCAGAAATGACTGCTTCAATGCGGCGTGGCATGGAGGCAATCAGCCTGTGGCGCTGCTGAGGTGTTATGGAGGCCCAGGATGCTTCGATAGCGGCCTTAAGCTCATCCAGAGTGTTGGGTCTTGCGTCTCTCAACTTTCTCTTCACAATATCCCACATATTCTCTATGGGGTTCAGGTCAGGAGAGTTGGCAGGCCAATTGAGCACAGTAATACCATGGTCAGTAAACCATTTACCAGTGGTTTTGGCACTGTGAGCAGGTGCCAGGTCGTGCTGAAAAATGAAATCTTCATCTCCATAAAGCTTTTCAGCAGATGGAAGCATGAAGTGCTCCAAAATCTCCTGATAGCTAGCTGCATTGACCCTGCCCTTGATAAAACACAGTGGACCAACACCAGCAGCTGACATGGCACCCCAGACCATCACTGACTGTGGGTACTTGACACTGGACTTCAGGCATTTTGGCATTTCCTTCTCCCCAGTCTTCCTCCAGATTCTGGCACCTTGATTTCCAAATGACATGCAAAACTGAGCAACAGTCCAGTGCTGCTTCTCTGTAGCCCAGGTCAGGCGCTTCTGCCGCTGTTTCTGGTTCAAAAGTGGCTTGACCTGGGGAGCTTCACCTGTAGGCCATTTCCTGCACACCCCTGTGCACGGTTGATCTGGATGTTTCTACTCCAGACTCAGTCCACTGCTTCCGCAGGTCCCCCAAGGTCTGGAATCGGTCCTTCTCCACAATCTTCCTCAGGGTCCGGTCACCTCTTCTCGTTGTGCAGCGTTTTTTGCCACACTTTTTCCTTCCCACAGACTTCCCACTGAGGTGCCTTGATAAAGCACTCTGGGAACAGCCTATTTGTTCAGAAATTTCTTTCTGTGTCTTACCCTCTTGCTTGAGGGTGTCAATGATGACCTTCTGGACAGCAGTCAGGTCGGCAGTCTTACCCATGATTGCGGTTTTGAGTAATGAAACAGGCTGGGAGTTTTTAAAAGCCTCAGGAATCTTTTGCAGGTGTTTAGAGTTAATTAGTTGATTCAGATGATTAGGTTAATAGCTCGTTTAGAGAACCTTTTCATGATATGCTAATTTTTTGAGACAGGAATTTAGGGTTTTCATGAGCTGTATGCTAAAATCATCAGTATTAAAACAATAAAAGACCTGAAATATTTCAGTTGGTGTGCAATGAATCTAAAATATATGAAAGTTTAATTTTTATCATTACATTATGGAAAATAATGAACTTTATCACAATATGCAAATTTTTTGAGAAGGACCTGTATTGTGTAATTTAAGTATTTTTTTATATTACAAAAAGTATGAAAATTAACATATGATATTTTTATAATTTATCTAAATGTTTTTAAGTGTTGAATTTAGATATGTATCCCTTAAAATTGCTGCTCCTATAATGCTTTGTGCTTCTGTACTTGATTTCCTATAGGAACATATTCAAGAGATCTTTTCAACGTATGGCAAGATCAAGATGATTGACATGCCTCCAGACCGTTTGCACCCTAATTTGTCAAAGGGTTACGCTTATGTGGAATATGAGTCTCCAGAGGACGCCCAGAAAGCCCTGAAACACATGGACGGAGGTAAAAAAAGCAACTGAATTGCATAATTTGCAGGGTTATTATCGTTAACTAAAACTGTAAAACATTTTTGTTACATGAAATAAAATAAGTTAACTAATATGGTAACACTTTTCAATAGTCTCATGTTAACATTAGTTAAAGGTACATTAAGCAATTTCTGAGAAACGCTGTTAAACGTGGAATCGGACCGAGCAATGCAACACACTTGTAGCCAATCAGAAGTAGGGGGCGTGCCCACTCATGATGGGGGAGGAGAGAGGGAGATCTGAAGAAAGAGAGATGGCTGAGAGACATTACAAAAGAGAAAAGCTCAGAAGGAATATTACTGGAAGAAAAGGGTTATGATCAGGCAAGAGCTTTAGGACCCGTGTTAATTGAAACGTTTTCCAGCGCTGGAGAGACTGAAGCAGGAAGGTCATATCTATCTTTTTCGTGAAACATTATTTTGCTTAGCTTCAGTTATGGTAAGGAGACATCCACTCTTGCAATGAAGGGAGGGGTGTGTTTATTTGGGTTTGTGTTTCTCAGAAATTGCTTAGTGCACCTATGAGCAATATTTTTACAGCATTAACCTTTGTTAATGTTAATTAAAATACAATTGTTCGTTGTTTATTCATGTTAGTTCAGTTCATTAATGTTTACAGTTACAACTTTTAATTTTATTGTTAGTATTGGTAAATGTAGATATGCTGTAGAATAATTGTTTATTGTAAGTTCATGTTAACTAATATGTTGTAAAGCGTTACCATTCAAATACAATATGTTAGAAGGGGTTCCTCACTCTCTGCTGTTCTCCTCAGGTCAGATCGACGGTCAGGAAATCACAGCCACTGCTGTTCTGCCCCAGAGGATTCGACCTCCCATGAGAAGACCGTCCCCTCCGCGCCGGATGCCTCCTCCGCCGCCCATGTGGCGCCGCACGCCGCCTCGCATGAGGAGAAGGTTGGCTTTTTAACTTTTTTAGTCCGACTAGGATGTTGTGTTTTCTGTGCAGGTCGATGGGAACCAATCTATCCGGCCTAAATTTCATTTTAGTCCACACTTCGCACCTGTTTCCAAATGTCCGATCTTTCCTTTCACCTCGTGTTTCTGTTTATTCGTCCTTGTACTAGACAGGCTTTCTGCCTTTTATGTGTCTTATCAGTTAATAAGCGCATGCACGTCTGTGATTTATGTTTTCCGAAGCTGACAGTTCGTTCTTTCCACAGGTCTCGCTCTCCTCGGCGACGCTCCCCGGTGAGAAGACGCTCTCGCTCCAGGTCTCCGGGTCGCAGACGACATCGTTCCCGCTCCAGCTCCAACTCGTCCCGTTAGCCGACGCTCCATTCTCACCAATGGCTTCTCCTCACGGCGCTTTCATATTTTAGCTGGAGCAAATAAATTGTCTTTTTTTTTTTTTTCTCTAGCACCCCTCAGGATTGTACGTAAAAGCCTAGTCTTATAACATCATTGAAGATAGGGTGGATGTGCTTGTTTTTTTATTGCTTCTGTGTTTGTACACTCACTGGGATTGTGCTAGATGCTTCATTTTAATGTGACTCATTTTGTAATGTGCTTTTCTTTTTTTGAGAAACTCAGCTTTTTACCGGTTTATGTTGTGTGATAAAAATGCATGACTTTTTTTATCCAAATGTTAGCATTTTTCATGGAATTGTTTCTGTTAGTGACATTAGCGGTTCCTCAATTCATCTCTCGACATCGCCTCCTAATCCTGTAAAATCTGATGATCTGTAAGATTGAAAACAGAAAAATCAATAAACCAGTTTAACAAGTAAAATCCTCAATAGTCATCATTTGTTGTTCCAATGCAAACCTACGTGACTTTTTTTTTTTTTTAATTATTATTTCTTGAAAACACAAAAGATGTTTTCCTAAGTCTTCAGTTATTTTATACCTGTAAAGCCTGAACAGTTTATTGAAGCTATTGACAAAATATAAAGTCTTGGTTGAGCATCATCTTTAATGCATCAGGCTTTTATAGCTCTCATATGATGATATTCTGAGAATATGGAGCTCATAATCGAGGCTTAAACTAAGCAAAAATATGCAATGTTATGGAGATGCTGATATTTATATGGTCAAATAATAAGATAATAGTAAGAATTCTGTAAATCAATTAAGTTTTTATAACTATAGCAAACTACTTGCATAAAAATATCAGTTGTCTACCAATTGTGTCTTTGTAAGAGATGATATTTAAATGTGCAGAAATGCTGTTGAAAGTGGATCTGAAACTCTTCACATCATGCTACCAACCAATAATAGAAATGGTCTATATATATGTATATATATATATATATATCTTCTGTGGTAGTCGCGGGATCAAAAAATTTGGTCTGAATGATATGTTCTACCTGTCTGTCAACATCTGTATTCCCAACGCTATCTCACGACCAATTCATACGAGTGATTAAAAGGTGGCGAATTCGTACGATTTGTCTAAACCCTCGCGATGTTATGTTTAGGGGTAGGTAATTCCTGCGAATTGGGCAACTCTTAAATTATGTACGATTTCGCAAAAATCCTACTAATGAATTCGTACGAATCAGCCACCTCGTAAAAATCTAACATTTAACATATACACGCACCGTTAGCCTATGCAAAGTTTTACAAAGATATGCTGCGTTCCAGGCAGGTTTTTGAGCACGTAAATCACGACTTCAAACCACGACTCACGACTTTGTAGTGTTCCAGGCCAGTCACGACAAACTACCTGACCGCAATATATACTTATTTTTTCAGAGACACATAACATTGTAATACATAATCGTGTGTGTATTATTATCATTATTATATTATTATTAATTTGACTTAAACGTTATATTGTCCTAAAGTGTGTTCTCACCGTGTACCGCCTGCAGAAACACTGCATCCATAGGGGCTGCCATTTAAATACTGAGTAAAGAGTAAATACTGACAGAATTTTCATTTTTGGGTGAACTATCCCTTTAACTGTAATTATGAGATGGCAACCCATGACGGTCTCCTCAGAGCGGTTCACGTCCTCAGACTCGGATATGTGCGTTTCTATGGTAACACTATCAACCGAAATTAATCTGCAGCAGTTGGGTGGTACAAGTAAGAGTTCTGCAAGTTGTTTATGTTCATTATTATTTTAATGTTATGTGCCTTGAGACATGGGGTAGTTTAACGCCGTCTCTCGTGATGCTTTTGCATGCTGTAGCTACCCGTTCATGATCTTTGGACGAGGCATAGCTTTAGGGAGCGCTGTGAAGAAGGTGGGATCTCATGCTAGCCTCTCTGAAATTGTCTCCCATACTTTTAATATTAGAAAATCTAGATATTAGAAAAAGAAAAACATCCACAATAGTGGATAGAGAGATATAGAGAGATTGATAACAGCAGTCAGAAGAGAGAAAGATATCAAATTCGCTGTGACTTCCTCAGCCGTTTTATAAAATAAAAAAACACCCTCACAGCAGCATTAATTCTTTTCTTTTTTTTTTTGTCATTTACTGCCAAGGTGATTTTTTTTTTTTTTTTATGAAAATATTCAAAAAAGTGCTAGTATTGCGATGTTGAGAAATTCATCACAGCCCGTTAAAAACGTCCATTTATCACAAAGCATTATTTTGCTTCATGTTCGTGCATTTCGGGGGCGGAGCAATGAAGGGAGGGGTGTGTTTATATGGGTTGGTTTCAAATATCAACAGTGTTTCTACTCAGAAATCGCTTACTGCACCTTTAAATAAATAGTTTTATGATCAGAGCTCTGTAGATTTTAAAGATATAATGCAGTGCAATGCAATGACGATTGAGAGATGAACAAATAAACGTTCCTCAAAAGCCGTATGGATCATATTTGATACTCACATCTATGATTATTCTAAAATATTACCAACAATATAAAAGTTATTCTTAGGCATAAAAATCAGTAAAGATTTCACAGCAAAAATACGTGTATCATATCCTGAAGGTGGATGTTTTACAATTATACTAAAAGGCATTTTACTTGCTAAAAAAGGTATCAGTCAGACAACAGAAGGCATGAAGTAGATTGTGTGCAACTGGGGTTTTTTGTTGATTATTTGGAAATTCATGTATTTACAGCTCAGATGACTGGCTCAAAACAAATGTCAAAAAAGATCCACACGCCATTGAGCTGAACGGGAATGTTGACAGCTTATTTAAGGAGCAGACGGGGGGAAATATGTAAATTTCATGCTAAGAGACCTCGAAAATAATTGGTCACTGGTGAAATAATAAAATACAGTGACATTTGTGCAATAAGCGCTGAAGCTCAGCGGGCAAGCCTTTGAACGGGCTGCTCAGCTGGGTTTCTGTACCACTTCATTTTATTCAGCCATTAACATGGACATTAAAACGGCACTTTATCAGCAGCTGATCCCCGGGGCGGACAAGCCCAGGCGCTCCCGCTTGGAAATGAGCTTCTGTACCTGTGGCCTGCTGGAGATTGACTCATATGTGTCATGGGTAATGAGGCATGTTGGGTGACAAGCTTGTGGCTGTCAGGCACAATAACAATAAATAGTAGTGAAAATTGGCCCTGGACAAAAGGCATCCTTTTGGGCTGCAGATGAGGTTGAATGTGGAGTTGTGTGAATGTTGATTGTGACATTCACATGACATTGATTTTGTCACTGAGTTTGCTTGTGCACCAGTTTTGATGTACTAATTACTTCGAGCTACTTAAGCGCTGTGCCCAAGAGTACTATTATTATTGATCAAGAACATTATCTAAAATGGGTTAATCTCGCCAAAACTGTCCAGGCCATATTTCACCTCAAAATCAATAAAAAAACTTAAAGTCTTTTTTTAGCACCATTAAGATTTTGCTGAATCTGTTGAAGGAATGTATAACCCAAATGAATGAATAAATAAGTAAATAATTATTGATTGATTAATTGATTGATTTGTGATTGATATGTGTTCTATTGCAAAAATCAAATCATCAAAACACAAATCATCATTAATGTATAAGGTAAACTAGGCTATATGGATTTTTTTGCATTGAGAATTTGAGAGAAGAATGTATTTGTCTTTTGTCTATATTTATCTTTTTTTTTTTTTTTTTTTTTGAAGTATCGGTCATATTTTTCATCAATAGATTCACAACACTTTTTTTTTTTTATCTTATTCTAATATAAGTCTAAGTTTATGTGTTTATAATCAGATATGTGGGTGATTCTAATTGCAGGTACATTGTTGTCCAACGTAATTTTTATTTCTGCTTTTCTTTAAAATGGTTATATTTTTAAATTTTTGTAATAATTTGTTACTCATTGTCATGGATCACAAGATGTTACAAGCCATAATATATTTTCTGTAAAAAGTGTCTTATATAGCTGAAAATCATGATTTCTTGTTGTCTGAATTATCGGTGTATTTTTTCAAGTGTCATTGTGTAATCAAAATATTTTATTTTACTTTTCTTTTGGTAATATTTCATTCATTTTATTTATAAAAGCCCTATAGTAGTTTTTACTAATCCTACAACATTAAATTGTTTAAAAAAAATTATGTTATAAAATTATCTTATAAAATTGTGTGTCCATAACTCTTGCGTCAATTCTGTTCCCGTTAGGGTGACCAGATGAGATTGGTTAAAAATCGGGACGGGACGGGACGGGATGGAGGGGGAAAACTATGGATACTTCCCCACCCACTCCTCCCGGTACCTGCAGAGACGTTTTTGCTTTTTAGCGGCGTGTTGAGGTTCCGGTAGGCACCAGCCATGTCAACTAAACGAATCAATGAATGAAAATGAGCTTATCAATGCATATGGCTGCAGGATGACTCAACCTCCACGGACAGTTTTTAATGTTTTATCATAACTAATAACTAGTAATAACTACTCAAGATTTTTGCTTTAGTATAATTTTCGGGACAATTAGGGCCGGATTCAGGATTTGGGAGAACAGCTTAGATTTCGGGACTGTCCCGAATTTTTCGGGACGTCTGGTCACCCTAGTTCCCATACCATACTTTGCCTTTAAATTGATGGAATTATCTCCCACAACTAAGATACAGGAAATGATGTCACTTTCCCTCACTGATAAGATCTGAGAAAGGCATATAGAAATTTTAATCTAAAAAGGTCTTTAAATGTATTTTAATCATGATTTCATTAGTGCCATGTGCTCTTAGCATTTATGCTAGCAAGTGGAGTTTTTGGCTAAAAAGTTTAAAATAGTCAATCCTGTTACCATCAAACTCTGTTACCAACGTTATTTCTACACATTACCTAATTTGTCAGTAAAAGAGTTGACAAACAATGCTAAATAAATTACTTTTTTGTTAAAAGTATAAAAAAAGAAAGTACCTTGTGTTTGGCAAGCACTGAATTATTAGAATTGAATATGTTTTCAATAAGATACTGGACATAATTTCTGTAAGTGAACAGTTTTTTTTCCATAACTTTTTGAAATGCAAAATGTGTCTCCAATTATTAGAATCACTCACAAGTCAAATTAACTTCAAACATTTAAAGTAGGTAAAAGGTGATACATTTTTAATGATTATTGTGTTCAAGAAAATATACATCAGAGTAACTTGCATGCCATTTTCCATAACATACAGTACATTCACTGAAAATTCACAAATACATTCACTTGGCCTACATACAAAGATTTATTCACGGCTGAACAACCCAACATCTCAAAGACAATGTCAAAAGATATTGGAAACAATGCAATTATGTTTCACATTTGATCACAGACATTCATTCTCGTACATATATTAAAGGTTAACAGCCTCAATGACTTATATATTTAAAGAAAATTATATGTACAATATTCTGTTGTTCAGGTATGAGCTCAAAAATAAAAAATTTAGTGTCTCTTAAACATAAGCAGACATGATCTTATCAAAAAGATTTAAAGAATCAGGAAACATGTTTCTTACCCCCTTATTTGTCATTTTTTGCATGAAGGCTGATCGTGGCTTTAAATGATCTGTCGTGTCCATACATTGGCAGTAATATAAATATAAAAGCTTCATGATTGTTCAAAGGAGAAAATTCTGGACATGAGCACATTTATTATTGATTTTTGATCAATGTGGCCTCAAAAGGTATTTTAACACACACTTAAACATGTATAAATGTCTTTGCATTATATCCAACGCTATCTCACGACTAATTCGTACGAATTCGTACGAGTGATTAAAAAGTGGCTAATTCGTACGACCTCACTCGTACGACCTCACTCGTACAAATTCGTACGATTTGTCTAAACCCACGTGATGGGTAGGTTTAGGGGCGGGGTCAGGGGTAGGTCATTCGTACGAATTCATACGAATTGGCCAACTCGTAAAATATGTACGATTTAGCCCAAATCGTACTAGTTCGTACGAGTGAGGTCGTATGAATTCGTACGAATTAGCCACCTCGTAGAATTCGTACGAATTGCCGTGAGATCAGGTTGTTATATCACAAAATATCAAACAATCTAATGCAATACTTTTTGGGGGCACTGTATGACTCTGTATGATCTGGATGCTATAGTTCATGTAATTGTTGCTTTATTAAAACACATTCTTAGGTGAAAAAGATGGCAAATATTGTAGAAACAAATAAATAAGAAAGAATAAAGATCAGTTTGGATGATATACAGTACAGACACTTTAGCAGCACCTTGACATTCTAGTCTATAGTTTCCTTAATTTGTATTCTGTACATATCTAACATACAATACGATATTACACCCTTTTTGGTTGTTTCACTGACATGACAGATCTCACATGTTATACAGATTAACCTTAGTCACCAGTAATAGGGCTCCTATTTCATGAACTTTAAACTGAGCAAGAAAAATAAAGCTGATTTGGTTACACTTTACATTACAGGGTCCATATTAATATAATTGATTACAATGTTGAGAATAATCAATATGCATAATTACAGGCTTCTCCACAAAATAATTGCATATTAAGAACATTTTTCATTTCATTGCCATGCTTCCTATTAGGGCGGGTTGTGGTTTTTTTATACCTTTAATTTACATCAGCAAACTAGTGAAAACTGTGAATGTGATTTCACCAAGTACAACATGTTCCTGGATCAACATCTTTGTTGTTCCCGGAACAACATTCCAATCAACAAATAAATCAGATTTGCGGGACAAGTTTAAAGTTTATGTCAAGTTTAGGCTCACAACCAGGGTTTAGTGCTTCTACATCAGTGTTATTCACCTATCATTTCCCTCTGATTTTAGGGACAGGTTAATGGTTAGGTTTTGGGGTAGGTATATGGTTTGGACTACATTTTCAGAGAGGAATATTGTTCCAGGAATAACAAAATATGTTGATCCGGGAACATGTCTTACTTGGCAAAATCACGGTGACCAGATCCCCCTAATTCATTCAGATCCATTGTGTTCAGTTCGTTCACTAAACATGATCATTCAGTAGGTTCAGTTAACGAAATATGAGTCTGTATATGGAAGTGAACTAGAATGAAAAGATTAATTCAAAAGCACTGATTCATTCGCTTAAATGATTCATTCGATGTGTTCGCTTAAAAGATTAATTCAAAAACGCTTATTTGGATGGAAGTGGGGGGGGGGGGGGGGGGGAGTTGTATATGACCTGGCAAACAAGAAAAGTCCCCCTGTGGTGAAAATCCAGTTTTTAATGTTGTTTATAGGCTATGTCTATGTGGTGTTTTTAATATGCTTTAAGACAAACCATGTGCAAATTCATAACTCAACACCATTGCTGAGTATTTTCTCCTTAAAGCTCCAGTGATAAAAGACAGTCTTTCAAAACACGGTTTGAAATAACTGGTGTCTGAAGTCACAAACTACATTAACCAATCACGTCAATGTACCGACGGGCTTTAGCATATCATTAACAGCGAACTAGCAGGGGAGACTCGTGAGATGCCAGGTTATCCCTGTAGGCCTATATTTTTCTGTTGATAAGAAAAATCGGGTAGATTTATCAATATGGCGTGTATATTACGGTGTTATGATGAACTATATGCCTTTCTCCACTGATGTTCCGAGTTGTTCAAACAAGTTGTAAGGATGCTGATTTTTAGAAGGCAGGTGGTGTAACATTAGCAACACATTATTTCCTGTTTGATAATATAGTCAAGCAAAAGGCTAATCTTATTAATTACCGTTATGTGTCCGACGTTGTAAAGAGTGATTCCATTGTGCAGCGTTTACCTCAGTAAATTGACTGAGTTAATCTCTGAGAGGGTGTGAGTGAGTGGAGGCAGGGCTCATTAGCATTTTCATATATCCGCGTATACTAAATGAGGCAAGGGAGTAGAGTTAATTTCAAGCTATTTTAAGGCATGAACAATTTTTTTTTTAGAGGGAAAAAAATGTTTAAATATGTCATTTTGGTGATCAAAGATGAGTTTTAAGGGATAAGATTATTGATTACAGGGGGACTTTAATATTTTGGTCTATTTTCCTGAAATTGAAAAACTGTAGCCAACTTTTAGGAGTAGGCTACAAGAGCATACCTCAAACTAGTCCACACAGCTTACAGACATGGCCTAAAAGCCATATTAGACTAAAAGCCTCAATCTTTAACATGGACGCTGTAATGGAAAGTGACCATTTTCAGTTGTGTAAGAAACCATTTTTTACCACCATCACAGCTTTCAGCAGAACCACCTTCATTTATAGGCCCTGCTGTTACAAGACAGGTGAATACAGCCTTGTCTATGACAGAGATCATACATTTTTTAAGTCTACCTTATCTACGAACATGTTCCCCGCTGTATTGTTTAAATATATATGCACCACAGTTAAAGCACTCCAGATGGCAGCCTGTTAGTCCACGCCGCTGTGAAGATAAATGAATGTGGTTTTTCCCCAATAGCTCACTCTGGAGAAAGTAATTGATTTTATTTGAAAAGTGTCCTCTTTTTCTCTTTCTTTCTTTTTTTTTTCTTGAGGCTGCCCAGCAAAGGATAAATGAGTCTTAGTACATGTGTGGTAGAAGTTACAAAGTCTTAATTATTTAGTGTTTGCCACTGTGATAGAAAATCCTTTCATGTACTGAGCAATAAGTGTCTTAGAATATTGATTGAAACGATGAAGAATAATTCCACTCTAAAGGTATTCTTTGCCTTAATTGTACATTTAACAGTCAGTTGCACCAGACGCTTTTTTTGTTGAAGCAGAAGTCTATGCGTTTCATCTTCATCAGGCAGCAATACTGAAGCGGGTTTCCAGCATCGAGCATATTTAAAGGCTTGAATAAGAGCTTGTGTTGTTTGCGAGCAGCCCTTGGAGACCAACAGCATATTAAACCAAAATGCCAGCGTTGTTTTTTAATGTCACAAAGGGAGGGAGTGCTCTGTCTCTTTGCTGAGAAGGTTAGAGGGGAAAGGTGGTTCACAAACAGTAACATCTAGTTGGCTCCAGCTTCAAATCCTTTTTGTAAAATGTTGCTTTGGTTTGCAATCAACTGAAAAACATGCTAGCTAGGGCTTTGCGATACATTGAATACAGGCAATTTTATTGCAATATCTTTTCTGAAGGTATAAAATTAGGGAATATTGTGTAGCTATATCCTGATAATGGTCAAAGTTTAGCTTATAAAGGCAGTAAGCCATTTCAAAGGTTTGTTTTTACAACATGTCAAAACAGCATTTAGCTTTGTGGCTAATCACATGTACTTGTATGTACTTTGTAACGATAGTTATTTTTTATAGGGGGGCAGAAAATCACCTTTTAAAATTTTTGGCGAGCAAATGGAAAAATATTGATATGCATTTTTAGCCATATCGCCTAGCCCTAGAGACAAACTGGTCTTTTAATCACATCAATATGTATATTGGAACAAATAGACAGTCATCATCGCCTGGAACGCAAGCTAGCCTTTCATGATTTCTCTTGACTTTGAGATGAAGTCTTTTTTTTGCATTAATACCCTGAAAGGCATTGGCATGTTATCGGTTAAATACGACCACTCCTGCGTGTTTTGTTGCCAGAGAAAGAACCTCATTTTGGCCGCAAGAAGTCTCAGAACCTGACATTGGATCTCTTATTGAGGCACTTCCTAACAAACCGATCAACGCCTTCTGCTTGTCACCAGTTGGAAAGGACTTTCCCCAAGCTCGCCCAGCTCAGTAGCCAGGGTTATATTGGCAAGGCATCGTTTGAGTTGGCGTTCAAGAGGATATGCAGACTGGTTTCCCGTTCTTGTCGTATTGGTACACCAGCATCTTGATGCAGTGTGAGTTGGCTGGTGAGATCCATGGGCTGCTGGTGATAGAGAAGTTGTGACTGGCGTAAAAAGGTGGAGGCTGCTTTCTACATCGGAATAATGCCTTTAGCACCGTGCCGGCCATCCTGCGGAAACGCTTGCTGATGAAGCAGTACAGGAAGAAGTTGACCCCGGTGTTAAGCAGCGCGAGCATGTTTGCCACATCGGTGACTGAGTGCAGCAATCTGGCCGGGCCAGGCGTCGCTGGCTGTGCCGTGTAAAGGTGGTAAAGGATCATGAGCGTGCGCGGCGCCCACAGAACGGCAAACACTGAGGTGATTGCCAGCAGGATTGCCGTGGTCTTTCCGGTTGAGTACCCTCGAAGACGGAAGCAGCTACGCCGGCAGCGGAGCTTGCGTACGATGATGGCATTGAGCGAGAAGAAAACCGAGCAGGGGAGCAGGTAAACTGTGGCGCAGTGAACCCAAACCAATACGTGCTGCCCTGCACTGCTGCTACGGCCACCGTTACTCGCTCCCGGGAGTCCGTGCCACAGCTCCGGCCACCAGTAATACGGGATGCTGGAGATCAGGCAGCCGGCGTACACCGTCAAGATCACTTTGCGGGTTCGGGCCGGGTAGGATACGGTGTGGTAGCGCAGCGGATGGCACACGGCGATGTAGCGGTCCACGGTCAGGGGAACCGTGATCCAGATGGAGGTGTGGATGGAGGAGAACTCTAGTACCTGCACGGCTTTGTTGAGCGAGTGAGGCAGAGGCGCGCCGAGAATGAAGTCCTCCAAAAGGAAGTCCACGAACACTATCAACAGCAGGACCAGGATATCGGCCACGGCCAGGGCCAACAGGTAGTTATAGGAAGATTTCTGCCGCCGCAGCACCAGCTGAGAAAGGATGATCACCGTGAGGATGTTTGCTGAGAAGCGTGAGAAGAAATGGACAGAGATGGTGAGAAGAGAGAGGGAGGGGTGGGTGAGAAAGTGATGAAGACAGTCTTGCAGAATAAAAAAAATGCTTCTTAATTTAAACTTACGAGTCCAAGAATGAATCATACAATATTGCATTGAAATTGCAGCACCACAAATAGATAGAAAATGTAGGTTTTTTCACATCTACTCAACACAATCACAATAATATATGCAAAGCATTTGACTGACACACACATCACGCATACACTTGCCTTAATATGCATGCATTCACATGCACACGTTTACATGCATTTGTGTTCACATGCAGAAGAATGTGAATAATTCGTTCATGTTCGAACATGCATTTGCATTGCACAGTCAAACACATACATTCACACTCATGCACTGAAACACATGCATGCATTCACAAGCACACTCTCAAAATCACATGCATGCCTGTGTGAAATGAATGTGCATGTGTGTGAAATGAATATGCATGTGTGTGAACATGTAAATGTGCATGTGTGTGAATGTGCAGGTGTATGAATGAGTGTGCATGTGTGTGAACGTGAATGTGTATGAATGAGTGTGCAATGAGTGTGCATATGTGTGAACGTGATTGTGCATTGGTATGAATGAGTGTGCATGTGTGCATGTGTGTGAACATGTGAATGTGCATGTGTATGAATGAGGTAGGATACGGTGTGGTAGCTCCTGTCTTTGCTCCTGACTGCCTCGCTGCCTGCTGTGAGTTTGTTTGCTTCGAGGCTGTAAGCTCTGTCTAAGCCTTGTATTAGCTTCGTATTTCTTTCTGTTTTGAACCATCATTTACTATCATTTCTAGTTGTTAATACTATTAAATACAGCTTAGACAACATCTCAGATTAACCTGACATCGCTAGCTTCCGTTATTGTTTGCACAACACGCTAGTAACTCGCTAGCCTGTTAACGCGCCACCCGTGCGCTCAGTTATTTATTTATTTTTCTCTCGCGCACCCGCACCTCTGAGTTCATAAAAAGCCCAGGTGAGTAAGAATCAGTCAACAAACACGGTGAGTAATGTCTTGTCCTGTCATTGTCACCTTCATGCAACATGTTTAGTATAGCCTTCCCCGTCAGCAATACAGGGTTTATATGTGATAAATGCAAGGAGACAGTCAGGCTGACGGAGAAGATTTCAGAATTAGAGACATGCATCCAAACTTTAATTGAGGATAGTAAGTGTGCTAGAGCTTTAGATAATATTTTGGATGCGCCTAGCATAGTGAACTCTTTACATGATTCGGTTCCGGCTGAATTATTGCCTGTGCAGCAAGGCAAATGAGTGACAGTGAGGGATCGCTCTAGTCACGGATCAAAAAACCACTCTTCCGTTCCGATTACCATAACAAATCAAGTTGCCCCGCTCAGTGAGACACCCACTGAGAATTCTGTTGATTGTGCCCTGGTAATTGGTGATTCGAATCCACGGAACGTGAAAATAGAGACACCAGCCACCATTGTCACATGTTTACCGGGAGCCAGAGCGCCTGACATCAACGCAAATTTAAAAGTGCTGGCTAATGCTAATCGTAAATTCTCTAAGATTGTTATTCACGTCGGCACTAATGATATTCGACTCCGCCAGTCAGAGATCACCAAAATTAATATTAAAGAGGTGTTTGAACTCCAAGTACGATGTCAGGCACTAATTTGCTCTGGCCCCCTTCCTGTTCGCAGGAGTGATGAGATAGTTAATAGATTGTGTTCACTCAATGGCTGGCTGTCTAAGTGGTGTCCGCAAAATAATATAGAATTCATAGACAATTGGAAAAGTTTTTGGGGCAAACCTGACCTGTTGAAAAGAGATGGTATTCATTCCTCCTGGGATGGTGCTGCTCTTCTCTCGAGTCATTTGGCTCATAGTCTTAGAGATAAAACATGACAATCTGGGGCTCAGGTCAGGAAGCAGACAAACTGGCTAAACCGACCGTCTGCTAGCGGCCTCGCGTCACCAAGGTCAGATAAATCCCATCACATAGAGCCTCTTTCACCTAGATATCATCACATAGAGACTGTGTCTGTTCCCCGAATTTGGAAATAAAAAAAAAATGTCCAAACCCATCTAAGGTTAAAAATGTAATTGATGTTCAACAAATAAAAAATAGATATAATACAGATGAGAAAATTATAAAGCTTGGGTTGCTGAATATTCGATCCCTTACTTCAAAAGCGCTCATAGTTAATGATATGACTTCAGATTATAACCTAGATGTGCTGTGTTTGACAGAAACCTGGCTAAAACCAAACGATTACATTACTTTAAATGAGTCCACCCCGCAAGATTACTATTATAAACATGAGCCTCGTCCGAAAGGCAAAGGGGGAGGTGTTGCTGTAATTTATAGTAATATTTTCAAAACCACTAAGAAATCTAGTTTTAAATATACTTCTTTTGAAGTGTTGGTGCTTAATATAAAAATATATAATGTAAACGATAAATCATGTTTGAGAATTCTGCTGGCTACTGTATACAGGCCACCAGGGCACCATAAAGATTTTATCAAAGAATTTGCTGACTTTCTATCAGAATTAGTATTGACTGCAGATAAAGTACTAATTGTTGGTGATTTTAATATACATGTAGATAATGAAAAAGATGCATTGGGATTGGCATTTAAAGACATTGTAAACTCAATTGGAGTTAGACAACACGTGTCAGGACCTACTCATTGTCGTAATCATACTTTAGATCTAATATTATCACATGGAATCAATGTTGATGCCGTTGAAATTCTGCAGTAGAGCGATGACATCTCAGATCATTATCTAGTCTCGTGTAAACTTCATTTAGCCAAGGCTGCAAAGCCGACTCCGTGTTACAAATATGTTAGACCTATCACTTCTGCCACTAAAGATTGCTTTATCAATAATCTTCCTAATCAGTTTCATCATCTCAGCATCCCAGATAGCTTAGAAGAACTTGATATTGCAACAGAAACTTTTAGCTCTCTCTTTTCCAGCATTTTAGACACAGTTGCTCCGTTGCGCTTAAAGAAGATTAAAGAAAATAGTCCAACGCCTTGGTACAACGAGCACACCCGGGCCCTTAAGAGAGCAGCCAGAAAAATGGAGCGCAACTGGAAGAAAACAAAACTAGAGGTATTTCGGATTTCATGGAAGGAGAGCTCGATTGTTTACAGAGAGGCTTTAAAAGCTGCTAGATCTGCTTATTTTTCAACCCTATTAGAAGAAAATAAACATAATCCTAGGTATTTATTTGAAAAAGTGGCTAAACTAACGAAAAAGAAAGCTTCAAGCCCAGAAGTTTCCAAGAAACACAGCAGTAATGACTTTATGAACTTCTTCACTTATAAGATTGATAATATTACGGAAAAAATTATAACTATGCAACCGTCTACTACAGTATCGCATCAGGGAGTGCATTGTAGTCTCCCTGAGGAAAAAAATGATTAATTTGTTGCTATAGGAGAGGAAGAATTTTGCAAACTCGTTAATTCATCTAAATCTACAACATGTATGTTAGACCCTATACCGACTAAGCTACTGAAAGAGATGCTTCCAGATGTCATAGATCCTCTTCTTAATATCATTAATTTGTCTTTGTCTCTAGGATACGTACCAAAAACCTTTAAGCTGGCTATGATTAAACCAATTGTTAAAAAACTGTAACTTGATCATACAAAATTAGTCAATTACAGGCCGATCTCAAATCTACCTTTTCTGTCAAAGATATTAGAAAAAGCAGTATCATCACAACTGTGTTCCTTTCTTGAAAGAAATTATATCTGCGAGGATTTTCAGTCCGGATTTAGACCGTATCATAGTACTGAGACTGCTCTCATTAGAGTCACTAATGATTTGCTCTTATCATCCGATCCTGGTTGTATCTCTCTATTAGTGTTACTTGATCTTAGTGCTGCATTTGACACCATTGACCACAACATTCTTTTAAATAGACTAGAAAACTATGTTGGCATTAGTGGAATTGCACTAGCATGGTTTAAATCATACTTATCTGACCGTTATCAGTTTGTAGCAGTAAATGAAGAGATGTCTTATCGATCACAAGTTTAGTATGGCGTACCACAAGGCTCAGTACTAGGACCGCTGCTGTTCACTCTGTACATGCTACCTTTAGGAGATATCATTAGGAAACATGGAATTAGTTTTCACTGTTATGCTGATGATACTCAGCTGTATATTTCTTCAAAACCTAACAAAACTTACCAATTCACAAAATTAACGGAATGCATAGTTGATATAAAAAATTGGATGACTAGTAATTTCCTACTACTAAATTCTGAAAAAACAGAGATTCTAATTATTGGACAAAAAACTTCCACACGTAATAACCTAGAATACTGTCTAACACTTGATGGCTGCTCTGTTAAGTCGACTAGTCGATTTATTGGTCGATACGTTCTGGCTCGATTAAAATTCTGATTGGTCGACTTTTTGCCGCGTTCATTTCATTACATTCATTTCATCACTAATTGCTAACGGGGGTGTTTTCAGAGCACCCCTGTTTCACAGGTAACAGTCTGTCTTCAGAACACCCCCCTTGTTTTCACTTTTTTGGATAAGCCCAACCCACTGGAGACAGATTGAAGAAAGAACTATGGCATTGGTCTGCATCATCCATGGTGGTTTGCTGAATTTAGCGTTTAATTTACTGTCAGAGTAATCTAAAATGTCAAAGACATCGGGAGTGTGGCAGTATTTTATGAAAATAGAAAATAGAAAAAAAGTCGAAGGCAAAGTTTGCATATCACAGCTCGACATCAAACATGGCATATCACCTAAAACGGTAAGATAACTTGTCTGCGTTTAGTTGCCCCATCTGTTTTGAGTTGCTATATGAATGAACATATCAGAATTGGCATAAAACTTTGAAATATGCCAATTAGTAATAATCGTTTTATAAGTTAATTGCAGGCGCACCCGCACGCAACGACTTTAGCATCCCCCAGACACACCCATACCACGCTGGAAACATTTTATGGTTCACTTTGATTATTGTGACCATTTATTTCTAGTATTATTTATTGGATTTGGGCACTTTATTTTATTTTTTTATTTTTTTGGAGCCTAATGCGCAATTGCCCTGTGCCCACCGTTTGTATTTGTTTTGAGCCTATGCTTTATTTTTCAGTTATGCACTTTATTTCGTTTCTGCTCTCATCTTGATCTGGTTTGTTTAATAAATATTCTTTTTTTTTATTAAAGTGGACGTGCCTTGTGTGTTTAAGAGTAAAAACTTTAAATCAATAGTCTATTCGTGTCTCAGCCGCGAAGCTGAGCTCCTATGTTCAGCCTTGCTCTGTGCGAGGACATGCACAGAGCGGCTGAAATGATAGTGTCTGTCAGTTATCATAACATTATGACAAAAACAATTGTCTAAATTATGTTGCATATTCCTCAACAGTTCTTGTGCTGATATCACTAGTTGACATAGTACTATTTTCGGAAATCATAGGCTATATTGCACAGGTGCACGTGATGCAACGCTGTCAGAGCCGACAGACTCGAGTGTGTCATTTCAGTGCAAAATAATTAGGTCAAAAAACGATTTAATATACTGCAAATAGCCTACAAGTTTATTATAATAAATTCATTTAGGCGGACAAGGCTACCAAGTACTGCGCAGCTAACGTTTTTTTACGTAATTTCAGGACTTCAGTCGACCAAGATTTTCTTTGGTTGATTACAGCCCTAGTCGTCAGTTAGGAACCTGGGTGTGCTCTTTGATACCAATCTTTCATTTGAAAGTCACGTGTCTAGTATCTGTAAAACCGCATTTTTCCATCTTAAAAATATATCTAAATTACGTCATATGCTCTCATTGACAAATGCGAAACAACTAGTTCATGCGTTCATGCCTCAAGGCTAGATTATTGTAATGCTCTACTGGGTGGTTGCCCTGCACGCTTAATAAACAAACTGTCATAAAGTCTGGATGAAGGACAGGAAGCAATCGCAAGTTAACAGTTTAATGGATGATAATAAGAGAACAGTACAAGCAGGAGGAACACCGTGACGCAGGGACTTCGATGGCCAGGATCCGTGAAGAAGTGCTGTGCAGAGGTGACGGTGAGAAGACAGGAGAACCAGATGCAGACGACGAGGAACGGGAACACAAGGCAGGAACAGAACACCGGAACACCAACACGCAGGACATCAAACAACGATCTGACAGGGATGATAGAACAGCGGTAAGTATTTAAGGAGTCGTGAGATTGATTGCAGCTGGTGATGAATGACGATCAGCTGGAGCGGATCAGGTGATGTCATACACTCACGCCCACTACACACGTGCACTCACACAACAACATAAACACAAGACTAGAAGGAACAGAGAATATGTCTACCGTGACAGTACCCCTCCTCCTAAGAACGTCTCCTGGCGTTCCCAGACTCCGTTACCTGTCGATTGTAATCATCGATAAGGGAGTGATCCAGGATGTCTCTAGCAGGCACCCAACTTCTCTCCTCCGGACCGTAACCTTCCCAGTCCACCAAGTACTGAAATCCGCGTCCTCTCCGTCTAGAGTCCAGAATACGATTAACCGAATATGTGGTCTCCCCATCTACGAGCCGCGGTGGGGGAGGAACCGGGACGGGCGGATTAATATGAGAATGAAACACGGGTTTAATTTTGGATACATGAAAGGCGGAATGGACCCTCCTGTACGCTGGAGGTAACTTGAGGCGGACTGCCACCGGACTAATGATCTTGGTGACAGGAAACGGGCCAATAAATTTGGGTGCAAGCTTATTAGAGACGGTGCGCAGTGGAATGTTCTTAGTTGAAAGCCACACTTTTTGACCAACGACGTATACGGGAGGCTTTGACCTGTGGCGATCGGCCTTGGCCTTGGTGCGCGCCCCCACCTGGAGTAGAGTCTCACGGGCTCTAATCCAGGTGCGGTGACACCTCTGAACAAAGGCGTGAGCGGAGGGGACCGCAACCTCGGATTCCAGACTGGGAAAAATTGGTGGCTGGTAACCTACGCTACACTCGAACGGAGATAGGCCCGTGGCTGACACTGGCAACGTGTTGTGGGCGTACTCCACCATAGACAACTGTTGGCTCCATGAGGAAGGATTCTTGGAGACCAAACATCGCAACACTCTCTCCAAATCCTGATTGGCCCTCTCGGTTTGACCATTGCTCTGGGGATGAAACCCAGAGGATAGACTAACCGTCGCCCCCAATAATCTACAAAACTCTTGCCAAAATTTGGACACGAACTGGGGTCCCCTGTCGGAAACCACGTCAATCGGGAGGCCATGTAACCGAAAGACGTGGTCAACGACCGTCACCGCTGTCTCCTTAGCTGAGGGTAATTTGGGTAAGGGAACAAAATGGGCTGCCTTCGAGAACCGGTCCACCACAGTCAAAACGACTGTGTTCCCCTGAGAGGGGGGGAGGGCGGTGATAAAATCTAGAGCGATATGGGACCAGGGTCTCGAAGGAACCGACAGCGGCTGAAGTAACCCGTCTGGAGGTCGATTGGAAGTCTTACCAGTAGCACAAACCGAGCAGGCCAAAACAAAATCGTGAATGTCGCGAGCCATAAGTGGCCACCAGAATCGTTGCTTGACTAAAAAGCTAGTGCGATTAACTCCTGGATGGCAAGCTATATTGGAGCCATGACCCCACTGGATAACGTCAGACCGTAATCCCTCCGGCACAAACAAACGATTCGGTGGGCAACCGGGCGGAGGCGTTACCCCTTCTAAGGCCTTCTCGACCCTCGATTCGACCTCCCATGTGAGTGTGGAAACCACTAGAGTTTCGGGTAAAATGCACTCGGGAGTAGACGGGCGTTCGGAAAAATCAAATATGCGAGACAAGGCGTCGGGTTTGATGTTCTTGGAACCCGGACGGTATGAAAGAGTAAAGTCAAAACGAACGAAAAAAAGTGCCCACCGAGCCTGCCTGGAGTTCAATCTTTTGGCGGTTCTGATGTATTCTAGGTTCTTGTGATCAGTCCAGACGATAAAAGGTACCCCCGACCCTTCTAACCAGTGGCGCCATTCCTCCAATGCTAACTTAACTGCCAACAGCTCTCTGTTACCAATGTCGTAGTTACGTTCGGCTGGTGACAAACGATGGGACAAAAACGCGCAGGGATGCATCTTGTCGTCTGCCGGAGAGCGTTGGGACAACACTGCACCTACTCCCACCTCTGACGCGTCGACCTCCACCATGAACTGACGTGAGGGATCAGGGGCGACAAGGATGGGGGCTGAAACAAAGCGGCCTTTCAGTTTGGTAAACACGGCTTCCGCCGTGTCAGACCACCTGAACGTAGTTCTGGGGGAGGTCAAGGCAGTCAGAGGAGCGACTAGTTGGCTGAAATTGCGAATAAAACGTCGGTAGAAATTGGCGAACCCCAGGAACCTCTGCAGGGCCTTGCGAGAATCCGGGGTTGGCCAATCCACCACAGCCTTGATCTTCTCAGGGTCCATCCGCATACCTTCAGACGACACGATGTGTCCCAAGAACGGAACCGACTGTGCATGAAAATCGCATTTCTCCGCCTTGACAAAAAGCCCATTCTCTAGCAACCTCTGAAGCACTCGTCGGACGTGTTGCACATGTTCCTGGAGAGAAGAAGAAAAAATCAATATGTCATCCAGGTAGACATATATGAACTGATCGATCATATCTCGCAACACGTCATTGACCAGTGCCTGGAAAACTGCTGGGGAGTTGGACAACCCAAAAGGCATGACCAAATATTCAAAGTGCCCCCTGGGGGTGTTAAAAGCAGTTTTCCACTCATCCCCCTCCCTAATGCGAACCAAATGATAAGCGTTACGCAAATCCAATTTTGTGAAGATAGACGCTCCCTGCAACCTCTCGAAGGCTGAAGACAGTCCACCCGGGGATTGTGTTGGAGGAGCCAGGGATGTCCGAGGACGACGGGTGCAAGAGGTGAATCCATGATGTAGAATGAAACTGTCTCAGAGTGATTGCCAGAAGTGATAAGGGTAATGTCTTGAGTGGAGAGGGAAATGGTGGGGAGTTCTTGTCCATTGAGTGCGTGAACAGCGATCCTATGAGTGAGAGTTCTGAGGGGAATCTGAAATTTCTGTGCAAAAGTGTGGTCCATAAAATTACCTTCAGCCCCAGAGTCCAGAAGTGCTTGGCAGTCGTGCTGATGGACTGACCATCTTAGTCTTACCGGGAGGAGCGTGGAGGTAGATGTAATCGCTGATGAGGTCTTCCTGGCGGAGATCCCACCCGATAGTAGCCTCAAGTTTACTATCGGGCTTGGCCTTTTACCGGGCAATTATAAGCAAAATGTCCCGCTCCTCCACAATACAGGCAAAGGCCCTGGGACCTCCGCCTCTCCCTCTCCTCCCGGGAAAGCCGAGCTCGACCCACCTGCATGGGCTCGGGATCGTAGACGGGGCTGACCACGTCCCTGCCGCTGGATCGTGTCCCGTCATTTCCTCCGAAGGTACGGGTGGACGGAATCCGACGCTCGACTCTTGACAGTCGGGCGTCCACCCGCAGAGCAAGATCAATGAGGCCATTCAGTGTGGTCGGCAGATCCAGGGCGTAAATCTCTTTCTGGACGTGGTCAGCCAACCCATGCAGGAACATATCCCACTGCGCCTCCTCGTTCCAGCCGCACTCCGCCGCCAAGGTCCGAAACTCGATCGAGAAGTCGGAGACAGACTTCTCTCCCTGACGAAGGTCCGCCAATGTTCTGGCTGCCTCCCTCCCAGAGACAGCCCGATCGAATACTTTCCTCATCTCGGCGGCGAGGGTCTGGAACGAGGCGCAGCATGGATTCTGATTCTCCCACACCGCCGTTCCCCAAAGCGCCGCCTTCCCGGTTAGCAACGTCAGCACGAACGCCACTTTAGCCTGTTCCGTGTTGAAAGTATGTGGTTGAAGAGCGAAGTGCATGGAGCAGCGTGTCAGAAACGCTCTGCAAAAGGCTGGTTCTCCAGCGTATGACTCTGGTACCGGTAGGCGGGGCTCGGTCTGCGATGGTCTCTCAGGAGGTGGTGGGGGAACGGCCGGCGTGGGTGGCGCAGCGGGATTCTGTAGGCGTTGGATCTGCTGGGTGAGCTCGGACACCTGCGTCACTAATGCTTGTACTGCCCGGCCCGTGTCGCCGATATCCCGCTGCTGAGAATCCATCCTCCGAATGCTATGTTGGATAAACTCTTCCAAAGATCCCGAAGATGAACTCGCTGCTTCCATTTGCAGGTCAGATCGTTCTGTCATAAAGTCTGGATGAAGGACAGGAAGCAATCGCAAGTTAACAGTTTAATGGATGATAATAAGAGAACAGTACAAGCAGGAGGAACACCGTGACGCAGGGACTTCGATGGCCAGGATCCGTGAAGAAGTGCTGTGCAGAGGTGACGGTGAGAAGACAGGAGAACCAGATGCAGACGACGAGGAACGGGAACACAAGGCAGGAACAGAACACCGGAACACCAACACGCAGGACATCAAACAACGATCTGACAGGGATGATAGAACAGCGGTAAGTATTTAAGGAGTCGTGAGATTGATTGCAGCTGGTGATGAATGACGATCAGCTGGAGCGGATCAGGTGATGTCATACACTCACGCCCACTACACACGTGCACTCACACAACAACATAAACACAAGACTAGAAGGAACAGAGAATATGTCTACCGTGACACAAACTACAGCTAGTTCAAAACGCAGCAGCTCGAGTTCTTACCAGAACCAGGAAGTATGACCGTATTAGCCTGGTTCTGTCAACACTGCATTGGCTGCCTATTAAACATCATATAAATTTTAAAATATTGCTGGTTACTTACAACGCACTAAATGGTTTAGCTCCGCAGTACTTGAGGGAGCTCTTAACGCATTATAGTCCTTCATGTCTATTGCGATCTCAAAGTTCCGGCCAGTTGATAATACCCAGAATATCAAAATCAACTGCTGGCGGTAGATCCTTTTCCTATTTAGCACCAAAACTTTGGAACAGTCTTCCTAACATTGTCCGGGAAGCAGACACAGTCTGTCAGTTCAAAACTAGACTAAAAACATATCTCTTTGACCTAGCATTCACATAATACATTATTGACTTCTATAATTCAATATTAGGCTGCATCGATTAGGTCAGCCGGAACTGGGAACACTTCCCTTAAATCCTGATGTACTCGTTACATTATAAGAAGAATGACATCTACGCTAATTTTAGTGTCTTTGTTTATCCCGAGGTTTTCCCGCACCCTGCCGGATCCAGGCCGTTTCCAGATCTGACGAAGGACCTTCGCCTGGACCCGATGACAATGCATTGCTGAAGTGCCAACTAGCCTCTCCCTATGGAGGATCCCTATACCACTCTACAGATAAAGCGTTGTGGAATTTTCGGTTTGCGTACCTACCCGAAGTGATAAAATAAAATAAAATTCTGCATCAAAATTTATAGGCAAGACAAGTAGTTTGTTTAGGCAATGTTTGTAGGGAATTACAAACCTGCGCACATATATTCAAACGCACATAACTATAGAATCAATTCTTAATGCGCATGTGAACGCCATCAGCGTCTATCACAGGTTCGCGTTTAAAGTCTGTTTAGAGAGAACGGTGTCATCTTAGCGGCCCCTAATTTAATAACAAATGACCATTTTGACTGAAGTGAATCAATAAAAACTAACTTTAGCTGGAAAAAAACATTTTTCAAGAACCACTATAAAACCAAACCAATCTCTGTTACCTTAAATTATATGTTTATCTCTGTAAAAAGCTGCTTTGAAACAATCTACATTGTTAACGGGGTGGTAAAACACATTTTTTCGAAGGCTTGATTGTGTTTGTGGGGTGCACTGTAACATATGTTCATGCTTCGTTTTTAAAAAATTGCATTATTTTTCAATATTTTACCTTTATTCTACACTGCTCTGTCCCTCCTTGTAAAAACGGTCGGATGGTTTCCGGGTTCTATGAAGCCAGTCCCTCAAAAATACGCAATGGGCTCAGATTGGTTAGTTGGCCCAGTGTGTTGTGATTCGCTAACCGCCTAGTGCACGTTTTTCGGAAACGTCACGCCCCTTACCTTTACCGGTAGTTTGTGTTTTGGTGTATTATAAACAATGCCGTCAATGGGACCCAGAGAATGTTAGTGAAGATGATCGAGGAGACCCTGTTCAAGAACGGCTGTTAAACGACGTTTCAGAAAGGTTTGTTTTTTGTTGTTGTTTCTGTCTCATTACTTTTTAGATGCGCTGTAATTAAATTGAACTAATTATTATAGTATTACAAAAAATAAGCTTCATATTCATAAACAAGAATTTCATATAATCGTTCTAACAAATTATACTAACGTTACAGTCCTCAAAGGGATTTTTTTTGAGTAAAGACTGCGGATCTATAGTGATCGTTACTGACTGTATGGCACCGTTACTTTTGTATTTTTAGAACGATTGTAGCCAAATATCTGTCGCCAGAACTATTAACCCAAAACGAACACTAAACATTGGCTTTAACGTTACTACAGTAAGTTAGCCAAATCAAACACAGAACCATGTTTAGCATGCCTGTAGATAAACAAGTATGTAGATAAACAATACATACAAGCTCTAATCAAAGAATAATTTACACTAATTCCAAGTTCGCTGTTGAGATTTAAAAAAAGTTTGTAACGTTAGTTATGAATGAGCATTTAACAAGCTGGTTTGCAGAGCCAAACAGCGTTGTCATTTGTTTACTTCCTTGCTGCAATGTACAATTAACAATACGAACTATTGCAGGAAAACACATCGACGAAAAATAAATCATACTTACAGGTTGTGGCCCATAAACAACAGCTTCTGTTCTTAAAGTTGGAACTGCTCCATCTTTCAGGACAAGCCGTTGTGCGAATCCTGCATTGAACTCGCATTGATTGATTGTGGAAGCTTTCCTCCGTAAAATGTGCAGCACAGAGAGCGAGATTTGGGTAATAATTATGAGGGACAAATTTTAACCATTGATCCCTAACTCCCGTGACCCTAGGAAGGCTGAACAAAGTGGACCTGCAATCCGGATGAAAATAACAGCGTTTCGACGGGATTGCTGCAACAACAGACTACTATACCACAACAACTTGTCTCCAAAGTAATATAAAATGGCCTCGCCCCCTTATTTAGTATTCTCGGAGGAGGGGTTTATTGTGGTTACTGATGTCAGCAACCCTGGAGGAATGTCGTGTAGTCCCTACCGGCCGTTTGCTGTAGTCCTTAGAAATTGATTTCTTTAAAAGCAAATATCTCCCTTTGCTTTGAACTTTGAGCGTTGTAACTTTGCAGATGTTGTTTATGCTCAAACAGCAACATTACACCCTAGCTAAAGTTAGAAAAGTGAAATTGTGTTATACCACCCCTTTAAAAGCGCTATACAAATGAGAATGACATGAGTGTGCATGTGTGTGAACGTGAATCTGCATGAATGAGTGTGCATGTGTGTGAACATGAATGTGCATGTGTGTGAATGTGTATGAATGAGTGTGCATGTGTGTGAATGAGTGAGTGTGCATGTGTGTGAACGTGAATGTGCATGTGTGTGTGAATGTGCATGTTTATGAATGAGTGTGCATGTGTATGAATGAGTGTGCATGTTTATTAATGAGTGTGCATGTGTATGAATGAGTATGCATGTGTGTGAACGTGCATATGTGTGAATTTGAGTGTCAATACATGCCTGTGCATGTATTGACACAAACTCAGCCACACATATGCATATTCACACACATGCACATTCACATTCACACATATGCACACTCATTCAAACACATGCACATTCATTTCACACACATGCTAATTCAAGTTCCCACACTCTCATTCATACATGCACATGCATATTCACGTTCACACACACTCATTCATACTCATACACATCCACATTCAGATGTTGATACACGTGCACACACATTCATACACGTGCGACATGTCTGTACAAACACATTCACATGTCAAATACTTAAGAGATCTTGACCTTCTGAGACTTTTTCATTCAATTCGTCCCTCTTCTTCCTGCCTCCCTCTTTTCCTCCACAGCTTTCACCTCTGTCTCATTGTGACCTTCAATAAAACCTGAACAAGCAGCAGCAACATGTGCACAATTACATCCAAACGCTGGTGCTTATGCAATGCTCTGCGTCCAGGTCACAATGACCCAGGAAAAAGACCCAAGGATACACAGACCCCCAAGCATCCACCCCTTCCTCTTCTAACCCTTTCACTGCTCTGCTTCCATCCAAACCTGTATTGTTTGTTGGTCACGCTAAGGCAGAGTGAGATGTGGGGGTATAAGAAATGACCAGCGATTGCCGTGACCTCTCACTGTGATGAAAAGAGCGTGCACACAAAAGTGCTGCCTTTGTTCAAGCCAAAAAATTTAACACAGCATGAGGATAAAGCCTCATTACAATAGACCTCAGGAAACATTCTGGTGTTAACCTAAAAAGAAATTCGCAGCAAATTTCCTACCTGTCGCCCCACTGTAGCCAATGGGCTGCCAATGGGCAGGAAGCATATTGTGGATGAAAAACTTCAAAGTGTTTTGCACCCGTGGTGTGTCTTTGTCTGCCTGACAGTCATGCGGGCTGCTAATAAAGATGGAATTGGATTACATATGCCAGTCAGGAGTCTGGAGAATCGCACTTCACAGTTCCAGAACATCAGCTGATTACAAACTACAAAGACTCCAGCTTCAAACTCACACATTTTTGCATAAACACCTGCAATCTCAGGCAAACAAGCATCCTTTTCAAGATGTATAGAAATATGGAGGGACAGACAGAGATGGGTTTGATCGACACATGTGCATAGTCTGTTCATAATCAAGTTTGAAGAAAAGTTATTTTTTACCTTTTCAGGAAAAAAGCAAATCAAGCTATGTATCTCTCTCACAGTTGAACTCGAATATAAACACAATGCAGTCCTTAGAGCACTGTTCGCAGAGGAAAATTTTATTGCCTATTTAGATGATTAAAGTGTTTTTAGATTCATTTAAGTATATGTGTGGTTAGAGGAATAGCATTAGCATAATACACATTATTTTTGCAGAAACAGTAGGAAGCTAGAATGCAGTTTTTCAAATTCGGCATATGACTAGTATTAAAGTCATTTAAACCCATTAACATGTCTCACCTATAGATGTGGATTAAACCCCATCCTCTACTCCTTCATTATGGCAAATCCATGAGATCCTTCGTTAATTTGTATTTTATCGATTACAAATGACTTAATAAATAAAAACTCATCTCCTCTTGTGTTTACAGCCAAGTTAAATGACGCACAAATGTGATACTGAATTCTAATTTGCTTTAAATCTCCCTTGTGCCCATGCATTTTGGGAAGCATACGATGTTGCGTTTTTTGAATATACAGTTTCATTACAATTTGTTATAACCTCTAACATCACATTACATTTCTCATTGGTTTACAGACAGAAGTGAACAGTGCTTGGGAAACTTGATTGGAAAAACTTTTTCGTGCACATTTCGGAAACCTCCGTAGAGAGCGGATGCAATCCCGTGTATGCCAAGTTCAGAATAGGGCTGTGTTTGAAATCATCCCCTATATCCTCATTCATTATTCCCTACATTACTCCACTAATATCGTTCACTTGAAATGAATGAGGGGATGAAAACAATTGAGTGAATTCAGACACTGAGTGCGCTGGAAGGGCTGCCGCTTTTGCATAGTTTGTGCTGTTTAATAATCATTTGAAACTTCGCAAGCAGCTCCAGTAGTAATGAAAAGATTTATCTTGAACTCTGTCATGGAAACTATGTAGAAACCTTAATTAATTTAATAAACAATTAAAAAGGAATCTATATACCTGTATGATATAACGCTGGACCCACATTGGACCAGCGGTTTGGAAAATGGATGGATGATTCAGATGCGGGCACCATCTTCTGGTCGGAAGCGGGAATTCATTCGACCCTCACAGTGCATTATGGGTATACGCTCATTTCACGCAGCCGTTATTTTTAAATCGAAAGCGAGGCTCCGGTGGGAAGAAAACCGGAAGTGTCGCCTTTAATCATAGGAGAGTCGCGAATGCGATGGCGTATTGTTGTGTTTAATGTAGAAATTAGTTATTCTAAAAATGTACATACATTTCTTTCATACTTTAGACTATGAACAGTGAAATTCATTTATAAACATTTTTTTTTTCAGAAAGTAAAAAAAGAAGCAGGAACGAACTATATAGCCTTCATATCCTAATTGGATATTAACATCCAATAGTGTAAATCGCGGCAGCAGCTTCAGGTTGGTAGTCCAAGGCATTGTTGTTTATCTTTACTTCCGGGGTTCTTCCCACCGGAGCCTCGCTTTCGATTTCAAAATAACGGCTGCGTGAAATAAGCGTATTGTCTAGCCGTTGAGCGTGCATCGCTTGTACACTCGTTATTGCGGTGCATTGTGGGATTGAATGAGTGCACTCGATAACGTCAAACACTATAGAATAACACAAGACACTATTGTTTTGAATGGGGAAAAGTGTAACGCTCAATATGGCGGAACAAGTCCCGCCTTCAAAATAAGAGCCAATCACGTCACTGCAGCTGCCTTTAGAAGCTCAGCTACCAATGCGCATAAGCTTGATCCAGCCTGAAAAATGTCGTTTTCTGTCATGATTCGAGTGAAACTAAATGTATTTATTAGTCTTTAATATATATTATTTTTGTCAAATGTTTTGAATTCTGACTCATCTATATGGTCCATATATTCCAGGCTACAGAATTTTAATATCTAATGTCTAGTGACGGCCTAGGATTGAGCTATAAAATGAATATGGATTTGAATTAAATGAGTCATAATTGAGTTGTGGAAATCTGAGCACACTTGAGAGCTCTTCTGAAATGTGGGATCTTTTATAAAGAGAAAATCCTGAAATTCAAGAGACATGTCTCCTCTTGATGGCATTGCTTTCTAAAGAAACAATAGAGATCTCATTTTAGATTTGTCTTTCTTTTCTACAGGCTACACAAAACAAGCTTTCCAGTGTCAAACTCACTATTTTTCCCCCTTTTTTGTGGATCACTAACAGAATAATGAAGGTTATTTTTTGTGTCTGTGTTCAGTGACAACAGCCTGAACTGTATTATAACAGAAAATAAATTCTGTTTGATTTCTTCAACTTGCTATTTATTGTTTTTTTGTCATAGTAATGGATATTATCTGTGAAACTGAATGACTCACTTCTCTCTCATGTGCATCTAATTATGTAGTTTTTAAAAATTCAGTATCAGTTTAAGATGTGTTTTTTCCCCTAGTCTTAAACGTTTAATGGTGAGTGTTAGTTCATTTCAGTGAGTCTTTAAGTTATCAGACTGAATCTGTATGTCCTTGACTGTGTGGATCAGTTTGTCTTGCAGACGTCGTGTCTATGTGTGTTCAAGTGTCACTAAGACTTCAGTCAAAAATAAAACCCAGATTCACCAAATCCCACTCTCAACTCCCAGTTTTACTTTCCTTATCCGCTTTATTCTTCCTTTATACTCCACTGTCCATTGTACTTTTGTTTGTGGATTTCGCTTTCTCTGGTTTTCACATGCTCCGCTGAGATGTACTTTATTTAGACAAACAAAAGGGATGCACTGCGCCCTGGAGGACGTACATTTCCTGGCATTTCCATTTAGTTGGTCAACATGGTAAGCATATTGATTTCACTTGACTCCAGTCTTTATGCAGGTCTCTGCAGGGCCCAGAACAGGAGCAACCAATTTTAATGGCTCAGTTTGCTTTGAATTCACACGTGTTTGTGTCAGAATGGAAAACTAGTGTATTGCTTTAACTACATACTTGATTCTGAATGCTTTTCTTTCATAAAGTAGTATATAGTCCACAGTATTTGGCAGACATTTTATAATGTTGTCACATGACCTTGCGATGTTGGGGGTTTCATTCAACAAGTGACATCTTACAACTGTTTGTTTTTTTTTGCATTGTAAAATTGTCTAAACTTTTGTCAGTTCAAGTAAATAATGAGTCTGTAATAATGCAACTGTGCAAAATATGCAAATACTGCAAAAACTCAAAAACTTTACTCTCATTTGTTTTTCCTGGATACCAATGTGGCCCAAGCTTTTTCGTCGATCGGATCACAAGTGGACGACACTGAATGCAGGTGTAAATGGGGTCTAAAACTTTTTGAGCTTGTCCACTTTCGACCACTTCCAGAGATGAAAACGCATTCAACCGGATTGCTTTTGTAGTGTAGATGTTCATGTGGTTGAATGCGTTCAAACAGCCACAAAAGATGCCTACTCTCCACATACTGACCTAATGAGTAAACATTATGGGAAGCACGCTAGACAAACAGGATTTAAACTTTGTCAGGTAAAGACCCAAGTTTGGTTTAAAGATGAAAAATATACCAATCACAATGTTCTCTCAACATGCCTGATTTCTAAGACACACTCACAGTGTTCGGCTGGTCTTTTGGATATCAGAGCAGAAACTAAAACTGCTCCCGGCAAGTTCATATGTAAATTGCGCAAGCTTATTTCGTCCATTAGATCAAAAGATCTGAAAAAAAAACATACATTTACCCGTCCATAGATCCTCACCTCAAAGAGATCAGGACAGAAGTGGTTGAAAGTGGACAAAATAGACGGTCTAAAACACCAGGTGTAAACCGGAATATGTCTTTCTTGTCTACTTGTGATCCGATCGATCAAAACGCATCTTTACACCAGGTGTAATCAGGTCCTTAGATTACATTGAGAGCAAATTGAGACTTTTGATAAAGTCTCCTGCTTCTCAGATGTTTCTCCTATGAATGAGATCCCAGTAATCTCACATGAATCTCTAAGAGTTTCAGAAAAGATCTTAATGTTGTCTCAAACCACTCAGATTTAACAAGATCAAGTCTGCAATGAACTTTTCCCTCTGGGTTCAGCAACTCTCAGATTTCCAGACTTTCTGATGGTCCTGACCCGAACACAAAAAAAGCTCACAAGCACTTTCCTCACCGAGGCGGTGAGCTCTCAGAGAGCCCCGGATCGTTTACCTAAATTGAAAATCATTGGCTCCACCTCTTAAGTGGCAAATAACACCACCAAGGTAATGTAGAGCCGGCGAGAGGATCGTTACTCTGGATCTGTGACCTTCCAGCAGACGCAGTATAGTCACTCTCTGGATAAAAACCCTTCATCTTCAATAGAAATCACCAAAACACATAAATCAAACAGTCCTTCAGTTCAAAAAGGCAATGAAATAAGACCAACCGCTTCCAATTAGTGACCTTTATGAGCTTAACCTCCAGCGATCAATCAACCAGGCATGAGCTCATCTGAACACACTCGTATTTCTGTGGTTTCTACTGTTTCAGGTGTATACAGCACAATCATAAAATGTTCTTCAAATTTCATTAAACTGTAAATTACAGGTTCTCACAAGTTGCCACTCATTTCACAGGCATGCAGCTGAACTTGAAGTTATTTGAAGGAAATTATTATAATTTTTTTAAGCAACATGAGCATGTGGCAGTTGGCATATGTCTAATTTAAATAGCTTCTACAAAGACTGACACCTGAACGTTGCCGAACTGTCTTTGACGTCAATGGCTCCTCTTTTTTAAAAGCCTACTTTTTTTGCTGCTCTAAATATGCACAATTAATTGCACATTATCATTTGCATTTAGCATATTTTTTGTTTCAGAACAGACATGCAACCCACTGCTATACTTCATAGTTGTGTTAAACTACAATATTTTTTTAATAATTTGTACGTTATTTTACAATTAACTGGTGATCTACATGAAATATTAGCATTTTTAAAAAGTCATAAGGACAGAATTGCAAAAGCAAAAAGGTGATTAAAAATGATACATTTACAGCGTCTTTCCTTCAGACATTATTTTAAAATGTATCATGTATATTCCTCATTATATAAATGTTGTTTGTTACTTCTGTAAAAAACAACCTCACTCTTCACCTTCTTTCTCTTTAATCACACCTGCTTTTAGTCAACCTCTCTCTCTCTCCACTCTCTTCCCATCCGTTCTCTGTGTTTTTCTCACTTTCTGTGCACAATGCCTTTGAGAGGTTTCTCTTCTTCACCTCTATCTACCCAAAATCACTGCCAGGTGTGATGACTTTCACACAGTGTTGAATAAAGACTCTAATCTCGTCTCATCACGCTTCTTGTTTGTCCCACAAATCCGCTTCAGAGTCGGAAATTCAAGCCGCTATTTAGCAGTCGAGCAACAGGAAGACTGACTGCCTCCGAAAGCAAATGAAAATATTTGTGTAAACTGCTCAGGCTGAGTGCTTCGCTCAAGGGCACAGTGATTTATCTCAATCTGACAAAGAAATCATTCCGCTGAAACTGTGCCACACGCCACCCGACCTGAGAGAGAAGCTTCGATTAAATATGCAGCACACCTGCAAATAATACTAATTGTCATACATAGGCAATCAACCTCCAATTGTGTAGGGACAAAATGTAATTTAGTGTCCAAGAGGGTGAATATTAAACGCTGGAGGCCAATTATTAATATGACGACTATTCAAGATGTCTGATGCATCATCTGTCTTGCTCCCCAGGTCATTCCAGTTAGAGCCGGATCTAATTTCATCATCTGTGGAATAACAGGTATTTCTTGCTGATTTATGATTACAAGCCCATGGAAATGATGTGAGACTGTATTCTGTCCTGTCACACAGATGACCTTTGGAAACACTGTTTTCCCACAATTCTGATGCCAGTTGCGCCTCACAAGGTTACGTACAATTTCGTCAAGGATGTTACTAATCAAGATTAAGTGGGACCAAAGACAAAGACAACAAAGAATCTGCTTAAAAAATCAGCTCGGCCACAATTGTGAATATTTATCAAAAAAGACAAAAGCATGCATAAACATACATTGTGCACTAAGCAATCAAGATTTTAAGAATCTGCATGAAAAACTGTATAGATTACAAATGTGAATATCGGAGGCAAAGCATTTCTCTCACCCCAATGCAGTTCACAATTACACAAAATCATGCATAAAGCCATGCATTAAATAATAAGAATTTGATGAAGTATTGATCGCCCACAAATGTGAATATTGGGGACGACGCACTCCTCTCACACCATGCACTTCATAAATACATGCATGAAAACATACATTGTGCACTAATAATCTTTCTTGCGTCTTTCTTACCCGGCAGGCCGAGGCACAGCAATGAACTGTAGTAAATGATGGGAAACTGTCCGAGAGGGCAACCACGAGGACTCAGAGAACTGGAGTTGGTGGACAGTACAGTGAAGATGTGGCTGTGCTCCATGGCCTCTCTGCCCTCCTTAAGCTCTAGAGAGGAGCCGAACCACAGCCGAACCACAGCCGGACCGCAGGACACGCAGAGGGAGAGTCGGCTGGCACGTGTGAGAGTCAGAGAACGACTGCGAGTGTGTGTGCATGGAAGAGAGACGCAGACGATGAGAGGCGATGAAGTCGGCGATGTGATGGGAAGAGAGGCAGGGATGTGAGGAAGAGTGTGTGTGTGAGGAGAGAGAGAGAGAGAGAGGAGGGGGTGTTGAGAGCTGGTGAGAATGAAATCTGGGGAGGCATGAACACAAAAAGGGTGAAAATAAGTGACGAGAAAGGAAGGGGGTGTGAAGGAGAAGAACATTGGAAGAGCGAGAGGCGTGAAGTGAGGAAGAGATGATTCGTGTTGACACCACCGAGAGGTGATTTCTTTTGTGGTGACACACTCGTGCAGCTGAAGGGCGACCCAGGAGTAAATAAGAGCTGTAGCATGACTCGGCTAGTTCACACCAGTTACATGTACAGTACGTCCACGACACACTGTGATGCTCATTTTGGCATTTTGTGAAGTTGGGAATTTTGTCATTATGTTGGGAAACATTAAAAGCTTGATGTCTTTATTAATAATTATTATTTCAGTTATTTGTTTGATGTGACAAAACGTTTGAAAATTGTAATAATAATACTTCAGATACCACTTCTTTCCAGAATGTGTACAATACAGATTTTTTTTTTAACTTGACGATATTTTTTTTTGGTACTTGACAATACCAATTTCTGATACCTGAACCAAAAGAATATGAATCATATTATTTGCCTCATTTTGTTTATTAAATAGATGTTGTCTTCCTAGTCTTTTACCAGTCATTTTCATGCTTAATTATGCCTTATTTATGCCTGTTAAAATGTATTCTACAAGCTTCTGTTACTTTCACTCTAAATTGAATTGTTGTATTGTATTTTGTATTTTATTAAAGGGGTCATGACATGGATTTTTTAAAGATTATTTTAATGTTCCTTAAGGTTCACTTATAATGTGTGTGTGTGTGTGTGTGTGTATATATATATATATATATATATATATATATATATATATATATATACACAGTATAATGTATGTATGTGTGTGTGTCAAGTCACATTCATTTATATAGCGCTTTTAACAATATAGATTGTTTCAAAGCAGCTTTACATTGATAATAGGACATTACAGTAACAGAGATTGAAGTTAAAGTTAGTTTTGATTGATTCACTTCCATTGCAAAGATCATTAGTAATTAACTTAGGGGTTGCTTACACGACACCATTCTAACAGATGCCATCTCATCCATGCGCTCCGGCCCGCTCATTTGCACAACAGTGTCTGGTGGCTCGAGAATACAAACCATGAAATAGGTTCCAAGCTACAAGCCTTGAAAATTATCTCTGCGACAAAAACCTGCGAAAACGCTGACGGCATACACATGCGCATAACGTTTTTGTCTATAGGTACCCTCAACAAACTACTTGTCTGGCCTTAAAAAATGATAATAAAGAATTTGTTATCGCTTCCGCGTAGCCACGTGAACCGGAATTATCCCGACAACGTTTTATCTGTACAGAGGTAAAGGGAAGGGAAGGAGGTCTTCACAGGGGAGAGACTAGTTGACACTTTAGGACTGCATTGTCGTCGTGTCCAGGCGTGGTGTGTGTGTGTGTGTGTGTGTGTGTGTGTGTGTGTGTGTGTGTGTGTAAAAATACATTTTTCAACCTTCATTCTGACCCTCTGTCTGAAATGATCCTTTTTAAGGGGCGGCTCCTTTAAGGCTTGTCAATAAATGATGTTTTATTAACAAGGTTTGGGAGGAACACGTTCTAATGATCAAACAATCATTCCAACCAGCTGTCAGCAATCAGTAATCAACAGGTCCACTAAATCAGCATGAGTATGGCCTATAAATATACGCAGTCGACTCACCCATATTCCTCAACAGTTTTCAGCATCCCTCCACCACCCCATCTCCTCACACTTGCCTGGTTATCTTCCTAAGCAGAGATACGGGGGGAATACTCTGGGTTCGGGCCCAATTTCCGAGCTCAGAGCCCTCCCCCCGGACAGCACGCCAAATACGCATAACCATTTACTCTCTGATCATTCGTAAGTGTGAACTCGTGAAATGGCCAATGTCATGATTGGTTAACGTCATTGTATAGGAAAGAGTATCAATGCCCACTCACTATTGCACATGAGTAGGTGTTTTTACACTGTCCATATAAAACCGTCTTTTACAGACAAAGCATTATGAAATCATTTACTTACCGTTTGTGTCAGATTCAATACAGCTGACTGTTTCATCTTTCAACAAAAGTTTCTTTGCAAACTTTCTATTACACTGTGCCTTGTTTACAAAATAAATTGCTCCAAACCAACATAAAATCATCCGATCCGATCCGGGACGCCATTAAAGACCATCCCATTGTTCCTGATGCTGGGATCCTTCTAAAGTCGCAACAGAAATGAGTAAATGAGCTGTTTAAATAGGACATGTCAAAATGAAAGTTCTTTTACTCTTATATTTACTCTTCCATCCAGTGTAGACAGCGTCAGAGATTATAATGGGTTTATTTGCTTTTGATGCAACGCTCACATCCAGTGTAGGCAGACGTCAGCTGTTATCCATGTGAACGCCAGTGGGCGGGGCCTGTGATGCGATGATGTTAAACTATTCATCGATGTCTTGCTCTGAAGGCAGTCATATGCAAATAAATTTGCCCAATTTGACGTCGCAAATCCCTTAATGTACAACAAGCTGTTTTTGGAGCTTGATTAAATAAATGCTTTGTTTATGAGAAGGATGTTTAAAGCTATGAAACTTGCGGGATGTTTTAATGGCATAAGGACCTCTTAAATGTCAAAACATCAAGGCAAATTTGATTTCTCATGTCATAAGCCCTTTAAATGGCAGAGTGCCGATTAAAGCTGCCCCAGTGCAGAGTAACTGTAATCACATGACGTTTTCCTATAATAAGAATAATTATATTATTCATCCAAATTAAATGTTTTTATTATTCTGCTTGGTTTAACAAATTCGTTAAAATAAAGCAACATTGAAAATAAAACTGAATATTAATAATACAAATTTGTGGCCATATTGTGGAATTATATATATAGGTGCTGGTCATATAATTAGAATATCATCAAAAAGTTGATTTATTTCAGTAATTCCATTCAAAAAGTGAAATTTGGATAATGTATTCATTCATTACACACTGATATATTTCAAATGTTTATTTCATTTAATTGTGATGATTAAAACTGACAACTAATGAAAATCCCAAATTCAGTATCTCCGAAAATTAGAATATTACTGAAGACCAATACAAAAAAAAAGGATTTTTAGAAATGTTGGCCAACTGAAAAGTATAAGCATGTACAGCACTCAATACTTAGTTGGGGCTCCTTTCGCCTGAATTACTGCAGCAATGCGGCGTGGCATGGAGTCGATCAGTCTGTGGCACTGCTCAGGTGTTATGAGAGCCCAGGTTGCTCTGATAGTGGCCTTCAGCTCTTCTGCATTGTTGGGTCTGGCGTATCACATCTTCCTCTTCACAATATAGGGTTCATTTTCTATAGGGTTAATGTCAGACGAGTTTGCTGGCCAATTAAGAACAGGGATACCATGGTCCTTAAACCAGGTACTGGTAGCTTTGGCACTGTGTGCAGGTGCCAAGTCCTGTTGGAAAATGAAATCTGCATCTCCATAAAGTTGGTCAGCAGCAGGAAGCATGAAGTGCTCTAAAACTTCCTGGTAGACGGCTCCGTTGACCTTGGACCTCAGAAAACACAGTGGACCAACACCAGCAGATGACATGGCACCCCAAACCATCACTGACTGTGGAAACTTTATACTGGACTTCAAGCAACGTGGATTCTGTGCCTCTCCTCTCTTTCTCCAGACTCTGGGACCTTGATTTCCAAAGTAAATGCAAAATTTACTTTCATCAGAGAACAACTTTGGACCACTCAGCAGCAGTCCAGTCCTTTTTGTCTTTAGCCCAGGCGAGACGCTTCTGACGCTGTGTCTTGTTGAAGAGTGGCTTGACACAAGGAATGCGACAGCTGAAACCCATGTCTTGCATAGGTCTGTGCGTGGTGGTTCTTAAAGCACTGACTCCAGCTGCAGTCCACTCTTTGTGAATCTCCCCCACATATTTGAATGGGTTTTGTTTCACAATCCTCTCCAGGGTGCAGTTATCCCTATTGCTTATACACTTTTTTCTACCACATCTTTTCCTTCCCTTCGCCTCTCTATTAATGTGCTTGGACACAGTGAACAGCCAGCCTCTTTAGCAATGACCTTTTGTGTCTTGCCCTCCTTGTGCAAGATGTCAATGGTTGTCTTTTGGACAGCTGTCAAGTCAGCAGTCTTCCCCATGATTGTGTAGCCTACAGAACTAGACTGAGAAACCATTTAAAGGCCTTTGCAGGTGTTTTGAGTTAATTAGCTGATTAGAGTGTGGCACCAGGTGTCTTCAATATTGAACATTTTCACAATATTCTAATTTTCTAAGATACTGATTTGGGGGTTTTCATTAGTTGTCAGTTATAATCATCAAAATTAAAAGGAATGAACACTTGAGATATATCAGTCTGTGTGTAATGAATGAACATAATATCCAAATGATGATATTGTAATTATATGACCAGTACCAGCACCTGTATATACATAAATATATATACACACACACACACACACACACACACACACACACACACACACAGTGCACTTTTGTGGAAATGTTGTTTATCTTTGACTTTATCACTTATTAAATATTAATGATAGTATCATTATTAAATAGTTTTTTAATGATAGTATCTTACATTTAAAGATATTTATCTGAACAAAATGTGAGTGGTGCTACAATAATAGTATGAAATGTTTTGAATATGAAGAAAGAACAAGTTAAAATGTTCAAACACAACATAAATGAACAACCTTGGTGCAGCAAAACCCTAAACGTGAGCTCAAAGCAATAACACAGCACATTAATTTTTCTATCATTAATTTTGCATAAATAATCATTTAGATACCAGTCAAATGCAGGAGTGATTAAATTTGTGTGACAGTGATGGAAAGCACACTTTCCCTATTGCTGTGGGTCACAGAGTTCATTTCTTCAGCACCTGTTTACTTTGCATACTTGATCAGTCATATGTGTGATGTGAAAGGGAAAAGGCTGATTTTCTCCATGCCGTCCTTCTCATAAAGTCATTTTCCCAGTAAATGAGTGTGAAGGGATAGAGACAACACGTCCGTTTAATAAAATATAGCTCAGTGACGCGCATTGATTACCGAGAGCAACAGAATGGCAGGTCTTTCCTCATGTTCACACACGGGCCTGAGGCTAAATGGAGCAAACACTGCTCAATGATCTACTTTACTGATACTCATTGCTTCTTAGACTGCAGAAGAACAGATATTTTAAAACAATAATAACTAATATGAATTACATTTTTAAATATCGATTTGATTTGAATATTATTCTCTAGATGAAACTATATTGTATCACTTTAACAAAGCTTCACTATTATCATGGCACAAGTTCATTACAGAAAGACATAGAAAGAGATTCCATCTCTAACAGCATTATCCATCAGCTCGGCTCTTAGCGACAGACTGTATTAATAATGAATCGTAAGCTTTAATAGCAGCCCGGTATGCATAACTGTTAAATTAGATGTTTGATTTTTGTAAAGGGTTCAAGGAGTTCACGGATGCCTTTTCATTTGTCTGCTGTCGCTCTCTCGCTTGCGTTCACCCGTATAAGAAAAAGGTGGGCGTTGAAAAGATTAAATAAAGAAATTTAAATTAGAATTCCTCCAGGTAAAAAAATAACAAAAAATGGGTAAATGCGAAATAGGCAGTGAGGAGAACAGCATCACACCTGATACTGAGTTAAAGTAATGTGAAGATTAAAAGAGCAAAGACTTTCTCACTCAATATCTCTGAGAAATCGCTCAAAAACACGTCTAAACCTGTCAGAAATCAGAATCCCATAGTGATACTCGTGCTCTGCTCTGAAACCTATTGAACTGCCTATGTAGTCAGCATTTTAAGGCATTCTTGGCGTGCTGTTAGTTGTGCCAAAAGGTAGGACGTTTAATTACACTGCAAATGTTCTTTTAGCCAAATAATAAGGCAGATTCACGTGTCCTTTGCTTGCAATGAAATGCATTGCAACAAGTAAAAAAAACAAAAAAAAAAACAATTCCAAGATCTTCCTAGAGAAATATAAACCCATTTAAAAATGATAATAGAAATGTAAATAAAAAACATATTTTGTTTTGTGATATTTTTTTAATTGTGCTTTTCATCTGGGATGTTATTTAGGACATGCATTCAAAAAATAATCTGTGATTTTTGTGCCCCACTATGTTCAAACCCCGAATCGAGGCGTTATGTTGCTATCGATGTCCCCTCTAGAGAGATATATGCTGATCATGTTTTTAGTTGTCTCAGCTAGGAGGCGTTTGTATATTGACCATTTTTCAGATGACATATTTTAATCATAATTTTGAATCGCCACAGACAGGCCTATTCTTAAAAGGATCGTTCACCTGAAAATGACAATTCTGTCATCATTTACTCACTCTCAAGTTTCCTCACTTAAGATGTTCCAAATCTTTCTTCTGTTGAACACAAATTAGTATATTTTGAAGAATGTTTGTAACCAAACAGCTGTGGGGCACCGTTGGCCATATTTTTTTCTCCCCATACTCAATGGTGCCCCATCAACTGTTTGGTAACCCATATTCTTCAAAATATTTTCCTTTGTGTTCAGCAAAAGAAAGAAATGTATACAGGGTTGGAACCAATTGAGGGTGAGTAAATGATGACAGAATGTTCATTTTTGGATGGACTATCCCTTTAAGAAGAAACACGCGCGCCTTTCGTCACGCCCTTTACTCCAACCGGGAGAGCTGATTAACTCACGTGATCAGTTATATCTAGTCTCAGGTGACAGTAGAGCAGGGGTGTCCAAACTCAGTCCTGGAGGGCCACTGTCCTGCAGAGTTTAGCTCTAGCCAGACTCAACACATCTGCCTGGAAGTTTCTAGCCTATAAGACCTTGATTAGCTGGTGGTCCAGGTGTGTTTAATTGGGGTTGGAGCTAAACTCTGCAGGACAGTGGCCCTCCAGGACTGAGTTTGGACATCCCTGCAGTAGAGGGAGGGAGAGTAACGACCGATTTTGAGTGTCAGCTGATTGACCCTGTTCCTGGTTCTACGTTTAATTCAGGTAACCACCATCTCACCTATCACCTAGCTATCTAAAGGTCAAATCAAAACGAGAAGACCTGACATGAGTATTATTCACTCAGTTGGGGGAATATCATATGAAATTTATTCGACAATTCACTCATGTAGGCTATTAACTTACAAAACATGGTAACGCCAAAATGCCACCACGGTTATTTCTTTTTACTACTAGGCCTATCATAAAAATATAAAATACATGACAGAGTGATTGAGATGGTTTAATACTGTAAGGAAATATGATAATTGAATAAATGAATATTATTATATTCTATGTTCAGTATAATAACTACAGCAACTATGTTATTTAACGTTAATTGAAATTTGTAAAATGTATTGTCTAAAGCACATTTTACTTGCTTGTTGAAGCTATTTCTGCCTGACTTGACAACTAAAATTATATTTCTTGGTGTACCCTATGTGCTCAGCTAGATTCAGACATATTAAATGTTATTTTTGAATAAAATCAGTTACAGATTTTTTAGTTTACTTTTGAGTTTAGCTTGGAGTGAGAATTATGGAGGGGGGATTGGGGGTATGTGAGAAAAAAAATTTGGTAACTAAACAGAATTCTATTAAAGGACAATTCTGGCCAAAAATGAACCTTGGACTAAATAACACATGGGTACCGAGTCGACCGTTCTCTGGGATGCGTTTTCATGATAATCAGAAAGAATCAGAAAGAGCTTTATTGCCAAGAGTGCTTGCACACACAAGGAATTTGTTTTGGTACTGAGGCTTCCAGTGGACATATACAGATACAAATACAACAAGAAACATAATACTACAAATTATAAGAATAAAAAATAAAAATATAAATATATTTACATTTACATTTAGTCATTTAGCAGACGCTTTTATCCTAAGCGACTTACAACTGAGGACTAAAGCAAGCGAGTCATCGTGAAGAGGGAAGAACAACGCAAGAAGTGCTCAAAATACAAAGTTCAGGCATTGCTCAGAGTAGCAAAAGCCAAACAAGGGAAGATTTAAAAGGGAAGGAAAGATTTAAAAGAGAAGGATTTTTTTTTTATTATTATTATTTTTTTTATGTTAAGTACTCACGGAAGAGATGAGTTTTCAGTTGTCTTTTGAATGATCCCAGGGATTCTGCATTACGGACGAGGATGGGGAGATCATTCCACCAGCATGGAACCGTGAATGAGAATGTTCTGGAGAGTGATTTAGTGCCTCGCTGTGATGGCACCACGAGCCTCTCCATGCAACCCTGAAGGACCTACCTGTGAGATAGGACTCAAACCAGTGGAGGGAGGATCCTTTGATGCCCAGTGATGAGAGGGTGGACAGAAGGATCTGATGATTCACAGTGTCGAAGGCAGCAGAAAGATCCAGCAGAATGAGAACAGAAGATTTGGAAGCAGCTTTTGCGATCCGCAGGGCTTCTGTGACCGACAGTAGTGCAGTCTCTGTTGAATGGCCTTCTTGAAGCCAGATTGGTTGACATCTAGCTGGTTGGTCAGAGACAGGAAAGATGACACTTGGTTGAAAGCAACTCGTTCAAGTGTTTTCGCAATGAATGGTAGGAGAGAGACAGGTCTGTAATTCTCTAAAAGTGATGTGTCTAATGTTGTTTTTTTAAGCAGTGGAGTTACCCTAGCCTGCTTGAATGCTGTAGGGAAAATGCCAGTGTGGAGGGATGAGTTGATTATGTGTGTGAGTGCTGGTAGAAGTGTGGGAGAGATGGCTTGTAGAAGGTACTAGGGGATGGGGTCTAGAGGGCAGGTGGTAGGATGACTGGAGAGGAGAAGTTTAAATACTTCTTCCTCAGTTAGTGGAGAGAAGGTAAAGATAAGGTTACTGGTAGTGGGAGAGGATGGTTTGGGTTCCTGTGTGTGTGGAGTTGAGAACTGACTGCTGATAGTAGTTGTTTTGTTAGTGAAGAAGTTAGCAAAGTCATCGTCAGTTAGCGAGGAGGTGGGTGATGGTGGAGGTGGACAGAGGAGAGAGTTGAAAGTCTTGAAAAGTGTTCGTGTGTTAGAGGCGTTGTTGATCTTGTTGTGGAAATATGAAGATTTTGCAGCGTGAACATCAGCAGAAAAGGAAGAGAACAGAGATTGATACATACTCAGGTCAAATGTGTCTTTTGATTTGCGCCATTTCCTCTCCATTGCCCTGAGTTTGGTCCGGTGTTCCCGAAGAACCTCAGATAACCAGGGGTTAGAGGGAGTAGCGCGTGCTGGCCTGGAGGAGAGAGGGCAGATATTGTCTAAAGAAGAAGTTAAAGTGGAGCATAAAGTATCTGTTGCGGAATTCACATCTAGAGATGAGAATTGTGAGGGTGAGGGAAGTGAAGATGACACAGCAGAGGAAAGACGGGAAGGAGAAAGTGAGCGCAGGTTACGTCTGAAAGTGACTGGTAGGGGAGTTGGTGGAGTATGGGTAGTGAATTGTAGATTAAAAGTAATGAGGAAATGATCTGAAACATGGAGAGGTTTCACCAAAACGTTGTCTGTGATGCAGTTGCGTGTGTAAACCAGGTCCAGTTGGTTGCCTGATTTATGAATACCTGTGGTGATGAGCCGTTTGAGATCGAATGAGGCTAGAAGAGAGATGAAGTCTGTTGCATACGCCTTTTCTAGATGAATGTTGAAATCACCAAAGACTACGAGTGGAGTGCCATCCTCAGGGAAAGAGGACAGCAGCACATCCAGCTCCTCAACAAAATTTCCCAGTTGACCTGGGGGGCGATAAATAACTACAATATGGATCCTAATGGGAGTTGTAAGTGTAATTGCATGATATTCAAATGAGTTGTTATTGCATAGAGAAGAGAGAGTTGAGTATTTCCAGTTGTTAGAAATGAGAAGACCAGTACCCCCACCCCTCCCAGACTGGCGAGGGGTGTGGGAGAAAGAGAAGCTGTTAGAGAGAGCAGCAGGGGTTGCTGAGTCTTCTGGACGGATCCAGGTCTCAGTCAAACCGAGTATATTAAGAGTAGAATGAGATGCAAAGGCTGGAATGAAGTCAGCTTTATTGACTGCTGACTGACAATTCCATAGACCAAAGAGAGAGAGGTGTGTGTGTGGATGAGAGAATAAGACGCAGATTAGCAGTATTGCGCTGCCTTCTGTGCGTGGTGAGTGCACGTTGTCGAGAGACAACAGTAATATATTGGAAGCACATATTGGAAAAGGGAAATATAATACAAGTGGGAAAGGAAAAGGAGAGAAGACGATACTTAAGTGCCTTGCCGGAGTCGTTGCTCGGTGGAGTCGCACAGGTAGAGTCGATGGTCTTTACCCGAGTCGGTCTTCACACGAGGAGGCTGAACGCTTCCGCTAGCGCTTCCGCGACAGCGCGCTCACTACAAAGATATAATGCGTACTAACGCCTGAGTGAGGACAGCTGATTCTGCCCAGCAATTAACACAGCAAACGCAAATTACCCGAATAATGGGACAAATCGAAACTAGCTGTTGGACAGCGTTCACTTAAGTGGTATAAAATTTAAACTGCAATACTATTCAGAGCGGCTGTTATATAAAGTGGGAACGCGTCTAATTAAAATACAAATTTTTGAGAAGGCAAACAAAGAAAATAACCACAGAATCGAAGACAATCCTACCTTGTAGTAGATACTACACTGAAACAACAGGAGAACTGGATATTCAGAAAAACGTCGTGCGCGCTCTTGTCTTGTCCACGGACTGACCGCTTGTCCTGGCCTAGTTCTGGATCTCTTCGAGTTTATATCTGTTTTACAGTTGCTGATTCTGCCTGTTTTACAGTTGCTGATTCTCAAATATATGAGAATAAAAGTATCACAGTTGGGTTTAGTCAGAGTAGACATTTTCAGATTTACAGATTATGAACTATGAACATATTTACAGTGTTTTGAATATTATAAATAAAAAAAATCTACATATAAGTGTCACCTGAGTTGTAGGATATTGCACTAAACAGTGGGAGTATTGCACTTAAGGCATATGCCTTGGGAGATATGTTAACTGTTCAGGAGGGAAATGGCCTGTGGGAAGAAACTGTTCCTGTGCCGAGATGTTCTTGTGGCCAGTGATCTGATTCGCCGTCTTGACGGTAACAGTTCAAACAGGTGGTGTCCAGGGTGAGTGGAGTCTGTGATGATTTTACCTGCTCTCTTCCTCACTCTGGAAGAGTACAGGTCCTGGAGGGTTGGCAGGGGGGCACCAATGATCCTCTCCGCAGTCCGGACTGTCTGTACTGTCCGGACTGGTAATCAAATGTACCCAGTTTTAACGTTAGTTTTAGTTTAACCACAGATTAGCTTATAATGCTAGTGTATGGGGCATCGAATAAGTACAAATAAAAATCGCTAGTTAATACCACTATCAAGGCTCAAAATAGCCCCACACTAACACGATAGCATAATGAGGGTCCCTACCTGCAAACCGAAGCATTGAGAACTTTGTAAGTGTACAGACAGTTTAATAAGAAGATACTTTATAAAGACAGTACACTTCGCGTATACAGGCAGGAGCCATCTTTGGAAAACAGTCTCGACCAGTCGAACCACGAACGCCGTGCTACGTGCTGGTCGATAGTCACCGTTCAGCTCACGTAGCACAGCGTTCGTGAAAAACGCATCCCAGAGAATGGTCAACTCGGTACCCATGTGTTATTTACCCCTAGGTTCATTTTTGGCCGGAATTGTCCTTTAAGTTTAGTGACAACATGTTACAATGTTTAGCTACATGGTACAATGACTGGTAGGCTATTGTTTTTTTTTTTTTATTGCTTGACATCTTGATTCAATATATGTTATTAGGTAGGCCTACAGTACATGTTCATTTTTCTCAAGAAAAAAAATCCCACTAATGCTGTAAACATACAGAGAGCCCTGTCAGCTGGTATTATTATGAAAGAGTAAAAATAACAATAACAATTTTTTATTATAATAACAACTTTATAATATTTTAATGATATAAGTAAAAATGTAGCCTAATATAGTGGACATATCAAAACACTCCTCTCCATAGCTAATTTTTCTAGCCTATATATGCTTTCCTGAGGTAAATGTAACGTTATGTGACATTGTTTTCCAGCTTTTTTATTGACCTCTTACCGCTGTTGAAACACACTGATTGATCCGAGGCATATACATTTCGGTTAGTTGTACTCAGGGGCGTTGCCAGACCCCTTTTACTGGGGCACGTTAGATGTGGTTAAATTATTGCCATGTTAAAGGGATAGTTCACACAATAATGAAAATGTCATTAATCACTCACCCTCATGTTGTTCCAAACCTGTAAGACCTTTGTTCATCTTAGGAAAACAAATGGAGATATTTTTAATGAAATCTGAGAGATTTCTGTCTAACTCTTTAAGTAGACTTGCTGCAATGTCATAATTTTCAAATGGTATCAGCATTCAAACTGCTGATGGTAATACTTGAATATGAATACTAAAATGTTTACTAAAAATTTAAATTAACTAAAAAAAATTTCAATCAGAATAAATTGTGTTGTTTACCAACCTCAACCAATATCCCTCATTTAGTATAATTTATCATGTGTAGCAAACTCTACATTATTTAAGACTATTCTATTTGTTAGGGCCTAACAGTTAGGCTATTGATATATTGTGGTAAGTAATCTAAGTTTAGTCCCTTTTCTTTTTTTTAAGTCATCCAACGAGACGTTACAGTACGGTTACATTTTGTAATTGTTTATTTTTTTAATATTTAAGTCAATTGTATCATACCAACTTGAATTAAATAAACAATTACAAATGATGGTAGAGCATAACACTAGAAATGTCAAGGTTTTTTTTGTCAAGGTTTCTCTCTCTCTTATTCACTCTTTCTATCTTTCAGGTAAAATTTTACATAGGCCTACATAATGGGTACAATTAATGGTATATGATTTTTTTATCATCTCATACATCTATTTTGTAACTATTTCAAGTGTAATTATTACCAGATATTGTCATTAAACCCTTTCAATTAAAAATAATGTGATAACTTTGATTTGGTGTTGGCTTTGAAGTGCTACCTATTGCAAAACAATATTGTCACACTATAGTAACGCTCTCCCACATATTTAGCTAACTGTTCTTATTTCTCTTATTGGCATAAGTAGCGTTGTGTCAATAGACAAGAAATGTTCAGTTTTACACCATCATACTGATAATGTTTCTTAGTCATTCTGCAGTTCTGCAGCCTGAACCACTATAGGGAAACAACCCTTAAAAAAGCCTCTGCCAAATGCATAGTTCAGGCCCCTGCTGGTCTACTTAAAGAAGAAATATAAATGGATAGATAATGTGAACACATGAAATTGATTTTTGTTTTACAACATTTCTAATAAGTTGAGTACATTGTCTGCATTTGTTGGGACTTTGTGATGTTTGGTATTATATTTTCTTAACCACACTGTCATCATGACAGTAGACAGAGCTGACGTTTCAAAAGACACATTTTTCATTCACTGCAACTGCACGCCTATTTCTTAAAGTCCCCCTGTGGTGAAAATCAAGCTATTAATGTTGTTTATATGTCTATCTGGTGTTTTTAATATGCTTTAAGACAAACCGTGTGCAAATTCATAAGTCAGCACCATTGTTGAGTATTTTCTCCTTAAAACTGCAGTGAACCAAAGACAGTCTCAAAAACACGGTTTGAAATCACTGGCGTTTTTGACGTCACAAACTACCTTGTAACCAATCAGATCAACGTGTGACCGTCAGCGAGTGTATCTCTAAGCTGTGTGAGTGAGTGGAGGCGGGGCTCATTTTCACATTCATAGATCCGCATACTAAATGTGGCAATGGTGAGTGTTACATTCAAGCTATTGTAAGGCATGAAGAATTTTTTTTTTTCAAGGAATGTTTTTTTTTTTATGTAATTTTGGTGATCAAAGGTAAGTTTTAAGGGATACAATTATTGACTACAGGGGGACTTTAACAGGTTGTGTCAGTGCATATTTAAGGATTTCCAGGGAATGTTCCTGATTCACTTATCAAAGCAGAACACCACATAAATATGCAGAGATAAATTATGAGCTCCGTTTTGTTCAGACAATGTGTGGAGTCCGCGTGAAGTGATCACGACGAGCTTTGCACTTCAAACACTTTCCCATCTGCCTCTCTCATTAATACTATTCTTTCAAAAGCATCAAAAACCTCAGGAAAGGTTGGTAAGCTTTTATTTCCCTTTATTAAAAAGGAGGAGCATCAAACCTCAATCTCTAAACCTTCAGAAGTGTTTATTAAACCATTCATCTCCTCACATCTCCCGTTATTGCTAGTTAGTGCTTTATTAATGATTTTTTAATGTATTCTGTATTCTGTGCTGCTCGTCTCTATTCCCGCGGCCTTGATCTGTGCGCGCTGTGACTGAATAAACAGTGTTTTAACACCCCAGACAAAAAAAAACGGCTTAATCTGAGGATGCATCTAACAACAAAGTCTAGCTGACATCTAGTGAACCTGAGTGGAGGCCACTGTGAAACCTTCAGAAGAGAGACTGAACCATGCGCAGCTATTTGTGCATTTAACTAAAGGGTTTTTCATATTTACAATAGTTAACCCTAGGTTAACAGAATATTGGTTATTTTTATTCCCATAGTTCACACTGTTGTACTTGTTCTTCACTCCAATTAACATGCATGACAGTTTCTGTGATTGTAGCAAGCTCATGAATGCTTAACAAGGCAAGGTTATAGAGACAACTTTGCTTACTTTTCACAGCTCTCTCTAATTATATCTGATTTTCTAACCCTTAAGCTGATGTCTCTAGGTTTGGATGGTCAGATCGCCTCATAATGAAATGACTGGATGATTTACTACTTGCTATTTCTAGTCAGTAGCAGGTTTAATTAGGAGGAGGAACATTAACATTCTTGGAGAGCATTTAATTTGGCAACAATTTAGACAAGCCCATGAGTGCAAGAAGATTCATCAATATTTCTGTTCAATTTTACAGAAAGATATTAAATCTGCTACAATAGCATATAGCAGGATTCACTATATAAATACTTTGAGTAATTGATCAGATTTAAAGATTTTGCCTGGCAAAAGATGATACGGCAGGAAAATCAAGGCCTGTCACGTTTACCTTTGCTTTATGAAATTTCACAGATTAATTCCAGTCTTTCCAATAGAAATCCACATAATCAGAAGTTTGGCTTATGCTCAAATTTGCTACCCTGAAGCTGCTTGTTTTGAAAGTCACTTCTGTGTGAACAGTGCTTCATATCTCTATTGACAATGGACACTGAACCTGTTTTTTGCTAACATGACCACACCTTAAATGGATAGTTCACCCAAAAATGACAATTCTGTTGTCATTTACTCACCCTCAAGTTGTTACAAACCTGTATGAATTTCTTTCTTCTGCTGAACAGAAAAGAAGATATTTTGAAGAATGCTGGTAACTAGACAGTTGATGGTAACCATTGACTTTCATAGTATTATTATCTCCTACTCTGGAAGTATATGGCTACATCAACTGTCTGGTTACCAGCATTCTTCAAAATAGTCTTCTTTTCTGTTCAACAGAAGAAATAAACTAATACAGGACAACTTGAGGGTGAGTAAATTATGACAAAATTGTCATATTTTGGTGAACTATCCCTTTAAGGCCGTTTTCACACTGAAACCTGGCTTGTTTTTTTCCCCCTTACTTCAGATTGTTCCAATCCTGGCAATTTCACTCAGATCCAACAACAAAATTTTGCTTTGGTCCATTTGAAAATTAATTCTGAAGTGGTTCGCTTATGGTGAGAACGCAAACCGAACCAACAAACCAAGCTGTATTCTAATGTAAAATGAGATTATGATGGAGACTTATGAATTGTTGACTTGTGCTAGAATTCAAGCACTTTAGAGGAAACTATATGCATTACTTGTCAGTGTCATTGCATATAAAGTGCAAATGAAATAAAATGAGCAATCAGTGTAGATACTTAATTGATATTGTGCATATAAATTAGATAATATCAGCTCAGATGGTTGGGTCCGGATGTCATTTCAGTCATACTTAATATCTCAGTTCAGTATACATATAAAGGTATTAGTATTGTGTGTGTGTGTGTGTGTGTGTGTGTGTGTGTGTGTGTGTGTGTGTGTGTGTGTTCATGTGGGCGTTGTTTACAGTTGCAGTAGACCTCTGCGTTGCCCCCCATCCCTCTCTATGAAAGGAGCAAGCTAAAGGTCACCGCCTCCCTCATGCGAGGATGTTTCAGTTAAAACAGTGCAGCGCCATACGCAGCGTTTCATGTCCCCCGGGGGGTTTTCTTTGAGCCGCGGGCCCTTCTGGCCACACACAAGGCCCCGGCAATGCAACTCTTTGAGGGATGAAATGATAAGGCCTGATTATAGAGTGATTATATTTGACACTAGCCAGGCATGAAAGGCGTTTGTTTTAAAGGACCCTTGTTTTCGAGGTCCGGTTTAACATCAAAGACAAAGAGGACATGTGATATTTATTAAAAGGGAAAAGAGCAGTGGCAGGTCACTTTCATTTCCTTACTGTATGTCATTTTCTGGCTCAACCCACTGGACTTTCTTATCTTCCATGGAAACAAATACAGAGAGAATTTACTTCTCTATGTTGTCGTTCACTGGTCAGAAAGAGCTCACCTTTAAGTCTGTATAATTGACTGGTTGGTATAGTGACCTAATAAAATAAAAGGAAAACCAATTCTGAATGCAAATAATAAACTACATATTGATAGTCATGCCTAGTTAAGTAATAAAGTTTAATAAATAAGCATATGAATGTTTAAGGGAAGATCCTACGTACATTTTTAACTAATAGATATTACCATACTTTTCCCATACAAGTTTTGGGAAATTGTATAAATATGGTTATATTATCTAATTAAAATATTCTGCTCTAATTTGTATACATTTCCACAACAGAAATCTGAACTTTGGATGAAGCCAGGTTCAAAATTCTTGTTTTATTTCATTGACATAAAGGTTTTAGACTGTAGACTGTAAAACTGTAGCCTGGGAAAACCCAGACGTACTTCCGGCAAATTTAGATTTGCTCTGCAAGTTAGTCTGGCTCATTCAAGCTCATTTCCAATCTTTCCAAATCGAGGCACCAATCACAAACGTTGAGGCGGGCTTTACAAGATGACGATCAATCTGATTGGTTTTAAGGTCTATGCAATTGCTTACAGAGGCATTTGAGCGACGTCCGTTGGGGACGCCCCTTTGGAAATGAGCTGTGAATGAACCTTCACCAGACCCTAACTCAGTTACGACTGAGAAGGGTCTGGTTTTAACCAGGCTAAGAAAATTGACTAATGCCTGAAAAAACAAAGGATTTGCTTTCCTTAAAAGGGTGGAAAAAACACTGCGTATGTAATTTGTTGTTGACGTTATTCAATAGGTTGTACATCCAATTAAGCTTATGTTGGCTTAAAATTCATCACTTCTAAAGGATGTGTTCAAATCCTTGCTATGAGCAATAGTGCTAGTGCTGCTTAACCTGGCAAACAACACCACTAATGGAAGATAAATGGGGCATTTTAGCTTTTGTCTTTCCTACAAAGTGAAGGGGTGTTGTGGGGTTTGTCTGGTAGATTTGAGGCTCTAAACAGAGCTCTGAAAGTCTCCCCCTCCAGCTTTTGCTTTGATTCATTTTCTGAATCAGGAGACACAAATGGATGTTCATTGACAGGTTCTCAGTCAGTGGAGCCGCCTCTCCCTTCAGTTCCCCGCGGTGAGCCTGAGGCTCCTGTCTGCAGACGCATGGACACCTGAGCACTCCCAGAGGAACGTTTACTCCTTTCATAGCTCACGAGACTTCATGCTTGTGATTCATTTAGGTAACTTGGCCTCAGATGTTTTTCGGGCAGAAGTACACTGGAATGTTTTTCTGAAGTTGTAAATGCATCAAAGATTGTTGGATTATGCTTTATGCTTTAGAAAATACTTTTCTTCCTACTTCAAAATTTCACATTTAATACAATGTGTTACTTGCCATTTCCCCTAAAGGGACATGGTGAAGGAAACAAATATGAGATGGAGGAAAAATTATTTGTCAATGCTTTTGCGTTCTCTCGCAAATGTTCTGCGTTTCCCCGAGAAAATTTACGTTTGCTTACAAACAGCTAAAAAGATTTTGCGAGCGAATGCAAAGTTACTTGGGTGAATGCAAATGTTTTGCGAGGGAACGCTAATGATTTGCAAGTGGACGCAAATTTTCTCGGGGGAACTCAAATTTTTTGCAAATGAACGTAAAGTTTTGTGAGCGAACGCAAAGTTTCTTGAGGGAACGCAAATGTTTTGCGAGTGTATGCAAAGTTTATTGAGGGAACGCAAATGTTTTGCGATCGTATGCTAAGTTTCGCAAAGGAATGCAAAGGTTTTGCTAGCGGACGCAAACTTTCTTGGGAGAATGCAAATGTTTTGTGAGCGAACGAAAAGTTTCTCTGTGGAAATGCAAATGTTTTGCAAGCGTATGCAGCGTTTCTCTGGGGAACGCAAATGGTTTACGAGCGTATGCAGCGTTTCTCGGGGGAACGCAAATGGTTTGCGAGCGTATGCTAAGTTTCTCTGGGGAACGCAAATGGTTTGCGAGCGTATGCTAAGTTTATCTGGGGAACGCAAATGGTTTGCGACCGTATGCTAAGTTTATCTGGGGAACGCAAATGGTTTGCGAGCGTATGCTAAGTTTCTCGGGGAAACGCTAATATTTTACAAGTGAACGCAAATTTTCATGAAGGAACGCAAATGTTTTGCAAGTGAACGCAAAGGTTTTGCGAGCGAACGCAAAGTTTCCCGGGGGAACGAAAATGTTTTGCGAGCTTATGCAAGGTTTCTCGGGGGAACGCAAATGTACCAAAATTACCTAAATTGAAAAAAGTAGACATTTTTTTTACTTGTAGAACCAAAAAAAAAAAAAAGAGGTTGCTATCATTTATTGCTTGAGTACAATTTTTTAAAAAATAGTTTAGAAGTATTTGCTGTCCTTCCTTCACTCTTAAATAAAACAAGGTTTTTGTTTTTTTTGCAGTGATGAAGAACCTTTTTTTGTTCCACAAAGAACCTTTCATTGAACAGTTCTTTTGTGCAATAAAAAAGTTCCATGGATGTTAAAAGTTCTTCATGGAACCAACAATGTAGGTAAACAATCTTTATTTTTTGGAGTGTACAAATGTTAAACAAGTTTCGAAAAGGTATTATTTCAAAGGAAATTCTTAGCTGTCCTTCCTTGGGTTACAGTATACCTCAGGTCTTGAGGGTGTTTAACAATCCTGTTCATCTGTTTAAACTCCACCTGGGCTCAGTCTTCAGCTGGTTCACTGGGTTCAGCAGTGTTGGCACACTAATCTCTCTCTCACCTCACGCCTTTCTACACCACTCTGCCTGACACAGTTTGATTAATTAGTATTGCATGCAGCTGAGTGGTGGCCACCATTCCCCTCGCGGCTCAAACACACACACACACACACAGGCTCTCCCTGCCATTTCTCTTTTCCTCTTTCTATCATAATGTTTTTATCGGGAAGCCAAAATGGATGAAAAATTTTTCCTGCTAACTAGACAGAGTAATAATGCAAAAGAACAATGTTAATGATAAAGATGATATTTATTTTTTCAATCCGCTTCACAGCTTGGGGTCTATTGGGATTTATGGACAGTTACCTTTTTTCTTTTTTTTTTTTTTTTGTCAGCTTGTAAAATTCAAAGCTGATAATTTGAAGCTTATCTTTATAAAGTCCATACTAATACAGTTCAATGCCTGTATTGACATTTTTATCACTTTGTCTTATTCTGCATCATGCATTCTTGGCAGATAGTTAGTTGAAATTAAATCGAAATCTCAATATGGCCTAGTGTGATTATTAAAACGTAACAGACTGCAGTTTATTGATATTTATTTGCACAAACCCTGTTTAACACGAGAGCTGCTGTTTTGTTTTTGTTATTTTACTATTATAGTATTTATTCATATTTTCAGTAAGCTTTTGTTATATTTTAGTTTTCATTTAGTTTTCATTTAAGTTTAGTAATTTTGGTATGTGCATTTTATCTTTTTTATTTTAGTTTTAGTAATTTTAGTACTTTAGTACAACTACAATTAGTTGCTAAAGCAACTAAAAAAAGTTTTTTCATGTAATATTTAATTGCATTTATACATGTATAATTTATTTACTAATTAAAAATAGAATTATATATATATATATATATATATATATATATAAGTAAATTAGAATGGTAACCATCTGACTGTTTCCCATCTGTGTGCAACAGAGGAACTTGCTTTTGGAATAGGTTACTACGCCCTCTGTTGGTTCTTGTAAAGATTGCAGGCAAACAGTTATGGTTTTTCTAATATACTGAAGAATGTAGAATTATTTCAGATACTATATTGCTAAAAAAAAATAAAAAAAGAAGAAATTAATTCAATATCAAACAATAATAAGTACAAAAATGTATTAGTTTACATATTTATACTCATTGAAATGGTTGTTGTTCCAAAATTACACAGAGCCTGAATACAAATTTTTATACAGATTATTTCAACCCTTCTTGTCCCTTGAAATTGGCTTCAGAAACATTTATTCATTTCTGAATGAATGTAAATTAAAATTTTACATACTCATTTCAGTGTACTCAAATTACTCAATCAGGCTGCCCTGTAAATCTCTCTGAGTAAAAGAGTCTAAATTACAGGAATCCAAACAACATGTAATTAAGTGTAGGTCATAATCAACACAATTACTGTTGATTATAGCAGTTGGATTCAGTATAAGGTTCACTCGTTCTTTCTAAGAAGAACTCGCTGTATTTAGCTAGATTTCTTCAATCCATCTAATAACCTAAATTTTGTTATAATGATAATAACAGTTGTTAGCACTGAAACCCTGCATGTAGAGAGGCTAATTGAAAGGCTGAGGCTGAGAGGTGAAGATTAGTAGAACCATATAATGCAAAATAATTACTCTTTGTATTTCTAAGCATATAAATGTTGATAAAATAACATTTATAACATTAACCCTAACATTAGACTGACATCAAAGCTGTTAGTTCACTTATTTACTTTAAAAGTTCATATAAGATACATTAAAATGACAAAGACAACTGTGATTACATTTACAGGCAGAGTTCTAACAGAAGTTGAATGTAAAACTTTAAAGCGGTTATTAAATATTCTATTTCGTAAAATATTTCTATTAGTAAATATCTTAATAAATATTTTATACAATGTGAACATTGTAGCTTTTACATTCAGTTAAGCGATACATTTAATTATTTGAATTATATCACTTTTGTAGAGACTTGTGTTGGAATTTAATTTCACATAGGCTGGAAACTACTGTGAATTCTGACATATCCCTTTCTTATACCTATTAGATCCCATTAAATTCAAAGACCAAGAGGGACATGTTTGCATCCAGATCACACGCGCTTGTAGAAAGATAAGATGTTGTTGCAGTTGGGGCAGCGATGCTCAACATCTTTGCAAGAATCCATCCAGAAAGGTGCTAGACAGCACGGCCAGCACCTGCAAAACAGACATGAGAATCAATCATTCAATCCCATGTCTAAGTCTGTCTAATTGACTTGAACTACTGTAGTTGCTCTCTAAGTCTCTGTTCTTCAAGACAAAAGGATATGATGTACAACGTGCAAAGTACAAAGAGTTTTATGGTGTCCCGTTGATTATTGAAACGTTCAACAAGCCTATTTTATCTAATAAGGGAGACCAAGTACACTCTTAAAAATAAAGGTTCCAAAAGGAGTGAAGCAATAGAAGAATCATTTGTGGTTCCCCAAAGGTTATTAAAAGAACCATTTAAAAAGAACCTTTTGTGGAATGGAACGGTTCCATGGATGTTAAAGGTTCTTCATGGAACCATCATTGCCAAAAAAGAAGCTTTATTTTTAAGAGTTGTAGTAAGTTCTATGAAATGATCAAGGAGTAAGAAGGTTGAATTTTACCCAATGAGGGCAAGGCAGCCGCAGGCCATCCAGGTCATGAGTCCAGAGTAGTGATCCGTTATAGTGATCACCTGGTGCTTACAGTGAGGGCACGTCGTCTGACCAGGCAATTCACGCAGGCTAGGCATCATCACTGTGGTTGTTACGGCTGTAATGCACACAAACACAATAAATGATCCGCTAAGACTAGTTATTGACCATCAAAAAACTTAAATGGTAACATTGCCATATTTTTTCCTTGTTTGTCATTATTTGAACTTCAGGCAGTGGAAGGGCTTTTGGTATTTGGAGGTATCATGTTGAATATCACATGACTTTAAATGGTGTAGTATTACAATGAGGAAAAATGGTGTAGGATTTACTTTGAAACAATTTTCACTCATAAAATGCTTGTGATGTTCACAAATAATTACGAAGAAGAAGTAGTACTGTATCACATTGAATTGTAACTGTCACATTGAATTTCAAGTATCACATTGAATTTCAATGTGATACTTGCAATTCAATGTGACACTTGAAATTCAATGTGTTACTTGTAATTCAATGTGATAATACTTGTAATTGAATGTGCTATTTGATACTTGTAATTCAAAGTATCAAGTATCTAATTTAATGTGATACTTGTAATCCAATGTGTTACTTGTAATTCAATGTGACACTTGAAATTCAATGTGTTACTTGTAATTCAATGTGATAATACTTGTAATTCAATGTGCTATTTGATACTTGTAATTCAAAGTATCAAGTATCTAATTTAATGTGATACTTGTAATCCAATGTGTTACTTGTAATTCAATGTGACACTTGAAATTCAATGTGTTACTTGTAATTCAATGTGATAATACTTGTAATTCAATGTGCTATTTGATACTTGTAATTCAATGTGATAATACTTGTAATTGAATGTGCTATTTGATACTTGTAATTCAATGTATCAAGTATCGCATTGAATTATAAGAATCACATTGAATTGAACGTGAAGTATTGAAGTAGAAAGATTGAAATAGTATTTTCTTGTAAAACATATTCCAATAATCATTAAAAAATCATTAAAAGATAAAAATAATTGAAGTTGTCTGGGATTGATAGTTCAAAAACTGAAACTTACTTGTAGTTCTAGGATACATCCCAGGGTTTGGACCTTTAAAAAGATTTTAAAAGGGTGCTATTGCACTAATTCAATGATTTACAATAGATATAGTATTGAGTAATTTGGAAGATTATCTACTGAAATAACTGTTTGAGATTGATCATTGAAATCTGTAACTTACTGGCAGCTTGAGGGTACATCCCAGGGTTTGGACCTAGAAAAACATTTAAAAATACAGTCACTGTGATTAAAAGATTGTTATTGCCAGTAACTTAAGTAATTTGGAGCTTTTCTGTCATTTGATAGTTTAAAAACTGAAACTTACTATTAAGTTGAGGGTATATCCCTTGATGTGGACCTTTTGAAGAAGATATTAAAGCTGTCACTGCCAGTAGATTCCTTTATTTTATCTTAAAAAGTATTACCATAATAAACCGCAGTTGTCATGCTCTGTATAGCCATCATATATCATTTGATCAACTTGTGATTGCCAAGTCACCTTTATTTATAAAGCACCAGTGTTGGATAGTTACTAATTACATGTTACCTGGATTGCGTAATCAGATTCCAAAAACTAAGTACTTGTAATTATATTATATTATATATTATATTATATAATATTATATCTTCTAGTTTTGCAAAACTGCACACACATGCCAAACACTAGACAGGTGATATAATTACATGTAAAACTTAGGGCCCTATCATACACTCGACGGAATGCTGCGCCAGGCGCGACGCGAGTGTTTTTTGCTAGTTAACGCCCGACACAGTTATCATTTTCATGTCCTGCCCCATGTTGTTAAAATAGCAAATGCTCACCCATGCACTGCTGGTCTGAAAAGGTGTGTTCAGGCGCATTGTTGGTGAGGTGATATTTTGATGCGAGTGAAATAGGCCAACTGAAACCTGGTCTAAAGTCAATGGCACAATATTTTTTTTGTTATTTAAAGAGCACGTTAGTAATATGTGCCTATAGGCGGGTCCACAGCAAAAACTCCAGTGTTAAATTAACTCTCCTGGGAGTTTATATGGCTCCAGACTCAAGAGTGTAAAGTGTTAAAATATGAGTGTTAAATTAACACTCAAGAGTGTTGAAGTTAATGAGATAATTACGTGATTAATTGAGGGATGATTGAGCATTATTGAAGACACTTGATGTTAATAAGCAGAATCACTGAAGGAGAAAATCACAAATTGTACGTCACCATTATGGAGATCAGTGTGTGCTTTAGTTGGGCTTTTGACCCTTTTATTTTTAACAATAGATTTTGTTTGTCTGTTGTTATTTAGTTGTAACAGCCAGATGAACAAAGGAAAAAAGTGATTTAATGTTGTTGATTGTGTAATGATGTAATCATCATATGAACTTGATCACTGAACTTATTAAAAATCTCGTGACATAGATACATGTTGTTAATTACAACATCATTGATTATACGTCAAAGATCTAGAATTTTCTATATAATACAAAGGATTTCTTAAAAGTTGTTTTCAAAAATAAAAAAGTCTTCATAGGCACACACAGACATCAAGATTCAATCTATGCATCTCAACAATGGTGACGAGCAGAATATTCAATTAGGAAAAGTAAATTATATAGACAATTCAGATCATAATTTATTCATACCGCAATGCATGATGGGAGCCATTAATGAGTTGTGATTGGTGGCTGCCAGAATGCACTGCAACATGCTTTATTATTCTCACCATTGTTGAGATTCACAGTCTGATTATTGATGTCTGTGTTTCTAAATAAAATTATGTTTTTAAGTTTTTTAGATATTTTTGATTATATTAAAAGCACTGAAAGTCCTATGCTGTAGAATCACAGAGCAGTTGTAATTAACAAGTTAAACTATCTCAGTAAATTTAGATTTTCAAATCACAACATGATTATGTCAAAACATAACCAACACCATCCAATCACTTTTTGTCTTTGTTCATCTGACTGCTATAACTCAATAACAGCAGACAAACAAAATCTCTAGCAAAAGATAAAAGGGTCAAGAACCCAACTAAAGCAAACACTGATCTATATAATGGTGACGTACAATTTGTGATTTTCTCCTTCAGTGATTCTGCTTGTTAACATCAAGTGTCTTCAATAATGCTCAATTATCACTCAAGTAATCACTTAATTATCTCATTAACTTTAACACTCTTGAGTGTTAATTTAACACTCATATTTTAACACTTTACACTCTTGAGTCTGGAGCCATATAAACTCCCATGAGAGTTAATTTAACACTGGAGTTTTTGCTGTGTCCACAACATGCTTATTCTCTGCTTATTATTATTTTTTGCTTATTGCTTATTCTAAGTACTCTGCTTATTACACACACAGGGACACGCTGCAGCACAAAAAAACATGCCAAATATTCAAATTAAAAGGATTGCAATGTGAAAGATTATTATTGTGTACAGGCTACATAAAGATATGGTGTAATCCGGCTTGTCCCGTTGACGGTCTGTTTGAGCGCTTTAAACTCGCGCACGAGTAGATCCTTTGCTCTCTGGAGAAGCGTTCAGTCTTTCCACTATCAAGTTCCGCCATGTAAATAGCGAATCCGTCATGGCGCGAGCGCAACTGGCTTTTAAAGGGAATGGGAGATGAGACTCTGATTGGTTTATTGCACGTCATGCCCAAAACACACCCATTACTCATTAAGAGAATAGGGACAACCCTTTTAGACCAGTTATTTAAATGATCAATCAGTAATTCATTTAACCATGTATTGCCATGTCTATGGAGGGCTTTTTTTATTTCAAACACATTTTTGCTATAATTTCTATTATTTTAAAAATATCTTATTTTTTTATGATTTATTAAATTTTTAGCTTTTCATTACACTCACAAACCCCCTGCAATTCCTTAACTAACCTCTGTTTGGGAAACTGTGACGTAATATCATGTTTAATGCAGTTCATGTTGATAACAAATAATGGAATATATCTATTTCTCTTTGTATTTTTATATATAAATATTGCACTATTATATTCAATGTGATAAACGAGTTAGGTCAAAAGTAATCTAAAAGTAGTTTCATTATATTACCAGAAAAAAAGTTGCTAAATTGTATTTTTTAATAATGTGTTGTCATTATATTATATTTTATAGGCATTTTACAATGTTCCACTACTTTTAAGAAATGAACATGCAACCAACAAGCAACCTATTAAACGTGTTTATCAGAAGAAACATACCTCCCTGATAGTTTGGATTGGCTCCGGGTTCTGGGTACGAGCTGTATCCCATATTAATATTGGGATATGGAGGTGAGTGGTAACCTGGGTTATGGGACTCATCTTTTCCTCCGTAATCGAGTGGAAGACCTGGATAGGGTGGAGCAGATTCGAGAGCTTCAAAGGCTTCCAACGCTTCTATAGCCTCCATATCCTCCAGATATTCCACCGTTTCCAAGTCATCCTCTGTCTTATCCATATTCTTAGTTCCCTAAACAATCAGTCATAGCAGAATGACACAGAAAATGAGTTACAAGTGAGGTTCTCTGTAGTTCTTGGGTGTTTGGACTACTTGCACACCAATGCAAATGGTAACAAAATAAATGTTGACAAGACCCATTCAAATCTTTACAGTCCATCCAAATTTCATTCCAACATGGAAATGTTCTGTTTGTAAAGTATTTTGCACTGCTTTTCCTTTTGGTCATGGAAACAGACTTAGTTTTCCACCACATCATTAAGGCCAGTAACTAAAGACATATGAAGTACAGCTTGTAAAAACCAAGTTGTAAGTCTTTCCCTCTTCCATTTGAAAATCAAATTGAGTACTATTACTATTACAAAAAATAGTTTTTCTGTCAAACTTTCTCTGTTTTGAAGTCTAAAAAAGAAGTGAGACTACAGTAAATACTTGATGAATGCAAAAGAATGACAGCAATGATGAATTTTCCTTCTTTATATAGGTGAATTCAGGTTGATTGGGACCATTTCAAGAACACTGTTGCCCAACAATGAGTCTTCTAGACTGTTTCTCTCATGCTTGGTCAAAGAATTATCTCTGTCGTCATTCACACAAAGTCAGAAAACTGAGCTGTTAGACACAGATTGCGAATATACTTTAAAATTGTGCCATGTGTAATTATATAAGGAATAATTGTACCATTGAATCATTGAAAATTATTGCGACTAACTCATAGTTCTTTCTGGCTAACTTATGAGTCAACTGTTGGTCATTAGATCATATCTGATTAACCAAAGGAAAGTTTCACAGATACCTCTCTCCTGTATATTCATCTTCATCTCTTTCCACAATGATAAAATCTGCGTCCAGACCAACTTACCTACAGGAATGAGAGGTCAGTGAGGTTGGATGTTGTACTTTATTGGAGACCAGAAGAAACTGAGTTCAGGAAACGGTGCAACCGGTGTGTATGAGTTCTTGAAGAGGGTGAAGAAAGGAAGCAAAACAGGGAGGAGATTTTAGACCGAATCCAGACCATACACTTCCGGTGATACTTCAGAGGACTCTGCTCAGTCTGGTTAGTAATAAGTGAAGCTGGTAATGCTGTTTGTGGAGTTGTTTAATCCTCCTCTGCTGAGATCTTCACAGATTTAATGTCTTCTTTTCTCTTCAGTTGATTTCATCTAAGGCTGAGTTTCTGAAGTCAGTTGTAGTTCTTGTGTTTCTGCTCGTCTCTTTTTCTGTTCTCTTATTCTCTTCATTGATTCTGCTTGTTAACAGGCATATTAAGAATGAGATGACTCCATATTTAATATACACAGACTTTGTGGCTCAGATAAGGTCCAGTTCTGGTTTATTTCTTTGCTCTTGGCTGACATGTGGCATTGCTATGGCCTGCTTGTGGTCCAGATCTGGCAAACAGGAGCGGTCCGCCCAAGTGCCGTCATTCCACGCTGCATGTGGGCCAGATCATCTTTCCACGTGTGCCAGATGTGGGCCGGATCTGGGCTGAAACAATGTTGCTATGTGGGTGAGATTGGTTTTTGATGGCTCAATACTAATTCGATCAACATACTCAATCGGGTGACATGGGCATGGAAATGAGTAGTGAATTTTATCGAGAAGGTCTCGGAGTAGACATATTTCTGTCATCTGCTTTTGTGCTTTTTTGTTGTTGTCGTTTGTTTTCTTCTTCTGTCCGACTGCAGACCACAGACAGATCATATAGAGCCACGGTATAAAACAGACATATAGAGCCACGATATTTTTTTAAAAAGTCAATGTTCTACGGTTATTTATTCATGGTTATGCATTAGTTTGGTTTTCTTGAGCCTTGCCCTTGCCATTACTGCATGCAGAGTCATTTGAATATCTTTGCATTCACAAGTTGTTTGATTTCTTTTGTTAAAAGAAGTAAATATAGTGATTAGATTATTGAAAATCTTCATATCTTATAAGGTATACAGTATATAATAAAAATGTACTGTATTTTTTATAACTTTTGTATATCACTATTAACATTGTCTGTGTGTGTGTATATATATATATATATATATATATATATATATATATATATATATATATATATATATATATATATATATATATATACTGTATTTTTTAATAATTATATATTTATTTTATAACCTTTTATATATGTATTTAAATTACTGTTTTCAGACCTAAGTGGAATTGAATTTTTCAGCTGTCAGCAATATTGTTTATTTAAAGCAAAAGTCTATTTTGTATTGTAGCTATAACTAATGTGATTAATCAACCAACCTTGCTATGTGGGAATTAAAATGGCAGGCCTTAAGGTAGCCAATGATGTGCAGTTTTTAAGTCACATGACATTTGAATGTCCCTCCAAAACTCTTTTTCTCACTGTTATACTCACACGAAAAAAACACCTGTTGAAGTGCTCCTGAAAATGCTCTATTAGCTTCAGTTCTAAACATCTCTTCATCAAGGGAGATTTTTTTTTGCAGCATCTTTGATAAGTAAATTAGATATTTTTATTCACATATCAACTTTGTCTAACATAGTTTTACTGAAAATTGAGAAAATATCAATGTTGCCAGGCAATGCTGTACCACAGTGGAATTGCAGTAATGTATTTCCCCATAGTTTTTTTTTTTTTTTATTGTTTTTTATAGATAGTAGCATCAACAATATGACTGCAGTTATTTATTTATTTGAAGTGTTTATTGTAGAAAAAAGAAAAATAGATCTTTTTTGATTTGTATGATTTAAACTATTTCATGAAATAATAACTTATTTGAAAAAAATATTTCATGGTTTGAACATATAGAGGTTTAACCTTTATCCAATGACCTAGATATAAATTAGATACAAGTTTGAATTGAAATGTTTCCACTTTCAAGCACTAGATGTCACTGTCACGTAATTATTGTGGGCTGTTAAGATTGTATTCACACCTGTTCAGTTTTGATAACTCATGGATTCCAGCACTGTCAGCAAGATTGTTTGTTGTTGCAAGATTTAACGTCCTGTGAGATGATGAAACATAATTTACATTGTTAAAATATAAGACACCTCCTTTTTATAACTGCTTGTATGATGTTTAAGCACACAATCAGTTTAAATATTTAGTTTTGTACAAAAAGGTAGGAGTCTTTTCAAAAGAAACGACCAAAACATTTTTTCACTTCACTTGCTCTTACAGTTTGGAGTAAGATAATGGGCCCTCTCAATCACTCGGCGCAATGCGGCGCCAGGCACAATGCGGCGCTAGTGTTTTTTGCTAGTTTCAGTCTGACGCAGTTATCATTTTCACATCCTGCGCCACATTTTTTAAATAGCAAATGCATTTGTAAACCCATGGGCTGCTGGTCTGAAAACGAGGTTTGTTCAGGCGCACTGATGGCGCATTGCTAATTTGAGGCAACTGAAATAGATGTGCGCCATTGACCAACAAAAACCTGGTCTAAAGTCATTGGCGTAATATATATATATTTTTTTTTAATTCAAAGAGCGAGTTAGTAATATATGCACCTTTAGGGGGGTCCACAACGCACGTACACTGTGATCCGTTTCCTCACTAGATAAGCGTTCAGTTTTTCCGCTATCAAATTAAATAATGTGTTTGTAAATAATGAATCCGCCATGGCGCGAGCGCAACTGCCATTTAAAGAGGTAAGGAGATGAGACTTTGATTGGTTTATTGCACATTACGCCAAAAAACACACCCATTACTCATTAAGAGAATAGGGACAACCCTTTTAGACCATGCGCCGGACGCACCGACCATTTTTACCGTTGTTTAACTAGCAAAAGTGGATTATGACACGCCCTAAGTGCACGTGACCATGAGCTTAGATCATTAACATAGGGCCCAATGGGTTTAAATAATGGGCAGTTAGAGTTAGCTCTAATTTAAATATTTTCTCGTGAACTTTGAGGCAGGCTGTGTCTTCTGTAAAGTATTTTAAACCAAGTGGATATCTCTGGCAGAAATTGTTGTTTATTTGGCCTCTAAAATCAGCCTTCTTCCACTGAGTAATTGACAGTTCTACCTCTTTTTATCAAACGGATAGTTCCAGTCCTTGGTTATGTTTGGCTAATTCACTTTCGAAGCCGTTGTAAAATACTCTTTATAAAACGGATAGTTCTGGTCCTTGATTCTGATTGGTTGAGCCACAAACATACACCTGTGACCTATTAGTATTATTTTATCCAGTATTTTTATTATAACCGTTTAAACCTGTGAATCTGTGGTTTACAGTGAAGTTAGAACAAGGGTTTTAACAATGCCCCAGCTGGTCTAAATTCACTCTAAACCACGGCCTCACAGGTCTTTTTGCTTTATTAAACACATCTTTACATCAGTATTGCTACATGGCTGTGTCCGAAATCGCCCCTTATACCCTTAAATAGAGCACTATTTGAGGGGACGGCCAAGAGTTCAAGATAAATCTTTTCAATTCTGGAGCTGCCAGTTTGCTAAGTTTGCTCACTCGTTTTCATTCACTCCTTTAAGTGAACTATATGGACTAATGTAGGGAATGGTGAATGAGGGTATTCTCCCAATAAAAACAACAACATACTAGAGTGTATTTGCACTGACAACTTGCATATACACCTTGATCTTGTTCTAGCAGCCACACTCGAACGTTTCTCTGTTGCCCACTAGATGTCACTGCCAGATAATTACTGTGAGCTGTTGCTTTTTACAAAGTTCAATTGAAATAATTGAATCGAATTGAATTGAATTGAATTTAGAGTTGTAAATTATACACACAACATTGAATACTCACTTTAAATCAATAAATTAAATTAAACTTAGTTATTAATTATGCATACAAATTACAATGTTCACATGCAATCCTTTAAATTAAATTCAGGGTATAGGGAGGACACACACCAAAGCCACATAATTATTCTAACAATTGTATACCAATTTTAAAAAATATATATTTTTCTCTTTATTTTCTACATTTAACTTTTTTTTTTTAATCACAAACATAGCACCATTTTTTTTCTAAGCAAAACAAACACAAGATTTAAGGCATGTATGTTCAGATAGTCATGTTTACATACAACACATTTTTCTGCTTGCATTTAAATGCTGTTACAGTGCAAATAGCGAGTGTGGTAAACAGACACGTCTTTTGACTTGCAGTTGGATGTTAACACATTTGCTTGCTTGAGTACATTATATTTTGGTAAAAACAGTGGCGTGTTATCTTTAAGTTCTTGTTGAGAAGGAAACAGAATGTATCTAAAGCTGTTATTATCCTTGTTTTTCATGTCAAACCCTGCAGTCCAGCATGAAATGAATGTTGTCTCTTGGTTTGAAATGCGCCCCCCTCTTTTTGCAGTCAGCAATTTAGTTATTTTTTGCCTCTCTAATGCTCTGTTCTTTACCCTTGCAACCCTGCGGTCATTTTCCATAACAATTTAATATCTTGTATGTGTAGACCTTGATGCACTTGTGAAATTATGTAGGACAAATAATGATTATTTCCTATGAGGGGAAATAGTTTCCAGGAAGTGCCATGTCACTTGACGGGCATGTTATTGATATATGACCACTTGGCATTTGCCATTTGTTTAATGGGTTCAGGTGCTTCTTGGAAAATATCAACATTTTCTCAGAATGATTCGGATGAGCAGTCCTCAAACCACTTTGGTCTTTTACTTGTATTAGTGGAGTTAGACATGTATCAGATATTATAGTCAATACTGAGACAAACGTGAGACAAACATACGATCTTTCTGCACTTTAGGTAAAGTTCACAGTGAATCGGCCAGCATGAGAATGAATGCCAAATGTGATTTTGAGCTGCAGGGTCTAGGGTGACTCAACTGGTTTTCCAATTCAATACGTTCAGGAAAATGCAATTTGCTAACAGCTTCCCAAAATAACCTACAATCCCATCTCTATTCAGATTAAATCAAGGGAAGGTAAAATGTCTTATTTGTTGAATAGTACATGAAATTGCATTTTACTCATAAACCCTTATCAATGAGGCTTAACACCACACTTAATTGTCCAATTTAAATAGAATGGGACATAAAGTGCACTGGACAATGTTATTTTCACTCTCCCATCTAACTGTCTTTGTGAAAGAGTTTGGGTGACTGAATGCAGTTTTCTCCAGGGCGTTTCCCACGTTAACTTTAGAGGAACTGAAGGTGCGTTCATGCCATACCAATAACCATTCTAAACTGTAAAGCCTTCTTTATGCAACGGTTTTCCAAAAAATCAAACATGACAAGTGACACAAGCAAGGGTGCTCTTATTGATCGGGCACCAATCGTTATTGGCTGATAATAGATTTATATAGTTTGATTGGTGGTCTCTATAAAGTTCTGCTTCACTACATTAGCAGTTCTAGCATGTTTCTGAAAAGGAATATACATTCGTAACATCTTTGCAGAGAGCGTAGAGATTGTAACGACAGCAACCCTATAGCAATGACAACAAGAAACTAGGGGTGTGCGAGCGATTTTAGTGCATTTCTTTTCTTCAGAGGTGCACTTTCTTTCCTCCCTAAAAGTCCAAACTTAACGTCCAAATCAGTGATTGTCCTACAATACAGTCTACTGTTGCCTAACTGCAGGACGTGCTCGATAATAAAAGAGTTATTAGAATTGCATTAAGCCATGAAAGAGATACTGTGTCTTCACTATGTGACTTTCTGTATACGCGCGCTCCGAGACGGAGTGCAACACGGACAAGCTAAGTGAACTTTGAGCTTTGGGTCCACACCTAAACGGCTAAATACACACAAAAATGTCAAAATGCATGGCTTGGTAAGTATTCCCTTAAATACCGTCGGTTATGTCTTAAAGGACAATTCCGGACAAAAATGAACCTGGGGTAAATAACACATGGGTACCGAGTCGACCGTTCTCTGGGATGCATTTTCATGATAATCGAATGTACCCAGTTTTAACGTTAGTTTTTAGCTAATAACGCTCGTGTTGGGGCATTGAATAAGTAAAAATAAAAATCGCTAGTTAATACCACTAAGAAGGCCGCTAACCTCGAACGCTGTGCTACGTGCTGGTCGATAGTCACAGTTCAGCTCACGTAGCACGGCGTTCGTGGTTCGGCTGGTCGAGACTGAAAGAGACTGAAAGATGGCTCCTGCTTGTATACGCGAAGTGTACTGTCTTTATAAAGTATCTTCTTATTAAACTGTCTGTACACTTAGAAAGTTCTCAATGCTTCGGTTTGCAGGTAGGGACCCTAATTATGCTACCGTGTTAGTGTGGGGCTATTTTGAGCCTTGTTAGTGGTATTAACTAGCGATTTTTATTTTTACTTATTCGATGCCCCATACACCAGCATTATAAATTAATCTGTGGTTAAACTAAAACTAACGTTAAAACTGGGTACATTTGATTATCACGAAAACGCATCCCAGAGAATGGTCGACTCGGTACCCATGTGTTATTTAGTCCTAGGTTCATTTTTGGCCGGAATTGTCCTTTAAGTGAACATAAACAGTTGGGAAATAAGTTGCATGTGTATCAGTTTAATGGATTTGTGCATTCAGTCTTAAAGTGACAGCAGCCTAATATTCCTGCTGCCGTCTGTTTCAATAATGTCAAACAAGAAAAGACAAAGAGACAATCACTCTGCTCTTTAATAGATTTGTTTGGATTAATTATTTTTAATTTATTCAATGAAGACTATGCAGTCTTTTGATTACATTTGATTACATTCTGTTGATATTTATTTCACGGAATGCTATATTTGTTAAGCTCTAATCTGTTCCTCTAAAAGAGGGATAAATAGAGTTAATACTTTCTCATCTATTTTATTTATATATATAATATATATATATATATATATATATATATATATATATATATATATATATATATATATATATATATATATAGGCCTATATATATATATATATATATATATATATATATATATATATATATATATATACACACAGATACACACTTAAAATACATTGTTGTTAAGAATAGTATAATTTCGGGGATCGCACCAGTGATCGTATCAGCCAATACTGCTATCAGTGATCGGTAAACAGTGATCTGAGCACCCTTAAGCCCCGTTTACACCACCAGCGACACGCAGCGACAAAGCGACATGATCCCATTCATTTCAGTGGAGGGCTGGCGACTTCCGGGCGACACGAGCGACAGTGACTGTTGGCGACAGAATGAAGGCGTGTCAAGTGATGCGAGAGTTCAGAAATGTAAACTTTATGCAAATGAGAAACGAATTTCGTGAGCTACAACCAACAGGACTGAAGCTTGTGTCACCGTGCAGGCAAGACAGGACAGAGTCCCGGAGCGATTTCACTGTTTTATATGATTTGACTGTTATTGCATACGAATATAATAAAATGATGCATGGAAAAGAAACTGGTCGACAGTCTTAGTGAGTTTGATTCATACATTGATAGTTTGTGTGTTGTAATTTTATGTTTCAAGTTTAGCACTACTGCAGTTCAATACAGTTTCCCCTGCATTATGTTGATTATTAGGGACAAGAACATTGATTATTTGTCAAATTCGAATGATGTTTTAGTTGTTTTTGACAGTATGAGTGAATTTAATTTGTTGATAGCTTGATCGTTAATCTAGTTGTTGATTTGAATGCACTGAGCACTGCTGTAGTTTATATAACACCCTCCAACAGCAGAATGTTACTTTTAATTGTGTTTAGCCTAATTCCTAGTCAAATTAGAATGATATCTTAGTTTTATATATCACTTGTGATGGTATTTTGTATAGATATAGCAGACGTGCAGTCTACCAATAACATTAGAGCGACAGAACTGGGAACGCCCACAAGCGACTCACAGTACAGAGATTAGTGACATTGTGAACAGACACAAGTGCCTTCTGTTTGCAATAACTCACGATTCTCAAAAATGCTTAATCTGTTGTTTTTGTATATTTAGTTTAGTTTAGTTTGACTTCATTGTCCATTTGGTTTGTCACTGGGCGGAAATTTGTCTTTGACACTGTGATACTTAAGGTTTATGCGACCGTTATTTGTGCAATATAGTCCGTGAGGCAGACCCCCAAATTTTAGAAATTAGTATCATAAGAGGGCACCAATGCTACTCTTTTTTTTTTTTTTTTATTCAACAGAGGGATGTCCCTGGACCACAAAAATGCATGATAGCAATTCTTATTGGGTAGCTTAAGGTACAAAAATCCCCCATTTTATCTATGACCCCCCCCAAAAAAAATAAAAAAAAATGGCGAATTCCATAGAAGGTCAGTTATTTTTTTTAATCTTTTTTTTTTTTTTTTTTTGGTTGGTACCAAAACATTTATACTTGGTGATATCTAGGTTGGAATATTGTCAAAACTTTAACTTGTTTCAATAATATTGTTATTATGATTATTTTTCTGCAGAAAACATAGTGTGGTGTACAGCTTTCACTCATTGTTTTAAACTGAATACCAGTCTGTATATGCTTCCATGTAATGGGTAAGAATGGATTTTGCAATGTTATATATTATACAATTATTGATTAATCTATCAAGTCAATTCATAGTATGCTAATTATCATGGATAACTAAACAAGAAGTGAAGTGAATGCTAAATGCCCATCATCTCCAAGCAACCAGGTTTCACTACAAAATGAAACATTTAGAAAATCCATGAACCGGTTCTTGAAATATTTTGATAACAGACACAAAGACACAGTCATGCTCAGTCACCCATGATTTCATGATAAAATTATATATTAATCATTCCTTTGGGGATGTTATCGGGATAATGACTCGATCCTGTCTATCTACATGTCAAAATCCAACTAAATAGCTCAAGTTGTTACTTGGATATCATTAATAATGTGTTTGGAACACTATTCCCAGCCAAGCAATCATATTTGATTATAAACCTGACAAAACAATAATTAGTTTGAACATTTGTTGACTGTCCATGTACTGGTGCTTGAGATATCTTTATAATAGATGCACACACATATATGCAGAAATGCACATAAGCAGACATTTACTGTATTACACTCCTGAAGGCAGACAATAAACATCTAATTAATTTCCTGCTTGCAGAAATATGTACAGTATAAGGCTCAGGAAGAGAGATCTCCTCAAAAGAAAGGGCCTAAAATTTAAAACGAGTGTTTAGATTGCACTGAAGAGGACCCAGAGAAAAATTTAACTATACCAAAGGACTGGAATTCGTGGACAACATTGGTTAAGGCAGCAGAAATAAGAAATCATAAATACATATTAGATTTGGCAGAGAGTTGTTCTGAAGGAAACGTTCCACAAATATGGTATCACAGGAGTTGCCGGAGTCTCTTTACAATGAAAAGGTATTTGGAAACACTCAAAAGCAAACCATTAGACACTACAACAGAAACAATGGCTAGAAGGTCCATACAAACTCAGAGCTCTAGTTCATTGGTGTATGAAAAATCTGCATCTTTTGTGAAAAGTCTTCAAAGTTCAGACCAGGAACAAAAAGTAGAGAGAGCCGTTAATGCAGTCTGTTTCTTGGCAGTCTGATACTGCAGTTAGAAATGCAGCTCTAGCCAACCAGGATAAAATAATGATTGCAGTTACTAGCTGAGAGCTGATAGCAGCAGAAGCTCACTACCACAAGAGATGTTACAGGAACTATACCAGAGTCCTTACATCTCATGATGCCCCTTCAGAGAGGTCAGTAGTGTCTGATGAAGAAAACGGGTATAAAGCCACAGAAGCAGCTGCATTTGACGAGTTGTTTGAATACATATGGGAAGAACTGATGGAACATCCTTGTGTTATGAAGTTTACAACTCTCACATGTAGAATCAGAGAGTATATGCACAAACGTGGCTTTGATACTCTGATGGAATCAATGATCAAGAACCTCAGAAGAAGACTAGAGGCAGAATTTGGTGATTCCCTACATGTTTGCAAGTCTAACAATGGCAGGATACTGATGTATCCTGACACTTTGTCTATGGAGCATCTTGTTGTGGAGAACAGTGAAATACGTGACAAGCTTAGTCAAGAAACAACCTATACAGACCTATGTAGATGAAACAGCTTTGCTTCTACGCGCAGCCATCAAGAAAGAGCGGCCTTCAGTATCATGGCCACCTAATCCTTCAGAACTTGATCAGAAATCAGTAAATTTGGCTGGTGAAATCAAAGAGTTTTTGGCTGTATTGCTGAGTGGTGACTCATTTGAAAAGGCTTCTGAAAAGGTACAAAGACTTGTCATGTCTTTTGGACAAGATATAACTTATGGAGTGACTCAATGAAGAATAAGAATGCCCAAGCATATTTTGATTCCCTATATGCTATTAAGGCGCTTACAGGGAATGTTGAATTGATCCAAATGATGAATCGCCTGGGACACTGTATCTTACACTTTGTTAGAGGAGATAGAATAGGTTAACAGAAATTAACCATGGCAGATGCTGCAGGTTTGGCTGTTCTTCCTAGCAACATAAAGCCCAATGTGCCTACGACAGTGATTCTCAAATGGGGGTATGCGTACTCCTAGGGGTACGTTGCGGTACTGTACGGGGTACGTGAGATTTATAAAAAAAAAAATATATATAAAAATATTAATTTAAATTAATTTATTTAAAATATATACAAAATCATCCATGATTACTAAAAATATCATACGAAAATAAGTTTCATAAAATGTTTATGTAAACCACATTTTTATATAAAATGTTTCTTTTTTAAATGTGATTGTAAACTACCTAAATCAGAGAAGAATTTGAATCACGCCGATCGGGAAGCTTGCTTTACTGGAAACAAACAGACATTTGAATGAAATCCTGGTTAAAACGTAGCAATACTACAGCGGAGAACGGGGAGGATGAAGAAAAAAAGAAAGCCAAAGTGGAGCCAACAAAATACCGTCAATATCAGGAGGGGTATGTTTTGATGGGATTCACAGCAACAAAGTTACTCATGGTGCGGTATTTTACATTGCGTCCCCACTGCGTATAGCTACGCAATATGAAGTGACCGTTCTCGAAAGGGAACGTACTCGGTTACTATCGTACTAACCAGATAGCCTTCACTCACTGTGCTCGCTGTGCAGCTGCAATACGTTTTACATATAAGCTTCAATAAATCTGAGGAAAGGAGTTTCTATCTCAAAAGATTGAGGTCGGTCAGGGGGTACTTGGCTGAGAAAAAATTTGATAGGGGCTACGTTATTGAAAAAAGATTGAGAAGCACTGGCCTACGACATTAGGATGGGACAACATAGACAGAAACGAATAGACATTGACTGGACAGGGAACATCACATAGGAGCAATGGAATTGCAGTCCAGCCTTTGACAGAGGGTCCATCACTTCCACCAAAGTCATATAAAGTGCCCAAAAGGCAAAGAAGTATCAATGATGTCATGCCTGAGAACCAACCTGTGTCCAATGCCGGCGCTAAGGCTTTAGCTCCTAACCATGGTCTATGAAGAAGTAGATTATCAAGAATGCTGGAACAAGGCCAGAATGAAGAATTTAGTATGGCTAGTCACCAGACTGCATGCTCAACAGAATCAACCTATTCCTGGTTGGACTGGCTTCAACATACTTACTAGACAGAATGTGACAGTTACTCAAAGTAGCATTGGATATCTTCCTATCAATGGCCCTGCCTCTGCCATCATGAAAATATTTTCCTAAAAATGTAGGGAGATATATTGAACCATATTTGCACAAAATATTATTTTGTGTTAATAAAATTTCTAAATTGTGATATATTTTCCTTAGCTTTTTGTATATGTTATATCCTAAAGAGCCTATATATTATTTTATTTTAGTTTTCTTTATTTCATTTCACAGTGATATTTCATCATAAAAGAAAAGATCTAAAGCAATAGATACGTCAATATGACACAGTTTATCAATGTTGAGATTTATTTTGCATAATTTTAATTTTTCAGCACGTTTAAATGTAAAATTGGTAATTTTCATACCTTAAGCTACCTACATGGCACTGCTATCATGCATTTTTGTGCTCAGGGGGCATGTAAAATAAACATTAGAATTTGTGCCCTTTCCGATACCAATTTTCTGCCCGCCTCACGGACTAATAAGAGTGGTCTTTTTAGATGTGCAATATGACGACCATCTACATGTTCTACTTGTTTTGCTTCATTGTATGGATTGTTTAGGTGAGTTTTATTCTATGCTTGATTTAGAATTTATTTATAAACTCTTATCTATTTATTTATTCTTTATTCTGGAAATGCAGAAAGGGGACAATAAAGTATTGTATTGTGTATATATATATAATGAAATGCATTCACATGAATCTTCTTTACACATTAAAATGAAACTGAATTACACAAACCACATAATTCCTACACATTTCCAAGCATCTCACAATAGTATTAAAAAGGTTTATCAGAACGATTGATTACAACAATTGAATTGTCTGCCAACAATTTTCTTGGATTACTTTAAAACAAATAATGTGGTTTAAAATGATCACTGCCATTGGAGCAAACTATTTTTATATACATTTCTTCTAGTCATAGGAATTTTGAGTCTACGCCCAGATGGGAACATTTCAAAAGAAGAGTGAAGGGGGATTAGTATGATCTTTAAATATCACAATTGCCTTTTTTCCCATAAAATGAACAAATATGTCCTGGAATGAATGTTGTTTATCCCCAGTGATCTTATTTGCCTGGTTATTTATTTGTGAGAGTCCGTTCTTCTGTTTAACTGTTAGATTACTGTGCCATGAAACAATCTTATACACTAATACGCCATACCAGCGTGATGACTCCGACTTCCAACCAGATGAACTGGATAAATCTATGAATGTTCTGATCCACTCTGACTTCTGACCTATAATGCTGCCTAAATCATAATCATACACTGTTCGTTCGTTGGCCAGAAGAGAACAACTTGTTCTCTTTTTCTCGTAATTCTGCTCATGCTGTTTGTGCATTGCCAACTGTTTTGTTTCACTCAGCAACACAACAGTCGCATATTATGTCACCACATGACTTCCCTCTCACAGAGAAAATATGTAAAGAGATACTGTCTATTCAGAGATTTGTTTTACTTTTAATGTACTAGATAAAAGGGTATTTTGTATTTCGTACATGTACATAATTTTTTGTCCTTTGACCATCAGCGTTTCTGTAGGATCGACTAATATTAATTTAAATTTCAGTATGCAAATAAACTTGACATTTAGCACCAATAGAGTACAAATGAAAAAGTATACACCAATGGGAGGAACCAGTGTGAATAAACCTTAAGAAGAGGCAAAAAATGTTTTTTTTTTTTTAAAAAACACTTCACACCAGCTTTGCATAGATCTGGCTAGAAGCAATCCACCTAATTTGGTAAATCAGAAGTTCGCCTTATCCATTTCTGTTCACAAATTAGTTTGTGTTTGCATTAACTGCAAACTGGGCAGGAGATCCTTAGTTCCCAGCATGCTTTGTATGCAGTTAATGGGAAGAATGTATGTTGACTATATTTTATATTTATAAACATAATATATTTATAAATTCAACATTGAATTTAAGTGTTATTTTATGTGTTTTAAAGAAAGGGTAGACAAGAACAGTATGACATTTTCAGCTTCTTTTTGTCCCCTCATCATCTGCTCTGGTCTTGTATGGTGTGCCCCAGGGATCCATTTTGGGACCTTTATTGTTTTCCATTTATATGCTTCCCTTGGCCCACATTTTTTAGAAATACAACATTTCATATCACTGTTATGTGGACAATTCTCAGTTTTACCTTGCAGTAAGGCTTGACACCATAGATCATTCGATGTGTTATTGAAATGTGTAAATATCAAGAGGTGGATGACAAATAATTATCTGCAGCTAAATGAGGATAAAACAGATGTTTTAATTCTAGGTTGTCCTACAATTAAATTCCTCCCCTGCTCTGGAAGCCCTGTTAGGTCCTCTCTCAACCAGGGTACACAAACAAATCAAAAACCTTGGCGTAATCTTTGACTCTTAGCTATTTTTTGATAAAAATAATAATAAGTGCTCTTATTAGAGGAAGCTTTTTTGGTTACACTTTGTTTGGGAAAACTTTTTTATAGTGTCCTTGTTGTTATATATGTTACATGTACTTACCATAGTAATAACAGTAAATTATGCATAATTACATGCAACTAACCCTTAACCAAATCCTAATCCTACCCTAACCCTATAGTAAGTACATAGTTACTTACTCAGTACTTAAATATATGATTACACTGTAACAATGACACTTTAGAAGAAAGTGTAACCCTTTATTTTAATGTATACCTCTTACAGTGTAATTATACATTAATTAGTAATAGTAGTAATTAACTACAACTTCTTCCTATAGGGTTTGGTTAGGTTTAGGGGTAGTTGCGTGTAATTATGCCTGATTTATAGTCATTACTATAGTAAATAAATGTAACATGTAATGTGTAACAAGGGCACCTTTTGAGATCTATCGCAAAGTTGAAGCATCTTCAAGTAAAGATGTATAAGTTGTGATTCATGCACTTATAATATCTTGATTAGATTACTGTAACTCTCTTTATTCTGGTCTCCCTCAATCTTCATTATCACGATTGCAAGTTGTTTCAGATGCGGCCACAAGACATTTGACTGGATCTAAAAAGAGGGACCATGTCCCTCCTTTTTTTTGCATTCCTTCACTGGCTTTCCATTAAATTCAGAATTAATTTTAAAACCCTTATGTTTGCATATGGCATTGTCCGGCCATGCACCAAGGTAGGTATATGTGTGATCTTCTTATGCGGTATTGCTACAAATCAAAGGGTCATCGGGCCTTTTCTGGCTGGGCCCAAGCTTTGAAATGGTCTCCCCTATCATGTGAGTTCTGCCCCCAATTTTAAATCTACTCTTAAATCATATATTTATCCTTTAGCTTTTAGGAAACCTGTACTTGTCGTTTTTATTGTGTAGACCTGCTTTGTACTCTGTACTATGGAAGCTTGTTTCCATCACAGAATAAAAAAAATTAAAAGATAATTGCGACTTTTATCTCACAATTGTTAGATATAAAGTCAGAATTGCGTGATGTAAAGTCGCAATTGCATGCTGTAAAGTCAGAATTCTGAGATATAAACTCGCAATTCTAAGATATAAACTCACATTTGTGAGAAATAAATGTGCAATTCTGACATATTTTCCCAAAATTGTGAGATAAAAAAGTCAGAATTGTGAGATACAAGACACAATTTTTTTATTTTTTTTATGTGGCAAGCAGAAAAGCTTCCATACTTTAGGAAACAAGCTTCCATACTTTACAGCACTTTGTATCAATTTATATAGTTTAAATATGCTCTATAAATAAATGTTTTTTTTTTTGTTGTTGTTGTTGGAAGATCTAAAAAATATTATGTAAAAATTTAGACATGAATCATTTGCATGCATGCAATTAAAAATGATTGTTGGTTAAACTTAAAAAGTTACCAGGATGCCTTGAAATTTAGTTAATTGAAATAAAAAAAAATAGTTAATACATTGTTGGAGATTGATTTAATCAACAGAAACTCAAAATATTATGTTATCTGAACCACATGTTCAGTGCATGGGTACTGTCCTTTGCTTTGACATTGAGAGTTTGTATACAGCAGGTTTGGACATAAAAAAGGACAGGTGACACTAGCAAACTCCTGCACCCTGAGAGAGGGATTGTCAGTAAACAACATGATAATAGAGGTAGAGACAAAATTGAGAGAAAAAGGGAACATGTTGACAAAGAGATAGAGAGTGGAATTACAGTGTTGAATCTTACAAACTGGTTTGTCAAGGCTGTAGTTGGTAAACGGGTCTTTCACATTAACAAGTCCACTAAAGCTAGTAGCTCCATCTGCAAATGAGTGACTCAAAACAAACACTAGAAAACATATGACCAGAAACGGCCAGAGCCTGTTGATGATGTCAACAATAAATATTGTGAGCGTAATGAAACATTTTAAGAGAAGTAAAAAAATTGAAAGAGCAGCACTTGTAAAGACGGTACGATCTGTAGATTTGCAGGAATTCTCCTGCTTGCCAGAAAGGGCAGAGCATTGCATGCCTTCGGTAGTCTTATAGAGTCCAAAGTGCAACAGTGACCATTTAATAGAAATGTGTTGAACCCTCTTACAGGTTGCTTTTTATTATTATGAAACTCTTGAACATATATTGCAGAAAAGCAGTAAAATTAATCTGGCCTGTTTGCATTTTAATGACGCACAATGAATATTTCTGCTTACTGGATAGGGATGTAATGTACAACCAGATCTAATCTTGCTACAGTTTCTTTAGTTGGAGAAAGAACATCTGAGTTATGCATAACCATGTTTAAGTGTCAGTTCAAGCTAAAATGACAATTCTGTCTGTGTCGACTCTCATGTCATTATAACTTTCTTCTTTGGAACATAAAATAAGATATTTTAAAACTGCTGTCTATGTTTAATGAAAGTCAGTCGGGTCCAGTGTTGTTTGGACCAATTGTTTGGCAATGTATTTGAAGTATGAAGCGCGCGCACACACACACACACACACACACACACACACACACACACACACACACACACACACACACATATATATCAAAGTTATAAGTAAGACAAACACTATCGGTGTACATTTACATTTCAGTTTTTCTACTTCAGAATTTCGTGTTTAATGCAACGTTACTTGCCATTTCTGTGTAATTGTTCGTGAAATTTACTAGCAATAGCCGAGGGGAAAAGTTTCTATCATACCATTTTTATTCGGTGAATGTTGACTGTCTCATCCATGTAACATTTTGTCTGTATGCTTCTTGTTTTGAGTATTCTCACCTATGCATGCCTCGCTGTTGTTGTTGTTTTTTTTTTTTTCATTTTACCAGCCGGGGGATATAGTTGAAAATTGTCTAAACTGACCATTCACAGAAGTGTCTGTCAATGTGTATGGTCTCTGTAAATCTAAAGCCAATAAAGTACGGAGAAGTCAGCTGACCTTTTGGCCCTGGACACAAAAATGGAAACAGATGATATTGAGGTGAGTCAGAAGTAACATTTTTAAATCCTCCTTATATTTGAAGGTAAGCAACTGTTTATGTACCCGTATACATTGTGATTGACAGGATTATACAAATAAGCCCCTCCTACCGTTTTTCCAGGACCCCTATTGTTTACAATATGCAGCACATAATAATCAAATAATATCCATGTCTTTTACTAGAATTACACAAGTTATGAGATAATATTATAAGATGCCCATGTTTGCATTTGAAACGGATTTTAATTCTGTAGCTCAGGTTTATTAGCAATGAGACAAAGTCAACACTATAAAACAGTTATACTTTTTCCACCCAGATTAAAGAAAACCACATCACTGCATCGTCTGTGCAACTTTCTACTGCTTTGAGGACGTTTGGGGCATTTCTTCTCCTCCAACTAGTGAACTTCTTCATCCATCATAAATAGGTTTGTGTAAAGACTTGAATAAATAAGCTATGGATTACCACCAAATTTCTATGACATGTAAGTCTGAGCTTTGTCTCCCTGTGTATCACTATGCTTTAAGTGGTAAATCCCCCAAGATAGCTTTTTTTGAGAGTGAATATTTTCAGAACCGCCACCAAATTATCAATGATCCATCAAAATGTAACAGCAGAAGGCACTTCCTCTCTTAAACATCCAAATTGGTCCAAAGGTCGTGGATGAACAGTTTCCCAGTTTCATTCAGTCATGCTGAACAAAATGATGAGCCATTTGATATTTATAATACATATTTACAGTCACATATAACATCACTGATTTCTTCTCACAGAAGAATTATATTTATATGGAAATATATCGTCTTTGTGCACCCGAGAGTGTTTGATCTAGGCATAGACAACAACTTTATAAACAGCCATATGCAGTATGCTTGTATGCAGGAATGACTTCACTTAAACGACATACTTGAACAGAACAAAAAGCATTTATGTGTGTAAAACCCATCCAACTTTCCTGCCACAGAAGTTTTATATGGACTGGCTGATCACATGTGGTCCAGGTCGCTGGATTTCTGTTTTGGCACAGGGGTCGGCCTCCAAACCATTGGACTGAAAAGGAAAAGGTACGTGTAGAATTTCAGAAAACAAGAACAATGGAAAGAATAAAACGTTTTGCTTCGTAGCAGCTATTCTAAGAATTGTATTCTTCAAGTGCAGTTCAGATGTAATCTGAGAATTTGTTTTCCTTAAGACCTACTTTTAAGGGGGATATACAGAACAACCAGGTGAGTTGTAGGGTCCAAAGTGCAATAGTGACCATTTAACAGATTTATTGTTTATTCAAGGCCCCAACAAACACCAACATACAAAGGTTCCAGCCTCCACGTTTTACAAAATTCTAAATGGATTCTAAGTAGAATGTTTGGAATGTTGTTGCTGCATGAGAAAATAAATATGTACCTGGTTGTTTTGTGTTTATGGTTCTGAATCACTTCTTTGGGGATAGTGTTTCATAATCTGATGACTGAAGGTGTGATGGTTCAGACCTGTGTGATTCGAGAAGATTTAGTGATGTTCTACCTGTGATGTTCTCTGCTGTTTGCTCTGATAAGCCTGACGTTTATGACCGTAATCAATGAGCATCCTTCCCTCTTTACTCACAGTGCTATCACTAATGAGCGATAAAATGAAGGCCTTAGAGAAACTGAATAATTTCAATGATTGTGTAGCAAGCAGTGCAAGGCCAAGAGCCATGGGAATGAAGTGAGAGGCTGCCGCTTTACTTTCGTTTCGTTGTTTACTCATTTTGGGATTAAAGTTTACGTTGAACGTTTGCCGGTTCTTGCCTCCTCCTTCCCTTAATAACGAACTTCGTTACAGATTGTATGCTGTTTTTTCAGAGAACATTACAAAAACATTCCAAACAAAAATATAAATCTACATCAAATTCTTAAATGACTACATAAATCCACAAGATGTGAATAAATATATGAAAATGTATTTGTTAGATTATACTTTTCTCTACTATCTACTGTCAGATGTAATCAATTTGATGTTGCTGAAAGTGTTTCCAGACTTCATAGCTTTATTTCAATTAACAAAAATGATTTTGACTAGTTTTAGTTCACAATAACAACATTGACCTTGGTCTTAATAATATAGGCCCTATCGTCTATGCATTGTTTTACACAATGTTATGTGAGCTAGGAAGGTGTTTCTATGGCCCTGTTTACACCTGGTATTAAGAAGCGTTTTCATCGATCGGATAAATATATGTGTAAATGGGGTCTAAAACTTTTGAGCTTGTCCACTTTCGACCAGTTCCAGAGGTTTTTAAAAAAAACGCATTCGACTGGATTGCTTTCATAGTGTAAACACTCATGTTGGTCCGGTGCGTTCGAACAGCCACTAAAGACCGTCTACTCTCCGCCTACATTTATCCGCCCATAAATCCTCCCCTAGAAGAAATCAGGACCGAAGGGGTTGAAGGTGGACAAAAGAGATGGATTAAAGCACCAGGTGGAAACGGGAATGTGTCTCCCTCATCTACTTGTGATCCGATCAACCAACACGCATCTTAATACACAGGGCTAAACGGGGCTTGGGTTTTTTAGAAACCTAAAAATGATTATACTGAATGAAAGGAGCTTACTTGATAGCTCTGGACATGTTCGTTGTAGTCGAAGCTCCTTGGAGGGATGAAGGGCTCATTATGATGGTTCCTGCTGAGACGTGCGCGACTAGGGAGTCCGTCGCTGACCCCGTTGACCCTGTGGATGCACAGCACTTTCTGGAAGCTCCTCTTGAAGTTGTCCGACAGAAACCCGTAGAGCAGCGGATTGGCGCAGCTGTTGACGTAGGTCAGGATGACGGTGAGAAAGTACACGCCGGTGACGACGCCGTTCTCCGGGAGCGTGCTGATCACGTTGATTATGTTGAGCATGAAAAACGGTAGCCAGCAGAGTACGAACACCACCACGATGATCACCACCATTCTCGTCACTTTCTTCTCAGACCTGCGGCGTTTGGAGAGTCCGGCCCGCGCCCCGGACGACTTAACCTTGATCACGATGAGCAGGTAACACAGGCAGATGACCATCAGCGGACAGAAGAAACCTAGTATGGCGGTGTAGAGGATGAAGGCAGTCGACCACACATCATGTGGTTCAGGCCAGCTCAGGTTGCAGGTGTTGAGCTCCGGCTGAACGTCACAGTAAATGATGACTGGCAGTGTCAGCAGACAGGACAGTGCCCATACCATGCCATTTATCACCTTGGCAACACTGGGTCGCCTCCACCTTGCACTGCGGATAGGATGTACCACAGCCATGTAGCGATCAATGCTCATTACTGTCAGACAGAATGTGCTAGTGAATTGACTGATGGAGTCCGCCCACATCAGAATACGACAGAGGAAGTTTCCAAATGGCCAGTAGCTGAGCACGTTGTGGGTGGTGAGAAATGGTAGTCCCAGAATGTACAGCTCGTCGGCCACTGCCAGGTTTAAGATGTACATATTAGTGACCGTCTTCATTTTGGTGTAGCGGAGGACCACGAAAATGGCCAGAGAGTTTCCTGTCAAACCCACGACAAACACAACGAGGTATATTACGGCCAGGACCTCCGTGCTGTCTTTGTTGGCCAGTGAGCTTTCATTCAGGTATTGGGAAATATTGTTTATTTCATCGGACTGGTTTGCTTTCAAGATTGACGTGTTGCACATGGGCCCCAGGGTTGCCATATTTAGAATTGGCAAGGAACGTCTGATTCCTGAGTCACTGAAGGGCTAAAAACAAGAAAAAATAGAATGCCAAAATAGAGGGTTATTATTTCTAATAATAATTTGTTTAATGCAGAACATTAAAAATATGAAATTAAACGTGTATGCTCGACTCGTATACACATACTAAGAATGTAGTCTCACAAGCTCTTTCACTATTAATCAAATTTTTTGTTTTGTTTATTGATATAGGTTCATAAGATCAGCACATGATGAGTGCATCAATGGTTTTCGAATTTCTAGAGAATAAACAGCTTTTTGTGGATTTAAAAGATTTTAAAGATTATTTTTAAATGTAAAAACACGGTAAATTTAAAACTGCCTTATTAGAAAATAAACGCTGAAACCCTTTGTTCCCCACACAAAACAACACACATAGGCTACAGCATGTAGTTGATGTTGCAATGGACAAGAACCTTTTATTTCCATTATTTAAAAAAATTGGCAAAGGCTCGTTTTGCCTTATTTTTCCTTTTTTTTCAATTAATTTGTATCGTATTGTTAAAAAACATGCATATTCATACTGCATTGCCATGTAACTATTGTTTAAACAATCAAGCAAAACTCTGATGGGCGATTTCCCAGACAGGATTTAAATTGAGACTAAATCTAGAATAGTTTATGATGTTTTAGGGGCCGTTTATGCGGCACCGTTTTTTAACTAAAAACTGAAAACTTTTTACACGTTTTGGCTATTTATTTGCATGAAAATGGTGTTTGGGGGCCCGAAAACGCAAACTTTTGAAAACCGGTTACAAAGGGCAAGTTTTTGAAAACAATACTGTCATCGTCTCCATGTAATCTACAAAAATGTAAATTTGTGAAAACATTTAAGTAATTTGTTCAGTATATAGGCATGTAGTGTTTCTTTACAAAGTGACTTCGCCAACTACTGGCCTGGCAGCAGAATACAGCGTTTTTAGTCATTTTCGCGGATCCGTGTTAACGGGACTGTTTTACAATGTTGTCGTCTTTATGCGAAAAACGCAAATGAAAAAACTTTCCGTTTTTAGTACATAATTATCGTGTAAATGTACCCTCAAAAATGGCTTTCTGAAACACAGATGAAGTACAGATTACTTGCATTTGGACTATTGAGTAATTTTAAACCAACTGTGCTAATCTGAATTAGCATGACTGAGGTCATGAAACATGGAATGAACCAAGAAATGCTTAAAATTGTAAAGTGTGTGTGTGTGTGTGTGGCCTTGTAAATCATACATAATGGGGAAAAAATGTTCCCACAAAGATGGTAATATATCTGAAGTCCTTGTCCTTGTGGGGAAAATGTTTTGGTCCCCATGAGCAAAACCGCTTATAAATCAGACTAAATGATGATTTGTGAAAATGTAAAAATGCAGAAAGTTTTCTGTGATGGGTAGGTTTATGGGTAGGGTAAGTATAAGGGGATAGAAGATATGGTTTGTAGGCTATAGTATAAAAATCATTATGTCTATGTAAAGTCCTGACAACACATGAAAACACATGTGTGTGTGTGTGTGTGTGTGTGTGTGTGTGTGTGTGTGTGTGTGTGTGTGTGTGTGTGTGTGTGTGTGTGTGTGTGTGTGTGTGTGTGTGTGTGTGTGTGTGTGTGTGTGTGTTTGTGTGTGTGTGTGTGTGTGTGTGTGTGTGTGTGTGTGTGTGTGTGTGTGTGTGTGTGTGTGTGTGAGTAGGGCTGTCAAAAGATTAATCGCGATTAATCGCATCCAAAATAAAAGTTTGTGTTTACATAATATATGTGTGTGCACTGTGTATAATTATTTTGTATATATATAAATACACACACATGCATGTATATATTTAAGAAATATTTGCATGTATGTACTGTATATATTTATATATAATTTATATTATATATAAATATAAATATTTTATATATAAATAAAAAAAAATCTTAAATGTATACATGCATGTGTGTTTATTTATAATATACAAAATAATTATACAAAGTGCACACACATATATTATGTAAACACAAACTTTTATTTTGGATGCGATTAATCGCGATTAATCTTTTGACAGCCCTATGTGTGAGTGTGTGTGTGTGTGTGTGTGTGTGTGTGTGTGTGTGTGTGTGTGTGTGTGTGTGTGTGTGTGTGTGTGTGTGTGTGTGTGTGTGTGTGTGTGTGTGTGTGTGTGTGTGTGTGTGATATTCACTGACATAGTTCATCCATGTAATCCACGTGTCTTCATTAATCACAACTTTAAACTGAAGTTAACCTGCCTTGTGATAGGTTTATTTTAAGCCTCAATTTAGTCCTGGAGTAGCTCTAGTCTTCCTCCAGGAAATCATCTTCTTAAACTCTAGACTAGACTAAGTCTAATCAGAGAAAGCAGATTTTTGGCCATTTAAGTCTAAGACTACATAATCTCTGTCCAGGAAACTGCCCCGAGTGTACTGCATGACCTTGAATTTAAGTGGCACTCGCGCTGGATATGAGGCGTGCAAAGTGAGCAGCGACACATTGTGTTGCACAAATAAAGCACCGCCTTAGAAATCCACTGAACCATAAATCGAAACAAAGGGTATAACGATGTCACTGTTATGAGTACAAACAGTCCAGCAGAGACTATTCATATGAACTGTCTGCATTTCCACCAAACCGGTGAATATTTAACTGGCCTTCTATGCCACACGCTCTCATTATAAGCCAGTGACAAAAGGCCATGTTGATGTGCAAACACATCTACTTATTTTCCATCTTGTATCTCCATTCCTTAAATGACAGCTGTAATATAGGGGAGAGTGAGGACGATTTCAACATGGCTTATTTCTCCAATCAGGAAAGAGCTAGAGAGATGATACTCATATTACATATGCTCATTTACCCTTTCTTTCTGGAAGAAAGCAGCCAAATGTGACCAATCCCTCTGAAAAAAATACGTTTAAAAAGTCATTTTTTATGATCAGATTTGTTTTGTCATACTGTCTATAAAGTCATGTCATTTTGATCAGTGTTTTATTAGATGTTAAAGGATGGTTTTATTACATTTTAATGAATGTTGCAACTGCCCCTGTGGACTGTTGCAAATGTCCCCTGTTATTGGGTCAGTGGCTACATTCGACTTTGTCTATTCAAGTATAAATTGTATATATTATCATATTTGAACGTTGCATGGGTGGGTAGCTGACAGATGTGGGTATATTGTATTAAAATTTTGGCTTTTCAATACAGTTTCTGAGAAACTCAAAGAATTGCAAGAAGTGTTGCAACCATGTACAGACTGTTTATTTAATCACAAGCCCTTTCTCTCTTTTGCTCAAATTATGACTGGCATCAGTGAGCAGAATCTGTTTGTTGGTGGTCTGAATTTCGCATTGTTAAAAGGTCGAATTATTTTTTACGGTTTCAAACGTTTTGTTAACTACAAAAGTTAGTTGCTGGTGCAGATTTTAATTTGACAGTCAATCGCGTTCGCTGATGGAGTAACCATAGCAACAGTGCGCAGCTCGTGAGCGTTTGCGATCGTTTTCGGGGGGTACTTCGACAAAAACATGATTTTACATAATCTAAATACATTTTTATTACAAAATATATGTTTTAAAAATGAATAGTGACTGGCTTTTAGATAACTGCTATTTTTTAATAACAACTCTGTTGCATTATGTAGCCAACTCCGTAAGTAATTATATAAATATAAATCTAATACAAGTTTATTGTAAAATAATATATTTATATATGGTAATCCAACTATAGAAAGTCACTGGACAGTCTTCATGGGCAAACTAACGGAATGTTTATAATATTTAAACTAAGCATTAACAAAATTCAGATTTAACTGCCTATCAATCATAACCCCTTACATGTTTTTGTTGTAAAAGTTTTCAGGGGAAAAATTACCATTTGAAGGGTTGCAGTTGAAGTCGATGGTATTTGTTGGAAATAGTCTCGTTAAATATTAATCAGCAACAGGTAAAATGTTTTCTCCACTGTTTAGTTAAAGTGTGTGTACAATCTTACCTCAAACGCAACGCATCGTCCTCTGGGCTTCAGGCGCACTTCCACTATTTTCCACTCTTCCCAGTTTCAGTGATCAATAAAGATTTGATGACTGAATGTCTCTTCGTGTAAGATCCAACATCAAGAGCCAGCACATCACCTTCATCCCCGATTTCAGTTTGAAAGAGCGCACTATAAGGCGAGCGCACACATAATCCGCATTGTTTTTAAGGAGAAAAACACAACTTTGAACGGCTAAAACATTGACATACGGCAAACCATTTAACCAGCTATCGGTTCCAAAGTACCTAATAAATGTAAAACTGTGCGTGTCGTGTTTTCCTCCGTGAGAAGGTTGAGTTGTCCAGCTGGGTTCAGGCGGAGAGGTGCCGCTCTCTCCATGCGCGCGCGCTGTAATGGGTTTGGCTGGTCATTCGCGCGCAACAGGACCCGAGCAGAGGACTTCACACGTCACAGGCACATGCTTTCTGTTTTTTGACCTACACTATTTCCTTGCATGCATGGATCTGCCTGCTATACGAGGTTCTAATGCTGGATTTATTGATTAGATTGGAGTATATTAATGCGTCAGGATCACTCAGCTGTGACAGCTCATAAAACTGTCTTGCACTAAAACGTAGCAGTGTAAAGTTTTATTGTCTGTTTATGATCCCTACGCCTTTGAAAACACACTACTATGCACACTATACCCGTGTCATGTGCATACAAATAAATACATTAAACCAGAAATGTGTTATTCTGGATAATGTGCACTAAGAATAATAGCTACTTAAGAACCTTCTTTTTTCTTTCTTTTGGCCCTAAAATATCGAATTGTGCACTATAAAGAGACTTTCATATTTATTTATGAAGTTCCTCAGAGTTATTACACGTATGGCATTATGATGGAGTCTGTAGAGTTCTTGCAGGGTTCAGTTTTATTTTCTTCAGTGATTTGTCGTTTTTGAAAGGGTGAATGCCTCAGTAAATCTTTACTGGCAGGGTGAATGGCCCCGGTGCGCAAAACCAGTGAAAAACTCTATTGTCTGAGAACTTTAAGGGCATATTTTACTGGTGTAATGAAATTACTGTAGGGTGTGTATGTCTGCATTCCAGTTTCACATATCAAAAAATGAAGTTTACTATACAGTAAAAGATAAAAGCTTTGTTTTTTGTTAGTTTACAAAGCTCTGATGTCATAAATAGAGCAATTGCATTTGTTTCAGTTGTATAAGGAATGTAATTTTCAGTTATTCGAAATGGTTTTCAGGACCGTTTTCAGAGTTTATAACCATGCAACTGCATTCAAATGTAATAGTTGAGAATGCGCCTGTGAAGTTGTCCATGTTTGTAACTTAAGCTGGTTGTGTTACTTAAGTTGTAAGTTTTAAACTGGAATGTGATGCTATTTTCTTCTGGAAACAAACTGTGTTGCATTATTTTCCTGTTATCACTGTAAAGCTGCTTTGATACAATCTATATTGTAAAAAGCGCTATATAAATAAAGGTGACTTGCCTTGACTGTGTTATACCATCATTAAGTTTGAGGCAGTTTTTGTGCTAGTTGCACCTGCAGTTTTAAACATGGACTTCTTGGACTTCTTTCTTTTTCAGCAAAGAACAGACTAATGTATGGGCTGTGTGACTGGCAGGTTTTAAGAGCATGTTCCCCACAGTTTGAACCCCATGATGTCTTTGCATGTGTGGATGTGAGACTCTGAAAGCACAGTTACATCAGTGGTCCGTTCCGACTCTTATCAAAGTGACTTGCGTCAAAGTGCACAAATTACATATAAGTGGTACACTGTAAAAAAATGCTGTAAAAAAACGGCCAAATTTTACAGTAACATGCTGTTTTCCATTTAAACAGCAATTTACCGTAGAAAAAATGCATTCGGGGTGATATTTGTTGTTTTCGAGAAAGTAGCCTACAGGAATATACTGTGAATTAACAGCGCTCAAAGTCGACACTCAGAGGCTGTGTTCCAAATCATATCCTACACCCTCATTCACTATTCCCTACATTAGTTCACTAATATAGTCCAATTGACTTAATTTAGACCCTGATGAACACCTGCTGTTAACAATCAGAATCACTGAAGGAAAGAGGAACAAGAAGAACAGAAAAAAAGATGAAATCTAGATACAAGACGTTAAATCTTAGCAAAAGATCTCAGCAGAGGAGGATTAGACATCTCCACAAACAGCATTACCAGCTTCACTTATTACTAACCAGACTGACTTTATTTCTGTCAGACGTCTACAGAAGTTCTTATTAAAAGGTGACAGAGGTTTAGATGTCATTTTATTTTCATTTGATGTTACCATGATGGTGATCAGTGATTGCTTTAGTTGGGCTCTTGACCCTTGACTATTGAACATTAGCTTTTCTTTGGCTACTGCAGCTGTGTCTTTAAAATGCATTTGCTATGGCACAAAGCTGAAGACAACAGGATGACAATGGCTGGTTGTTAATAGTCACAATCATCATATAATGGCATGATTCACTGATCTCATTTGCTGCCTAAAGTTGTTAAATGGTTGCTGTTTTGATTTTGTTGTCATTGTGATTTTACAGATTGAGAACTATCGGGGATTTGACGTCCAGAAAATATTACTGATTTTAAAAAGGGTTTACTCAGAACATTTTGAACTACTTGATCAGCTGGACACACACAGGCATCAATAATCAGTGTATGTATCTCAACAATGGTGACAATCATAAGTTTTATGCTGCAATGCATGTTGGGTACCAAAAAAAAGCCATGACTCCCAGCATGGATTGCAGCATGAATAAATTATGCAGCTGAATTGTCTGGTTATTTGCTTAAATTTTTACTTTTTGCTTTTATTTTTGCTTTTGGTTTTGTGTTGACTTTTAGTTGCGTATTTTGAGATGTGAAAATTTAATGTTATCTTTTTTGTTGATTGTCACCATTGCTGAGATTCATTGGTTGATTCTTGATGCTAGTGTGTGTCGAAGTGAAGGCATAGTTCAAATATTTTTAGTGAATGATGAGTTTAAAAATCCTTCAGAACTGATTATGCAGTACTGCTTGATGTTTTGCTGTAGTTTCACAGTCTAGTAATATAATCTACACATTATTGGTAAGGAATAGACACAGGCTGAGAGCGGTGATCGAAACATTACATAACGACATCGTGATCATCAACACCTGATCTCATTTTTGTTGGCTTTGTTTTCGCCACAACAAATGTGTCTTAAAAATACACACTTAAAGCAGGCAAAAATAAGCTAATATTAAAGTCAAGGGTCAAGAACCCAACTAAAGCAAACACTGATCTCCATAATGGTAACGTCAAATGAAACAAAACAACATCTAAACCTCTGTTAATACTCAAAAGGAATTAATGTAGATGTATGAAAAAATAAAGTCAATCTGGTTAGTAATAAGTGAAGCTAATGCTATTTTTTGGAGTTGTTTAATCCTCCTCTGCTGAGATCTTCAGAGATTTAATGTGTTCTGTGGCTGAATTCAGTTGTAGTTCTTGTGTTTCGCTTTTTTATCTTCTTGTTGTTCCTCTGTCCTTCATTGATTCTGCTTGTTAACATCAGGTGTTCATCACTAATGCTCAATCATCAGTTGATTAATCACTGAATGATATAATTAACTTCAACACTGCTTCAGTGTTACTCCAACTCTCTGTAGTGTGGACACACAAGTGTTCATTTAAAACTGAAGATTTTGCAGTGGGGTTGAAAGGGTTAAATGTGTCAGATAAAAAAAAAACAGAGTGAAGCGTATTTTAACGGTAATCAACTGTAAATTAATTTACGGTATAAAACTGTAGAAAAACAGCAATTTACTGGCAACCACAGCTGCCAGTAGATTACCGTAAAATCAAGGAAAAACAGTAATATTCTGTAAAATGTAACAGTCAGATGTATTAAACAAAAGAAGTTCATTTCACTGAAATATTAGTGAAAGTTCATAGAAAAAAAGTAATGCAAAGTCAATAACTGATAAGGAGAGTAAATATGAAACTGAAGTGTTTTATGTGTTTTGCACAAGATGATATTGGAGAGATCTTTTAGTTTAATGAATTAGTTGTGTGTGTCACCATTGTGCTGGAGAGTAGAGCCTGTGATTCAGTCAGAGATGAGCAGAGAAACACTGATGTTATGCTGCCGGTTGCTTTAATTAAAAGCAGTAACTGTGTAGTTGCTGATGTAGTGACAATCTCCTTGCTATGTTCTTTAACACATGCATGTGTGCTATTGTTCGCTATACGAACTGCAAAGACTTTAGTTAAAATGTTTTTAATTAATTCACTTTTACATATTAGGTGTTTGCAGTTTTATATAAAGAGATATTCATTTTCAGTGGACTCTAATGAAGGAATTTTACGATACTATAAGTATAAATACTAGTTTTTGAACTTGAACTGTTTAAAGCAATCGGTTTTCCATATTATGTGAGTTACCTGCCATGGTATTTTTACGGTAACATACTGTAAAAAAGGAGAGCAGTAAATTAACGGTAAAATGCTGTAAATTAACAGTACATTGCTGGCAACCACAGCTGCCAGTAGATTACCGTTATTTTACAGGGCATTTTTTTACAGTGTATAAAGAGATATTCATTTTCAGTGGACTCTAATGAAGGAATTTTACGATACTATGAGTATAAATACTAGTTTTTGAACTTGAACTGTTTAAAGCAATCGGTTTTCCATATTATATGAGTTACCTGCCATGGTATTTTTACGGTAACATACTGTAAAAAAGGAGAGCAGTAAATTAACGGTAAAATGCTGTAAATTAACAGTACATTGCTGGCAACTACAGCTGCCAGTAGATTACCGTTATTTTACAGGGCATTTTTTTACAGTGTAGTAACTACAGGTAATAAAAATCACACGCTGAGCTTAAATCCCAGAAGACAAGACATCTGAGGCAGAGAACATGTTACAGCACACTGATGATAGTTTGTCAATCAGAGGTGCTTTTTCAGGAAACTGGACATGTTTATGCTGGATGTATTAGCAAATATCCATGTGCTGATTTCTCTTGGAATCACTTACAATGCCTTCCCTTTTTCCTATTTTATTTTTTATTTATAAAAGTTACATGGCGAAGTATGGAAGCCCATGCCACATAAGAAAAATAATGCTTTGGTAAATCATAAATAGCTATGCTATTAAAAAGGTCATGATTTTAAGATTAAAAAGTCACAATAATAAGATAAAAAGTCAAAATTATAACATGGATTTCAATTATGAAATAAAGTCAAAATAATAAGAAAAAAGTTGAAATTGTCAGTCATTGAGAAAAAGTCTACTAATAGGCCTACATAATTCATCATTTTAACTTTGTTTAACTATGACTTATAATTATGTTAAACTCATGAGATAAAGTCATGACATAAGAAATTGATATAAAAAAAATCATAATTATGACAGAAATAATTTTGTAAAAAGAATTTAGTGTCATAGTATATCTTTTTCTTTTTATGTCATAATTTTTATGTTTTATCTCATAATTATGATAATTTACAAATTATGATAAAACTATGAATTTCACAAAGCATGCTTTTCTATCTTATAAAAAGTTAAAATTACGAGGGAATAAAGTCTAAATTATTAAATTAAATTATCAAGTCAATATTTTGACATAAAAAGTCAAAGTTATGAGATTAAATTTAAAAATTATTAGATAAAAATGGAAAGTATGACAGGCCTACTAGTCATAAAATAGTCAAAATTGTGACATTTTTTGTCATAATTATATTATGATACAATTTACATAACATAATACAATTTTATCTCACAATTATGAGGTCATAATTATGAAATCAAAAGTTGAAAAGTTGTAAAAAAGTTACTGCCTTACATCTTTAAGTACAACTTGGATGTTTAAGTCATTTCAACTTAAATTACATCAAACTGACTTGTTTGAATAACTTGCATAACTTATTTTGTTGAGTTAAAGCGATGTAAAAACATTGTTGTCATAATTTATTGATCATAATATTTATTTTATTTTACTCCATAATTTTGACTTTGAATGTCATAATTTACCATTTTTATGTAATAATGTTGAATTTGTGAGTCATAATTATGAATTACCAATTTATTATGTGGCATAAATGTGTTTCCATATGGGCAATTGTAGTTGAGTCTAAACTAAAAGCAGAAAGTTGGAGAGTATGGCAGACAGTTAAGGAGGAAAAGGAAGTTTCATATCATCCATATTTCGGTATTACTGTGGTTTCTAATCAGTCTGCACTTGACTTGGAAGTCTTAAAGGGATAGTTCACCCCAAACAATTAACATTCTCTCATAATTTACTTTCTTTTAAAAAACATCATATTCATCATATTAAAAAAAGTCATATTCAATATTCCTTTTATTATGTTCTCTGGCACGCGGTCTATAAATGTTCATAGATCCGTAGCGTTTGTTTTGTTTAATATAAAACAGAAAGACAGATGTATCTTGTGGAGTTTCCACAGATCAATAGAGAAATAGATCATAAAGATGGTCAAATAAAATGCAGGATGACCAAAAGAAGGAGAATGAACAGATACAGGAAGAGGAGGAGCAGACAAACACACAAACAAAGGTCAAACACACCTAAAATCATCTTGCATCTGCATGTATGATCACAACATGACCTCATAGTCCAGTCAAATTTATTTGGATAGTGTTTTTTTCACAATACACATTGTTTTAAAGTAGCTTTACAGAAAATCATGACGTCAAAGTTTATAATATCTTAATATGCAAAAAATGAAAGGTGCTTTATTCATTGGCATGTATGGTTTCATAAACAACATTTACCATCATGGAACCTTTCCATTCCACATGAGGTTCTTACATTTTTTAAATGAATATGGGTTATGTCATGGTGAATTATAAAACTATTTGAAATGTTTGGTTTTTTTTTTTTGGTTTTTTTTTTTCAGATTAAGACTAAATCATTACAATAGTCCAAACAGCCTTATCCTTCATCCAGTAGTAGGTCCAGCAATAGGTATTGCTATATCCAGTAGGTATAGCAAGGTAAAGGCTGTTTTTTTTTTGTTTTTGTTTTTTTTACTGCAGAATGAGGATGTAAAAGACATGAAACGACAGAAACTGAATCTGTCTCTTATACTTTACCTCACCTCCTCCTCAGCCTTTATAGTGAAGGACTCCATGAAACTCTTCTCTATCTCTCCTCCACTCAAATGTGACAACGTTTTTGACCATGTTGACACAAGCATAAAAACATCGTTAGAGCCATTCTGAGCTTATCAGTTTTTATGGCATTATTCACGTCCTCATTGGATGCTGGACTGCTTTTGTCCTGCATCATTACAAACTCTGGACTCTCTGACAGCATCTAATGTTGCTTAAATGAATTCAGTCCCGCCTCAGGAAACCTAAATGACATTAGTAAGGTATAAGATGATGACAGCAGACATGAAGCTGATAAGAGTATGATGCTCAGTTTTCACGAGTGCAATTAGTGTAATGCAGAATGTAATGTTCGCCTGTAAAATAAATAAATGCATTTTCAAATGTATTATGTAGAATTGCATAGCACCTGTAATATCTCTATTTTCATTTCTTGTGTTTTATGATGCTCTCGCATGAGACTTTCTATGATCTAAATCTCTGTTTGATGTTCTGTTATGAATTCCTCAGTTAACCACTAGATGGCACTATAAGACTTTTTTCAGTTCATTAAACTTTAAATCAATCAAAAGTTCATCCATATTAATATGAGTTACCGTTTTGTAACTCTTTAGCAGTGTAATATAATCACAGATTACGGTATCAAGACTGAGGTATACTTGTACATAGCTATTTTATTTTGTAGTAGTTTATTGGTATTTTAAGCAATTTAATTTGAACACAATTTTAAGGAGTTTTAGCAAGCTTTATCTTCCTCAAATCCTAAATCTAAAAGTTGTGCAGTTTTTTCCCTCTTACATACAATTTCCTCAAGCTGCATGGCAACAAGGTTTTTTCTTTCTTTCTTTCTTTCTTTCTTTCTTTCTTTCTTTCTTTCTTTCTTTCTTTCTTTCTTTCTTTCTTTCTTTCTTTCTTTTTTTCTTTCTTTCTTTCTTTCTTTCTTTCTTTCTTTCTTTTTGTTACAGCTTCCTCCCCAGAGGTTTCAGAACAGGATCTCAAGGTTAAACGTCATGACGCACTGAGATCCATCCGAAATTGGTTGTTTTTCTTATACCTTTAGGAACAAAAATGATTGTTCCTAAACCCCCCCCCCCCCCCCCCCCCCCAGTGGAGACTTCAAGTGAAGACTTGAATTATTTTGTCGATATTTCCGGAAGTAGGTGTTAACTGTTGCACACGCGCGTGCTCCTTAAGAAGACCCTTTAAACTACTACTACTACTACTACTACTACTACTTTTGATATTGTTATTATTTTTACTTTATTTTACTATTGTTACTATTATTATTACTAACTAAGTGTTTCAAATTTATCCCTCAGTGAGTTCATATCCATATTATTTTTTCTTTTTTTCCTCTTTTCAAAACATCACCCGAAAAATTTAGTCTATTTAAAAATATCATGTATTTAAATTAGGGCTGTCAAAATATTAATCGTGATTAATCGCATCCAAAATAAAAGTTTGTGTTTACATAATATATGTGTGTGCACTGTGTATAATTATTTTGTATATATAAATACACACACATGCATGTATACATTTAAGATTTTTTTTATTTATATATAAAATATTTATATTTATATATAATATAAATTATATATAAATATATACAGTATATACATGCAAATATTTCTTAAATATATACATGCATGTGTGTGTATTTATATATATACAAAATAATTATACACAGTGCACACACATATATTATGTAAACACAAACTTTTATTTTGGATGCGATTAATCGCGATTAATCTTTTGACAGCCCTAATTTAAATATATTTGTTTTAACTTAAAGTTCCATTTTCTATTATATCACACTAAATTATCGTATCACTGTACCCGTATACACTACTATATCTATAAATCTCTCTCTCTCTCTCTCTCTACATATATATATATCGACTCTCGACAAACCAAAATAAGGCAATATATATATATACATATATATTGCCTTATTTTTGTTTGTTTGTTTGTGTTGTTTTGTATACACATTGGTCGTAGTGTGATTGGTCTCTTACTTTTTAAGCTGCTATGTCTTGTTAATTTGTGTGTTTTGCTCAATAAAAAGACCCTTTAAACCCCCAGAGTAATTCACAGCCTAATTATATTTTTCATAAATTGTATTTAAATTATTTGTGTTAAAATCTCTGACATAGTATTATTTTTAAAATAATAATAATAAAAAAAATGATTTCATTTATTTCTCTCAAAAAAGAAGGTACCCTGGAGTTTATTGTTCGAGGTTCTGGTCCTCTGGTTGCTCCCCTGGGAGGTTCAGTGGTTTTGCCCTGTTATACTGAGACACCGTTAGTAAAGGAGCAGCTGACAGTTGAATGGAGAAGAACAGACTCAGAGACTCTGGTTCATCTGTATGAAGATGGTGAGAGTCGATCAGAGGTCCAGCAGCAGGATTATCATTATAGAGCTCATTTCTTTACTGAACAGATTCAACATGGAAACTTCTCCCTCCGTCTGGACAATCTGACAGCTGAAGATAAAGGCGTTTACAGATGTAAAGTTTACAGTCAACAGCTTGCTAACAAAACTTTGGTTGAAATAAAAGATGTCGGTGAGTGTATCCTACTTTAAATTTGAAACTGTTATTTAACAAAACCTAGGCTACTAAAATGTATGTAATATTTTATTATGTAATACTTCTTTCTTTTAGAGTACTTGCAAGTATCAGGATCGAGTCGCTCCATATCTGCGTCTGTGGGTGAGGACGTCACTCTGAACTGCTCTGTAGACTCTCACATCAAACCTGAACACATTGAAGAGGTTTCATGGAAGAAAACAGTGAAGATGTAGAGATTGTGGTTCTGCTCTATCAAAACAATGAGGCTTTTCCAGATTCATCAAATGAGCGAAACAGAGACAGAGTTGAGTTCTTCACTGATGAAATCCTCAAAGGAAACTTCTCTCTCAAACTGAAGAGTGTCAGAACTGAGGACAAAGGAGTTTACATGTGTCAAATGTTTGCTGGAGGACTTTCTGCCAATACAACTGTGGTACTGAAGATACTGGGTGAGTCGACAGATAAATCAGGAAACAATGTAAAACTGACAACTTGTGTTTTTAATGATTTTATTCTCTTTGAAGAAATGGTTATACATAGAACTAAAGGGACTGATCACACACACCTCATGTTACAGGAACCCCTAAACAATAGTTTAGAAAGACTAGATTAGATAAACCTGTAGCCTGTTCTGTATAGAATCTTTCAAAGGCTCCAAACATGGTAATAACATTTTATGTATTTTGTTTTTGTTAAATGAACAGGCATATGCATAAATAAAGTTAAGTTGATTTAAAAATGTTGCTACATGTTACATTATTGTTATGGAGGGTTGAATTTTTGTTTATATTTGAACAATCAATAATAGTGGAAATTGTTAGGTCACTTTATTACAGAGGTACAGAGCCCCTAAAGAGATGGAAAATATGATATGGGAGGACAAAAATATATTGAAATACTTTTGAAATATATTTAAAAGTTTTGCGTTACCGCTAAAACCTTGCATTCGCTGGCAAAACGTTTTTGTTCTTTGCAAGCGAACTTAAAATTTCTTGGGGGAACAAAACATTTTGCAAGAGAAAGCAAAATGCATTGACATCATTTTGTACTTTTTTTTTTACTTACTTATTTAATTCTTCGCCATGTCCCTTAAGGTGCTCTAGACTGGATCAATGCAAGAAATGCTCAATATAAACTTAGGGCATGAAGAAAAAAAATCATTGAGAAACATTGACCTAGACTAGAACCACTAGACCTAGAAACGTTCTAAATATAACCCTAATTAAACGTTTAGAGTGATACAGCAGCAGCAAAAAAATAATATATATATATATATATATATATATATATATATATATATATATATATATATATATATATATATATATATATATATATATATATATATATTCTAAATAAGCTTACCCCTAAAATTTCACGTAGCTGTTTAGTTGCATACAGTGTCACTTAATGCTGTTGTGTAACTGATGTCTGTGTTTCACAGGTTTCTCTGTTCATCACATAGCAGTGTTGATTCTCTGTATTATTGCATTTGGATCTGCACTGCTTTTTTTCTTCAGACCAGAAAATGGAGGTATGTATTTTAGGCTTCAACAGGCTTCACAAAATGTATTATTAATTTGAATTTCTTACTGGAATTGGTGTGTATCTCTCCACTGTAGACACAAGGCTGTATCTTCGAGTTTCTCTTTTCCTTTGCCCGGATATTACTATGCTGTTGGCTTCAATCATCTGGCGTGTTATTGAAGGTATTTCATCAGAACTATTTTATCTAAGATCTTTTACATTCACATCACAACATATAAGGTACAGTATCTCTTAATCGTTTTAGAATGACTGTACAAGTGGTCAACCAGACTTGCTTCACTGTCTTCATGATATTGCTGAGTTATGCAGTATTTCATCACAGAAATGATGTGTTTCAGGTTCTTTGTATGAGACCGTCTGTTGCTGTGTGCTCTATATTCTCAGCCCTCTGAGGTCATTTTGGGTTACACCATTAGCCACAGGTGTTCCAGGTTGGTTTTTTAAATCAAATACTACATAACACTCATAATATCTGTGTCTACTAAGATTTATTTACATTTCTCTAACAGAAGAAAGGGATTAATAAAAAAAATACATTTCTGTTTTAATACTGTTTTAGTGCTTTGCTTGATTTTTTTTATTTTTGATTTTTTTGCAGATACAATTCTGAAGTATATTATGATTCCACATGCTTACCATGCAGTATGTCTGGCAGTAATGTATTCAGGTAGGTAAATCCACAGTGATTATTGTTATGGTAAAGTAAAAACTGTTGGTCTCAATGTAAAATTCCATATTGTAATAATTTTACAACAGTGTAAAATAACAGCTTTTCCCATTTAATTGTCACTGTTTTGTATTTAAAATTGCACCTAATTTTCTGACAAGAATTTAGGTTGTGTCTGTTGTAATACAGAAGTAGTGTATTTGTTATTGTTCATCATCCAAGCTCATTTTCCAGTGTTTAAATGAATAATATAAATTTCTGTGTCAGTCCTTTTAGCTGAACACTTCGAAGACATCGACCCAGTCATCAGAACAGTCTTCTTTTGTACACTTGTTCTGGTGTGTCTCCTCTTCATCATACGTGAGTGCTTATCCAACATCCTCAGCTTGCTTTAAATGCACAGAAATGTGAAAACACAACTTTAACAGTTTTTTTTTTTAAATAGCATTTTTACTGAGAAAACCTCAGTTAATCTCAGTACAATCTTCTACAATATGCATATTTCAGCTCTTAAAATGAATGTATCCATCATTTACACAACCACATCATTGGTCTTGACGTTAAATAATTATAATAAATTGAATTTGTAATGCACTTTATATTTAAGAAAATCCTAAAGGGCTATATGATAAAAAAAAGGTAAGTGCTAAAAATAAAAACACACGGAGAGCATGAAAAAAAGAAGACACGTTTAATGTCCATAGAACATTATTTATCATTAGTGCAAAACCAACTTTCAAATGATGGTGAAGCATATTTCTTTAGGACATTTTCTTATTGGTGATATGCAGTAAGTGTGTAGGATTTCTGTTTTAGATTTATTGCTATATATTGAATTGAATTCACATTTGTTTTTATAATTTATTTATTTCTGTACAGAATTGGCTAAAGAGAAGATGTTTTCATGCTCTGGAAAGTTATGCAGACTTGTAGCAGCTTGTAGCTTTTTATTGCTGCCTTCATTGCAGCTCGCTCTTCTGCTCTACACTCGGTTTGCCTCCGGTACTGGTAAGCAAGAACACCTTTGAACAGATACTGATTGAGATTTTTTTTTTCTTTCTTTTTTCCCCACTTTATTTAGAATTTTCTATATAAACAGAATACATCACACAATTACAGATCACTATATATGTAATTAATTCCATCTCTTTTGTTCATAGAGAGGACCATATATATATATATATATATATATATATATATATATATATATATATATATATACACACACATACACATACATACATATATATATAGTAATAAAATAAATAAGAAGCCCTGTAAAGCTTGGTCATCCAAAAACATATATCACATGTAAGAAGATTCTTTACTGCAAGAGGGTATAAACACGGGTAACGGTGTAGACAGGAGTTTGAAACTTTCCTACTTTCCTTCACTTTCCTACACAGTCTAGGAAAGGACCCCAGATCTTATAGAAGTTGTCAGAAGATCCCTTCATTGTATGCCTAATTTTTTCTAGTTTAATGAAATGAAAGATATCGTTAATCCATAGAGAATGCGTAGGAGGTGTAGGCGATTTCCAATTTATTACAATTAGGCGTCTTGCCAGAAGAGTGACAAAAGCTACGAAATCAGTCTTATATTTGGGCATGTTAAGTGAAAGAGAGAGAGTACCAAATAATGCTGTAACAGGCAAAGGTTTAACATAAATTCCAAGATAATGTTGTAAAGATCAGAGACCAATATTTGTGTAGAGATGGACAAGACCAAAACATATGCGCAGTAGATGCAGGAGCTTGATGACAGCGATCACACATGGGATCTACCTCAGGATATATTTTAGAAAGTCTAACTTTGGTCCAGTGTGTGCGATGAAGGATTTTACACTGCATCAGACCCTATCTGGCGCAGAAGGATGAGGAGTGCACACAATGTAGAATCTTTTCCCATTGTTCTTCTGGAATATTTTCTCCTATGTCCTCCTCCCACTGTAATTTAATAGATGCAAGTGAACTCTCATGTAAGGAGCAGATTGCTTCATAGAAGTGTGAAATCATACCCTTCATAACATGAATGGGTTTGAGAAAGGAGTCAATGGGAGTGACACTAGGGAGGCTAGGAAACTGAGGGTGCATGTCCCGAACAAAACTACGAACCTGCAAATATCTGAAAAAATTGTGTTTGGGCAATGCAAATTTCTCCCGTAATTGCTGGAAAGACGCAAATACATTATCTATATAAAAATCCTTAACTGTTATGATACTGATTGAGAATTAAGTGATTAACCTTCTAAGATACAGTAAAAGAAATGTGTTTTGTATTTAGTATTTTTTGATGTCATTACATTTGTTTAGAGCATAAGAAAAAAAAGGAAAAAAAAAAACAGAACTCAGATGTTTAATAAATAAAATTATATGAAATTACATGTATAGGCAAAAACAATGGGATTTTTATTTTATTTACCAATTAGTTTTTATATTTCATGATTTCTGATGATTCTCAACTATATTATAAAAGATGTAACGGAATTAATTAATTTACCATTTTACTTTATGCAATATGTGGGTAAAATGGCTATAAATGGGTTTACACTGTATCTAATTAGCATATTAATGTGTTTTTGGATCAACGTGTGTAATAATGGGAGTAATAGTTGGCAACATTTTCATAAAACTATCTACTATTTCATAGGAACGTTTGTATATTTCATTGATGTAATTTCTTTCCAATTCACTTGTTGTGTCTCAGGAAATGCCTGATAAACTTGATTTAAGTCCTGAAGTCCTCTACAGCGGACATGTATGAAATGAATGCCCTGTTCTGTAATAGAAAGTCATATTTTGATTACAAACCCCATAACATTTTCCTGAGATGTTAATTTATAACAAAATTTGAAAATGAATCCAATTTAAACGATAATTACTAAATATTATCATATTTCCATAAGAGTGCTACATTTTATCACTAAATTAATGTCTGTCATTTTTAAAGACCAATGAGTTGTTGTTGTCATGGTGAAACGTCCAAACATTTGGTATCTCTGAAAAGCCCTGAATGTGCTCTTTATATAAAACTGTGACACAACTTGTATGGCGTCAGAGAAATTCACTAAAATATAATGTCAGTGACAGCGGACCCCAGGAGGTTAATATGCTTGAGGTGCAGTCATCTTTGTCCGCTTCTTACATATTCATTATCATAAATAAGAATGAAAGAAGAAGCCACTCATTTTGTTGTGACAATTTAATTTAAGTAACACTTTACAATAAGGTTCATTAGTTAGCTATACCTTAGTCAACATGAATTAAGAATGAACAATACTTATGCAGCATTTATTAATCTGAGTTCATATTAATTTAATTTACTAATACATTATCAAAATCAAAAGTTGTATTTGTTAACATTAGTTAATGCACTGTGAACTAACATGAACAAACAACGAGCAGCTGTATTTTTATTAACTAACATTAACAAAGATTAATAAATACTGTAACAAATGTATTGCTCATTGTTAGTTCATGTTAGTTAATACATTAACTAATGATCCTTATTGTAAAGTGTTAACTTAATTTATTTTCTCTAACTATCTCTGTCTTTTTTAGTGTTTATCATTACGGTTCTTCCAGTACTTCCTGTGATTCATTACGTTATTGACAGAACAAGTTGGATAAATCGATGCTGTAAGTGTGAGACATTATATCCTGCTCTGTTATAACTGCAGAAATAATTCATATATATGAAAAGTATTAGATAAATGCATGTCATGTGTATTTTTTTTTTTATTTTTTATATACAGTTGAATATACACGTAAATGTGTTAGACCTGGTTCTGTTCCTCTGCACGCTACATCAGTGAAAGGTAGTAGATCAGTGTCTCCATTATATATCAGCTGTTTTAAAAGGCCAGGCCGGTCTAATCTGAATTATGGCAGTCACATTTTTTGGTTCTACTGAAAGTTGTGGCATATTTTTTACTCTTTCTTTCATCTTTTTAGGTCTTTGTCTATCTAGATTCATATGGTCAATGATGATTGTGATGAGTGGAGCGATGGTGTATTTTTACATTATGCTCTTGAGAATTGAAAAAGGTATATGAATATTCTAATTTCTAATAAATATATACAGTTTAATATATATATATATATATATATATATATATATATATATATATATATATATATATATATACATATATATATATATATATATACATATATATATATATATATATATATATACATATACATATATATATATATATATATATATATATATATATATATATATATATATATATATATATATATATATATACAATTCTAAGTATCTAAGGCCTTGTTTACACCTGGTATTAAAACACGAGGTGTAAACGGGAATGTGTTTCCCTCGTCCACTTGTGATCCAATCGACCAAAACGCATCGTAAGGTGTAAACAGGGCCTAAGTGTACATCTGTTCATTTTTCACATTGGCTTTATCATATATTGTTTCTCTTTCTAATAAACATGAGCACTAAATAAGACTTTGCAGCTTTTTAATAAAGACTTGATCTTTTATTGACAGAGGGAGCAGGACTGGTCTGTGTAGCAGGAATCCTTCAAGCATTGTGGGTGCTCGCATTTTCTGAAGTCCCAGTCCATTATCTGAGTAAAGTATCGATCATCTTCTTTCTTCTTCATGTGTTGTTTTTCCGTCCCCCTGCTTTATTCACATCAACAAATTTCAGGTCTGGATGAGTGTCTGCCGAGGTTTATTATACTGCAGAAAATAAGAATTGCTATTGAAACTTGAAATCACAGAGCAAAGAGGACACTGATAGACAAGAAAGAGCAGGTTTCTTTTGGTATGAATTCATTAAATAAATTCTCAGCTTATGTTATTTAAGAAATTTAAACAATAAATACCATTTTGTGTCTCTTTAATGTGTCGTGACAGATAACTGTAGTGCCTCAGGTTAAAGGAGAACTCCGGGCAATTTTTAAGTTAATCTTGTTCGTTATATCTTTGTGAGTAGGCCTACTGTCTATAGAAAAAAAAAAAAAAACGAACCGGATTGGTGCTTGCAACACGGAGCTGTTCCCGCAAATGCCCAGAGCTCCAACTCAGCTAAAACGGCAGTTATCGGGGCATATACATAAAGAGTGTCTTTGTGCCTCTTAACAGACACAAAATGCAATTAAAATGTCTGTCCAACATGAACAGGCCCCTTACATGTGAACAAGATGCGTTTAGCAACTTAGCCAAATGTTGTTTAAATTCACCTAAATAGTGTTTTAGACGGCTAGCTGTAGTCTCGCGTTGAAGTCCCGTGGGAACTCAGTTGTAGCCAAAGGTAAATAGCAGTGTGTAGGTGAAGAAGAAATGGTTCGCGTTTGTGACGTACAAGGATGACTGCACAGACACAACACAGCGCCCAAATGGAAGGATAAATAAAGTTTACATTATATAGTAGTTGCACCCGTCTTCGTCCACGGAATCGCTTTTTTCTTCAACCAGCCCCGCTGTTTTGTGTCTGTGTAGTCATCCTTGTCAAAGTGTTCGCTGCAAATGCGGTAATCTTTAGCGCTTAGTACTTGTATGGGAGTTTGCACATCCAGTTGAAGTACAACTAGCCACAACTACAGAATCTCGAGGTCATGGAAATGAAGACGATGAAAATAAGTTCTTGTATTTTCGCATTCTGTTGCCATAATTCGGAACGGCACAAACGCGAACCATTTCTTCTTCACTTGTGAACAACTTCGATCATCACTCTTCACCAGTGTTGCCAGATTGGGACGGTGATTTCCAGCCCAAAAGCTCACCAAAACCCGCCCACTACAAGAAAAAAACGCCCAAAATTTTACTGCCAAAATAATGTGATATAATTTCATTACCATGTCATTTAAGGTTGATAAGCACAATTTGTATCTCCTTAAAACAAAATAACGATGATAAAATAAAATAAAAAATAAATAAATTTTCCAGGAAAACAGATCAAAACAGGGCAATAATTAAGGAGAATTAGCCAATATGACTAAAATGTCCAGGTGGACACTGTCAAAACAGCAATCAATCAAGAAATGAACCGACGACTTTAACCCTCGGAAGCACACATTGCAGAACATAACGCAGAATTTAGCAGTCAAAACGGATTCATCGTTGATTCAAACCTTTTTCAGCAGCTGTCAGGGACAAGTAGAGTGCAGTCTGGATGGTGTAAAGTTGCAGATGTTTGGTTAGGCTAGTGTGCACATATGACATGGACAGGAATCGTCCCATATTTGATTTCAATTCAAGTCATTCAACTGTGCTCTCCTCTCAGAGTTATATTCACCATAGAGTGACCTCCTTCCACGTGTGCGTTTTTTAGAGTTGCTCACTACTGTACACTCTTTTGTATAGTAGGATGTCACTTTGCCTTAGCGATCACTTGAATATACAGCTACAACTTCTCGCGCTCAATCGCGTCTGCCTGCGGATCGCTGATTGGCTAAATGTGCGTGCTCGTCGGTGATGTCATCACCAACGCCAGCTGACTCTGCATGAGCGTGTGTGTACAGTAATGTCATGATGACTGATTTTATGGACTACATGCACTTTAGTTTAGTTTTTTTTTAACCAATTAGACTTTAAAATGTAGATGTTTGAAAACCGCCGAAATGACCCCAAACCAGCCCAAATTTTGACCACCCGCCCAAACCCTTTTTTACCCACACAATCAAATTCAAAACCGCCCAATTGGGCGGGACCCCGCCCAATCTGGCAACACTGCTCTTCACACACTACGCTCCTCCCACCTGCACACTGCTATTTCTCTCTTGCGCGCGCGATCAGCGCCGTTTTGCTACAGTGATTCTCAAGAATTGTTGCAGTTTCTAATCACCAGTACACTGAACCGAAAACTGTTACTTTCGGACCCCTCATCTGAGAATTGATGATCCCCGCGGGATGAAAGAATTTACGTCATTGCGTCACTCTAAATGACGTCATTGCGTGATGGTAAAAGAACTGGTGAAGGAGTTTTTTGAACCGGTTCATTGAAACGAACTGTCCGAAAGAACCGGACTTCCCATCACAACTGAGTTGTTGGCTACAACTGAGTTCCCATGGGACTTCAGCGCGAGACTACAGCTAGTCGTCTAAAACACTATTTAGGTGAATTTAAACAATGGCTAAGTTGCTAAACACATCTTGTTCACATGTAAGAGCCCTGTTCATGTTGGACAGACATTTTAATTGCATTTTGTGTCTGTTAAAAGGCACAAAGACACTCAAGACAGTTATGCCCCCATAACTGCCGTTTTAGCTGAGGGGGAGCCCTGGGCATTTGCTGTAGCAGCTCCGTGTTGCAAGCACCAATCCGGTTCATTTTTTTTCTATAGACAGTACTCACAAAGGTATAACGATCAAGATTAACTTAAAAATTGCCCGGAGTTCTCCTTTAAGCAGCACTTTAAACCGATCATCTCTTCCTCTTTACTACTACACAGCAACATCCCCAGGGTTAAATTAACTCTGCTCAGAGAACATATGGTCCCCCTCTACATGACTGAGCTTTAGTGATGAACACCTGCTATTAACAAGCAGAATCACTGAAGGAAAGAGAAACAACAAGAAAACAATATTGGCTGAAGTCAGTTGTAGTTCTTGTGTTTTTATTTTTTCTGTTCTTGTTGTTTCTCTTTCCTTCAGTGATTTCCTGCATGTTTTAATCTCTAATTCTCAATCATCACTTAATTAACTTAATTTAGTCTCTCCCCTGTGAAGGCCTCTTTCCTTTCCCTTTGCCTCTGTACGGATAAAACATTGCGTGCGTGACGACAGCGTTTTCGCGGGTTTGCGTTTTTGAGGTTTGTGCAGAGATAACCATCTTTTTCAAAATTTTTCAAGACTTGCACCTTGGAACCTATTTCAGGGTTTGCGTTCTCGATTGTTCTCCAGACACTGTTGTGCAAATGAGCGGCCAGAGTGAGTTGAGTGTTTTCTGTTAGAATGGTGTCGTGTTAGCGGCCCCTAAGTTAATAACCAAATATCTTTGCGACGGAAGTGAATCAATATTGTAAAGCCAAAACAATCTCGGTTACTGTCATTTCCTATTATCACTGTAAAGCTGCTTTGAAACAATCCATAATGTTAAAAGCGCTTTATAAATGAAGGTGACTTGACTTGACTAATCACTTAATTATCTCATTAACTTTAACTCTGATTCAGAGTTACTTTAACACTCTTTAGAGTGGGATCATATGTTCTCTGAGCAGAGTTAATTTAACTCTGGGGATTTTGCTGTATAGTTGTAGCATGGAATAAACATTAATGAACATCAAAAGTTATGTTGTTTCAATCGTGGAAAGACGTCAATACTCAACATTTGTCAAGTTCAAGTCCACGACATTAATCTACTAATTTTTGTCTGGTTTGTTTGTCAGACAAAATGGCATATTCAGCGATTGGTCAGATTGCATGTCAATCAAACTGCAGTGAACGTGCATTGTAATGCCTTTTTACCAAGTATTTCTGTGAAAGATATAACGCAACAAACACGAAACGTGACACAGAGGTACAAGACATCTGTCTAGTGCATGTTTGTACTCTTTATTCATATGACACTGCAGCACTAATTTCATTTTACAAGCAAAAAAGATACTGAAGATTACCTTATATGCAACTTGTATTAATTTACTTATTTGGACAGGAAATGCTACACAAGCAAATATACTTGTGGCCCTATATTAAATCAGTACAATCATTTTTGTTTAAGATTTTTTTCTTTCTTTTTTTCTTTGCTCTACAGATCTTCCCAAAATGAAAATGGTTATGTTTGTATCAGCTGGTCTTGTTTTAGTGAACTCTGTTGCACTGATGATAGAAGTGATAATGAATGCAGGTGAGTCCACACATACTTTTAATGAGATTCATAAGATTTACTGGCTGGGACCATGATTTCATTATCAAAACATGTTTGTTAAAAATCAATCTCCATCCCCAGTTAATGGTGAACGTCTGATGGGAGATTTGAGAGTCGTTGCCGTCCCATCTGAGTGGCTGTTTAGCGTACCACTGCTGATTTCATCCATGTTTGCACACTGTAAGTATGAACTGGAATTAACTTTAGCATTCTGTTCTATCATGCTATAAATAAAGGTATTTCTTTATTTTTTTCATCTACAACATTTCTCTTCTATATGTCTAATATTTTGTTTTGCTACTTGAAAACTGGTATTGTGGCACTGATTCTTGCTCCTTATTTGTTCCTTATATCCTAATTTGTAAGCCACTTTGGATGAGTAAGTTATTGTTCATAATGGCTGAGAATGAATTTGGACACATCATGTCTGACCCATCTCCATACAGGCAGCTTTCACTAAGGTAGTTGTGTCAGTGTCAGAAAAGTCTGAAATGTGACATGCATCTCTTTTTGTGCATGTTTGTGTTATTTGTACAAGTGGTTATTTACTAGAAACGAAAGATTAATTTGAGGGCTGAAATGATTCTAATCTGAACACTCATGTTGAGATCAACACATCTTGTACTGTAAATTCCTATTCTCTACACTGTTAGACCTTACCAGGTTTTTTTACAGTAAAATACTGGCAACAGTGTTGCCAGTAATTTACTGTTAAGTGTACAGTTCTTTACTGTAATCTACAGTATGTTACTGTAAAAATGCACTAAAACTCGAGTTAACTAATTTCACTTGCAGAAACCGACTGCCTTAAATTAACAAAAATTTATAATGCATTAATAACGTGAGCAAAGTATTACTGTGAACTTATTTCTTTTGAAACCACAAAAAAACTTTTGTAAATAAAAAGATCTTCCACTTGACCAGCAACTACACAGTCACTGTCTTTTAAATAAAGCAACATGCAGCGTATCATCAATGTTTCTAGATCTTCTTCTCCTGGACTGAAGCACAGGCTCTACTCTACTCCCCAAAATACAAGATTTTACAGTAAACTACTGGCAACAGTGTTACCAGTATAAACCTGTTTTATAACGTAGTTTATTGCTGTTAAAATACATTTTGTGGGTGTGACTTTTTATCTTACACTGTTAACCCTTTCAACCCCACAGGAAAATCCACACGACAAAGAGTAAAAAGTAACATTGACAGTGTTGCAGTGAGATAATTAAGGGAATATGTAAGTGATTGATGAGCATTAGTGATGAACATCTGCTGTTAACAAGCAGAATCACTGAAGGAAAGAGGAACACAAGAACAGAAAATAGAGAAACACAAGAACTACAACTGACTTCCAGCTATTACACATTATTGCACTTATTATTAACCAGGATGGCTTTATTTCTGTCATACATCTACAGAAGTTGTTAGTGAGATGTTTAATTGAAAATGTTTGGTTTGACGTTACCATTATAGAGATCAGTGTTTGCTTTAGTTGGTATGCTGATGCTATAACATGAGTTTCTCTTTTGCTGCTTGAGCTGTGTTTTTGCAAGTCACACTTGTGCACACACATACAGTTTATGAGTGATTGCGGTTATAACGATTATGATGACGAAATCATCATATTGCCTGCTCATTCATTAAGGAATTCATTCTCACTCATTCAAAGTTTAATCCTCAACCAAAAATGTTGCAAAACCACCACCATGAAACCACAGCAATAAATTACAATCTAGACTCTTTTTTTTAACACATCATGCATAAGCCAAAAAAACAGAGTTACACTGTCTTGTAGAAACATAGAGATATCACAATTTAGCACATGAATCTCAACAATGGCGGCAATATTTTTTTTATTCAAGCAGCAGTGCATGCTGGGAGTTTTATACTATCCTGGCACCAAGCATGCATTGCGACATGAAATGTTTCGATTGTCGAAGTCAAGCAGTAGTTAAAAATGTTTTAATGCACTATATGATTACAATATTCTTCAGAAGAACTAATTACAGAAATATTTATTTCATGTTGTAGGATCACAGATATATGCTAAATATGAAATAGCCATAAATTCAAAAATAAATACAGGAAAGGTCTGAAAATCAGACACGTCTAGAACGATTGTGACATCATCACAAAAGCCAAAAACACCAGATCAACTTTCCTCTTGACTTTTTCTTGCCACAACAAATGTGCTTTTTAAACTCACTGTTACAGCAGTCAGAGAGAAATGAATGGTAAGAAGTCCAGGGACAAGAGACCAACTAAAGCAAATACTGATCTCCATTATGGTAACAACAAGCTTTATTATTAACTAAATCTCTGTTAATTCTCAACAAGAACTTTTGTACATGTATGAAAGAAATAATCGTAAACTGGTTTGTAAACTATTTTCACACTCAGTGTTGCTGGAAGTCAGTTGTAGTTTTTGTGTTTCTCTTTTTTAGTTCTTGTTTCTCTGTCCTTCAGTGATTCTGCTTATCAGGTGTTCATCAGTGTCTCAATTCACACACTTCTTTTCATTCAAGTGGACCATATTAGAGAATTAATGTAGGGAATAGTGAATGAGGGTATAGGGTGTGATTGTGAAAACAGCCTCTGAGTGTCGACTTTGAGAGCTGTTCATTCACAGTATATTCCTGTACACTGTAAAAAATAAAACCGTAATTTTTACGGTAAAAAACCGGCAGCTGTGGTTGCCAGAACTTTACCGTCAAAAATACGGTAGCAACGTTATTGGTTTTACAGACTTAACTTAAAATTTACAGTAATAAACCGTATTTTATTATCTGATATAATGTTAATTTACGGACCTATTGAAGTATTAATTTCTGTTTTGTAACATTGTAATGCACTGACAACCAACAATCTTCACAGCAGTGATGAGAATCACATGATAAATCAAAGCTCTTCACAAGCACCTCTTCCACAAGAAAGTTAATACTACTATATAGAAGCTGCACAGTTTCATTCGCACAAATATTAAACACCATCATGGTAACACACATGAAATTTTAAAAATGCAATAAACATTAATTTAACAACATTAAATGTAACATAAAACCCTAATGTACATAACTGATTAGAAAAAACTAAGAAAACTATGAAGAAACAGTTATTTCAACAAAAATACTTCAAATGTGAAGTGTCACGCAGGGAATTGTGGGAATGTCAATTTATGGTTTTTCACTGTAAATTATACAATGAGTTTTCTTTTTCACTTTCAAAAACTGTAAATTTAACGGTATTTTACAGTAAAATTACATTAAATGTACCATTAGATCTATCACAGTTATTTACCGTATATAGTAAGGAAACTTTCTGATAACCAATTAACGGTTTTGCACTGTAGCATTTTTACAGTCTTTTACCGTTAAAATCACGATCATTTTTTACAGTGTAGGCTAGTTTTGTTTTCTACGGTATATTACTGTTTTAATGGAAAATGGTATTATATTGTCATAATTTGGACTTTTTTTACAGCAAGGGTTAACAGTGTAAGAGAAAGTAAGAAATATGAATCATCCATCTTTCTGACTTTTGCATTTGGTGCCTCTGTGCTTTATCAGAGACTGATCAGTTGTAACTAATTCTAATCTCTCTTCCTCTCCCACAGGGAAACCTGACAGCACAGAGTTTCTGGAGGATTCTCAGGTGAGTATTTATGTTTTCATAAGAATTAGGTTACATTAATACAATATTTTATTAAATACACTGAGATTGAAAATGAACAAACTAAAAATCTGATTCCTTATCAAAATCAGTCATGCAGATACTGTTTGAAATCTAAATATGTTTTATTCTAAATTCTTAAGTCACCAAATTCTAAAGGGAATCCCGCTCCAGATTACGTCAGTATAGAAGTGAACGAGAAGAAAGGAGAATCCCATGAAATGGAAACTCTTGGAGAAGTGGCTGAGAACTGTGAAGAGCAAGAGGAGGAGATTAACTTATAGCTTAGGATTCAGAAACACCTAGTGTGAATAGTGTATTCACACTGAAAATTTCTAAAAGAAATTAATAATGTACTTAAAAATACCTGGATGATGCACTTAGTGTGTGGAATGTTGTACACGTCATGCACTCAACTGTCGCAGCTTTGATTATCAGACTGTTAGATGACAAAATAACCATATAAAATGATGTACAAACACAGTTGAGTACATAACACATAGTTTAAGTGCATTGTGTTTGTCATTTGGGAAAGCACTTTGCTCCCTCATCAGGAACAGAGTACTTTCAAGGTATGAAACATTTCTTTCACATCTGCCTTCTATCAAGGTTATGACTGGGCATTTATAGGTTCAGACAGTATTTATATATTTGCTGATACTATTATACTACACAGCAAAAACTCCAGAGTTAAATTAACTCTCCTGGGAGTTTATATGGCTCCAGACTCAGTGTTAAAATATGAGTGTTAAATTAACACTCAAGAGTGTTAAAGTTAATGAGCTCATTAAGTGATTAATTGAGTGATGATTGACCATTATTGAAGACCCCTGATGTTAACAAGCAGAATCACCAAAGGAGAAAATCGATTTTTTAAGACACCATTATGGTGATCAGTGTTTGCTTTAGTTGGGCTCTTGACCCTTAAACTGTTAACTTTAAAATTTGTTTCTCTGTTGTGTCTGAGCTATAATTGCCAGATGAACAAAGAAAACGTTTATCAGGTGGTGTTGGTTATGTTTTGACAATCATAATTTGATCTGAATCACTGAACTCATTTAGAGTCTAATATCTAACTTAAATGTTTATTGTTGCTTATGGCGTCAATATGATTCTATAGCAAAAGATCCAGAATTTTCTAAATAATAAAGGATTTCTTAAGAGTTGTTCTGATAAAACAAAATCTTTCTTTTAGAGACACACAGACATCAAGAATCAGTGTATGAATCTCAACAATGGTGACACAGAATATTCAATTCAGATCATAATTTATTCATACCGCAATGCATAATGGGAGCCATTAATGTGTTTTGATTGGTGGCACCCAGAATGCACTGCAACATGATTTATTATTGTCACCATTGTTGAGAATCACAGGCTGATTCTTGATGTCAGTGTGTCTCATTACAGTAAATTCCCAAGTCTTTTTATCAGAACAATTTTTAAGAAATATTTTTGTTTTTTTTTAATAATAGTGAAAATCATTTGCTGTAGAATCACAGGTCTGATGTAATCAACAAGGTAGACATAACTCTCTAATCGAGATTTGATATTCAGGTCAAATTATGATTGTCAAAACATAACAAACAACACTTGGTCAACTTTTCTCTTTGTTCTTCTGGCAGTTATAATTCAGATAAAACAGCCAAACAAAAACTGAATTTAATGATTTAAGGGCCATTAGCCCAACTAAAGCAAACACTGATCTCCATAACGGTGTCTTAAAAAAGTAGATTTTCTCCTTTGATGATTCTGCTTGTTAACATCAGGTGTCTTCAATATTAGTCAATCATCACACAATTAATCACTTAATGAGCTAATTAACTTTAACACTCTTGAGTGTTAATTTAACACTCATATTTTAACACTGAGTCTAGAGCCATATAAACTCCCAGGAGAGTTAATTTAACACTGGAGTTTTTGCTGTGTAGTAGTATTGATACTGCTGTATGTTGTTTATGGTTTCCATGCAAAGTCGAGTCAGAATTAGTGTCTTGGCAATGCAAAGATGTGACTTTATGAAATAATAAATTTTTATGGAAAAAATATCTGTATTATGATGACTATAGCTACCTTTATAAGCCTATTAAAATATGCACACTGTTTTGTGCACACGGTTTAAAATATTATAACTGAACACTACAAAAATGCCAGTCATTGCTGAAAGTGTAAATATGAGTAGCATATTTTACCTTCTAATTAGGGATGGGCGATATATCGCACGATATTGTTATGCGCATCTCGTCAGTAAAGCTGGTTCCTTGATTAGTAGTAAATCACCATCACCTGCTTTCAGATGGAGCGGCATTTACTACACAGCACAAACTCCAGTGTTAAATTAACACTCAAGAGTGTTAAAGTTAATGAGATAATTAAATTATTAATTTAGTGATGTTTGAGCATTGTTGAAGACACCTGATGTTAAGTTCTCGCAGCTGGCTGCGTTCTTCATCGACTCAGGAGCCGAGTGATCCACCGCTAAGAGTTGTACTTAAGCAGAATCACTGAAGGAGAAAATCTCAAATTGTAAGCCACCGTTATGGCGATAAGTGTTTGCATTAGTTGGGCTCTTAACCTTTTGTAAATTCACTTTAAATTTGTTTCTCTGCTGTTATTTATTTACAACAGTCAAATGAACAAAAAAAGTGTGATCTGATAGTGTTGGTTATGTTCTGGCATAATCATGCTGTGATCTGAAAAATGAATTTTATTGTGAATCGAATCAATCTAATCTAATAGTTTGGTTTAACTTTTTGGCAACAACTTTTTGATTCTACAGTATATATATGTATGTAGGTGTGTTTCTTATAATCAAAAATATTTAATAAACATTGTTCTGGTCAATAAACTTTCAAAAAAAATTTATTTAGAAACACAGACATCAATAATAAGCCTGTGAATCTCAACGATGGCGACAATAATAAAGCATGTTGCAGTGGCTGCCACCAATCACAACTCATTAATGGCTCCCATCATGCATTGCGGTATGAATAAATTATGATCTGAATTTTCTATGTAATTTACTTTTCCTAATTGAATATTCTGCTCGTCACCATTGTTGAGATGCATAGACTGAATCTTGAAGTCTGTGAGTGCCTATAAGAAAGATTTTTTTTTTTTTTGAAACAACTAAAAAAATCCTAAGAACTCCTTTTTATTATAGCTAAAATTCTGGATATTTTTTCAGAATCACAGTTATGCTGTAACCAACAACATAAATCAAAATCATAAAGTTCAAATGATGATTGTCATATAACCAACACCATAAGATCACTTTTTTTCTTTGTTCATCTGGCTGTTACAACTCCAATACAAAAGCCAAAACAAAATCTAAAGTTAATAATATAAGGGTCAAGAGCCCAACTAAAGCAACCAATGATCGCCATAACGGTGTCTTACAATTTGAGTTTTTCTCCTTCAGTGATTCTGCTTGTTATCATCAGGTGTCTTCAATAATGCTCAATCATCACTCAATTAATCACTTAATTATCTCATTAACTTCAACACTCTTGAGTGTGGACTCATATCCCAGGAGTGTTAATTTAACACTGGAGTTTTTGCTGTGTACAAAGAGCTGTAGTTAACTGACAAGCTGAGCCATATCGCATTAATTATCGCTGGCGATACGTCCGCGATATTGATGCGATATGGCTCAGCTTGTCAGTGAACTACGGCTCTTTGTAGTAAATGCCGCTCCATCTGAAAGCAGGTGATGGTTATTTACTACTAATCAAGGAACCGGCTTTACTGACGAGATGCGCATAACAATATGGTGCGATATATCGCCCAGCCCTACTTCTAATGTATGGCTACTTTATGAGTCAAACTGGGAGCTCAATTCGCTATATCTGCACGCTTTACAAGCAGCTGCTCGTTTCTTCCAGTTGTGTGAAGAGCTCTCCCATCTGGATGTACATATTTGAACACTTAAATAATCTTCAAAATGCTCAGGGTCTAAATGCACTGAAGGTCGTTTGTGTCCCAAGTGAATAATGAAGGAAAAATCTGACATGTGCGTAAATTAGGACTTGTATAAATTCCTGCTACCTGTTGTTATTATGAATTATTTCATTATCATTAAGTTGTATTATTTTAATAATTCATTGTTTTGTTTTGCTGTATCATAAATAACAATTTTATTGTTGCGTTTACTGATTTGTCTCTAAAAAATTGTTGGAACACTTTCTAGAGACTTTACTTTCTATTGTAATATAGAATTAATTTTTGCGGTGGTACCAAAACTGTAATCTCACTGTTACTATAATAATGTTGACTACTGTATTACAAAGGTTGTTGGCTAATAAGCTGAAAAGTGGATCCATGGTTGAATATATATGACAAATATGAATATATATGACAAATATATATGACAGAATATATGACAAATCTTCTTCTGTTTTTGTTCACTGACATTTTTATGTAAAACATGTTCTACATTTTCATTGTTGTGTGAGATGTTATTCATAAACATTGTTTTCTGCAAATACATGATGTCACTGTAAATCTCATTCTGTAGACTATAGAGAAATCCTTCAGAGACAAATCAATGTTTGTCTTGGCTGTAGTTTACTCATGTTAAAGTTTACCACAAAACAACTGTAACAAGAAACTAATTCAGTAGTTTCAATTCACCTGACCTTGAGTTATTCAGACAAAAACTGGTTTCTGCATTGCATTCTCGCTTTGCTTTTGGTTTGTATGGGTTGCTGTTTTGGTTTGTGTCATTTCCTGAAATGAGATGTCAGAAGAGTACACTAACATTGTAGTGTGTGTCTAATATTATGCCATGATTATTATATGGTATCTGATCTGATGTGAGCTGGAATGATCCTGCACCTGACACCTGATAAGCATCTTTATCTGAGGATTGACTGGTCTAGTCATTTTATTTCTCTGATCTATGGGTGAGAATAGGCCTTAAGTAGACAAAACCTCTAAAGAGATACATTGGGTTTAGGTTACAAATATATGAATACTTAAGAGATTTCCACATATAATTTGATAAAGATTTTTTTTTTTACAACAATACAGAAAATCGTAACCTTCAAGACAGTGATGGTGATAAGAGACATGTATGAGATTTATGTCTCTGTCGGATGCAGGAGATTAAGAAGATCAGTTGTGTTTGCAAGTGATGTCTGTTTTTGCAATGCTGTAATGAACTGCTCCGAACAGATCCCACTCGGTCTGAACGATTCGATCGCATCAGTTCTCGAGTCACCACTCACTGAACCGATGGATAAATTTGCTGCCGTGTCGAAGTCAGTCACTAGAGGTCGCTGTTTACTAAGTTTTCGTGCGAGAACGTGCCTGGCGCTCTTGCACGTTATTTTGCGTGCCTGGGGGTGCCAGAAATAGCAACCAGAAAGCTAAAACACAAACAAAAAATATATAACTATAATAATGAGCAAGTACTACCATTCGGAAAACCTTTAACTCTTGTAAGGTTCATTTAAGGAAATGATCCTGTTTTACATTATGCAAATTGCATAACAACCTATAATAAATATATGATTCATTAGAAATGTTTTCGTTTTAATAAATATATTTTTGAGCATATATGTGAATTATGGCTGCACAAACGCCTCCAAAGGGGCAGACCTCGTAATAAATATTAAAGTTCCCTTTCAGCCAATCAGTTTGGTCAACTGAGGCAACGTCACGATAAGTAATTAATATTCATAAGTATACACAGCTGGTTGGTAGATTCGTTTACAGGACAGAGACTGACCGCAGGAGAAGATCCGAGCACTGAGAAATGTGAAAGCATTTACGTGTTTGCTTCTCAGGTTTTTAAAGTAAGTTTTTTTTTGTGTGCGTATGAACATGCAATACCCCTCCCCAAAACCAAATTTTTAATATTAAAATGTGTATTACAAGTGTTGTTTACAATTGATATCCGCTTGTAACGCTGGTTTGAATAGTCTTGAATGAATGGTCGCGATTGGCTGTTGTTTTGCTTTTGTTAACTATGTTTTTCTGTCTTACTGAGCGGTTTTTATGACTGTTGAGTAGTTTAGACGTACATATGGTCGTATCTAGATAACTAAACAAAACCGTGAAGTATTTCTTCACTAATCCTCCTTCACTAAAGATTTCGATACCACATGGAAGTAAAGTTACAGTTGCAACTGACTTAAGCACTGGTTATTTGGATCAGCAGTTTATCATGAAGTTGTTGTGTACCTGCTGAAAGTGTGAAGCCGATGGTGTTTGCCCGGTTGTCCTAATCCCTTTATCCCATTAACACACGAGCTGCCCTGATTCCTCTTTCAAAGTCAGACTGATGACGCCACATATTTCACACATGATCTGTTTCACCACAGCACAATGAAAGACAATATAGCAATAACGTGCTATTGGTTTGAGTTGCATTGCACATATTTTAAACACAGCGTGTTTCTCATAAAATCACTTCATATTAGTTTCACATTCAACAAAACAAACCCACTTCTGAGCCAGCAAATACATGTGTCTGGCAACTACAGTGTCACTATGTTGTTGTTTTTTAAACCCATAACTAGAATTAAATATAAACATTATCAACTGATAACCAATTCCCCCCACATCTGGGATAATTTTCTCATTTTGTGACATATGTGACTTTTTTTTATTGTTGTGCATTTGCTAAAAAAAACTTTGATAATGTGGTAAAATCTGAGTAAATCTTTATTCAACGAGTATATTGTTTACTAGCTTTTAAAAAAATGTGATCTTGTGTCTTTATATAACATTTTGAGCCTTTTTTTATACTATGGTCATGATTTTAGGCAGCTTTTTTGAAATGTTGCAGACAGGAGAGGTTGACTATAAGTGTTGCTGGTAGTTTTCTATAACATGATTGTTTCTTGTCTTTTATTGTAGCTCAACTTCATTTGTTCTCCCTCATTGCGGTTTCAGACTAAATGTGCATTTCTTCAGAGATTTGCTATGGCAGTAAACCAGATCTCATGTGCCTGAAGGTCAGTTATCGATTGACTGATCAATTGATTGACTCTCTTTCTATCCTATCAGAATGGAGTACTCCTCTAAAGAAGATTACAAGATCCAGTCGTTTGATTTGGAGACTCAGAAACTCCTCAAAACGGCTTTGAAAGGTCATTATGTCTGATCTGACTCGGTTTTGCATGACCTGTTTTACTGTTCGGCTCAAATGTTGTTAAATTAAAGGCTTTTTTTTTACTTATCAGACCCAGGTTCAGTTGACCTGGAGAAAGTGTCCAGTGTAATAGTGGATCAGTCTCTGAAGGACCAGATCTTCAGCAGAGAGGCGGGACGCATCTGTTACACCATTGTGCAGGTAAACCAATGCAATGCACCACGTCATGTAATCCTTAATACAGCGTGCCTATCAGTTTGCATGTTGCATTGTCTTCAATGGGTGAAAAAGTAAACCTTTAGCTTGTAGTTTGTTAGGACTGACTTGTAAGCAGTTGCCTCGCTCGATTCAGGCCGAGGCCAAACAGAGCAACGGGAGCGTGTTTCGGCGTAGCCTGTTGAACCGCCTCCAGCAGGAGTTTAAAGCCAGGGAAGACACACGGAAGAGATCCACTCAGGAGTGGGTTTGCCTCGTGTCCTTCATCTGCAACATCTTCGACTACCTCAAGGTGAACAGTTGCCTTCCGTTTTAATGCTGAAATTCACAGAGTAAGAATTAGGAAGGTAACTATTATTTAAAGAAATGCATGTATAAGTTGATATGAAGTGCTTAATATGTTTTTACTTTATTCTGTCGAGTGCAGGTGAACAACATGCACATGATGGCCCTGGTGCCTCCTGTCTATGACTGTTTGTTCAGACTGGCTCAATCTGACTCCCTGAAGAATGAGGAGGAGGTGAATCTTCAACATTATTACTGGGGATGACTGATATGGATTAACTAAATAAGTGAATAGTGATGCACCGACTTATGGCAAACCAAGATATAAAAATAAAAAAAATAAAAGGTTTTGGAGGGTCATAATCATCAATAATGACGTTTAATAAGCTCTTCGCCGATGACACGCTTTGACCGCGTCAGAGTCTATTTCATGAACACAACATGGATAATCTGTGACACATAAACAGGTCAGCAGTGTGGACACACTTTACAAACATTATGCCATTGCAACCGTTTGTAAAATTTGTTCAGCTGAAATACAGTCAAACCAAAATTTGTTCAGACACCTTCAATGTTTCTCACATTATCACAGTTTGTTTGATATAGTTTAGGAAATGGTCATAAAATATGACAAAAATTCAGAGTTATCAAATCAGTTGATATTTCACTGGTTTTGGCCATCCTTCAGATGTTAAATTTAAGTACACAATTAAATAATACCAATTTAGGTCAACCAATTACCAAGCAATGCTTAATTTTGTTCAGTCTGTGGTGTAAAAAGTTCACATTAGGAATTAAAGAAAAAACACTTCAGCAAAACATGGTCAGGTCAAAGTGTCTGAATAATTTTTGGTCCCAAAATTTTATAAATTGTACTGGTTGTCCACTGTATGAAGCATTTTTGGGTATAATATATCACAGTTTACTTTATTTTGCTATCCTCACTTACATATTTTAACTATAGTGTCCTGCACCCACTAGTAAAAAAATATCAAAAATGATATCTGGTGTCTAAATAAGTTTTGGTTTGACTGTATCAAGAGGTGGCTAGTTGCTGAAAAACTTTGCTATGCCTGGTTTAATTTATCATTTGCATTTAATCATTTAGCAGACGCCTTTATCCAAAGCAGCATCACTTGAAAACACAAGTGGGGGGTTCACTATTCACAAATTAAATAAAATTCACTATTAGTTTTGTAAAAAAATGTCATGCATAGGCACAATTTATTTTGTGTAGGAATTATTTGTGAATTTAATCATATGTTGTTATATCAAAACATTTAGTTTTTTAAGGCATATAAATTCAGTAAATTGTTTCCTAAAGTTGTGACTGTTGTGCTTGGCTGATATATTGTTCTTTCAACAAGTATTACTTGATCAGTTTCCTCATCCACTTCAGCTCTTGTGGATCTTAGGTTTCTATTCACTGGCCAGTACACACTGATGTTTTTCTTTTAATATCCATATTATTTAATAGGGGTGTAACAATATATCGTGTCACAATATATTGCAATGCAACAATATGTATTGTGTATAGTTCACCCAATTAATGTGTGAGAAAAAATTAGTTTACATAGTTTTGGTGTCGGTACTACATTAAACTATTATATAAAATGTTGAATATAATATATAATAATGAAATGGGAGAATATTTGTGGGTTCTGATAATGCCAAATGTCTAATGTTACCAGTAAAAAGTGTCCTATTACTAACCAGTGCAACTTTATTTCTGTAATACGTCTACAGAAGTTCTTATTTTAAATTTCTCTAGTGAGTGACAGAGTGAAAGCATATTCGTCTTAAATAATTCAGTATTTTCAGCTTCAGAATCATGAATATGTTTATTCTGGTTTTACTATTATCCTGTGCATTGGGTTTCCAGCACCAAGTCCAAGCCTATTCATTTCTGTGCTCAATGTAACTCCAAATTTTCCATTTTAATCAACAATACATTTTTTTGTTAACCTTTTATCATATGTCATGGATTATCGCAATAATATCGTATTGTGAGTTCGTGATATGTATCGAATCGTGACATGAGGGTATCGTTACACCCCTATTATTTAATTGTTCAGATACCAGAAATAATGATCAGCTCTCTATCATTCATCTGTTGGTTTTAGTAATGTTTGATCTTACTTAAAGATATCTCTCTCTCTCTCTCTCTCTCTCTGTCTGTCTCTCTCTCTGTCTGTCTCTCTCTCTGTCTGTCTCTCTCTCTCTCTCTCTCTCTCTCTCTCTCTCAGGTGGACTGTCTGGTGTTGCAGCTGCATCGTATTGGAGATCAGCTGGAGAAGATGAACACGCCGCTGATGGACGAGCTGTTCAATCTTCTGCGGGACGGGTTTCTCCTGCAGGAGGACCTGAGCTCCATGGGTCGCCTGCTCCTGCTGGAGATCCTGGAGTTTCGCGCGGGAGGCTGGACTCTCAGCGACACGGCGCAGAAATATTACTACAGCGAAGCCACGGACTGACACCTCCACCAGTCAGGACAGAGAAACACAAGAAGAAATAGCATTCGAAAGGAACCAGGAGTGGAGGTTTTATTTTTATAATGACCTTTGATGAGGGCCGGGTGACTCAGTAGGTTTGAGGATTGAAGACTGGTCGAAGTTAGATGCAGTTCTGGGTTTTGGTGGTGTTTTCACTTGGTTAGGGGAGTTTTGGTCTTTTGATGACCATTTTTAAAGTCAACATGAATTCAAAATTGATCTTATTTACTTTCCTTAAACACATTCCTCCTTGTGTTAGTTATCCACATTATTAAATGCTCCAAAAAACATTTCAAACGCTTTTGCTGTTTTATTTTGTTTTGTTTTTTCTAGTTGAATATCCTGCTTTTCTTGTAAATGTCAAATTACTGAAATCAGATTTGATTTTTCATGTTGGCTTTAAATCCTGATATGAAGGAGCCAGACAAACACAAACTGCCTGCAAAATGTAGTTCATGTGTTAATGTTACAGAGATATGTTAATGTCCCAGCATTCCCTTGGGCAAACTATGAACTTGCAATAATGCAGTTTGTTCAAGGTTAAGCAACATTCCTCCAATTCCAGTTTCTGAAAAAAAATTGATATAGCCAAAGTGAATTTTTTTCCCCCTACAAATATGGTATCTTTACTGATCATCAGTCACAGATCTTTACACATTTGTTTGGTTAATGAGTTTGAAAGTGAACAGAGTTCAAACAATCTCCATTTGATCTTTGACGAACTATAATTTCAGCATTACAGTCATGATATGACTATAATGTAGTTATTTTGTGTGTCAAAGATAAACACAAAGGGCTATAATCGTAACATTAGAGGTGACATTTTTATTCATTTTAAAAGGTTTTAACATCAATATATTTAATTGTAGATGTTTGATTTTTTTCTAACCCATTATTACTAAAGAATCATATTCACCTCAGTAGAAGGGAAATCTATTTTTATTGTATAGTGCATTGTTACTTTGTATAACTACACATTTATATTCTGTAATAGATCTTAATTTAATTCAGTGTGGCTCTTGTAAAACAGTTTACAAGAGCCACAACATTTAAATACAATGTTTCCTTAAAGGATAATAATTGTATATATGAGAAGAAGAATGTATATCTGACAGAACTTAAACAGGTGCTGGATGAAGGAATAAAGCGTTGAAGTAAGTTTGTATAAATTTGCACAGTTGCAATATTTTTTTCATATTTTGCAATATTTCTATCTGATGAAGACAAATGTATGTAAAATTACAAAAAGAATGGCAATAATAATTTGTGAAATCAACACCAGATGGTGTAAAAGGACAGTTGACACCATTGCTCAGTCTGTCCACTGTCAGAATATTTGAATTGATCCCTGTAACTATATTGAGAATAGTCACACATGATTTGTTCTTTTAAGGTAACTTAGATTTTAAAAACACTTTCTTCAATGCGTAGACATATCTTTAGTAATAAAAATTGTAATATTCTCGAATTAAAAGTCATAATAACTGACTGTTTTTTATGGTTTGAAATAGAAATACAGTATGGCTGTCTTAGTTTAAGAGAAAGTTCAGAGCTTTAAAATGTAAGGTGCAATATGCAAATAACTCTTGAGTTTCCTTGTTTATATGCAATGTGAGTCTACAACAGCTCTCAAACTAAGAAGAACTGTTTCAGTCATATTCTTCACATTCAATACATTCCCAGTTACATCAGAAATGTCTTTGAACGACTCTTCACCTCTATAGTAATGACGATTTTTGGAGAAAACTTCCTTCAAAGTAACTTTGGATCCTTTCCATTTGGCCTAAAGGGTAAGCAGATCTATGAAGAATGTTGTGTCATTTGGTTTTATCTTCATGTGCCTTCACTTTAAATGTCCATGTTTCATGTATTTATTACTCTGGCAACATTTTAAAATGAACAGTACTGCAAAAATAACAGTCCTCAAAGCCAAAAAGTTTAGACTGATTTACAAAACAGTATTTTACACCGGATGGCATAAATGGACAGTCGACACCATTGCTCACACTAAAAAAAAGAAAGAAAGAAAGAACTGCCAAACAAGAACCATAAAATTAAAGAAATCATAATTTAAAAGTGCAGAATTTTTTCAGAAAAAAAATATTTTACAGGTAATTCATGAATTATGATCAACCTTCACTGTAAAAAAACTTACAAAAAAGTCAATTGACAGCAACAGAACATTAAACAGTAACAGATCTTATTGAGAATTAACAGGTTTAAATGTTGTTTTATTGAAAATAATAAATGTTTCAGTATTTGCTTTAGTTGGGCTCTTCACCCTTCACATTTTAATGTTAGTTTTTCTAATGCTTTAACTGTTAATAGCAAACACTTTATTAGTTACACCAAACTTTATTAGTTACATTTAGTAACATTTGCTCATGCCTGAGTGGTGTTGCTAGCTAATGGTTAACTGCAAGAGATTTGGATTTTACAGTGTAAGTGTTTGATCATAATAGTTCAGGAAATACCTGTAAAAATAATCGTTTTTCTGTTAAACTTTTAATGAAAATTTCTAGTAAATCCTCTCCCGTGGCCTCATGGGATAGTAAAGTGTCAATCGTATGCACACTTCAGAATTTTGCCAGTAGTAGTAGGTCATCCGGGTACTTTTTCACTAGTTTTTAAGGAGTACTGTAAAGTAAAGCCAAAACAATCTGTGTTACTTTAATTTCCTATTATCTCTGTAAAGCTGCTTTGAAACAGTCCATATTGTTAAAAGCACTTTATAAATGAAGGTGACTAGACTTGACTTACTGTGAATTCAGACATACTTATTTTGTCACATACTGTTTTTCGCCTACTAGGGAAGTATGCGATGTCGGATGCAGACGTACCTTTAATAATTCAGGAATAACAGTTTCTCTGCTGAGCTTGTAGTGTCGTCACTTCTTGGAGCTGTTTGTAATAATAAAAAATGAATAATTCCGAATGTCTGTAATTAATATTAATATCAGTTGTAAAATGGTGTAATATCTAGGTGTCCAATGATTGGAAAACAATACATGTTAAGAGTCCCTCAGTCTGTCCACTTTCAGAATATTTTAATTGATCCCTGTAACTACTGTATATTGAGAATAGTCACACATGATTTGTTCTTCTAAAACAGAACATTTCTAAATCCTCTGGTAACTTAGCTTTTAAAAAAAACGTAATTCAATGCGTTGACATATCTTTAGTAATCAAATTGTAATATTCTCAAATTAAAAGTAACAAATTCGAGCAACAACTGACTTATTTTTATGGTTTGAAATAGAAATACAGTATGGCTGTCTTAGTTTAAGAGAAAGTACAGAGCTTTAAAATGTAAGGTGCAATATGCAAATAACTCTTGAGTTTCCTTGTTTATATGCAATGTGAGTCTACAACAGCTCTCAAACTAAGAAGAACTGTTTCAGTCATATTCTTTACATTCAACACATTCCCAGTTACATTAGAAATGTCTTTGAACGACTCTTCACCTCTATAGTAATGATGATTTTTGAAGAAAACTTCCTTCAAAGTAACTTTGGATCCTTTCCATTTGGCCTAAAGGGTAAGCAGATCTATGAAGAATTTTGTGTTATTTGGGTTTATTTTCATGTGCCTTCACTTTAAATTTCCTTGTTTCATATATTTATTCCTTTGGCAAGATTAAAAAATTAACAGTGCTGAAAAATACTAGTCCTCAAAGCAAAAGAGTTTAAGCTTATTTAGAAAACAAGGCAAAAAAAATAAAAAACCTTGTCTGGAAAACTGTCTTTTAAGCTTTATTATTATGGAATAAATAAATAAAATCATCTCCTCTGCTTAAAGGCACAATATGAAGATTGTTGGATTTAAATCCAAAACCACTTTGTTATATATTTTGTTGATTTATGGACTTACGTTATCCCAAATGTTTCCAACGTTTAACTCAGGAGAAATATGCAATTTTAAGCATGTGTAAAGGCACATGTCCCTCAATTTACGGTTTTATGCTGCACTCACGCCATGTCGTAATGACCGTAAAAGATGACAACAGTGACACTGTACTCGGACCTGTTATTATGAGAATGATAAGGACCTTGCAACCAGAGTTGAAAATATGAAACGTTGATAGTGGTAACTCCTTTTTTCCCTCAAAGCAACAAATACAGCAGCGCAGACTTGTGGGCACTCGTCTACTCAATAGTTGGGCTCTTGACTTTTTAATGTTAGTTTTTCTCTGGCTGCTGTAACTGTGTTCATAAGAATATTATGGCAAGAGAAACTGTGTTAAGGGGATATATGCTACATTTACAGCAAACCATTATTTTCAATAAAACATCAACATCTAAACCTCTGTTAATTCTCAATGAAGTAAATCTGGTTAGTAATAGCTAAGTGAAGCTAATGCTGTTTGTGGAGTGGTTTAATCCTCCTCTTTTTGAATTTGTTGTGTTTCTGCTCTTCTCATCTCTTTTTCTGCTCTTGTTGTATCGCTTTATTTCAGTATTAACAGCGGGTGTTCATCACTTATAACACGAGTGTCAGGTTTCTCTCACTTGTTTTAATTCACTCTGTCGAGTGGACTGTAAACTATAGGGAATAGTGAATGGAGCAATTTCGGAAACAGTCTCTGAGTGTGTAATAAACACTGAGCGCTTTTAATTAACAGTATATTGCAGTAGGCTGGCTACTTTACAAATATTGCCATGAATGCATTGTTTTCCACACACAGTTTTAAAGAAAAATGTTTGTTTCTGAAGTATGTTTCTGTCAGAATTTGGCAATTTTTTTACATCCATTTTTTACTGTGTAAAACTGTAAATGATTTAACGGGTGACATTTTATGTAATTTTAATGTCAAATACCGTTAAATGTACAAAAGGGTGGTGATGGCGCAGTGGATAAGACACATGCCTTTGGTGTGAGAGACCCGCGTTCGAATCCACTGTGAGACACCAATGTGTCCCTGAGCAAGACACTTAACCCCTAGTTGCTCCAGAGGCGTGCGACCTCTGAAATATAGCAATTGTAAGTCGCTTTGGATAAAAGCGTCAGCTAAATGAATAAATGTAAATAACACAATCTTCTAATTTAGAGTGGAAAAACTGTTTTGAAACTGGCTTTGGAAATTTTGGATTCTGTTCCCAGAATTCCCTTCATGACACTTAGTTTTTGTTATCATTATTTTAGAGTTATGGGTTTCATCATGATGTTGTGTTTGTCTTGTCAGAGACAGAATGGAGGAATCTGGGTGTACCCAAGGAAGCATTCATTACATTGTTTTTCCGCTTGGTGTGTGTGTGTGTGTGTGTGTGTGTGTGTGTGTGTGTGTGTGTGTGTGTGTGTGTGTGTGTGTGTGTGTGTGTGTGTGTGTGTGTGTGTGTGTGTGTGTGTGTGTGTGTGTGTGTGTGTGTGTGTGTGTGTGTGTGTGTGTGTGTGTGTGTGTGTGTGTGTGTGTGTGTGTGTGACTTGACTTGACTTGACTAGTGAGGAATGACACAGGGGTTCGATTTATTTTAAGTAGCAGAAATAGTTTAATTATTGTACACTGTGACCATTTATCTTTGCTAAGCTAAAATGCGAGGCCAAACATGCTCCTGTTATGAAGTGTGATTATTGTATGTCTATAGGGGTAGTAAAGGGATGTAGGCCTACAGTATCAACTAGTCAATAGTGAGGTCGACTAGTGATTTTAATATATTTGCGCTATTGCTTCTTCATGGAGACACGGTTCTTAAACACCGCGGTCAAACCCTCTCGCTACTATAGCTATCAAAACAGTACTTCTTATATATAAATGATTGTGTATTAACAAAGTGTGTTTCTATTACACATACAATTACTTGTTTGCAAAGACACTGAGACGTAGAATACTGATGTATTGATGGACTATAAACATAAATTATTTACATATGAACAACTTTACAGATGTACAAATGTGCACAAATATTGTGGCATTACTATTTTGATTCTATTCAATTGTCATATCAATGACATTGTTCTCAGTCGCATTTAGCCTATTAAATGCATTTACTCATCTAATTATAAAACATTTTGCTCCGCTCTGTGACTTCTGCTGCAAACTTGTTTAGAAGGATTACATAATGTTAAGCAATACTACACTTTAAACCCTTAAAATGAACATTTCTGTAACCGTTATTTATCATTTTTTGTTTGCTGTAGAACACAAAATGGGTTTTCTCAGTACAGTCCTATGTCGGTGACTGACAATAGAACCATAAAATATGCCAAAAACGCAACATAAAATCACAAAAGTCATTAATTTTATTTGTGTGCCATAATCCACATCTTTAGAATCATTACAATTGTGAGGAAGACCCAAATTCAAGCCTTTATTCAATGATCTTTGTCTCCATTCTCAACAGCGTAAACATCAAATCCTGCGCTTGTTACAAATTCAAAAATGAAAAGAAGTTTTACAACACATTTTACGGCAGCGGTTTCAAACTCTCATTGGCTCTCGCGAGTCTCGCCTGCTTCATCACAGATTGTGATATGCCCTGTTTTGGGTGATGTGCGTTTGAATGAGAAATATGCGCACTGTCACAGAGTAGATAGGGATATTAATACATACTTGGAACAATACACTAACACGCTTATCCACTGAAAGAGAGTTGAACTGTCTTGCCCTTTGGTGACATTTTTCAATTCCTTGGTGTGCCTGATGAATGTGAAGAAGAACTGAACTTTGGAGTGAGGCAGAGGCATCAACCTTGTCCCATGTGAGTCAGTCGAGGATGGAAATCATGTCTCTCTCCAACCAGAAAGGTCTGAGTCTGTTGTTGGCCCACACCGTTCGCGGCCATCCATGCTCATGGAATACAGGGTCTTTTCTTAACTCCTGTCGAAAGTTGTCCAGGCAGCTCTTTGAAGCAGTGAAGCTTTTCTCTATTTGGGCGAGATATATATTTGTGTCTTCCATGTCTTCAGTTGAGTCAGCAACCATTAGATCACTCATGTGGGCATCCTTGATAGTGTGTCTTCAGTTGTGAACTGTTTCCCTGGAACGTGGCAAATCTCATAGGAATATCTCATAATTCTCATTCTGAACCTTTGCAGCTTTGGTGGTAAGTCATCCAGATGTTTTGTGCTCAGAAGTCCGGACCAAGGGACGATGAATCTGCTGCGACTTTGGTTTCCTTGCTTGGATCGAAGAGTGCTAAAGTTGGTGTTGTGATGAGCTCTTTTTTCAGCAATGCGAATGACTCCAACTGTGGTGCATCCCAGGACTGTAGACTTCTCTGTTAGACGAGGTCTTGCAAGGGCTTAGTTTTTTCGGCCAGGTCTGGAATGAACTTCCCCAACTTTATCATTCCAAGAAATCTGTGTACCTTGAACCAGTTTGTCTGGGTCAGGCAGAAGTCCAGCTGAGTTCTAGGAACTTGACTTCTGCTTTCGTAAATTTGCACTTCTTTTTGTTAAGCGTTAGGCCAGCACTCTGGAGCTTCTTTAATGCTGCATTGAGTCTGATGTCATGTTCCTCAGGAGACCTCCCATATATGAGGATGTCATCCATGTGACATGTGACTCCATCCAGTCCCTCCAAAAGTTTCATGACAGAGCTTTGTATGAAAACAATACTTTAAACAAAACCTAGAACAGACTTGACGACAATGCCTTGTCCACACTAATACGTTTTCGTATCAAAATGCAAATTTTCTCTCCGTTTTGGCCTTCCGTCCACACTGAGGCGGCGTTTTATTCACGAAAACTAAACATTTTGAAACTTAAGATTTGCGGACTGAGTGCGACCTGGACGGATCAGTGAATGGTGAGATATATTTTGCTAAAAATTTGCTCAAATTATCCTGCCAGAAGAATTGCGTGATATTTTTCTTATGCCTTGTCCTGTCTGCACATCTCAGTGAGCTTTTATGAGGGTTTACGCATCGTTTACGCAAGGTGACTTTAGTGTTTTCTGACGTTTCAGTGTGAATGAGAGACTTTTGGAAAATGCTTGAAAACGTGAGTGTGGACGGAGAGTGTTTTCAAATGAAAAAAGTGTTTTTAAATGTATCCGGATTTATGTAGACATAGCCTAAGAGAGCGTTTCACTGCTGTTCAAATACTCCTCACAAAGCACATTGCATACGACTTTCCAACTAAATAATATCAAATGAAACAAATGACAGTTAAATTCTAAAAGTAAATCCATTCAGTAATCAAAATATTTTTTTAAATGTAACTGTAATCTGATTGCCAATGATTTTAACTGTAACCCGTATTTTGTTCTTTAAATTTATAATGCAGTTACAAGTATTCCGTTACTCCCCAACCCTGTCGATTGCTCATGTGCCTCGACTGCTCATCCGCCTGGTGTTCTGTCAGTGAAAACTGCTGCTCAGTTTGGGACTGGTTTTGGTCCTTCTTCCGTTTGTATAGAACATAGAAGAGCTCTATGACATTAAGCACAAGTGAGACCAGAGAAACCACCAGCATGAAGATAATAAAGACAGTCTTCTCAGTGGGTCGAGAGAGAAAACAGTCCACCTGATGGGGGCAAGGCCAACGCTGGCAGGTGTACACAGCAGACAGGCTGAAGCCATAAATGTACCACTGGATGAACAGGAAGACCACCTCAAAGATAGACTTGCTAAATATGCTAATGATGTAGGTGTACAGGAGAGTACCCTTCTTCTTCACCTTGCGGGTCTCTGAGACTTGCTTTGTCTTGCCACCGTCAGCCTCTCCGGTCTTCTCCTCTCGGTGGATCGTGTAGATCACATGCGCCAGGAACAGAAGAGTAGGAGTGGACACAAAGATGATCTGAAGCACCCATAATCGCACATGTGAGATGGGGAAGGATTTGTCATAGCAGACATTTTCACAACCAGGCTGCTGGGTATTGCACTTAAAAGCCGACTGCTCATCACCCCAAGCAGACTCCACTGCTGTTCCCAGAAGTAGGATCCGGAAGATGAAGAGCACAGAGAGCCAGGCCTTCCCTCCAGCTGTGGAATGCTCCTGCACACTGTAAAGAAGTTTTACCAATGTACTCCAGTCACCCATCTTGAGGGAGTTCTAGCTAAAAATAGAAAGCTGAGATGTAATGTATACAGTGGACCCCCAAAAAAGTATTTGGACACTTAACTGACACTTAAAATTGCATTATTTCCATTGCAATTCCAATTAGGTGAGAACATATCAAACCGATATTTTTTTCTCCCCATTAACTTCATAGTTTATGACATTAACTATGAAAATGTTCCACTAATGTTAAAAAAAATACTGTTTCTCTTAGTTTGTAATAAATTGTAAACAAAATAATGAACTTTTAAAACAACATCATATGACTGCTTTAAAGTAAATTTACTTTCGGTTAGGGTTTAGGAGTTTCTTTCTTTTGCTTTATAACATAAAAGTTCTCAAGCAAATGCTATGAATTTTTTTTACAGAAAGTGAGTTGACATCTGATAAACGCCTCTTTAACATGAAGAAAACATGGAGTGTATATGACATTGATTGACTGGGTATTGTGGGGACTGAGACCATTATTGATTTTATTTATTTAGCAAATGTCAGTTCTTCCAGTTATTATATTGCTGCCAATTTGAAAATAAGTTGTAAGACTTTCTATAAAGCTTACCTGGAGAGAAGTAAAATGAGGAGAGGCCTGTAGGGACTTACTCCATCACTCCTGAAGATCAGCCACCAAATCCAAAGCAAAGTGACTATGAGTAAACTGAGGCACAGCTGTCAAACACTCCCTGCTTATAAGAAATTCGGAGGTATGAAAGTAGAACCCAGAAGCATGCACAAAGTTTGACTGATGACTCGCATGACTGTCATAACTAAGAGTTTTTAGGTCCTGCTCAATCACTTTCTGTCTCTACAAGCTTTTTCAACTTAGTAGAGCAAAACCTTATGAAATTGTCTAGAAGTCACTCTATTAAGTGTATAATATTAAGTTTGATTACTCCACTCTTCCACCAAGGCACTTGCGAGTTCTCGGACACATCTGGGGGTAAATATGGTCACATGTGGGTTTGTATATCAAGGACAATCTGCTGTCCTTCCTGTCTCGTGTAGCATTAGGCCTTTTACAGTACAGGTTTATTGCTCTGTTCACATCTGCAGTCCTCAAGGCTCCTGCAGCAGCTCAATGGCATGATCACTGAAACTCAGAGACGCTGGACATCTTTCTCCTGGTGTTTTTCCAGAGTCAGTAGAAATGTCTCTTTAGTGTTATTGTAACTAGCCCTATTCAGACTGGATTAGTTTAACATGGACTTTTACCTTCTGTAAAAAGGTCCGAAAAAATGACCTTTTCTCCGTTTTTTCAAGTATGGAGGCGCTTGAAGAAGCATTTAGTTACATTCTAGGTGCAATAATCCTTTGTGGTTCATCTAACAAGCATGACAAATATTGTTTTAACACTTCCGCATAAAAGCAGAGAAGAAACTGCCAGACCATGAGAAACTTTCCCCAAGAGCTTTCTTCAGAGTGCTGTCTTTGTCCTGCCCAGACTGTTGCTGCAGTTCTTGTTGATGGACCTGATACATGCTTAAAGGGACACTCCACCCATTTGCATTAAGCTTTCCATTGTTAGAAACCCAGTAATACTATTGAATGGTCCTGAAAAAATCTTTCATTGTCCCCTGAGACGAGAGAAATCCACTATTTACCTTTTTCACTTCCGCCTACAATGACGCAAAAATCGTCAATTTGCGTCATTGTAGGAGGAAGTGTAAGAATGGGGTATTTCTGTAAAGACTACAAGCACTAGTTCCCACCCTTTCCAACCCGCCCATTGGGGGATGGACCTAATGCGCTAACAGACCTATCACAGATCAGTGCCAGTGGCGAAACTTTTTGAAAAAATGGACGCCGAAGGTTCTGAAAACGAAGACGGATACATTATGGAGGATTGGGATTTTAATATGGCAGAAACAGATGTTCGTGGCTACCTTTATGAGCCTGAGTACAGCGACGAGCAGCTGAGGGCTATGGAGGAACAGGAGGCGGCTGAACCTGCTTCCACCACAGCCGATCTGCCTGCCGCGGACGAGGAGCCCGCAATGCCTCGAGCTGGGACAGATTGGTGGTGCCTGTGCTCTCACTGTGCGCCAATGGACACAGAAGAAGAGTCAGTCTGCTGCCGCGAATTCCAGCGGTGCGAATTTCTCCTGTATGAAATTATATATTCGGAGGATGACACGGACGTGTGTGTGGTTGATCACCCGAGTTTCGCACCACATATCGATAGCGGCGTCCTGGAGACCTACTTTCGAATCCCTAAGGTCAACTGGAAACGCCAGCCAAAGCCTACAGGGTCCAATGGTCGTCTATCTGTAAAGTAAGTTTATTTGCACAAGTCCAAATCTTTGGGTAATCTGTGAAAACTTACTCCGTGTATTTTCCTTGTACTGGATGAACATGTCGGAACTATGCAAGTGCACACCATTTCAACACAAAAAACAAGGAGTAAATCAATAATTGGGTCGAAAAATAACTTGTCAGTACCAATTGTGTAAAGTAGTTTCCAGGCAGTAGCGCAAGCGCAGTGGAGCTCAACTGTAGTCTACGTCGATGGGCGGAGTAGTGGGAGTGGCCTGTGGAGCTGAGCATTGCAATGCACTATGGGGATTGTTGTCTATAATCCACAAGCACTAAAAAGTCATTTTCGGCATTTTATTGGACAGGAAGGAACAAAATTAAAAATTTCTGCTACTATTCTACTACACATATTACCCACTTTCAATACACATTCATGTCAAAATCGGTGGAGTGACCCTTTAATGTTTTACTCTTTGGTATTGTATTATTTTTATTGGTTGTTTTGAGTGTCTTCAACAGTTACACTTCTTTTAAGTGTGAAGGTTAATTAGGTTATTAATGTTCTTTTCTTTGCTCGTTTAGTAAGAGGTTTTACTCAGGTGTTTTTGCTTTTGGTTTATTTTGGCCTTTCCTCTTCCTGAAGCCATTACTTCCGTGTAAGTTTTTTATTTATTTATTTATTTTTTAGGTCGTTTTTTTGTTTTGGTGCTGTGTGCTCAGATTAACGATCTTTAAAAACTTTATTTTTGTCATATCCGCCTATACCCTATACTCATGTGAGACGTAACGGGATGTGGGAGAGCGGGGCACAACCTAACACTTTTTTGATTTTCTCAGTTTGTGTAAATCCACTTGGGGTTCAGTGAGTTTCATTTTTCCCACATTAATTTTACACGTGTCTATACAATTATGTGGTTTTGTTTCATTAATACAGTGTGTATATATATATCTGATCTAATAAACAAAATATATACAAGACAAACTAAAATATTTTGTCAATATTTTTTTTAAATAATTAATAAATTACGCACCACAAAACACAACTATACAGCTCAAATCATAATAATAATTCATAATTTCTGAACATTGACTCTCAATCTTTATTCACCCTTTTCTCATGGTTTCTCAATAGAATTTAATAGAATAGCATAGTTCTAATATGGGCACACTGTAACGCGGTGTTACAACATTCCCCATCTGCGCAGCTGGGATTTAAAATATCTATTTACACTAAAGAGACTGAAGGGTAAATGTATTTATGCTGCCCTCCAGCGTCACAGATTTATTTAATAAAAATAAAAACTCTACACAAGGTTCAAACAATCTCATAATAACGTTGTTTAATTACGTCTGGTATAAAAAAAAAACATTACATGAAGAGATTGTGATGAACAGCTCTTGTAACAGACATTGCTTGTAAAGTCACTTTGGAGGTAAGTGTCTGCTGATATTTTAGCAAAACAAATACCAAACTATTTAAAAAACATATTTAAATAAAAAATGGATAAAATGCTATATTCATAAAATGCAAATATCCATATCTAAGCAGTTCATTATGGATTTTCTAATGTGGAACAGCTTGCGCTGAAATCTGGGACACTATGTTTTGGGTTAGAAATTGTTTAATTTTTACAATGCAAACTTGCATAAACACTCCTGGTTAAATGTGGATATCTGTGTTTGGTTTGGTAATATACTACAGGGTTCCCGCGGGGTCTTAAAAAGCCTTAAAAGCATTGAATTTATGAATTTGGAAATAATACCTTAAAAAGTCTTTAAAACGTCTTGAATTTTGATGTCTGGGTCTTAAAAATTGTGTTGTATGTCAGTGTTCATTTCATTGACTAAAATAATAACTTTTCTTCAACGACATTTTTCACTGACGAAAACGAGACGCTACCTAAATAAAACCTAGTTTTGAATGACAAAAACTATGACGAAAATCTATTGACATTTTCGTCAACGAATAAAAACTAGATGAAAATGTTAGATAGTGTCGATCTGGGAAGCGATCCAGTCAGAACTGATGTCCTTGGTTTACTGTAACGTACTGTAACGTGCTGATCTACCCCGCGGTCTCATAAAATTTAAAAAATGTAAACCAACCACGCACCAACCCGAAGCGTGGAGCCATGCACATATACACCTATACAGCGCGCGGGTACTGCACTGAGCTCTCTTTCGTGTCTGAATGGACAAATACACACAACATTATGTCTAAATTTCCGGTTTGGAGAGTATTCATGTAAACTATGGCTGCGTTCGGAATCGCATACTCAATGAGTAGGTACTTAATTTCAATGAGTACTTACTTAACGAGCGCTAAAAGAGTAGGTACTTAATGGCCAAATCTCGTTAAGTATGAATGCGATCCGGACATCATTCGCCATGTTGACGTTACATGTGACCTATGACGTTTTCACAAGCGCAACAATTTAAAAGTCATGAGCGACAGGTGCACTAACAGCTGATTGCATCAGTAACTCGACAACTTTACTAGAACGGTTTAGTTCAGCGTTTGAAATGGTTGGCATGTCTGCAATTGTTAGATTAAGGTGTGCACAAAGGAGATGTCGGGCAGCTGCTCGACGATCTCGCCTTTGGAGAAGACTGATGATTTTATTCTCAAACAAAGCAAGTATTACTACTTAAACAATTAAGATTACCCCAGAAAGAATTTCATTACTAGCCCATCCCAACACTTATGCACAATAATTATGACAAATGCTGTGACCAACAGTTAATTATATAACATTATTATAATATATATACATTATTAATTATGTAGTTTTGTAAAACAAGCAAACTTTTGTATTATCATATGACATAGCTATGCATGAATACACGCTAGACAAATGCAGATAATGTAAATACATTTTTATTCATGAAATTCATATTTTATTTACTGACAACAATATGAAACATGAATAAAAATAAGTGAATGAATAAAAGAAATCATCACAATAAATAAATACATATACAAGTCAATACCACATGAAACATTGTTTTTGATTGTTTTGTTCTAACAAACTATGATGTATTTATTGCAGGCAGTGAACCCCACATCATACTGCCATCTCAATAGAGCTGTTCCCATTTTGCGGCTTTATCTTGATGAGGCAGCTGACCACCGTGCCCACCTTCGCCTGTCTATGCCGTCCATCAGGTCCCTGATTGCTGCAGTCAGACCTGGATCTGACCTTGGATGGGAACGGGAGATTGAGGTCCTTGTGTTCCTGCACTGGCTGGCCCATGCAGCATCCTACAGGGTGGTGTTGCAGACCTTCGATATCCCAAAGAACTCTGTGCATGACATTGTGCACAGAGTGAGCAAGGCCATCATGGGAATTTTGAGGAGGGTGATCTGCTTTCCGACCGGAGATGACCTGGAGGCAGTGGGAGCAGGATTTGCACAGCTGTCTGGGTCACCAGCTTTCAGCAGAGTAGTTGGTGCAATAGACGGCTGTCATATCCGTATCAAACCTCCAGCAAATAACTCCCACTGTTACTTCAGCAGGAAGCTGTTTCACTCCATCCAACTCCAGGCCATCTCTGATCACCGGGGGAAATTCCTTGATGTCTTTGTGGGATATCCTGGGTCTGTGCACGATGCCAGGGTGCTGAGGAACAGCCCTGTGTATGCTGGCAACCTTTACCCACCTGCAGGCAAGTGCATCCTCGGGGATGGAGGCTATCCTTGCCTGAGTGCACCCATCTGCCTCATCACCCCTTACAGAGAGCCTGTACAGAACCCTGTGCAGGCTCGTTTCAACAGCAAGCACTCCCGTGCCCGCAACATCGTGGAGAGAGCTTTTGGGATGCTGAAGACACGCTGGCGCTGCATTTTCTTCAAGGCCTTGGAGGTGAGCCCTGCCTTCGTGCCTGAGATTGTTGCGTGCTGCGCTGTGCTTCACAATCTCGCTCTAGCCAATGGGGACATCGTTGAGCCAGAGGATGAGGAAGACCATGATGACGGCCCCCCTGATCCCCACAACCCTTCAGCAAGAGTGGGAGAACAAGTGCGGGACAATCTGGCTGCTGCAGTGTCTGCTCCAAACATCCCTGTGCCGGCTCTCCATGAGCATGACTACCTTTAAAACATTAAGAAAGATAAAAATGTTTTAAAATTCATGTTGTCAGCATTCAGTTTCTTGACAAATGTCATTTTATAGGTTTACAATTACATGCAAATATTTGTTAGAGCTTTAAAACCTTTTGTAGTGTAGAGGGATAAACCAATGAACTGGTTAGAAGAAGATTGCTGGTCAATCAGCAAGGCTCTTTACTCCAGGTTTGTCCAGGGTCATTGTCCCTGTAAATAAATGGAGTTAATCACTTTTGATAAAAAATATGTCAAATGCATAAATGTGATTGATATTTGTAAAGCATTTTTTGAACCAGTCATGGGCATAAACAGTCAAAGCTGCTTAGTTTGTCAAGGAATTACTATAATGCAAAATGCATACATAAATTTACTACAATTTATATTTGGTGGGTTAAAGGGTTACTTCACCTCAACATATAAATACAGCAATTATTTACGGTTTACTATTTACTTATTTAATGTTTTTTATTTTTTAAATACAAAAGGGAATTTTTGTCAAGTTTGTTCTGCTGGTTTCATACAATATCAGTCAATGGAGCCCAACTTTCAGAAGCTTCATGGCATTATTTAATGACGCTTTTGAAGCTTCTGAAAGTCCATTGACTGATATTGTATTAAATCAAACAGTACAAACCTGACCAAAATCACCTTTTGTGTTCAGGAAAACAAAAAACAGAGGGATCAAACAACATCAAGGCGAGTAAATAATGACTATTGAATTATTACTATTATGATTTATTTGCTTGGGTTAAGTAACCCTTTAGTCACTATTTTACTGTGTGTAATTTGTGTAAACAGTCTCAAGTTCAGCTTTGGTCATGGAGGGCTATTATCCAGCAGAGTTTTTCCAACCCTAATTATACACCCCTGAATCAATTTAAACCAATTAATAACTGACTACTTGAAATTTACTGACAGGTGTGCTGGAACTTAACCCTCCATGACCTGCCTTTAAGATCCTTGCATGAACTCTGTAAACCTTTAAAAGTCATATAATACACTCCAGTAAAACCAGTGTTTTAAAGTGTTTTTTCTTCTTACATTACACCATACATTCACTAATTATTAATCAACGTTTCATAAATATTTAATTTATGAATTTGATTACAATCTTAAAGTATCACTAAATTTCTAGAAGTCTATAATGTAATGTGAATGCCTAGGAATAGTTTGTTTTATATACATATTATTGTACAAAATTCTTAGGCCACCATTTGTAGTTGTTGCACAGTACTGTGTGTGTATATATATATATATATATATATATATAGATTCCCATTTTTATTCACAAATTTAATTCACATCAACCCAAATGTGCAAAAGATCAGAAGATGTTTTTTGTCAAATAATTTATTTTTTGGCGAGCATCTGAAGAACAGAAAGGAACCTTTCATCCCTTTCGTTGGTTTCTCTTTCTCTCCTTTCCTCTCTCTCGACTGCCTCCCGGTGCCATCTCTCTTCTCTTTCTCTTACTTGTCTTTCTTGTCTTTCCTCTCTCTCTCGTCTCTCCCGTTCTCTTCTGTCCTCCTTCTCCTCCATTTCTCTCCACAGCCTCTCCTCCCTCTCAGCTGCCTTCCGCTCTCTCTCCTCTTCTCGCTCCTCCATGTCCCGGATCAGCTCCTCCACATCTATAGCCCTTTTCCTGGCTCTTGCTGGCTCTGGCCTCACTGAGGATGAAGAGACCACAGCAGCATCCGGCCCACATGAGGCAACGAGGGCAGGAGGAGAGATGGAGGGTCTGCCCCCAATTGCCTCATCCATGGCAGTGTACCACTTCCAGGATGCTGCTGTGGCCTCTCCATCCTCAGTGCTCACCCCCGTCTGCGGACATTTCAGATCCTGCAAAAATGCACAAGTATGATACAAAAGCAGTCATTTTAACAGCACAATATTTAATCATTTAATTTATGTATTAGAAGTAACAAAATGATCTTACTTTGTATTTTTGTTTCAGGTTTTCCCATTTTTTGCCTTGCAGGCTCTGCTCCTCCACAAAAGATCTGCAGCAAGAGAGAAATCAAGAATGAAAAAGTTATATCTCTGTTTGAAAATACAATAATTGAAATGTACTGCAAATAAAGTATTCAATTGATTTTTAAATATTTCTGTATACTCACTCAAAGCCTTTGATGGCAGCATTACGCTTTCCGGTGAAGAGCGCTTCATGAGCCACTCTCCACCGGATAAGCAGCCGCGTGTGCTCATCCGTCCCTGTAACATCCAGACAAGACTCACATTACCTCTGTGATTTATGAGCTCAATACTACATTTACATGTTGAGGTTGTTGCTAATAAATAGCTTTTTATCCATCATAAATGTTCAACAATTTTTCAACAGTACTAATGGATAAATGAAATAGATTATGTTTAGTTACTTTATGTAAAATGCATTAAACTAATAAAAACAGTGTTAACAACAGTGAATTCTCCTAAACAATAGTACACGCACGTCACTCAGATGTCTATTTCATATGTTACACGTAGTAATCTTGCCAGATTTTGAATAAATATTTAGTAATGGTATTTCAGATGTATACGGTTTAAAATGTATGCAAATACAGTTTAAAGACGTATGCGTCCTTATGGAGCTCCTCTATCCAATAAAATGTGATTTACGGCAAAATCACAAATTTACCATATTATATAGCGTCTTTGCACCTTCAACAGTTCAACAATTTACTGTACAGAAAGTTAGTTCAACACATGCGATTTGGTTTGTATTTGTAATACTCACATTTGAAAACACTCTCGTCCACCCTTTCCGTCATGTTTGAGTATGAAATATCTACTTCTACTTGTTCTTTTTTATATCGTATCCTCTCGCGTGGCCTCCTGGGATAGATGAGTACAAGCTGAAAAACACTCAAATGTCTGGGCGAAAGCAGGAGATCATCCGGGAACTTCTCGCCTACTCTTTTAGGAATACTGATGTTTCGAACGTACTGCTTCCCTCACGTACTGTTTTCGCCTACTATATAGTAGGAAAGTAGGCATATTCGAACGCACTATCGTCCAAATCTCGCGATAATTAGTACGTCAACCAGGTAATTCTCGCCTACTCTTTTATGAATACTGAGGATTCGAACGTACTTTTTCGCTCGCCTACTCTTTTCACCTACTATATAGTAGGGAAGTATGCGATTCCGAACGCAGCCTCTGTCGGTTATCTCTTAAACAGTTGTATCGGGTGTGCAACAGTGCAATCGTATCCGCATGTCATTGGACATGATCCGAGGTCTTAAAGTGACAGTGGCAATAAACATAATGCGGTCTGTGTCATTAATTTTGATCAAGCAACAAAAGAAAAAGAGAAAAGCATTTACTGTTTGTTAATAGCTTTAATAAGGATTAATTATTAATAATTTAATTCATACATACATAATTCTTTATTCTTTCAAGCAGACAATTATTTGTAAGTTGTTATAAAGAATGCATATATCATTAATTGAAAAAAAGACTGTGTTTTACTTTAGGAAAAGTGGTTTTATTTAATTTTAAGATATTTTTTTAAGTCACAGTAGTTAAATCTGTATCTGTATTGCTTGTTGAAACTTAAAAATCATTAATATTAATAGGTTAACATATGTTTTCTCCGGGAGTATATGGGTTTGGAAATTTTAGAGAAATTCTAAATTAACACATTACAATTTACCTAAACCCATTATATTTTAGTCGACTAAATCTACTGTAGATTTAGTTTACAGTACATTTCAAAAATCTAAAAAAACTAAAATCTAAAATCACTAAAATCTTATTGTATTTCGTCAACTAAAACTAGACTAAAACTAAAACAATTCAGATGACTAAAGTAAGGCTAAAATTAGTTTGTCATATTTTTAGTCAAAAGACTGAGACTAAAACTAAATCAAAATTTGCTGTCAAAATTAACACTGCTGTATGTAACTTCTCCGTATTGTATTTTTCCTCAAAAGTTTCATTTGTCAACCACGATTATTATTATTATTTTCAATGTTTATTGTTCAGGGGTCTCTCAGTTCCCCATATTCCCAGCATAGAATAAGTAGCTAGCTAATGTTAAAACACAACTTAACATTGTTCGGCAAACTTTCTTGTGGCCTACTGAAATGTTTTTATTTTTCACACCTGCTTGGCTTATCATCTTTTACCCATTCCACATTTGAAAAATAAATGAACACAAGTTGAAGGATTTTGTTTTTCTTTGCTGGTAGGGACGTGAAATAGGTATTAATTTTTTATATAAATGGTCTTAAAAAGGTCTTAAAAAGACTTGAATTTAACTTGAAGAAACTTGTAAGAACCCTGTACTAGACCTACAGTGTGTTTGCTATCTTTATCAGTTTGGCTAAAAAAAAATAGTAGCCTATACGTTCGCATGTGGAATGTTAAATACAAATATATAACACAGAAATCATATACTATTTAACAGATTTATTACAAATATGTCAGATGTTTTCATTCTTCACATGCATGACATGTATTTTCAAAAGCATGGATTAAGCAAATTGTGATGTAAAAAAAAAAAAACGTCATGACAAAAAATAAGCAGCCCTTGCTAGTCCAGTATGCCATTGTCCTCTAGTCCAAAGTTGTGAACCCTGATCTTAAAACAAATAATATTGCTGCATTATAAGCCCAAACAAAAATAGGACTACGTGTATAGCATTTAACTTTCTTAATGCATATTTTCATATTGAGTCATATTTTCATCAAGTGGGTTGACAAAGATTGCTTTATATAGAAAATATGCTCAACACATTTTAACAATATTATTGCAACATTTGATGTACAAATGCATCACAAACAATTTAGAACATTGATTTATTGAACGGATTTAAATGTTAATGTTGTAAGAGAACTGCACTGAAGCTTAGGTGTCCCGTTTTAGTCAGTGTCCCACTTTACACTAATCTACCCTTATAAAGTTTGTATGTTTGTAAAATATCGACGTCTACATTTGAAAGCTGGATATACAGAAACAACAAGAGGAACTTCGCTGTGTCTCTAACTAACACACGCATTAGTTCATTACCATTTCTTTGTGTGTGTGTGTGTGTGTGTGATGTAGTAAGCTAGTTGTTATTGTTCAAGCTATTATTTAAGCTTGTTATTGTGTCGCGCATAATTTTACGAAAGCGGAAGTAAGCTAAAAGCGAAAGCGAAAGTTTAGGTGTGGCCTTGTGTGAAAGACTGCGGACAAAAACTATTATGTTCATGATAAAATTATGATTTTATTATAGCTCTTTTTTGTGTAAACTATGCACAAGTTTATTGTTGTAGTAGGAATACTCCTGGCATTCGCTGATGGTATGTATTATCACTTTACGTTGAAACACGAAAATAGCCTTCGAGTTTTTCTTTCTCATTTATTAAAGCTACCAGTTTCTCTATTATTTCTCTATAGGATTCACTGTGCGTGGTCCATCTGGTCCTCTGGTTGTTCCTCTGGGATCGTCAGTGGTTTTGCCCTGTTATGTTGATGAACCTTTACCAGTGAAGGATCTGGAGGTGGAATGGGGAAGAACAGACTCAGAGACTCCGGTTCATTTGTTTCTAAATGGTGAGAGTCGATCAGAGGTCCAGCAGCAGGATTATCAGGATAGAGCTCATTTCTTTACTGACCAGATTCAACATGGAAACTTCTCCCTCCGTCTGGACAATCTGACAGCTGAAGATGAGGGAAATTACACATGTAAAGTTTACAGTCAGCTAGAGTCTAATGAGACTGTGGTTCAGATAAAAGATGTTGGTGAGTGAGAGCCACTTGAATTCTGGTGAAAATTTCCATCAAATGCCATTTTATGTATTTTATGTGTATGTTTAAACCATTACTCTTTCAGAGCGTCTGCTGGTATCAGGATCGAGTCGCTCCATATCTGCATATGATGGTGAGGACGTCACTCTGAACTGCTCTGTCGACTCTCACATCAAACCTGAACACATCGAAGAGGTTTCTTGGAAAAGAACAGACGGAGATATTATGGTTCTGCTCTACCTAAACAATAAGGCTTTACCAGATTCATCAGATGAGCAATACAGAGACAGAGTTGAGTTCTTCACTGATGAAATCCCCAAAGGAAACTTCTCTCTCAGACTGAAGAGTGTCAGAACTGAGGACAAAGGAGTTTACATGTGTGAAGTGTTTGCTGGAGATCTTTCAGCCAATACAACTGTGGTACTGGAGCAGCTGGGTGAGTCGACAAAACATTGCAAAATTAATAATACAGTCTGTTAAAGGAGCTGTATGTAAGATTGTGGCCAAAACTGGTACTGCAATCACTTTCAAATTACTGCAGAGCGGTGTATCCTCTCCCCCTCCCCCTGACTCGAGGTTGCCAGATAGGCTGCAGGAACCTAGGCTGCTATAAGGAGCTTTCAATGGCAAGTGACGAGCTGCACCTGTGGTAATTAGACCAGAGCTGGCAACCCGGATGCCGCAACACTACTGACTTCGTGATTGGTGGTAGATCGGTGGATCTAGACCAAAACACAACATGACAACATCAACATCAGTTGAGGGCTGCAACTTCACTTTTTAAATGACGATATCCTGGCCGGACTACTATTGTCAGTGATATAAGTATTTGAAATGAACATGATTTCTTAATGTCTAGTGACATATCAGGGCCATTTTATGATTAATTGAAATAAATTTCTTACATACAGCTCCTTTAACACTAGCCAACCTTCTTATTGTGTAAACAAGATGGTACTTTAACTATTTACACTTGGTGCGAAAGTAATCTACCTTAAACCAATGACTATTTATAGCTAATTGATTCAGTGCAGTTATACATTATGACGAAAGTCTGTGTTTCACAGGTTTCTCTTCTTGGCACATAACTGTGTTGGTTTTCTGTTTTGTTGCTGGATTTGGAGCTGTACTTCTCCTCTGCTGTCTGATCTATTGCAGATCAAAAAACACAGGTGTGTTTGGAAGGAAAATCTTTTTATTTCTTGTGATTAACTGTATGTGTTTCACTCCTTTAACTACTCATCTATTCATGTATTCATCTCCTCTCCAGTCAGCAGCAGAACAATCTGGGATCTTCAGCTTTCTTTGGTCTTTTTTCCAAATGTCTGTATGTTCTTCACCTTCATCCTCTGGGGTTTCACTGAAGGTGAGTTTAGTAGTTTAAATATAGCACTAAGCATGTGGCAGATTGTATTCGTCTTGTTGTAATTTTGGGCAAAATTACAACAATTTTGTTGTGATTAGACTTAAATTGTTTTATTTGATCGATATTGTTTAATACCCATAAATGTATATTGTGTTCCAGGATTTCTCCATGAGACCGTCACTTGCTGTGCTCTGTATATTCTGAGACCTGTCATGTTGATTTGGGCTTTGTCTTATTTAAAGTATCTCCAAGGTATGTTAGGATTTTATGTTTTTTTCTATTATTATTTTTGTTAAGGGGATCAGTAAATGCAAATTGATGGCAACATATAAGACTTTGCATGACAATATTGTTAGTGATTAATTATATTGCAGTTAAACACATTAAATTGTCAAATTAAGTATGAAATGATTTAAAACCTCAAACTTAGCCTAATTCTTTCCCTTTAGATTATTTTCTAACTGTATTCTTGGCATGTATCGATTGTGTCAAGAAATTTGTAGTGTTTGGTGAAAAAAACACTTTGTCCTACCCAACCTATAACACTGCTTAAATGTAAAGTACATTTAGCAATCGAACGAAAATGTAATAATATTATACAATGACCTTATTTGATGTGTTCAACTCTTTCTGTCTACAGACAACATTATAACATGGATCAGGTTTTTCAGAATAACAAGTGAATTTACTGTTTTCACAGTCGTTGTTTATTCACGTAAGTAAATCCTAATGTTTTATATCAGAGGTCTTGCTCATTAATCTGACAATAAAAGTGCTTTATGAAATATTACCGGTTTTGCTCAATAGATCTGGCCAGAATTCAGCCATTAAATCTTACCCCTCCCTCTCTTTTTCTAAAATCCTGTCATTCAACCCTGAATACTCAACATGATTAAAATACAGACAGTGTTTAGTATCCCAGGATTACTTTATTTTTTTGCTGTTTACAAAGACACGTGTGATTTCTCAGAACATCTATTTCAGTGATATCTGTCAAGTAGAAACATTTCCTGCTGCTTTAGTGCAAAAGAAACTATGGGTTTAAAATGTGGAATGTTTGAAATGTTGTTCATTACAAAATAATAAAATTACACCTTTTTATAGGTAATAATTTACTGCATGTACTGTTCCCTTTTCTAAAATATCATGATGATGTGATGAACTTCACTTTTCACTTGGCACAGATTAAGTCGGTATGGCCTCGTTTAAGTGTGTTTTTTGACAAACACTGCTCAGTTCACCACATCTTTAGATATGTTCTGTTCTTGCTCAGGACATCATTTATCTTGTGTGACATTTTAATTTGTATCTATTCCTCTAGTTATTTTTGCACATGGCTGGAGAAAGAGTGCACATGATACAGACAGTGGACGTCGTGTAGCTTCTGGAATATTCTTTGGAGTTGTTGTGCTGTCGTGTCTCGCCCTGAGTTTAGGTAAGAGTTCCTGCATGATATGATTCCTTACTTTGTTAAAGCAGCAGGCTAAGTATATATAAGCACAGATTTATGTTAATAAGTTCATTACCAATGGTTATGTTCATATACATTTATTTGTTATTTTACAACTGGCAAAAATGAAAATCAAATACATAAGTGCAAAGTTTTCAACTTTTTCAAGTTTTCTAACTGCGTGTTAATGTTTGTTTTTTAGTGGACTTCAGAAGGCTATCCAGTCAGGAGCGGCCAAGACGGGTTTCCTCACGCAAGCAAACTAAAGGTGAACAGATTCTTATTGTTTTACCCCAATATGAGTTATTAGAGTTGCAAAATATTATTAGCTCTAGAAAAAACTTTGCTGATCATGTGCTCTCAATACAGCATTTTACATAATCACAAATATAGTTTAATATAGACTGTTTGTTACTGAGTGTTAATAAAGGACAAAACATAAAGGAAAAAAATAATAATCCAGAATTTAAAATCTGTATGATTCTTTGCGCTCTACTAATCAAACTAACAACATAAATTAGCAGAGTTACATTTTATTGACATAAATGTGGTCGAGCATTGCTATTGTGATCATTTCCAAGCAGCAAGTTACATTTAACTGTGTAACATTAAATTAATATGTAATTTATCTCCACATTGTTTTAATCAAAAAGGTTTTTGAACATTATGCATTAAAAGCCAGGATGCCTTTCTGTGTGGAGTTTGCATGTTTTCCCGGGTCCTCCGGTTCCCCGATAATCCAAAGATACGCAAGATAGGTGAATTGGAGAGTCGTGTGTGTGTGTGTGTGTGTGTGTGTCCAAGTATGAGTAGTTGAAATCATATAATACATTCTTCCATTAATGTTTACTTTGCTCTCTCTTTTTAGATTTTTTGTTTGGGATTATTTTCTTGAGTCTGTTTCAATTGTTCCAGTTGATCTACTCATTTGGACTTCCCTCTCTAGGTAACAGCTGCATACTGATTCCTTCATAATTAATTACAATGATATGCAAAATTCCACCTGTTTTAAATTCCACCTGTTTTTCTGAGTAAAAATCCAGTTGATTATAATTCAGCCAATTTCAGCTTGACATAAAGCTGCTTGTAGAAGGACATGCTGAATGAATGTGAAAACTGAATAAAGTCATTAAGAGCTGCACTAGAAAACAACTAGACTCTTATTTCAGTGATTTTAAGATTTATGTTTAAGATTTTCTGAGCAATCCTATGTATTTTAGCTACATATTATTGACTATTGTTTTTTAATGGGAAAATAATAGATGGATTCTCTTATTTTAGGATCTGCATTTGTGCTACTTGTTCAACCACTACTGTTGATCTTCATGGTGTATTTGCCTCGTCTCCAAGTGAAATTCAAATGTAAGTTCATGCTAAAATACATTCTTATTGTTGTATTTGTATAGATGTGGAAAGAGTAAATCCTATAACTATATTCCGGTATCTGTGAATTTGTGATTTTGATACAATATGAATATCAATGCACTGCTTATATAAAAATGAATGCTTAATTTATTTGCTAAACCATGATTTAAAGTCAGCATGAAACAGGAGTTGCTATTGACACTACTGTACTCAAATTGAGGTTATCTAAAAAAAAAAAAAAAAAAATACAAAAATTGATTTTATCCCTTGGTTGTGGATATTGTGAAAAGTGAGCGGTGTGTAACTGAATGAAGGCACATCTGATAGTGAGTGGCTTTGCTGAATGATTGGCCTTGCATTCATCATCAAATGAATCCTATCTTGAGAAGATTAAGTTATTGTAACGCTAGTTCCACAGAAGATGATCGACAATACAATAACATAAGATTTAACATAACACTTAGAATAAACAGCCAACATATAAAACAGCGTGCTAACATGAACAATACCAGACAACTGAAGAGTGAACAAGGAGGAACTTAAATACACGGTGACGATGACAAAATAACGATCAGCTGTGATGATTAGTGTTAGTGTCCATGGTAACTGATGAGTGGCGGCAAATGAGAACAAGGAACACGTGACGATTGAAAACTAACAGAACAATACGGTGACAGTTATGACATTAAGATTACAAGGTAAAACATAAAATAAAGAATTCATAAATTCATACAGAACTTAAATATAGTGTCAAATTTGATTTCAAGCAGACTCTTCTCAGATTTGTATCAGATTTATGTATTTGTGACCTGTAAAAGTTTATGAATTCAGAAGATCATCTTTTCATTCACAGGTCTCCAACGAAGATGGATAACATCATTGTGGATGACAACAACACCGCTCCTATATATCGTCCTTGTGATTTATATTCATCTAACCATGTTGGAAAGGGAGAAAGGTATGCTACTTTATTTTATGTTTAGTAATTTTCATTTAAAAAACACTTTCTCAATATTTTTAAGTATTTGTTGTGGTAAGTCATAAATGTGTCTGCTTTTATGCAAGGACAAATATTCTTTGTAAGGTTTACATTTATAATACACTAATTCATTGTTTTGTAAGCGATGTGCTGATCAGAAGTGCTTTATTTAATCAACAGAGTACTTGGAATGGACATGCGTCATTGTATTTATTGAAGTTCTGAAGATGATAGTGGTGTATGAAAACAACATGACAGGTATTATACATCACTGACTTACAATGCTTACAGTGTCCTTTATTACCCCACACTATAATTATAAAACAACATAAAAATATGGCGCTAAGAAGTAGAAAATACATTACTGTGATGTTTATGTATTATATATGCAAATTAATGCAAAACAAATGTATATGTAAAATGTATTAAACATTATTCATATTATTATAAGAAAACAATTATAAGTTATATAAGCAGATATACCCTTTATGCGCTTGCAAAACGGCACATTGTTTTTAATTTCTTAATGATCACTTCATTGGTCATGATGGGTGAGACTAAACTATTAACTAAAGCAAGGACATATTTGTGATTTAATTTTAAAAATGTAATAAGAAAAAAATGAAATATCACATTGATACTGGGGTCAGATTTACTAACAGCTTATGTCAGCACAAACCCTCTAGTCAATTTACTGGTATTTGCACCATTATTTAGTGCCAATAAAACATGTTAACCTATTTAGCGCTTGACATGCTGTGATAGTTACTGTAAGAGGAGGAGACACAGAGAACAGAGAGCGAGTGAAAGAAGGGAGAGAACTTTCTCCACACTTGTTCATTTATATGTAATGCCAGAGGAAGATGTTATCTGAACATATCATTTGCCAAGCCATAATATTATTAATTACTGAGATCCAGAAACCAACCATCTTTACAACATCTGAGCTTAATGGTAAAGTGGCTGTACAGAAAGCTCTCCTCAGTGAATAACACATGAAAGCCTGCTTAAACTGTGAGAAACAAGATTCACTGGTCTGATGAACCTCAATTCCAAGAGTCATGTCAGGAATAAACCAGGAACTGTTCATCATCTGCACAACATCATCCCAACGCTGAGGTTTCTTCATTCCAGTTCATCATGCAGTGAAGCTGTTTCTACTGTAATCGACAGGGACTAGAGAACTGGTTAGGGTAGAAGGAAAGCTGAAAGCAAAAAAAAAACAAAAACAGATTTCCTGATAAAAACCTGATCCAGATAACTCATGACCTTAGACTGGGCCGTATATTCAGTTTCTAATGACACGCTTTACATAAATCCATGCGTGCAAAGTTTATCTTATCATATTCCAAAAGACCCGAGGCTGTAATCACTCACTACTAAGTGTGCTTCACCTCAGCGCTGAATACTAATGCCAATGTGACAGTTCAGTTTTTGGTTCTTTTTAATAATTTGCTAAGTAATTACATGCCATTAGGGGGCATTGAATGTGGAAAAAAAATTAAATATGAAAAAACATAAAACAGTTTAGCATATAAGGCTGCAAATATTCTATTCAGTTATCAACTGCATTTTTTGCATTAATCTCTTTAAAAGTGAAATGATTTCTGTAAAGCCAGTTGCCATATGCTGTAAGCTTCTCAATGATCTGATTATTTTTTGAACATATAAGCAACAGACTACAGAAAAAAATAATAATTAGGGAGATTCAATAAATAATGAATAATTTACTGCCATTGTGTATTCTGATTATGAGTATAATTTTATATATATACCCTTTGAAGCTATAACGGCTTCAACTCTTCTAGGAAGGCTTTCCACAAGGTTTTGGTGTTTGTGAGGTCAGGCACTGATGTTGGACGAGAAGGTCTGGCTCGCAGTCTCCGCTCTAATTCATCCCAAAGGTGTTCAATCGGGTTGAGGTCAGGCCAGTCAAGCCCCTCCACACCAAACTCGCTCATCCATGTCTTTATGGACCTTGCTTAGTGCACTGGTGCGCAGTCATGTTGGAACAGTTAAGGGCCATCCCCAAACTGTTCCCACAAAGTCGGGAGCATGAAATTGTCCAAAATGTCTTGGCATTAAGGGTTCCTTTCACTGGAACTAAGGGGCCAAGCCAAGAGTCCAGTGGCGGCATGCTTTACACCACTGCATCCGACACTTTTCATTGCACTTGGTGATGTAAGGCTTGTATGCAGCTGCTCGGCCATGGAAACCCATTTCATGAAGCTCTCTGCACACTGTTCATGAGCTAATCTGAAAACACACAAAGTTTGGAGGTCTGTAGCTATAAGGCTTTAGTACTTGAGTCCCATCTCAAACTCCGTTTTTCATGTTCCAACCCGAACGTGAAAGTTAGCCTTTGCATTTGAGTCTTTTTTTTTTTTGAGGTCAGAAAGTAGAGCTGAAAGATGAATCATATTGTTAGTGTCATTGTGATATGAACATGCAATTTAGTGATGGGCACCGAAATGTGCTATTAAATGGGCCGTGGGGCGTCAGACCGGCAGCTTCTGCTCTCTCTGTCGCTCAAGTGTCGACTCCTCTTACGAACGCCCACATGATGATTGTGACCAACACACACACAGTGGTCGAGGTGTAGTGAAGAAGCGAGTTGACAACAGGTAACAATACGTTTGTTACTGTAAGTACGTGCAATAAAACCTTTGTGAGTAAAAAGACAATATTTAGTAACTTTGCTGCTGTAAACTTTAATGTTTCTGCTCTAAAACATTAACATTAAGTTCTATTCAAATTAGTGCTGTCAACGTTAACATGCGATACATTTTTGTCCAGTTTAAAAAATTAACGCAATTAACGCATAATCCTATTTTCTGCCATCCTTTGGCTAGCGTTACATTATAATGATCACGCTCTTATTCATGCAAATGCTTTTAAACCATTAAAGCGCTGCAAGACAAAAGAGACCACGCTGTCTGTGAATGTCCTGTCTATGTGACACACACGACGCACACAAATACGCACACCAGTATATTGCGCACAGACAGTGTGCAAAAATCGAGTTCTCTTTCGTGCTTGAACGAACAACACACACATTAATGCCTGCACAATGTCCGTTTTGTCGAGCATCCTCATGAGAGCAGTCTTAAATTAGTTAAATAAAGTCTTAAATGAACGTAAAGAGTTGTGAGAGAATGGGCCGCGTGAGATCCGTGTTTCTGTTAGCAGCTGCAGATCTTAAAGTGCCAACAGCCATTCTGTCTGTCAGTAAAGTTAAATAAAGAACAAAGGTAACATGAGAGAAAATTACTCGCTGCTCTTGACTAAAAAACGGTTTTAGCTTTAATAAGGATTAATCTATATTTAATTTATAATGTTTGCAGTGCAGCCTGTTTGATAACTTTATTCAATTTCTGTATATTTCCGACATGTTAGACAGGGCACAGGTAGCCTAAATATGACATTTATTATGGGTTTATGTGAGGATTGTTTTAAGTTTTTAAAAGTTAAAATTAAAAATATTTTAAAATGAAAATATAACAACAATTAAAAGTTGTTATATTTTTGAAGCATAATAAATGTTTAAAAAAAATATAGCTTTCAATACACTGGAAGTATTTAAAATATACTGTCTTTATGTTGTTTCTACATTAATTTGGAGATTAACTGTGAAATTATAAAATGTATTAAAAACAAATAAAAACTGTTTTTTAATCGTGATTAATCACAGAAAGAATTAGATTAATCTACTTATTCTTTTTAATCGATTGACGGCACTAATTCAAATATTTTATTCTGAACCTGTAGTGAATTTAAAAACAAACAGGCAGCTAATATCCACACTTTAATATGCACACATGCTTTTTGATCATTACATATAATAATGCAAAATGATTAGTTAAGTACGTGGTCTTGAAGAGGATTATTTTTTTTCTGTCTCGGTCTTGACTGTCTCAGTTGGACTCGTTCTTGACTAGTCCTGGTCTTGGACTTGACATAGGTGGACTTGACTACAGCCTTATGTATCTATTGACTCTGCAGAAAGTTGGTGACTTCTGTTCACTGCACATCTCAGCATGCGCTGAACCTGCTCTGTGATTTTACGTGGCCTACCACTCCGTGGCTGAGTTGCTGTTGTTCCCAATTGCTTCCACATTGTTATAATACCACTAACAGTTGACCGTGGAATATTTAGAAACTTCACGAATGGACTTAATGCACAGGTGTCAACCTATCACGGTACCACACTTGAATTCAATGAGCTCCTGAGAGCGACCCATTCTTCCACTAGTGTTTGTAGTAGCAGTCTGGAAGCCTAGGTGCTTGATTTTATACAAATGTGGCCATGGAAGTGATAGGAACACCTGAATTCGATCATTTGGAGGGGTGTCCCAAACGCCCCTTTATATTCATGCTCTACAATATTGCATTGACAAGAGATCAGTTTAATTAATGCAACTGTTTGATTATTTGACGTTTTTGTGTTTGTTTTGTGTGTGTGTTTATAGTGCATCTCTGTAATGAAATCATGTACATGTTTGGAGCAGTTGGTCTTGTTTTGTTGAACTCTGTTACACTGACAGCAGAAATGATCCTGAAAGCACGTAAGTACATATCTATAATATTATATTCCATTATAGAAATATTTTAACATCACAGTTTTATCTAATTACACACAAAAAAAACAAAAAAAAAAACATGCTGAAAATGAACCGAACACAGCAGGGTTACATTATACAACTACTAAAATTTGCGTTACCGTTTTGCTTTCAAATGTCCCGTGCATCATCATTTCTCTAATGTTATTCTTTCATTTTAATTCTTAGGAAACGGTGAGCGAGTCTTGAAGGATCTGAGAGTCATCATCTTCCCCTCCGAATGTGTTTTTGCCTTGTATTGGCTAATTTTACTAATGCATGCTGACTGTAAGTATCTTTTTTTAATTTATTTTTATTATTATTATTATTAGGGGTTCAAGTGCTTAGCACTGAAACCCAATTGTAATTGTTAAAATTTCCAAGGATCAGCATTCTCTCCTAAAAGTGATCAGGCAGAAACTTTGAAACTTTGAGAGATGCTAGTACTCACAGTGTCACCAAGGCTCGCCCCGATCGGCCTGATGGTGGCGCTATAGTGATCAAAAGTAGCATACGTAACGGCTCATAACTCCAAACTGTTCATCACAGAATCAAGTGTATTATATCATTGAAATCGACCAAAACAGACGAATTTTGCATATAGTGCGGGAGCTTTTTTTTGTGGAGACACATTTATGTGGCCAAGTGTAAATGAAACAGTTTTTACAAATCGGATAGCTATTCAGTCAAAATGCCCAAAGTGGTGTAAATAGGCCTTTAGTGTGTGTTAAGATTTTTTTTTTTTTTAGAATCTAAAGAAAGGTTTTCTACTATAAAGTACCCTGAATGGGGCTGATTTGTCACTGGTTTATTTGTCAGTATCCACAATACTGATTTGTGACAGATTGAAGTGACAGTTATTGAAATGAAGGAGGTTCAATCCTGGTAAAATGAGACAAACATTCACCAACTCCTTACAGAGACTGAGATTTACTTGCTGCGATTCTGATTTTCCCTTAAAGGGTTAGTTCACCCAAAAATGAAAATTCTGTCAGTATTTACTCACCCTCATGTTGTTCCAACCCTGTAAGACCTTCGTTCATCTTCGGAACACGAATTAAGATATTTTTGATGAAATCTGAGAGCTGGATCACTCCTCCATAGGCTTCTTAAGGGATTGAACTTGCAGGCCCCGAAAAGTTATAACAGACATTGTTCAAATAGTCTACAGTGACTACAGTGGCTCAATCTTAAGTTTATCAAACGACGAGAATACTTTTTGTGCGCAAAAAAATTGTTGTCCTTCTCTGTGGGCCTCGAGTCAGTTGACTAGTGTAAAAGCGTAGAGCTTCTGTTGTTGTACGTCACACGCATCACCCACATGACCAGCGTCGGCCAATAGTGAGCCTACGTGTGACGTAGCTCTACGCTATTATACTAAGTTAACTGACTAGAGGCCAACAGAGAAGGAAATGTATAGTTGAAATAAAGTCGTTATTTTTGTTTGTTTTTGCGCACAAAAAGTATTCTCGTCGCTTGATAAACTTAAGATTGAGCCACTGTAGTCACTTGGACTATTTTAACGATGTCTTTAATAACTTTTCGAGGCCGGCAAGTTTCAATCCTTTTGAAGCCTATGGAGGAGTATGGAGAAGTGATCCAGCTCTCAGATTTCATCAAAAATATCTTAATTCGTGTTCCGAAGATGAACGAAGGTCTTACGGGGTTGGAACAACATGAGGGTGAGTAAATACTGACAGAAGTTTCATTTTTGGGTGAACTATCCCTTTAATTATTAACATTTTAAACAACTTTCTCTCTCTAATGTCTCCTGACACACAGGGAAGGCTGTTACAACTAAGTAAGTTCAGATTTTTATTCAATATAGCTCTCATGTAGGCCTATGTATTCAGTACATTCAACTGTATATATCAATGTTAAATATGTAATTGTGTTTTCTAATACAGATTTACACAGAATCAAAGGAACACACGTCAAAGACACAGCCGTCAACTCAGGGTAATACAATAATTATGTGTGAAAAACTGATCTGTAAGGTTTGACATCTTCACAGTTCAGATGTTGCTAAATAACAATGTCTTGTTTTAAACACAGAAAACAGCAGAGATTCATGAAATGGAGAATCTGTCAGATCCTGATTCTGCTGTTTCACAGAGACAGTGATTGAGACACAGACTCTTCCACATTTCTCCTGCTCTCTGGTCCTCTCTCCGTCTGTAAAAGAGCTAAAGAACTAAATTAGACTGAAGACTTCAAAATGTGTTGCATTCTGTTGCAAGATGTTTTTACTTTTAATGACTCAGAGAATTTTTCCACTCAAAATGGATCTGCTTATGTTTGTCTTTATATTTTGATAATGTCTAGGGTACTGTATGTAGCTATACACTGAAGTTGCAGAATTGGCTGTGGCAAATATATAATTTATGTAATGAAATCCTTTTGTAAAGTGTCTAACTTTAGTCTGTGTGTGTGAGTGCCATCAGATTGTCACATTCACCACCGCCTTCGTCTGTGTCTTCACTACACTTCCCAGAATCCCCTGTCATCTTCACCTGCGCCTCATCACCCTCATCAACATCATCATCGTTACCTGTTGTCCTTGTCATTATCTGTGTATTTTGGTTCCCCTCTCACACTTGTCTTGGCTGGTTATTGTTTGTGCACTAGCACACTGTTCTGTTGTTTTGGATCTTTTCTATTAGAATAAAGCCTTTGCTATTTTGTATCTTCGCCTACCGTCATCTTCTTCATCCACCCGAGGACATTACAGAATAACCAGCCCAAAAAAGAGTCAGCATGGGGCAATATATATATATATATATATATATTAGGGCTGTCAGTTAAACGCGTTAACGGCGTTAACGCAAAACCATTTTAACGCGATTAATTTTTTTATCGCGAGATTAACGGTCTTTTTGGCCTAGCAAACTTTGTAGTTTTTTTTTTCACATGCTTTTACAACAGGACGCGGCATGCGCGGCGCTGCGCTATGAAACCCATTCATTTCAAGGGCTTGCGCCGTGCGAGGACGTTTTGTTGCTTCGTCGACCAAAGCGCAAGTGGATCTAGCTAGACCGGAAACAAAACAACAGGCACGCGCACACACTTGTTTGGGCTTGCGAGCCGGGCAAATAGGTTAAAGTTACGTTTTTAGTGGATGACGAGCGCGGGACGCCGAAATGGATCCCAATAAGATTCTGAATGGAAAGTTTACTTTTAAAAAGTTGCCAAATGGTTCCATTGACTAGACCAAAGTGATCTGTGTGTTTTGTCGTTATGAACTGAGCTATCATCATCGCAGCACATCCAGTCTGAAATACCACTTGATGATGGCCAAGCACACACACAGCTGATGCGAATTCTCCGCCCCCTCGTCATTATCAGTACCTCGTCAGTATTTCTTTCACACTTTTATTGATGGACAGTGTTACGTTGTGTTACAAAGAAATTATTTGCTCCAAGTGAGAATGTTAGTGTGAAATTGAACACAGTATTGCCAATGTTGTTTTCAATTAAAAAAAAAATGTGCACAAAGCAAGCAATCCACTTTTTTCATGTTGATAAGAGCATTAAAATGAGAAAAAATAATGAACAAAAAGAAATCAAGAGATATTTAGAATAGATAAAAATGTGCGATTAATCGCGAGTTAACTATGACATTAATGCGATTAATCGCGATTAAATATTTTAATCGTTTGACAGCACTAATATATATATATATATATATATATATATATATATATATATATATATATATATATATATATATATATATATATATATATATAAAGTCCTAAAATGCCTACGTGTATTGCATTAGCTTAAACTGGGATCATAGCACTTGCATATTGTTGTCCTCCTATTGTTAGTTTAACTGTAAATCGCTTTGGATAAAAGCGTCTGCTAAATGACTAAATGTAAAATTGGCTTGACATTGGACATTCGCACATTTAGGGACCGTCTCTAACGTTGCATACAACATTGGCATGTAGCTACGTTTCTAACTTCAATAGCAAACTTAAATTTATTTGAATAAATATAAAAAAATCCAAAGGGTGCACATTATGCCTGACACTACATGAACACTGTACAGTTGGTGTTATGACTGTAAGTCGTTCTATTCAAATGCTATTGAAGTTAGAAACGTGTATACCAAAGTCGTATACACTTTAGAGACGGTCCCTAAATGTGCGAATGTCCAACATCAAGCCATCTTTATGCCAGTCTATCACTGGGAAACGCTCAGCTGTGCGCGTTATTCTGAGTCCTTCTGCTTGCCTGTGAGTTTGGACTTTTACATCACTAGTCCATTAAGCTACGTTAAGTGTTGTATTATGTCCAGCAGGGGAATCCTGAAGTATTGAGGGAAACCCTAATAGCCTGCATGCAGCACATCGCCACAATATAAAGTTAAGGCAACTAAACAACCAAGAGAAATATAGGTCAACCTCAAAAATGTAACATTGGATCTGTATATCCGCATCGGGGAATAAAATTATGATCTCGTTCACGGTAGAGAAATATGCATGTAGGCTACACAGGAAAAGTAACCGTGAAGGCACCAAATTTAACAAAAACAGCCGTCATAATAATCACAAATAAACTTACATTGCTGTAAATGAGTTTTATGAATGAATGACTTGCTCTAATTTTGCTGGTCTTCGTCAACAACACGCGCTTTTGCACCCCCTGCTGGTGAGGTGGACTAACAGCAGATGGAGAGTATGCTCGGCAATCTACTGCTTTTCCTGCAGTTCCTGGACGTCAATGTTGAATTTACTGTCGAATTTGAACCACTGAATTTGTGGAAGCGAATTTGCAAAGCGAAATAAAATGGACTGAAAATTGCCTGTTGAATATTATAGGTTGTATTTTTAAACAGTTAGAATATTTTGGAAGTGAAATATGAATGGTGAATATGGATTATTGAATTTTTAATAATGAAAATGTGTTTGAAATGTTTTTAATTGAAATATTCACAGCTTAAATATTCAACCATGTTGAATTTCAGCCCATAAAAATGCAAGCCCTAAAAATACAATGCATTAAAATGCAAGCATGGTTAATGCAATGCCTATTTTTTTTTTTTTTTCAAGTAGTGCAATTCAACAGGCTTTTTATTTCAAAAACATTTGACATTATTCTACTTCCATATTGATGGTACGTTTTATCACTTTACGTTTTGAGACTGTGGTTCAAAATGCCATTTTATGTATTTTATGTGGATGTTTAAACCATTATTCTTTCAGAGCGTGTGCTGGTATCAGGATCGAGTCGCTCCATATCTGCATATGATGGTGAGGACATCATGGCAAAATAAATAATGCAGTCTGTTAACACTAGCTAACGTTCTTCAAAGGCTATTGTGTAAACAAGATGGCACTTTAGCTATTTACACTTGGTGCGAAAAGTATCTACCTTTTTGTACATTTGGGGCCAGATTTAATTTAACAGGTTAAATTAGTGTAAGATAGCATTAGCAATGCTATAACAGCGTCAATAGGAGTGTAAAGTTCTGTGGCATAATAAATGCATAGTAAAACGAAGCATTGTAAGCTCCATATTTTGTGGAGGAGAAGAAGTGGGGATTCATGCAAACAGAATTTTCTGCTGATTAGGATTTCTAGAGGGAATTCTGAGCAGGTTCTGGCGTATGCATGGTTTTACAAATAGGAAAACTTTTCATCTATAAAATACTTTTCAGAGAAGAACTGTCCTCATTCATTCCTATTTCCAAATTTTTCTTTATTGTTTTAAACAAAACTCATTTATGCAGTTTCGCCTATAAAATAAACATAATTTAGAATGTTTAGATATTTCTACTGGAAACTTTATTTTACAGTGTCTTGTTACATATCTTGTTATGACGGTGGAAGGTGAACCCAGGCGCAGACAGGATGCAGTGACAAAATTAAACTAACTACAGAAACAGGATCAGTAATTCACCAGACAAAACTCTCACAAGGCGCTCACAGGTAAGTTAACACACAGAAATCACAAACAATCACAATGAACCGACACAGGACAGCAAACACAAGGGGATTATAAAGGGAGACACTAATTACAGGAACAGGTGAAACTGACTAGACAATAATGACAAGACAAGGATAACAAGGGGGCGGGGTAAATAACGAGCCAACACAAGCACATGGCCCAAACAAAAGGCCATGTGCTTGCACACAAAACATGGGTCTGTCATGATCCAGCCTCAAGACTAGGGGAAATCAAGGACAAGAAGGCCGGATCATGACATATCTGCCCTACAAAGGCAAAAGACCTTAACTCGCTAGTGTGTGGAACTGAGAAAAATGACTTGAACATTTTTAGTTGTCCAGCCAAATTAATTCTAGGTAGGACACTGGAAATCTGGCAATTGGATGTTTGAGACAAGAAACTGTTGCCAGTATTTTACTGTAAAAAAGCCTGGTAAGGTCTAAGAGTGTAGCCTCTTCCAGTTCGTAGTGTGGATTACGACTAATTCTCCTGTTTAAGAGTCTGTTATCTGACAACTGATTTATGCTACTGCCCACTGACATGCTTTTAAATCTATTGCTAAAATTTTTTTTTTTTTTGGCCTTCAAACATCTTAAAATGCCCATATCAGGGGAATCAACATTTTTTCCAGGGGGAATCCCCACAATTTTTTACTGCATGTCTAGTAAATCCTGACAGTAGTTTTTAACACAAAAGAGGGTTAGTAAATCTGTCTGTGTTTCACAGGTTTCTCTTCTTGGCACATAACTGTGTTGGTTTTCTGTTTTCTTGCTGGATTTGGAGCTGTACTTCTCCTCTGCTTATGTCTGATCTATTGCAGATCAAAAAACACAGGTGTGTTTGGAAGGAAAATCTTTTTATTTCTTGTGATTAACTATATGTGTCACTGTACGTGTTTCACTCGTTTAACTGTGACTATTCTTCATCTCCTCTCCAGTCAACAGCAGAACAATCTGGGATCTTCAGCTTTCTTTGGTCTTTTTTCCAAATGTCTGTATGTTCTTCGCCTTCATCCTCTGGGGTTTCACTGAAGGTGAGTTTAGTAGTTCAAATATAACACTATAAAGCATGTGGCAGATTTGTACAATTTTGTACAAAATTACAACCATTTTGTTGTGATGGGACTTAAATTGTTTTATTTGATCGATATTGTTTAATACCCGTCAGTGTATATTGTGTTCCAGGATTTCTCCATGAGACCGTCACTTGCTGTGCTCTGTATATTCTGAGACCTGTCATGTTGATTTGGGCTTTGTCTTATTTAAAGTATCTCCAAGGTATGTTAGGATTTTACGTTTGTTTATTATTTATTTTTTTGTTAAGGGGATCAGTAAATGCAAATTGATGGCAACAGACTTTGCATGACAATATTGTTTGTGATTAATTCTATTGCAGTTAAATACATAAAATTGTCAAATTCAGAAGTATGAAATTACAACCCCAAATCAGAAAAAGTTGGGACATTTTGTAAAATGCAATACAATCAAGAATCTGTGATTTGTTCATTCTATTTAACCTTTTATTAGCTGACAAAAGTACAAAGAAACGTTTTCCAATGTTTTCACTGACCAACATAATTGTATTTTGTAAATATTGAACAAATTTTGATTTTGATGGCTGCAACACACCCCAAAAAAGTTGGGACAGAGACAAAATAAAAGTGAAAAGATTATCCAAATTAGATTATCCAACTCTTTTGAAACAGTCCACAATGAGCAGGTGAATTGGTAATAGTTGAGGGTATCGTGTTTGGGTGTAAAAGTGCTTCTCAGTCTTTTTAAGCAAAGATGGGTCATGGCTCATCACTTTGTGCCAAATATCATGAGAGGACATTGATTTATCAGTCCCAAAGGCGAAAGGGACCAACCAGACTTTCACCAGCGACAGGTGCAAAAGCAAACATCTGGGCTGGTATTGAGGTGCATCAGTGCAAACGGTATGGGTAACTTGCATTATTGTGAAGGTACCATTGACATGATGCATGTATTTGGATTGTACAGAGACATAAACTGCATCAAGATGACATCTTTCCTGGGAAGCAAGACAATGCCAGGCCTCAGGTTTCTAGACACTCTGCACCATAGAAGGGATGTGCCTGCCTGTTTACTGCAGTCCAGATATGTCTCTTATGGAAAATGTATGACTCATCATGAAAAGGAGAATCAGGCAACGATGACCACAGACTGTTGAGCGGCTGTCTTGTATCAGACAAGATTGGGCAAATATTCCACTAGCAAAACTCCAACAATTAGTATCCTCAACTCCCAAATGATTAAAAAGTGTAATTAAAAGGAAAGGTGAAGTGACACAGTGGAAAACATGTCTCTGTCCCAACTTTTTTGGGGTGTGCAGCCATCAAAATCAAAATTTGTTCATATTTACAAAATACAATTATGTTCGTCAGTGAAAACATTGGAAAACTTTTCCTTGCCTCAATTTTTTCCTTTAGATTATTTTATAACTGTATTCTTGGCATGTATTGAATGCGTCAATACAAGTGTTTAGTGAAAAATACACGTTGTCCAACTCAAACTATACACAGCAAAAACTCCAGTGTTAAATTAACTCTCCTGGGAGTTTATATGGCTCCAGACTCAGTGTTAAAATATGACTGTTAAATTAACACTCAAGAGTGTTAAAGTTAATGAGCTCATTAAGTGATTAATTGTGTGATGATTGACTAATATTGAAGACACCTGATGTTAACAAGCAGAATCACCAAAGGAGAAAATCTACTTTTTTAAGACACCGTTATGGAGATCAGTGTTTGCTTTAGTTGGGCTCATGGCCCTTAAATCATTAAATTCATTTTTGAATGGCTGTTGTATCTGAATTATAACTGCCAGATGAACAAAGAGAAAAGTTGATCAGGTGTTGTTTGTTATGTTTTGACATAATTTGACCTGAATATCAAATCTCTTTTAGAGGTTATGTCTACCTTGTTGATTACATCAGACCTGTAATTCTACAGCAAATGATTTTCACTATTATCAAAATAATCCAAAATATTTCTTAAAAATTGTTCTGATAAAAAGACTTGGGAGTTCACTGTAATTAGACACACTGACATCAAGAATCAGCCTGTGATTCTCACCAATGGTGACAATAATAAAGCATGTTGCAGTGCATTATGGGTGCCACCAATCAAAACACATTCATGGCTCCCATCATGCATTGCGGTATGAATAAATTATGATCTGAATTGTTTTAGTAATTTCCTTTCCCTAATTGAATATTCTGTGTCACCATTGTTGAGATTCATACACTGATTCTTGATGTCTGTGTGTGCCTAAAAGAAAGATTTTGTTTTATCAGAACAACTCTTAAGAAATCCTTTAGATTATTTAGAAAATTCTGGATCTTTTGCTGTGGAGTCATATTGATGCCGTAAGCAACAGTATACATTTCAGTCAGATATTAGACTCTAAATGAGTTCAGTGATTCAGATCAAATTATGATTATGTCAAAACATATCCAACACCACCTGATAAACGTTTTCTTTGTTCATCTGGCAGTTATAACTCAAATACAACAGAGAAACAAATTTTAAAGTTAACAGTTTAAGGGTCAAGAGCCCAACTAAAGCAAACACTGATCAACATAATGGTGTCTTAAAAAAATCGATTTTCTCCTTTGGTGATTCTGCTTGTTAACATCAGGTGTCTTCAATAATGGTCATCATCACTCAATTAATCACTTAATGAGCTCATTAACTTTAAAACTCTTGAGTGTTAATTTAACACTCATATTTTAACACTGAGTCTGGAGCCATATAAACTCCCAGGAGAGTTAATTTAACTCTGGAGTTTTTGCTGTGTAAAACTGCTTAAATGTAAAGTACAAGCAATGTAACGGATATGTAATAATATTATATAATGACCTGATTTGATCAACCCTTTCTGTCTACAGACAACATCAAAACATGGATCAGGTTTTTCAGAATAACAAGAGAATTTACTGTTTTCACAGTCATTGTTAATTCAGGTAAGTAAATCCTAATGTTTTATATCAGAGGTCAAGCTCATTATTCTGACATTAAAAGTGCTTTATGAAATATTACCGGTTTTGCTCAATAGATCTGGCCAGAATTCAGCCATTAAATTTTACCCCTCCCTCTCTTGTTCTAAAATCCCTTCATCTAACCCTGATTACTCAAAATGATTAAAATACAGACAGTGTTTAGTATCTCAGGATTACTTTTTTTTTTTTTTTTTTTGCTTTTTACAAAGACACGTGTGATTTCTCAGAACATCTATTTCAGTGATATCTGTCAAGTAGAAACATTTTTAGTACAACATGCTTTAGTACAACAGAAACTATAGGTCTAAAATGTGGAATGTTTGAAATATTGTTCATTACAAAATAATAAAATTACACCTTTTTATAGGTAATAATTTACTGCATGTACTGTTGCCATTTTTAAAATATCATGATCAATGATCTTCACAGATTAAGTCAGTATGGCCTCATTGAAGTGTGTTTGTTTGACAAACACTGCTCAGTTCACCGCATCTTTAGATATGTTCTGTTCTTGCTCAGGACATCATTTATCTTGTGTTTGACATTTTAATTTTTATCTATTCCTCTAGTTATTTTTACATATGGCTGGAAGAGAGCACATAATACAATCATCATACCTCGTGTATTATCTGGACTAGGCTTTGGAGTTGTTGTGCTGTGGTGTCTCATCCTGAGTTTAGGTAAGAGTTCCTGTATGATTTGATTCCTAACTTTGTTAAAGCGGCAGGCTAAGTATATATAAGCACATATTTATTAGGTTAATAAGTTCATTACCAATGGTTTTGTTCATATACATTTATTTTTTATTCTACAATTGCCAAAAATGAAAATCAAATACATAAGTGCCAAGTTTTCAACTTTTAGGCCTAACTGTGTGTTAATGTTTGTTTTTTAGTGGACTTCAGAAGGCTATCCAGTCAGGAGCGGCCAAGACGGGTTTCCTCATGCATGCAAACTCTACACAGCAAAAACTCCAGTGTTAAATTAACTCTCCCGGGAGTTTATATGGCTCCAGACTCAGTGTTAAAATATGAGTGTTAAATTAACACTCAAGAGTGTTAAAGTTAATGAGCTCATTAAGTGATTAATTGTGTGATGATTGACTAATATTGAAGACACCTGATGTTAACAAGCAGAATCACCAAAGGAGAAAATCTACTTTTTTAAGACACCGTTATGGAGATCAGTGTTTGCTTTAGTTGGGCTCATGGCCCTTAAATCATTTAATTCAGTTTTTGTTTGGCTGTTGTATCTGAATTATAACTGCCAGATGAACAAAGAGAAAAGTTGACCAGGTGTTGTTTGTTATGTTTTGACTTTATCCTAATTTGACCTGAATATCAAATCTCTATTAGAGAGTTATGTCTACCTTGTTGATTACATAAGACCTGTGACTCTACAGCAAATGATTTTCAGTATTATCAAAATAATCCAAAATATTTCTTAAAAATTGTTCTGATAAAAAGACACTGACATCAAGAATCAGCCTGTGATTCTCAACAATGGTGACAATAATAAAGCATGTTGCAGTGCATTCTGGGTGCCACCAATCAAAACACATTCATGGCTCCCATCATGCATTGCGGTATGAATAAATTATGATCTTAATCGTTTTAGTAATTTCCTTTCCCTAATTGAATATTATGTGTCACCATTGTTGAGATTCATACACTGATTCTTGATGTCTGTGTGTGCCTAAAAGAAAGATTTTGTTTTATCAGAACAACTCTTAAGAAATCCTTTCGATTATTTAGAAAATTCTGGATCTTTCGCTGTAGAATCATATTGACGCCGTAAGCAACAATATACATTTAAGTCAGAGATTAGACTCTAAATGAGTTCAGGGATTCAGATCAAATTATGATTATGTCAAAACATAACCAACACCACCTGATAAACGTTTTCTTTGTTCATCTGACAGTTATAGCTCAGCTACAACAGAGAAACACATTTTAAAGTTAACAGTTTAAGGGTCAAGAGCCCAACTAAAGCAAACACTGATCACCATAATGGTGTCTTAAAAAATCGATTTTCTCCTTTGGTGATTCTGCTTGTTAACATCAGGTGTCTTCAATAATGGTCAATCATCACTCAATTAATCACTTAATGAGCTCATTAACTTTATCACTCTTGAGTGTTAATTTAACACTCATATTTTAACACTGAGTCTGGAGCCATATAAACTCCCAGGAGAGTTAATTTAACTCTGGAGTTTTTGCTGTGTAGGTGAACACATTCTTATTGTTTTACCCTAATATGAGTTATTAGAGTTGCAAAATATTATTAGCTCTAGAAAAAACTTTGCTGATCATGTGCTCTCAATACAGCATTTTACATAGTCCCAAATATAGTTTAATATAGACTGTGTTACTGAGTGTTGATAAAGAACGAAAACGTAAAGGAAGAAAATAATAATCCAGAATTTAAAAACTGTATGACTATATGAACTGTATGAAAACTGTAAAAACAGTTGTGTCTACTGTAATAAGACTTTCCATTTTCATGAGAATAGAAAAAAATACTTGACATGTGACTGAGCCAAACATTAATCCTTACAGACATTTAGTGTGATCAATCATCAGACTTCATTTTCTCTCACTGATACGATTTTGAGATAGACTGTGCTCACATTGTGGTTGGGAAAGCTTTCGCAAAAAAAAAAAAAAGTAGAGAGAGAGAGAGACGTTTTTTTTACTTTTAAACACACTTTAATTCGCAAACCAGTAAGAAAACAAACCAAAAGAAACAAATAAACAATAACAATTCTTATAACCAATTAAATACCAGATTCCCTGATTCACTTAAAGTCACCAAAACCGCTCCAACACCCCATCTCCATTCAAAATAAGAGACATTGTTAGTGTGCCGATAATAGGTATATTCAATGACCATTCTTGACTTCACCAAAGACTTAAAAAGGGGCACCATACGATCCTCTCTTGCATTTTTGCACTGATGTGTCTTAGCTCAATAGATATTGACACTCAATAGATATTGCATACAGGCTCAATAGATATTGCATACAGGAGACCTGAAAGAGGGCACCCTTGCCTTATTCCCCTGGTTACAGAAAAGGGCCTAGTTAGGGAACCATTAAATCTTAACATGCTGTAAATTTCATTATACAACATTTTAATGAGAGAAACAAAATAAGAACCAAAACCAAAAGCTTTCAGGGTCTTAAATAAATATTGATGGTCCACCCTGGCAAACGCCTTTTCTTGGTCTAGTGAAAGACAACCAATATCCAAATTATGCATTTTTGCAACAGTAATAGTATCTCTCAACAAAAAGAGATTGTCAAAAATCAACCTTTTAGGAACACAAAATGTTTGATCTTTATGAATGACTGATGCCATACATTTTTTAAGTCGATTCGTCAATGCTTTAGACAATATCTTAAAATCAGCACAGATCAATGATACCGGACGCCAGTTCTTTAGACACCCAAGATCACCCTTTTTTGGGATTAGTGTTAAAATTGCCCATCGACAACTTAAAGGAAGAACTGTAAGAGATTCAACCAGGCGCTCGGGTGAAGTATATAAAGTCTGTGATAGGTGATCTTGGGGTAGGGAAAAGATCCAACGAAACAAGAAACAGGTCCCAGGCACTCAGTCAGGTTAACAATGAGGAGAAGGTTAAAGTTTAAAAGCCTTTATTAAATATGGCTTAAATCATAATAAAAGTACACGAGCCAACATGTTTCGACACATGGTCTTCTTCAGGGCAGAGTAACACAAGAAATGAGAATGGCAGCAAATTATAAGTTAAGTCCCACCTCTAATCAGAAAGAATTCAATTAGCCTAGTAAGGATTAATACAATCAATTAACCCAATAAAGCAATCAGGTCTAACAGGATAGGGGAAACCAACATAATGAGTATCTAAACAGGCAGGTGACACTCAAACACCAAAAAAAAAAAAAAAAAAAAAACATAATATAGAAAAATATCTCCAAAGCAATCTCCCTCAACGTACATTATCTGGAGAGAAAAATAACTTCCTTTAACTTAAAGGAAGTTATTTTCTTATAAAAAACTCTTCCTTAAATTTAAAGGAAGAGTTCCCTGCTCAATACATTCAAGAAAAACACCATACAGGTCTTGTCCAATTAAATTCCAGAAAGACTTGAAAAACTTTGCTGAAAGTCCATCCAACCCAGGTCATTTCCCAGAACACATCTCCTGAACAGCATGAGAAAGTTCTCCAAATAATAAAGAAGTGTCCAATTCATCATGTTCCTCTTCAGATAGCTTAGATAAATCATATAAAAATGTGTCAGCTACAGCTCCATCACATTTCTCGGAACAGTATAAATCGTCATAAAAGCAAAGAGCAAATGCTTGAATTTCCCGTTGATCAGTTGTAACTCCACCACATGGCACCTTCAATTGATGAAAGCTCTTCTGTTCTCTTGCCTTTTTTTCAAGTCCAAAAAAGAAAACTGTTGGGGCATCCATGTCATTCAGCTGGGCAAACCTGGTCCTTAGAAGGGCTGTTTTTCCTCGTTCCTCTGGGAATATTTTTCCGAGGACACTGTGATAAAACATTAGAAAGTATTTTTTAAAAACATGATACGTTATTGACCAATATTTGGAGCATACACATTAAAAAAGGAAAAATGTGTATCACCCAAGGCAATATCAGCTCTCAAAATCCGACCAGGCATGACCTCAAACATATCTGGTTGACTACTAACAGATGGAGAAAAAAGAATGGCAACACCTGCACTTAGGTTTGTTCCACGACTAACCAAAACATTGCCTTTCCAATCACCAGTCCACTGTGTCTGATTCTGCTGATCTCAATGCGTTTCCTGTAATAAAATCACATCTGCTTTCTTTAAGTGCAAATAATCAAATAAAGCCGCTCTCTTTTCTATATCTCTCTTTTTCCCCGACAACCATTAATATTTAAAGTTCCAATGTTTAAGGTTGTCATGAGAAAAGGAAAATAAAAATAAAACAACATCCCACAATATCACCCTGTTTTCAACACATTTTCAACACAACACATTTTCAGTCTTTTTTTTAACAGCACTCACATGCTTCTTGAGTCTATATCGTTTTGGCAGATCAAGCTCCTCCAATGAAGCTTTTCTCATAACACAAGAATCAACAAAAAGTTGCAAATCAGAGAAATACTGCTCTAATCTTGGTCTTCGCTGATTAAAAGTGCTATCAAGGAAATCGTTAAAGGGATAGTTCAACTAAAAATGTAAATTCCTTCAGTATTTACTCTCCCTCATGTTGTCTTACCTCGTAAGACCTTCGTTCATCTTCGGAACATGAATTAAGATATTTTTGATTAAATCTGAGAGCTGGATCACTCCTCCATACTACACAGCAAAACCTCCAGTGTTAAATTAACACTCTGAGTGTGGACTCATATAAACACTAAAGCAGTGTTAAAGTAACACTGAAGCAGTGTTAAAGTTAATGAGATAATTAAGTGAATTATTGAGTGATTATTGAGCATTATTGAAGACACCTGATGTTAACAAACAGAATCACTGAAGGAGAAAACCGTAATTTTAAGTTACCATTATAGAGATCAGTGTTTGCTTTAGTTGGGATCTTGACCCTTAAATCGTTAACTTTAGATTATGTTTGGCTGCTGTACGTGAGTTATGACAGTCATATGAACATATTGAAAAGGTGATCTGATGGTGGTGGTTGTGTTTTACATAATCATTATATCACAGTCATATGACCTAAATCGCTGTACTCATATATAGGCCAATTTCTCAGTTAGGTTCGCATTAATTGATAATAACAGCACTGTCCTTGTATGGCATCATATTTTTGGCCTTTTCAATTAAACCAAATGATCAAAAAAATAAAACATCAAAAAAAATTATGTTGGCACACACAGACATCAAGAATTAGTGTATGAATCTCAGCAATGGTGACAAACAGATCACCTCTGAACATAAGCTCATTATTTATTCATGCAGCAATGCATGATAGCAGCCATGAATGAGTTTTGATTGGTGGCACCCAGAATGCACTGCAACATGCTTTATAATTGTCACCATTGTTGAGATTCACAGGCTGATTCTTGATGTCTTTGTGTCTAAAGAAACTGAATCAATTAAAAATATATATATTTTGTATTTGAGACGTGTTTAAAAACTTATTTGGATTACTTTGTAATAGTTTAAAACACTATGCTGTACAAGAATAGTCCTGCTATAATTGATAAAGTAAATCTAATTTGGGCTCTCTATGAGTTCAGGTCATATGATTGTTACATAATGATCATGTTTAAACACAACCAACAACATCAGACCACCTTTTCTATTTGTTCATCTGGCTGTTATAACTCACGTACAGCAGCCAAACAAAATCTAAAGTTAATGATTTAAGGGTCAAGAGCCCAACTAAAGCAAACACCGATCTCCATAATGGTGACTTAAAATTACGTTTTTCTCCTTCAGTAATTCTGCTTGTTAACATCAGGTGTCTTCAATAATGCTCAATCATCACTCAATAATTCACTTAATTATCTCATTAACTTTAACACTGCTTCAGTGTTACTTTAACACTGCTTCAGTGTTTATATGAGTCCACACTCAGAGTGTTAATTTAACACTGGGGATTTTGCTGTGTAGTCCATAGGCTTCTAAAGGGATTGAAACTTGTTCCCCGAAAAGTTATTAAAGATATCGTTAAAATAGTCCAAGTGACTACAGTGGCTCAATCTTAAGTTTATCAAACGACGAGAATACTTTTTGTGCGCAAAAAACAAACAAAAATAACGGCTTTATTTCAAGTATTCAGTCCTTCTCTGTGGGCCTTGAGTCCTAAATGATTAAAGAAATATGAAAAAGAGAAACTCACTCAAACACGCCGCCACTAGCACAAACACTCACGCGCTCCTCCCAGTCACTCCGAGAGAGAGTGTGTGTTCCTGTACTGTCAGTATACAGTAGTTGGGATCCTGTAATTCATTCTTCCATTCATGCTTTGCTCTCTTTTTTTTTTTTAGTTCTTTGGGAGATTTTTTCCTTGTCTTTGTTTCAATTGCTCCATTTGACCTCCTCATTAGGACTTCCCTCAATAGGTAACACCTGAATACTGATTCCTTCATAGTTAATTAAAATTATATGCAACATGTAGTTTTAAATTCCACCTGTTTACAGTGTTTTTTGTGTAACAATCCAGTTGATTATAATTCAGCCAATTTCAGCTTGACATAGAACTGCTTGTAGAAGGACGTGCTGAATGAAGTCATTAAGTCATTTCAGTGATTTTAACATTTATGTTTCAGATCTTCTGAGCAATAATATGTATCTTTATTACATTGTTTTATTTTGTTTTTTTCAATGGGAAAATAATAGCCTTATTCTCTTATTTTAGCATTTTATTTAGCGGTATTGGTTTCAACACTGCTTCTCTATATACCAGTTTTATCTCGTCTCCAAGCGAAATTCAAATGTAAGTACATGCTGAAACACATTCTTATCATTGTTGTATTTGTATAGATGTAGAAAGACTAAATCCCATAATAATATTCCTGTATGTGTGAATTTGTGATTTTGAATACTGTATGAATAGAAATGCACTGGTTATATATAAAAATAAATGCTTAATTTATTTGCTAAATTTGCTAATTTAAAGTCAGCATGAAACAGGAGTTGCTGTGACCCTGTACTGTATTTTGACATTTTTTTTTAGTGAAACGGCTATCTAATTAAAAAAAAAAAAACTGAGACTTGATTTTATCCATTGGTTGTTGATATTGTGAAGAGTAAGCGGTGTGTAACTGACTTGAGGTATATCTGATAGTGAGTGGCTTAACTGCTCATAGCCTTGCATAGATCATAGATGTGAATCCTATCATGAGAAGATGAAGTTATGACATTTTTCCTTAAAGGGACATTGTGTAGTAATTTCTCCAATCTAGCGGTGAAATTGTATTTTGCATTCAAACGAATTGTGCTCTCCAGCGCCTCGCTTTTTCAAATGCGTGTTGCATCTACGGTAGCTGTTATGTACCAAAAAGCTATGACATGATGTCTTCTAATAGCACTTCATCGGGTTTTGTAATCTCCCGTCACGTTTCCTTTTACGTTCAATTTTGTACTTTTTTGGCGACAAGGATTTCTTCTCCTGTGGCTCGGCATATGTATGGTCCGCCATTAAAAATAACAGTGGATTATGCAGCCTTTTAAAGTTGCCGGGGCCGTGACAAGCGCCTCTCACTGCTCTACTCCTCCGTTTCTGCTGCTTTCAGTTACGTGACGCTGGCTCTGAATGAAAACGTGTTGGTCTAAAACTTTTTGACCCTCTCTGCTATTATAGTTTTTCAAGATGGCGGAACGACATGGAAGCCTCCGTGGACCTACCCGTCACATGTATATAAAGATAATAAATTCTTCATTTACGAGGATAAGTCAGATAATTGGCTAAGGTATTTGTACACCATTGAGGACATATTTATGAATACAAATATTGATTTTAGATAATAAAATACCTAAAAAAAGACACATTGTCCCTTTAAGATTCCAAGGTTAAAAAACAAAGCAAAGAAACACACAGATGAATTGTTCACAATAAGACCAATAACATTAATAAAGAACATAAATAGTGTCAATTTTGATTTCATGTCGACTCTTCTCAATTGATCCTTGTCAGATTTGAGATCAGTTCTTGTGACCTGTGAAAGTTTATGAATTCAGAAGGTGATCTTTTCATTCACAGGTCTCCACAGAAGATGGATAACATCATTGTGGATGATAACAATACCACTCCTGGATATCGCCATTGTGATTTATATTCATCTAATCATATTGAAAAGGGAGAAAGGTACAATACTTTATTATATTTTGGTAACACTTTACAATAAGGTTCATTAGTTAACTACCTTAGTTAACATGAACTAGGAACAATAATTCTTCAGCATTTATTAATTTTAGTTCATATGAATTTTAACATCTATTAATACGTTATTAAATCAAAGGTTGTATTTGTTAACATTAGTTAATGCACTGTGAACTAACATGAACTAGCAATGAACAGCTGTATTTTTATTAACTAATATTAACACAGATTAATAAATACTGTAACAAATGTATTGCTCACTGTTAGTTCATGTTAGTAAATCCATTAAGAACCTTATTGTAAAGTGTTACCTTTTATTTTTTAGTCATTTCATTTTTCATCTAGAAAAAAAAAACACTTTCTTAAAGTAGTTTTGTAAGTAGATTTGTTGTGGGAAATCACAAATGTCTACTTTATGCAAGGATAAATATTTTCTGCAAAACTTCTATGCAAGGACAAATAAAGGTTTACATTTAGAATACACTAAAAAAATAGTTTTGCAAGCGATTTGCTGATCAGAAGTGCTTTATTTAATCAACAGATAACTTGGGATGGACCAGCGTCATTTTATTTATTGAAGTTCTGAAGATAATAGTGGTCTTTGAAGACTATGTGACAGGTATTATCCTTACTGACTTACAATGCTAAGTGTCCTTTATTACCCCACACATTGTTTATAAAAGAGCATACAAATATGGTGCTAAGAAGTAGAAATTACATTACTGTGATGTTTATGTTTTATATATGCAAATTAGCAAATTAAAGCATTAAACAGGCTGTTTGTATGTAAAATGTATAAATAATTATTTATATTATTATACGGTAAATTAATAAGTTATACAAAGCCGATATACCCTTTAGACTTTGCGCTTGCTAAACTGCACATTGTTTTCATTTCTTAATGATCACTTCATTGGTCACAATTGCTGCTTTTGTAATGAGACTGAACTATGATTCTGAAAGTAATCAGATTCCTTCATTTATTTTCACATTTTGTTGTTGCAGACTTATGCTAAATAACTTTAATTTGTTCCACAATCAACACTCCAAATACCATAACGAAAAAGCAAGAACCGTATTTGTGATTCATTTGTGAAAAATTATTCAAAAGAAATAACTGAAATATCACATTGACACAGGGTTAGATGTACTAACAGCTTACGCCAGTGCAAACCCTCTTTTTGCATTAAAGAGCCACTGTCAGGATTTACTGAAGTCACACAGTGAAAAATTAGCACTGAAAAGGTGTGGACAGGGTTAGTTGGACAGTTATGGACAGTTATATTTGCTGCTGCAGTTTTACTTTCAGACTTAACAGAGCGTGTGAAAGAAGGGAGAGAATTTCCTCGTGTGTTCATTTATTTGTAATGCCAGAGGATGTTATCCGAACATATCATTTGCCAAACCATATTACTTTTAATTAACTGAGATCAAGAAACCAGCCATCTCTACAACATTCACTGATCTGAGCTTAATGGCAAAGTGGCTGTACAGAAACCTCTCCTCAGTGAATAACACATGAAAGCCTGCTTAAACTGTGAGAAACAGGATTCACTGGTGTGATGAACCTCAATTCCAAGAGTCATGTCAGGAATAAACCAGGAACTGTTCATCATCTGGACAACATCATCCCAACGCCGAGGTTTCATCATTCCAGTTCATCATGCAGTGAAGCTGTTTCTACTGTAATCGACAGGGACTAGAGAACTGGTTAGGGTAGAAGGAAAGCTGAAAAGCAAAAAAAAAAAATGATTTCCTAATAAAAAGCTGATCCAAATAACAAATTAGACTGGGCCATATGTTCAGTTTCTAATGACAAGCTTTACATAAATCCATACATGCAAAGCTTATCTTATCATATTCCAAAAGACCCGAGGCTGTAATCACTCACTACTAAGTGTGCTTCACCTCAGCGCTGAATACTAATGCCAATGGGACAGTTCAGTTTTTGGTTCTTTTTAATAATTTGCTAAGTAATTACATGTCATTATTAGGTATGGAATGTAGAAAAAAAATTAATGTGAAAAAACGTAAAACTTTTTTATAACTATTTACAAGAGAAAAAAATGAATAATTAGGGAGAATCAATCAATAATTAATAATTTACTGATTTTGAAATCTGAAAACATCATTAATATTGAATAATCAGTAACTGCCCAACACTGGGTACAATATTCTGTCCCTTTACTAGACCTTTACTTTACTAGACTTTGATTGATTGATTGATTGATTGATTGATTGATTGATTGATTGATTGATTGATTGATTTGTAGGCCATTCAGTAAATTAGTCAATAAAAACATGTTGTCACTGTATTTTGCTTTTACTAGAACAGATATTATGATCCCAGGATAAATCCATATTCTCTTCTCATTCTTTTGGCTTTTGAATCAGATTTCAGTTTTGTTTTAACACAGAGGAAGAGCATTCAGGAAACCAGAGACGACAACAACAGACTGAGACGAGCCAACAAGGATCAAATACTTGTAAGTACTCACTGCTGAATCTTAATATGAATCCTAATTAAAAATGAAATCTGAATCTGAATATATTATATGAATATATATATATATATATATATCTCAACGGTATTGTATTTATGCTCTATAATATTGCATTGACGAGATCAGTTTAATTAATGCAACTATTTGATTGTGTGTGTGTGTGTGTGTGTGTGTGTGTGTGTGTGTGTGTGTGTGTGTGTGTGTGTGTGTGTTTATAGTGCATCTCTGTAATGATATCATGTACATGTTTGGAGCAGTTGGTCTTGTTTTGTTGAACTCTGTTACACTGACAGCAGAACTGATCCTGAAAGCACGTGAGTACATATCTAAAATATTATATTACATTATAGAAATCTTTTAACATCACAGTTTTATCTAATTATACATACAAAAAAAAAAAAAAAAAATCATGCTGAAAATGAACCGAACACAGCAGGGTTACATTATACAACTACTAAAATGTGCTTTACCGTTTTGCTTTCAAATGTCCCGTGCATCTTCATTTCTCAAATGTTATTTTATAATCTGAATTCTTAGGAAACGGTGAGCGAGTCTTGAAGGATCTGAGAGTCATCGTCTTCCCCTCCGAATGTGTTTTTGCCTTGTATTGGCTAATTTTACTGATGTATACTCACTGTAAGTATATTTAAAAAAAAATAAAAATAATTATTATTAGGGGTTCAAGTGTGTAGCACTGAAACTCAATTGTAATTGCTAAAATTTCCAAGGATCAGCATTCTCTCCTAAAAGTGATCAGGCAGAAACTTTGAGGGATGCTAGTTCTTACAGCGTCTACAACGTCACCAAGGCTCGGCCCGATCGGCCTGATGGTGGCGCTACAGTGATCAAAAGTAGCATACGTTGTTGTGGTTTTCGTTAAACTTTGATTAGCATTAACGACACATACACGAAGGAGTTAGCACGCTCAACATCTTTACTAGCGTCCGCAGACGGTCATACCAACTACACAAACTGTATAGGGGTGTACTAGTGAGAACCATTCACTGCATACTGTATACTGTATACTGCATACGTACGTAATGGCTCATAACTCCAAACTACTCGTCGCAGAATCAAGTGTATTATATCCTTGACTCAAGACGAACAAAACACACTAATTTTGCATATACACAAATCCGCCGCGAACTCTATGGGCGCCGCCATCTTGCCTGCCGCCATTACTGCGTGCCTGCGAAGTGCACTTACCGGTGCCCTCTGATGACGTTTAAATGAAATCGGATACTGCTCATGAAAGAAAATGTCTGGTGAAAGGAAACATTGGGTAGATGATTTCAGGTAGTGGCCAAAAGTTACAGATAAAGGTAATTTATTGACAACATAATGTATTAATGTAAAAATGCGTCAGACAAATGTAATGTCATTAAGACGTGTATTAATTGATGACAACAATAAAACCGAACGCTGTCATTACTAGCTGTGTTGCTAATATGTTCACAAGCTCCACAAGTTGCAAATAACTCAGTGTTTCTCCTACCATTGTTTTGGGGGGGGGGGGGGGGGGGGGGGGGGGGGGGGGGTAAATACAAATCATACATGTTCTGTGTGAATGAATGATGCAGTCGACGCGCAGTTTCATTTAACACACACACGCCCGCTTAAGCATGTGTGACGCTCGAGCTGTTTATTTGCCTATAAGAGGACACGACTTCACGAACTTCCTCTCCAGACTCTAAATCAGCTCTTAAAGTCACTTTGTGAGCATTTAACCGCTTCATTTGAGAAAAACTATCGTCATGTAACACCAGGAAGGCAGGAACTCTGTGTAATCCGTATGACCGTAAGTTAAACATGGGCAGTCAATGTGCAACAAAGGTTCGTGAATTTCACAAACGGTTTTATTCCAGGCCTGTAGTTTTGTGCTGTTCACGCTCTTCCCGGCATCACTGGATCAGCATACGTACTAAAAAATTTGTAAATTCGTACAGCTAACATCTGCTACAGCCGCCTACGGGACCAACACGCTACTTCCTTTAGCAGTAAGGCACGCAGTAATGGCGGCGCTGCTTTACTTCCGTGTTTCGCCGGATTTGTGTGTAGTGTGGGAACTGAAGATCGGATTTATATTCATTTTGCGGAGACACATTTATGTGGCCAAGTGTAAATGGAACCATTTTAACAAATTGGATCGCTTTCCAGTCAGTAAAAATGCATGAATTGGTGTAAATAGGCCTTTGTGAGTTAAGATTTTTTTTATTAATCTAAAGAAACCTTTTCCACTAAAGAACCTTTAATACAATGGAAAGATTCCATGGATGTTAAAGTTTCTTCACTGAAACATCAATGGCAGTAAATAACCTGTATTTTTAAGACTGTAGCCCAATATGACAGTGAACGGGTCTGATGGGTCACTGGTTTATTTGTCAGTATCCATAATCCTGATTTGTGACAGATGCAAACAGTTATTGAAATGAAGGAGGTTCAATCCTGGTAAAATCAGACAAGCATTCACCAACTCCTTACAGAGACTGAGATTTACTTGCTGCGATTCTGATTTTCCCTTAATTATTAACATTTTAAACAACTTTATCTCCTGTCACACAGGGATGGTTCAGATTTGCATTCAATATAGCTCTCATGTAGGCCTATGTATGTATGTACAGTACATTCAACTGTATATATCAATGTTAAACCTGTAATTGTGTTTTCTAATACAGATTTACACAGAATCACAGGAACACACATGAACGACACAGCCGTGAACTCAGGGTAACACAATAATTATGTGTGAAATAAACTGATCTGCAAGGTTTGACATCTTCACAGTTCATATAGTAGTTGCTAAATAACTATGTCTTGTTTTAAACACAGAACAACAGAGACTAATGAACTGGAGAATCTGTCAGCTCCTGATTCACAGACACAGTGATTGAGACACAGACTCTTCCACATTTCTCCTGCACTCTGATCCTCTATCCGTCTGTAAAAGAGGAGTTCCTCTGGAGGAAAAACCTACTAAATTAGACTGAAGACTTCAAAATGTGTTGCATTCTGTTGCAAATTGATTGGATCATTTTATATTGGTTGTCAGATAATTTCAAAAGTAAATCATGCTATGTTTGTGCTTTTTTGTGCGTTTATTTCATAAACAGTAAGATTTCTGTACAGCTCTTGTAGCGGGTTCTAAAAAAAAAGTGAATTCATTCATCTGAGTATTTATTAGTTAAATATGTGGGAGTTGAACATGCTTTGTAAATGTTTATGTGGCTGTTGCATCAGTGATCAGGAATCATGTTTAATGGACAGGCTGTTACTTTTTACTTTCGATGACTCAGAGACTATTTTTCCAACTGAAAAAAATCCAGTCTGGTAAATCCACAATTATTTATTGTAATGGTGACTATAATAATGTATAAAAACTCTTTGTCCCAAAATGTAAAATTATCCCTGTTTTGTAAAAAAAAAAAAAAATCCTTAATTTGCTGCTGTTTTGTAGATGAAATAAGCCATAATTTTCTGCCACAATAATTGACAATGAAAAAAAATAAAATTACATAACTAATTCAACCAGTTCTCAAGTCAACAGTGCATTAACCCGATAGCAGAAGTTCCCGGAGCAGAACTACACAACTCTTAAACTGAGAAAAGCTGCCGTGCTGAAGTCGGTGACTAGAGGTCGATGTTCACCAGATGTTGAACGTGCGCATTTTTTCAGACCAAAAAGTTTGCAGGTTATGCAAAATGCAGAAATGCACAATGTAGAAATTACGCTTTTAATGAGTAAAAAGTGCATTAAAAGTTAAACAATAGGCTGCAAAGGCCTTGAAAATGGAAAGAAATAGAAATTGCATGACAATTCGGAAATAAGCCAAGTTTTATTATATTTCCCCACAAAGATTAATGTTTTGTCGTAAATCCCACTTTGAGAAGACTGTGGGACACGAGCAGGACAGAGCATCTTGTGTCTTGTATCTATATTTTGTCCTGATGTTAATTGAAACTGGTTGTAAATGGTCAGAAAAAGAGAATTTTATCTCCCGCATGAGCAAGAAATGTAAGCTATATTTGATAAAGTTGATGTGCTTTACCTAGTTAGGTTCATAATGCTTTCTGTTGTCTTGGAAGGTAAAATAGTATCTGATGTGTTTTTCTCCTTTGCCAAATTAAAAGATGTGAATTTAGGGAAAAGTGAACGAGAGGTTTATAATCCCGAGATGATTTATGATTCCATGTCCAGAGGAATAACTCATGGAATGGGCAATTGTTAAATTCATGGAAAATTGCAAAACATTATACAAAGCCGAAATATGGCTTAATTCTACTTTATGGGCTTGTTTCCAAATTCTCATTCGGCACTAATCCAAATGTTTCCATGGTCGCGATGTTACATTTGGTTCAAATTAGAACGAGCACTAAAGTAACATTTCATACCATATGTTTGGTCAACAGAGACACCATCACTTTATGTAATTAATATTCATTAGACAAGACGGTTGGATTGTCAACACACTATCTTGACCAAAAAAAAAAAAAAAAATCTCTTTCTGTCGAAGGAAATAGCATCACAACATTTATTTCCATCAAGATCTTGTATTGTCAATGCAAGAGTCGATCACTCTGTTAAGTCTCCTCCAGCACATCCCAAAGACTCTCAATGAGTTTAAGATCTGGACTCAGAGGAACTGATTCATGTGTGAAAATGATTCTTCATGCTCCTCTCAACCATTCTTTCACAGTTTGAGTCTGATGAATCTTGATATTGTCCTCCAGGAATATGGCCATGATGTGTCTTTCTACATGGTTGTTTAAGAAATGAAAAGCTACACACTCCATCAATTAGGGTTAGAAGAACTGTTGCCAAACATGTAACAAGATAGAAAGATAATAATCACTGCAATAACGATCCAGTCATACCCCCGGTTTCACAGACACCTTAAACTATAGTCTCAGACTAAAATGCATGTTTGAGCTGTTTTAACTGAAAGCAACTTGCACTGACATTTCTTAAAGTATGTCAATGCGATTGTTCTGTCTCAAGATGCACATCAGCAATGCTTACGTGTTTTTCTAAGGCACGTTTATAAAAGCTACTTAAATGGCCTAATTGAATTTAGGCCTAATCCTGGCTTAATCTAAACCCTGTCTGTGAAACCAGGCCTCAGACTCTTAAACATTTGCCTATTTAAACAAGTGCTTATAAAGGAATAAAGCGTTGAAACTCCTGTTCAGCTGTTTTTAGTCTGATTGATTCCTCAGACTCTTGCAGATTAGACAATGACTTGTCAAGGTGTCTTGATGACACTTAAACACTTTAAAATAAAGAATTAAACATTTTCGTGCACAAGGTTACTACCGAAATCTCATAAACATGTAATGAGATGTCTAAGATTTGTTTTGCAGTCGTTCACACTGTTCAACTCTAGTGAAGAATTACAGGTCAAAAATGGAAATGCACTTTTATAGCTTACTTTGTTTACTTTCATTCAAAGACAATCTGTATTTCTGACTCAAGATGACAGCTTTTTCTCATGTCCTTTTGATCTGAGTGAAGCTCATCCAAACTCCTGAAGCCGTCAGTCCTAAACAGACTCATGTGTGCGGTCTCTACCACCAGCGGTAGTGTGCGTACGCCCGGTTGGCTTCGGCCATCTTGTGAAGGTCGTGTTTGCGCTTCACCACATTTCCCTCATTAGTGAAGGCAGCCAGCAGCTCCTGCGAGAGTTTCTCGTACATGTGTGTGCGACGGTGCTTGTTGTCTCTGCATTCTGTGATCAACCACTTCATGGCCAGAAAACGCCGGCGATTATCCGTGAGTGGGACGGGAACCTGCGAGACCAATAACTGAGAGTGAGATTCAGTATTTGATCTGCTTTTACTGAGTTTTGATGCGATTCCTAGAGTTTGACAACATTGTACACTGTATGGAAAAGATCAGAATGGACTTTCTGCTTAACATCTGCTTTTGTGTTTCACCGAAGAAAGAAAGTCATTCAGGTTTGGAACAACATGAGGACGAGTAAATGATGATAGTTTTCACCTCTTGGATGAATTATCCCTTTACAATTATTCATAAACTTCTATTCAGAGAACTCAAAAATATAGCATTAAATCCATGTACTATAAATTACTCTTAAAAAAAGGCTACATATTTCAGTTTTCAAATATGTTTAAGACAAATATTGTCGAAAACATGTTGTACATTCTATTCATCACAACTTTGTGCATTTCTGTTGCCCTCATTTTTGTTATATAAATACAATTAAATATTCAGTCACATTTCTCAAGATCATTTTATCAATGTTGCTCATTTAAAAAGCTATTAGTGAAACCTAATTCTGAATTTGAACTGAGAATTGTAGATCTACAACAGCTGGGGCCTCATGTATAAAACTTTAAGTAGATTTAATCCTAAAAGCACGTGTACGCCAGAAGACCAGAACGTGCACAATATTCCATATATGGCACTTACAAAGTCTAGTTTTACAGAGCAAAACGTCAACGACATTATATAAGTTCCATATGTATATTTCCATCCATGTGATACCATGTTTAAAGATACAAGACATTAGGAATATATGACTATAAATGCTATTTGTGCCATCAGATTATATTTCTAACTATCATTCAGTGTCCTTGTCTTGTTTAAGACTAAATACTATATCAAAAAGTTAAATTGATTAAATAAAATCCTACTTTTCAGTGAAGAGTTATTCTCATTCTTTTCCACTGGCCAAACAGTATTTTTAATTGTTTTGTTTTTTTCAAATTAATGCAATTTTGCCTATAAAGCTAACATATATTTTAAGATGTTTATACAGTATATTTTTAATGGAAACAGATACTCCTCATTACTTTTTTGCAGTGTAAATACTATTATCTGACTGACCGCATCACTGACAAAACATTTTTTTTTAAATGCTAATCTTACCCTTTTCTTCCAATTTTATCCTTCAAATACAGTGGTATTTTTCATAATGTTGTGCAGATGACAGGTGGAGTTATCATTATACTACTGTCTGCTTTAACATGACATGAACAGCAGAGTTTGTACAGTACTGTGTCATCGGACCTTTCAAACCGGCCAATGGACAGTTCGACCACTGAACAAATCCAGCATATAATATCAGAGCCGCATCATTGATTATCAATCTCGCAAGACACATTTTCTCAGAAAACAGAGTTCTGCCATTTAGTTTAAGGAGGAATTATCATGCACCCACAACACTCCTCGCTGTCATTAAAACACTATAACTTAGCTTGTGTTAAAATATTTAAATTCAATTAATTTGTTTTGGATAACTTCTGGATATTGACTATGTAATTTGAGTGGAATATTTAATGTGTATATCAAAATGAAAACGGAGTTTAAAATCATTCAGTTTACTTCATTACTTCGCTCCAGTAAAAGAGTGTGTTCGCAAGGTCGAAAAAGTGTCCGTACGGTGCGCACATATTTACGCTGTTTACTGTTTATAAATCCCGATATGTGCGTGAAACACACATTTCAATGCAATTTTTATGGATAAGCAACATTTTCATACATCATGCCCCTGGTCATATCATCTCACAGTCGTAAAGTAAATATTCAAGGCTGATCACTGACCTGGTAAAACTTCCCTCCTTTCTGAACACTGGCCAGACCGATGATGGGTTTGCAGTTCTCCAGAGCCTGATGGAAGATGGCGTACGGATTACACTCCACCTCTTCTCTCTTCGCTGCGGGAGATTTGTGGTATTTCTCCACCTGTCTTCTCTTTATGGACTCCAGCGTCTGAACGGCCACAGAACATCCAAGCACAAATTATGTCAACACTCATTTCAGGAAGTGTACATGATATTTTACAAGTGTATAGAGTCAAACCTGTGTCATGATTCCTCTAGCAAGGATTTTGTTGCCATCTTGCATCATCATGTTGATGAACTTGCTGTTGGAGGAAAACAGAAAATCAACGTTATGAAGAATACACACAGTAGGGTCCAAAAATATGAAAGCTGGTTATCGCTGCGACTTTTTATTCTGTGGTAACAAGCCATACAAATGTATTGGAACCACAAATTAGCTTTTTTTTTTTATTTTCTTTTTTTTTACAACAAAATTAAAATAATATCAGAATAACTTGAGTGAACAATCTGCATGACTTTACTTAAAATTACTTAAGATTTCAATGGTGGCCTCAGACTTTTGGATCTCACTGTGTTTATATAGCAGGTCTTAAAGCTATAGTAACATTTAAAGTTGTTTGTTAAGCTCTTTTAGTTTGTACCTTATCAAAGGGTCGCTGAAAGCAGAGCTGGTTTCGCTCGACAGCGCTGCTTTTATCGGACTCACTGTTTTCAGTTCCTGCAGCTCTTTTTCTTCAGGACTGAGCTCTGACTCTGGAACAGCATCTTTACTGGGATCAGGATCCAGATAGTATGGATTATACCGACTCCACCTCACGAAACACACACTGAGAAAACATAATATCAGCCGATAAATCTTTATTACGCAGAGAAAAATCAGTAAGTTACAAACAGCAGCGTTTGTTTAGAAACAGATTTAAGCACATGGTTGAGTTTGCGAAGAACAGCGTGAAATCAACGATGAATCATACAAAGTATAAATTACAGAGCAACGTTGATGTGATTTAGACCTCATTTCAGATATTCCTGGTACAAATAAGTAAAGAAAACTAGTAAAATGTACCTCGGTGTCCAAGGTTTCAGTAAGTATCTGACGGAGGCTGCCATCTTCAGAACGGTTTGTCTCAGATCAGTTTGAGCAACACAAATCTGAACTTCACAGTTAGAGGAGAAATACAAACACAGATCTCAGATCAGCGGATCAACTCAGTCTGACGCGACCGTGAAAGGACCTCAAATGGAGAACGCGACCTAAGATATTGCCTGAGTAAAATACTACAAAATATGTGTTTTAAAATTCTAGCAAAAGTCTAGCATTCTTATCTTTATAGTACTTATATAAGCTGATTTTTTTCCCGCTCAGGGTGTAAATAATAATTATTTACACAAAATAGACTGAATATAGGCACCTTAGTAAGTTTCCTGTCGGCTAAATGTGTTTGTGCTGCCCCCAAGCGTCGCAGATAAATCAATAAAATAAAGCAATCATTTGCACACGGTTCAAATCTCAATGATGTTTAATTTTGTCTAGTATTTAAAAAAAAAACATTACATGATTTTTTTTGATGAAGACATTGATATAGCTCTTGCTTGTAAAAAAAAAAAGTCACTTTAAAGCATCTGCTGCTATTTTAGCAAAACATACAATAGGCTACCAAACTGTTGAATTTGTTTCTTCATTAAACAAACTACAACAAAAACTGATTAGAATGCTACAAATATTAAGCTCCAAGCAGTTAATTATGCATATCATTTATTATTTTCTTCACGAAGTAGGCCTACAGCAAAATGTGATTACTTTCACCTTGCAGTGCAATGCTCACTGGTAAATTTACATTTAGTCATTTAGCAGATGCCTTCATCCAAAGCGACTTACAAATGAGGAGTACAGCAAGCGAGTCATCATGAAGAGGCAAACAACTCAAGAATTGCTCAAAATCTAAAGTTCAGACATTGCTTAGTATAAGCCAGAAGAGAGGAATTAAGGGAAAAGGAAATTATTTTTATTTTTTTAAGAAGTTAAGTGCTCATAAGAGATGAGTTTTCAGCTGTCTTTTGAATATAGTCAGGGATTCTGGGAAGATCATTCATTCCACCAGCAGGGAGCCGTGAATGAGAATGTTCCAGAATCTGGAGAGTGATTGTTTTGTGCCTCTGTGTTATGGTACCACGAGCCGTCGCTCATTGACCGATCGTAGCTGGTCGGGATGTAGATTCGTGAGTGTGAGTGAAAGTAGAAGGGAGCTGAGCCAGTGGTCGATCTGTAAGCAAGCGCCAAAGCCTTGAACTTGATGCGAGCAGCGAGTGGAAGCCAGTGCAGTGAGATGAACAGAGGAGTGACGTGGGCCCTTTTGGGCTCGTTGAAGACAAGGCGGGCTGCAGCATTCTGGATCATTTGTAGAGGTTTAGTTACACATGATGGAAGTCCAGCCAGAAGAGCATTGCAGTAATCAAGTCTAGAAATAACCAGGGCCTGGACAAGAAGTTGTGTTGCATGCTCAGTTAGGAAAGGCCTGATCTTCCTGATGTTGTGCATTGCAAACCTGCATGATCGAGCGGTCTTTGTAATGTGGTCTGTGAAGGACAGCTGGTCATCAAAGATTACTCCAAGATTTCTGACCGATCTTGATGCGGTGATTGATGATGAATCTAGCTGGATAGTGAAGTCGTGCTGTAGAGACGGGTCGGCAGAGAAGACGAGGAGCTCGGTCTTTGCCAGGTTAAGCTGCAGGTGATTTTGTGGCTCTTTAATGTGTGTGACAGATCGCTGTAACGCCTCAGATCAAGCGGCACGTGAACTGATCATCTCTTCCTCTTTACTACTAGTAATAGCACCAAATAAACATGAGTGATCACCAGAGAGGGTATTGAATATCATCTCATGTAATCGCTCTATCAGTGTTTCAACTGAAGAAAGACGTCAATAAAACAGCTTGTAAACAATGTACACATAACGTTACATTTACTTAAAGGGATACTCCACCGTGTTTTCATATTAAACTATGTTATTCCCTTAACAAAGACGAGTTGATACATACCTCTCTCGTCTCAAAGTTTCGTCTTGCGGCGAAACTTTGTTAGCACTTAGCTTAGCCCAGTTCATTCAATATGGGCCAAGCAGAGAAGCGACCAAACACCTCCACGTTTTCCCTATTTAAATACAGTTACTTGAGTAGTGTAACTCGACCTAGGACGGTGACACAAAATAAAACGTTGCGCTTTTCTAAGCGTGTAAAATGGATAACTATATTGTATGGCGGAATACCATAGCAAGTGCTTGGGAGCACTTCGACTTGGCACAGTAATATCATCACTCGTGAAAAATCCTCTCACCGGCCGAGTGATGATATTACTGTGCCAAGTCGAAGTGACTTGCGAATATTTAAATTCAAAAGATTTCACACACATTTTCATTATTACAAATTCAGTAATCCATATTCACCTTTCAGATTTCACTTTCAAAATATTCATTCTGTTTAAAAATACAACCTATAATATTCGACAGGCAATTTTCTGTCCATTTTATTTCGCTTTACAAATTGGCTCCACAAGTTCAGTGGTTCAAATTCGACAGAAAATTCAACATTTGATATCCGGGAACAGCAGGAATATCAATAGATTGCCGATTAATAATCCGATTGATTATCAGGGCCAGTATATGGAAAAGCTGATAATGCTGTGTTTACATTTAAGTCTTCACTGTTTTGTACATGTAAGCAGCTTTCTCTACCGTGAATGAGATTATAATGTTATTCCCCGATGCTGGTGTACAGATCAAACGTTAAATCTGAGTTAGACATATATGTAATATATGTCTGCTTAATATACTTAAATGTATACACAGCTTTTGTGTCTTTATCAGCTTTTCCATATATATATTGGCCCTGATAATCATCACAAATACTTACCGCTTGCTCCATTTCTGTAAATCCGTTTTTATGCATTAAAGCAGGGGTGTCCAAACTCGGTCCTGGAGGGCCACTGTCCTGCAGAGTTTAGTTCCAACTTGCCTCAACACACCTGCTTGTAAGTTTTTAGCATGCCTAATGACCTTCAACAGCTAATCAAGACCTTGATTAGCTGTTTCAGGTGTGTTTAATTGGGGTTGGAGCTAAACTCTGCAGGACAGTGGCCCTCCAGGACCGAGTTTGGACACCCCTGCATTAAAGGGACTATAAGTAACTTTTTAGGTAATTTATAATCTAAAATCAATATTTTTATTCATAAATATGTCCCCAATGGTGTACAAATACCTCTGCCAATTATCTGATTTATCCTCGTAAACTAATAATTTATTATATTTATATACATTGGACGGGTAAGTCCACTGAGTCTTCCATGTAGTTCCGCCATCTTGAAAAACTATAATAGCAGAGAGGGACAAAAAGTACGCCAACGCGTTTCCACAACGTGTTTTCGTTCAGAGCCAGCGTGACGTAACTGAAAGCAGCAGAAACAGAGGAGCAGAGCAGTGAGAGGCGCTTGTCACATTTATTTTTAATGGCAGACCATACCTATGCCGAGCCACTGGATAAGAAATCCTCTTCGCCAAAGCAGACCAAAAATGATCGTAAAAGGAAGTACAAAAAACACGAGTGAATGTCGGGTTTGCTTTTTCCCGGTGGAAAGAGCTAATGCAGGAGAAAGAATTCAAAAGAGACGCTGAAGTTGCCTGCTTTCTCCTCGACAGGTAAAACAATGTTACAGTCTTAATTACAAGTTTTTTTTAAAATTGCTTGGTTGTTTACTTTATTATATAGACAGAAGAACATTTACAGTTAAAAGTTAAACAGGCTCTCAGGGCTCTCAAGTCTCACGCATTGGGCGTGAGACACACGCATTTCAACCCGTTCACACGCTCACACGCCACACCTTGTATTTCTCACGCTGAGGAGTAAGGGAACTTGTCCCGCTATACAATTAATGGACGAGGCGCAGGCAAACGGAGGGAAGTTCTCTGCCGAGTTCATAGCATCTGTCTCGAGTTATACAGAGTTAAATGCTAGCTACCAGCCAATCAGAAATTAGAATTAGTTGTTTCCGGGTAAATTATGTGTTCCCGCTGCAAGCACGTTCGTTACTAGACAACACGCGCACACACGGAGTGGAAGTTGAAAGAGCACGATCTGATGAATGCGGTTTGCGGACATCTTCTTTTTTTTTTTTTTATTTTTTTTAGCATTTTGATTTTACGATTCCTGGACGAAATCTCTTGCCTGTGATCAAAGACAGTGAGAGCTGATGTTGAGGAGTATAGCCAAATTCGTGCTAAATTATTTTTGATGAATTCAAAAACTCTCCAACTGCTTTTAAAGGGGTCATCGGATGCAAAATACACTTTTATATGGTATTTGCAAATAAATGTGTCTTTGCAGTGTGTGGACACAATCAACATGCAATGAAAAAAATCCATTCACTTTTTTTTAATCCTCAAAAAGCCCAAAAGTTGTTGCTCATTATCATTTAAAGAGACATGCACCGAAACGGGTCAATGTGAACATCGCTGTTTTTCAAGAGGTAAAAAGGGTGTTGTTTTACACAACCATTGAGAAATTTTAACCAAAGTATGTTACAAACTTTACATGAAGACCCAAAAGAATCATACCAACTTGTGGAAAATGGGCATCCGATGACCCCTGTAAAGGTGACCGGTTTGAGTCTTGACATACATGCTCAGGGCAAGTTGTTATGACACAATGTTATGTACATTGAGCACTGATGTTCAGTTGGCTTGTTTGGGGTAAAATTTATTTTTATATTTCAATAAATTTGTATTTTTTTAAATATAACTATTTATTTTATTTGGATGAATTTGTCTTTTTATCAGATTTAACAATTGTTATAATTTCCATTTGTGCTGGTCAATTATGCACAATAGGCAAAATTGAACGGCTAGCAAAAATTGAAACGAATTTGGTTGGGTCGAGGGACCGCTGCTGCTAATATTTGGGTGGCTCCTCCCCTAAATCTCACTCTAAACTTTTGATAAACTTGAGAGCCCTGGGCTCTTTGATGAATAGCAGCCATTGAGTAAAGTAGAGAAGGCGCTAAAAAAAGTTTGTAAGTTTACTTTTGTAAGCTAGAAATTCGATACAAATATATTTTAATAGAGCATATGATTGTTCTTGCATTGTTTGCATAGCTAAGTCTACTTCAATTTTTATGTTATCTGATATTTTCTGTTATTTATCATTTATACTGTGACCTCACATTGAATAATACAGACGCATAAATTCTGTATGTAGCTCTTATAGCTGCCGGGCATCTTTGTCGTCGTTGAATTGACTCTCACTCTCCTCCTCTTCCTCGTCGTCCACCTCCTCGCCTAGATCCCACTGATCCACTGCCTCTCTGTCCTCTTCCTCTACCTCTACTTCTTCCTCTCCCTACTGTTGAATCATCTGATGATGATATCTAACAATGCACATACTTCAAAAAAATATAACGAGTAAACAAGGCATAACTACCAATTGCAATAGTTCATGTTTTTGACACTCATTACTTCATACTGTAACATTCGTTTGTTCGTTGTGTCAATTTGAAGTTTGTTTGAAATAACAAACCTGTTCACCTGAAGGAAAACTCGACGAAGTGCTATTAGAAGACATCCTGTCATAGCTTTTTGGTACATAACAGCTACCGTAGATGCCACACGCATTTGAAAACGCGAGGCGCTGGAGAGCACAATTCGTTTGAATGAAAAGACAATTTCACCGCTAGATGGGAGTAATTCTTACTTAATGTCCCTATAATAAGTCTCTCACCCGTTGCTCTATACATGAATATCAGATGATGTCACCAACATCTCCTCACTGACGTCACTCACTTCTAAAACTTGTCTGCTGCCATCTTGAGTACCTGATTCGGCTAGATCGATATGTCAGTTGCAAAGGAACTAGCTAGCTATGCCTTCAATATGTTGTGCGGTGGGGTCCAACAACAAAAAAGAAGACCCCAAAATATCCTTTTACAGGCTAACGTTACCTCAGGACGAAAAAAGACGCCATCAGTGGCTTGCATCCATCAAGAGGGCAGACTGGACACCAACTGCAAACACTCGTCTGTGCAGTGCTCATTTTGTCTGTGGTGAGTGGATGTAAATATACTGTTAACGAGCTAACGTTAGCTTAGGGGTGTGCGATATCATGATTTTTGATCGTGGACGATTAAAATGTCTCCACGATCAGCTTTCGAAGAAATATCGTAGTATCGTGCATTCTATCAGTTGCAGTTCTGGCACCTCCATCTCAACATATTAGGCTACAACGCGATATATTCACATCAAATGTTAACGCAGAGGAACGGGACACTGCAGTTCACAAAAGTTCATTATTTGCATGTGCTTTAAAGCCTTGCCGGTTAAACAAGTTTCTAGGTTCTAGACAAGGTTCTAACGTGCGCTTTTCTGAGCATATACCCCCGAAGCGCACATGCACTAAGCCTGTCTAACAGCGCCTGGTTACTGAACTAAGTTATCTTTCTAGTCTTATTGCACTAATACTGTCAAATACACACAAGGTTTACATAAACAAAGTTGGTATGTATAATAGGGCTGGGCGATATATCGCATCACATTGTTATGCGCATTTCATCAGTAAAGCCGGTTCCTTGATTACTAGTAAATCATCTTCACCTGCTTTCAGATGGAGCGGCATTTATTACACAGCACAAACTCCCATGTTAAATTAACACTCAAGAGTGTTAAAGTTAATGAGATAATTAAGTGATTAATTTAGTGATGATTGAGCATTATTGAAGACACCTGATGTTAACAAGCAGAATCACTGAAGGAGAAAATCTCAAATTGTAAGCCACCGTTATGGCGATAAGTGTTTGCTTTAGTTGGGCTCTTAACCTTTATACATTCACTGTAAATTTGTTTGTCTGCTGTTATTTATTTATAACAGTCAAATGAACAAAAAAAGGTGTCGTTTGATAGTGTTTGTTGTGTTGTGGCATAATCATGCTGTGATCTGAAAATGAATCTTTTTGAGATAGTTTGGTTTAATATGTTGGCGACAACTTTTTGATTCTACAGCACATATGAATATAGGTATGTTTCTTATGATCCTAAATATTCAATAAACATTGTTCTGATCAAAACACTTTCAGATAAATTTATTTAGAAACACAGACATCAATAATAAGCCTGTGAATCTCAACAATGGTGACAATAATAAAGCATGTTGCAGTGGCTGCCACCAATCACAACTCATTAATGGCTCCCATCATGCATTGCGATATGAATAAATTATGATCTGAATTTTCTATGTAATTTACTTTTCCTAATTGAATATTCTGCTCGTCACCATTGTTGAGATGCATAGACGGAATCTTGAAGTCTGTGAGTGCCTATAAGAAAGATTTTTTTTTTTTTTTTTTTTAAACTACTTTAAGAAATCCTTTTTATTATAGCTAAAATTCTGCATATTTATTCAGAATCGCAGTTATGCTGTAACACACAACATAAATCAAAATCATAAAGTTCAAATGATGATTGTCTTAATATAACCAACACCATCAGATCACTGTTTTTCTTTGTTCATCTGGCAGTTATAACTCAGATAAAGCAGCCAAACAAAATCTAAAGTTAATAATAGAAGGGTCAAGAGTCCAACTAAAGCAACCAATGATCGCCATAATGGTGGCTTACAATTTGTGATTTTCTCCTTCGGTGATTCTGCTTGTTAACATCAGGTGTCTTCAATAATGCTCAATCATCCCTCAATTAATCACTTAATTATCTCATTAACTTTAACACTCTTGAGTGTGGACTCATATACACTCCCAGGAGTGTTAATTTAACACTGGAGTTTTTACTGTGTACAAAGAGCCGTAGTTAACTGACAAGCTGAGCCATATCGCATTAATTATCGCTGGCGATACGTCCGCGACATTGATGCGATATGGCTCAGCTTGTCAGTGAACTACGGCTCTTTGTAGTAAATGCCGCTCCATCTGAAAGCAGGTGAAGGCGATTTACTACTAATCAAGGAACCGGCTTTACTGATGAGATGCGCATAACAATATCGTGCGATATATCGCCCAGCCCTAATAAAGTGAAAGAAACAGAGAAAATTGAGAGAAAATCTGCTTGTCAAATGACAGAGGCTGGAAGTACGCATCAGGTATCGCGTAAGGATCACAACCTAACGATCATATTTTTTGAAAGCAGCGTTTCTTTTCATGACAATCGAGGTGCGAAATGTTGTCTTTCATAGCCATTTACTGTATCCATACGAAGCTGTAAATCGTAGCAAGCTAGCTAGCTAATGCTTGTCAGTACCATAGACTACTCAGTAGGTACTCAAGATGGCGGCAGTCAACGTAACGATGACTGATATTCATGTATAGTTTTCTTCGTCAACAGCTGCTTGCACCTCCTGCTGGTGAGGCCGACTAACAGCTATGGAGATTATTAGTCGGTAATCTACTGCTATTCCTGCCATTCCCAGATGTCAAATGTGGAATTTTCTGTCGAATTTGAACCAATTTGTGGAAGCGAATTTGTAAGGTGAAATAAAATGTACTGAAAATTAATTAATCGAATATTATAGGTTGTATTTTTAAACAGAATTAATATTTTGGAAGTGAAATCTGAAAGGTGAATATGGATTATTTAATTTTTAATAATGAAAATGTGTGTGAAATATTTCGAATAGAAATATTCACAGCTTAAATATACAACCATGTTGAATTTTAGCCCATAAAAAATGCAAACCCTAAAAATATGGCCATTCATTTCTCAATCTACAGTAAACTCTTCAGCATCCTGGGATTGAAAGTTTATCCTCCGGATTACACCACTAGATCCAGCACCTGAAAATATATCAATGAATTCAAAATGCACATTTATATTTGTGTATATATACAGTATATCATTTCATTCTTAAATTCTCAATGATGCATATATGAAGTTTTCAGTAGCTCATTGTGAATTGTGATTGATGTTTTTAGTTTTACACTCACCTTGATCCGTTTACAGCTTCAGTTTAGAGTAAATGTCGCAACTCTCACTGTTATTGCCTAGAAGATGCCAACAGTTCATATGTGCTTACTATACATCCAACAGTGGTGTGAAATATGGCATAAATAACATATTATTCAGCGTTCTATCATAATTTTTCACAGAGGATAATTTTATTCTAAAATGAGTATGTTAGACTCAAAATAAAGAATTTGCATGCAATGACCTTTTTGTATCAGGTCAGTTTCACAGTGCACATCCACAGAATCACTGTCAGAATCACTGTCATGATCATAAAATCATTAGAGCAGAGACTTTTGTTTCAGTTTACCTTTGTTCTCTTTCTTTTTCTTCTGTTTCTTTGTAGATTTGAGTTCAATCTCAGCATATGTGATCTCAGTCAGCCCAACTACACCATCTATAGAGAATGAAATAAGACACTGGTTTAACAAGATTTGCAAATATAATAGTGATAAAAATGGATTTGATTTCTAATTTCTTAAGAAAATAACCACTGAACTCATCATAATGAAATTAAATACTTAAAATAAAATCCTTAGTTACCTGTGCTTATTTCTTCATTAATCGTTGTATCAATAGAGTCATAAACATTTGCAGTTCCTGTAATAAATAAATACATAATTTTAATGTATTAATACATACATTTTTTAAAAGATTTTTGTCATGCATCTTATAAATGTAATTCTACAGAAAAATATTGATTTCATGTTGACAAACAAAAAAAATTAAGCACTACACTCTAAAAAGAGATGTGTCAAAAAACAACACATGTGATGTGTAGATAGCATTTTGACACATGTTGTGTAGATTTTAACGCACAATGTGTGTTAAAATGTAACTCTGGATAGAATAGCACTGGGTGGAGGAGAGTTTGTGTTTATGAAAAATTATAGGTATATTTTATATGGTATCCCATAAAATGCTCTAAAATAAATAAAGCAATACATTCAATTAAATAAATGTAATCTTAATTCATGAAAACTTAAAGATTAACGGGTGTTTTTTGGCAGCCAATCACATCATGCCTCTTTTCAATGTCTTTTTCAAATGCTGCTTTCACTTGTTATTAATAACCAGATTAACTTTATTTCTGTCAGACTCTACAGAAGCTCTAATTGAGAATTAACAGGTTTTGTGTTGACGATTCATTGAATGTTTCATTTAAAGTCACCAGAATCGTGATTAGTGTCAGCTTTATCTGGGCTCTTGACCCTTCACTCTTTAATATTAGTTTTCTCTGATTTTTGTAAATGTGTTTTTATATCGCACATTCGAAACAGCAGAGAAAATCATGGGTAAAATATGTTCAGATGATAATGTTATCATCATGGACATGTAGATTGCTGGGTTCAGCAAGAGTTTATTAATTGTGAAATAAGTGTACTATATAAAAGATGATTTTTAACAAAGGTGAGCTTATTGCAAATGACTTCATTTTTGAAAAGCATAGTTGGGACAGAGTCTTACAGTATAAGGTATCAAACAGACTTCAAGAATCAGCGTCTGAATCTCAATGGTGACAAATAAAAGCTTCATACCGCAATGCATGATGGGAGCCATTAATGAGTTGTGATTGGTGGCAGCCACTGCAACATGCTTTATTATTGTCACCATTGTTGAGATTCACAGGCTGATTATTGATGTCTGTGTTTCTACATAAATTCAATTGAAAGTGTTTTGATCAGAACAATGTTTATTAAATATTTTGGATTATGAGAAACATACTGATATTTATATATGCTGTAGAATCACAAAACTAGTGCTAAAAAGTTAAACCAAACTATCTCAATAAGTTTCATTTTCAGATCACAGCATGATTATGCCTAAACACAACCAACACTATCAGATCACACATTTCTTTGTTCATTTGACTGTTATAAATAACAGCAGAAAGACAAATTTAAAGTGAATGTATAAGGGTCAAGAGCCCAACTAAAGCAAACACTTATCGCCATAACGGTGGCTTACAATTTGTGACTTTCTCCTTCAATGATGCTGCTTGTTAACATCAGGTGTCTTCAATAATGCTCAAACATCACTAAATTAATCACTTAATTATCTCATTAACTTTAACACTCTTGAGTGTTAATTTAACACTGGAGTTTTTGCTGTGTAGTAAATGCCGCTCCATCTGAAAGCAGGTGAAGGCGATTTACTACTAATCAAGGAACCGGCTTTACTGACGAGATGCGCATACAATGTCATGCGCTATATCGCCCAGCCCTACATCCATATACTCATAAACTTGTTCTTGCTGATTATGACATCATCAAGAAACATTTGATCAACTTATCTCTCTCCATAGCAAATGTATTTAATTAAAATACAATTAAAGCAGCCAGAGACAAACTAAAAGATGAGTAAAAGGTCAAGAGCTCAAATAAAGGAGCCATTAATCACAATTCTGGTGACTTCAAATAAAACATTCAGTGAATCATCAACATCTAAACCTCAGTTAATTCTCGAATAAGAGCTTGTCTATGTAGATTCATGATGTCTAAACCATCCAAATGTTCAAACAAACTCTTTATTAAACGTCACTGGACTACATAAACACAAGTTAACAATACGTTTCAGTGTTCATCCAAACACTCAGTTGTAAAAACACAGGAAGTAACTCTGGCAAATACACACCGACTACAGTCACATGTGACACATATCTGACACAAGTTGTGTAACTATAACACATTACTGTGTAAAAGGTTTCAACACACTTCTGTGTAAGAGGAATAACACATTAGTTGTGTTAAAGGTAATACAAAATGTGTAGCCATAAACACAGAGGTGTGTTAAGATAAAACAGGTTGTGTGTTAAATTTGACACAGCATGTGTTGTCCCTGAGCACACACACTACATGTGTTAATATCAACAGAACATGTGTTGTCCCTGAGCTGATTCAGCACATGTGTTAAAATCTACACAACATGTGTAATAGTTAACACATCTCTTTTTACATGTTGTGTTGTTTTCAACTCATCATTTTATAAGAGCGTGCCGACACTCACCATCACTGTGAATGGTATGCAGTGTTTGCTATGTTCTTAAACATACAGGCCAGTGCAAATACAAGTTATTTATATAAAATATTTTGGCAGTTGCTACATTTTAAATAATTCAAAATGGAAACTCTGTTAACTGTTGTCTCTCATGAATTTTTGTCAAAAGCAGCATTATCAGTTATGGGTTGAAGTGTGAATAACTGAATAATGTCCAGTACAGTGAATCTGTCCAGTCATTGAGCTTGAGACATTGTCTTGTACTTTGTGTGCACATGCATTCTGTACTCGACTATTGATTAAACGGTTAATATTTTTGCATCTGGCCCTTTCGCTTTATTTTTTAAAATGACACAATGTGTGTGTTAAAATGACTTGCACATTTGTTGTGTTAAATTGAACACAACATGTGTTGTCCCTGAGCACACTCACTATATGTGTTAAAACTGACACAACACATCTCTTTTTAGAGTGTACATTTTTAATTCCACATTAATCCATCAAAACACAAGTAAACACATCTTTGTGTAAAAATAACACCACTTTGTGTTGACCAAGTTGACACAATAGATGTGTTAAAGAAAGGGACACATAAGTTGTGTCAAATTTGACACAATATGTGTTGTCCCTGAGCTGATTCAGCACATGTGTTAAAATTTAACACATTATGTTTTGTTTTTAACACATCTGTTCTAAGAGTGTAGACATAATATTTCATGTGCTATTAACATTCGAAATTACAGCAGTTTTTGATCAAATAAAACCAAATTACATCAAGTGCAATATATGTATATGAAGACACAAAATGTAATGTAAAACATTTAGAAGAGTGAAATATTGAAATGCGTCAATATTAGTTAAAAGCTATTCCTAAGTGTCTTTTATCTCAGGCTAGATTTATGGGTATATATTAATGGGTAATGAGTAAAGACTGACCAGACAGTGTCTTGTATCCGGCTTCACTCTGGTTCTGCTCTGAGTTCTGACTGATGTTCTGCTGTTGACTGACAGTAGAGCGAGACTCAGATCTTACACCTAGTCAAACATAAAATATTTGTGTAAATGGAAAACTGACTTTCTCATACAGCAACATGTCAGATCCGGCCCACATCTGGTACATGTAGATTCCATGATACATGTAGATTCCACATGTGCCAGAATCTGGGCCGACACTATGTTGCTGTCTGGGTTTTAATCTCTTTCATGTACAGTATGTTTTAGAATGACAAGGTGTTGAGTGGCATGCTTATATTTATCAAATTATGGTTGTGCTCCAAAACATTAAGCTGCCTTACTGCCTGCTGTCTTCATAGGCAGCAAATGAAGCCTAATGTGTCTTTTCTTCTCAACCTGTTTTTGTCTGACCCTGCTGACCCAATGAGCATTTCACTGTCCAATGGTCATGCCTTAACTCCAATTTATAGTATTGTATTAGTATTGCATCATTCTCATGGGCATTTAATTTTATTTTTTTTTTTAGTTAAATCTCTTTTTACAAAACAAAACATGTAAAAGAAAACATGCCTAATAATTATGCACACCTGAATATAAGGTGATTTTCATTTCCAGCCTTCATGAACAATTATCACTTATAAATGATTAAATACAAAATGAATAGTAGTTATTAAGATGAATGTGGTTTGGAATTGTAAAATGTGCCTGGAAAAAAAATATGATCAAAAAATCTACGTACCTAATAATTCTGCACGCACTGTAGAATAGCATAATTCTAATAGGGGCACATTGTAACGCAGTGTTACAACATTCCCCACCTGCACAACTGGGATTTAAACCTGGTTACACAGCAAAAACTCCAGTGTTAAATTAACTCTCCTGGGAGTTTATATGGCTCCAGACTCAGTGTTAAAATATGACTGTTAAATTAACACTCAAGAGTGTTAAAGTTAATGAGCTCATTAAGTGATTAATTGTGTGATGATTGACTAATATTGAAGACACCTGATGTTAACAAGCAGAATCACCAAAGGAGAAAATCTACTTTTTTAAGACACCGTTATGGAGATCAGTGTTTGCTTTAGTTGGGCTCATGGCCCTTAAATCATTAAATTCATTTTTGATTGGCTGTTGTATTTGAATTATAACTGCCAGATGAACAAAGAGAATAGTTGATCAGGTGTTGTTTGTTATGTTTTGACATAATTTGACCTGAATATTAAATCTCTTTTAGAGAGTTATGTCTACCTTGTTGATTACATCAGACCTGTAAGTCTACAGCAAATGATTTTCACTATTATCAAAATAATCCAAAATATTTCTTAAAAATTGTTCTGATAAAAAGATTTGGGGGTTCACTGTAATTAGACACACTGACATCAAGAATCAGCCTGTGATTCTCAACAATGGTGACAATAATAAAGCATGTTGCAGTGCATTATGGGTGCCACCAATCAAAACACATTCATGGCTCCCATCATGCATTGCGGTATGAATAAATTATGATCTGAATTGTTTTAGTAATTTCCTTTCCCTAATTGAATATTCTGTGTCACCATTGTTGAGATTCATACACTGATTCTTGATGTCTGTGTGTGCCTAAAAGAAAGATTTTGTTTTATCAGAACAACTCTTAAGAAATCCTTTAGATTATTTAGAAAATTCTGGATCTTTTGCTGTAGAGTCATATTGATGCCGTAAGCAACAGTACACATTTCAGTCAGAGATTAGACTCTAAATGAGTTCAGTGATTCAGATCAAATTATGATTATGTCAAAACATAACCAACACCACCTGATAGACGTTTTCTTTGTTCATCTGGCAGTTATAACTCAAATACAACAGAGAAACAAATTTTAAAGTTAACAGTTTAAGGGTCAAGAGCCCAACTAAAGCTAACACTGATCACCATAATGGTGTCTTAAAAAATCGATTTTCTCCTTTGGTGATTCTGCTTGTTAACATCAGGTGTCTTCAATAATGGTCAATCATCACTCAATTAATCACTTAATGAGCTCATTAACTTTAAAACTCTTGAGTGTTAATTTAACACTCATATTTTAACACTGAGTCTGGAGCCATATAAACTCCCAGGAGAGTTAATTTAACTCTGGAGTTTTTGCTGTGTAGTGTCTTCTGCTGGTTAGATCAGCATTGGATAACTATCTAAACGGCTAAATAACAGATATAAGATTAAAATAATATAAAATTTGTCTAATTTGCACAGGCCGGCTCATAACATGTGGTAAAAATGAGGGGACACGAACAACAGGGGCCGGTTGCATAAACATAGCCATTACATTAAGACATTGTCTTAAGTTCTAGTATGACCCACTAGCAGTTAGTCAGGGCCAGTCTTACTTTCCGGTATCAAATCTTTCCGGCCAATCTATGTTTTTATGACACTGATTTAAAAAAGCTATGAACAGTCTAAAAGAAACTAATTTGATGTCTAACTTGTAAGACTAGTCTTAGAGGTTTATGCAACCGGCCCCAGGTATACACTCTTAGAACAGATGTGTTAAAAACAACACATAATGTGTTAAATTTTAACACATGTGCTGAATCAGCTCAGGGACATCACATATTGTGTCAAATTTGACACAACTTATGTGTCCCTTTCTTTAACACATCTATTGTGTCCACTAGGTCAACACAAAGATGTGTTATTTTTACACAAAGATGTGTTTACTTGTGTTTTGATGGATTAATGTGGAATTAAAAATGTACTCTAAAAAGAGATGTGTTAAAAATGACACATGTTGTGTCAGTTTTAACACATATAGTGAGTGTGCTCAGGGACAACACATGTTGTGTCAAATTTAACACAATAAATGTGCAAGTCATTTTAACACCCACATTGTGTCATTTTAAAAAATAAAGCGAGAGGGCCAGATGCAAAAATATTAACAGTTTAATCAATAGTCGAGTACAGAATGCATGTGCACACAAAGTACAAGACAATGTCTCAAGCTCAATGACTGGACAGACTTACTGTACTGGACATTATTCAGTTCTTCATGCTTCAACCCCTAACTGATAATGCTGCTTTTGACAAAAGTTCATGAGAGATAACAGTTAACAGAGTTTGCACTTTGAATTTAATTAAAATGTAGCAACTGACAAAATATTGTTTATAAACAACTTGTATTTACACTGGCCTGTTTCTTTAAGAACATAGCAAACACTGCATACCATTCACAGTGATGGTGAGTGTCGGCACGCTCTTATAAAATGATGAGTTGAAAACAACACAACATGTAAAAAGAGATGCGTTAACTATTACACATGTTGTGTAGATTTTAACACATGTGGTGTGTGTGCTCAGGGACAACACATGTTGTGTAGATTTTAACACATGTAGTGAGTGTGCTCAGGGACAACACATGTTGTGTAGATTTTAACACATGTAGTGTGTGTGCTCAGGGACAACACATGTTGTGTAGATTTTAACACATGTTGTGTAGATTCTAACACATGTTGTGTAGATTTTAACACATGTAGTGAGTGTGCTTAGGGACAACACATGTTGTTTAGATTTTAACACATGTGGTGTGTGTGCTCAGGGACAACACATGTTGTGTAGATTTTAACACATGTAGTGTGTGTGCTCAGGGACAACACATGTTGTATCAAATTTAACACACAACCTGTGTTATGTCTTAACACACCTCTGTGTTTATAAGGACTACACATTTTGTATTACCTAAAAAAGGATTTTTCACGAGTGATGATATTACTGTGCCAAGTCGAAGTGCTCCCAAGCACTTGCTATGTTATTCCGCCATACAATATAGTTATCCATTTTACACGCTTAGAAAAGTGCAACCTTTTATTTTGTGTCACCGTTTTAGGTCGAGTTACACTACTCGAGTAACTGTATTTAAATAGGGAAAACGTGGAGGTGTTTGGTCGCTTCTCTGCTTGCCCCATATTGAATGAACTGGGCTAAGCTAAGTGCTAACAAAGTTTCGCCGCAAGACGAAACTTTGAGACGAGAGAGGTATGTATCAACTCGTCTTAGTTAAGGGAATAACATAGTTTAATATGAAAACACGGTGGAGTATCCCTTTAACACAACTAATGTGTTATTCCTCTTACACAGAAGAGTGTTGAAACCTTTTACACACTAATGTGTTATAGATACACAACTTGTGTCAGATATGTGTCACATGTGACTGTAGTCGGTGTGTATTTGCCAGAGTCACTTCCTGTGTTTTTACAACTGAGTGTTTGGATGAACACTGAAACGTATTGTTAACTGGTGTTTATGTAGTCCAGTGACGTTTAATAAAGAGTTTGTTTAAACATTTGGATGTTTTAGATATCATGAATCTACATAGACAAGCTCTTATTGAGAATTAACTGAGTTTTAGATGTTGATGTTACATTGAATGTTTTTGAAGTCACCAGAATCGTGATTAATGGCTCCTTTATTTGAGCTCTTGACCCTTTTCTCTTCTTTAACTGTATTTTAATGAAATACATTTGTTATGGCAAAAAAAATATGAACAGATGTTTCTTAATAATGTCAAAATCAGCAAGTGCTGATCTGATTAAGTGAATGAGCAAATGGATGGTGCGCATTTAATTTATTTGTGTGCTGTTAGTTATAACAATTTTATGAAACTACATAATGCTATCAAGCAATGCAGAATAATAAAAATAAATGTTATCTGAATTTTTTTAATCTGCAGCAGAAATTACTCATCACAGACCTCAAAAATCAGCGTATGAATCTCAACAATGGTGACAAACGAAATACTTAATGCCGCAATGCATGCTGGGAGTCAAGGATGAGATTTGTACTATGGTGGCACCCAGCATGCATTGCGGCATGAAGCTTTTCATTTGTCACCATTGTTGAGATTCATACGCTGATTCTTGAAGTCTGTTTGATACCTTAGACTAGTGGTGTCAAACTCAATTCCTAGAAGGCCAGAGCTCTGCACAGTTTAGCTCCAACCAGCTCAAACTCACACCTGCAAGGAAGTTTCTAGCAATCCTGAAGACCTTGATTAGTTGGATCAGGTGTGTTTGATTAGGGTTGGAGCAAAACTGTGCAGAGCTCTGGCCCTCCAGAAATTGAGTTTGACACCACTGCCTTAGACAGTAAGGCTCTGTACGAAATGTGTTTTTAAAAATTACTTTTAAATTAATTACAATATGCTCATCTTTTTAAAATCATCTTTCATATACAACACTCATTTATCAAATAACAAACTCTTGCTGAGCTTAACAATCTTACATATTCATAATGATAACAATATCATCTGAGCATATTATTCTCATGATTATTTCTGCTGTTTCAAATATGCAAAATAATACAGTTTGTTACTGTACTATAATGATATAATACAAATTAATATTAAAGAGTCAAGGGTCAAGAGCCCAAATAAAGCTGACACTAATCACGATTCTGTTGACTTCAAATGAAACATTCAATGAATCGTCAACACCAAAACCTGTTAATTCTCAATAAGAGCTTCTGTAGAGTCTGACAGAAATAAAGTTAATCTTGTTATTAATAACAAGTGAAAGCAGCATTTGAAAAAGACATTGAAAAAGAGCCATGATGTGATTGGCTGCCAAAAAACACCCGTTAATCTTTAAGTTTTCATGAATGAAGATTTAATTTATTTATTTTAATGTATTGTTTTATTTATTTTAGAGTATTTTATGGGACACCATTTCAAATATACCTATATTTTTTTTCATAAACACAAACTCTCCTCCACCCAGTGCTATACTATCCAGAGTTACATTTTAACACACATTGTGTGTTAAAAATATACACAACATGTGTCAAAATACCATCAACACATGCTGTGTGTTGTTTTTTAACACATCTCTTTTTAGAGTGTACACAACATGTCTCAAAATACCATCAACACATCCTGTGTGTTGTTTTTTAACACATCTTTTTTTAGAGTGTAGGCCAATCAAAAAGGTTCTAAACCAAAAACTATTAACTTCAAACAAAGAAAAAGGAATGAGGTGTGAGAATGTCATAATGTAAAGTGTGTGTAAAGTGCAAGTGTACTATTTTTTTCTCTATAGTCTTGGTATGGCAACTAGTAAAAAAAAAAAAAAAAGTGTGTGGAAAGTTTTAAATTGTGTGTGTTACAACTACATGTTAGTTTGTGCCCCACTCACCCCTATTAAACATTATGATACTTATGACAACTTAAAACTACTTTGGTGAAAATAAATTCATCATACAATTCCAACTCCACTGGATTTTATCTTAGCTTCCAAAATATCTGGAATAATAAATATTGACAGAGGGATTGCATGATGCAATACGACGCCAAGATGTTGGATTTGTATAAATAAATAAATAAATAAATAAAACTATCATCCCAGTCCCCCAAAATCAATACGAGGAACAAAATTGGAAAAACAAAACATGAGATTATTTGTTAATGGTGCATGTATTTAAATAAATAAATAAATTAGAGCACAGTTGGGTATTGTCACAAAAAAATATTGAGGGGAAAAAAACAAACATAAAAAGGCTTTTGACTGATTTGAGCATTGCTTTCAGCAGTCCTGCCCTAAAAATTACTCTTTAAAATAACCTAATTCAATTATGGACAGTGGTTCCACACAAGTAAATTTTTTTTATATTAACATTAATTGATTTTTTTTAATCTATCTAAGCTTCTTGTGTTGTGACAACCCAACTGAATGAGAAAGGATCTATGTAAACTAGTAATAAATAAGTCCAAATAAATCAATGGACAATCCCTGTAACTTAAACTGGTTAAGTTTAGTGAACATGCTCTAGATTATTTTAAACTGCACTGAATAAATAAAGTGAGTTGGATTTACATGATTTTTCAATTAAACTTCTAGACTATAACAAGCTATTTGCTAATAATAGCACCTAATAAAATCTTAAATGTTAAGATGTATATGCTCCTTCAGACATAGGAATCGAACTTATTTGTATCAGTCCACAGCCTAACCAAATGCTCCACTCTTCTCACTGTAATTTAAATGTTTCTAATAATTCCAATGTAATTGAACATTAAACAATTACACACTATCAAGTCTTCCTCTTTTCTCATTTTCTCAAAAACACATAAAATAACACTAAATTTCAACATTTATTCTCACTTCATTCAGCTATGCAAAGCATGCTGGGAACTAACAAGCACCGCCCAGTTTCAGTTAATGCAACACAAATCATTCATGTAATCCAACACAAATGGATTAAGTAAACTTAAATTGTACATATATTTAAGCAGATTGAACACAATCAAATTAAGTTTGGACAAAATGTAGCAATTGTGTTGCTTAAGCTCATTTGAATGAAGCAATTTGAACAAGCAGCCAAAATATTTTTTTTTTCTGTGCAATATATTAAAAGCATCCCAGAACAGACTTTACGAAATACTAACAAAAAAGAAAGACTTTGCCTTTAGATTAACATTATATTTTCTTACCTGGCTGCTTCTAGCTCTGACAACATGCACCTTTACAGCTTCATACGCCATCCTCATCCAATTCACGAGTTCACACTTACATATAATTTTGAGGGAGTAAGATTTAATGCGTATTTGGCGTGCTGTCCGGAGGGAGGGCTCCGAGCTCGGAATTCAGCCCGAACCCAGAGTACTCCCCCCGTATGTAAGTGATTTTTAGAACTAGGAGTGTGGAGAACTAGGAGTGTGGAGAAGGGGTGGAGGGGGGATGCTGCAAACTGTCAATGGATCGAGGTAAGACTGCTGAGTCTATATGTACCCTCTTATCATTGATTGCTGATTGCGGTCCACTCGTGTTAATTATCTGAACGTGTTCCTCCCGAACTTAGTTAATAAAACTTCATTTCACGAGTTCACACTTACATATAATTTTGAGGGAGTAAGATTTAATGCGTATTTGGCAGTGCTCGAAGTGGGGCGGTACTCACCGGTACGCAGTACCGGTACTTCTAAATTTTACTCTTAAAGGTGCAGTGTGTGATTTTTAGCGACATCTAGCGGTTCGGTTGCGAGTTGCACTAATGGCTCAGCCCACTGCTCACCCCTCCCTTTCGAAGAAGCTACGGTGCCTGAAACTGGACAAACATATCGTCGTCTGAGACAGCAGAGAATAGCCAGAGTAAGCCAAGAAGAGTGTGTAACATTGTCACTGTTTCTGTACCACAGTCCATTATAAACCACATCATGGATAAAGTTTACAAAGCCATAGTCAGGTGAGGATCAAGGGTCTATATATATATATATAATATAATAATAGTAATCAGCTGATTGTCTCACAAACGTAACCAGCACATTTCCCCCCACATAGCAAACCCATAATACAGCGAGGGAGAAGAAACACATGAAAATATATGCAACTATATATTTTTTCTAACAGGGTAGTAAAAGTTTAGCTGGCTAAATATGAGCTGTTACTGTGGCTGAGCTGGTTAAAGCGTAAAGCCTTGTTTAAACTCGACGCGTCCGCATGAGCCCAAAGGTGCGCGCGGCAAAAATGGCATGATTGTAACAGCGCGCGCGCCTCCGCATCCCCTAGACACCGTTTACTACACACAATAGGCTTTTTTTTTCTCTGATTTTGAAAACTCTTCGCGATCGACTTAAAATGCTTCCAAGATCGACTTGTCGACCGCGATCGACGGGTTGGTGATTCCTGTAACGTTACTGTTTTACGGTCAATGACAAGAGTACTAATCAGCTGTCTCACGAACGTAACCAGCACATTTATCACCACATAGCAAAGCCATATCACAGCGAGGGAGAAGAACTAAGTTACATGAAACAATCCAACTACATATTTTACACCACTGACAAGGGAAAAGTCACTACTCACGGTGTTTATGGCTAGCTTCTAGCTTTCTGCGGCTTCTCTTTCAAGGTAGTGACGAAACGCGCTCTGTAGCGCTGTTTGTTCGCTGTCGGCTACGGTAGAAATATGACGTCACAATATGTCGACCTTCATAGAAGGGGATTCCCGCGCCCATGTAGATATAAATGTCTCATTCTAAGGTAATAAAAACATTACGGTTTATTAAGTAAGTTCTTTATACACCACTGAAAACATAGTTATGGATGTCATATTGCATTTCTGTTAATAGATACTCAAATTTTTTACACATTGCACCTTTAAGCGTACCTGCACTTTTTCTTGCGTACCGGTACTCGACCACTGACGCCGCCTTCACACTGGCAGTTGAAATCAGCTCCGATACGGCTCCGAAACGACCGGAAGTCATTCATTTCCTATGGAGATTCGCAGACCGCATGCGAATGGGTCCGAAACAGGTCCGAACGAGTGCGGTGCGAAGAAAATCGTGTCCGTTGGTCATCTGGATGCGTTCAAAAAATGTAACTCTTGCGAAAGGCTACGGACGGTTCCTATCCGACAATTCCAGCGGAAGTTAGCATTGCTATGGTACTGATAAACAAACCTGAATTAATTTCTTAGTTTCTGCATGTTTCAAGTCTTGAAACAGGTTTGTGTTGCCTAACTTTGATGGAATGTATCTTCAGCACAGTTTGCAGCGCAGGCTGCAATATTAATATTAACATGTTTTGACTCGAAACGCATATTTGACAGAGTTGTTGACAGTATAGTATTATCTTGAGTTAGATGCAGATTTACTATGTTAAATTTATGTTCATTAACAAGAACAGTAACATCTGTTAAAAAAAATCTCCGCCATTTTTGTACTACTCGCTTCCGACGCTTTTCAACGGTGTAGTACGACGTCCGCTGGGGGCGTATTGCGTTTTACGCAGCTGATTTCAACTGCCAGTGTGAAGGCGGCGTGACAGAAAAAGCGCCAGTGTCACGCCCGTTGATATACTTCGTTTGCAGTGCGTATGCAGTGCGTATTTTTTCCGCACCCATGTTAACAGGTTCGAGCTTTCACACTGCACGCGCATGCGGTCCGTCAATGCGCTCCTGGTGCAGCTCATGGTTCGTGGTCAAAACACAGATTGACATGAAAATATAATAATCTCACCATAAGGTATTTAATTAAAATGTAGTAATCTAAATGTATTTTTGGACTTGCAGACTTGGAGGAGTTCCGTTTTCGCACGCACGTGCACACACGCATGACTTGTTTTAATACATTTATGTTGTTAATAAATAACAATAAGTTTTGTTATAAGTTATGTTTTTTACTGTAGAAATCTCAAATGTTATGATTTGCCAATGCAAGAGAGTACCGGCACCTTTCTTTTCCCACTTCAAGCACTGGTATTTGGCGTGCTGTCCGGAGGGAGGGCTCCGAGCTCGGAATTCAGCCCGAACCCAGAGTACTCCCCCCAATAGGCTAAAGAGCAGAGGACAGCCGCCGGACTAAAGACCCCCAAATGAGTGCCGAGATTGGCGGGCTGGCATCTCGAGAAGGGGCCTGGATGCTTGATCGGGGAGGCCCGTGATGGTGGTTCACTGCCTGGGCTGACGGCCCCTGTTTGTCTGCGAATGAGGAGCGGTTGTAGTGTACTTGTCCAGGAGGTTTTCACACTGCATCCGCTGTGAGACCAAATGCTCGCTGAAATGAAAGAGAAAACGTGAGTGCTCTACCGGGAATGTTCTCGCTCCATCCGCTGTGAGACCAATGCTCGCTGGATGGAAAGAGGAAAACTAAAAGAGAAAAGTGAGTGCTTGCCCAGGAGATTTTCTCACACTGCATCCGCTGTGAGACCAAATGCTCGCTGGATGAAGGAGAAAACGTAAGTGCTCTACTGGGAAAGCTCTCACTCCGTCCGTTGTGAGACCAATGCTCGCTGGACAGAAAGAGGAAATTGAAAGAGGAAAAATGAGTGCTTGCCCAGGAGATTTTTTCACACTGCATCCGCTGTGAGACCAAATGCTCGCTGGATGAAAGAGAAAACGTAAGTGCTCTACTGGGAAAGTTCTCACTTCGTCCGCTGTGATACCAATGCTCGCTGGACAGAAAGAGGAATTGAAAGAGGAAAAATGAGTGCTTGCCCAGGAGATTTTCTCACACTGCATCCGCTGTGAGACCAAATGCTCGCTGGATGAAAGAGAAAACGTAAGTGCTCTACTGGGAAAGTTCTCACTCCGTCCGCTGTGAGACCAATGCTCGTTGGACGGGAGAGAGTAGGGATAAGTACATAGTACGTCCACTGGGAGACCAATGCTCACTGGACGGGAGAGAGTAGGGATAAGTACGTAGTACGTCCGCTGGGAGACCAATGCTCGCTGGACAGAGAAAGAAGAAACATAGATGCATGCAACATCCGCTGGGAGACCAATGCTCGCTGGACAGAGATAGAAGAAACATAGATGCATGCAACATCCGCTGGGAGACCAATGCTCGCTGGATGGAGAAGGAAGAAACCGATGCATGCAATGTCCGCTGGGAGACCAATGCTCGCTGGACAGAGAAAGAAGAAACAGATGCATGCAACATCCGCTGGGAGACCAATGCTCGCTGGACAGAGAAAGAAGAAACAGATGCATGCAACATCCGCTGGGAGACCAATGCTCGCTGGACAGAGAAAGAAGAAACAGATGCATGCAACGTCCGCTGGACAGAGAAAGAAGAAACATAGATGCATGCAACATCCACTGGGAGACCAATGCTCGCTGGACAGAGAAAGAAGAAACATAGATGCATGCAACATCCGCTGGGAGACCAATGCTCGCTGGACAGAGAAAGAAGAAACATAGATGCATGCAACATCCGCTGGGAGACCAATGCTCGCTGGATAGAGAAAGAGAAAACATAGATGCATGCAACGTCCGCTGGGATACCAATGCTCGCTGGATGGAGAAGGAAGAAACTGGAGAAACAGAGCCCCTGCGGTAGCAGAGAAGACATCACTGCTGTGGCAGTGTAGAAAATTAGCCAGAGAAACAGAGCCCCTGCTGGAGCAGAGGAGACATCACTGCTGTGGCAGTGTAGAAAATTAGCCAGAGAAACAGAGCTCCTGCTGGAGGAGAGGAGACATCACTGCTGTGGCAGTGTAGAAAATTAGCCAGAGAAACAGAGCTCCTGCTGGAGCAGAGGAGACATCACTGCTGTGGCAGTGTAGAAAATTAGCCAGAGAAACAGAGCTCCTGCTGGAGCAGAGGAGACATCACTGCTGTGGCAGTGTAGAAAATTAGCCAGAGAAACAGAGCTCCTGCGGGAGCAGAGGAGACATCACTGCTGTGGCAGTGGAGAAAATTAGCCAGAGAAACAGAGCTCCTGCTGGAGCAGAGGAGACATCACTGCTGTGGCAGTGGAGAAACTTAACTGGAGAAACAGAGCTCCTGCGGGAGCAGAGGAGACATCACTGCTGTGGCAGTGTAGAAAATTAGCCAGAGAAACAGAGCTCCTGCTGGAGCAGAGGAGACATCACTGCTGTGGCAGTGGAGAAACTTAACTGGAGAAACAGAGCTCCTGCGGGAGCAGAGGAGACATCACTGCTGTGGCAGTGTAGAAAATTAGCCAGAGAAACAGAGCTCCTGCTGGAGCAGAGGAGACATCACTGCTGTGGCAGTGGAGAAACTTAACTGGAGAAACAGAGCTCCTGCGGGAGCAGAGGAGACATCACTGCTGTGGCAGTGTAGAAAATTAGCCAGAGAAACAGAGCTCCTGCTGGAGCAGAGGAGACATCACTGCTGTGGCAGTGTAGAAAATTAGCCAGAGAAACAGAGCTCCTGCGGGAGCAGAGGAGACATCACTGCTGTGGCAGTGGAGAAAATTAGCCAGAGAAACAGAGCTCCTGCGGGAGCAGAGGAGACATCACTGCTGTGGCAGTGGAGAAAATTAGCCAGAGAAACAGAGCTCCTGCGGGAGCAGAGGAGACATCACTGCTGTGGCAGTGTAGAAAATTAGCCAGAGAAACAGAGCTCCTGTGGGAGCAGAGGAGACATCACTGCTGTGGCAGTGTAGAAAATTAGCCAGAGAAACAGAGCCCCTGCGGGAGCAGAGGAGACATCACTGCTGTGGCAGTGTAGAAAATTAGCCAGAGAAACAGAGCCCCTGCGGGAGCAGAGGAGACATCACTGCTGTGGCAGTGGAGAAACTTAACTGGAGAAACAGAGCTCCTGCGGGAGCAGAGGAGACATCACTGCTGTGGCAGTGTAGAAAATTAGCCAGAGAAACAGAGCCCCTGCTGGAGCAGAGGAGACATCACTGCTGTGGCAGTGTAGAAAATTAGCCAGAGAAACAGAGCCCCTGCGGGAGCAGAGGAGACATCACTGCTGTGGCAGTGTAGAAAATTAGCCAGAGAAACAGAGCCCCTGCTGGAGCAGAGGAGACATCACTGCTGTGGCAGTGTAGAAAATTAGCCTGAGAAACAGAGCTCCTGCGGGAGCAGAGGAGACATCACTGCTGTGGCAGTGTAGAAAATTAGCCAGAGAAACAGAGCTCCTGCTGGAGCAGAGGAGACATCACTGCTGCGGCGGTATAGAAACTTACCTGGGCAAATTGAGTTCCTGTGGTGTGAGGCCGATGCTCGTTTTCTTGCGCGTTAATCAAAGACGCGAGGAAGAGGAGGTGATAGATTAAATCCTTGCAGGATTATGCGCATCTGAAGTTTAAGTGGCCGAGCAAGATAGCAGTTCGCGTTTAGAACAGTTTAGACTGTCTGGGAAGGTGGACGAGATCAGAAATATCCTATCGATTTTCTTGTGCAGTGAGGCCTGGAAATCAACTGTATCCAAGTTAATGCATAGAATTCAAATGGACGAGGCTGAACCCATGGTTTTAACCTGTGCAATTGGAATCCCGAGCTCAGCAGAAACTGTGCGGGGCTGAGAGATCGATTATTAGAAGTTTTGAAAATGTTCTTATTTCCTCAGTTTATTTAGTTTATTTTCATGATTTCTATTTTCTCAGTTTATTTAGTTTATTTTCATCATTTCTATGGGTCACATTCCCTGCCGATTTGTTCGTTCTAAAATCAGAAAAGTCAACAGTGAAGTTGTGGGTTTAAATTACCTACTTCAAAAATAAAAAATACATTTATGCTATAACTTAAGTTTCGAAGCGATTTTTGTAAATAAATTCCAGGACAGTGTTAACGAAAGGTTCTTAATGATTCTGTCTGCAATCTGCACGTAATGTGTGACCTACTGTTTACGTGGGAGTTTACGCCACAAGGAAGCATCGCGTTAATGAACGGCAAATCATTGTACAGAAACTATTTAAAACGCGTTTTCCCCCGATCAAAAAATTAGTATCCAGATAGCATAACTTGCTCGTGATTCGACAACTGATGCGAAGTTCAATCCGGGACAGAAAAAGGTTTTGAGCCGAACACTCACGGAGTTGACCCGGCAGACGTTGAGAGTGTGGACTGACTGGGGCTGAATCTGCAGCGCGGCTTACTTAGGGCCTGCTGTGGCGGCCTGACGCTGGAGGAAGGCCTGTTCCTTTGCGTTAAGAGGGCGGCATTGCCTTATTGTCCATTTCTCTATGGCAGGAATTATTGAATGGTCCGGTTTAAAGAAATACGCGGATGTAGATTGCGGATGTTTCGCCCGCAGTGGCGAGGACCCGTTTGTTTGGCCTGACGCCCACGAGATAATACCAGAGGATTGCGGCGAAGATTCCTAATTCTGAAGGACGAAAGATTCTTAATCGAACGGGAAGAGCTCGATTCGGACATGTTAGGAAGGTACTGCAGGGCCAAATGCTGCAAACTGTCAATGGATCGAGGTAAGACTGCTGAGTCTATATGTACCCTCTTATCATTGATTGCTGATTGCGGTCCACTCGTGTTAATTATCTGAACGTGTTCCTCCCGAACTTAGTTAATAAAACTTCATTATGTTGGAAATCATCACATCCGTTTTTTCTTTTCTTTTTTGAATCGCGAAATTAAACCCTTTACATTAGTTTAACGATTGATAATTAAGTATAGTGGAAAAATATACAGATTAAGTTAATTAAACGCAATACAATAGTGTTTTGGAGGTAAAATAAATATATCTGTGTTACTTTAACATAAAATATTTGGGTAAAAATAACAGTGCCACAAAACCTTTTTTTTTGAGTGAGAGCACATAGTGCACTGGAACTGCTTACTATGTGGCACACACAATATTACACGACAACAGGAATTTTAATATCTGCTTGTAGTGGCATCCTGCCAGTATCATAGCCTGAAGCCCTGATGTTCAACTTCAGACTGTAAAATTTGATAAACAAGTGCTTCTGTAGAAACAGTCACTAAAGTGATTTGATGTGCCAGCTATATCATCTCACAAGATTCTGTGCATATATTTAGGGCTGCATCATTATGACATCATTATGAGATTCCAGCGGTATAAATTTCTGAGCATATTAAGATTTGTCATGCGTGTCACCATTGTTGAGATTCACAGGCTGATTCTTGATCTCTATGTGTCTAAAATAATATAATCTAAATATTTGTAATGATAGCAACCTTTAAAGAGATTATTTGGATTACAATTTAAGGCGAGACACTACAGGTGAATAGGGTAATTTTTTTAACTATCAGATATCACCATGAAACTTTGACAGTTGATTATCTACATTAAGATGAGAAAAAAAATGTATTACAAGTTTTCTGTAATTTAATGTTTAAATATGCAAATGAGGCATTGTCTAATTAAATATGCGCTATTTTGCATATATTTAAAAAAACGAAATCTGAGTATTGGACAAAGCCAGGTTCAAAATTATTTTTTCATTGTGTTCACATATTAGATGGGGAAAAAATTACAGAGGGATTTATGGATATCTACTTTTGTTATCCTGTAAATCAGAATATACTGCCAATAGCCTTAAAAAAATGATTTTCGCCATGTTTTTGGGAATAAAATGTTATATAAATCAGGCTAGGAATAATATATTTACAAATCCCTCTGTAAATGTCTTCATAATATAACTAGGTACAAGACTGGAAAGTTTGGTGTATATAGGTGCTACTGAACTGGAGATTTCAGACTTGGAGTATGAGAGAAAAGACATTTTGAGAAAACTTGCTTTAAAGATTTAGCATCAGCCAATGAGATTGCGCATTTAGAGTAAAATCCCCTCTTTTACTTTCGCGATTGGTTGCTGATAAAAAGGAAATGACCATATTTGGATCCGGCAGTCTTGTTCAGGAGAGAGAGAGCTTTCTAACGGTGTGTGTGATGACAGGGTGCAGATCACGATCGCGGAGCAGAGGGATGATTTATAACGACAACTTTTGATGAATTTTTTTAGAAGAAATCTACAGACGCAAACAGACAAAGTGTAGTAAAATAAAGACCTAAATGTGTATTTCGGACTTTTTTTCAACACAAGTCTGAAAGAAGACATGTTATTGAAGACAAATATCCCAAAATCTCAAAATTGACCAGTGAAAAAAAAAACGATGTTTTTGCCTGCCGTGTCTCGCCTTAAATGTTAAAAATATTATACTATACAAACAGTGCTGCTATAAAGTGAACCTAATTCAGCTTTATTTTCAGAGATACAGTTCTAATGATTGTGAAATAATGATTATGTTACCACCATCAGATTACCTTTTCTATTTGTTCATCCGGCTGTTACAGTAGTCAAACAAAATGTAAAGGTAAAGATTTAAGGTCAAGAGCACAACTAAAACATACACGGATCATCATAATGGTGACTTAAAATTGTGGATTCTGCTTGTTAACATCAGGTGTCTTCAATAATGCTCAATCATCACTCAATTATTCACTTAATTCTCTCATTAACTTAACACTGCTTCAGTGTTACTTACAACACTCTGAGTGTGGACTCATATAAACACTGAGCAGTGTTCATTTAACACTGGGGATTTATCACTTTTGTATCTCAGATATCTCGTACAGCTCAAAAGTCATAAGTGATCATTGTTGGCTACTTTAGATTAATATATGCTGGCTGTATATAAAGGGCCCAAAGTATAGGCGCTTTAACCATTGTCATCTTTCTGAAAAATGGTATGTTTCCATAGGATTCGCAGCATACAAATCCTTGTGAAATTGCCACCCCGTAAAATGATGACGTTTTCTCATGAGTTCGAGTTGAATATTGACTTCTTTGATGGGTCAAAACAAAAAGGAAAGAACCATCAAAAGATGAAAATTAAAGAGGTTAATTCAAAATTAAACAGACAAAAGGGATATAAATCAAGTATGATACAAATAACTGATGCCATTCATCTGAACATTTGTGAGAATGTGAAACGCTAGTAACCTCTAAAGAAGAATTAGGATGACTGACAGTTTGCAAAACAGGCTATTGAGCTCGATCTACAGTTGCAGTCAGAATTATTGGCACCCTTGGTAAATATGATTGTGGCAAGGTTACATGTTGTGGGAAGACAGAGGCGGGAACCGGCGAACATTGCACATTTCATACAGATCATTACATAATCAGAGAGTAGCCTATTTCTTTTCGTTTTGAATAGTTTCGTTTAAAAGTAGACATTTCAAGCTTTAATAGATGGCCCATGTTTCTCAAAGCTGTGAGGTACAAACTGAGTTTCGGCGCCCTCCAGTTCATGTGCAATGCAAGTGATTGTGCCGGCGCCTTATTACATTGTCTGCTATTTGCTTATTATTTATTAAATACAGGCAATTGGTTGATAAAACATTGATCAAAATTAAGATACAATTTATACAAAATGAAAATCTTTTAAAAAGAGTCTTTCTGCAAAACAAAACTCAATGAAGTGGTCAAAATCATGTCTTACCCCCTCCATGTCTCCAGACATATTGCGCATCTCATGGTGTATCATATCTTTCTCATGCTGCATGCTCCCTTTCATAATCAACATTGATTAAATTGATGATTGAGCATTATTGAAGACACCTGATGTTAACATGCAGAATCACTGAAGGAGAAAACCATAATTTTAAGTCACCAATATGGTGATCAGTGTTTGTTTTAGTTGGGCTCTTGACCCTTAAATCAATAGCTTTACATTTTGTTTGACTGCTGTAAAGGCCAGATGAACAAATAGAAAAGGTAATCTGATGATGATGACAATCATTATTTCACAATATCTTGATTATATTACTTTAGACACATAGAGATCAAGAATCAGCCTGTGAATCTCAACAATGGTGACGTGATGACAAATCTTAAGCTGGAATTTATAGCTCTTAATGAGACAGCATTTTTTTAGTGACAATACCTAACTGTGTTCTAATTAATATATTTATTTAAATGCATGCACCATTAACAAATAATTTCATGATTTGTTTTTCCAATTTTGTTCCTCGTATTGATTTTGGGGGACTGGGATGAAGATAGTTTGTTTTATTTATTTATATTTATACAGATCGGTTCCTCCTGCAGACAGAGGAGGGTAGTTAGTGATTGGAGCCGCCTTGGCTCAGGGTATTTAAACTGCTTCACTAACCACTCTTCCCTCTCTCTCTGCTCCTCCAGGTGATCCTGTTTTGTTTGTTCCTTTGTAGTTTTACTTTGTTTCCACTCAGTCATGTTCACACACACACACACAGATTCACGCATCCCTTTACACACTTTACACACACTTTACATTATGACATTCTCACACCTCATTCCTTTTTCTTTGTTTGAAGTTAATAGTTTTTGGTTTAGAACCTTTTTGATTAACCTATACCTAGGGCCGGTTGCATAAACCTCTAAGACTAGTCTTACAAGTTAGACATCAAATTAGTTTATTTTAGACTGTTCACTTTTTAAATCAGAGTCATAAAAACGTAGATTGGCCTAATTTGATACCGAAAAGTACACTGTAAAAAGTGAACAGTTGGATCAACTTAAAAAAATTACTTTTCTCAACTCAAATTATGATGTTTTATCAACTTGATTTCACTAGGTCAATCACACTTATATTATTTGAGTTCATTCAATTCTATTATTTACATTAGTCTAACTTAATTTCACTGCATTCCAACTTAAATGCAACTTAAAATATTACTTCAATTGGTAACACCTAAATAAATTACGTTTTCTCAACTTAAATTATTATATTTTCTCAACTTAATTTGACTGGGTCAATCACACAAGACTCAAATTGCTTTTGAAATATTTATTAACATTAATTCATTTTATACGCTTACAGTATTTTCCATATTACAAACTTTGTGAAATCATTACAAACTGTTCATATTTGTCGTGGCAATGGAATTTCATTTACTGACAAAACTTAACATCCATTCCATTAAGAGTTTTTTTGCAAAGTTGTCTTTGCACTGCATTATGCTCAAAACTGAGCCACTAATATATTTATAAAAAGAGATATAAAAACAGTGGTTACATCCTTAAATGAGCCACCTAAAAACAATTAAAGGGATAGTTCACCCAAAAATAGTTCCAAACCTGTATGAGTTTCTTTCTTCTGCTGAACACAAAAGAAGAGGTGTTGAAGAATGTTGGTAACTTGACAGTTGACAGTACCCATTGACTTCCATAGCAGGAAAAAAAAATACTGGAAGTCAATGCCATCAACTGTCTGGTTACCAACATTCTTCAACACATCTTCTTTTGTGTTCAGCTAAAAAAGAAACTCATACAGGTTTGGAACAACTTGAACTATTTTTGGGTGAACTATCCCAAAGCACATTCAAACATTACTGCAAGTTCACTGTAATCTACTGAAAAGACTACAAACTTTTGATGACATCTTGTGCTGATCGAACTGCAAGAGAACTTTCTGGAATAACTCGAAAGTAAAGAGAAGTGGTTTTGAATAAGCCAGATTGATGATGTATATCATCCCGGAAGCAAGGCACAAGCTGATGTGAACGAAGGCAGTTCATTCAAAACTTAAACACCCTTGATGACGACACCCATGTCAGCCGATGGTTCGTGATGTTCTCACCCCTCCTTCCGAATAACATACACCGCCATGGTGAGCTGCTCCAGCTCGCCTCGCAATCATCTAGCTGGTTCTCCTAAAGTGGTGTACATTAAAAAAAAACACACAAAAAAACATTTGGCGTTTATAACTACAAAACACAAATTTAAACTTTCTGAAAAATAAAATCAAAATAGAATATACGGACTTTCAACTCACAAGGTACTCCTTGATAAGGTCTTGAGGATTTTCCCCCAGGAAAACGTTGAGGGCCTTCTGGACACACTCTTTTCATGTGAATGTTTTTAGCCTGTAATAAAGCAATTGTGATCATTTTTCTTATTTTAAAATTATGAGTAATCTGTAATAGAGAATCAGATTTCGCAGAGGATAGGAAAAAAACAAGAAAATATAAACATTTACAAAACTAAAGGATTTTTCTTCATATAGTGGACTTCAACAGTTACCAACGGGTCGAAGGTCCAAATTGCAGTTTCAGTGCAGCTTCAAAGGGCTCGACACGATCCTAGACGAGGCATAAGGTTCTTATCTAGTGAAACAATCGGTCATTTTCTTAAAAAAAAAAAAAACACTAACCACAAAGGCTCGTCTTGCACTAGCTCTGCGATGCGCATCTACGACTTCACGCATTACGTTATCACACTGGAAAGGTCATTCGTGACGTAGGCGGAAGTACCGATCCAGTGTTTACAAAGCGAAAGTGCAAAGACTAAGTCAAACGCCCTTTCACAAAAAAGGTAAAACAACGATGTTAGGTGATTTTGAAGCTGGAGGAGAAAATTACAATTTTCACCCTACTGCTAGGTCGATACTTCCACCTACGTGTCACGCGTGACCTTTCCAAAGTTATTACATAATGCGCATCGCAGAGCTAGTGCAAGACAAGCCTTTGTGATTAAAAAGTATATAATTTTTTTTTTTTTAAAGACAGATTTCACTAGATAAGACCCTTATTCCCCGTCTGGGATCGTGTAGAGCCCTTTGAAGCTGCATTGAAACTGCAATTTGGACCTTCAACCTGTTGAACCCCAGTGAAGTGCACTATCCTGAATGTTTTCCTCAAAAACCTTAATTGTAACTAGTGCTGTCAAACGATTAAAATATTTAATCGCGATTAATCGCATTAATGCCATAGTTAACTCGCGATTAATCGCACATTTTTATCGATACTAAATGTCCCTTCATTTCTATTTGACCCATTATTTTTTCTAATTTGAATGCTCTTATCAACATGGAAAAGTGGTTCGGCAGTAAATTTGTTCTTAGCTGTGGTATCCATGTGCTTCTGTCTGAAGTCATCCATTGTAGAGCTTAGATCGGGCCCAAAAAATCAAGCCCGACCCTACCCGAGCCCGTGCACATTGTGTCCAAGCCCGGCCCGGCCCGACACATTAACTGTAATTATGAGCCCGATTTAAACCCGACCATTTTTTTAATACGTGGGTTGTTATAACTGACGTTCTCAACTACTTTCTATTTTACTTTCTCCCGCCCGCAACATTATTGTCCCGCTCCCGCCCGCAAATAGACTTTTTTTTGTAGGCTACCTCCAAATACTTTCGCCTACGTGTCGCCACCATACACATCAGCATAAATGCTCCTGATAAATTATTTGTTATTAAAGCATTAACACACAAACCACTCTTAAAACATAAAAGCAAGCAGATAGGCCTACTGCGTGCATGGTTTGGCATGACTGAATGCGCGCAAAGTGCGCTCCCTTAAAAATTCCTAAAAAGCTGACATCAGTTCATCGCAATCTCACACATCTCTGTTATTATCAATGAAGCTGACTGCACAATGAATCTTTCATACAGTTTGTTTGTTATAATTAGAGGATTTGCCAGCCTACAGAATTCAGCTCTAATAGTACGTTTTGAGCGGTGAGGGGAGTCTATCTTAAATGCTTCTGATTGGCCATTGCGTTCAAGAAATCAACACATATGTCTGTGATTGGCTACATCGCTCAACGCTGCAAACATGTTATAAAAAGAAACTCTGGCCTGTAAATCGTTTCTATTTTGTTTTAGTTGTTCTTGTTGCTTTTCTGCAACATATGAATAAAAATTTATTAGTTTTATGTTTTATTCATAGATATTTCTAGTTTGCGGGAGTCCCGCGAGTCGTTTTATTCTCCCGTACCCGCACACACAGAGTGAGTGCTCGCACTCGGCAATCAAATCTAGTCCCGCGCTGCACTCTCTAGATCGGCGTCTCGCGCTCGCGCCCGCGCCATCCACTCAAAACGTAACGTTAGCCTACTACTCTTTGGCCGGCGCGCAAGCCCAAACAAGTGTGTGCGGCGTGCCTGTTGTTTTGTTTCCGGTCTAGCTATCCGGTGTGATGTTGTAGTTTTTCTAACGTTACTAGTTGTTGCAACAGCATGTGAAAAACAAATACAAAGTTTGCTAGGCCAAAAAGAGCGTTAATCTCGCGATAAAAAAATTGACGCCGTTAAAATGTGTTTGCGTTAACGTCGTTAATAACGCGTTTAACTCACAGCACTAATTGTAACAAAAAATTAAGTTACAAATAAATTACTAAAAGTAACAAAGACATATTAAACATCTTGGATGACATGGGGGTGAGTAAATTATCAAGAAATTAATTCTAAAGTGTAGTAATCCTTTAAGAAATTCACCTGAGTCAGTCATTGGTTGCATTTATAATTTAGTCTGAAAATAAAACATGCATCAACAAATCATTTATTAGCTTTACACCCTAATATATTTAATCATTCTTGATTAAAGGAATAGTTCACCCAAAAAATCTAGTTTGCTGTTCATTTAAAGGCCATCCAAGATGTATGTAGGTAAATTTTTCTTCGTATAGCAGTTTTTTTTAGATGAAACCATAGTCCTCTGTGATTCATATAATGCAAGTCAATGGCAACCACTAAGCAAAATGATGTCCAAAAGACGTCTTTTCAACGTCTTTGTCACAAAAGCCGGACATTGAAAAGACATCCGCTGAGGAGCCAGAATGAAAGTTTTTATGACGTCTTTTTTTACGTGTTCTGGAAGTCCGATCTGGACATTCATGGACCCTCTTCGTACAAGGTTAAAAACTAGTTCAAATGAGGCCATTGTGGACATATTTTCAACATCATTTATGGTCTCATTTAGACAATTTATACTATTCTGGACCAAATAAACACTCAGGATGCGTTAAATTAAAACTCATGTTTATTTCAATGTAATTTCCTTACATTGTTTAGATGAGGTTTAGATGTTGATGTTTCATTTTAATTCACCATTGTGGTGATGAGTGTTTGCTTTAGTTGGGCTCTTGGTCCCAGTTCTTCTTACATTAGCTTTTCTTTGGCTGTTGTAACTGTGTGTTTATATAATACCGTTGTTGTGGCAGAGAAAGCCAAGAAAATGTACAATCGGCTGTCATCAGCTCCATGTTGATGATGACAAATTCAACACAAAGCCAGCAAGTAACATTGTGTTTAAACATTTGTCTTTATGTCTGGCATTAATAGCCATCAATCTTGTGGAACTTCATATATGGTCTAGTACCATTAAAATTATCACTTATTTGAAGGTGAATAATTAGCATGTGTACAATATATTTTGAGGAAGTATATCACAGTCACACACAGACATAAAAGATTTTGGATATGATTCTCAACAACGGTGACAACCAAAACAAAAAAGCTTGGGAATCAAGGATATTTTGTACTATGAAAGCTACCCATCATGCATTGCAGCATGAAGCTTTTTTTTTTATTGTCACCATTGTTGTGAATCATATGCAAAATATTTATGTTTGTGTGTGACTCTACGATGCATTTTCTCAAAACATTGTGTAAACATGCTTTTTATTCACCTTCAAATAAGTGATCATTTTAAATGGTTCTGGATCAAATAATGCAGTTCCACAAGATTGATGGTTATTAATGACAGATATAAAGACTAAAATTTAAACAATGTTAATTGCTGGTTTTGTGTTGATTTTGTCATCATCAACATGGAGCTGATGACAGCCGATTGTACTTTTTCTTGGCTTTCTCTGCCACAACAATGGTATAATACAAACACACAGTTACAACAGTCAAAGAAAAGCTAAAGTAAGAAGAACTGGGACCAAGAGCCCAACTAAAGCAAACACTGATCACCACAATGTTGACTTAAAATGAAACAACATCTAAACCTCATCTAAACTTTTGGGCTCGTTGAAGACCAGACGAGCTGCAGCATTCTGGATCATTTGTAGAGGTTTAGTTGCACATGATGGAAGTCCAGCCAGAAGAGCATTGCAGTAATCAAGCCTAGAAATGACCAGGGCCTGGACAAGAAGTTGTGTTGCATGCTCAGTTAGGAAAGGCCTGATCTTCCTGATGTTGTGTATAGCAAACCTGCATGATCGATTTGTGATGTGGTCTGTGAAGGTCAGCTGATCATCAAATATTACTCCAAGATTTCTGACTGACCTTGATGGGGTGATTGAGGAAGAATCTAGCTGGATAGTGAAGTCGTGCTGTAGAGACGGATTGGCAGGGAGGATGAGAAGCTCAGTCTTTGCCAGGTTGAGCTGTAGGTGATGTTCCTTCATCCATGCCGAGATGTCCGCCAGACAGCTTGAGATCCGTACAGCTACTGTAAATAGAGAAGAGGAGCGGTCCAAGAACTGAACCCTGGGGAACCCCTGTGGTCATTTGATGTGCTTTGGATACCTCACCTCTCAATGTGACCCTGAAGGACCTACCTGTGAGATAGGACTCAAACCAGTGGAGAGGAGTACCTGTGATGCCCAGTGATGAGAGGGTGGACAGAAGGATCTGGTGGTTCACAGTGTCGAAGGCAGCAGAAAGATCAAGGAGAATGGGAAACTGATGATTTGGAAGCAGCTTTTGCGATCCGCAGGGCTTCGGTGACCGACAGCAATGCAGTCTCGGTTGAATGGCCTTTCTTGAAGCCAGATTAGTTGACATCCAGCTGGTTGTTCATAGACAGGAAAGATGATACTTGGTTGAAAGCAACTCGTTCAAGTGTTTTCGCAATGAATGGTAGGAGAGAGACAGGTCTGCAATTCACTAAAAGTGATGTGTTTAACGTTGGTTTTTTAAGCAGTGGAGTTACCCGAGCCTGCTTGAATGCTGTAGGGAAAATGCCAGTGTGGAGGGATGAGTTGATGTTGTGTGTGAGAGCTGGAAGAAGTGTGGGAGATATTGCTTGTAGAAGGTGTGAGTGGATGGGGTCCAGAGGGCAGGTGGTAGGATGACTAGAGAGGAGAAGTTTAGATACTTCATTCTTGGTTAGTGGAGTGAAGAAGGAGAGAAGGTTGTTGGCTGTGGGAGAGGTTAGTCTGGGTTCCTAGGGTGTGTGAAGCTGAGAACTGACTGCTGATAGTTGTAGTTTTGTTACACTCAAAAAAATTATTCATTGGATGAACTCGATTAAGTTGTGGGCAGGATTTCCATCCAATAAATATATGTAGCCCCAACTCAAACTGAGTACATCCATTCAACAGAATTTAAATTAGTTAACCTAACTCATTTGTATCAAATAGATGCAAAAGAATATAAACGAGTGACTCGATTAACTTATTTCTATCAAATACTTATTACTAACCAGACTGACTTTATTTCTGTCAGATGTCTGCAAAAGTTTTATTCAAAATTAACAGGGGTTTATAACTGTTTTCCATTTAAAGTGACCATAACAGTGATTAGTGTTTCCATTAGTTGGGCTCTTAACTCTTATTATATATATATTGTCTTTTTAGGCTGCTGTGACAATGTGTTAAACACATTTGGAGCAGCAAGGTAAGCTAAAATGAAATGAGATCAGCTGATGATGGTTACCTGTTGATGGTTTTATAGTCATCATGAAACAGAATGATTTACTGAGGTTTTTATCATCTAACCATTATGTTGTCATGTTTTTTTTCACAACACATATCTTGAGTTACTGCAGCCAGAGATCAAGGAATATTATAACACTAAGTTTGAAGACTTTAACGAATATGAGCACAAAAAAAAATCTGTTTCTGATGACACACACAGACATCAACAATCAGCGTATGAATATCAACAATGGTGACAATCAAAAGTACTTTGCTACAATGCATGCTGGGTACCACCATAGTACAAAACTCCCAGCATGCATTGCAACATGAATAAATTATGCAGCTGAACTGTCCTATGATTTTGTTTGATTCTAAATATTTGCTTTTATTTTTTGCTGTTGTGTTTGTTGTGAATTAGTAGCTTTTCAGTGATGTTCTGAATTAATCTGTTTATCTAAATATTTGTGATTGTCACCATTGTTGAGATTCATACGCTGATTGTTGATGTCTGTGTGTGTCATCAGAAATTGATTTTTTTGTGCTCATGTTCGTTAAAGTCTTTATACTTATTGTTATTATACTGCTTGATCTCATGCTGCAGTAACACAAGGTTTGTTGTGAAAAAAACAATTGTTAGATTAAAATACCTCATTGAATCAGTCTGCTTCATGATGATTATAAAACCATCAACCATCAGCAGCTGATCTCATTTCACTTTAGCTTTCTTTGCTGCTCCAAATGTGTGTAACAAACACACTGTCACAGCAGCCAAAAAAAAAGACAATAGATATAATAAGAGTTAAGAGCCCAACTAATGGAATCATTGATCACTGTTATGGTGACTTCAAATGGAAAACATAGAGTTAAACCCCTGTTAATTCTCAATAAAACTTTTGTAGACGTCTGACAGAAATAAAGTCATTCTGGTTAGTAATAAGTATTTGATAAAAATAAGCTAGCCTCTCTCGTTTATATTCTTTTGCATCTATTTATTACAAATGAGTTAGGCTAACTGATTTACATTCTGTTGAATGGATGTACTCAGTTTGAGTTGGGGCTACATATATTTATTGGATGGAAATCCTGCCCACAAATTAATTGAGATCATCCAATGAATATTTTTTTTGAGTGGAGCTATTAATAATTTTTTAGTTAAACCAATTAAATATATTTACACATATGATCTTAAATAGATATATTTACATAAAGCAAATTAGATTTAAATGTGTCACCTCTAAGAAGGGCTTGAATCATTTTTTTGAGTGTAGTGAAGAAGTTAGCAAAACCATCAGCAGTTAGCGAGGTGGTGGTTGAGGTGGACAGAGGAGAGAGTTGAATGTCTTAAACAGTGAACGTGTGTTAGAGGCGCTGTTGATCTTGTTGTGGAAATATGAAGATTTTACAGCGTGAACATCTGCAGAAAAGGCAGAGAGCAGAGATTGTTACCTACTGAGGTCAGATGTGTCTTTTGATTTGCGCCATTTCCTCTCCGCTGCCCTGAGTTCGGTCCTGTGTTCACTAAGAAACTCAGATAACATTAAATGTAAGAAGAGTTAAGATCCCAACTAATGGAAACACTAATCACTGTTATGGTGACTTCAAATGAAACAGAGTTAAACCTCTGTTAATTCTCAATAAAACTTTTGTAAACGTCTGACAGAAATAAAGTGAGTCTGGTTAGTAATAAGTGAAGCTGGTAATGCTGTTTGTGGAGTTGTTTAATCCTCCTCTGCTGAGATCTTCACAGATTTAATGTCTTCTTTTCTCTTTAGTGGATTTCATCTAAGGCTGTGGCTGAAATTACTCTATATTTAATATACACAGATTCTTTTGCCTACGATAAGGTCCAGTTCTGGTTTATTTCTTTACTCTTGGCTGACATGTGGCATTGCTATGCAGAGGTGTAAAGTCCAGGTTCAGAAAGTAAAAGTCATCCTCAGTATTTTGTTTCAATCACCTGGATTTGCTAATTCAGACAGGAGACAGAACTAATAAGTGAAATCAGCTGACTGAGGTCATGGGTGGAATAAACATATGGCAGGACTTTTACTCTTTGGCCCCTGGATTACCCACCTCTGCATTTCTAAGCTAGATTCTACTAGCTACAGAAAAGTGCACTAAATGATTGGCTAGCTGCGATAATGCAGCTTTTTACATTCTCGTTACGTTTGAGTAGTCGAAGCCACATGAACCCGCCAATTTGCCAGCAGTAGCTAGCCATTCAGATGGCTAACTTTGGCCTGACAATAGTTAGCATAAGCCGAGGCAAGCTAATCGTGTAACATAGATAATTCATAGATGTTATGATGCCCCTGACAAATAGAGAGAGCATACAATGTATATTTTCTTGTCTGTGAAAGTGAGAAATGTTAAATAAAGCAACATGGTAAAAAGATGAAAATGACTTGATTTTACTTTCAATTCCTTTTACATTCTCCAAGGTATTAACATTAACATTTTTCATAACTCCATGTAGGACGTTTCTGTACATAAATGTAAGCACTGTGGCAGTATGCAATATTTAAAAAATGCACTCTTGTACTCTTGATACTCAAGTACTTTTAAAAACAAGTATTTCAGTACTTTTACTTAAGTAGACATCTGACTGTAGTACTTTTACTTGTACTTGAGTAAAATTTAGCAAGGGGTATATTTTACTCAAGTAATGATGCTGTGTACTCTGTCCGCCTCTGGCTATATATCATAATTTTCTACTAAAGAAAACCTGACATTTTCTCCTGGATGAAACACCTTGAGCTAGGCAAATTAAGCTAGCGTTAAGCACAATGGGTGCATCTCAATCAGCTCCCTAGTTCAGTAGTCTGCTAGGGCACTTATCAGGGAATCAGTCAATGGGCTGACTCCTTGATCAGTGCCCTGTTTACTGAACTACACTGTTAACCCTTCACTGTAAAACCTAACAGTACTATTTACTCAATTAAATTGAGGTCACTGCACTCAAATAATACCGAAACTTGAAGTGTCTTGAATGACTGAAACAGAACTCAAACTGAATGAGTTATAGAACATTTCTAGATCCCAGAATGATAATTGAATAATAATTGTATAGTTAAGTTAATTAATCATCAATTAAGTGATGATTGTTCATTAGTGATTAACACCTGCTGTTAACAAGCAGAATCACTGAAGGAAAGAGAAACACAAGAAATACAAGGTTTAAGGTCACCATGATGGAGATCAACGTTTGCTTTAGTTGGGCTCTTGACCCTTGACATTTGAGTACAAGTTTTTCTTTGGCTGCTGTAATTGGATGTTTATAAAACATTTGTTATGGTACAAAAGTCAAGGAAAAGTATGATCGGGTGATGAAGGTCAAGGTTTGATTATGACAATCATCACTTAATGACTTTATTCACTGATCTAATTCAGAGTCTAATCTATGATTATATTATTAGTTGTATTTGAAAATAGATTCTACAACATAAGAACTAACAATGTTATGAATTTCAGATAGTATGAAAGATTTTGCAGAAAATGTATTCATTACTAAAACTAACACAGATATCAAGAATCAGCATATGAATCTCAACAATGGTGACCATTAAAAAAACTATTCATACTGCAATGCATGCTGGGTACTACCATAATACAAACCTTATCCATGGCTCCCGGCATGCATTGCAGCATGAATCGTTTTTTAATGGTCACCATTGTTGAGATTCATATACTGATTCTTGATGTCTGTATAAGTCAGCATGATACCATAGAGGTTTTTAAAATCTGATTGAAAGGGTCTTGCAGCAGAATCACAGTTATTTTATAATGAATACTACAAGTTATATATCACCTGTTTATCAGAGATTACTCTCTAGAAAAGATCAGAGAATCAAGACACCAAATGTTGATCCATCATTCCATAAATCATCATCAATACAAAATTTTCTTTTGGCTTTTGTGCAATAACAAATGTGTTATATAAACACTCAATTACAGCAGCCAGAGGAAAAACTAGTGTTATAAAGTCAAGGGTCAAGAGCCCAACTAAAGCAAACACTGACCACTATCATGGTGTCTTTAAATGAAACTCAATAAATCATCTTCATCTAAACCAGTGTTTCTCAACCTCTCCTGCAGGGACCCCCTAACAGGACATGTTTTTGTTTTAACCCTGAAATGGCACACCTGATTCAATTAGTCAGCTACACATTAAGCCTTTGAGCCTTTAATTAATTGAATCAGGTGTGCCATTTCAGGGTTAAAACAAAAACATGTCCTGTCAGGGGGTCCCTGCAGGAGAGGTTGAGAAACACTGATCTAAACCTCTGTTCATTCACAATAATAACTTCTGTAGACGCATGATAAAAGCCAAACTGGTTAGTAATAAGTGAAGCTGGTAATGCTGTTTGTGGAGTTGTTCAATCCTCCTCTGCTGAGATCTTGAGAGATTTAAAATTATTTTTTCTTCAGTTGATTTCATCTAATGTTGTGGTTGGAAGTCAGTTGTAGTTCTTGTGTTTCTCTTTCCTTCAGTGATGTTAACAGCAGATGTTCATCATTAATGCTCAACAATAACTTAATTAATCACTTAATTAATCACTTAATTTATTGACTGCAATATCTACTTTTAGTGAACTCAACTGAAATAATTTCAGAGTACTCATAACTATTGTTTTTTATAAACTTAAATGAATTTATGTAATCAGTTTCCTCAAATGTAATGAGTTAGCTTAACTTGTTGGATTTGACTTTGTGTGTGATCTTGTGAGCTAGCAGTAACTGCAAGTGCTCTGAGTTCATTTAAAGTTTGTCATTTCACTGTTTTTACTCAATAAAGTGAAGTTTCAGCTATATACAGTATTAAATGCAGTGTAAAGTTTAATTGTGTTTTAAGAAATATTATTGTTTTAGTGAACTCAAATAAAATAAGTTCAGAGTACTCATAACTATTGTTTTTTATAAACTTAAATGAATTGATGTAATCGGTTTCCTCAAATGAAATGAGTTAGCTTAACTTGTTGGGTTTTACAGTGTTGCTGTAAAAAAGTGACAGTATCATACCATTTTCCATTATAACAGTAATATACCGTAGAAAACAATGCATTTTGGGTTATATTTGCATTTTCGATAAAGTAGCCTACAGGAATATACTGTGAGTTAACAGACACTCAGAGGCTGTGTTCCCAATCACACCCTATACCCTCATTCACTATTCCCTACATTAGTTCACTAATATAGTCCACTTGAATGAAAAGAAGTGTGTGAATTGAGACACTGATGAACACCTGATAAGAATCACTGAAGGACAGAGAAACAAGAACAGAAAAAAGAGAAACACAAGAACTACCTGACTTCCAGACACACTGAGTGTGAAACCAGTTTACAAACCTGTCTAACATTATTTCTTTCATACATGTACAAAAGTTCATGTTGAGAATTAACAGAGATTTAATTAATAATAAAGTTTGTTGTCACCATGATGGAGATCAGTATTTGCTTTAGTTGGGCTCTTGACCCTTGACTTTATAACATTAGTTTATCTCTGGCTGCTGTAACTATGAGTTTTTAAAACTCTTTTGTTATGGCAGATAGTAGTCAAGAGGAAGTTGATCAGGCGTTTACAGTGATGGTAATGTAACACTTTCGACAGAGGATTCAACTCTGAATGAGATTAGTGAGTGAACAAACTATATTTGTCAGCTGGTGTTCATTACTAATGCTCAACAGTCACTTACATATGCACTGAATTATCTGCAACGCTGTCAATGTTACTTTTTACTCTTTGTAGTGTGGATTTGTGAGAATGTGAAACTCTCTTTACAGTAACCTCTAAAGAAGAATAAGGATGACTGACAGTTTGCAAAACAGGCTATTGAGCTCTATCTACAGTTGTGGTCAGAATTATTGGCACCTTTGGTAAAGGCCTACAAAAACGAAAGTATAAGCCAGAAGCCCCTCGCGGACGACTGCTGGCCACATAAAACAGAAACAACACATCAAATAAAATCCAGGCCTGGCCTCTCTCCGTCTCACAGGAGTCGTTCATCATTAATCACGCCACCGGTCTCGCGCCGTTCTCTCACGTCCCAATGATCAAAGATGGCTGTAAAAATATCCTTTTGATTTTTCATTCCAAAAATGCACAAAAATATAACATTTCATTGAATTATAATACTTGACAGTGAGGGGGAAATAACATTATGAAATGCCACAATTATTGGCACCCATAGAATTTGTTATGAGTGAAATATCTCTGAAGTATATTCCCATTAATACTTTTTTATTTTTTAGCACACCAGTTTTGTGACTACACTGTAAAAAATAAAATCTTAAAAAAACGGTCAAAGACTGTCAGCTGGCTGCCAAACAAAAACCGTAAAAATAAAGTAAAATATCCTAATTTAAATTTAGTGCAAATAAACTTTTACAGAAATTTCCCTTATATGTTTTACAGAAAAACACTGTTATTTTTCAGCTATTATCGGAAATATTACGATCAAACACCTTAACTGTAAAAAAAAAAATCCCATAAAAAACAGTCAATGACTGTCAGCAATGGCTGCTATACAAAAACCATAACATGATTGTAGAGTATCCTAATCTAAATAAGTGCAAAAGACTATCACATAAATCTTTATTAAGCTTTTTAACAGAGACAGTTATTTTCTTAATTTTTGACTAAAAAACATGAAGTTAACTATACGCATGATTTAGTGTGACTATACGTCACTGCATCAGCAACTACACAGTTACTGTCAGTTAAATAAAGCAACATGCAGCATTTCATCAGTGTTACTCTGCTCATCCTGGACTAAAGCACAGGCTCTAGTCTTCAACACAATGGTGACACACAAAACACACCATACAGAAACACTTCACATCCCAACAGAACATTAAACATCTCTCAAGATCTCTGCATCCTCACTTATTACAATCCAGACTTTATTTCTTTCATACTAACATACTTATAGAGAATTAACAGAGGTTTAGAAGTTGATATTTTATTGCAAATAATAAAGTTTGATGTCACCATGATGGAGATCAGTGTTTGCTTTAGTTGGTCTCTTGACCCTTTCAATTTTGGCTTTTTTTTCTCTGGCTATGTTAACTGTGTGTTTCTGAAACATAATTTTTCATGTCAGAATCCAACAGAAACTCAGATCAGATGATGTTGGTTACTTTTTAGTGATAATAGTTTTCATACTGTTGCCTGCTTTATGGATACCACTCAAATAAATGGTTGTCAATAGCACTAGATTAATCAAATATTGCACTTCCAATATTGAAAATACCAATCGTGACCTGAGAGACTTTGAGAGCATGATCTGAGAGGTATGAATGTGATCATTCAAGTATTGAAAGTTACATAACTGTCAATACTTGATTGATCACATTCATACCTCTCAGTACATACTGGAACATATGATGAAGAAACGCTTAGTAATGTGATCACATGCATTTGATCGGAATGTAGACGAGTGCATTAAAAAGGAGCTGCAAAGAGTAAGGTGAGAACAAAGCCATTCATATTTTTTCTGAATACCGACAGGTGAATCAAATCGAAGAGGTATAGTAAGACCTTAACTACCGTATTTTGATTGATTTAATTTCTCATATCATATTCAAGTTACTTATAATAAACTCTGTTAGCAGCATTGATTTGCATTGTAATGATTTCTTTTTTGATTTAGATGATTGTCTTGCTGGTAGCTTTCCTTGCTGCTCTTCTGTGTCCCTCCGTCCACACTGAGAACTTTTCTTCAGTGGGTGAGTAACTCACGTTCAACTTAATTTACTCAATGCATATCTAAACTCCTATTAAAATAGGCACTTAAGGCACTTGAAACTTTTTTTATGGAAGTTCTGCTGTTTCATTGGTTATATTTATTAATGCTTTCTTTTAAACCTAAACAGAATGGTGCTATCACGAGCCAACATGCAGTAAGTGTGATTTATTATATTATAAAATATTCCACTGCATAAAAGTGAATATAAATGTTAATATGAATCTTATTATAAAATGTTTTATATTTTAAACTTGTTCTGAAGTAGATATTTTTTTGACCCCTGATTTGTAATAGATTTTACAACCTGGCCCCAAATTGTTCCACAATCCTGCAATGGATCCAGGCAATCTCCCATTAATATCGTGACTGCAAGTGTTCAGGGAAATCCTAACCTGACCTCATTTAACTTCACTGGTTTTGATAGCAACTCCACCTTCCTGTCAATCAAGAATACAGGCGAATCTGGTAAGGATAGCTGCGCACTGGGAACCTTGATTTTAATTTAGTTTTTATCATTATAGGATTTGTTTGTCTTTACAAAATATTGTACTACGTTTATTTAGCAGATTTATTTCAAAGTGGCTTCTGAATGAGGAATATAGGTTACCAACAAAAGCGATCAATCCTTAAGAGACGGTAACATGAGTAGTTTCACATTAAAAAGCTCCAGAAAAGTATACAAAACCAAGATCTGGGTAAAAAGATACAATTTATTTGATTCCTCTTTTTATTCATACCATGAGACTCACTGACTACATAGAGGCACCTTAAAGGGGTCCTTTTATGCCCTTTTATGAAGTCTTGATTTTGTTTTTGGGGTGTACTAGACTAGAATATGCTTCCATACTTGATTGATTTACAGCTCCTCTCTCCCCAGTCTGGTTGAACACGCTATTTTCGATGAAGCCCCTCCTTCTGCAATACGAAATGCGTTGTAATTGGTTAGCTGGCCCATTCTGTTGTGATTGGCAGCGCTTAGGGAAATGTCACCCCCCTTCCTAACCACGAGCTGTACTCAGATGTAAATATTAACAATTAATTTCAAACCACTTTGAGCCCGATTCAGACGATGACAATGTTAACAGACAAGAGGATTGTGCTGAATGGATTTCAAGCACGAATAAGCAGATCTAGCAATTGTGCTCTCTCTCCATGAAACGCAAAAAACTTCTAATTTTGTTTTCTTCCAGCTACGCTCCATTTTATTCTGGCTGCTCTCTTTAGGACCCGAGTGTGCTCGTTGTACCACGGTGTTGGACTATTTCCTTTAATCTTCTTTAAGCGCAATGGAGCAACTGTGTCTAAAGCAGAGGTGTCAAATCCAGGGTCAGAAAGTAAAAGTCCTGCCATATTTTTATTTCACCCATGAATTCACACAGCAAAATTCCTGTGTTAAATGAACTCTCATGGGAGTTTATTTGGCTCCAGACTCAAGAGTGTTAAAGTTAATGATATAATTAAGTGATTGATTGAGTGATGATTGAGTATTAGTGAAGACACCTGATGATAACAAGCATAATCACTGAGGGACAAAGGCACATTTTTTAAGTCTCCATTATGGTGGTCAGTGTTTACTTTAGTTGAGCTCTTGACCCTTAAACTGATAATGTTAGTTTTTTTGTTTGACTGTTGTAACTGAGTTATATCTGTCAGATGAACAACAAGAAAAGCTGGTCAGGTGGTGTTGGTTATGTTTAGATGAAATCACATGTTGGCGTTGACCTGAATCACAGAACTCATTAAGAAAAATGTACCTTATTGATTACAACAGAATATGATTATACAGTAAACTATTTTCTGCATTATCAATATAAAACAAAAAATATCTTAAAAGTTGTTCTAATTCTAAGACTTTTTTTGAAGTTTGGACACACAGACATCAAGAATCAGCCTGTGATTCTCACCAATGGTGACAATAATAAAGCATGTTGCAGTGCATTCTGGGTGCCACCAATCAAAACTCATCCATGGCTCCCATCATGCATTGCGGTATGAATAAATTATGATCAGAATTTTCTCAGTAATTTCCTTTTCCTAACTGAATATTCTGTTTGTCACCATTGTTGAGACCAATACACTGAATATTGATGTCTGTGTGTGCCTAAATCAAAGACTTCTTTTTTATCAGGACACCTTTAAAGAAATCATTTAAATTACACAAGAAAATCTGGATTATTTTCTTTAGAAACTCTGTGATTCTGCAATGACCAACATGCTTTTAAGATAAGAGAGGGCTCTAAATGAGTTCAGTGACACTGATCAAATGATGATCATGTGTTAACATAATACCATCTGATCACCTTTTCTCTTTGTTCAGCCGGCTGCTATAACTCAATTACAGCAATCAATCAAAAGATTAAGTTAAATATTTAAAGGTCACCTGCCCAACTAAAACAAACACTGATCTCCCTAATGGTGACTAAAAATTTAGATTTGCTCCTTCAGTGATTCTGCTTGTTATCATCAGGTGTCTTCAATAATGCTCAATCATCACTCAATTAATCATTTAATTAGCTCATTAACTTTAACACACTTGATTGTTAATTTAACACTCATATTTTAACACTTTAAAAATATTGAGTCTGGAGCCAAATAATCTCCCATGAGAGTTCATTTAACACAGGAGTTTTTGCTGTGTGAGTTCATGGGTGAAATAAAAATATGGCAGGAATTTTACTTTCTGACCCTGGATTTGACACCTCTGGTCTAAAGTGCTGGAAAAGAGAGAGTCAATCATTTCTGTTGCAACATCGAGTTCTTCTAAGCTATCTGGGATGCTGACGAGATGAAATTGATCAGGAAGATTATTTATAAAGCAATCTTTAGTGGTAGAAGTGATAGTTCTATTTATAACACAGAGTCAGCTTTGCAAATTTGGCTAAATTAAATATAGATGAGATTAAATAATGATCTGAGATATCATTGCAGTCTTGTAAAAGCATTAGATTGAAAACATTGAAATTTCATAAAGTGTATAAATAATAGAAACGCAGTTCAAAATTGCCTTTCTTTAAATGCAAATGTTCTTTGAGTATTTAATTTGTGAAGGTAAAGCATGTACTCACTATACTCATTACAAGAAGAAGAAAAAACTGCTCTTAAACTGGGTGTGTGACAGACTGTGGAATGGGGTTTGGCCCCTGGCCGAGGAAAAATTATCAGTCAAAATATTATTCTTTTTTTTGCTTTCACCTTTGAGCACACCTTCAATGTATTCCCAGCTAACAGACTTTTGTTATAAGAACGTTCTCCAAATATTCAGTGTTGGTTCTGGGAACGTGAAAAATGTCCAGTTTTCTTGACATTAGAGGAACGTGTTTTAAAAGATATAATGTTCCTCAAACGTTCTTTCAACGTATTTTTTTTTTTAATTAAACATTCTAGGAACGTTGATTTCTATCATTCCAAGAACATAAAAATGTCCAGTTTCCTGAATGTTACTAGAATGTTATTTAAAGGCTAGTGTGAAGTTCCTGAAACATTCTTTCAATCATCTTTCGAAAGTGTAATAAGAACACAAACTACAACTCTCTTCAGAAACAGCCTTAGATGAACTGAAGATAAAAGACATTAACTTTCTCAAGATCTGACTCAAACAACTCCACAAACAGCATTACCAGCTTCACTTATTACTAACCAGACTCACTTTATTTCTGTCACATCTACAGAAGATCTTATTGAGAATTAACAGAGGTTTAGATGTTGATGTCTTATATTGAAAATGTTTAGTTTGAGGTCACCATCATGGAGATCAGTGTTTGCTTTAGTTGGGCTCTTGACCCGTAACTTTCATTTACGTTTTGCATTATCAGCGATTGCAGGTGTTTATGAAGAACATTTCTGCATTGATAAAGCAGATCAATATGTTTGTTTAAATAACAGACAAACAGACTTATTTATCTGTGATTGATGACTCAAGGAATTGAAAAATTACTAAAAAATATAATTTGTATCAACATTTTTGTTTCAGCTGCTAAATGTGGATTTGTGAAATATTGTATATGGCAAAATTCAGTTTAAAATTAGATTGAGTAAGTCAAACACTCACAGACATCAACATTCGGTATATGAAACACAATGATGGTGACATTCTTCATGCCAGCACACAAAACACATTCATGGCTCCCAGCATGCATTGCGGCATGAATAAATTATGATGCTGAATTATTGTTTTGATTGTCACCATTGTTGAGGTTTGTATGACGAGTGCTGATCACTAAGTGTGTCATTTTTTACTTTTAAAAAGCTTTAGTTACAAAATATTTTCATCACATCCTCATGCATTACCTTATCCTCTAATTACTTTCAAGTTCAAAAGTGAGCAAAGCTCAATAAAAGCAGTTGATCAACCAGTTAAATTGCGGTCCTTTGTCTGTTATTAAAACAGACTTAATGATCTGCTTTAACAATGCAGAATTCCCCATAAACACCTGCAATTGCTGATAAAGCAGCAATTTAATGGAAGTCAAGGGTCAAGAGCCCAACTAAAGCAAACACTGATCTCCATGATGGTGACCTCAAACTAAACATTTTCAATATAAGACATCAACATCTAAACCTCTGTTAATTCTCTATAAGATCTTCTGTAGATGTGACAGAAATAAAGTCAGTCTGGTTAGTAATACGTGAGGCTGCAATGCTGTTTGTGGAGTTGTTAAATGAGATCTTGATAGAGTTAATGTCTTTTATCTTCAGTTCATCTAAGGCTGTGGCTGAATAATGTTGTAGTTTGTGTTCTTATTACTCTTTTGAAAGATGATTGAAAGAATGTTTCAGGAACATCACACTAACCTTTAAATAACGTTCTAGTAACATTCAGGAAACTGGACATTTTTATGTTCTTGGAATGATAGAAATCAACGTTCCCAGAATGTTGAATTGTAAATCAAAATTATGTTGAAAAAACATTTGAGGAACATCATACCTTTTAAAACACGTTCCTCTAATGTCAAGAAAACTGGACATTTTTCACGTTCCCGGAACCAACACTGAATATTGGGAGAACATTCTTATAACAAAAGTCTGTTAGCTGGGTTGCATGTCCTGGACCTTGCATCTAATATGTCCATTGTCTTCACAGTGATGGTCGACCTGGATGATCATAAAATGGCAGTGCAAGGAGGTGATCTTCCAGGTCTATACAACACTAAACAATTCCATCTCCACTGGGGTAACGGCAGCTCCTCGCCTGGCTCCGAACACACTGTGGATGACAAACGATACTCAATGGAGGTATGAATAAATTTTCCCTGCACATGCACTTCATTATCCCAAATGCATTATCTTTATCCGTATGATTCTGTTTCTCAGCTGCACATTGTGAATGTCCATTCAAAATACAATGGGAATGTGTCAGCTGCTCTTGCTGCTAATGACAGCGCAGGATTGGCTGTTCTTGGTTTCTTTATTGAGGTGAGCAAGACCACGTTTATTATATCCAGAGGGAAGTGCAAAACTTAAATTATATTCAGTTGTGTGCTCATATGTATGTATTTTTATTTAACCAACAGGGAACCAATGAACAAAACAAAACAAAAAGTTGGGATATCCTAACATCCTTTTTGACTAATATCTCCTATTCAGGTAAAGAAATAGTTGGTTGTTGATAGTTTACCCAGAAATGAACATTTTGTCATTCCTCACCTTCATGTCATTCCCTATTGAAACGCAATATAAGATATTTTGAAGAATGTTTCAACTGTTTTTGTCCATACATTGAGTATCAGTGGGGTCCAAAACAACAATGGCATTCAGGCACAAATCATAGAGTAATACCTTATTTTGTTTTCCACAGAAAAAAGAAAGTCATAAAGGTTTTGGAACAACAATGTCCCATTTTTCATTTTGTCGAATACGTGGAAGATTTTGTTTTTGTTTCTACAATTTCTAGTTAGTTTTGAGTTTTTTGGGTAATCAGTTACGGGAATCGTTTGGTTTTGATCTCTTCTTATATTTGGTAACACTTGTTTTTTTATGTTATTCTATTTTATTTCTATTGTTTTGCAACTTCTTCACACTGTGTTTTTTCTGATAAATTGTACTCAGTACTGTACGTTATTCCAATAAAAACGTGATATATTTTGTTAATCTCTCTTAACCAATATGATTTCACAACAAATTAACACAAAACGGCCAAGTAGTTTCCTTACACCCTCTTGACGTTTTTGTGTATTTAGGTAATACAACCATAGACATCATGAATAAAACCACAATGGACAGTCTGCTTGAAGGGGTGAACAGGACTAAATATTACCGGTACCGAGGCTCTCTTACCTCACCCAACTGCAATGAAACTGTGATTTGGACTGTGTTCAAAGATCCCATCAAAGTCCGTCAGGACTTGGTATGTCAAGGCAACTCTATAGTAGAGTAATTCATAAAAAATCATATTAATCTTTTACTGGATGGCAACATTTTTCATATTCAGAGTTAAAACCTAAAAGTTAAAATTTTATTCCTAAAACCTAAAATGTATTCCTCCAAACAGATCAACCGCTTCAGCACAACTACCTTTTTCAAAGCAAGCCCTTCAGTTCTGATGACCAACAACTTCAGAGGAGTTCAGCCCTTGAATGGCAGAGTTGTGACATCACAGGAAGTAAAAAACACAGGTCCTTCTTCAGCGGCCACATCCACTATATCTATCATCACAGTTCTTCTCTTGTCAAGTTTGTGTTGGCTGTAAAAAATACATTTGTGTTTTTAAGCACACTCAAAAGCAATTAATGAAGCTTTGATTTCTCTTGCACATTATGTGTCAGCTTTATTGATCATGGTTGGTGTTTTCTGTAATATTTTAATTTTGTCACTTGTATTATTACCTTGATGATACTTGACTGTTCTTAATTCTACCCATTGTATTTTTAAATCTCTCACAATAACATGAGGTCTAGTGTTAGAATATATTTAAAATCAAATCAAAAATCATATAGACTGAAGCTTATTGTATCTGTAATTATATTCAACATTAGATGATTATGTAGTATTTAAGATGATTTATGTTTTAAATGTCTAAAGCATGACAGCTATGACAGACCTCAATTATTAAAATTAAAACAATAAATGTTTGCTGTTTAATAACAAAATGTTTCCCAGTCAAAATTGTGTGTGCGGGTGTATACTGACATTTAAATGGATAGTTCACCCAAACATGAAAATTCTGTCATCATTTACTCAACCTCAAGTTGTTCCAAACCTGTAAGAGTTTCGTTCATCTTCAGTACACAAATAAAGATATTTTTGATGATTTCTGTCCCTCCATTGACAACCTGTAAAACTACCATTTTGACGCTTCAAAAAGTTCATAGAGATTGTAAAACTAATCCATGTGAATCGAGAGGTTTAGTCCAAATTTTCAGAAGAGACACAATCACTATATATGATTAAGATATTTAATTTAGGCTTTTATTCACATAAACACATTTCATATTAAGCATTTTTTTTAAACAAATCTTTCTCATATGTGAAAAAAAGGTTTCACATATTTTTGATTTCTTCTGTTGAGATTGAAAATTGACAGGCCTGTATATATTTTTATTAGAAATACAGTATATATTTGGTGGTATGATTTGGGTAATATGAGCAGAAATAAGACACTGTTAAAGGTAGAGTAGGCAGTTTTTGTCTAAAAATCTTTTTTCCAAATTTGTTTTAACTGTATTTATATACATAATTAAAATGTAAGTATTCTGAAAAAGAGATTATAAAAATCAAGTGCCTGTAGTCCTCTCAGGGCTGCAATAAACACAGCTAATTATTTCCATTCGGAACGAATGCAAAGATTGTCTGGGCGACTGGCACTCTCCCTCGCTAGTATGGCTACCACCCCTGCTGCTACAGGAGCTGCCCACATGCGCGCACCCATTTGACTCGACGAGGAGAAGAGGCACGGAAGCTAGTAAGAGTCACAATTATGGCAGAGAAAGAATTGTGAAAAACGCTTTCATCGTGGAAGCTCTTACATGCAAAACACCGTATATGTTATGAATCTTGCGCGAAATTCACCTTCATCACAGTGTAACTGATGGTAACGGGAAAACGTGTATCAATGCAACCTGGTACCCAGCATGCACTGCAGCATGAAGCATTTCATTGATTGTCACCATTGTTGAGAGTTATACACTGATTCTTGATGGCTAAGTAATAATGTAATGGAAAAACTGTAATTTACTGAATGATTTTAAAATCCTTTATATTATTTGATAAACAACATTGCTCTAATGCTGTTAAATTAAATGGTTTCTATTAAAAAATAACATTAAAAACACAAGTCCAATATAATCAAAACATTAGACTCTGAATAAGATCATGGAATTCAGGCAATTACATGATGATGACTTCATCAACAATAAACAGCCAACATCACCTGATCTCATTTTCTCTAAGCTTTTTTTGCCACAACAAATGTGCTTTATAAACACACGGAAAATAAAAACGGAAATGAAATAAAGTAAATCTGGTTAGTAATGCGTGAAGCTGGTAATGCTGTTTGAGTTGTTCTCACTCCTCCTCTGCTGAGATCTTCACAGATTTAATGCGCTGCCATGCATGTCACATTTTTTTGCGGTGCTTATTCCAACCAAAATTCAACATCTGTCTGACGTTGGAGCTTGACGTCAAACAAACGTTGGGTTTACCTGGACTTTACACCTCTGCATAGCAATGCCACATATTACTCCAAGATTTCTGACCGATCTTGATGGGGTGATTGATGATGAATCTAGCTGGATAGTGAAGTCATGCTGTAAAGACGGGTCGGCAGAGAAGACGAGGAGCTCGGTCTTTGCCAGGTTAAGCTGCAGGTGATTTTGTGGCGCTTTAATGTGTGTGACAGATCGCTGTAACGCCTCAGATCAAGCGGCACGTGATCTGATCATCTCTTCCTCTTTACTACTAGTAATAGCACCAAATAAACATGAATGATCATCAGAGAGGGTAATGAACAGAGATGGGAGTAAGTCAAGTCTCAAGTTCCTACCATCAAGCAGAGGTGGAAAGTCCAGGGGTCAGAAAGTAAAAGACCTGCCATATTTTTATTCCACCCATGAACTCACACAGCAAAAACTTCAGTGTTAAATTAACTTTCCTAAGAGTTCATTTGGTTTCAAACTCAAGAGTGTTAAAGTGTTAAAATGAGTGTTAAATTAACACTCAATAGTGTTAAAGTTAATAAGCTAATTAAGTGATTGATTGAGTGATGATTGACCATTATTGAAGACACCTGATGATAACAAGCAGAATCACCAAAGGAGAAAAATCACATTTGGGCTCTTGATCCTTAAACTAGAGCTGCACTCAAAAAAATGATTCAACCCCTTCTTAGAGGTGACACATTTAAATCTAATTTGCTTTATGTAAATATATCTATTTAAGATCATATGTGTAAATATATTTAATTGGTTTAACTAAAAAATTATTAATAGCTCCACTCAAAAAAAATATTCATTGGATGAACTCAATTAATTTGTGGGCAGGATTTCCGTCCAATAAATATATGTAGCCCCAACTCAAACTGAGTACATCCATTCAACAGAATGTAAATCAGTTAGCCTAACTCATTTGTAATAAATAGATGCAAAAGAATATAAACGAGAGAGGCTAGCTTATTTTTATCAAATACTTATTACTAACCAGAATGACTTTATTTCTGTCAGACGTCTACAAAAGTTTTATTGAGAATTAACAGGGGTTTAACTCTATGTTTTCCATTTGAAGTCACCATAACAGTGATCAATGATTCCATTAATTGGGCTCTTAACTCTTATTATATCTGTTGTCTTTTTTTTGGCTGCTGTGACAGTGTGTTTGTTAAACACATTTGGAGCAGCAAAGAAAGCTAAAGTGAAATGAGATCAGCTGATGATGGTTGATGGTTTTATAATCATCATGAAGCAGACTGATTCAATGAGGTATTTTAATCTAACAATTGTTTTTTTCACAACAAACCTTGTGTTACTGCAGCATGAGATCAAGCATTATAATAACAATAAGTATAAAGACTTTAACGAACATGAGCACAAAAAAATCAGTTTCTGATGACACACACAGACATCAACAATCAGCGTATGAATCTCAACAATGGTGACAATCACAAATATTTAGATAAACAGATTAATTCAGAACATCACTGAAAAGCTACTAATTCACAACAAACACAACAGCAAAAAATAAAAGCAAATATTTAGAATCAAACAAAATTATAGGACAGTTCAGCTGCATAATTTATTCATGTTGCAATGCATGCTGGGAGTTTTGTACTATGGTGGTACCCAGCATGCATTGTAGCAAAGTACTTTTGATTGTCACCATTGTTGAGATTCATACGCTGATTGTTGATGTCTGTGTGTGTCATCAGAAACAGATTTTTTTTGTGCTCATATTCGTTAAAGTCTTCAAACTTAGTGTTATAATATTCCTTGATCTCTGGCTGCAGTAACACAAGATATGTGTTGTGAAAAAAAACATGACAACATAATGGTTAGATTATAAAAACCTCAGTAAATCATTCTGTTTCATGATGATTATAAAACCATCAACAGGTAACCATCATCAGCTGATCTCATTTCATTTTAGCTTACTTTGCTGCTCCAAATGTGTTTAACACACTGTCACAGCAGCCTAAAAAGACAATATATATATAATAAGAGTTAAGAGCCCAACTAATGGAAACACTAATCACTGTTATGGTAACTTTAAATGGAAAACAGTTATAAACCCGTTAATTTTCAATAAAACTTTTGCAGACATCTGACAGAAATAAAGTCAGTCTGGTTAGTAATAAGTATTTGATAGAAATAAGTTAATCGAGTCACTCGTTTATATTCTTTTGCATCTATTTGATACAAATGAGTTAGGTTAACTAATTTAAATTCTGTTGAATGGATGTACTCAGTTTGAGTTGGGGCTACATATATTTATTGGATGGAAATCCTGCCCACAACTTAATCGAGTTCATCCAATGAATAATTTTTTGAGTGTGGGCGATATATCGTACGATATTGTTAGGCGCATCTCATCAGTAAAGCCGGTTCCTTGATTAGTAGTAAATCGCCTTCACCTGCTTTCAGATGGAGCGGCATTTACTACAAAGAGCCGTAGTTAACTGACAAGCTGAGCCAAATCACATTAATTATCGCTGGCGATATGTCCGCGATATTGATGCGATATGGCTCAGCTTGTCAGTTAACTACGGCTCTTTGTACACAGCAAAAACTCCAGTGTTAAATTAACACTCCTGGGAGTGTATATGAGTCCACACTCAAGAGTGTTGAAGTTAATGAGATAATTGAGTGATTAATTTAGTGATGATTGAGCATTATTGAAGACACCTGATGTTAACAAGCAGAATCACTGAAGGAGAAAATCTCAAATTGTAAGCCACCGTTATGTAGATCAGTGTTTGCTTTAGTTGGGCTCTTGACCCTTATATTATTAACTTTAGATTTTGTTTGGCTGCTTTATCTGTGTTATAACTGGGTGGTGATGGCACAGTGGATAAGACACATGCCTTTGGTGTGAGAGACCCGGGTTCGAATCCACTGTGAGACACTACTGTGTCCCTGAGCAAGACACTTAACCCCTAGTTGCTCCAGAGGCGTGCGACCTCTGACATACATAGCAATTGTAAGTCGCTTTGGATAAAAGCGTCAGCTAAATGAATAAATGTAAATGTAAATAACTGCCAGATGAACAAAGAAAAAAAGTGATCTGATGGTGTTGGTTATGTTATGACAATCATCATTTGAACTTTATGTTTTTGATTTATGTTGTTGGTCTCAGCATAACTGTGTTTCTGAATAAATATCCAGAATTTTAGATATAATATAAAAGGATGTCTTAAAAGTTGTTTTCTAAGAATAAAAATAAAATTAATTTTAGGCACACATCTCAAGATTCAGTCTATGCATCTCAACAATGGTGACGAGCAGAATATTCAATTAGAAAAAGTAAATTACATAGACAATTCAGATCATAATTTATTCATATCGCAATGCATGATGGGGGCCATTAATGAGTTGTGATTGGTGGCAGCCACTGCAACATGCTTTATTATTGTCACAATTGTTGAGATTCACAGGCTGATTATTGATGTCTGTGTTTCTAAGTAAATTAATTTGAAAGTGTTTTGATCAGAACAATGTTTATGAAATATTTTGGATTGTAAGAAACATACTGATATTCATATATGCTGTAGAATCACAAAACTGTTGCTAATAAGTTAAACCAATCTATCTCAACAAGTTTCATTTTCAGATCACAGCATGATTATGCCATAACTCAACCAACACTATCAGACCACACTTTTCTTTGTTCATTTGACTGTTGTAAAAAAATAACAGCAAAAAAACAAATTTAAAGTGGACATATAAGGTTTAAGAGCCCAACTAAAGCAAACACTGATCGACATAACGGTGGCTTACAATTTGTGATTTTCTCCTTCAGTGAGTCTGCTTGTTAACATCAGGTGTCTTCAGTAATGGTCAATCATCACTCAATCGATCACTTAATTAGCTCATTAACTTTAACACTATTGAGTGTTAATTTAACACTCATTTTAACACTTTGAGTCTGGAGCCAAATGAACTCTTAGGAAAGTTAATTTAACACTGAAGTTTTTGCTGTGGGAGTTCATGGGTGGAATAAAAATATGGCAGGACTTTTACTTTCTGACCCCTGGACTTTCCACCTCTGCTTGATGGTAGGGACTTGAGACTTGACTTACTCCCATCTCTGGATGAGACCATGTTTCATAATGGGAGAAAGATTATTTTTGAGATACAATCTAAATAGGCATTAGCCTATAGAGCATTTCCCTGATATCACTCCAAAATAAAGATAAACCTCCACGGTTATCCCATCTATTCCAGGTGATTTTCCATCAGACATCTGTTGAACTGCCAAGTAGCTCCTCAATTCTTAGCTCATCTTCCATAAGGTGTTTAAAGTTATCATCCATTGTCTTTTTAAACCCCTGAATGAATCTTAAGCAAAAACAACAATCTTCTTTAGAAAAAAGGGATTCATACAAATTACTATAAAAAGCTTTTTAAAACAAGATTCATAAAATCTTTTTTAAATTAAAAAACAGTGCACCTGTACACGCGTCAAGTAGCCTATACTTTTCCCCACATTAATCTTCACTCTCCAGTCCAGTGGGAGGCGGTAAAACACATACATGTGTTACAAACCACCATTAAACCTCAGATGAAGAAGATTAGTTTTCAGCATGATCTCTGCTGATTTGTTGTGGTGCTGTCTTAGTACAAACCGCTAGAAATGTACTTTTAGTGTATAGAAAGATACTTTTTTTTTTTCAGGTCAATAACTTCCTGTAATATCCTAACCTCATAGACGTGACTAAGTTTTGAAGCAAGCAGGAATATCTGGAGGAGTATCAACTGAACTGAGATCTGCTGCTGTGAAGATGGTGTTTGTTAAAGAGGAGAGTGAGGAGGACATGAGTGAACCAGAACCCTGGAGAATAAAACACGAGGAACAAGGAGGTTGGTGTCTATTCTTTATTCAGCCTATCTTTAATGACTGTTGTACATTAAGATAACAAGCTTTAGACACAGGGTGCCTGCGGAAACTTGAAAAGTCTTGAATTCCTTAATATAAAAATCAGGGCTAAATTATCATTACACCAATGTCACGTTTTAAATGTCTTAAAATGCACCTTGAACCGGCAGCGATAAGATTTACATTTTTTTTTATTTTCGCTTGTTGCTTCCTGGAATTGCAAAACTGTGCTGAACTCGGAACAAGGCTGCACCCTGGTACAAACTTAGGGGTCCTCCTTTGAAGACTTCTAGCTCAGCATCATCATCACATCAGAATTTCTTGGAATCCTCATGATCTTGTGATTAGTGATCATTAAAGTTTGAAGATGTCACACCCTCAACTGAACAACTGAGCAGGAAAAGGGTGCATTACCATTATCTAATAATTCTATCATAAGGCATGCATAGAACAGTATACCATACAAAAGACGACAGAAATAATCATACCCACAATATCATAAGATACTTCTTTCAAAAACATTAAAAATTAAAAATAGTAATGTTTGCAAACTTTTGACTGTACAGTGTGAATTCAGGTGATTGGGACACTTTTTGCCAGTGAGAGGAATTGGAAAAAATGTCCAATCAACCTGAATTCACCCAATATATATGTGTGTTTACATTTATATTACTGTACTTTGTGTTATATTACCCTGGTAAATACTGTTGCGAGGAAGTGATGGTACATTTGACATCTCTGTATTTTTTATCTCTCTTGAAAAGTCATAGAAAGGCAATAGTGGCTTTTTTTCTTTTTTCTATACATTTACCCTGCTAAAGTTTACTTCAACTCAGAAATGTAAAAAGCGTCCATTTTTTATTTGTATATCTCTGTTTAGCTGGTGTTTTAGTGTTTGCATAAACTAATTGAATCATGCTTTAATTTAATGTAAATGCATGAACACATTCATTTTAAGGGAGAATTTACATAACACCATTTTCAAATCAAAATGGAAATAATGAGAATAAATAATACAGCTTTTTTTAGTCGTTTTCATTGATCCGTGTGAACGGGGGATTCATTGTGACAATATTGTCGTCTGTACGTGACAAAGAAAAATGTCAATACTTTTCTGTTTTTAGTACATCATTGTTGTGTAAACACCCTAATTTCTTTTTATTTTCCAATTGTCCCGATTGATTTTCATAATTTTAATGTTTTCATTTTAGGTCTGATGAAAGTAAAAGAGGAAAGACCAGATCTAAATGAAGTGGAGGAGAAACATCAGCATCAGAAAGCTCATGATGTCACCGCTGGAGAAAAGCCATTGAGTTGCTCCAAAACTGAAAACAGTGGCTCACAAAGCATTCAAATAACAGAATTCAAAAGGCCTTTCACCTGTTCTCAGTGTGGAAATACTTTTGCATGTAATGATAACCTTAAGAAGCACATGTTAATTCATGCTGGAAAAAAGCCTTTCACCTGCTCTCAGTGTGGAAACACTTTCAAACATAAAAGAAGCCTCATGAATCACATGATAATTCATAGTGAGGAAACGCCTTTCACCTGCTCTCTGTGTGGAAACACTTTCACGCGTCAAGGAAGCCTTAAGAGTCACATGATAATTCATGCTGGAATAAAGCCTTTCACCTGCTCTCAGTGTGGCAAGAGTTTTACATATAAAAGAAGCCTTACGAGTCACATGATAATTCATGCTGGAATAAAGCCGTTCACCTGCTCCCTGTGTGGAGACAGTTTCACACGTAAAGAAAGCCTGAATAATCACATGAGAACTCACACTGGAATAAAGCCTTTCGTCTGCTCCCAGTGTGGCAGGAGTTTTAAATATAAAGGAAATCTTAATGATCATTTAGTAACTCACACTTCAGTAAAGCCTTTCACTTGCCCTCAGTGTGGAAAGACTTTCACACGTAAAGGAAACTTTAAGAGACACATGTTAATGCATGCTGAAATAAAGCCTTTCAGCTGATCCCAGTGTGACAAGATTTTTTCCTGTAAACAGGGCTTTAATAGTCACATGGGAATTCACACTGAAGAGATCCCTTACACATCATCTGTGTGAGAAGAGATTTAAATGGAACACGAGTCTCAAAGCTCATCTTTGCCAATCTCATTCAGCAATACGGCAACTTAAAGGTGCAGTAAGTCATTTTTGAGGAACGCTGCTGAAAGTGGATCGGACTGAGGAGCACAACACACTTTTAGCCAATCAGCAGTAGGGGGTGTATCCACTCATGATGGGGGAGGTGAGAGAGAGAGTGAGCAAGAGCTTTATTTAGCCTTGTTTCAAATACGATAAGCAGACGTCCACTCACTTGCATTGCATGTTCATGTAATTTGGGGCCGGAGCAATGGAGGAACGAGTGCATTTTTTGGGGCTGATTTCAAATATCAACAGTGTTGCTCAGAAATTACTTACTGCACCTTTAACTCGGATCATTATTAGTAATGAAATTGGCTTTGGCATCAGTACTGAAGAAACACCAGGAAGTTCATATGATAAGCCTCACGTCTTTCCTGTTTGTGGAAGGATATTTTTAAGGGGTAAAATGGCTCCAGAAAATACATGAGCGTGAAAAACACTGCGAGGGTGAGAAAAGCTTTAACACAGTCCTTGAGACCACACCACAGAAGGGAGAGATACGGTTCAAGTTTTCATATTGTGGAAAGAGATTCGCCCAATGTGGAAATAAAAAACAAAACAAAAAAAAAACACAAGACTGTATACTGCAGATGTAACCCTTCCGGTCCTACTCGCCCCACTCTGAGCAAGGACTCAAACCATCATGGGAAGCGGGCGCGCTAACAAGGACTCTAAAGACACTATCATCTTGAGATCAGGGGAGTTATATCATGTTTACATATATAGCTCTTACCAGCTGATCTCCGTTAACACTGAGAATCTGTAATTTCAGCTCAGCAACATATCTGCGCTATCATAAAGAAAAGCATTGTTCACACTGCGCAGCAGAACTCACTTTTCATCTTGATTCGTTCTTTCGTTTCTGTTAATTTGGGCAGAAAATATGCCAGCAACTGTGACAACTACAAAGAAGCAGCATCTTTTTAGATCAATGTAAAAAAAAACTGACATTGTTAAATCAATTCTGGCTCATATGATTTTCAAGTCTTATTCTGTTGTTATTATTATTATTATTATTTACTTACCATTTTCATAAATATCCTTTTTAGGAGGTTTATAGACATTGTTTAAACATGCTAAGGTCTGATTCTTCATGTTATCCTTTTGAGTTTGGAGTTCAGAGTTACCTCTTGAATCTCCCTGTTTTTGAGTGTTGCTGTAAGTTATGAAATGATTAAGATATGACTCTGAATTTGTGTCTCATAGAGCTTTTTGCAAAACTGGAGGGAATCTATATTAAAAAATATATATCCTGGAAAATTTTCTCATCATAGTCTTTCTGCAAAAAGTAGTTTTTTAAAAATTATCTCCAAAATATTTTCTTTTGTGGATATGGAATTCACATCACCTGTTATTCAATAGCCCCCTGTTCAAGTCCCAGGTGTCTATCAAATTTACTATATCCCTGTATCCCGATGTATCCACAGCTATAAAACAATAACTATCTGATCATTATGCATTTTCATTTATCTTAATTTCAATATTTAAATGCTGTAACGTCGGCCATTCTGCAAAATGTAGTTAAAAAGAAAACATTTAACCATTAGGGAACGTTTGATGTTACTCAAATCCCATGTGTGTCTATCATTTTAAGTCCTTTTCATTTCTTATTACAAATCTTTTTTAAATTAAGTTTTAACTAAAGTAATTGTTTTCCCATATTATTTCCCTCCTCTCGACACTTCACTCTCCAGTCCAATGGGTGGCGGTAAGACACAGACATGTTTACAAACCACCATTAAACCTCAGAGGAAGAAGATTAGTTTGCAGCATGTTCTATGTTGTTTTGTCGAGGTGCTGGCTTAATAAAAACTGTTAGAAATTTACTTTTAGTGTATACAATTTTTTCATGTAAATAAATGCCTGTAATATTCCCATCCTCTTAGACGTGGCTAAGTTTTGAAGCAAGCAGGGATATCGGGATGAGTATCAGCTGAACTGAGATCTGCTGCTGTGAAGATGGTGTTTGTTAAAGAGGAGAGTGAGGAGGACATGAGAGAACCAGAACCCTGGAGAATAAAACAGGAGGAGGAGGAGGAACTAGGAGGTTGGTGTCTATTCTTTAATGACTTTAAGATAACAAAGCTTTAGTCTCAGAGTGCCCGCGGATCCTTGAAAATGCCCTGATAGCAAACTGACTCCGGAACGGATCTGCCGCGGAGGTATCACAAGGTCCGGAACGGAGTCCACTTGCACAGCGCAACGGATCCGGAACAGATAAGGATTGCGGATCCAGACTAGATCCGCGGCAGACCCTCTCCGTATCCACTGATAAAGCAGCTCACCCGCTGCGGATCCGATGTGGACCCGTTCATTTCGGCGAAAGCCAAGAAAAAGTAAGATCGACTATCATCAGCTCCTTGTTGATGATGACAAAATCACAAAATGAGCATATAATGTTGTGTTTAGACTTTTGTCTTTATATCTGACATTTATAACCACCTATCTTGTGGAACTGCATTATGTGGACGAGTATCATTAAAATGATCACTTTTATTTGAAGGTGAATATAAAGCATGTGTAAACAATGTTTTGAGCAAATGTATCACGTAGTCACACACAGACATCAAGATTTTGCATATGATTCTCAACAACGGTTACAACCAAAACAAAAAAGCTTGGGAATCAAGGATGTTTTGTACTTTGAAAGCTACTAGGGATGGGCGATATATCGCACGATATTGTTATGCGCATCTCGTCAGTAAAGCCGGTTCCTTGATTAGTAGTAAATCGCCTTCACCTGCTTTCAGATGGAGCGGCATTTACTCTACAGCACAAACTCCAGTGTTAAATTAACACTCAAGAGTGTTAAAGTCAATGAGATAATTAAGTGATTAATTGAGTGATGTTTGAGCATTATTGAAGACACCTGATGTTAACAAGCAGAATCATTGAAGGCGAAAATCACAAATTGTAAGCAACCGTTATGGCGATAAGTGTTTGCTTTAGTTAGGCTCTTAACCTTTATACATTCACTTTAAATTTGTTTGACAACTGTTATTTAATTATAACAGTCAAATGAACAAAGAAAATTGTGATCTGATAGTGTTGGTTATGTTCTGGCATAATCATGCTGTGATCTGAAAATGAGTCTTATTGAGATAGATTGGTTTAACTCACTGGCAACAACTTTTTAGAGCATTATGAGTTTAGGTATGTTTTTTATAATGCTAAATATTTAATAAACATTGTTCTGATCATAACACTTTCAAATAAATTTATTTAGAAACACAGACATCAATAATCAGCCTATGAATCTCAACAGTGGTGACAATAATAAATCATGTTGCAGTGGCTGCCACCAATCACAACTCATTAATGGCTCCCATCATGCATTGCGATATGAATAAATTATTATCTGAATTTTCTATGTAATTTACTTTTCCTAATTGAATATTCTGCTCGTCACCATTGTTGAGATGCATAGACTGAATCTTGAAGTCTGCATGTGCCTAAAAGAAAGATTTTTTTTTTTAGAAAACATCTTTTAAGAAATCCTTTATATTATAGCTAAAATTCTGGATATTCATGCAGAATCACAGATATGCTATATAACAAACAACATAAATCAAAAACATAAAGTTCAAATGATGATTGTCATAAAACACCATCAGATCACTTTTTTTCCCTTGTTCATCTGGCAGTTATAACTCAGATAAAGCAGACAAACAAAATCTAAAGTTAATAATATAAGGGTCAAGAGCCCAACTAAAGCAAACAATGATCGCCATAACGGTGGCTTACAATTTGAGTTTTTCTCCTTCAGTGATTCTTCAGGTGTGTTCAATAATGCTCAATCATCACTAAATTAATCACTTAATTATCTCATTAACTTTAACACTCTTGAGTGTGGACTCATATACACTCCCAGGAGTGTTAATTTAACACTGGAGTTTTTGCTGTGTACAAAGAGCCGTAGTTAACTGACAAGCTGAGCCATATCGCATTAATTATCGCTGGCGATACGTCCGCGACATTGATGCGATATGGCTCAGCTTGTCAGTGAACTACGGCTCTTTGTAGTAAATGCCGCTCCATCTGAAAGCAGATGAAGGCGATTTACTACTAATCAAGGAACCGGCTTTACTGACGAGATGCGCATAACAATATCGTGCGATATATCGCCCATCCCTAAAAGCTACCCATCATGCATTGCAGCATGAAGCTTTTTTTTATTGTCCCCGTTGTTGTGAATCATACGCAAAATCTTGATATCTGTGTGTGACTATATGGTATATTTTCTAATAACATTGTTTAAACATGCTTTTTTTTATCCACCTTCAAGTAAGTGAACATTTTAATGGCACTGGTCCACATAATGCAGTTCCACAAGATTGGGGCTTATAAATGCCAGATATAAAGGCAAAAGTCTAAACAACATTAAATGCTCACTTTGTGATTTTGTCATCATCAACAAGGAGCTGTGATGACAATCAATCTTATTTTTTCTTAGCTTTCTCTGCCACAACACTGGTGTTATACTAACACACAGTTACAACAGCCACGGAAAAGTTAAAGTAGCAAGAAGTGGGACCAAGAGCCCAACTAAAGCAAACACTGATCACCACAATGGTTACTTAAAATGAAACATATCAACATCTAAACAATGTAAGGAAATTACATTGATATAAACATGAGTTTTAATTTAATGCATCCTGAGTGTTTATTTGGTCCAGAAACAGTATAAATTGTCTAAATGAGACCATAAATGATGTTGAAAATATGTCCACAATGGCCACATTTGAACTAGTTTTTAACCTTGTACGAAGGTTCGATGAACGTCTATATCGGACGTGCAGAACACTTCAAAAAAAGACGTCATAAAAAAACTTTAATTCTGGCTCCTCAGTGGACGTCTTTACAAAGTCCGACGTTGCAAAGACGTTGAAAAGACATCTTTTGGACATCATGTTGTTTAGTGGGCAGTCTACCTAATGTTGGTCCACCAATAGATTTGAAATATTTTTGTAGTTTTGGCCAGATTACTAGTTTTGAATGAGTGATCTGAAAGGTTTTCAGACCGAAATGAACGGGTCCACATCGGATCCGCAGCGGGTGAGCTGCTTTATCAGTGGATACGGAGAGGGTCTGCCACGGATCTAGTCTGGATCCGCAATCCTTATCTGTTCCGGATCCGTTGCGCTGTGCAAGTGGACTCCGTTCCGGACCTTGTGATACCTCCGCAGCAGATCCGTTCCGGAGTCAGTTTGCTATCTGGGTGTTTAATTTCCTTAACGTAAAAGTCATTGCCTGTCATTAAGACGTCTTAAATCCACGTTTCAAAAAGTATTAAAATGTGACTGAACTGGCAGAGATAAGATTTAGATTTTATTTTCACTTTGTTGTTTTCTGGAATCGCAAAACTGTTGAACTCGGGGCGTGCCCATACAAAAGTCACATAGATTGAAATATATTAATAATAAATACTAGATTTTCATGAATTTAAATGTCTTAAATATAAATAGCTAAAATATTTTATGTTTATATAAATATAGGCTACTTTGGAAATGGGTATTTCAATTAGGGCTGGGCGATATATCGCACGATATTGTTATGCGCATCTCGTCAGTAAAACCGGTTCCTTGATAAGTAGTAAATCACCTTCACCTGCTTTCAGATGGAGCAGCATTTACTGTACAGCACAAACTCCAGTGTTAAATTAACACTCAAGAGTGTTAAAGTTAATGAGATAATTAAGTGATTAATTTAGTGATGTTTGAGCATTATTGAAGACACCTGATGTTAACAAGCAGAATCATTGAAGGCGAAAATCACAAATTGTAAGCCACCGTTATGGCGATAAGTGTTTGCTTAAGTTGGGCTCTTAACCTTTAAACATTAACTTTAAATTAGTTTGTCTGCTGTTATTTAATTATAACAGTCAAATGAACAAAGAAGAGTGTGATCTGATAGTGTTGGTTGTGTTCTGGCATAATCATGCTGTGATCTGAAAATGAATCTTACTGAGATAGTTTGGTATAACTTATTGACAACAACTTTGTGATTTTAGAGCATATAGGAGTATAGGTATGTTTCTTATATTTCAAATTATTTAATAAACATTGTTCTGATCAAAACACTTTCAAATAAATTTATTTAGAAACACAGACATCAATAATCAGCCTGTGAATCTCAACAATGGTGACAATAATAAAGCATGTTGCAGTGGCTGCCACCAATCACAACTCATTAATGGCTCCCATCATGCACTGCGATATGAATAAATTATGATCTGAATTTTCTATGTAATTTACTTTTCCTAATTGAATGTTCGTCACCATTGTTGAGATGCATAGACTGAATCTTGAAGTCTGTGTGTGCCTAAAAGAAAGATTTTTTTTTTTTTTTTTAGAAAACAACTTTTAAGAAATCCTTTATATTATAGTTAAAATTCGGGATATTTATGCAAAATCACAGTTATGCTGTAACAAACAACATAAATCAAAATCCTAAAGTTCAAATGATGATTGTCATAATATAACCAACACCATCAGATCACTTTTTTTCGTTGTTCATCTGGCAGTTATAACTCAGATAAAGCAGCCAAACAAAATCTAAAGATAATAATATAAGGGTCAAGAGCCCAACTAAAGTAAACAATGATCGCCATAACGGTGGCTTACAATTTTAGATTTTCTCCTTCAGTGATTCTTCAGGTGTCTTCAATAATGCTCAATCATCACTAAATTAATCACTTAATTATCTCATTAACTTTAACACTCTTGAATGTGGACTCATATACACTCGCAGGAGTGTTAATTTAACACTGGAGTTTTTGCTGTGTACAAAGAGCCGTAGTTAACTGACAAGCTGAGCCATATCGCATTAATTATCGCTGGCGATACGTCCGCGATATTGATGCGATATGGCTCAGCTTGTCAGTTAACTACGGCTCTTTGTAGTAAATGCCGCTCCATCTGAAAGCAGGTGAAGGCGATTTTACTACTAAACAAGGAACCGGCTTTACTGACGAGATGCGCATAACAATGTGATGCGATATATGGCCCAGCCCTAATTTCAATATATTTAACATGTGAATATATTGTATTTAGGCTGTAACGATAGACCAAACCCACGATTCGTACCCACGAAAAAAGAGATTTTGAGGAAAAAAATATATTTTTCTTAAATAACATTTGAAAAACCTACAGGTAAATCTTCTTCTAAATATTTGTGAGTTTTAATTTTCTTTTGTTTCCCTACTCCAGTTCTTGTTAAAACTCATAAGATATGTTTATTCTGTGTGTGAAATCATATTTATTTCGTCCATCAAAAGCGTGCTTTCACTTTAATTGAGCGTGAAAATAGACTCGGTGCCGAAACCCGCGCTTCACTGCAGCTCACGCGCTGCTCCTGCTTTTGGTATGAAGAATGCACTCATTGAATTAACATGCACGCCGAAAAAAAATACGCGCCTTCCCGGAATGCTTTGCGGGTGCAACAAAGTCGCGTGACATCACCCATAGGAATAAAGCGGAGCGCGGCGCGACAGAAGTGTCGCACGGACAAGTGGATCAGCACTGTTACACCGCGACACAGGTTCTGTCGCGCTGCGCTCCGCTTTATTTCTATGGGTGATGTCACGCGACTTTGTCGCGCCCGCAAAGCATTCCGGGAAGGTAGCGCTTCATTTTGAAAATTGTCGCGCGTCAAAAAGCTGGCCGATGCCCATCTTTATGCAAATGAAGTCTGTTGAACGCGACGCGTCTATCCAATAGAAGTAGAGCATATGGAGACGGGGGGAAGTCTCTCCAGGTCCTCTGTTCTGATACGCAACATTTCCCGCTCGTCAAAACCACGTCCATAGCGGTAAACAGAGGAACGCCCATCAACGTACAAATGTGGGGGAGGCGTCGCAACACCACGCAACAGTCGTGTCGGACAAGTGGATCAGCACCGTCACTGTGCGTTCACACCGCCGCCGGCGAGAGCATCAAAGTGACCGGAAGTCATTCATTTTCAATGAGAGCCGGTGGCGAGGGCGGCGCGGCGCGTCTTGGACGGTGAGAGCGGCGAGGAGAGTTGAAATCTGGTCAACTTTATGGTAATGAGCTATGACGCAGTTCGGCGGCAACAAATCGGAATGTAGAAGTGCTCCGTTTGAGAGGATTCCAGAGAACACAGTCCTGTAAACTTTGGTTCCGACCACATTAGATCCCAAGCAAAATAGAGGAGAGGTTGATCATTTGAATTTGATAAGAAGGCGCGCAACACTATTTATAGGCAAGATTTTCACGCTAATACACTTTTTTTTTTGTAAATTCTAATGTAAATTAGAATATAACTTAACCATGAACACAAAAGACACACCACCCACACATGGCTTTTAATTGGTTTATTTCGTTAGCAAACATATCACTATAATTGTTAAGTACTTTCCATCGATCAATTTTCTGCAAAAATAACGATCAACATGCTTGTTTGCTTTGCGGCCCCTTTAAATGAAGTTTTAAAAAAGACCAAGCATTCGATCTACGTCAGAGCATCAGAGCGTCCACGAATCTTTCCACAGCGTTGAATTTTGCCGCTCGCGCCGGTGGCGGTGTGAACGCACAGTTAGTGTCGTGATTTCGGTTTCATGGCTGCATTCCAGTCCAAAATTTACCTGCCCTTCACTCGCTAACTTTCCTCCGTCTTGTTCACTCGGATGTGCGTCATTGCTTACGTTGCACGAGTGCCCACTACTGGCGGAAACTGCAATGGGCTGGAACGTCCTAAGCCCTTGATCACTTGGAATCAGCTATGGAGTTGATTTATTATTTACAATTTTTTTCCCTTTAAGAATTTGTTTAATGCAGCATCCAAATAGGTGTGTTTGACTTGTTTTATATAAAGAATTCTAATTAATATATCATAGAGTTGTTTTTAGTGGTGGTGATTAGACGAGATCTGCGGTGACGTCACAATCCTGTTGCATTGTGGTATATGGAACTGCCTGAAGTGTACATATGAAGTATCAAAATCGAGGGAACGAGGGTCTGTCCATATAAACTTCCCCCCTCCACTTCACGAAGTGGAATGCACTTCAAGATGGTGGCAGGGACTCCCCCGAGGGGAAGTGCTTAGGGAAGTTTGCAAGTGTGTGTCTAAAAGTGGACTGGAACGCAGCACATATCGTTACAGCCCAAGTATTTATGTATGGGTGTCCCAGCCAGCACAGCCATGTGGGGCCCACATGGTATTGACCTGGGCTATCTAACTGGGACCCAGCAAGTTTTGTCCATGGTTTCCATGTAGGCCCCACATGGGTTTGCCCAGATGAAATGAACACTGCTCAGTGTGCACACTACAGTCTGTTAAATGTAACACATATCAGTGTTGGAGTTAATGAGATAATTAAGTGATTGAATAATGATTGAGCATTATTGATGAACACCTGCTGTTAACAAGCAGAATCACTGAAGAAAAGAGAAACACAAGAACTACTTCCAACCACAGCCTTAGATGAAATCAACTGAAGATAAAATACATGAAATCTCTCAAGATCTGATTAAACAACTCCACAAACAGCATTACCAGCTTCACTTATTACTAACCAGGTTTACTTTATTTCTGGTAGACGTCTACAGAAGTTCTTATTGAAAATTAACAGAGGTTAAGATGTTATTTATTGAAAATAAAAGTTTGGTTTGATGTCACCATTGTGGTGATCAGTGTTTGCTTTAGTTGGGCTCTTGATTTTTTAACATTAGTTTTTCTCTGCTCAGTTGTATCTGATACAACTTTTTGTTTCTAGAGTATATAAGTATATGTATGTTTCTTAAAATCCAAAATATTCAATAAACATTGTTCTGATCAAAACACTTTAAAATGGACTTAATTAGAAAGACATCAATAATCAACCTGTGAATCTCAACAATGGTGACAATAATAAAGCATGTTGCAGTGGCTGCCACCAATCACAACTCATTAATGGCTCCCATCATGCATTGCGATATGAATAAATTATGATCTGAATTTTCTATGTAATTTACTTTTCCTAATTGAATATTCTGCTCGTCACCATTCTTGAGATGCATAGACTGAATCTTGAAGTCTGTGTGTGCCTAAAAGAAAGATTTTTTTTTTTTTTTTTAGAAAACAACTTTTAAGAAATCCTTTATATTATAGCTAAAATTCTAGATATTTATGCAAAATCACAGTTATGCTGTAACAAGCAACATAAATCAAAAATATAAAGGTCAAATGATGACTGTCATAATATAACCAACACCATCAGATCACTTTTTTTCTTTGTTCATCTGGCAGTTATAACTCAGATACACCAGCCAAACAAAGTCTAAAGTTAATAATATAAGGGTCAAGAGCCCAACTAAAGTAAACAATGATCGCCATAACGGTGGCTTACAATTTGAGATTTTCTCCTTCATTGATTCTTCAGGTGTGTTCAATAATGCTCAATCATCACTAAATTAATCACTTAATTATCTCATTAACTTTAACACTCTTGAGTGTGGACTCATATACACTCCCATGAGTGTTAATTTAACACTGGAGTTTTTGCTGTGTACAAAGAGCCGTAGTTAACTGACAAGCTGAGCCATATCGCATTAATTATCGCTGGTGATACGTCCGCGATATTGATGCGATATGGCTCAGCTTGTCAGTGAACTACGGCTCTTTGTAGTAAATGCCGCTCCATCTGAAAGCAGGTGAAGGCGATTTACTACTAATCAAGGAACCGGCTTTACTGACGAGATGCGCATAACAATATCGTGCGATATATCGCCCATCCCTATAATCTGCGAAAAATAACTTTTGTTACTGGCGAGCTGTTTGTGAGGCGGATTTAGACTTTACTGTATGTGCACGCAGTGAAAACATCTCTGAGAGCGCGCGAGCACTGGATAGTTTAAAATCGCTTCAATGTTTAAACTGGTAAAACTTAAGACGTGAAAATGATAAACGATGCAATGCTGGCCCGATTGTGCAAGTGAATATTACGTCATGACGTCCCAACTCGACACTTGCCTTGTGCAGAGAGAGAAGACGCAGCATCGCTGAACACACACGCTGTTTGTGAAATTGCGTCTCAGAGAAAGTTTTAAAATGACTGATTGGATTTTATAATCTGTGTAGATTAAATTTAATCATACAATCTACAAGGGAAAAATTGTTTGAGTGAATTTCCCACATTATAAATGGGAGACCTGCGGGAATTACTAAAATAGTGCGTAATACCCGTAATGATAACACAGACTATCGCAGGAAGCCTAATCATAATGCATCGTGATATTGAATCTAATCGAATCAAATCGTTGACGTGATAATCGTAAACAAAGTGAATCATGAGACAAGTGAAGATTCACACCTCTTCCTACATGGTGGTTTAAGAAATGAAAAGCTACACACTCCTACACACTCAATTAGGGTTAAAAGAACTGTTTCCAAACATATATCATGCTAAAACATAATAATCACTTCACAGCTCCGCATAATAATCACAGCACTGTTATTAGTACAACATTGTGTAGATTAAGCAAATACTTTTCACAATACATCTAATGGTACATTTAGACGACGACGATGTTCTAAAAATGGAAATGTTTTTCCTTTGTGTTTTTGAAAAGTTTTGCGTACAGACAACAATTTTGTGAAAATGATTCCCATTTGTGAAAACTGTGATGTCATACGCATGTTTTACATGTTCAGCTATTGGTGCGTAGTGTTTATTTACAAAGTGACATTGCCAGTAGCCTAGCCTGAATAATACACATTTTTTTAATCATCTAACCTGCTCTTTGTGAATGGGGATTTTGACAACTTTGGTACAAAACTTTTTTTTCCAAATGTTCCTGTTGATTTTCATCATTTTAATGTTTTCATTTTAGGCCTGAAGAAAGTGAAAGAGGAAATACAAGATCTGAATGAAGTGGAGGAGAAACATCAGCATCAGGAAGCTCATGATGTCAACGCTGGAGAATTAACAGAAGTCAAAAAGCCTTTCACCTGTTTTCAATGTGGAAATACTTTTAAACAGAAAAGAAGCCTCAATAATCACATGCTAATTCATAGTGGGATAATGCCTTTCACCTGTTCTCAGTGTGGAAATACTTTCAAACAGAAAAGAAGCTTCATCAATCACATGTTAATTCATAGTGGGATAATGCCTTTCACCTGTTCTCAATGTGGAAAAACTTTCAAACAGAAAATAAGCCTTAACAATCACATGTTATTTCATGCTGGCATAAAGCCTTTCACCTGCTCTCAGTGTGGAAAGAGTTTTACACAGAAAAGACAACTTAATGATCACTTGGTAATTCACACTTCAGAAAAGCCTTTCACTTGCCCTCAGTGTGGAAACTCTTACACACGTCAAGGAAGCCTTAACAATCACATGTTGATTCATACTGGAATAAAGTCTTTTTCCTGCTCTCACTGTGGAAAGAGTTTTACATATAAAGGAAGCCTGAAGTACCATTTGTTAATTCACACTGAAGAAAAGCCTCACACCTGCTCTCAGTGTGGAAACACTTTCAGACGTAAAGGATACCTTATAACTCACATGAGAATTCATGCTGGAAAAAAGCCTTTCACCTGCTCTCACTGTGGAAAGAGTTTCACCTTTAAACAAGGATTGAAAAGTCACATGAGAATTCACACTGAATCGATCCCTTACGCATGTCATCTGTGTGAGAAGAGATTTAAATGGAACGCGAGTCTCAAAGCTCATCTTCGCCATTCTCACTCTGACGTAAGGCAATTAAAAGGAACAGGGAGCGATTTCTGAGAAACGCTGTTGAAAGTGGATCGAACTGAAGAGCACAACACACTTGTGGCCAATCAAGAAAGACTGTAGAAGAGACATGACTGCGAGACATTACAAAAGAGAAAAGGTCAGAAGAGTCCCAGTGTGGAAAGAGTTTTACAAAAAAAGCACACCTTAATGATCATTTGATAACTCGTGCTTCAGAAAAGCCTTTCATCTGCCCTCAGTGTGGAAAGTCTTTCACACGTAAAGGATACCTTAAGACTCACATGTTATTTTTTACTGGAAAAAAGCTTTTTATCTGCTCTCAGTGTGGAAACTCACATAATGTAGAGGAATTCTTAGGAACCACATGTTAGTTCATTCTGGAATAAAGCCTTTAAGTTGCTCTCAGTGTGGAAATAGTTTTACTCTTGAGAAAACAACTTAATAAGCATGTGCTGCTATTTCATAGTAATACGCTTTGCAGTAAAACTAATGTTTTGCTGTTTTATCGGTATTACTGTTCTTACTGATACTTCTTATCGATTTGATACTCTTTGTATTCTTATCGGTTATTTTTGTTATATGTAAACTAATTAAAGATATAATTAACATTCCTTACATTTTGATATTCTTTTTTTCAGTCGCTTTGCCTAAATTCTCAAATGCAAACATTTTCTCTCAAAACTTTACAATACAGGTCCTTCTCAAAAAATTAGCATATTGTGATAAAGTTCATTATTTTCCATAATGTAATGATAAAAATGAAACTTTCATATATTTTAGATTCATTGCACACCAACTGAAATATTTCAGGTCTTTTATTGTTTTAATACTGATGATTTTGCCATACAGCTCATGAAAACCCAAAATTCCTCTCTCAAAAAATTAGCATATCATGAAAAGGTTCTCTAAACGAGCTATTAACCTAATCATCTGAATCAACTAATTAACTCTAAACACCTGCAAAAGATTCCTGAGGCTTTTAAAAACTCCCAGCCTGTTTCATTACTCAAAACCGCAATCATGGGTAAGACTGCCGACCTGACTGCTGTCCAGAAGGCCATCATTGACACCCTCAAGCAAGAGGGTAAGACACAGAAAGAAATTTCTGAACAAATAGGCTGTTCCCAGAGTGCTGTATCAAGGCACCTCAGTGGGAAGTCTGTGGGAAGGAAAAAGTGTGGCAAAAAACGCTGCACAACGAGAAGAGGTGACCGAACCCTGAGGAAGATTGTGGAGAAGGACCGATTCCAGACCTTGGGGGACCTGCGGAAGCAGTGGACTGAGTCTGGAGTAGAAACATCCAGAGCCACCGTGCACAGGCGTGTACAGGAAATGCCACTTTTGAACCAGAAACAGCGGCAGAAGCGCCTGACCTGGGCTACAGAGAAGTAGCACTGGACTGTTGCTCAGTGGTCCAAAGTACTTTTTTGGGATGAAAGCAAATTTTGCATGTCATTCGGAAATCAAGGTGCCAGAGTCTGGAGGAAGACTGGAGAGAAGGAAATGCCAAAATGCCTGAAGTCCAGTGTCAAGTACCCACAGTCAGTGATGGTCTGGGGTGCCATGTCAGCTGCTGGTGTTGGTCCACTGTGTTTTATCAAGGGCAGGGTCAATGCAGCTAGCTATCAGGAGATTTTGGAGCACTTCATGCTTCCATCTGATTTCATTTTTCAGCACGACCTGGCACCTGCTCACAGTGCCAAAACCACTGGTAAATGGTTTACTGACCATGGTATTACTGTGCTCAATTGGCCTGCCAACTCTCCTGACCTGAACCCCATAGAGAATCTGTGGGATATTGTGAAGAGAAAGTTGAGAGACGCAAGACCCAACACTCTGGATGAGCTTAAGGCCGCTATCGAAGCATCCTGGGCCTCCATAACACCTCAGCAGCGCCACAGGCTGATTGCCTCCATGCCACGCCGCATTGAAGCAGTTATTTCTGCAAAAGGATTCCCGACCAAGTATTGAGTGCATAACTGAACATAATTATTTGAAGGTTGACTTTTTTTTTTTTTTATTAAAAACACTTCTTTTATTGGTCGGATGAAATATGCTAATTTTTTTAGATAGGAATTTTGGGTTTTCATGAGCTGTATGCCAAAATCATCAGTATTAAAACAATAAAAGACCTGAAATATTTCAGTTGGTGTGCAATGAATCTAAAATATATGAAAGTTTATTTTTTTATCATTACATTATGGAAAATAATTAACTTTATTACAATATGCTAATTTTTTGAGAAGGACCTGTATGTTCAGTTGTTAAGCTCTCTGAACAATTAGTTTCTTGTTTACCAGATTTGAATTTCTTATTAAATTAGGCAAATTGCCTTTAGTCAGTAAAACTAGTGTGATTGCGTAGTGCTACGTCACACGTAGGCTCACTATTGGCCGACGCTGGTCATGTGTGTGATGCGTGTGACGTACAACAACAGAAGCGCTGAGCTGTTACACTAGTGAACTGACTCGAGGCCCACAGAGAAGGAAATGAATAGTTGAAATAAAGTCATTATTTTAGTTTTTTTTGCGTACAAAAAGTATTCTCGTCGTTTGATAAACTTAAGATTGAGCCACTGTAGTCACTTGGACTATTTTAACGATGTCTTTAATAACTTTTCGTGACCTGCAAGTTCAATCCCTGAAGAAGTCTATGGAGGAGTGATCCAGCTCTCAGATTTCATCAAAAATATCTTAATTCGTGTTCCGAAGATGAACGAAGGTCTTACGGCAGGGATGGGCAACTCCGGTCCTCGAGGGCCACTGTCCTGCAGAGTTTAGCTCCAACCCTAATTAAACACACCTGAACAAGCTAATCAATGTTTTCAGGATTACTAGAAAATAATTTTTGTCAGGGTTGGAGCTAAACTCTGCAGGACAGTGGCCCTCGAGGACCGGTGTTGCCCATCCCTGTCTTACGGGGTTGGAACAACATGAGGGTGAGTAAATACTGACAGAATTTTCATTTTTGGGTGAACTATCACTTTAGAACAGAATTTACAATTTTTTAGGATTTCATTTCAGGCCTCCAGCTTAAAGAATGCACAAGCATTTCCTCCAGTTTTTTGATGGTCCAAAAATCTTCAAAATAATTTGCATGGATCCAGTGGACAAAAAGTTTTTGCTGTTAAATAAAGCAATACGTCTAAGAAGCTGTGGGTTACAATGAATTTAAACACCCTTGGCTGTTCTAAATTCACTGTAATCCACGGCTTCACAGGACTTATTGCTTTTAAAAAACGGTTAGTTCATAATTTATTTTTTTTCATAAAATATAAACACCAACAAAAATGTAATGATATTGATAACATATTTATTATTTCCCACAAATAATGTCGTTCTTTAGAAACAATTCAACATAGTTGCCAAGCAACACAGATGCAGTGCAAAGCATGCATAAAGATTGAGGTGAGTATCACCATTTTTCTGGATGTCGGCATTAATTGTGCAAATGTTGAAGTATGTTCAAGTAAGTAAGCAGTCTTTGCTGGATGAGCGGCTTTTAACGCTGCACACATGCACTTTAATTGTGTGATATTTTGGATCCCCTGCTTAGTGTGCATTTTAAACCATCAAAACAAATGGACTATTTCAACTTGAGGCCTGAATTGAAATCACAAAAAAAATTTAATTCTGTTTTGAAGATGAAAGAAACTCAGATACATCTTGGATGGCTTGAGGGCGAGTAAATTATCAGCACATTTTAACTATTTAAGTAAATTTTTCTCTCTTCAAAATCTTCTACAGGATGATACTACCTCAACTCGGAGAGCTTGCGTTCTGTGTATCTGTCAAAGAACTCTCTGTGTATCTTAATGAAGACAATGAGAAGCTCATGAAGGAATATTTAGTAAGTTCTCCAAGGAATTATTTCTTATCATAGAAAGTTCAGTATCTACTAGGCTAGATATTAGTCTTGCCATGATGTCATAATTTTCATACCGGTATGCTATCTAGGGTTGGGCGATATGGCAAAAAATCATATCATTGCAGCCAAACTAATTTCCCTATTTTAAAAACAAAGCCTTACAAGGTAACAAAAAGAATGGCAGACATTTAGCCCAAAGTGGCGAAGATGGCATTCAAAAAAGAAATTAAATGAACAAATATAAAATGAAAACACTACATAGACTTTACTTTATAAATTATACACTGATTCTTATTAAAGCTACAATTAAAGTTCTCAGTCAAGAGCAGTGAATGATTTTCTCCTTGTGTGTTTTTTTTTTTTTTTTTGTATTAACATTGAAGGGATATTTCACCCAAAATGAAAATTATCATAATTTATTCTCTCAAGTTGTTTTAAACCTGAATAATTGTCTTTCTTCTGTTGAAAATAAAAGTTATTTTGAAGAATATGGCTAGCCAAACAGTTGCTGGTCCCCAGTGACTTCCATTGTAAAGTTTTTCCTTCTCTGGAAGTCAATGGGGACCAGCAACTGTTTGGTTAGCCATATTCTTCAAAATATCTTCCTTTGTGTTCAGCACAAGAAATAAAAAAATAAAGGTTTGAAACAACTTTAGGGTGAGTAAATAATGAAAAAAAATTGCATTTTTGGTTAACTAATCCTTGAAGGACAAATGGCAGCATGTTTACTATAGGCTACTGTCACTTTAGGACCGGCATGCATCTAATATGACGCACACCCGGTTTTCTCTCAAATCTTTTCATTCACTTTAGACATAACCAACTGTGTTTATGTAAACCTTGTGTGTATTTGACAGTATTAGCGCAATAAGACTCAAAAGATAACGTAGTCCAGTAGGGCTTTGACTCCGAACTTCGTTATTCGAATAGAATTTGAATATTTAAAAAAATAATAATATTCGAACGAATATTAGGCAGCCTTTAATATTCGAACCTGTTATGGGCATTATTTTTTGTAAATGTGTTTGCTTGTAACCGTTGTTTTCAATTCAGATTCCGAGGCTTTTTCACGCCTGGTGAAGTTGTGAATCACGAGCTCATTAGCAAGGCAATTATTGGTCATCTGGGCTCCTGTAGGTGACGTTAGTGTCCTGGTTAGCGCAGCGCCTATTTTGTATATCAAAACAATGGCCGCGTCAACACCTACAACAACAACAACGCCTGACGAGGAGTTTTAAATCTACACTCCTGACAATTTGAAAAGCAACGTGTGGCGCTACTTACATTTTACCATGTATTCGTTCACTGTTAACATCCTATGAACGGTAAGTTAAGCCCCGGCTTCTTTAATCATTTTGACATCGATGAGCTAGACCGCTGAACTTTAAGACATCACGTAATGGAGTGCATCATAATATCATCAAGAATATCAAATACATTGCCAAGAATCTCTTATTTGCATCTTAAGTTTATTGCCAATAATAATGACAGGTTTGCGAAAAGTGTAGAACTCGGTGACGGTGAGCTCGCGCAAAACACATCTTCAGCACAGGAACTCATTTAAGGTCATCTGATTGGCCGATGCGTTCAACAGACATGTCTGTGATTGGCTACAATGCTCAACGCTGCAAAAGCACGTTGCAAGTACCTTTAATGCAGAGGTAAAAATATAAATAAAAGCGTAATAGCCTATGCACTTTTCATGATTAGGTAAATTAATCGCGGCAGCTGTAATCTAATTCACATTTGTTTTTCTGATTAATTGTTTTGCTCTATGAGAAAGACAAGGTAACAAAATATGCAGGGCTTTACTTAAAACATTCGGGTGTTAAGCCCCCTTAGCCCTAGCGCCGCGGCATTTAATGGTCAAAATATTAATAATTAATAAACAAACGAACTTCGAATATGATTTTTGGGAAAAAGTCAAAGCCTTATAGTCCAGTATCCAGGCGCTGTTTGTCAGGTTTTTAGTGCCTGTGACAGGGATGGAAATTAGCACCCGCCACCAGCCAAATGCGGGTGATTTTGTGTTGTGGCGGGTAAACTCGCTTCACCTACCGGCCACCGTGGCGGGTAAATAAAAATAGCATACTGTTTCACCCGGACGGCGGACACTTTTAGAGGAGGCACACCTTCAACACACGCGCGCTTCTTCCGTCGAGGCTCGACGAGGGAAGAAAACGTGGGAGCGCGAGAGGCGGTTTGCCGTCCAAAGGGAGAGCTAGTCGCGAGCGCATGGTGTATTTTTAAGGCGGGGCAGCTCTCTTGTGTCGTAAAGAGCTAGCCGCGCGAACATCTACCCGTGCGGTTTTTCCGTCGAGGCTTGAGCGCGAGCGGTGGTTTGCCGTCCCAAAGGAGAGCTAGCCGCGAGCGCATGATGTAAATATGCAGACATCCCAAGTCTCCCGAAAGTTCCGGGAGTCTCCCGCATATTGATATCGTCTCCCTGATGCCCGCAAATTAGTTCAAATCTCCCGGAATCTAGAGCGCGCATGCGAGACAGAACATACTTAACATACATAATGCGTGCACGCACGGCAGAGAGAGAGAGAGAGCGAGAGACCTTGCGTGTGTCTCTCGCTCTCTCCCTCCCTGCCATGCGCGTGCTATGTATGTTATGTGCGCAGTATAGTCAAAAAAATACGTAAGGGCATCTTACATATACAGTGTAAGATGCCCTTAAAGTGACAATTTTTTTAAAAGCTATTCTATTCATTATGATATTAATATAAGAAGTGTTGTTGTCAAAGTAAGTTTCATGTTTTAAAACTGATTAAAGTTGCAGTAGGGAGTTTTGAGAAAATGTTGACTTAGCCTGAAAATTTGAACAAGCACAACTTCCAGGTCCAACCCCCTTGCTCTCTGCTGCACTACAGCTCTCCCTCCACAGCTCCTCCCCCACAGCGGAGCCTGCCCTGAACGCGCAGACTAGTAAACAGGACCACCGATGACGGCAGATTATAAACCGTTATGGAACATTCACTAATAGGGACGAAACATCAACAATATGCTTTACATTGACTATGGCCTGCCCATACTTTGACTACAAACTTGGTCCTCAAATCATTATGTATTTTGCAATACATGTAACTTTATAACGTTGCACTCTTTCTATAAGTTATAAATAGCTAGTAAGATAACGTTAAAGGATTAGTTCACTTTCAAAAAAAACTTTTGCTGATAATTTACTCACCCCCATGTCATCCAAGATGTCCATGTCTTTCTTTCTTCAGTCGAAAAGAAATTAAGGTTTTTAATGAAAACATTCCAGGCTTTTTCTCCATATAATGGACTTCAATAGGACACAAACGTTTCAAGGACCGAATGACAGTTTCAGTGCAGCTTCAAAGGGCTTTAAACGATACCAGACGATGAATAAGGGTCTTATCTAGCGAAACGATCGGTCATTTCAAAAATAAATAAAAAACTTTAAGTTTTATAAGCACAAATGCTCGCCTTGCTCTGTTCTGTGATGCACGTTCGTGACTCTCCTGTTTGAACTCGTTCATCAAAATGAACAAATCTTTTTCGAATCATTTCGTTCGTTGAATCAACGAAATGACTCCGAAAAAGACTCGTTCGAAATAAACGAATCTTTTTGCGAGTCATTTCGTTCGTTGAATGAACTAAATGACTCGAAAAAAGATTCGTTCATTTGGATGAACGAGTTCGAACAGGAGAGTCACGAACGACGGTACGCGCTCGCGCTGTGCAAGAGAGGGGTGATCAGCGCGTACACGAGCGTGATTGACACTGCTAAGACATTCCTCCTGGCTCTGATTGGTTGTTTCTGACCGGGAGCGGTGTATTTCTGCAAATGGCAATAGGACCACAGGGAGGAGCCAGAGGAGCTCGATTTTTTCCACAGATTATCTGTCTCATATTCTACTGTGAGGACATAATGACAGTTTTAACAAATATTTGTTTACAAAAGCTACCTACTGGAGCTTTAACTTGTGTTGTTTGTTTTAGGACAATGACTTGGAGAAAGCTGAGAGAGACATGGCTAATAGTCATTGGAATTTTCATTGTCCGAGCTGAAAGTGCAGGACCTGAACAACCACCATTGGATGTTGGGATCCTTGTTGAAGGAGTGAAAGTGCTTCAGCAGCTTGGAGATGTCACCAAGGCTTGTGCTCTCCTCTTGGGAGTAATATATAGCTTGAATCTGAGCTATCCATGTGATCTCAAGTACACCTTTGAGTTTCTTCAAAAGGTGGTAATGGAACTTGATGCAAGCAAACTTTCACACAAAATTCAGGTACTTAAAAACAAACTTATGGAATAATTAACTGATGTTTAGTTTAATTCCAGTACAATCCTGCTGTTTGAAAAACAGTATTGTTTTTGTGTTTATTTTTTGTATAAAAAAACATGCCAGTCATAAATATTCCTTTCTATAAGGGTGAAGTTCTGTAGCACTTTGGGGTGCATGTTAGACACGAGTTGTCATGCTCACTTGTAGAATTTGTTGGAGAAAAAAAAACAAGTTTGAGACTGGTTTGTATTGCAAATAAAAAGCTATTTGTTTCTGAAAAATAGTTGTCTGATTATTTAATGGTTTTCTTGAACACTTGTAATTGCTTGTAATTACAAAGCAACTGAAATCCTTAAATGTGTATTGCAAACTAAATGTTTGTAAATTTAGAATAACATTAAGTATATTTAATAGTGAATTTAATAGGATTTCTTTAGCTCATACAACTTAACATTATGTATATAGTGACTTTACTAGGATTTCTTTAGTTCATACAACATTTAAATTGTCAACTTTACACAAACTTTCTTAGTAAATACAACTTACATTTTGTTTATTGAGATTACTTAACAAAGAAAGCTATGTGGAACCCACTTGACGGAAGTTTTTTTAAGTAAATCCAATATTTTATTTTTTTTGAGTGTATGAATAAAATCCGGACGTACTACATTTGCCATGTTGACATTATCATGTGATCTACCAGCATCAGTTTTGTCTCTTCACTTCCATTCATAAATCCTCTCCTGTGGCCTCATGGGATAGTAAAGTGTCCATTGTGCACACTTCAGAATCCCGTCAGAATAAGTAGGTCATCCGGGTACTTTTTGCCTACTCTTTTATGAATACTGTCAATTCAGACATACTACTTTTATCACATATTGTTTTTCACCTACTATATAGTAGGGAAGTATGCGATTTCAGATGCAGCATATCTTTCCATATCACATTCTTTTTCTCTCACTTATTTTTTTGTTCTCTTCTAGCACAATTGCACAGAACTTAACACTCCCCTCTTACATAAAGTCAGTAGACGACCCAATCAACCATCTTACCACAAGAATGTAATTAAAGACATTAATAATGACAGCTTTATTGGAAATCGTATATTGGGTCAATGTAACTTAAGTTAAAACAGCATTCCCTTGTTTTATGTTACATAAACCTGTTACTACAACAAAAGACTGACATCTGACACTGATCAATGTACTCAACAAATAAACACCTTTATTGCTCAGACAAATTAAAATTAAAATATATAGGATGAACTCCACCAGTGCATGCAACATTTTCATCAATTAGCTCTGGACACTGAAGCTCTACAGCAGAGTTCAGTGAAAGCAAATGCTTCTGTGCAAACAATTACGTCACCATCCCCTTTAACTGTGTTGTATACCAGATTACAGTGACTCCATTCGACATTTCAATATGGATTGAGCTTAAACTCCAAATGAATCATTTGCTGATGATCGTAGAGGACATTTTTTGAGGAAACAGCCCCTTAAAATCCAGTTCACTTGCTTTGGTCGAATAGAAGACTAGATCCTTTGATCTTCCTGGAGAAATGTTATAATTTCATGGCTCTCCACCCACTTTCAGATTATGAATTAATAGCAACTCTCAGGAATGTGCTCTGTGGCTTTTAAAGAAAAAATAAAAAACAAGTGCACCTTGTGTACGTGCCAATTAATTTCTTCCCCATAATATTTCCCACCTCTCGACACTTCACTCTCCAGTCCAGTGGGTGGGGGTAAGACACAGACATGTGTTTACAAACGACCATTAAACCTCAGAGGAAGAAGATTCGTTTTCAGCATGATCTCTGCTGTTTTGTTGTGGTACTTGCTTAATACAAACTGTTAGATATGTGCTTTTAGTTAATACAAAGATATGTTTGAATCAGGTCAATAAATGCCTGTAATATTCCCATCCTCATAGACGTGACTAAGTTTTGAAGCAAGCAGGAATATCTGGAGGAGTATCAACTGAACTGAGATCTGCTGCTGTGAAGATGGTGTTTGTTAAAGAGGAGAGTGAGGAGGACAGGAGTGAACCAGAACCCTGGAGAATAAAACACGAGGAACAAGGAGGTTGGTGTCTATTCTTCATTCATCTTTAATTACAGTTGTGCAGTGGTGTTTTAAAATGAGGAGGCAAAGTCAACAGAGCATTTTTGTATGAAAACATACAAACAATACCTAATGCCAAATACAGTCTCACTAAACAATACCAAATAACATTCACTAAAGACACAAAGAGGAAGATGGCCAGCAGGGACACTTTGGATTTCCACCCCACACTCAATATCCAACACACACATGCAAAGTTACACAAAGTATTAAATACACAAATCAAATGATCACCACGGCCAACCCCTCCCGTTTAACAATCCAACGAAACAAAGGGAAGAAAATACACAAACAACTACTGACATACAAATGTACGTACAAAATAAGATTCTACCCTCGTAAGAAACAAAAGTACACATTCATAAACCACAATAACAAATACATTTACTCAGGAACAGAATTAACTCAATTTAGAAAACACTCACACAAAAAATCAAACGGCAAGTTATGCCAACAAAAGCAATTCAATTGAGACCCAGGCAAAGCAGCAGTGCAGTCATATCAGTAGGTTTAAATCCCACCTCATATAAATTACAGGAACCCTTGGACAGTCACACCTGCTAAACATAAGAAACAAAATTACTTAAATGGAATTAAAAATAAACTAAACTAAATTAAAATCATACATACCACAGGAGGTTCACAGCACTGTACATCGTCACTCACCTTATGAGATTGTAGCTGCTTACAAGACAACACACTGAAAACATGCAAGCATGTCAGTCTCTCGTTAACAAAGATCAATTAAAATATGGAAACCTACGTGGCAACTATTGAGCCAGTGCACACAAGAGAGAAAACCAGAGGATGCATCAAACTGTCCTGCCGGCCACAAATATACCAATGTTAACATCTCAATCAAGTTCAAAGTTTGAGATTCAAACCCAACACTACTACACCTACTGTTACTCACACCGTGAAGTTTACAATGGGCAGGAACCATATGACGCATACCCGGCCAACAAACCAATCACATTTTTATACTCTTTTATGCACTGATAGGCTCACAGAGTTGACATGACACCAACCAATAACAGCAAAGGGTTATACATCACCCTGCTACATATAAATAATCAAATTAGTGATTTTGCTTATTTTTTCTAAAAAAAACATTTATTCCAAAATAAAAAACTGAAGGCAGTCGCAATTAAAACAAATATATTATTTGAGAGCTAATGCTTTTCTTTAATAGTCAAAATTTTGTGTCATCAAGCTTGTAAACACTGGTAACAGACACGAAGATGTACCTTTAATTTCACTGAGGTGATCGCTCACGAAAACCCCCCCGCAGTAATCATGTTTTCAGGCCACTTCAAGTTTGGTTTTGAAGTGACATTAATGACCGAGTTGTTTACTTACTTTTGAATTAGTCTTCCCATTAAACACCATCGTCTTCATAAGAACACGCACGAAAAGAAGAGTTGGGATTTATCGCACGAACCAATAATATCCAATCATAGCGTGATAGAGGTGTCTCATGTGACTTTCCCCCATACATTCTCAATCACCCCCCCCCCCCCCCCCCCCCTCAAAGAAAACCCTCACAACATGCTTTAGGGTGTCTGTTAAAACGCAATGGGCTCAAAGGAGGCAAGCCTCCCGCTGTAACTACCTGCAAGTGTCGCTGTTATGCAGTGCTACTTTATAAAAACGAGTGACTGTGCCTTTTTAATGTCACATTTTGTAATATTTGTGTTTTTATTTTTACAATATTGATTATTTTCTCATCTAGTTTTTTTGCCTCCTTGGAGGAAACACCCCTGCTATTGTGCTACGTTAAATCTTTAGACATTGAGTGTCTGCAGATCCTTAAAAAGTCTTACACTAATTTTACATTAATGTAAAAATATGATATTAATTATCATTAAATGTCTTAAGTCCACATTTCAAAGGTCTTGAAATGTAACTACTGAATCAACGCCGAAAAGATTCAGATTTTGTTTCCTCTCGTTGCTTTTTGGAATCGCAGGACTTTTTTTTTTTTTTTTTTTTTTTTTAGGAATCGCAGGACTGTGCTGAACTCTGAGCGTGTGCGACTCATTCAATTTGACAGATTCACTTTGTTTTTACGTCAATCTCAAACATTTTTGTTCATAAAGGTTTACCTGTTTTACAGAGGTCTTCCTGCGATTTTCCACCTAAACAAAACCTCCAAGGTCTAACGAATAAAAGTGAATTAAGTCAGAAATGTATTACTATTATTATATTGCTATTTCTACCCCCAAATAAAAATGCATTCTTTTTTATTATATTAATATATATTATTATATATATACACCTCAGTTTGAGTTCACGCACGGTTCGATACGATTTCGATATAATAGGAAAAATGGTCACACTTTAGATTAGGGTCTAATTCTCACTATTAACTAGGCTAACTATTAACTTTTGCCTCAATAGACTCCTAATTACTGCTTATTAATAGTTGGTAGGTTTTACGTTTAGGTATTGGGTAGGATTAAGGGATGTAGAATATGGTAATGCAGAATAAGGAATTAATATGTGCTTTATTATAAGTACTAATAAACAGTCAATATCCTAGTAATATGCTTGATAATAGTGACAGTTGGACCCTGAACTAAAGTGTTAACGGAAAAAGGAACAAATCCACAATGCTAGGTTTCTTTTATTTTATTTTGGACAGACAGTTGTGAAAATTACAGTTTGTTTCTACCTAGTGGCATTTAGTTGGTACAGTACAGCCTCATTTAGTGTATTAAGCACTGAGCAGTAAACAGAATGCTCTCCTATTTTTATTTTTTGCAGGGCAGATAAAAAAAAAAAAAGGTATTTGGTCACAATCAGCTACAAAACTGAAAAGCATCTCCTGTAATAGATTTGTCAAAAGTACTGACTTGGTACTTTATACTTGTACCAAGTCGGTACTGAAATAAAAAAAAATGTGACGACACCAGTATTTCCCTCTAGCATTTTGAGCGCTGTTGAACGGATTCTTAAACACCTCTGATTGGCCATTGATACGTGCTCAACATATATGTCTGTGATTGGCCATTGTGTTCACGCGCTCAACATATATGTCTGTGATTGGCCATTGTGTTCATGTGCTCAACATATATGTCTGTGATTGGCCATTGTGTTCAAGCGCTTAACATATATGTTTTTGATTAGCTACAATGATTTTATTTTTAAAATGTGACGATACCCACGATATTGTGTAAACGCCTCCTTGATCATAAACTCAACTCTAGTTCAGATTAAGCGGGCACTTGCACTACACCATTTCCAAATAAAATAGGTGTTTTTGGCTGTTCATATACATGACAACGTCGTTTCGGGGGCCTGAAAATTCAAACATTTGAAAACGGGTTTCAAAGTGCAAGTTTTAAAGTTTTCAAATGACAAAAATACGAATTTGTGAAAAAGGTGAAGTCATGCGCATGCTTATTACGTGTTCAGTTTATAGCCGTCTAGTGTTTCTTTACAAAGTGACATCGCCAACTACTGGCCTGGCATGAATAATACAGCGTTTTTAGTCGTTTTCGCGAATCCGTGTGAATGGGATCGTTTTGTCATCTGTATGTGAAAACTAAAAAAAAAATCTTTCTATTTTTAGTATATCGTTGTTGTGTAAACGTACCATATCCTTTTATTTTCCATTTTTCCCCAAATGACTTTCCTCATTTTAATGTTTTCATTTTAGGCCTGATGAAAGTGAAAGAGGAAAGACAAGATCTTAATGAAGTGGAGGAGAAACATCATCAGAAAGCTCATGATGTCACTGCTGGAGAAAAGCCATTGAGTTGCTCCAAAACTGAAAACAGTTGCTCACAAAGCTTTCAAATAACAGAAGTCAAAAAGTCTTTCACCTGTTCTCAGTGTGGAAATACATTCACACGTAATGAAAACCTTAAGAATCACATGTTATTTCATGCTGGAATAAAGCCTTTCACCTGCTCTCAGTGTGGAAACACTTTTAAACATAAAAGAAGCCTGAAGAATCACAAGATAATTCATAGTAGGAAAACGCCTTTCACCTGTTCTCAGTGTGGAAACACTTTCACACGTCAAGGTAGCCTTAAGATTCACATGTTAGTTCATGCTGGAATAAAGCCTTTCTCCTGCTCTCACTGTGGAAAGAGTTTTACATATAAAGGACACCTTAAGGAACATTTGTTAATTCACACTGAAGAAAAGCCTCACACCTGCTCTCAGTGTGGAAACACTTTCAGACGTAAAGGATACCTTAAAACTCACATGAGAATTCATGCTGGAATAAAGCCTTTCACCTGCTCTCAGTGTGGCAAGAGTTTCACCTTTAAACAAGGATTTAATAGTCACATGAGAAATCACACTGAAGAGATGTCTTACGCATGTCATCTGTGTGAGAAGAGATTTAAATGGAACACGAGTCTCAAAGCTCATCTTCGCCATTCTCACTCTGACGTAAGGCAATTAAAAGGAGCAGTGACCGATTTCTGAGAAATGCTGTTGAAAGTGTATCGGAACGAAGAGCACAACACACTTGTGGCCAATCAAGAAATACTGTAGAAAGAGACATGACTGAGAGACATTATAAAAAAGAAAAGGTCAGAAGAATATCACTGGAAAAAGAAGGGTTATGATCAGGTAAAAGATTTAGGACCTGTGTTAATAGAAAAATTTTCCAGCTTCATCCCTCCACCCCTCCGGCTCCGCCTCAGCTGCTCGTCGCCTCCTGAGCCTACGGTGTCGTCTGGTCTCCATCTCCTCAGCTGGGTCTAGGTCTCCAGTTCTCTGGTTTACACCATTGACAGTCGGACTGCTAACTCCACCCTGGCTCCTGCCACCATCTTTTCCAGCGTGGGGATCTTCAGTCTCGTCCACTCTGCTGTGGTTCCACCATGGAAGTCCACTCATTTACGATCACACCTGTTAGTCTTTGAGTTGATCATCATTGTGTATTTAAGTTCCTCATTTCCTTCAGCTAGTTGTCTGGTAGTTTCATATGTTACACATGGTTACATTGCCTTCTTTCCTGTGGACTACCTGAGTTTGACATAATAAGTACTTTTGTTTTGAAAAATTTGCATCTTGATCATCTTTATCTGACCTGAGACTTGACCGACCCATTTTAAGACATTTAAGAAGAATACTGGCTCTTTTTTCAGACTGATTTTTTTGTCTTTCTCACTGATAGTGAGATATTGGAGTTCATAGGCTGCGTTCACACTGCAGGGCCTAATGCTCAATTCAGATTTTTTGAAAAAAATCGATTTTTTTGCAAGGCCGTTCACATTTCCAATTAAATGCGACCTTTTGTGATCTCCTGTGTGAACGAGAACGTGAATGTGAAATGACCCAGAAGTGACCCGCATGCGCAGAAGAGTACCCAACGGTCAACGACGTCCAAATATTAATTAAATCAGAAACCTCGCTTCCCTTCCATTGACTGGTCTCAGCATCATCCGCCAGTTGTTGTTTATCTTCTCATTCCCTCCTACTTCAACGCAGAATTATGACGTTTGTCGCATATCAATGACGTGCGGGTCGGATACATGCGACCTGGCCGTTCAGATTGAAGTCGCATTTCAAAAGATCGGATACATATCGGATTTGGACCACGTACCCAAGTGGCCTGGGTCGCATTTGAAAAGATCGGATCTGTGTCGTTCAGACTGTCATGAAAAGATCAGATACAGGTCGCATAGGGGCAAAAAAATCGGAATTGGGTCGTTTCAGCCTGCAGTGTGAACGTAGCCATATTGAGTAAACAATTGAATCTTACTGTTTGTGTGGGCTGTATAAGTTATTGAATGTTTAAGATCTTGAAATTGGGTCTCACAGAGCTTCTTCCAAAGTTTGAGGGAAAATATAACAATATCCTCAAAATTCTCTTCACCACAAGGCAGAATCAGATGTTAATGCTTTGCACAGCAATAGACACACAAAGGCATAATGCTGCAAAATGCAACATCGAGTTCAATAACAAGTTTTAACCTCAAAAGCAGTTTTTCAGAAATACCCTCCAAAAATATCATATTGAATGGATATGGAATTCACATTACCTATCATTCAATAGTCCCCTGTTCAAGTCCCAGGTATTTAGACACATAATAACCCAAGGATGTATCATTGTTTTTTCACGATATGCTAAACCCTGATTTAATATTTGAGTTGGTTTTACATTAGCTATCTGGTCATAATAACATGTTTTAATGTATCTTAATCTATATATTTAAATGATTTAACGCCAGATTCTGTGATTTTCACAGAAATAATTGACAACTGGATAAATTCTCTCGATTTTCTAATTTAATCCTCTCTCATAGGCTATTTATACAACGGGCATACCATGCGATTGTATATAATTTTAGGGTCCCTTTCTTTGCTTTGTGCAAATCTCTTTTTAAAGGAAAAATGCAATGTGCCCTAAGCCTACCCTGTACAAGAGTTAAGTAATTTCTTCCCCATATTTTCCCCTCTTCGCGACACTTCACACTCCAGTCCAGTGTGTGGCGGTAAAGCACATACGTTTGTTTACAAATCACCACTAAACCTCAGAAGAAGAAGTGCGTTCTCAGTATCTGGTCTCTGCTGTTTTGTCGAGATGCTGGTTTAATACAAACTGTTAGAAATGTACTTTTAGTGTAAAGAAAGATACAAAAAAAAAAAAAAAAAGCAAGCAGGAATATCTGGAGGAGTATCAACTGAACTGAGATCTGCTGCTGTGGAGATGGTGTTTGTTAAAGAGGAGAGTGAGGAGGACATGAGAGAACCAGAACCATGGAGAATAAAACAGGAGGAACAAGGAGGTTGGTGTCTATTCCTCACTCTTTAATGACTGTTGTGGTACATTAAAATAACAAAGCTTTAAACAGGGTGCACATCATGGATCCTTTAAAAGTCTTGAATTCCTTAATATAAAAACAAGGCGCTAATTACCATTTAAATGTCTTAAAGCAACGTTTCAAAAGTCTTAATCGGCAACTGAACAGGCAGCGATACGATTCAGATTTTATTTTCGCTTGTTGCTTTTTGGAATCGCAAAAAAAAGTACCTTTTTTATTTAAGTCTAGCGTAATCTAAACATTTGTGTGGACAAAGGTTTGCCTTTTTTACAGAAGTTTTCCTGCGGTTTTCCACCTAAATAAAAACCCCAAGGTCTGACGAATAAAGGTGGATTAAGTAAAGGGATAGTTCACCCAAAAATGAAAATTCTGTCAGTATTTACTCACCCTCATGTTGTTCCAACTCCGTAAGACCTTCGTTCATCTTCGGAACACGAATTAAGATATTTTTGATGAAATCTGAGAGCTGGATCACTCCTCCATACTAGTCCTTAGGCTTCTTCAGGGATTGAAACTGGCCAGACCCGAAAAGTCATTAAAGACATCGTTAAAATAGTCCAAGTGACTACAGTGGCTCAATCTTAAGTTTATCAAACGACGAGAATACTTTTTGTGCGCAAAAACAAACAAAAATAACGACTTTATTTCAACTATTCATTTCCTTCTCTGTTGGCCTCTAGTCAGTTAACTTAGTATTGTTATTAGCCTCTTTCTTTCTCTTTTTATAGTGGTGGTTCACCAAAATGAAATGTTAAAAGCTTTTCACAATACTTTGGTATGTCCATTATAAGGAATAAAATTAATTATTGCATTTAAATAATTTTTATCATAAAATAAATTATTTATTGTATTATGTCTTATTTATATTGTACACTAAGCATTTTGTCTCTGAGGTACTTTACTGAATTTGTACTTAGAAAATATGTGACAAAATGTGCACAGTATATAATTTTTTTTGGCAATATTGTAAGTATTTATATTTGTGTTACTTTTCTTGTGAATAATATTTTTCTAAAAAAAAAATGCAAGCTATTTTATAAAAAAAACAGACTATAAAGTTATGTCCTTCAGTCTGAACTCAACTCGTTGGCCTAGTTTACACTGTCAGTGAAATGTGAAGCAATTCCAATTTTTTAGTCATATGTGACACAGATCGGATGTGTTATAGTGTACAGGAAAAAAACGCATGCATTCGGATATTTCAAAATCGGTTTCAGGCCTCGTTCATATGTGGAAATAAATCAGATATAAATCAGGTGCCAATGTGACTGTCATGTAAACAGGCAGATCGGATTTTCTGAGGCATTAGGCTATCTCCACGGTTTAATGACGAGAGAAACCCCGACGCACATCTGCAAAGGTAAATAAAATTAGTGGTATAGTAGGCTATTAGATTCCACTTTCATGAGATTGTGGTGTATGTTCCCACCAGTCCTGAGATCTCTCTCGCACACAATAACTGAAGCATATGCGCAGGCTGCAATGATGGCCATTTTCGTCATCCTCCACCTCAAAATCATTGTGATGTTTGGCGAATTTCACATTTATCGCAAAGCTAGCATCAAGCATATTTTGCGTTCGTCCATCTGTGCAAGAACCCACTTTAAGCATGTGCGATGTTTCAGATGGTATGTCAAGTGTAAACGCATGAATCGCATATGGGTCACAATTGAAAGAATGTGTAAACAGAACGGTCAAAAAAAATCGGATATAGGCAACAAATCAGAATTGGGCATCAAGACCTGCAGTGTAAACGAGGCCTTAAAGACATTCATTTCATAAAGACAGTCATTTCACTCGGCGGCCATCTTTGAAACGCCTTTCGGGTATGCAAGTGCAGCTATTTTATTTTCTCTTTGAATAGGGAAACATCAAATTCTCCAAAACTGTTCGCCAAGCTTACGATCAAATTTCATATTTGAAATCACCAATTAAACCTGACAACAACTGTCTCATACATTTTATATCTAAACGCTTGAATCATGACAGAAAACAACATTTTTCAGGCTGGATCAAACTAATGCGCATGCGCAGTGGAAGCTACGTCTTACTGTTTCTATAGGAACCGGAGCTTCTAACGCTAGCTGAAGTGACGCGATTACCAATCGGCGATTGGCTCTTATTTAGAAGGCAGAACTTATTCCACCATATAAGAGCATTGCACTTTTCCCCATTCAAAATAATACGAGTGATGCGTCTTGTGTTATTCTATAGTCTTTGCTTTAACAGTGTTGTAGAAGATGGTTAGTAGTTTTTCCACTTCATTTCTGAATCATTTTAATAATAAAATATAAAATAGTCAGGGTTTCAGTGAAGATATTACCAAAATCATGACAACATAATTTTGTTATTAAATTGAATATTTGATATAATGTGTCCACTTAAACACTGACAAGTAGGGCTGTAATCAACCAAAGAAAATCTTGGTCGACTGAAGTCCTGAAATTTCAACTAATTAGTCGACTAACGTTAAAAAAAAACGTTAGATTAATAGCTGCGCAGTACTTGGTAGCCTTGTCCACCTAAATGAATTATAAATAAACATATATTTATATATTTATTATAATAAACTTGTAGGCTATATGCAGTATATTAAATCGTTTTTTGACCTAATTATTTTTGCACTGAAATGACACACTCGAGTCTGTCGGCTCTGACAGCGTTGCATCACGTGCACCTGCGCAATATAGCCTATGATGATTTCCGAAAATAGTACTATGTCAACTAGTGATATCAGCACAAGAACTGTTGAGGAATATGCAACATAATTTAGACAATTGTTTTTGTCATAATGTTATGATAACTGACAGACACTATCATTTCAGCCGCTCTGTGCATGTCCTCGCACAGAGCGAGGCTGAACATAGGAGCTCAGCTTCGCGGCTGAGACACGAATAGACTATTAATTTAAAGTTTTTACTCTTAAACACACAAGGCACGTCCACTTTAATAAAAAAAAAGAATATTTATTAAACAAACCAGATCAAGACGAGAGCAGAAACGAAATAAAGTGCATAACTGAAAAATAAAGCATAGGCTCAAAACAAATACAAACGGTGGGCACAGCGCAATTGCGCATTAGGCTACAAAAAAAATATATAAAAAAATAAAGTGCCCAAGTCCAATAAATAATACTAGAAATAAATGGTCACAATAATAAAAGTGAACCATAAAATGTTTCCACCGTGGTATGGGTGTGCCTGGGGGATGCTACCGTCGTTGCGTGCGGATGCGCCTGCAGTTAACTTATAAAAACGATTAATTGGCATATTTCAATGTTTTATGCCAATTCTGATATGTTCATTCATATAGCTACTCATAACAGACGGGGCAACTAAACGCAGACAAGTTAGCTTACCGTTTTTAGGTGATATGCCATGTTTGATGTCGAGCTGTGATATGCAAACTTTGCCTTCGACTTTTTTTCAATTTTCATAAAATACTGCCACACTCCCGATGTCTTTGACATGGTAGATTACTCTGACAGTAAATTAAACGCTAAATTCAGCAAACCACCATTGCACAATATGAGAAAGAAAAAATTTAAAAATATAAAATTGAAGGCACTGCCTCCCTTTAAAGCTTCACACTATTCTCAAACTTGTCACTTTCATATTTTTGGGAAAAAATAGGGAAGACGATTAAAAATGAAAGAATTTCTTGCTGACTACAATCTGACATAAGACTAGGCTAACACAATACAATTGTGGTTTAAGTTAAACATCTAAATTGAAAATATTTTTTTCCACAGAAATAAAGACACCATAGACACACAATTTGTTCATTTTTAACTTCAGTCCCGTAAAAAGGTTAAAATTATCATAAATGTTAGTTTATGTTAATGCATTTGTAGTTATTAAAATGTTATAGGGGACAACTGAGCAGTAGGTAGATGTTTGTTTTATGTGAAATCCTTTTTAAACCAATTCCATTTTGTCTGTTGTGGGGTTGAGAATAAAATGTGTTTTAATCTGCAAAGAATCGAAAAAATAATCATAATTAAAAAAAAGATCTTGGTGGGACAATATGATTTTTTGGAGGTTTGAAATGTGCCTAATTATGTGGGGCATTTTGAAAATGAAATATTTGTAGTTTAAACAAACAAAAATCCATGTTGAAATATTAACGAATCCCAGGAATGATCCATATACATTTCAGCGCAATTATAATATTGCGGAATCGCAACGTTTTTTTTATTTTTTTTTATAGGTGTTTTATTTCTGCGGGCACTTTTGTCTCTCCCAAAGTTAACAGTCTTAACCATCACAGTCTGTAATACATATTAAAATGTGCACAAAATTGAATATAGTTATTAAGATTTTAATCTGGAACATGTCTATTTTTTTATGGTTTTCATCTCTTCTTCTTACAAAATGAACTTGCGCAACATTACAATAACATTAATTTTATACGCTTTTTTAATTTTTATAAAAATGTAATACATTGCATAGTTACTTTCAAGATTTGTCAATTTTTGTCAAAAAAAATTGGGGATTTGAGTATTCCCAACTTGAGTATTCATCCAAGCCATGGTATAAAGAAAGTATCTAGTGTGTTTGGCAGTAAATTAATTCCTTTGGTAAGTAGCAGTGGTATATGCTGTTAAATAATGTACGTTAATTATGTAAGGGATAAACCACGACGGCCAGTGCAATTCTATGAAAATATACCGCTCTATGGTACGGCCCCTCTGCTGCGCGTCGGGACCACATCACATAACTAAATAATTTTAAAGGTTCCTACAGACTCACAAGAAAGGCCCAAGCCTACAATTCCACTACAAATCTTTACTGCTCTACTTTTTATTCTTTTCAAAAGATGTTATTTAAGAGAGATAAGTTTCACTCACCAAATGAGGATCTTTGAGACATGATCCAGTTGATTCAAATAAATTTTCGAAAGACGAAGATTTTAAACTGTGAATATCCAAGACTCTTCTGTTCACTTCTTGTTGCAGTTGATGAGTTTTCTTCTTGTCAGTCTCCTGGCTGGCTCGCCAAATTGTTAGATTTCTCTATATTTGGCCGAGCGGTTGTTTGGGTGGGTTGCCAATGTATAAGATATCTCTAATACATAAAGTAAGTAAGCTTGACCAGAGTTCTTTTGGGGAGAAGAATTTATTGAAGGTAGTAGTGTAGCTCAGTTCTTCAGCAGTGATGTAAGCGTGTTGGCCTTCAAACAATCTTAACCCAAAGTTCTGTCTGTGGGACAGAACTTTATACCAGAGACTCAATAGACAAGATTGAATAAGATGTGTGTGCCGTCTGACCTACACCTATCAGTTCCTATGGGCCATTTGATTCACACATTTACAGACACTGTTTCAGTTGATTGCATCTTGGGGCGCAATGACAATGTAAATGCCTCTGACTAAAGTTAACTGAAATGCACAAAATCTTTCAGTCTAATACATCAGTTTTGACTTTTAACACCATATATTAGGGCTGGGTAAAAATATCGATTCATCAATGCATTGCAATTATTTGTTTCTCAATTCAATATCGATTCATCAAATCCTATGAATCGATTCAGCCCACCGGCCAGTGGCGGCGCTGTGGGCAACACTCTAGTGAGAGCGTTCAGCGTTGTACAAGACGCGCTTTACCAAAACAGCAAGATGACGGACAGTAGCTGCACTCCGTTCAAGCCTGCACCACCAACCAGGGACGTCGTTAGGCCTATTTTAGGGGGGCTGAAGCTACCCCAAAATGTTCCTAAGCCCCCCTAAAGGATAATAAGAACAACAATAAGTCTCCGGGAGTCTCCCGCATATTGATAGCGGCTCCCTGATGTCCGCAAATGAGTTCAGATCTCCTGGAATCTTGAGCTCGCGAGCTCCAAACCACGTAGCGCGCGCACGACAGAGAGGAAGAGCGAGAGTCCTTGCGTGTGCCTCACGAAGCACATTTTTTTTTATGAGTATGCACATTTTGTGCTTCTGTTTACATTTCTTTTATAACTTGAATGTATAAGAAGAAAGAAATATACTTTCTACTACTTACAGTTACATGCACTTTAGAGGTGTTATTAAAGCACCTGTTTGTTACAGTTGTGGTTTGTATTTAACACATGTACAATATTGTACAGTTTGTTCTGCTAAATAAACCATGACAGGAATCATGCTGGGGTCAATTTGTTCTTAAACATTGGTAATACTGCACACATTATTTAAAAATATAGCCTACTCAGGTACTTAATTACTTGTGTATTATTGAATCGATATCGAAGCTAATAAATCAATATCGAATCGAATCGAAGCCTCAAGAATCGAAATCGAATCGAATTGTGAAATTCCTAACAATACCCAGCCCTACCATATATACATGTATCCAACTGTAATATAAATTAAAATTAAAATGTATACCACAGCAGTGCTCAGTGCATTAAATCAACAACTAGATTAACAATCGATCTATGAACAAATTAAACAAAAGTTACTAAAACATCATTTGAATTTGACAAATAATTTTTTTGTCCCTAATAATCAACATTATGCAGGGGAAACTAATATGAACTGCAGCAGTGCTAAACTGCTCACTGCATCATATAATTTACAACACAAACTCACGAAATTCGCTACTCATTTGCATAAAGTTAAAATTTCTGAACTTTTGTTGTGTGACCCCCGTCGGTTGACACGCCTCCATTCTGTCGCCAACGGTCACTGTTGCTCGTGTTGCCAGCCCTCCATTGAAAATTAATGAAATACTTTGTTGCTGCCTTTTGCTGGCGGTGTGAATGGGGCTTAATACAGCTGCTGAGGGAGTGATCCTAATTTGCAATCTCTTAATTTTTTTTCCTCTCCTGGAAAGCCACGGAAAGGCAATAGGTTTTTTTTTATTACATTGGTAATGCAAAAATTATATTTTGTATGGTCTCTTGACTCTTCCACATCTATAGCCGTTTACCCTGCTAAAGTTTACTTGAGGTCAGAAATTTTCAAAGAGCTCAGTGTTCATTAGTAAATCTTTGTTGAGCGAGGGATTTAATGTGTTTGCATAGAAGCTGATGGAATCATGCTGTAATTTGATGTATATGCATGAACTAGGGCTGTCGCGGTGAAGGAATTTCCCTTGCGGTAATTTTGAGTGGCTCAATAGCGCGATATGCGGTTTTACCGCCATTTATTTATTTATTTATTTATATTTATTTGTTACTATATAAATACTATATAATACTATATAAATACGTGTTATGATGTGGTCAGCATACACAAAAACAATGTAAACAATGTAACCAATGTAACCGAAACTAAACAGCATCTCTGCGCATTGAAAGACTGTCACTCAGCGCGCAGTTGTTACACCAACGGACTGTCTTTGAGTGAGTCATTAAACCGTTCATTCAACGAAAACGTTCAAAAAAGCTGATTCCTTAAATGATAGATGTAATGAAACAAGGTGTTAACTATTTTTTAACTTTGAGCTTCACTTTTCAAGGCTCAGCTGGCCAGCAATGCTTCACTTTTGGGCAAAGCTGAAGCAATGCTTCACTTAATAGAGACCAATGGCATTGATTCAATGCGTGACTCGCTGCTTTCCCCCCACGGCTTCCTCGCCCTGTGTAATGCTGACCAGCGCTGACGCCATTCATGGTAAATACCCTTACACGTTAAAAGGATGATAGCCTACGACAAATATTTCGCTTTCCTTGGAAACGGCGACCTTTTCACGAATATACATGACTTGACTTCAAAGACAGACGCAGGTAATAGCACGCGCTCAGTCGATCACATTCACTGTCTGTTTAGGCTTAAGTCCTAATCCACGAATCCTCTGTACAAATCACCATGATAAACAGTCTTGTTATCATTATTAACTTATTTAACATTCAATACACATGGTACGAACTACGAAGGGTGGCCTTATGAAAAAAGAAAACGCGGTTCGCCTGTCAATAGCGCGGTACTGCAATATTGCGGTTATCGCGACAGCCCTAGCATGAACACAATTTATTATAGCTCATGCAATTGTGTAGCTTGATTAAAGGGAAATGTAGGTCTTAACGTTTAAATTTTTAGTCCATCGTTGTCGTGTAAACATACCCTAATTAACTTTTATTTTCCAATTGTCCCAATTGATTTACATCGTTTTAATGTTTTCATTTCAGGCCTGATGAAAGTGAAAGAGGAAAGACCACATCTGAATGAAGTGGAGGAGAAACATCAGCATCAGAAAGCTCATGATGTCACCGCTGGAGAAAAGCCATTGAGGTGCTCCAAAACTGAAAACAGTTGCTCACAGAGCAGCATTCAAATGACAGAAGTCAAAAAGCCTTTCACCTGCTCTCAGTGTGGAAACACTTTCACATGTAAAGAAATCCTGAAGAAACACATGTTGATTCATGCTGGAATAAAGCCTTTCACCTGCTCTCAGTGTGGAAAGAGTTTCATACGTAAAGAAAGCCTGAAGAAACACATGTTGATTCATGCTGGAATAAAGCCTTTCACCTGCTCTCAGTGTGGAAAGAGTTTTACACAGAAAACACATCTTAATGATCATTTGGTAACTCACACTTCAGAAAAGCCTTTCACTTGCCCTCAGTGTGGAAACACTTTTACACGTAAAGGATACTTTAAGACTCACATGTTAATTCATGCTGGAATAAAGCCTTTCACCTGCTCCCAGTGTGAAAGATCTTTCATATGTAAAGGAAGCCTGAAGAAGCACATGTTAATTCATACTGGAATAAAGCCTTTCGCCTGCTCTCAGTGTGGAAAGAGTTTTACACAGAAGAGACAACTTAGTCATCATGTGCTTATTCACACTTCAGAAAAGCCTTTCACCTGCTCTCAGTGTGGAAAGACTTTTATACGTAAAGGAAGCCTGAAGAAGCACATGTTAATTCATGCTGGAATAAAGCCTTTCACCTGCTCCCAGTGTGGAAAGAGTTTTACACAGAAAACACACCTTAATGACCATTTGGTAACTCACACTTCAGAAAAGCCTTTTACTTGCCCTCAGTGTGGAAACACTTTTACACGTAAAGGATACTTTAAGACTCACATGTTAATTCATGCCGGAATAAAGCCTTTCACCTGCTCACAGTGTGAAAGCTCTTTCATATGTAAAGGAAGCCTGAAGAAGCACATGTTAATTCATTCTGGAATAAAGCCTTTCACTTGCTCTCAGTGTGGAAAGAGTTTCACACACAAGAGACAACTTAATGATCATGTGCTAATTCACACTTCAAAAAAGCCTTTCACCTGCCCTAAGTGTGGAAAGACTTTTTTACGTAAAGAAAGCCTGAAGAAGCACATGTTAATTCATGCTGGAATAAAGCCTTTCACCTGCTCCCAGTGTGGAAAAAGTTTTACACAGAAAACACACCTTAATGATCATTTGGTAACTCACACTTCAGAAAAGCCTTTCACTTGCCCTCAGTGTGGAAACACTTTTACACGTAAAGGATACTTTAAGACTCACATGTTAATTCATACTGGAATAAAGCCTTTCACCTGCTCTCAGTGTGGAAACTCTTTCGTATGTAAAGGAAGCCTGAAGAAGCACATGTTAATCAATTCTGGAATAAAGCCTTTCACCTGCTCTCAGTGTGGTAGTAGTTTCACCTGTAAAAAAGCATTTAATATTCATGTGAGAATTCACACTTAAGAGATGCCTTATGCATGTCATCTGTTTGAGAAGAGATTTAAATGTAACTGTGGTGTCATCTGCATGCTCTCACTCTGCTGTATGGCAATTTAACTGTGATCACTGCAGTAGAATATTTGCTTTGCCATCATTACTGAAGAACCATTAGAAGTGCATACCTAATAAAAATCCTTACATCTGTCCTGTTTGTGGAAGGAAATTTCTTACATAATGGATGGCACATCACAGAGCTAGTGCAAGACAAGCATTTGTGGTTAATAGGGATGGTAAGATTCACCGATTCGCATCGGTGCATTGGCATAAAAGCTAACGATGCGATGCATCGATTTAAATAAGTGTGCATCGGATACAAGTTGGCATTTGTATCGCGATGCATCGTTTCTAACATATCTGCATCGGTAAAAAACTATTCATAAATAATTATTAGTAGATGCGCTATACTTTTACTATTTAGAAAGTTGCGTTGACGCGGGTCTGGAAGTCCTGCTGTTTATGTTAAAACAGCACCTGCTTTTATTTAATCTTTTGGTTCTCTTACGAGAGGTTCTCTCGTATTGCGTAAGTTAGCTTACGCTACGGGAAAGATTCATCTTTTCGAGATATTGAAGCCAAAAAATTATCCTTAATTTTTGTATCCATTGTCAACGCAGTGCAGCAGCTAGCAGACCTAGAGCAGGCTGTCTAGCGTGCTCATAGGCTGCCCTGCGGGAACTGCAGCAGCCTACCACTGAGCCCGACGTGATGTCACGTCCAATGAAGGGCGCTCGCGCCTTCACAGCGACAAAGCCCGCCAGTATTGGCGTGGCTTAGCGTATATAAGCAGGGCTCGTAGGCTGTATTCTCTGATTTTTCATCTCTTCAGCGAAGCTCTTGCATCGCTGGATCTTGAGAGAAGCCGCCACCGTCGAGGAAGCGACAAGCCAGCCCAGGACAGCGCTTGAAGAAGCCGGCCATCTACACCACCTTCAGCCATCCGTGCGAGCTACGCTATCCGGTGACGTATCCTTTTTACCTCTAAACATCACTCTAAAAGAGCAGCGAGCGTCTTTTTCAAGATGCCTCGCACTTCCTGCGGCTCGTGTGGAGCCACGCTCAGCGACGGAGACCGCCACGAGATCTGCGCTCTCTGCCTGGGCCAGGAACACGCAGCCCTCGCCCTCTCGTCTGGAGTATGCGAGCTCTGCGACGCGCTTCCGATGTCGACCCTGCGGGCTCCACTCGAAGCGTTCAACCCCACTCCACCCTATGCGGGACCGCGCAAAAAGAAGCGCCGTTCCCATAGGATGCCGGAGCCTGTGGCCACCGCGACGCGCTCGCCGGATTCCCTCCCTCGAGCCTCGCTCTCGCCTTCTCCGCCTCCCCTCACCGATGCGCAGCTGCCGCCCACGTGCCTCACTGCCGTCGCTTCTGAGGACGAGGCCGAGGAACAGGCCACAAAGGACTGCTGTTCCATCCTGGCATCGGACAGCGAGGAATGGTCGTCTCACCGCTCCTCCGCCTCTTCGATCCAGGAATCCGGCCGGACCCGGGCTGGAGTGGACACTGAGCTGATGCGCCTCCTCTCTCAGGCTGTCGAACGACTCGGGCTCGAGTGGTCGTATCTATCACTCCGCGCTACCAAGACCGTAGCTCAAGCCATCGGAAGGTCTATGGCCGCGTTGACCGTCACAGAGAGGCACCTCTGGTTGACGCTTGCCGACATGAGGGAAACCGAGCGCGCCACCTTCCTGAACGCGCCTCTTTCCCCTACCGGTCTCTTCGGCCCAGCGGTGAGCGGGCTCGTCGACCGTTTCTCGGAGGTTCAAAAGACCACGCAGGCCATGAATCTCTTCCTGCCTCAACGCTCGAGTTCCTCTACAGGCCGCTCCTGTTCCTCTCGCCTGCACACATGGCGACCCAGAGAAATCTAATAAAGAGTATAATTTCTGGTTATCCGGCTCACGCCAATGGTGTTTTAAGTGTAGAGAAAATGCCCACTTCCCAGTGTTCACCCTTACACACAAGCACAACAATTCCCGTGTCATTCACAGAGCCCACTCTCATAAAGCAGGCAAAAGCTGTTGAATGTAAGAAGTGTGTTCAGTCAGGTTATGAATGTAAGTCACGTGCCCGCTGGCAAGTGCTCACGCTTACTAACACATGCCTCTCCCCAAGCACCGCCCGTGCATCTAAGCGTTGTCACAAAACGCAGGGCGATCATAAAACGCTCCCCATCCAAGGCGATCGGGACGTCAAATTTATGTGTAAGTCTCGTGCCCGCACAAAAGCGCTCACGCTTACTAACATACACTTTGCCCTAGGCTCCGCTTGCGCAACACGAAATGATAAAAAGGGCGCTCCCCATTCACGGCAATGAACCCTCCGCGCCCCCCGTCGGTTCCTATGTGGGATCTTTCGTTGGTCCTCGAGGCCCTGAAAGCTTTCCCCTTTGAACCACTAGATTCCGTGGAGTTTAAGTACCTATCACTCAAAACCGTTTTCCTGACAGCCCTGTCATCAGTGAAACGTGTGGGGGACTTACACGCGCTGTCTGTCAGCGCCGTGTGTCTCGAGTTCGGGCCAAATGACTCAAAAGTCATCCTCAAACCTAGACACGGTTATGTTCCTAAAGTGATTGGCACTCCCTTCAGAGCGCAGGTCATTTCTCTATCGGCTCTGCCTTCATCCGATAACGAGAGCGACATTAATCTCCTCTGCCCAGTCAGGGCGCTGAGGATTTACACTGCACGCTCTGCCCCTTTCAGGCGCTTGGAGCAGCTTTTCATTTCGTTTGGTGGGCGCACCAAGGGTCTCGCCGCCTCGAAACAAAGCCTATCCAGATGGATTGTGGACACTATAGCAGCCGCTTACGCGTCGACAGGTCTGCAATGCCCCCTGGGCATCAGGGCTCATTCCACCAGAGGCATGGCCTCTTCGTGGGCATGGTCCAGTGGAATTTCTATTCACGACATATGTGTGGCGGCGGGCTGGGCCTCCCCGTCCACCTTTGTCATGTTTTATAGCCTAGAAGTTCCCGCTCTGCAGGCAAAACTTCTCAGTTTAAGTGAGATGTACGTTCTGTCCAGATATGTTCGTGCGCAGGCTACTCTCACGTATACTAGCTCTTCTGGTTGAGCTGCACTATGGGGTATGTGCTCTATTCTTATGCAGACTGGCGCCGCCGCTCTGTATTCCCTATGAGTGCTTATGTACAAGTGCTGGCCCGCGTTGCTGGCCACCTTATTTCCCACTTATTTGGGTTCCCCGGAAAGCCCTGGGACTCATTGTGGATGCTTGGCGTGCACGGCGTTGACAAAGGGTTCCTGTAGCATAAGCTAACTTACGCAATACGAGAGAACCTCTCGTAAGAGAACGTATCGGTTACCTAACGTAACCTCGGTTCTCTCTAGAAGAGGGAACGAGTATTGCGTAACCTGCCGTGCTCGCGCCACGAGCGTCTTCCGCTTCAGTCGATGAAAACCAGAGAATACAGCCTACGAGCCCTGCTTATATACGCTAAGCCAAGCCCATACTGGCGGGCTTTGTCGCTGTGAAGGCGCGAGCGCCCTTCATTGGACGTGACGTCACGTCGGGCTCAGTGGTAGGCTGCTGCAGTTCCCGCAGGGCAGCCCATGAGCACGCTAGACAGCCTGCTCTAGGTGTGCTAGCTGCTGCACTGCGTTGACAATGGATACAAAAATTAAGGATAATTTTTTGTCTTCAATATCTCGAAAAGATGAATCTTTCCCGTAGCGTAAGCTAACTTACGCAATACTCATTCCCTCTTCTAGAGAGAACCGAGGTTACGTTAGGTAACCGATACGTTTTGTGAAAAAAGATGAAAGAGCCATGCGTTAAAAGTCAGATGGCACTTAAGCTACTTTCTGATTTGCTGTATGTCTGAATAGACGCATTTAGCGAGGTGCAATGGACGCGATTTCGCCTCATTCGCGCATCCAGTTCGACTAGATTGATTTCTCATTTCTGTACTGTTGCTCAAGCGCGTTCTCTCATCACCACTGCTGCAGCTGCTACGAGAATATGACGTATCACAACACTGCGGAGTGCGAGGCGTGTCCTGAGTTACCTACCTTTAAACCTTAAAATAGGACACTTAAATTAATCTGGTTTACAGCAGCCTGTGACTGCCAATAATTGTTTTTCATATATATATTTTTTTACATTTGAATATTGTATTTGAATATACATTTGTTTATGTTAAAACAGCACCTGCTTTTATTTAATCTTTTGGTTTTGTAAAAAAAGATGAAAGAGCCATGCGTTAAAAGTCAGATGGTACTTAAGGTACTTTATGATTTGCTGTATGTCTGAATAAAATAAATAAAAGTTAACTATCTATACCATGTTGAATTGCATAGCATCATATTTTTTTTCCATTGCATCGTATTACATTGAATCGCATCGTGTTGAATCGAATCGAAATCGGATCACACCGCATCGTAATAGTAGTGAATCGTATTGCATCGCATTGGTAGCTGCTTATATGTATTTTTAATGTATCGTATTGTTGGCTATGCATCGAGATGCGTATCGCATCGGCCTCAGCTATGGAGATGCACATCAATAGTGGTTAAATGGGCTCTGGCCCCAAGTGCCCTCGGACTGGGCTCGCAGGACAGCCCTATTGGATCGCGTTCACCATAGCATCAGAGACTGATGCAATGCAAGCAAACCGTATTGAAAGGGAAAGTTACGGTTACTAACGTAACCTTGGTTCCCTGAGATAACTGGATAGAGCATTGCATAGCTGGCCGTGCTTCTATGCTCATGCAGGAGTCGACGCTTGCCATTCCTTAGTCTAAAGAGTCCGACGATATGAAATCCAGATAGTTGGCCCTAGATTGTGTTTGTAACCTAAACGTTTTGTAGCTGTAAATATCTCCAGGATTTCAAAAAACAATAAATAAAAAATAATTTGTATTCATGGAATTGTAATTGTTTAATTTTTGTATATAATGTTGATTAATTCTAGCTGTAAATCAAATTTAACAGTTTACAGTTAATAACACACACAGTTTCTGCCAATCTCACGTTAATCTTGAGTACCTATAGAGTGGTATTGCATCCTTCATATCTCTGAACAGTCTTTAGTTTTATCAGATTTATAAAAGACAGATACGGTTTACAGATTCTTTCTGAAAACAGTCGAGCTCCTGGAGGTATGTCAAGTCACCTTCACTTATATAGTGCTTTAAACAATATAGATTGTTTCAAAGCAGCTTTACAGTGATAATAGGAAATTAAAGTAACATTGTTTTGGCTTTACAGCAGCTCTAGAATAAAGTTATTGTCCAGCTAAAGTTAGATTTGATTGATTCAATTCCGTTGCAAAGATCATTAGTTATTAACTTAGGGGTCGCTTACACGAAAACGCGCTCCGACCGCTCATTCGCACAACAACAGTGGCTGGTGGCTCGAGAATACCAACCTTGAAATAGGTTCCAAGGTGCAGGCATTGAATAACTTTGAGAAAAAAAAAGTTATCTCCACACAAACTTCAAAAAGGGGAATATGTGACAACATGCGTATGAGGTGTTTAGTCTATAGTTATGCACATTTGAATATATGTACGCAGACGTGTAGTCTTTCTCTACAAATTGACCTCAACAAAACTGCCTGTCTGACCTTAATTCATAATACAGAATTTTTTTTATTGCTTCCGTGTGTCCATGTGAACCGGAATTATTTTGACTTATTTTAACAACGTTTTATCTGTACAGAGGTGAAGTGAAGGGAAGGAGGTCTTCACAGGGGAGAGACTAGTTGTCACTTCAGGACTGCATTGTCATCATGTCCAGGCGCAGGTCCTTCATCAGATCCAGATACAGCTTGGATCCGGCGGATTGCGGTAAACCTCGGGATAAACAGAGAGACTAATATTAGCATAGACACCATTTTTCTTATGATGTAACGAGTACATCAGGATTTATGGGAATTGTTCCCGGTTCTGCCTGACCTAATCTATGCAGCCTAACATTGAATTATCAAAATTGATAATGTTCTATGTGTATGCTAGGTCAAAGAGATGTGTTTTTAGTCCAGATTTAAACTGACAGAGTGTGTTTGCTTCCTGGACAATGTTAGGAAGACCGTTCCAACGTTTTGGTGCTAAATAGGAAAAGGATCTACCGCCAGCAGTCCAGCCAAGTCAAGTCACATTTATTTATATAGCGCTTTTTACAATACAGATTTTTTCAAAGCAGCTTTACAGACATAATAGGTAAATAATGCAAAAAAGTTTATTTCCAGAAGAAAATAGCATTTCAGTGACATTTCATTTTATATACAGTCGAGCCCGAAATTATTCATACCCCAGGCAAATTCTGACTTAAAGTTACTTTTATTCAACCAGCAAGTTTTTTTTTTATTAGAAATGACACAGGCGTCTCCCAGAAGATAAGACGATGTACAAGAGGCATCATTGTGGAAAAAATTATTACTCATCTTTTATTTACATTTGAACAAAAAGTGGCATGTCCAAAATTATTCATACCCTTTGCAAACTGTCACAGTCTATGGGAAAATCCAAAGATCTATACCATTCCAAATAGTCCAAGCTGTTCTAAGGCATCCTAATTACCCTGATTCATTAGGAACAACTGTTTTAATCAACTCAACAGGTGAAAAACAGAAGCTCTCTGCTGTTGGTTTGTGGACAGTCATGGCTAAGACAAAGGAGCTCACTGAGGACCTACGGCTGCGCATTGTGGCTGCTCACAAGTCAGGAAAGGGCTATAAGACCATATCTAAATGTTTTAAAGTTCCAGTGGCTACAGTGCAAAGTATTATTAAAAAATACAAGACGTTCCACACTATAAAAAATCTCAGAGGACGTGGTCGGAAGCCAAAAGTGACACCTGTGCTGGCCAGGAGGATAGTGAGAGAGGTAAAAAAGAATCCAAGGCCATCTTGATGAATCTGGGCTCTGCTGGTGGCAACATCTCAAGGCAGACAGTCCAATGGACACTGCACACTGCTGGGTTCAACGGACGCAGACCAAGGAGAACACCACTTCTCCAGATAAGGCACACAAAAGCCCGCTTGACCTTTGCAAATGCTCATCTGGACAAAGAAGACGACTTCTGGTCTTCTGTTTTATGGTCAGATGAACAAATAATTGAATTGTTTGGCCACAATGATGTAGCCTTCATTTGGGTAAAAAAGGAGAAGCCTTCAACCCTAAGAACACCATCCCCACTGTCAAACATAGTGGTGGGAACCTACTGTTTTGGGGTAGTTTTTCAGCTGGTGGGCCAAGGAACCTAATCACAGTAAACGGCACCATGAAAAAGGAGCAATACATCAAAATTCTCAACAACAACATCAGGCAGTCTGCAGAGAAACTTGGCCTGGGGAACCAGTGGACATTTCAGCACGACAACGACCCAAAACACACAGCAAAAGTGGTGAAGAAATGGTTAGCAGACAAAAACATTAACGTTTTGCAGTGGCCCAGCCAGAGTCCTGACTTAAATTCCAATGAGAATCTGTGGAGGGAGCTAAAGATCAGGGTGATGGCAAGGAGACCCTCCAACCTGAAAGAGTTGGAGCACATCACTAAAGATGAATGGGCAAAAATACCAGTGTAGACATGCAAATAGCTGGTCAGCAATTATAGCAAGCGTTTGATTGCTGTAATAGCCAATAAAAGCTTTTCTATTGATTATTGAGACGGGTATGAATAATTTTGGACATGCCACTTTTTGTTCAAATGTAAATAAAAGATGAATAATATTTTTTTCCACAATGATGCCTCTTGTACATCGTCTTATTATCTTCTGGGAGACGCCTGTGTCATTTCTAATCAAGAAAAAACTTGCTGGTTGAATAAAAGTAACTAAGTCAGAATTTGCCAGGGGTATGAATAATTTCGGGCTCGACTATATATATATATAAACCGTGATGTCATCGTCCGGCCCAGTTCAGATCTTGTATAATAGTGTCAATGCAGGCAGATCAATATTATTGTTGAATATTAAATTAAATGTTGAATTTAATTTCCCCAACTAAGCCAAGCCAATGGCAACAAAGGTGGAAAAAGGCGACAGTGGTAAGGAACCAAACCTCCATTAGGTGGCAGAATGGAAAAAAAAAACCTTGGAAGAACCCAGGCTCAGTCGGGGGGTCAGTTCTCCTCTGGCCAATGAACGAATAGTGTATGATTATGATTCAGGCAGCATTATAGGTCAGAAGTCAGATTGGTTTGGAACAATTAGAATATTATCCAGTTCCATCTGGTTGAAGATTGGAGTCACGCTGGTATGGAGAGGGGTTTGTTGAGGATCATTGCCGATGGCTGTTGTGTCGATGAGGCCTTCACAGGGGAGAGTCTAGTTGACACAATCTCTGCTGACACTTCAGGGATAAGTTGTGGTCGTGTCTAGGTGCAGGTCCTCCATCTGGTCTGGATACAGCCCGGATCCGGCTGACTACATCATGCGTTGTGGTCGTGTCTAGGCGCAGGTCCACCATCTGATCTGGATACGGCCTGGGTCCATCTGATTACAGTAAACCTTGGAATAAGCAGAAAGACCAACATTAGCGTAGATGCCATTCTTCTTATTATGTAACTAGTACATCGGGTGTTATAGGAAGTGTTCCCGGTTCTGGCTGACCTAATTTATGCAGCCTAATAATCATTTAACTGATTTGAATAGGAATTCAAATAGGAATTAACTGAAATATCATTTTCAATGTGTATGCCAGGTTAAAGAGATGTGTTTTTAGTCTAGATTTAAACTGACAGAGTGTGTCTGCATCCCGGACAATCTTAGGAAGACTGTTCCAGAGTTTAGGTGCTAAATAGGAAAAGGATCTACCGCCAGCAGTCAATTTTTGATATTCTAGGTGTTATCAACCTGGCTGGCCAGAGTTTTGAGATTGCAATAGACGTGAAGGACTATAATGTGTTAAGTACTGGGGAGCTAAACCATTTAGTACTTTGTAAGTAATCAGCAATATTTTAAAATGTATACGATGTTTAATAGGGAGCCAATGCAGTGTTGACAGAACTGGGCTAATATGGTCATACTTCCTGGTTCTAGTAAGATTGCACCTGCGTGAAGTTGGCCCCCCACCCAACGCAAAACGTCGTCAAAATATGCTCAATCGTTTGTGCTGGTTTGTGCTGTAAAAAGTTTAGTTTGAGCTGCTTCGTTTTTTTAGATATTTAAAAAATATTTTTAGGTCATTCTGAGGTCACTCAGCCCCCCCACATGCCCCAAATTCACCCAAAATAGTCTCGTTCCTTTGTGCTTCGTTTGTACTGGTTTGTGCTGGTAAAATTTTCATTTGTGCTGCGTCGGGTTTTAAAATATCAGACATTGAATTATAGACGATGACGTCACAAGCCCCCCACATGCTCCAAATTCACCCAAAATAGTCTAGTTCGTTTGTGCCGGTAAAAGGTTTGTTTGTGCTGCGTCGGGTTTAAAATATTAGACATTAAATCAAATTATAAATTTTGATATTTATTATAGGCTACAAGCTGACTGAATAAAATAGATCGTCACAAAGATCAAAAATAGTTAGTCATTCTGGTTACTTAGGCTATTTCTAAGACATGTCTATAGTTTTATGTGAAGTCAGTACGATGTATGAGCATTTTATTTCAGTTTTGTGATTTGTTCAGTCTTACCAAAATGTTAGATGCTAATAAAGATGATGTAATGGAACATCAACTTCTTATCACTGAGCACCAATAATAATTGAGCACAAAATCAACATTTTACTATGGAGTAAATAATTTATATTTGACCGTTTAGGATAGAAATGTTAAATGACTGTCAAAAATAATCAGGTAAAGTAATAAACTTTTGTCTAATTTCGCCATTTTGAATGGAATATAGGCCTATATAATTTACTTGATTCATATATTGTAATAATTAGTAACTGTCAATGTGACGGGACAAGAAACATTAACGAAGCCGTTTTCCAGATTAATAATGAATGTGTACATATTTTGAATGAATTTAATAAACTTATTTACCTAGTGTTCGTAGCCTTCAATAAATTATTTTGTCTAAGAAAATGGTTAATAAAATATCAGTTGACGCTATGTTTACTTCACTAACACATACAAAAAAATAAAACGACTATCAAACGACAAGCTCAGCTTTAGGAGGGGAAGAAACATGGCAAGAAAAGGAGACTGATAGAAAAAAAAGAGGGATGGATTCGAGGTAGAGAGCATGTATTGACAAATAATCTACTGCCCACCCCCCATCTTGAAATGCACATATGTAGATCAGAGAAATCTAAATTTTCTCATCAAAGCCCCTGAACACCCTTAACTAGATTACATTTGGGACCTCTGTGATTATAAAACCCGGCTTACGGCCCTGCCCAAGGATGTTTCCCCACGTATCAATCAGCTATCTGATCATTATATTGCGTTATCATTGACCTAAATGTTCTATATTTAAATGCTGTAAAGTCAGTCACTCTGCAAAACTTAGTTTAAGATTATGAAAAAGTAAACATATTTAACCATTAGGGGAATGTTCTGTGATTTTCACAGTATGTGACTGTATTAAATTCTCATTTTTGTCCTCTAATCCTCTCTCATGTACAACTTGAATCCCATGCGAGTATATCATTTTAAGTCCTTTTCATTTTTTTTGTGCAAATTTAAAGTCCTTTTCATCTCTTTTCTTGTGCATTCTTTGTCTTAAAATAAAAAAAAAACATTGTGCACGCCAAGTACTTAAATGTTTTGCTCATATTTTTCCCCTCCTCTCGACACTCCAGTCCAGTGGGTGGCGGTAAGACATGCGTTTGTTTGCCAACCACCATTAAACCTCAGAAAAAGAAGATTATTGTTGTTCAGCATGATCTCTGTTGTTTTGTTCTAGTACTGGCTGAATACAAACAGTTAGATATGTATTTTTAGCCTATATAAAGATACCATTTTTGAATCAGGCCTGTAATATTCCCATCCTCATAGACGTGACTAAGTTTTGAAGCAAGCAGGAATATCTGGAGGAGTATCAACTGAACTGAGATCTGCTGCTGTGAAGATGGTGTTTGTTAAAGAGGAGAGTGAGGAGGACATGTGTGAACCAGAACCCTGGAGAATAAAACACGAGGAACAAGGAGGTTGGTGTCTATTCTTCATTCATCTTCATTAAACAAAGCTTTATTTTATTTTATTTTTTTTTTACATTATTTTAACAAGGCTTTAAACAAGGTGCACATAATGGACCCTTAAGTCTTGAATTCCTTAATGTAACATCATTAAAATGTCCCAAAACAACGTTTCAAAAGTCTTAAAATGCAACTGAACGGGTAGCAATACAATTTATATTTTATTTGTTCTAATTTTCGGAATCTCCAAACTGTTGAATTCAGAGCGTGTGCGACTCTACATACTTTGTTTTTACATTAGCGTAATCTCAAAAATGTGTGTGGACAAAGGTTTACCTGTTATACAGAAGTGTTCCTGCGGTTTTCTACCTAAATAAAAGCCACAAGTTCTAATGAATGAAAGTGAATTAAGTCAAAGCATATATTTCTATTGTAATATTGTACCCCCAAATTAAAATGTAGGGTAGAATGGGGGAAACGCCCCCTTTGGTTAAACCCCCCTCCTACTGTTATTTCCCCAATATAACCAATAGTCAACATACACTTTTTTTAAAAAATGTTTTGTCAGAGTGGGGGCATTTTACCCCACCTTGGTATAACTAAAAATGTTATAACAGGAAAACTCTATAGTTATGTCATTGTCAATGAAAACTAGGATAACTATTCTAGACTCATTTGACTTTTGTTTCACAGAAAAAAATAGTCCTTAAGGGGGTCATTTTACCCCACTCTACCCTATTATTATTAGCCTATACATTTTAATTTTTCAGTGCAATCGTAATATTGTAAAATAGCAATGTTTTATATACTTTTTCTTCTTTATTTTACCCTGGCACTAACTAAATTACACAAAAATAAATACATGCATGATCATGTAAATTAATGCATGCTCGAAGTGATGTGCTAGTCATAAATTTTTTGGGGGAAAGTTCTTGAAGATGGTTTTAAAAATATTAAGTGCTGAAGCCTGTAGACAGCTCATCAGATTCAGTGGTTGTAGTTATAAAAGCATAAGAGATGTGAAATAATGTAAATTACACAAATACTTTTCACTATGCATCTAACCGTACATTTACGTCACAAAGATGTTCTAAAAATTGAAAAGTTTTCTCTTTGCGTTTTTAAAAGGCTCAGTGTACACTCAACATTGTCAAAATGATGCTTTCATGCGCAAGTGAGTGTATTACGTGTTCAGTCTATAGTGTGTGTGTAGTGTTTCTTTACAAAGTGACATCGCCAACTACTGGCCTGGCATGAATAATACAGCGTTTTTAGTCGTTTTCGCAGATCCGTGTAAACAGGGATTGTTTTGATGACATTGTCATCTGTATGCGAAATTAAAAAAAAAAACTTTCCGTTTTTTTGTACAGTGTTTTCATGTAAACATATCCTAATTTTTATTTTGTTTTCCAACTGTTCCAATTGATTTTCCTCATTTTAATGTTTTTATTTTAGGCCTGGTGAAAGTGAAAGAGGAAAGACAAGATCTGAATGAAGTGGAGGAGAAACATCATCAGAAAGCTCATGATGTCACCGCTGGAGAAAAATCATTAAGTTGCTCCAAAACAGAAAACAATTGTTCACAAAGCAACGTTCAAATAACAGAAGTCGAAAGGCCTTTCACCTGTTCTCATTGTGAAAAAACTTTCACATGTAACGGAGGCCTGAAGAAGCACATGTTAATTCATACTGGAGAAAAGCCTTATACCTGCTCTCACTGTGGAAAGAGTTTTACACAGAAAGGACATCTTAATGATCACATATTAATTCACACTGAAGAAAAGCCTTTCACCTGTTCTCAGTGTGGAAACACTTTTAGACGTAAAGCATACCTTGAGCATCACATGTTAATTCATACTGGGAAAAGGCCTTTCGTCTGCCCTCACTGTGGAAACACTTTCACACGTAAAGGAAACCTTAAGAAGCACATGTTGATTCATACTGGAATAAAGCCTTTCACCTGCTCCCAGTGTGGAAAGAGTTTTACGCATAAAGGACACCTTAATGATCATTTGATAACTCACTCTGAAGAAAAGCCTTTCACCTGCCCTCAGTGTGGAAACTCTTTCACACGTAAAAGATACCTTGAGAGTCACATGTTAATTCATGCTGGAATAAAGCCTTTCATCTGCTCTCAGTGTGGAAAGGCTTTTACACAGAAGAGACAACTTAATGATCATTTTATAACTCACTCTGAAGAAAAGCCTTTCACCTGCCCTCAGTGTGGAAACACTTTCAGACGTAGAGCAAACCTGAAGAAGCACATGTTAATTCATACTAGAATAAAGCCTTTCTACTGCTCTCACTAGCTGTGTTTCCATTCTCATACGCATCATAAAAGACATGTGACACTGCAATGGGACGGCATAACAGGACCAACCAGTGGATCGATCTCGTAGCACAGTATCTGAAATACTGTTTAGGTCATTCTGTTATGCCTGAGCAGAGTCTGTTATTAAAGTGGTTCTGTATAATTCCCTCCCAGAAGCGCCTCACACGATTGCGTTCACAAACACCAGGCATCTGAATCCAAGTTAACATGACAGAGTTTATTTCATCTGCGTCCTCTGAGGTACAAGTAATACGAAAATTATTATACAGTGGCTTCTACTGCAGCAACTTCCATTTTTCTTAGTGATATTTAGCGCCAGTTTATCTAGAAGTGATGATTTTGTTCTCTTTGACTCCTTTATTTTGGCGGCGCTGAGAACACCAGAGCCTGAGCTCACAGCGCTCGCATTCTCAGTGTTCATTAGTTTATGATAATATGTTATTAGACTGAACTGTTGTACATAGAAAGTAGACAGTATATGAAAAGGTATTAACGTTTGCCGTGTGGTTGATGTCCAGTGTTGCTAGCTGAGCAGAAATACATAATCATGTAGAGTTGTCAAAAAGTACCGACTTTGGTATCAAACGGTACTGAAATTTTTAAATTGTGATGCTTTGACCGCTGTTGAGCAGAATCTTAAACGCTTCTGATTGGCCATTGTTTCCCCTCGCTCATCGGATATGTCTGTGATTGGCTACAATGATCAACGCACTGGAGCGTTTGAGAGCAGACGAAAGTGTTTTTAAAAAAACGGGAGCATTTGACAGCACAAACAACCGTCTATCAGCGGACGGTCCACTGATAGGCGCCTGCTTTCAAACACTCCTGTCTGTATCGGTGTAAGCGCTCTGTGAAATCGTCATTGATATTTACAACATGTTTTTGAAACGCTGATCATTGTAACTAATCACAGCCATATCCAATGAGTGTGTGAGTGCAATGGGCAATCAGAGGTGTTTATGATTCCACTCAAAGCATCACAAAATTTCAGTACCGTTTGGTACCGAAGTCGGTACTTTTTGACAACTCTATAATGTTTGGCCTGGTCCCCTCAAGCCAAGCCAAAGTTGCGTTGGATTTTCTTCTTAGCGTAAATGTTAAGAGGCCCATCTATCACTGTTTTCCATGTTCGTTGAGTTTGGTTAGTAAATATATAGGCTATAATCTATGTGGAGAAACAGCTTATTTTGAAATGGCCGCTGCTGGGGTTTCACGTGCGTTCGGCCAATCAGCGTACACTAACATCACTGATAGTTCCTATAGTGCTGGTTTAGACCCTACTCTGAAGTAGGAGCAAATTTGGTTCCTCCAAAAGGTGATCCTAGAACTAAAATCGTTCCCAGTTCCTGTGGTGCAAACACGCCAAAATCCGGGAACTTCCGCCAATAGTTCTAGGAACTATGAAAAGGTTCCTCCGGTGCGAAAGCCCCTAATGATAATATGGTAATTCACACTTCAGAAAAGCCGTCCGCCTGCTCTCAGTGTGGAAACTCTTTCATATGTAAAGGAAACCTGAAGAAGCACATGTTAATTCATTTTGGAATAAAGTTTTACACCTGCTCAGTGTGGAAGTAGTTTCACCTGTAAATGAGGATTTAATAGTCATGTGTGAATTCACACTTAAGAGATGCCTAAAGCCAGGTTCTCACTGTGCGATTTATAATAGTCCTTTACAGTTGTTGCTTGTCAGACTGTATGATCTCTGTACGCGTCTCATTTTAGTCGAGACGCGTTAAAAACGGACACGCAAGAAAACTTGTTTTACATCATCAATTAATGACACGTTCGGTGATAGTGAGCTGCATTGCACGCGGGATTGAAATGGTGGCTACAAAGAAATCTCTAACGTTAATTTTGGTCATGGCTTGTCTTGGAAAACAAAGACAATTTGACGGTCATCGTAGGAGAAATCACACTGCAGAACTGTGAGTCAAATCTTCTGACACTGCCAGAATTTTGTCAGAAGTAAAATTTGATTTCAGCAGTCATTAAATCGCTGTCGGTGAACATGTCAAACTAACGATCAAATACTTCAGATTTTAGGCAAGGATCAGAGGAATCTTTTAGGATTTGGATTTTAGGATTTTTTTTCCAAAATCGCACAGTGTGCACCCGGCTTTACGCATGTCATCTGTGTGAGAAGATTTAAATGGAACGCGAGTCTCAAAGCTCATCTTCGCCATTCTCACTCTGCCGTAAGGCAATTAAAAGGAGCAGTGACCGATTTCTGAGAAACACTGTTGAAAGTGTATCGGACCGAAGAGCACAACACACTTGTGGCCAATTAGCAACACACTTAGCACAACACTCTTGGCCAATCAAGAAAGACTGTAGAAAGAGACATGACTGAGAGACATTACAAAAAGCTTTTCTAATATTAACATGGTCATAAATCTTCATTTTCCAGTGATTTTCAGATATTTATGTAAACAAACCAGCAGTGTCTGAATTTCTAGTTTATGTGTGTGCAGTCCAATAAAATAAATGTTGAAAGAATACTTTTTATTGAAGTCTTAAAGCTCATCAGATATGAAAAAAAACCTCAAAGTGTTCAGTTCCCCATATATTCTGGTCAATTTCATAAAAACCACTAGTTTCTTTTTTTTATTAAAAAAAAAATATATATTTTTTTTTTTTTTGCTGCTTACTGCTCATTTAATAGATTGTCTTTTAGTTGCATGGCATTGATCTGTTGTCATCTAACAATAATATACAATGCAGATTTATTAAACTCAGTCATGGCGTAATCTTAACTGAGCCCCAATGGAAAACAGTTAATGGACCACCATCACCTCTGCTCTCTGTGGTGAAACTATAGTTCAAATAAAAGTTGTTTGCAAGTCGTAAAACATTTAAGAAAACTTTTACTTTACATTTTTTACACTGATATTTAGGTGCCAAGCACCGAAGGTGTGTAGGCACCTAATGTATCCTTTGGTGTTGTTCTTCTTCTTATTCCGTTTCTTCTTCCGCTCTTGAGTGTTTGGTAGGCCATAGAACCGCTTGCAGGAAAGTTGTGAAATTTGGTGTCTCTAAGTCAATCCCTCTAGCGCCACCAAATGACCAAATTTGCCGAAAAAATATTTTTTTAACTCCTCCTAGGCCGTTGCTAGCGCACAAAAACGAATTTAACAAAGAGTGTGCCAAAATGGACACCAGGCTATATCTCTGCAAAGCTGTAGCAAATTCTGACCAAACTTGGTGTGCGTTATGACAACCATCCTGAGGCTATCTAAACAGTTTCGGTGTAGTGCCACATAGTGGTCAAGAGAAATAAGAAATAGACATTTTTGCTTAACTTCTGAACAGTTTTGCCAAAAAACTGCTTTGGGATATTGACACCAAAATGTACGTGTCATTGTCACCTCACTCTGACCACAACACATCAATTTGGTCACAGCACCACCTATTGGTCAAAAGTGATAAACCATTAAATATTGTATATATTACTGTATTTATGATTTTTTTAAATCATCATAAAATGTCTTTAATCGCTCGTTGTTACAGTTGGTCTGATGCTCCCAGCCATGTTGGCTTGACTTATCATGCTCTTTGTGCTTGGCCCCGATAATAGGGTTGCCAACTGTCCCGTATTAGCCAGGACGTCCCGTATATTAGGCCTAATTTATTTGTCCAGTACGTGACCTCCCTTGTCCTGTTTATTGACTGCTATGCTGATCTAACCACTGACAACAGCAACACGACACTTGAGAATGATCACGACACCGGTCATCATCCAATCACAGCCCACCCTCCTGCGCATCAGACCATACAAATAACAAATTCTAATTGGGACACATCATTGTTTGATTTGCAAACAGAATCCTCTGCCGTCTGGTCGCTCCCGGTTCGATCTGGCTCGCGCTAACGGCAATTCCCTTTCACTGTCCAGGTTTCGGCAAATCAGTTTTGGCGAATTCAAACAACGTGATTATTGTTCAAGAGTCTAACATCCAGCCACTCAAGAAAACATGAAATAATAATATGCTGATGTGATTTGCTGCTCAAGAAACATTTCTGATTATTATTAATGTTTAAAAAAAATAATGCCAGAATTCTTTGATGAATAGAAATTTCAAAGGAGATTTATCTGAAATAGAAAGTTGTTAAAATGTCTTTACTGTCACTGTTGAGTAATTGAATGCATCTTTGCTTAATAAATGTAGGCTATTACTTAAATTTCTTAGCATTTTTTTTTTTTTTGGGGGGAATTCTTACTGACCTCAAACTTTTGAACTGTAGTGTATAATATTACAAAAGCTTTCTATTTCAGATAAATGCTATTATTTTGAATGATGGTTTGTGTGTAATGTGATTTTTTTTTGTATGACATTAAAATTCATTTTAGAATTAAATTGTACATGAATAGGTTAAGCAAAACAAATGTGTTTATGTCTGAGAACCTATACACATACTGAACTGCAGACATTGAAATGACACTGTGTGATAAAAATATTTTGGGTGTCCCTTATTTTCCTATTTTCCACGATTGCCCCGTATTTTCCTTTTCTGAAGTTGGCAACCCTACCTGATAATTGCTATTTGCAGTTATATGTCTGTCTTTCTTTCTCACTGATATGTTACCCTCAAAAGCTGCTCTGCTGTCTGACCTATGGCACAAATGTTCAAAAAGGTCAACATTGATGTGGTGAGAGAAGACAGGCAAAGTGGAACTATTTTAAATAAATTATTTATTTTATACATTTTATATAATTGTTATCTTTAACAAGTATACTATGTGCTATGTATTTAGTACACATCTTCCTCTGGCTGAAGATATGAAGCCAAAGACAGTGTTCAGCATCTTATATGGTATTCTTTTTTAATAGGTTAGAGACATTGTTTAAACATGACATTAAAGAAATGAAACTGTGTTCTGTTGCCTCCATGACAACAGTTAAAGAACAGCTGTTATTCTACACCTGCGTGGTTGAAGGTTCTTCAGCAGGTGTGTGTCAGCATGGTGAAAAAGTACTCTGTTTTTAGTTTTCTGTTCTGTTCAGTAAGTCAGTTTTTATTACCCATAAGTTTGTCCAGCTATGCTCTGCTAAGGTCTTTTTCATGTTACCCGTTTGAGTATGGAGATCATATTGAGTAACCTCTTGAATCTCCCTGTTTTTGAGTGCTGTTGTATGCTGTTAAGTGATTAAGATATGTCTCTGAATTTGGGTCTCACAGAGCTGCTTGCAAAATTGGAGGGAAAATAAAATAATATCCTCAAAATGATTCACCATAGAAAAAAGACACACAAAGGCAAAACATTGCAAAATGCAATGAGTTCAATATTAAATATTAACATGAAAGGCAGTTTTTCTAAAAAGCATCGTCAATATATATATTTTTTGTGGATATGGATTTCGCATTACCTGACATTCAAAAACATATTTCCCCCTCTTCCACGCTTCACACTCCAGTCCAGTGTGTGGCGGTAAAGCACATGCGTTTGTTTAACAACCACCATTAAACCTCAGAGGAAGAAGATTAGTTTTCAGCATGTTGTCTGCTGTTTTGTCGATGTGCTGGCTTAATACAAACGGTTAGAAATGTACTTTTAGTGTATAGAAAGATAAACATTTTCGAATCAGGTCAATAAATGCATGTAATTCCCATCCTCGTAGACGTGATTAAGTTTGGAAGCAAGCAGGAATATCTGGAGGAGTATCAACTGAACTGAGATCTGCTGCTGTGAAGATGGTGTTTGTTAAAGAGGAGAGTGAGGAGGACATGAGTGAGCCAGAACCCTGGAGAATAAAACACGAGGAACAAGGAGGTTGGTGTCTATTCCTTAATGACTTCAATTCATTCATTAATTCTTTAATGACTGTTGTGGTACATTAAGATAGTAAAGCTTTAGTCTCAGTTTGCCCGCGGATCCTTAGTCTTGAACTCCTTAATGTAAAAAAAAAAATAATAATAATAATAAAAAAATATATATATAGGTTATATTCGCTCGTTGCTTTTTTGGAATCTCAAAACTGTGTTGAACTGAGAGCGTGTGCGACTCTACATAGGCTACAGATTCACTAGCGTAATCTCACATTTAGCGTAATCACAAACATTTGTGGTGGGACAAGGTTTACAAGTCTTTTTGCGGGTTTTCACCAGAATAAAAGCCCCAATGTAACAAATAAAAGTGGATTAAGTAAAAAAAATATATTACTATTAATATATTACTGTACCTCCAAATTAAAAGGTATTATATATTTTTATTCTTTATAAATAGATATAGGCTATTACCCCGCATAGCCTAAATTACAAAATGTTGTAAATACTGCTAAAGGAGTGATGTTAAATTTTACATCTTGTATGCATGAACACAATCCATTATAGCTCATGTATTATGTAGCGTAAATTAAGGACTTTTGTGGAAAAGTCTTGAAAGTGGTATTAAAATGTATTAAATGTGAAGTGCTGATACCTGCAGATTCCCTGTAGACAGCTCGTCAGATTCAGTGGCATAGGCTAGTTCATAGACTAATAAATAAATAGGGATGCACCAATACCACTTTTATTCAGAATGAAGCAGGGATTTCGTTTTTGGTACTCACCGATACCTGTATTTTCATTGCATTTGTAAGTTTTAAAATGTATTAGTTAGAAAAACCAAAAGAATATGAATCATATTTGTTGATTTAATTTGTTTAGCAAATGTATATATGTGTATATATATATATATTTATTTATTCAGTTATTTTCATGCTTAATTATGCCTGTTAAAATGTTGTACAAGCCTCTGTTACTTTCACTATTCATTCTATTGTCTGATCATATTTTATCTTTAATTTAATAGCACAGCTCACATTTAATCCTTCATACCTAGGGGCTGGATTACTAATCCACACTCACAATTTTTAATCCGTTTTACTCGATTTACGTTAAGGGAAATCAATGTGTAATTAAACAATTAAAAAAAAAAAAAGTATTAACTATAAAACGTGCAATTATGCTAATACAAATGAGAAACTGTGTTGTCAGTTGACATGCAATATTACATCAACAAGCTAATGTAAACATCTCAATTGTATTGTCTGTTAATTTGGAACAAACAAATGTACAGATGTCTTATATTTGGGATTTCGTTCTTAACATTCTAAACTCACTCTCAGAGAACAGTTAAAAAGTGCTTAGTCAAAAAAATAGCGGCTGCGTTAAGGAGGATGATGGCATTTCCCTAAATGAAATTTGTGTGAAAATATTACGAAATCTGTTAACAGGACATTAACACAGGCCAGAGACGAGTCAGAGCAGAGCGCTGATGCGCAGCAGAGAAAATACTAGGCACAGCAAGATCACTGTTCGCGATGCTCGAAATATAGGAAGAAAACTATAAATTGAATTTGGGTGGGGTTTTTTATGAATGTATCTGTGAAGGGAACTGACTTTCTTCAGAATAGTTTTGATGGTGTACTGTTCTCTTTATATGTTTTGCTTTAAAAGCATGTAATCTAAATAAACAGCAAGCCAAACTCTGTTCAAGAGCCAGGATATGAGCGCCTTATGCTCCTTTAACCCTCTGGGGTCTGAGGTGTTTTCTAGGCCCCGGAGGTGTTTTGACATGTTGGCTGTCCGCCATAATTGCAACAAGATCTTTCCTGAACCGTTGTAGCATGCCTAACAGGGGGTTGGTTTAGGTCAGGGCCTGAGAGGAGCACATTGTTCTGAGAAATACCTTGATGTTGCACGCTGGAAACAAATACCACCCGTATTTGTCACGGTTTTGTGGATGATACTCTCCGAAGATGGGTAAGTACCAACATTCTTCATCCTTGTGGATAGGTGGCACTCTCTCCGCATGATGGTGCTGAAAGAGCTTCTCCATGAAGGCAGAAAACTGTTCCTTCATCTCAGGGTTTCTACTCTGCTTCTAATGGTCTGGGTGACCTTTCGCTTCTTTGCCATTCAGGTCACCCAGACTATTACTCCCAAATAATCGGGAATAAGCTTTGTCTCGCCTTAATTCATAATTCATAACAAAGGACATGTTATGTTTGATATTATTTTTTGGTACTCTCTCTCGTTTTATGACATGTAGATTGTTTGCTTCGTTCCGAAACAGGGACTTAATTTGTCACAATGTTGCAGTTTCTTCTTGGTTCGGTTCGCTTTCACAAGGCAACATTTCAAAGCATACCAAAATGTGTTAATGCTAGTCACATGCAAGTAAAACGGTCCTTTTGTTGGTCAGTTTCCACTGCGTCATCCATCAAGATGATTGACAAGTTCACTCCACAAGCTTACTGTGGCTTATTTGCAACTGTCGTCAGACACGCATGCAAACTCTATACGAATCTAGCTATCATTCCCCTATTATTATGTAGCCTATATAATGCAGTTAGAGCAAGAAGGCTTTGTCGGGACAGCAAAGAGGAGCTTTTTGGTTTTCAACTGTGATAACTAATTTGCTCACTCACAGAATCAGACACTGCTGCTTTTTATATAACACATTTGCCAGTATGAGTTATGATACCACTTGGTTCTTTGGTCCATTGGGTTGGATTGCTTTCTCACCTCAACCGAACCGCTTCAGAGTTTATTTGCAATCAGGCCGAGACCACCTTGTTCAGCCGATCTCTGAGCGATTGTTTTAGTGCGGATCCGACCACGATTGCCGTGTTTATATGTGCCTAAACGAACCAAACTAAACAAGAAAACGCACCAGGTTCCGAAACAGACTCTTCAAACAAGCCAGGTGTGAAAGCACCCTAAAATCTGAGCATCAGGATCTAGCTTTGGGATGAACTGTGCCACAGATTTAAAGTGTGGATGAGCAAGGGTGACCTCTGGGGTGAGTAATTCAGATCTGTGGTGGTGGTCCTTTCTTGTATCCGAGGTGTGGAGAGAGGCGGAGCTATTTCTGGATTGCAATAAGAATCATACACAGCACATTTGAGGATTACAAGACAGTCTTTGGCTTCATGATTCGGAGAGCAATGCCTAAAGCATCTCTTATATTATTTCAGGAAGTTCTTGCATTTTATCAACAACCTGAAGGTTCTGCATTTCAACAGGGGATGTGATTTGTACTTCAAGTCTCTTGATAATGTCCTTCAAATTTGCTGAATCTGACTCAACATTTGTAGATACATCTGTCTTGTGCACTGATACAAGAACTCTGACAGCACCATGTTTTACTTGACTAACAGACTTGACTAATAAGTCTAACTATTCACTGGCTGAAAGCTGTAAGTCTTGCGTAGCATTAACAAATGAAGACTCCCGCGCTTTGAAGTTCTCTGGGTTATCGTTAAACTTGGTAAGTCCTGTTGTGACTAGCTCTCTATGTGGTAAGAATTTAGCAAAGTGTAACATGCAATATTTCTCTCAAAGTCAAGCTGTGCCTATCTGAATAGACTGCGTACTTTAGTGAAGAAGGATCTTGGTGTGGAGATGCTTTAGATGCAGTATTTGGTATGGAACAAGGCAGATTGTACAGTGAATCTGGATATCTTGTGTTCTGCAGATGTGCGCTATCACAGAATCTACTCCGCTCCTGAACGGTATCTTCATCGCATGCAGTGCTCATGCTCTTAGACTTATCTATCAAACGTGGAGTTGATTCCTTTAAACAAAGACAAATAGCTATTCGGAGGCAAGGTATAAAAGTCACTTTCACTGCAATTATCATCATGTTCCATTGCTGCTGCTGTCTCTAACGCTTCAGCTTCTGCCAGAGCAGCGCCAGCTCCCTTTTCGATTTCCAAATGCCTCTAGACTCACTTCCACCATAGCTCTTTCCTTTTCAAGCCTGGCTTTCTCCTTAATTTCAAGCTGTCTTTTTGCAAATTCCATCTTGGCACGTGCAGCTTCTGCTGAGACTCTAGCTTTAGCGGAAGCAGTAGCGACTGAACACTTGGAGGAAGATGATGAGTGTTTAGAGCTGGTGTCGCTCATGGAAACGCATCAAAATAATTCCTCACTTGGGAACTTGCATATTTGGCGGCAGGTAAATGAAAATTATACAGAATATTAAACAATCACTTAATAATTTTTATAAAATGCAAATGTCCATCATAAATTATGCACAGCATCTATCAGAGGCAGAATAGATGGCATTTTCTTTTCCTATTTATAACATAGTGTTTGTGCACAGCTGCTTTGTTTACAGCGGTACCCAAATAAATTACAACCTGACTTCATCCGATGTTCAGATTTTTGTTCTCGAAATGTATGCAAATGAATGCATATTTAATTAGATAGCACCTAATTTGCATATTTAAACAACATTTTGGAAAACTTGTAATACACAACTTATTTGCAATTATTAATGTAATCAGTCAACTGGTGAAGTATGAATATTTTTTACCCTATTCACCTGGGGTGTATCGCCTTAAATAAAATAAAAAAAAATTGGCAACTGGTATCAGAAATATAGTCCAATTTGTTTGTAAAGAAATCGGAATCAGCTATGAAAAAATCATGATCTGTACTACAATCACTACTACTTTTTCTCTGAGTGTTGTTTTAAAATAAAATAAAATAAATATTTTAAAAAAAAATAAAAATTGTAGTTGTGGTGCTGCTCAATTTTTGGTGGGTGCTCTTAAATTTTTTGCTGGTGTACTACCTAGTAAAAAAGTTAATTTCAAAACCTGTTCATTTTAAGGGGATGTTTACACAATACTGTTTTCGACTAAAAACGTAAAGACTTATGCGTTTTGTCGTTCATTTACCCAGTGGTTCTCAAACTTTTTAGAGTGGTGTACCCCCTGAGGCTTTTAACATCCTTCTGCATACCCCCTCTCTGCAGTCACACCTTTTTCAGTAAGGGACAATATTTGCTAGCCTTGTCCCACCAGACTCTCGTACATTTCATTTCATTTGTACATAGAGTCTGGCACTGCTCCATTGACAAGCGTTAACTTCCTTGTAGGCGGGTACTCTATTGAAGTCTAAAACTATTGGATCTGCCCAGAGTCACTCTGGATCTGCCATAACCAATCGCTAACGTTTGGTCGTGACGTATGCCTAGCGTTCGCCTTAGCCAACTCATTCACCACTAACGGAGCGAGCTGGAAAATCAAACTTTTCCCGAACCCCGTGGGGAGGTTTTTGCTCCGGCTTTAACTTTTTGATATTCGGCAGCGTTGCCACAACGGACCGAATGGCTTCGCCCGCATCTTTCTCGGCTGCCATTACTGAACTACAACTCAAACTAACGCACGACATCAACATCATCGTTCTCAGCCACTCCCTCTGTTCGCTGATTGGCCCGGTAAAAAATTGATCGGAGAAAACCAAAGTCTACAGCACAATCCCAGACTAGTACTGAAGGAAAATGAAAATTGAGCGGAAGTACTTAGGAGGGCGGAGCCAGGCTTAATATTTGCCCCCTTAAATCAATTTTTAAATCAACCTTTAAAAATATCTTTATAAAATAAATAATGCTTTAAATAAAAAAAAATGTTCAATAGAGAAATATGCAATGATGGTAAAAACGAACTGATGCTTTGAAATATTAAATTAAAACCACCAGTAGGTGGCGGAAAGTCACTATCTTTATGAGTGAGTCATTAATTCATTCATTCAGGTAGGAAGCAAGTGACTGTAATTATGAATGAATCACTGACTCTCACGATTTGTTCAAAGCCGCAGATTCATTCAAAAACACTGCTGTGGCTTTCGTTGGAGCTATTATTTTTTTGCAAAAAATACTGACAATACTGTGTTTAAAATGAACGTCACACTTAATATTAATAACTTTCGTTTGTTGAACTGTTGTATAAAATCACTGTCACATTTTCAATCGTGTGGATATTTGTATAATATGTGATCAACATTAAACACAGGAACTCGCACAGGGTATGTAACTGTATCAAAAAGTTTGAATATTAAATCGATCTCTATGAACAGTTTAGTATCTATATTTGTTCTTCGTGCTAGTAAGTACTAAATCCCCACTTTTACAAAGGTAGGCTACATTGTCGAGAACGGCAGTATAGTGCGATTTGCCAAGGCAACATAATCTGCACGCAACCTACAGTATCATATGCACGCTGCTTGTGTGAATGCAGTCAGCTTTGACCGCAAAAGATGAGGTAATTTGATCGGATGCCATGTATTTAACGCATTTTACCTGCTAGAAATACATGCTCAGTTTTAATGTTATTTTTAAGGTGGGGTAGAATTAAATGAATGGCAAAACTCAGCATTTTGTTCGCGTACCTCCCTCTGTCACCTCACGTACCCCAGTTTGAGAACCACTGATTTACACGACAACGTTTTGGGAGCCTGAAAATGCAAACTTTTGAAAAGGGCTTGTAAGTTTGTTTTAGTACATTGTTGTCGTGCAAATTTATCATAATTTCATTTTATTTTACAATTGTTCATTTTAGGCCTGAAGAAAGTGAAAGAGGAAAGACCAGATCTGAATGAAGTGGAGGAGAAACATCATCAGAAAGCTCATGATGTCACCGCTGGAGAAAAATCATTGAGTTGCTTCAAAACTGAAAACGATTGCTCACAAAGCAGTATTCAAATAACAGAAGTCAAAAAGCCTTTCACCTGCTCTCAGTGCGGAAACACTTTCAAACATAAAAGAAGCCTTAGGACTCACATGATAATTCACACTGGAAAAAAGCCTTTCACCTGCTCTCACTGTGGAAACACTTTTAAATATAAAGGAAGCCTTAAAAGTCACGTGTTGATTCATACTGGAAAAAGGCCTTTCATTTGTCATCACTGTGGAAAGAGTTTTACACATAAAGGACACCTTAATGATCATTTGGTAATTCACACTGAAGAAAAGCCTTTCACCTGTTCTCAGTGTGGAAACACTTTCACGCGTAAAGGAAGCCTGAAGAATCACATGCTAATTCATGCTGGAATAAAGCCTTTCATCTGCTCCCAATGTGGAAAGAGTTTTACATATAAAGGAAATCTTACTGATCATTTGGTAACTCACACTGAAGAAAAGCCTTTCACCTGCTCTCAGTGTGGAAAGACTTTCACACGTAAAGAAACCCTTGAGAATCACATGAGGATTCATGCTGGAATAAAGCCTTTCAGCTGCTCCCAGTGTGGAAAGAGTTTCACCAGTAAACAAGGATTTAATTGTCACATGAGAATTCACACTGAAGCGATGCCTTACGCATGTCATCTGTGTGAGATGAGATTTAAATGGAACTGTGGTCTCACAGTTCATCTGCACCGATCTCACTCTGCCGTAAAGCAATTTAAATGTGATCACTGCAGTAAAACATTTGCTTTGCCATCATTGCTGAAGAACCACCAGAAAGTTCATACAAATGAGAAGCCATACTCCTGTCCTGTTTGTGGAAGGAGATTTCTAAGGGTTGACTCCTTGAAAAGGCACCAGAAAATAGTACACGATAATGTGAAAACTTGTGTGATGTGAGAGTAGGAGAAACTTTAATACAGCCGAGTCCTTGATACCGCACCAATGCATTCACAGAGGTGGGTATTAACGAAGTACATTTACTCAATTACATTGAGTCATTTTTTGAAAGATTTTAACTTTTAAGAGTAGATTTAAATGTGGGTACTTTTACTTTAACTAGAGTACATTTCTAACGGAAAAAAAAACCCTGTACTTTTACTTTGTTACGCTGGGCAACGTGCCTACACGATACTACTACAAAGTATGACATTACCGTTTTTTTGGACATTAATTTATACATTGAATAAGTGTAGGAACTGAGAGTGAATCAGACAGAAATTACTCCTTCAAAACTGTGAAAAGAGCCAAATTCCAAATCAACATCCAGGACCATAATAAGTGATATGTCAATTGGGACGCCATTCAGTCTGGAAACTAAATGACTCTTCTACATATAAGACAACAAATGCTTATAAGTTATGGTCCCATCTAGAGAACGAACACTTAAAGGACAATTCCTGCCAAAAATGAACCTAGGGCTAAATAACACATGGGTACCGAGTCGACTGTTCTCTGGGATGTGTTTTCATGATAATCGAATGTACCCAGTTTTAACGTTAGTTTTAGTTTAAAGGGATAGTTTACCCAAAAATGAAAATTCTGTCAGTATTTACTCACCCTCATGTTGTTCTAACCCCATAAGACCTTTGTTCATCTTCGGAACACGAATTAAGATATTTTTGATTAAATCTGAGAGCTGGATCACTCCTCCATAGGCTTCTAAGGGATTGAAACTTGCCGGCCCCGAAAAGTTATTAAAGACATCGTTAAAATAGTCCAAGTGACTACTGTGGCTCAATCTTAAGTTTATCAAGCGACGAGAATACTTTTTGTGCGCAAAAAAACCCAAAAATAACGACTTTATTCAACTATTCATTTCCTTCTCTGTGGGCCTCTAGTCAGTTCACTAGTGATATAGCGTAAGCTTCGGTGTTGTACGTCACACGTAGGCTCACTATTGGCCGACGCTGATCATGTGTGTGATGCATGTGACGTACAACTCCAAAGCACTACGCTATTACACTACGTGAACTGACTCGAGGCCCACTGAGAAGGAAATTAATAAGTTTTAGAACTTTTTGGGTGAACTAACCCTTTAACCACAGATTAGCTTATAACGCTAGTGCATGGGGCATCGAATAAGTAAAAATAAAAATCGCTAGTTAATACCACCAACAAGGCTCAAAAGAGTCCCACACTAACACGGTAGCGTAATTAGGGTCTCTACCTGCAAGCTGAAGCATTGACAACTTTCACTTACACTTCACATATGTAGGGCAGGAGCCATCTTTGGAAAACAGTCTCGACCAGTCGAACCACGAACGCTGTGCTAGGTGCTGGTCGATAGTCACAGTTCAGCTCACGTAGCACGGCGTTCGTGGTTCGACTGGTCGAGACTGTTTTCCAAAGATGACTCATGCCTATATACGCGAAGTGTACTGTCTTTATAAAGTATCTTCTTATTAAACTGTCTGTACACTTGCACAGTTCTCAATGCTTCGGTTTGCAGGTAGGGACCCTAATTACGCTACCGTGTTAGTGTGGGGCTATTTTGAGCCTTGTTAGTGGTATTAACTAGCGATTTTTATTTTAACTTATTCGATGCCCCATACACTAGCGTTATAAATTAATCTGTGGTTAAACTAAAACTAACGTTAAAACTGGGTACATTCGATTATCATGAAAACGCATCCCAGAGAACAGTCGACTCGGTACCCATGTGTTATTTACCCCAAGGTTCATTTTTGGCCGGAATTGTCCTTTAAGATGTCAACGTTAGGCAGTTTTAAAAAGACGGATTGGTTTGGAGATGGCACACCTTGAGTCTCACGAGGAAAACCACAAGTTAACGCCAAGGACTTTTTGATCCCCTAGACCAAGATTTAAAACAGACCTTTTTTTCTTCTTAGACCGCTGAGTGACCTCTGGAACACAGAACCCTTTCCAAAATCCACAGAGACTGCCTTTACCTCTATCAAAATGCATTAGATATATTTTTTTAAACATTTCATTACATAATTCTACATAATGTCTGTAACCCACACATTTGACTATCATGTTGTAATCACTCATTGTTTATGTCCTTTTTAATAACTATTTAATAGTTCATGGAAGCATGGAGTGTCTGATGTCAGCGTGAATAATTTCTCATTTCTTTAATTATTGTATTAATTAAATGTGTGTAAAATGTATTGTACTCTTAACAATGATCATGAAATCATGTCTAAATTCTACGCTGCTAGAGCGGGAAAGTTAAGAGACCATGTGAGTAATCAGATAACATGTAATTTATGTGAGGGGAGGAGAAATAATCACATCCTGAACTAAAGACAATGTATAATTGGTCAGAACTCCTCCTCAGGGTTGTGCAAACACCTCAGTTTCAAAACTCGGGACACAAACGTATTAGACGAGGTTAGAAGAGAAGGCAGACAGAGATCAGATAAAAATGGGTTAAGACCAACAGCTTCATGGAAGCCATCTAACTACTCTCATCTCATTTACTTTTCTTTCTTTTCTTTCCGTTGAGAATCTAGTTATAATATTATCTAGTTCAGGGATGGGCAACTTCGGTCCTGGAGGGCCACTGTCCTGCAGAGTTAAGCTCCAACCCTGACAAAAACTCTTCTAGTAATCCTGAAAACATTGATTAGCTTGTTCAGGTGTGTTAAATTAGGGTTGGAGCTAAACTCTGCAGGACAGTGGCCCTCCAGGACCGAAGTTGCCAATCCCTGATCTAGTTAATATTTTTGCTGCAAAGCTTCAGTCAACGACTATTGCCCACCACAAACTTCAGCCAGAGAAGTCCTGTTCCATTCATCCACCAAAACACCAGAACATGATTGGCTTCCCGAGACGTCACTCCAGATGCGACTAGACCAGGAAACTGGGAAACCCCCTTGGCAGCAAACTACACCTTCCCGGATCCCCATTCAAAGATCGGCACAAACGCAAGTAACACCTCCGTTTTAGCCGAACTGGTGCATTGATTAAATTTAATAACCCTGCCTAAGAACTGATAGAGGGCTTAAATGAATTATGTTTTTTTCAGGTCAGGTCTTATAAATTGCATATATTGCTAGGAACTTGGGATTTCATAATTCCACTGGCTGGCTGGCTGGCTGGGATCAGCCGCGACGGAGACTTGGAGCTGGGCTCACCTATACGACACCCTTGGCATGCACATATTTATACATGAACATATTTATACATAAAAATATGTTTATACATAAACATATTCAGCTGACTTATAAAACACTCACACACGCATTCATAGCTTATAAACACACATGAATACAAATTACTCCAGTGCATTAAACTTAAATTCTGATGCATGGAAGACACATTTTCAGACAGTTTGTATTTTTGTTCAATTTCCTTTTTTTTTTTCCTTCTTTTTTGTGCTGTATATATATTTTTTTATTTTTTTTACGGGATTTGAGTGTAAACAGAAGCCACCTCCATCAGCTGTAATGGAGGGTCAACAAGATTCTGTTGTGACAATTTCTGATTAAGCCTTGATGCGCACATAATTACAAAAAGCGAAACTAAAAGAATGACTTTTATGTGTTCTCTCGAATGAAAACACACGGACAAAAAAACTGTTACATGATCATTTATTTTATATTATCATAGTTTTTTTTACATGGAAATGCATGTTAAGTGTATTTTTACTTCAATACTTCTGATGATCGCTGATGGTACGTATTATCACATTAAGTTAAAAATGGCCTTTGCGCTTTTCTTCCTAATTTTACACATTAATCAGTTTGTCTATTTCTTCTTAGGCTTCATTGTGCGTGGTCCATCTGATCCTCTGGTTGTTCCTCTGGGATCTTCAGTGGTTTTGCCCTGTTATGTTGATGAACCTTTAACAATGGAGGGCCTGGAGGTGCAATGGGGAAGAACAGACTCAGAGACTCCGGTTCATTTGTTTCTCGATGGTGAGAGTCGATCAGAGGTCCAGCAGCAGGATTATCATGATAGAGCTCATTTCTTTACTGATCAGATTCAACATGGAAACTTCTCCCTCCGTCTGGACAATCTGAAAGCTGAAGATGAGGGAAATTACACATGTAAAGTTTACAGTCAGCAGGAGTCTAATGAGACTGTGGTTCAAATAAAAGATGTTGGTGAGTGAGAGCCACTTGAATTTTGGGGAAAATTTCCATCAAATGCCATTTTTATGTATTTTATGTGTATGTTTAAACCATTATTCTTTCAGAGCGTCTGCTGGTATCAGGATCGAGTCGCTCCATATCTGCATATGATGGTGAGGACGTCACTCTGAACTGCTCTGTCGACTCTCACATCAAACCTGAACACATTGAAGAGGTTTCATGGAAAAGAACAGATGGAGATATTATGGTTCTGCTCTACCTAAACAATGAGGCTTTTCCAGATTCATCAGATGAGCAATACAGAGACAGAGTTGAGTTCTTCACTGATGAAATCCCCAAAGGAAACTTCTCTCTCAGACTGAAGAGTGTCAGAACTGAGGACAAAGGAGTTTACATGTGTCAAGTGTTTGCTGGAGGACTTTCAGCCAATACAACTGTGGTACTGGAGAGACTGGGTAAGTCATGGCAAATAAATAAGGTAGGAAAACATGGCAAATAAATAAGGCAGGAACTATCTTGCAAATGACTGTTTTTACTTTTGTTTACACTGTTTTGCCATTTGTAATTGGTGTAAACAGCATTCTTTTTGTTGCTATTTATGGTGCAAACTATTTATTTTCTTTACACAGTATAAACAGCATATACTCATTTTAAAGTGTATAACATAAAACGGGATGAATGTTCTTAATTGCAAATTATTTCTAAATATTTCTCTGTTAGAAACAATGACCAAATATAATATATAAAGTTCAGATGTAAAAGTTGTGTTTGTCTTTCACAGATTTCTCTACATTGCACTTAATGATGTTGTTTTTCTGTATCGCTGCTGCATCTGGAGCTGCACTTTTGCTCTGCTGTCTGATTTACTGCAGATCAAAAAACACAGGTGCTTTTATATTTCTTGGGATTTATTTATGTATGTTTCACCATAAATGTCTTTGATTATTCTGTATCTTCCCTCCAGTCACCAGCAGAACAATCAGGAATCTCCAGGTTTCTCTGGTCTTTTGTCCAAACATCTCTATGTTCTTTGCCTTCATCTTCTGGGGTCTTACTGAAGGTGAGTTAAGTACCTTAGTTTGGTACTTAGGTAACATAGTTTTTGTATCTGTTCCTTTTCTTCTTCTTCTTCTTTGGCAGCCCATAGAAAAAGTTAAACTGGCACAGATATATAGGGAAAGGTTGTAGTTTTAATCTGACTTGGTGTCAGACTTTCAAACAGTCTAGTGCCATCAATGTTTTTTTTTTGTTGTTGTTTGTTTTTTGCTAGTAAACTTTGAACCAAGGCCAAGAAACAAAATTCTTTTTTCGTCTGATTCCAAAGCTCAAGCCGAGTTAAATGCTAATTTGCATTGTTTCCTGCCATTTTGACTTATAATGAAAACACTTAATTATAACGCTGCCTTTGCTCCGATGATCAGGAGGTAGAGACACAAGAAAGTATTCGCTTTTATTTTGATATTCAAAATTGTTCCCAAGAAATGGTTTCACGATTTGACGGCAAGCATGCAAAAGCATTGGCGTATCATTACGAAATTTGGTATGTGTCAATGACACCGTTCCCATTTATATGCCCATGACAATTATAATGAAATGTCATAAAATGATAATGGCTTTCGACTAATTTTACCTATCATCATCTTGATAGGTTCCTTAGGTCATGCTAAGAACAGCAATACCAATTTCATCATATTTGGCTGAACTTGGTGCCCGGCTTTTTGAATATTACCGAAATGTGTTTTTCGCTTTCTTCTCCAACCAATTTTGTCCAATCTTTACCAAATTTTGCTCAGATGATCAGATTATAATATTTTTCAATATTCTTAGTTTTTCCTGAAATGTGATTTTACAAAATTGACGATGTGCACACCGTCAAGCTATATCTCATCGCTTTGGTGTATTGAGACAGAACTTGGTACCTGTCATCACGTGACCATATGAACTGAGGGTAGTTGCATATTAGTTTTGGCACAGTGCCACCTACTGGTCAAGTGACATGAAAAATTTGCATTTTTCATGACTTCTGAACAGTTTGGAGGAAATTATGAGATTGGTCTTATTAAATTCAGTGCAACATACCCAGTCGATTAGTGCAACATACCAAGTCGATTAAACACAGTTTTCCCATGTTGATCATTTTGGGCGTCCACCTTTTTAAATTTTGTCAACAAATGCTATATTTTATAAACGCTTTGCCAAATGCATATGAATCTTGACATGTGGCTTTGACACCATGCCCTGAAGCAACCAATGTAGTTTTGGGCCGGTACCACCTAGTGATCAAAAGATATAACAAAACTTACATAATACAAAAACGTACTTTAAATACAAAGGTGTTTTCTAATACATAATTCAGTGGTATACATTTTTCGACACTGTGCCATTTTGTCTGTATACCATTTCCGAACTCGTCTTAGACAATATGTCCAATCTTCACCAAATTCCACTCAGATTAGTGTTTTATATATGTAATATCTTAGCTAAGATCTACAGGTCCTTCTCAAAAAATTAGCATATTGTGATAAAGTTCATTATTTTCCATAATGTAATGATAAAAACTAAACTTTCATATATTTTAGATTCATTGCACACCAACTGAAATATTTCAGGTCTTTTATTGTTTTAATACTGATGATTTTGGCATACAGCTCATGAAAACCCAAAATTCCTATCTCAAAAAATTAGCATATTTCATCCGACCAATAAAAGAAGTGTTTTTAATACAAAAAAAGTCAACCTTCAAATAATTATGTTCAGTTATGCACTCAATACTTGGTCGGGAATCCTTTTGCAGAAATGACTGCTTCAATGCGGCATGGCATGGAGGCAATCGGCCTGTGGCACTGCTGAGGTGTTATGGAGGCCCAGGATGCTTCGATAGCGGCCTTAAGCTCATCCAGAGTGTTGGGTCTTGCGTCTCTCAACTTTCTCTTCACAATATCCCACAGATTCTCTATGGGGTTCAGGTTAGGAGAGTTGGCAGGCCAATTGAGCACAGTAATACCATGGTCAGTAAACCATTTACCAGTGGTTTTGGCACTGTGAGCAGGTGCCAGGTCGTGCTGAAAAATGAAATCAGATGGAAGCATGAAGTGCTCCAAAATCTCCTGATAGCTAGCTGCATTGACCCTGCCCTTGATAAAACACAGTGGACCAACACCAGCAGCTGACATGGCACCCCAGACCATCACTGACTGTGGGTACTTGACACTGGACTTCAGGCATTTTGGCATTTCCTTCTCCCCAGTCTTCCTCCAGACTCTGGCACCTTGATTTCCGAATGACATGCAAAATTTGCTTTCATCCGAAAAAAGTACTTTGGACCACTGAGCAACAGTCCAGTGCTGCTTCTCTGTAGCCCAGGTCAGGCGCTTCTGCCGCTGTTTCTGGTTCAAAAGTGGCTTGACCTGGGGAATGCGGCACCTGTAGCCCATTTCCTGCACATGCCTGTGCACGGTGGCTCTGGATGTTTCTACTCCAGACTCAGTCCACTGCTTCCGCAGGTCCCCCAAGGTCTGGAATCGGTCCTTCTCCACAATCTTCCTCAGGGTCCGGTCACCTCTTCTCGTTGTGCAGCGTTTTTTGCCACACTTTTTCCTTCCCACAGACTTCCCACTGAGGTGCCTTGATACAGCACTCTGGGAACAGCCTATTTGTTCAGAAATTTCTTTCTGTGTCTTACCCTCTTGCTTGAGGGTGTCAATGATGGCCTTCTGGACAGCAGTCAGGTCGGCAGTCTTACCCATGATTGCGGTTTTGAGTAATGAAACAGGCTGGGAGTTTTTAAAAGCCTCAGGAATCTTTTGCAGGTGTTTAGAGTTAATTAGTTGATTCAGATGATTAGGTTAATAGCTCGTTTAGAGAACCTTTTCATGATATGCTAATTTTTTGAGATTTTTGGGTTTTCATGAGCTGTATGCCAAAATCGTCAGTATTAAAACAATAAAAGACCTAAAATATTTCAGTTGGTGTGCAATGAATCTAAAATATATTAAAGTTTAATTTTTATCATTACATTATGGAAAATAATGAACTTTATCACAATATGCTAATTTTTTGAGAAGGACCTGTACATGTCAAAAAGAAAACTAATGTCCTGATTGGTAGATAATTGCAAAAGTCCTCTTCTCATTGCATTTTAAACCATTTGTCCAAAAAGAATCACCATAATACTACAACCAGTCAAACTTTATGCAGTTGGTGGTCATGGCTTGGCCCCATAATTGCTGCTTTGAGGTACATTTATATATGTAATTATATACAGCACTATATTAAGAATGTGGTCTTGTAATGTTGTGCTCATTTTTCATGATGAGAAACTTGCATAAGAAACATTTTTTTGTCCTAAATCATCTAATACCCATCATTTAATATTCTTTTCCAGGATTTTTGACTGAGATCATCATCTGCTGTGCTCTGAATATTCTGAGGTGTTTTATGTTGATTTGGGCTTTTTCCTATTTAAATTATCTTCAAGGTATGTTTGACATGAACAGATGTTCTTTTTTCCAGGGAGATCATTAAAAGAACATTTTGATGATGACATATTAAGACTAAGCACAGTGTAAGATATTTATGCTGTTGCAATTATATATTAACATGTCAATTATTGAAACATGGCTATGAGCTTTATGCCTAATTCAAGATGAATGCATACAGAAAACAGGTTTTTAAAACTGAGTAATTCATTTTACTTGCTTCAAAATTTGATGCTATGGGAATAAGAATATTTACTATCTGTCTGTCAAAAGAGGGGGACACAATTTACTAATGCAGGACAGGAGAACAAACATTGTAGTGCCTTATAAAATATGAATTTGGTATATTCAATGTTTTGTGTTTACAGACAACCTTAAAACCTGGATCAGGTTTTCAAGTAGAAAAAAAGAATTAGCTGTTTTCACCATTGTTGTTTATTCAGGTAGGTACATCCAAATTATCATTAGGATTAAGTACAAAATCGTAAAATAATTATGTGCAATTTATTTTTGAAATTAGCTTTTTAATTTATTCATTTTATTATTTTTGTGAAAATTAAAATCAAAATCAAATATTTTAATTCTATTTTTACATTTGACATATCATTTGGGGACACTTTTCAATAAGGAAGTGGGTAATCTGCTTGTCATTACTTAATTTAAAATAGGCACAATCTGCCTTCCGTACCCTTTTACGTGCTAGTACCAGTGGGGGCCAGAATTTTAAATAAGGAAAGTTAAAAAATTCTTCATCATTCTGAAATAAGATGAGGTGATCTCCACATACTGTAAAACATAAATTATAACAGCATCATGTCACGAATTTGCTATCACTACACAGACCCTACAACTTCGCCCATTTGTTCACTCTCACCCAAATACTTACCTGCAACACCTATCACCACTCATTAAGGACTCCTAAATACACTTACCCATGCCGTCCTCGGTTTGTATCGTCTTGTCATTCACTACGTGTATGGATTTACCTGACCTCCTCCAGTCCTCGAGTACCCGACATACTAAGAACCCTATAAGTTAAAGGGTTAGTTAACCCAAAAATGAAAATTCTGTCAATATTTACTCACCCTCATGTTGTTCAACCCCGTAAGACCTTCGTTCATCTTCGGAACACGAATTAAGATATTTTTGATGAAATCTGAGAGCTGGATCACTCCTCCATACTCCTCCATAGGCTTCTTCAGAGATTGAAACTTGCCAGCCCCGACAACCACCATTCAACCCGAAAAAAGTCATATAACCATTCCAATAACTCCGAAGCTGTTCAGTTAAGCTAAAAAAACTGCATAGTTCCCCTTTAAGTCTGACATATTGCCTACCATCTGCCTTCTCTGTTCAATAAACATCCGTTCAATAATCCATTCATTCACTTTTCAATAAACGTAACATGGAAACCAATGCTCACTTACCAACAACATCTGATCCATTTGTAGACCTGGTCGCAACACCTCTGCTTTTCACTGCAACCACCCGGAACCTCACTCACTCGCCAGTCCCATGGCCAAACCAGTGACATTTACAGGCGCAGCAGATTCATTCCAGCAGATTTCTACTTAAATGTTCCCCTAACCTCGAAATGCAACCCCAGCGATTCCAAACCAACCGAGCTAAGATAGCTTTTATCATTTCTCTACTCACAGGTAAAACATTATAATGGACTAAACCAATCTGGGACCAGAATGGTCGCATCACAAATTAAACCATATTAACGTTACCAATCATTTCAAGGAAGAATTTCAGAATCAGAATCAGAAAGAGCTTTATTGCCAAGTGTGCTTGCACACACAAGGAATTTGTTTTGGTACTGAGGCTTCCAGTGGACATATACAAATACAAATACAACAAGAAACATAATACTACAAATTATAAGAATAAAAAATAAAAATATAAATATATGAGAATAAAAGTATCACAGTTGGGTTTAGTCAGAATAGACATTTTCAGATTTACAGATTATGAACTATGAACATATTTACAGTGTTTTGAATATTATAAATAAAAAATCTACATATAAGTTAACCTGAGTTGTACGATATTGCACTAAACAGTGGGAGTATTGCACTTAAAGGCATATGCCTTGTGAGGTGTGTTAACTGTTCAGAAGGGAAATGGCCTGTGGGAAGAAACTGTTCCTGTGCCGAGATGTTCTTGTGGCCAGTGATCTGAGTCTCTGTCTTGACGGTAACAGTTCAAACAGGAGGTGTCCAGGGTGAGTGGAGTCTGTGATGATTTTACCTGCTCTCTTCCTCACTCTGGAAGAGTACAGGTCCTGGAGGGATGGCAGTGGGGCACCAATGATCCTCTCCGCAGTCCGGACTGTCCGTTGTAGTCTCCTGATGTCTGATTTGGTAGTTGAACCAAACCAGACAGTGATGGAAGTGCATAAGACAGACTCAATAACGGCTGAGTAGAACTGAATCAGCAGCTCCTGTGGCAAGTTGAACTTCCTCAGTTGGCGAAGGAAGTACAGTCTCTGCTGGGCTTTTTTCACAATGGAGTCAATGTGATTGTCCCACTTCAGGTCCTGAGAGATGATAGTGCCCAGGAACCTGAATGACTCCACTGCTTCCACAGTGCTGTTCATGATGGTTAGTGGGGGGAGTGCTGGGCTGTTCCTCCTGAAGTCCACGATCATCTCCACTGTTTTGAGCGTGTTCAGCTCAAGGTTGTTATAACTGCACCAGACAGCCAGCTGTTCAACCTCCAGTCTGTTAGCAGACTCGTCACCGTTTTGGATGAGACCGATGACAGTGGTGACGTCTGCAAATTTCAGGAGCTTGACAGAGGGGTCTTTAGAAGTGGCAGTCATTAGTGTACAGGGAGAAGAGCAGTGGGGAGAGAACGCACCCTTGGGGGCGCCAGTGCTGGTGGTGAGAGTCCTGGATGTGAGTTTCCCCAGTCTCACTCGCTGCTGCCGGTCCGTCAGGAAGCTGGTGATCCACTGACAGATCGAGGATGGTATGGAGAGCTGGGTCAGTTTGGCTGTGAGAAGACCAGGCATGATGGTATTGAAGGCCGAACTGAAGTCCACAAATAAGATCCTTGCATAAGTCCCTGGTCTGTCGAGATGTTGCAGGATATAATGCAGTCCCATGTTGACTGCATCATCCACAGACCTGTTTGCTCTGTAAGCAAACTGAAAGGGATCCAGCAGGGGTCCAGTGATGTCCTTCAGGTGGGCCAACACCAGTCTTTCAAACGACTTCATGACCACAGACGTGAGAGCGACAGGTCTGTAGTCATTAAGTCCAGTGATTTGGGGTTTTTTGGGGACAGGAATGATAGTGGAGCGGTTGAAGCAGGAGGGAACTTCACACTGCTCCAATGATCTATTGAAGATCTGCGTGAAGACCGGGGCCAGTTGGTCAGCGCAGGCTTTTAAACAAGCAGATGAGATGCCGTCTGGGCCTGAGGCTTTCCTAGTCTTCTGTTTTTTGAAGACTCGGCTCACGTCCTCCACACAGACCTTAAGCTCAGGTTGGATGGCAGGAGGGGGGAGTAATGGGAGTGCAGGAGGTGATGGTGAATGTGTGAAGTGCAGGTTAGAGCCGGTGTGTGGTGTGAATGAGGGTTTTTCAAACCTGCAATAAAATGAATTTAAATCGTCAGCCAGGTGTTGATTGTCCACAGATCGGGGGGATGGTGACTTGTAGTTGGTGATGTTTCTCAGGCCATTCCAGACGGATGATGGGTCGTTGGATGAAAACTGTTTTTTCAGTTTTTCAGAGTAGCTTCTACTCTTGAATTTGAATTTGGTCAAACTGCTAACGCTCTCTCAGTCCATTATCAACTAATTCATCTGAAGCAGGGAAATTTGTCTGTGGCTGAATACACTCTACATTTCGGAGGCTCGCTGCTCGCTCAAAGCTGCATTCATTACACCATCAGACCACTATAAATATAAGGTTATGCCGTACGGGCTGTCCAACTCACCTTCCGTATTCCAGGGATTCATGAATGAGGTGTTCCGGGAGTTTCTTTATCACTTCATCATATCGACAACATCCTGATATACTCCCAGAACCTGGCCGACCATTGCCATCACATTAAGCAGGTTAATTTCCAATTTCAGCAAGATTACCTCTCCTCTCACCACCCTTCTTCGTAACTTCCTGAAATCCATCTGCAATAGAGGCCTTTGAACACCTGAAAGAAGCATTTGGTTATGCTCTCACTACAACAATAATCATCCTTTACCTGCATTCCTGTTGTCTGTCCCTCTGTTCCCTGACAAAAACAAATTTTACCAAACATTGCACAGTTCATTCCAGTTTAAGGTCTATACTTTTCTAGCATTTCTTTTTTTTGCCATTTAATTTTTGCCTGTTCCTCTTGCAGTTTTCTTTATAAATGCCTGGAAAAAGAGTGGACATAAGACCTCTACACATCGCATAATTTTAGGAATGATTTTTGGATATGTTGTGCTTTTCTCTTTCGTTTTGAGCAGAGGTAAGAGTTTCTGAATGATTTGTTTTTATAGTTTTTAAAGTTATTATAGCTGAGTGTCAGGCTAAGAAAAAAAATGCTTCCCTCTTCTGTAGTCTATAACACGCTAGCGGCAGGCGAATTTTATTCTTTTTTATTGTGCAAAAGTGTCAATGTCTACATTATAAAATCTGAGGTCACGTATAACCCTCATGGTTCATGGGTTCTCTGAACTCGCACCCTAGCGGCGAAATAGTTATGACGAGGCCCCATTTGCTAAAAATCACGCAACCATGTCAGTTTGATACGCGCACCGAACCACTGTTCTTTCAAAAGTGGCCAATCGCTCGTGTAGGCTGTGGATGACTGCAGTTTCACTTGATAATGCCAGTATACTGATGCAAGTTTCTTCTTACTTATTCATCCCACAAGTTACAGACATACTTAATAAATGAAACGGTCTTTTGCATGTTACTTTGTGCTCTTGCTATTAAGTAACTGACACATGGATTTAAATATATTTAGTTAGTTCAACAAAATATTTTGTTCTAAATTAACTTGTTTCCTCTGTTTTAATTTAACTTAAACATTGTCCTTAATTTAGTTACCTTTATTGAACAAAATATGTTTTTGTTGGTTTATTTAGTGTGGGCTTTATTAGCTCTAGAAGAGTATATGGGCATTTAATCCATCCACTTCACAAATTAAATCTGTTATCCTAGGAACAAATAAAGGCCACCGTCTGTAGAAGGAGATGCCAGTGTAGTGTGTACAAGAGGGCTGAGCTCAGGTAAAGAAAAGCAAGAACCACAACTAAATGCCCAGAATAAAAAGTGCAAGAAAAGGAGGAGAAGCAAAGAGAAGAATAATGAAGGAAAGGGAGTGAGCATAGGTTATGTTAATTTTGATATTTTCTTTGACAATGTGACTGAGCTAAAGCTCAGACATTTAGACTGACCAACCAGCAAACCCTATGTAGTGATGAGCAACCTTTTTCTTTAGTTGGAATTCTGTTATATGAGAAGATATGTGATGAGCATCTGTTCATGTTGAGTGTGTGTTTTTATTTTTAGGCTTTATCAGGATGCACGTAAAGTGGGTCTTTTTATACTTTCTGTCTCTGGCACAATTCTTCCTACTGATTTGCTCATTTGGACTTCCTAATCCAGGTAAGCGACACCTCAATAGATCCCTTCATTTGTAGTTTAATAATCTTGTTTGAATGAAAAAATAATCAATAATCTCTTATTTTAGCTTTTCTAGCTGTGCCAGTGGTTCAGTCTATACTGCTTTTGTGTATGCATAGTAAGTGCATGTTATTTATGTAAAATATTATATATTTGTCAACTTTTTCACATGATTTTTAATGTATGCTGTTAAATAAGAATAGAAAAAACAAGCTTATCAACCACCAGCCTTGATCAATCAGTAGTTATAATATTTGCTCAACATTTCAGAATTTAATTCAACTGTGTCATATCTGAGATCAGTTGTATTACTGTATGTGGACTGTGAAAGTTTATGAATGCAGAAATGTATTTTTTTACTTTTATTCACAGCCATTTTATGGAGATTGATGATAACATTATATATCATCCTAGTGGTCTATGTTCATGTACGCATATTTGGTGGAGAGAAAGGTATGCTACTTTTGTAATAATGGATGTCATTTTCTTTCTCTTTTTTATATAAAGGGGATCTAAAAAACACTTTTCAAATTAAAAAAATATATATATATTAATCGTGGGACAGTGGGATCGTGCTTTTTATGTAAGGTCAAGGTTAGGAGTCTGGGACAGTGATCACTTTATTTTCCATTTCCTAGAGTTGTTGCACATTTAAGTTATGATTAAATTTTGATTTGCATCTCAAATACTTTTGGAATAAATGAATTCCTTTTTTTTTTCAATTAACCGAATACTTGCAATGGATCTGTTTGGTTCTATTTCTCGAAGTTCTGAGGATTATGGTTGCCTTTGAAGACCCAGATCATATTATTGGTATTATCCATTAGACCTCTGTGAATTGCAATAAGAACTTGGGTCTGACCGAAATCAAATAAAACTGCAAGTAATAAGTGAAGCTGCAATACTGTTTGTGGAGTTGTTTAATCCTCTTAAATCTTGAGATTTAATGTATTTTATCTTCAGTTGATTTAATCTAAGGCTGTGGCTGGAAGTCAGTTATAGTTCTTGTGTTTCTGCTCGTCTCTTCTCTTTTATCTGTTCTTGTTGTTCCTCTTTCCTTCAGTGATTCTGCGTGTTATCATCAGGTGTCTTCAACAATGCTCAATCATTACTCGATTAATCACTTATGTCATTAGCATTGCTTCAGTGTTACTTTTTTAACACTCTGAGTGTGGATTATATAAACGCAGAGGCCTGGTTTCACAGACGGGGCTTAGACTAAGCCAGGATTAGGCCTTAGTTCAATTAGCACATTTAAGTAGCTTTTATAAACCTGCCTTAGAAAAACACTTAAACAATACTGGTGTGCATCTTGAGACAAAACAATGGCTCTGACATATTTTAAGAAATGTCAGTGCAAGTTAAAACAGCTCAAACATGCATTTTAGTCTGAGACTATCTTAAGCCTAGTTTGTGAAACTGGGGGAGAGAGTGCTAATTTAACACTGAGGATTTTGCTGTGCTTTAACAGTTACAGTATAGTCTCATTTTATCAATAAATGAACATGTTATTAGAATAGATGTGTTTTCTGATCCCAGGATATATCCATACTCTTTGTTTGTGCTTTTGATTTTTGAATCAGATTTCAGTTTTGTTTTAACAGAGGCAGAACATTCAGAAGCGCAGAGACAACAACAGACTGAGACAAGCCAACAAAGATCAAATACTGAGACAAGCCAACAAAGATCAAATACTGAGACAAGCCAACAAGGTTCAAATACTGAGACAAGCCAACAAGGTTCAAATACTGAGACAAGCCAACAAGGTTCAAATACTGAGACAAGCCAACAAGGTTCAAATACTGAGACAAGCCAACAAGGATCAAATACTGAGAGAAACCAACAAGGGTCAAATACTGAGACAAGCCAACAAGGGTCAAATACTGAGACAAGCCAACAAGGGTCAAATACTGAGACAAGCCAACAAGGGTCAAATACTGAGACAAGCCAACAAGGGTCAAATACTGAGACAAGCCAACAAGGATCAAATACTGAGACAAGCCAACAAGGATCAAATACTGAGAGAAACCAACAAGGGTCAAATACTGAGACAAGCCAACAAGGGTCAAATACTGAGACAAACCAACAAGGATCAAATACTGAGACAAGCCAACAAGGATCAAATACTGAGAGAAACCAACAAGGGTCAAATACTGAGACAAGCCAACAAGGGTCAAATACTGAGACAAACCAACAAGGATCAAATACTGAGACAAGCCAACAAGGGTCAAATACTGAGACAAACCAACAAGGGTCAAATACTGAGACAAAACAACAAGGGTCAAATACTGAGACAAGCCAACAAGGATCAAATACATGTAATTACTCACTACTGACAATATTAATCACTTTATTTCTTAATTTCTTGATTTACCCAGTATTTATAAAACCCTCTTAAAGGATTAGTTCACTTCAAAATGAAAATGCTGTTATCATTTACTCACCCACAAGTTTCAAACCTGTATGAATTTCTTTTGTCTGCTGAACACAAAAGAATATATTTTGAAGAATGTCGGTAACCAAACAGTTGATGAACCCCATTGACTTCCAAAGTATTTTTTTTCCTACTATGGAAGTCAATGGGTTACTACAGTCTGGTTACCGACATTCTTCAAAATATCTGACTTTGTGTTAAGCAGAAGAAAGAAATTCATACAGAGTAAATGATGACCGAATTTTAATTTTCATTGAAGTTGACTATTCCTTAGGTTTTGTACATTCATTGAGTTAATTTACACTTCATTGGGGAACTGTAATTGATATTTTGGTTGAAGAAAGGAAAATTTCTAACAAAACTAAAGGTGTATATTCAAAACCTAAGAATATAACAAATGATACCAGTCAATTAAGTGAACTAAATTGAGTCAAAAGTCAGTGAGGAAGATTCTAAATAATAAGCCAACTCAGAACTAAACACAAATTAGCTAATGAAAAAGACAATTATAGTAGCACATAAAAGAAAATGTACAGATTTTAGTGGTAACAATAGTTTAAAGGGTAACTAAACCTCTGGTCAGAGCCTGACTCCACCCACTGGCAATATTTGAAAAATGCTGGAAAAGTGGGCAGAGCCCAGCAGAGATAGAGGGGATGAACCGAGGGCGCTGGCTGAGAGGGGGGCGTGCACCTGAGACCCGCAGTGACAGATTAATTGACAGCTGCTGTCAGACTCTGAGGGGGCTTTCACACTGGCAGTTTAGTTCGGAATGGGGCACGGTTCGCATGAAAAATCACTAATGTGAACACTGTCATGGGACCCGGGTGCGCACTGGGTCCCGAACCCGAGACTACCTGGAGGAGGTGGTCTGAGTTCGGTTGCTCCCGAACCGTGCTGCGGTCCGCGTGTATGTGAAAGCAACACGGACTCGGGTGCGCACTTGTTCAGGAATAAAAGTATCCTGCACATGCGTTCTAGCCGATTATGATGTATTTAGTTAAATAAAACACATGTAAGGGATGATAGTGTTGATGATTTACCTTGGATACGAGCAAGAGTGATCCTGCAGTGTATTCGCGCGTAGTGCGTGCAATCAGGGTCTACTATTGCAAGCAACGTAAAGACAGCTTATTTCGACACACACACACACACACACACACACACACACACAGTAAACCTGTGTTGTTTACTCAGCTATGCATAATGCATAAAACACAATATAGGCTATTGACCCGCATAGTGTTTTCTGTCATGCGCCGTGCACGTTTGCAATGATGTAAGATGCACACAGACGTTGTTGTAGGGAGATACCCAAGGTATAGCTATGAAATATGACAAGACCAGAGTGTTAAGTCCAGTTAATTCATCCTGATCGTTTTCAATACTCGCAATTCCAACTCCTGACTCGCTACAGTGGTTTTGACGAAACAAGATGGTTTTTATACTGCCAAAGGGCGTGGTAGCTCGTACCAAGGGCGTGGTGAGCTGGAACCTGCTTACTTCAGGAACCACCGCAAACATCCAATAGGAAAATTCAACTGCAGTAGGCACCATTCAACCTGAAGAGGGCAGCACTCAGATGTTTTTACACCATATATTGTAGAATTAAAACACTTTATACCCAAATGTCAAAAAAGTTACTCGAATCCGTACTAATAAAGCCCCACTCCTACAGATCATTAACTAAAAAAAGTTGGTTTAGGGTTTAGTTACCCTTTAATGTATTAGTACAACTATTTGATTTGTTTTTGTGTGTCTGTGTGTTATAGTGCCTCTTTGTTATGAAATCATGTTTGGAGCAGTTGGTCCTGTTTTGTTGAACTCTCTTACACTGACTGCAGAACTGATCCTGAAAGCACGTAAGTGATTGTAATATTTTAATATTAAACCGGTTTATCTAATCTACTAGACAAAAACATTATCTGTGTCTTTAGAAAATATACATATATACAACCGATTACATTACATTTATTAAAAATTGCTTGACCATTTTGTTTTCAAATGTCTTCATTTTCCTTTCTCCTTATGTAGTTCTTTCATTTTAATTTGTAGGAAATCGTGAGGATGTCGTGAAGGATTTGAGAGTCATTGTTTTTTTCTCTGAATGCGTTTTTGCCTTATATTGGATGTTTTTACAAATAAGTGCTTTCTGTAAGTACCCTTTAATGTATTTTTTAAAGGAGACTAAAATCAGCCCGACTGGCATAAGTATGAGAAGTTAACATTATAAATAACGACTTAGACTCGTGCATTATAGTGCAATCTGTTTGGTTTATAAAAAAAAGTTATAGGCTCAATAACAAACAGGCAGTGCTGTGTATAGGTTACATACAAATTGTAGCCGGTTATCTGATTTACTCACTGTGGTTTTAATTTAGCTAAATCTTATTAACTTGCTGATAATATTAAATATTTACATGAATGTAAATGTAACATGTCATGTAAATAATTTTCTGTCCTTTAATGCCTCCTGTCCTACAGTGAAGAATAAGCCTGAGTAAGTGCAGGTTTTTTTCATTTATCACCAGCTCAATTTGTTTTTTAAGTAAAACTTGATATGATTAACTCTATAATTACTTTTTAATTATGTTTTCTAAAACAGATTTACATTTAAACTAGGGAACTCGCTTCAGAGATGCAGATGCCATTTCAAGGTAATGTAATATTGATCAAGTTACAATGTTTCAGCTGATCTGCAGTTTGACATCTTAACAGAGTTCAGTTGTGTAGATGCCAATGTCTTGCTTAAACAGAACAAATCAGCACTTCATGAAATGGAGAATCTTTCTGCACCTTCATTTGATGGTACACCGACACAGAAATGAGACTCCTCCACATTTATCCTGCACTACTGCTCGCTCTGCAAAAACATGATACCTTAGGAGAAGAAATCAACAAGCTGAGAGCGAAAACTAATTCTACGTGTGTAATGTACATGTCTTCCCTAATGAAAGTGTGAATCTATTTGTCTTTAATCAATTCAATATTTGTTAGTTTATTATAAAGGACCTGAACTGTTGGTAGTTTCATAAGTGATCATGCATTTAGCGCACATATTATTTTTAGTGGTAAAGTGATTACAGATGACTGTAATATATTAATATTAATATAAATATATTTATGTGATGTGTAAAATGAATTGGAAAATAAATTGTTCTTTCGGTTACATGTTTGTGAAGTATGTATATACCACCTCACACACACTTCCTTCTCCCATTCTCTCTCTTTACTACTACTACACACACACACACACACACACACACACATCCTACTCTGCATCATTTCTCATCAAGATGCACAAGTCACAAAAATAAAATCAATCTATCCTTGTGTAAAGGTTGCTTGGTAGCTAAATGTAGGCCTAGCAAGTCTTATATTTCTGTAATTCACACAGATCAAATACAAATATGCTGGCTGAATATATTGCTAGTTTATTTTGAGTAGCCAGCTAGCAGTTCTCTTGGCAGTTTGCTGATAATCCGGTGTCTGAAGTAAAATGCTCAAAACATCTCCTGAGAAAAATCACATGGTCAACCTAGTCTTGGACTTGGTTATTTAATTTTGATTTAGTCTTATTTTCCTTACCTTGTCATTCAAGGCCAGGGCACTTTTTGTACATTTCTGGAACTTTTGCGCGCTTCCACATCCCGCGCAACTACAGATCTCCCAGGAATACAGGTCCTTCTCAAAAAATGTGCATATTGTGATAAAGTTAATTATTTTCCATAATGTAATGATAAAAATTAAACTTTCATATATTTTAGATTCATTGCACACCAACTGAAATATTTCAGGTCTTTTATTGTTTTAATACTGATGATTTTGGCATACAGCTCATGAAAACCCAAAATTCCTATCTCAAAAAATTAGCATATCATGAAAAGGGTCTCTAAACGAGCTATTAACCTAATCATCTGAATCAACTAATTAACTCTAAACACCTGCAAAAGATTCCTGAGGCTTTTAAAAACTCCCAGCCTGTTTCATTACTCAAAACCGCAATCATGGGTAAAACTGCCGACCTGACTGCTGTCCAGAAGGCCATCATTGACACCCTCAAGCAAGAGGGTAAGACACAGAAAGACATTTCTGAACAAATAGGCTGTTCCCAGAGTGCTGTATCAAGGCACCTCAGTGGGAAGTCTGTGGGAAGGAAAAAGTGTGGCAAAAAACGCTGCACAACGAGAAGAGGTGACCGGACCCTGAGGAAGATTGTGGAGAAGGACCGATTCCAGACGTTGGGGGACCTGCGGAAGCAGTGGACTGAGTCTGGAGTAGAAACATCCAGAGCCACCGTGCACAGGCGTGTGCAGGAAATGGGCTACAGGTGCCGCATTCCCCAGGTCAAGCCACTTTTGAACCAGAAACAGCGACAGAAGCGCCTGACCTGGGCTACAGAGAAGCAGCACTGGACTGTTGCTCAGTGGTCCAAAGTACTTTTTTCGGATGAAAGCTAAGTCATTCGGAAATCAAGGTGCCAGAGTCTGGAGGAAGACTGGGGAGAAGGAAATGCCAAAATGCCTGAAGTCCAGTGTCAAGTACCCACAGTCAGTGATGGTCTGGGGTGCCATGTCAGCTGCTGGTGTTGGTCCACTGTGTTTTATCAAGGGCAGGGTCAATGCAGCTAGCTATCAGGAGATTTCGGAGCACTTCATGCTTCCATCTGATTTCATTTTTCAGCACGACCTGGCACCTGCTCACAGTGCCAAAACCACTGGTAAATGGTTTACTGACCATGGTATTACTGTGCTCAATTGGCCTGCCAACTCTCCTAACCTGAACCCCATAGAGAATCTGTGGGATATTGTGAAGAGAAAGTTGAGAGACGCAAGACCCAACACTCTGGATGAGCTTAAGGCCGCAATCGAAGCATCCTGGGCCTCCATAACACCTCAGCAGTGCCACAGGCTGATTGCCTCCATGCCACGCCGCATTGAAGCAGTCATTTCTGCAAAAGGATTCCCGACCAAGTATTGAGTGCATAACTGAACATAATTATTTGAAGGTTGACTTTTTTTTTTTTATTAAAAACACTTGTTTTATTGGTCGGATGAAATATGCTAATTTTTTTAGATAGGAATTTTGGGTTTTCATGAGCTGTATGCCAAAATCATCAGTATTAAAACAATAAAAGACCTGAAATATTTCAGTTGGTGTTCAATGAATCTAAAATATATGAAAGTTTAATTTTTATCATTACATTATGGAAAATAATGAACTTTATCACAATAAGCTAATTTTTTGAGAAGGACCTGTATTATATATCGCTGCGTACATTATTCCGTGTCACCTAGATGCGCGAGCGGTGCGCGATCATGGTCGACTGACAACGATATTAAGCAGCTGAACAAGAACAATCGGCCGTGTTCCGATTGTTCTCAGCTCCGCCGAGACAAAATAGACATGCCATTTCAAAAATCTTTCATTTATTGTCAGAAATATGTTTTCAAAAGCGTCACTTTCATCAAATTTTATGTGACATAATTTCCAGTAGGCAACTGACTGCAAACAAGCAGGCTTATGTGCTGGGGCTGAGCCCCGGCCCAATTTAACCACTGTTTAGGACCCTATGATTTTAGTGACAGCGCCACCTACCGAATTAGAAGACCAATGACCGAATGTTTTTCCAATACTCTGAATCCATTGTTATTTGTTTAACACTAAAAAACAATTGTGATGCATTTAATTTGAAAGTTAACGTAGCCACAGCCATCGAGGGTTGCTAATGAATGCACTATAGCCATCATATATTTGTTTCTAATGCTGTAAAACAAATTGTTAGGATATTCATTTAACGTAACTTTAGCACGACTAGCAAGCTTGTGTTGACTTAAGGACTATATGGTATGATAATTAATTCTAGCCAGCACAATAAACTGTAGCACCTTCGCTTTTGAAACCTTGTTAATTACTTGTTGTTTTTCCATTTTACTTAGTAAGCTAGTAAGCACAATATATGATATGAGCATGTCTCTTTATTTTGACATTATTTGTATAGTGTTGAATAATACATTTCACATTTTTAATGATCATACATAATAGAGAGGCCATCTTAAAAATTAACTGTTAAAAGACCACGTGTTAGATCATGTTCAACTAAATGTTTCTTATTTCTTACACTTCTCTCTCTTAGGAGTCAGTGAAGATGTCGTCGTTGAAGGTCTTTCTATGTGGTTCATGTCATGAACAAATTTGTTTTTGTGTCTGTTCAAATGTTATTAATATTATTTGTTTTGTGTGTTCAAATGCTATAAATATTATTTTATAAAATATACACAATCTTAAACCTACCCCCAGAGTCATCATTGTGTCTTCCCTCTGTAGGCTACTTTATGTGGTTGATATAGTGACTGAAAAAGCAAAACCATGATTCCTTAATTATTTTTCGTTTATTTTACTTGAGGTATTATATTATGCTAATTAGTCACAATTATTCAACCTTCAGCTCTTAGTAACCATGTTTAATTACAAGAAAGTAGTATTTAGGGGTGAAATAAAATTTAGAGAAATGTATAGAGAAATAAAAAAAACTAGGGTCCTTGAACTGCCGTCCTGAAAACCTCCTCTCGACACTTCAGACTCCAGTCCAGTCGGTGGCGGTAAGACACACACGTTTGTTTACTAACCACCATTAAACCTCAGCATGATCTCTGCTGTTATGTCGAGGTGCTGGCTGAATACAAACTTTTAGAAATGTGCTTTTAGTGTACATAGAAAGAAAAACATGTTTGAATCAGGTCAATAAATGCCTGTAATATTTCCATCAGACGTGACAAAGTTTTGAAGCAAGCAGGAATATCTGGAGGAGTATCAACTGAACTGAGATCTGCTGCTGTGAAGATGGTGTTTGTTAAAGAGGAGAGTGAGGAGGACATGAGAGAACCAGAACCCTGGAGAATAAAACACGAGGAACAAGGAGGTTGGTGTCTATTCCTCATTCTTTAATGACTGTTGTGGTAGGTCTAAGTTACATTAAGTCTTAAATTCCTTAATGTAAAAACAAGTCCTAAATTACCATTAAAATGGCTTTATCCACGCGTCAAATGTCTTAAAAAATGCAACCGAACTGGCGCAGCGATACGATTAAGATTTTTGCTCTATTTTTGTAATCTCAAAACTGTTGAACTCGAAGCGTGTGCGACTCATCATACAGATTCACTGTTGTTTTTATGTTAGCGTAATCCATTTGGGCGGGCAAAGGTTTACAGAAGTCTTCCTGCAGTTTTCTATGGCGTTATTTTAATGACAAATGTCGCGAGCGTTCTCGCACAAAACTGGACGCGCTCTCTCCAATATACAGTCCAATGTAGTATCAGCCTACATCCGCAATTAGGTGTGAGTTTGGTCTTTTATCACATTGAGCGCGTTTTATATCTCGATGGCAGGGGAATCCTGGAGTATGACATATGAGGGAAACCCTAGTACTGGAGCACAGCAATATAAAGTTTACAAATAGGCTATAAAGTAAAAACAACCGAGAGAAATATGTCTACCTCAGATTTAATGTTTGATCTGTACATCAGCATCGGGGGAAACGAAGTAAACACTTCTTAAAGTGTAAAACACTTCACAAGCCTTCACAAGTAAACGTGAAGACTAAAATGTAAACACAACCTTTGTCTTTATATTTAAAGATATGTGTAGGCTATATACTGGCCCTGATAATCATCACAAATATAAGGTTAATTGCTCCATTTCTTTAAATCCGTTTTTATGATTGAAGGACTCACTCTACCTGTTGCTTTGGTCTTCATCAACAGCCTCTTGCACCATCTGCAGGTGAGCAGACTAACAGCAGATGGACGTTATGGATCGGTAATCTATTCCTGCAGTTCCCTGATATGAAATGTAAAATTTTGTCGAATTTGAACTGAATTTGTGGAAGGAAATTTGTAAAGTGAAATAAAATTGACTAAACATTTCCTTGTGAATATAATAGGTGGTATTTTTAAACAGACCTGATATTTTGGAAGTGAAATCTGACAGGTAAATATGGATTATTTAATTTTAAATAGCCTAATGTTGTGAAATGTTTTGAATTGAAATATTCACAGCTTAAATATACATTCATACTGAATTTCAGCCCATAAAAATGCAAGCCCTAAAAATACAATGCAAGCATGGTTAATGAAATGCATTTTTTTTTAATTAGTGTAATTCAACCAAGATTTTTAAAAAACATCCTCCTATGAACTACAAAAATGCAAACTTGTGAAAATAGTGATATAATGCACATGCCTATTATGTGTTCAGTCTATAAGTGTGTAGTATTTCTTTACAAAGTGACATCGTCAGCTACTGGCCTGGTTTGAATAATACAGTGTTTTTAATCGTTCTTGCGGACCTGTGTGAACATTTATTCCAGAAAGCAAGGTTATCTTCCTGTCAAACATACCCTGGACTCTCGGTTGATTAATCCAAACCTTGCTTACTCGAGGTATGCTGGTTCCAAAAACGCATCCGGGAGTAACTTAATCCAACTCAGAGTATGTTACACACCAGGCATTCTCAACAGAGCGACGAATCGACGAGTCACCCTGAACACCTCTGAAGGGAACTAACCCTGGCCTGAACACGCCTGTTACATCATTGTTGGAAAACATTCTTATCAGAATAATTTCTGTTAAGCTTGTGTATATTTTTAGTTAAAGGCAAGCTGTTAAGGGGATAGCCTAGTTCACCCAAAAATGAAAATTCTGTCAGTAATTACTCACCCTCATGTTCGGATTGAGCTGATCTGCAACGTGCCGGAAACTACGTCATCACGTTGAAAGGTCAGGCTCGATATCGGAAGTACCGCCCCACTGTTTACAAAGCGACGTGCGAAGGAGTATTGTTCAAATTGTATTGGTCGCTTTGTAAACAGTAGGGTGGTACTTCTGCCAGCGCCGGGCAGATCAGCTCAATCCGAACAATTGTAGTTAAAAAGTGTATATATATAATTTTATTATTTTTTTATTTTTTAAAATGACCTATCGTTTCGCTAGATAAGACCCTCCTCTTCAGCTGCGATCGTGCACAGTCCGTTGAAGCACTTCAAAGACCTTTGAAACTGCATTGATTTGGACTTCAAAACGCTGGTTGCCATTTAAGTCCATTATTCGAAGAAAAATCCAGAGGTGTTTCTCAAACTTAATTTCTCTTCCACTGAGGAAAGAAAGACATGGATATCTTGGATGGCATTGGGGTGAGTAAATTATTAGGAAATTTTCATTTTGAGGTGAACTAATCCTTTAAATAAATGATTTATTTCTCATCGACCCGCAACCCACCCGCCACTAGGGTTGGGTATCGTTTTTTGTTTTTTTTCGATACCGGTCCCAAATCGATACTTTTAAAACGGTACCAGTGCCTAAACGGTGCCTTAACCGATACTTTACAAAAAAAAGAGAGCCTCAAAATGATGGTAAATTACATGAAATAACGTCTTTTTTATTGAAAAAATAAAATAAAAAATTCTTACTTTAATATATTAAAATTGTAGAGTAAATATATAAGTAGTCTGAATACAAAACTCAACAAATGTACATAACAAATTAACAATAAAACCAAAGCCACCTAAGCCAAATACAATAATTTAAAGGGGTGGTTGATTATTGAGGCAAACATCAGCATCAGAAAGCTCATGATGTCAACGCTGGAGAAAAGCCATTGAGTTGCTTCAAAACCGAAAACAGTTGCTCACAAAGCATTCAAATAACAGAAGTCAAAAAGCCTTTCACCTGTTCTCAGTTTGGAAAAGGTTTTACACAGAAAGGACAACCTAATGATCATCTGTTAATTCACACTTCAGAAAAGCCTTTCACCTGCTCTCAGTGTGGAAACACTTTCACACGTAAAGAAAACCTTACGAAGCACATGTTAATTCATGCTGGAATAAAGCCTTACTCCTGCTCTCTGTGTGGAAAGAGTTTTACACAGAAAACACACCTTAATGATCATGTGTTAATTCACAATTTAGAAAAGCCTTTCATCTGTTCTCAGTGTGGAAACTCTTTCAGACATAAAGGATACCTTAACACTAGAACTACCGGAATTCCATAACTACTAGAACGACCACAGCGGTCATTCTGACCGTTCATACTTTGACGGTCATATGGCCGTACTGAACATAATTTTCGTCATGTCATATCTACATTTGAACCTTTCTCTTTAAGTTTTCTAATGATGCTTTTAATTCCTGTCGTCATGTTATAACGTCATTGCCCTTAAAACAAGCACAAAAGAAAGATTGCCCCGACAGGTCTAAGGAAATGTAAGGAAAATTTTGCGTCAAAAATATATTTTTCACCACACTCACCACGTGAATAAACATGCAAAAAAGTTAGGAAACGTCAAAGCTTCATACCGTTTAGTACAGCCCTGTTTGTAAATAAGTTCAATAATCAATTCAAAATCTAAAAATAAATGGATATACAATGTTACGATAAGTAATAATAAAGGGCTAATTTGAACGGCGCAAAAAAAAACGCATCATTCACTAACGCGTACGCAGTCCACACAAACACCGCATTTCGTGTGCAGCTCCCACACACTGCTTTGTGACATTTGGCACATGTCTCCTTGGTTTTATTTTTTTAGCAGTTCCTCCTTACTTGGCACTGCCTCGTTCTCTCCATCAGCTGCTGCTCCTGCCCGGGTCCTGGCTATCGCACCACCAGTTGTGTGGCTTTTGATTTCATGTTGTCGGAGCGAAGTTCGCTTGCCAGTCGCGGGATGAAGTCCCTCTGAGAAACTTGCTCATTTGTGCACTTCTTGAACAATATGTGCGCGTTGATGGCGGGAAATGTAGCGGACTTATGATAATGCCCGTGCGGTCAAAATGACCGCCATGGCCATTCTAGGTAGAAATAGTCAGAACTGTTTTGTGATTTTAATAAAATAACAGTGTCAGAATAAAATATACACATATTTATGAAAAGTCAGAGTCCTACAGCCACATTGATTTTATTTTAACAAAGTTATTACACTGTAAAATTTAAAAACGGTCAAAACGACCGCCTTGGTGGTTCTAGTGTTAAAACTCACATGTTAATTCATGATGGAAAAAAGCCTTTCACCTGCTCTGTGTGTGGAAAAAGTTTTAGACATAAAGGAACACTTAAAGCTCATTACTTAATTCACACTAAAGAAAAGCCTTTCACCTGTTCTCTGTGTGGAAACACTTTCAGACGTAAGGGATACCTTAAAACTCACATGCAAATTCATGCTGGAATAAAGCCTTTTACCTGCTCTCACTGTGGAAAGAGTTTTACACAGAAAGGACACCTAAATGAGCATTTGTTAATTCACAATTTAGAAAAGTCTTTCACATGTCCTCAGTGTGGAAACTCTTTCACACGTAAAGCAACCCTTAAAAGTCACATGTTAATTCATACTTGAAAAAGGCCTTTACCTGCTCTCAGTGTGGAAACACTTTCACACATAAAGGAATCCTTAAGAATGTGAGAGCATTTCACCTGCTCTCAATGTGGAAAGACGAGAAATCACACTGAAGTAATGCCTTACACATGTGTTAGGATATATGTTTGCATCTCCTTTTCTGTCTATCTAATAATTTCTTGTACACCCTGTTTAATTATACGCTCGTAAGACGTGCTAGTTATTATCCATAAGGAGCAACGTTGCATATTGTATAATTATAAATTGGAATTTTTTTTCTCTCTATGGACTCTTTCAGCGAAGCTGACAGTCTCCTTTCTTTTCTATATGGACTTATTATTGTATTTGTTGGTTTTAGCCAACACCCGAGACTTGCTATATAAACTATGGCACGAGCACAATAAAGCTGACTTTGAGTCTGCACTTGGTCTGTCATTATTGGTCCCCAGATTTGGTGTTTCACTCTGCTCTGCATTGATCATCGTCTTCGTTCTGATATCCAATTTTATCTAATAATTTGCGGTGCTCGTCCGTGATCGATCCAGAACTGAGGGATCATGCAAATTGGACCGAGACGGTGTGAGGACAAAAACTGTTGTATTGCCTAGACTCACGAAGTCTCACTTGATGTAATACTCGAGATGGAGAATATTTTTGAATTTGCAATATTTACTTAAAATATTAGCAAAGTATTAGGTGTCTGTTTTTGACACACAGGTTTCATAACCTGCCGCTTTGAGATAAGAAACGTACCGGTAAGGAAGGATGGTCGACCATTGAATAAACTGCAGTTTTAATAATTCATGTAATTTGTACTATTGGCATCTTAAGACAGAGGAACAATTTTGTGTTTTGTCTTTCTGTGTGAATATGGAAACTGCTTGGTTGTAATATGGGGCAAGACATTTGTAGACCACTGACAGCCGAGACGCTTGTTGACTACAGAAACAATAAATGTTTCTGGACAGAAACTTTTACATCAAATTTGGCAGGATGGTCAGAAGGCAAAATTCAAACAGACTACAGAGGGATCATTCAAAGATTATGATATAAAAAGCATGAAATCCATGGTAATAAGGGGGATGGGAAGATCTGGAGTGGGACTATAGATATATGAAGGAGTCATATAGTGTGTGTAAAGAAATGAAGAAAGTGTGGGATCAGTGGCCAGAAAAATCGAAAAAGAAAAATTCAGAAAGAAAAAAACTACTGGACCGCCACCGGCCTATGTACAGGCAACGAGCATTTCCACTCAAAGCTCGTGAAAAAGGAACTTTGTTCTTCGCATTCTCCTGTGTGATACCCAGACTTAAATGATCCTCAAATAATGACAGCACTTCAGATGTGCAGAATGTAATGATGTGGATACAAAATCGCAATGTAATTGCCGTGAAACCCATGTCAGACATTGAGACGATATGCACAACTCTCATTAAAAAATCGCCCAGTGCTGTCTCTTGACAATGATAAAGCAGAGGATGAAGGAGAATTAGAAGGACTAATTCTAATAATGTAAGCAATTTTTTTGAACAGGTAAAGTATTTCTTAGAAAGCAGAGTAGGTAGCGGACAGGATTGATCACATGCTGCCAATACCAAACAGGGAAAGGAGTCACCATCTGCTTTTGTTATAAGGTTTAGAGAAGCATGGGAACAGGATTCCAGGCTGCCTGTAGATAACTCTATGAAAACCCTATTCATAAACACATGCCTGAATACTATGAACCAGCACAATTGATTAGAATCACAACAAATTTACCATAATTCCTGCTTCACCTATTAGTTTATTGATATGAGATATAATGCATAAATTAGGAATTGAAATTATCTTAGATAATAATACAGTTTGTTTATCTTTTCTCTCGAGTCTGCAGGTTTCTTTTGAGCCACTGCCAAACGCAGAGGATACTATTGAATTGGTTGAAGAATAACAGGTAACAAGTGACGCACCGCAGCCTGACCACAGACACAACTGATAATGTTGCAGTTAAAATGATCAATCCAAATCTTTGGTAAATATTTAAGGATGATACAGGTTTTGTAGAATTTTTTCTGGCACAAGGGGTCCTCATACCAATTAATTTACAGTACGCCTATCAACCCAGTTGCCAAAGCAGATGGAAAGAATTGCCGTTTAACACAAGATTTGCACACATTAAATCAGTTGATTATACCATTAGCGTTCCAGAGAATAGGCCCCAATATAGTTTCCTGAGGGATTCCTGTCATAATTTTACATGGTGCAGATTTTACATTATCAATAACAACACATTGATCTTGACCCTGTAGATATGACTCAAACCATAAGAGTGTCTGCTTTGAAAAATTATAAGATGATAGTTTTGAGATAAGGAGGCTATGATTTACGGTATCGAAAGCCTTCTTTAAGATCAGGAACACTGCGCCCACCATATCTCCTTTGTCAAGTGACTGTACCATGTTTTCCAGTAATGCAGATGGCAGACTCAGTTGAGTGATTCTGTCTGAAACCGTACTGTTGTGGGTATAGGTAGAGACCTGCACCCAAAACATGCGTTTTTTCTGGATAAAAACAAAAATAATGTTTACATTTATCAACCGATTTCAGTGGTTTGTACGTGGTGTACAAAAAGTTCCATCTCTAGTTATTTAAAATCCCGATAGTTATAAAATATTGTTTTAATAAGGAATTGTCAAAGCAGGCTTGTCATGTATTTGGCTTTTTATTCTTGTATAAGATTTGTGAAGACCCCATACTGAGATATAATTTAATTTTCACATTAAATGAAATAAAGTTTTCTTATTGTGGAAAAAGCATTTTCTGTCTTTAACCCGATTCTAGCTTTTCTTGTGCTTAGAATTGACCGCCATTGAGAAAATGAAACAAATCGGCAAATACAAATCACACCGGCAGGTGCTTTCTGTATTTTTATAGCACTGAATGATAGATATACAGATAGATACTCCAAATATACAATAACAAAGATAACTGATGGATTCTTTATGGTAATACATATAATATGGTACAACTATAGTGCAATGCAAATAGTAAATAATTGTCTGATAAATTTGATAAAAATTTGAAAATTTATTTAAAAATTGATAAATTGTCTGACTGACTACGATGGCCAACTAACGTTACTATTACTATGAACAAATACAAACTAGAAACAAATGTTCAGTCTTGCTTGTGAAAGGTAATTCCCCGAGACCGGTTTTCAATTGTGCACAGCCCCAAGCAGCACACGAAGCAGGCATTTTTCTCAAATCCCGTTATGAGAGTTATGGGAAAGTTGCCCTCCGCAATATGGCGGCGCCGTTGACATACGATACAGCGGCCAACGTATTTATTATGTCTATGTGCAGACATGCCTGCTACTTGTATTCTTTCACTCCTTTCCAAGTAGGGCTCGCTGCATCCTGCGGTGCTCTCCAGTCCAGTCGGTGGCGGTAAGACACATACTTTTGTTTACCAACCACCATTAAACCTCAGAGGAAGAAGATTAGTTTTCAGCATGATCTCTGCTGTTATGTGGTCCTAGCTTAAGACAAACTGTTAGAAAGATAAAAACATTTTTGAATCAGGTCAATAAATGCCTGTAATATTCCCATCCTCATATATGTGACTATGTTTTTAAGCAAGCTGGAATATCTGGAGGAGTATCAACTGAACTGAGATCTGCTGCTGTGAAGATGGTGTTTGTTAAAGAGGAGAGTGAGGAGGACATGAGAGAACCAGAACCATGGAGAATAAAACAAGAGGAACAAGGAGGTTGGTGTCTATTCTTCATGTTCATATTTTTGACTGTTGTATTAGGCCTACATTAAGTCTTAAAATCCTTAATGTACAAACAAGTCCTAAATTGCCATTAAATATCTTAAATCCACGTGTCAAAGGTCTTACATGCAACTGAGCTGGCGCAGCGATAAGATTTTATTTTCGGAAGTTGCTTTTTGTAGTCTCAAACTGTTGAACTCGAAGCGTGTGTGACTAATCATACAGATTCACTTTTGTATTTATATTAGCGTAATCCAGTTGGGCGGACAAAGGTTTACAGAAGTCTTCCTGCAGTTTTCTTTGGCGTTATTTTACTGACAAATGTCGCGAGCGCATTGTGGATTGTAACTCGAGAGCACGCGGATGTCCTTTGTTTTCGCACTAAACTGGACGCGCGCTCTCCAATAACAGTTCTCTCTCATGAACTGCCTCTCCTCTCGCTCTGATATTGTGTGTATGTGCGCAAAACCGTGTCACGTGCAATTGTGCGTCTCTCCGTGTTCTCGCACTAGAAATTAATTCTTTTCACTTTTGGATTAAACGTTATATTGTATGCATTGCATTAAAGGGATAGTTCACCCAAAAATTAAAATTCTGTCAGTAATTACTCACCCTCACGTTGTTCCAACCCGTAAGACATTCATTCATCTTCGGAACACAAATGAAGATATTTTTGATTAAATCTGACTAAAACTAAATCTGAGATTAAATCTTCCATACGCACTACCGGTACATCCGGGAACTTAACTGTCAATTTCGTCCCCGCCCCTTTTTAGGTGAAAACAAACTAGACTTCCCATAGACTTCAATACAAAATAACGGCACAAACAAACGTCCGTACACATCCGGCAGGCGTGAATAACTTAAGAAATCACTAATATAAAACAAGTCAAGTAATTATATGTCCACCCTGCCTGCCATAGAGCATGAAAGATACATCAACAAACTTAGTTTGGTCAATTTAAAAACATGTCCCTTAATTCTCCCAGCGTCAAATTGGTGAAACAATCCCACCCATTGGGGTTATATATATTCTAAGATATATTATAAGACATAATATATATATATATATATATATATATATATATATATATATATATATATATATATATATATATATATATATATTAGGGCTGTCAACGAATATTCTAAATTCGAATATATCCGAATAGTTTTAAAAAACAGAAATTCGAAGGTGAAAATTAATATTCGAATGTGAAAAAAAAAAAAAACGCGGTACCGGAGGTGCGCACGCGTGCTGCCTGAGGGATCAGGAACAGGTCACAGCTGAGTTGCACTGGCACAGCGTCACTGCTGAAAGTTGACTTGAAAGTTGACTTGCATGGAAGATGTCAGAAAGTGCAGAGCCCAACTCGACCGCAGCAGAGAAAGTGATTTTAACCCCCCAAAATCTAAAAAGCCATGTCTGGAAGTACTTCGGACTTTGGTCGGTGGATGGTAAAATTGTGGAGCCACGAGATAAAGTTGTATGCAAGCTTTGTAAGATGCAGTTAGCATACCATTCGACCACTAGCAACATGAGGTCACATCTCAAAAATGTGCACCCAAATGAGCATGGCATAATGTGTGGAACACTTATTTTGCACCGCCCGCCGCCACAAGCTCTTTGTCTGCAACACAACAACAGGCCATCACGCAGAAATTAATTTCGTTCATTTGTAAGGACATGAGACCGATCAGTGTCGTGGATGGGGCATGCTTCAGGGAGTTCTGTCAATCAATGGAGCCGAGGTACAGTATTCCTTGCCATGGAACAGTCACCAATAGAATTGTAGAAGTGTATAACAGCACCTCAGACAAAATAAAGGAATCAATCAAAGACAAAGATGTGGCTCTTACCACGGATGGGTGGACATCCCTAGCGACAGCATCCTATGTTACAGCAACGGCCCATTGGATTAATGATGACTGGGAAATGCTTAACATTGTGCTAAAAACAAAAGAGCTTAAGGTAAGCCACACTGCAGATAATGTAGGTGAATGCATTCAAGAGATCTTGGACCTTTTTGGCATAGAAAGGGGATTTGTGATTGCCATCACAACGGACATTGCCACTAATTACGTCAATGCAGTGGAAAGACATCTTCAAACAGTAAATATTCCATGTGTGACGCACACAATAAACTTGGCTGTGCGTAAAGGGCTCTGGGTCAGAGCCATTGAAATCCCCGTTAGTAGGCTGAAATTGGCGGCCTCACATTTCAGCAAATCTTCCGCCAACAGCTACCTCCTTCAGCAGAAGCTGATTAACGACTGTCCGACGCGATGGAACAGCACATATGAAATAATCTGCCGGGCATCGGAGCAGCAAGCAGCTGTGTCTGCTGTCATCTTCGAGAAAAAACGGTCAAGAATGGAGCTGACCACAAGCAAATGGTCCCTAATGGAAAAGGTGAGCATATTGTATGAAATATGTACCGTAATAGGCTGGACAAATGCAAAACTGTCCTAATATATTTTTTAAATAGGTAGAATGATGGCCCTAATTTACTTTGTGAATGTTAATAAGCTGGACAAATGCAAACCTGTCATAATATCAACACATTATATTTACTTATTTATTGCAGGTGCAAGAGGTCCTTAAACATTTTAAAGTGGCAACTGAAGCACTTTCAACTGACAAATATCCAACAGTGTCGGCTGTACTGCCTTTAACACATGTTCTGCTCGCTCAACTGAACAAGCGAACGCCAAACGAAATAGAACCACCTGCATTGTCAGAGATGAAGACAAAGATCGTCACAGATCTGGAGAAGCGTTATAGAGAGGATAAGGGCGCATTTATGGTGCTTAACAAAGCGAGTTACCTGGATCCACGGTTTCATTGCCTCGTTCATTTGAAAGAGGAGCAGAGACGGCAGGTGCAGGTGGCTATACTGGAGGAGATGAAACAAGTGAATGTGACAGGAGGCACAGGCAGTGAGGCCGCTGCCGGCCAGCCCTGTGATCAGCAACCCGCAGAGAAAACTGCGTTATCTGCTATGGGATGTCTCTTCGGAGACATGTATTGCGCATACAGCCCAGACCAGGACATCAGTCTGCTGCTTCAAAAAGAGATGTCAATGTATGAACAAGAGTCTCCAATACCTGCTCAACAAAATCCTCTCATGTGGTGGAAAACTTTGGGCTCTGGGAGATACCCTCACGTCGCCCAGATGGCAAAGAAATATCTTTCCATCCCCGGATCCTCAATGCGCTCTGAACGCGTCTTTTCCTCCGCTCGGAATATAGTAAATAAAAAGAGATCAGCACTGGCCCCTTCAAATGTGGACTGTCTTGTGTTTTTGGCAAATAACCTGTAGACCCGACGGTGACAGTGCACAAAAAAGACAATGGAATAAATTGCAGTCAGTTTTTTTTTCTTCCTTTTTTAATACAAGCACCAATAATGTAAGTAGCCTTTTTCGTTTGTAATAGCACTTTATTTTTTATGAACCTCAGGGTAAAAGTTCGTTGTCACATTGCACGGAATTGTGTGCCTCATTTTATTTAATGTTAAACAGAAACATTAGTGTACTTTACTGACTGATAAGATATTTCAAGCGCGAGCGAGAGTGAGGTCTGCGGTCTTTGCCATTAGTTGTTTTACTTGTTTTTGTGTAGGTAATACGTTGTTAAATATGTTTAAATTTAAATAAACTACCTATACAAGTAGTTATGTCTCTTTGTATTAATTTGTCCTGTTATTGACGTAATGCGCGTCATTGAAAAAAATGCGCAACCAGATATTCGAATAGTTTGAATATATGTGTGTTTTTTATAGGGAATATTCAAACGTCATTTTTGAGCAATTTTGACAGCCCTAATATATATATATATATATAATTTGGATGGAGAAGGAACTGAACGGTAGGAGGAAAGTGGACACATTTTGAAGGGGCAATAGTGGCCCCAATGAAGAGCAAGAATAACATCCGACTGTGTTATGATACAAAGACAGTAAACAAATCCACAAAATAACCACAGAAATAACCATCATCTGTGCTAACCCTGATTTTAATTTTGAAAATTGCATCTGTTTAATGCAGTGTTTCCCAACCCTGTCCTGGCGTCCCCTCAACACTGCGCCTTTTCTTTGTCTCATCAATCAAACACACCTGATTCAACTCATCAGCTCATTAACCCATGTGATAATGAGCTAATGAGTTGAATCAGGTGTGTTTGATTAGGGAGACAAAGAAAACACTCAGTGTTGGGGGGGGCGCCAGGACAGGGTTGGGAACCACTGGTTTAATGGACATGTTATGCCGGGCGTACACCAAAGGATTTTCACAGTCCCAGACTAAAGACCGGCAGTCTTTAGGAATCTTACTGGAGTCTCGGCGCGCTCCCGTCGTCTCGATCGTTAAATGTGAGGTGATAATCTACAGTCGGCGACCCGATTTATGCCAGTCTTTCTCTAGTCTTTCATATCAAACATGTTTGATATTATCGCAAGTCTTTAGTCTGAGACTAAAAACTGTGAACCCAAGTCTTTAGATGTAAGCTGATAATCTTATAAAGTCTTTTCTAAATCTTTTCAAAGTCTTTAGGTGTACAGAAAGCATTAGTGTAGGTATTTCACTCTTGATGGTAGCAGTGGACTCACTTAAAACAGAATGAAATTGTTTTTAATGATGAATGCATCATTGTGTGTTCAATGAGTAAGGTTAAATGTAAATATTGCAAGACATCTAGTGTAATTCAGTGATGTTTGTGACAGTTGCTGGTGGCAAATTTATGAAAATTTTACATTGTGCCCTTTTAATACATCTTTCTTCTAATCTAGAGCATGTTTGATTTAGTTGACCCCAAAGTGTTAATTAATACATTAAATAACAAGCATGTACTAACGTGTAGTTAAGATGGTATATTCATGCAGGAATTCATATGACTCATGTCGTAGTTAAGGTTAGTTCTTCATTAGTACATATCTTAACTCATCATTAGTTCATGGTAAAGTACTAAAATAAGTAATAAAGTAAAGTTTCTGTTCCACCTGTAATTTCCTTTTGTAATCATTTGTTTGTTTGTTGAGCTTAATTGGAAAAAAAAATTGGTCTTTACAGCAGAAATTCTTTCTCACAAATAAAGTGAAAGAAATTTCCTTTAAGCTCATACACAGGTTCTGTCCTGTTAAGAAATGTACAAAAATTTAATTCTGACGTTGAGCTAACATACTCTTTTTGTTTGAATTCTGATGAAACAGTGGTCCACTTATTTTGGTCGTGTCACTGCACTCAGAAGCTTTGGGATGATATTGGTGTATTTGTCAAGTGTAAGATTTTGCCAGGCTTATAATGAGAAACATTATATTTGGGTATTTTGACTCAGACCCCACAAATGAAAATGGTAAATGGACTGCATTTATATAGCGCTTTCAACAGACCCATGGCCATCGAAGCGCTTTTACATATTGCCTCACATTCACACATTCATTGACACATTCATATAGAAAATAAGAAACAAAGAAAATATCCTATGTTATTAATTGAAATTTTTTCTGAGCAAATTTTCCATTCACAAATGCAAATTTTCAAACTATAAACCTGCCTTTAAACAAATGGAAAATTATTTTAATGTGATTTCAGTATCTACTAATAAGAAAGCTATAAGGAAAGTAAAATTGACGCACATTCATTGCGTTTTACCCTGAAATGAGAGTTCAGTGTCTTGCATTCATGATTTTATCTCTCATCGACCCGCCATTCATTTGTTATTTCTTTTTATTTGGCCCGTCTGAGCTGCGGATATATCCGCGATCCAGGTATCACCATCGAATGCTTAGAGAATGGACACAGGCCGGGAAACAGCAACAGAACCGTGTCGGTGGAAAAGGTGTATCGGAGCATGTGACTGTAGTCGATGGTTTTGTCAACAGCCGGAGGCGGCCGCCTCGTAATTCTCTATGCAGGAAAACCCCTGGTCAAAATGAAACGCTGTATAGGCTTCACTGTATGAATTAAATATAAATTGATTAATATTAAAAGTGATTCAGTCAAAAGCAGCAAGTAGTTTTTTTTTTCTTATTAACATTAAAGAACCTGATGGCAACAGTTTATGAGGCTGCATGCTGTCCCTTTAAAGGGTTAGTTCACCCATTTAAGACATGAAGTTGTATGCAATCCTTACCAGCACTATAGTGCATACACACACTGACCCACTCTGTTGTCACCTCCCTGGTCAGAGTTCTGGCCGCTGGAAGTTTTTCAATAAAGTACTCCCGGTTATTTTCCGGGGCCACAAAACTGTGCGTTTTTACGTGAAAAAATGATTTGCGTTTCAAAGCTTGATTAATTTACCACACAAAAAACACGCCGGTCAAAATTCATACCTCAGATTTAATCGGCACTATTTTTTATCCATTTGTATCAATCCGCGCTGCTGTCAACGTCAACAGTGCGCACGTTCCGATCAGCTGTTGATAGCGCGACTCGCTGACAACATGACTGCGAAACTTCTGATGATGACACCATTTTGCACAATGTCAGACGGATCAGATGATGAAAGTAATTTTAGCACAACGACAAAGGGATATGCGTTGGTAAACACAAGATCAAATCAAATGTTATTGATTGCAACACAAAACCTCAATTGTGTGTGTGTTCAATCAAATAGTTTTCTTAGCAAATTGTACCAATATCCCTATATACAGGGCCGGCCCGTGGCATAGGCAGTATAGGCAAATGCTAAGGGCGCCAGTGCCTTATAGGGAATGTGGAGATGACGTCACGCCGTGTTGCATTATGGGTCCGCCGCCATATTTACAGGATCGCGCCCAATACTGCTGTATTTAAATGCATGTGTTGGAGGCTGTGTTTGGATTTTCTGTCGAGATTTTAATAAACGTTGATATGGTTGTTCAGTTCAACTGCCATAGCAGGTCACACGATCGTTCAGGGAGGAAACTGAACAACGGAATACGCTTTTTCACCTTTCTTTCTTGGAAAAAACAACAAGGGAAGCAGGTCGAGGATTGCAGGTCGAGAAGACGCCGGATTGCGTGGGGTGCCGTAATCATGAGGCAAAACTTGACTTACTGTCCTCCACTGCATACTACGTTTGATAAAAGTTGTACAAAGCAAGAGGTTGTGTGTTGTATATTCTTCGATGACTAACAATTAGGAGGATAGTTGATGAATGATGTTGAATTTGTGGTTCATGTTAGCAGATGATAAAGCCAGGACACATTGCATGAATCAAATTATATTTATTTTGTTTTCAATTAACAATTTGCTTTGATATTCTGTACATCTTTTTACATGCCTTTTTTAAAATGTTTGTGAATCATGTTTTTATATAACTGCTTAATAAATACATTAAGTGACTTCTCTGTTTCTGTACTGATTGCATCCACAAAGACCCTTTAAGTACACATAAATGGGATGGGCAAAGATACATCAAACTATTTTAAAATAAACTACCAAATAACCTCATTTTTTCACGTGTCAACATTAAATGATGACAATAAGGCACAGTTGTATTTAACAAGTTACCACATCTTGTGGCATTATAAAGTAATGTACAATTTTTTTTCTTGCACAACCTGTGAAAACTTAACATATGCTGAAAATAGCAAGCTAACATTAACTATGAGAGCTGCTTTTCAGGTAAAATAGCTTGAACTTTATGTACAATAGTAATCAACTTAGCATAGGCTTCGAACACCAAAACTAAATCAGATGTATCAACGTTGTTTATCGCGGATAGTTTGTCCAAATAACGTTTTTTGGCAGTGGCATTTAGTTTATCTCGGTAGGGTTCCTTCTCTTTTTCTTTAAATATCTCCATTTCTTCCGTTCTTCTTCAATTTTACCTCGTTTTAGCCAAACACCCACTATTATACCGAAGGTAAACAGAGATCGTGCCTGTAAAGATGGCGCCCACGTCCCATAATGCAACACAGCGTGACGTACCTCCACATTCCCTATACCCTAGGGGGGGCGCCAGAGCCGCGTAAGGAACTTTCCGCTTTTATTGTACTTCATTAACAGTGTCACTGCAACGAGTGGAGCAATTACATAAGCCTGCAGTGGCGCAAAAAGTGGGTATACCGGTATGTGTAGCGGAGTAGGCGCCCTCATAAGATTTCATCATAGAATTTTGACAGGGGACCCCCCTCCAATAATATCGCGAGCGGGCGCGGGTGCCGTGAGCGCTGAGTGAACAGGCACTAGTAGTGAGTTGTCGTCGAAAAAGATGGATAAAGCAAAAAAGCGGCGGGGGGCTAAAATAGAAATAGCCCATTCGTTTTGTTTTGTTTTGTTTTGTTTTGTTTTGTTTTGCTTAATCGGCGGCGCTGGGTTAGTGCTGGTGTAATGCATTGGTCAAAAAAAAAGTCAGCGTTAGCTTTTTTTCTGACACCGCATGAAACGCGTAGATCAGCGGCCCATTGGTTGTTTTCTTGATTGACACTGGGCTGGCCCAATCACACCTTTAATGTGAAGTATAGAAAAATACTCTATCTATTAGTATAGAAATTAGTACAAAACTTATGAAAGTTTCCTTTATTTTTCAGTGCATCGTTTTACAATATATGAGTATTATAATGGGATTAATATTATAACTATTATTATGTAATGTAGACAGACACTAACTAAAAGAGGTTTGAATTTTTCTTTGAACACTAAATATGGGTTGGAGCTTTTAATTTTGAACTCTCAAAGTGCACCAGATTGATGAATTTAACATTAAAATGCACAAAATTTTTATCTACTACAAGATACATGGTCAGATAAAATGTATTTGTACAATGCAACTATGTAGGATGATTGAAATATCCTTGAACGTTCTTTGTAGCATTTGTATAAACAATTTATTACAGTTCAAGTCATAATTTGCTTGTTGAAGTTTTGGAGTGACTATAAGAGCATTTTTGTTTAGTTAAAAAAATACTCATTATCTTTGGGGGGGTAAAATCAATCTCGCCTAGGGCAACCAAAGGGCTTGAGCCGGCCCTGCCTATATACTGTTTTTACATTAGACATCTTTTCACGTGTTTTATAATGGAGTCTAAACATCAGCTTGTTTACCGTACAGTTTAGACATGGGATCATAAATTTAGTCAATAGAGCTTAGTACCCGTGGTACTGGTACAGCAAAACTCTTTAATTTTCCTTTTCCTCCTTGGTTGGGGATGTAATCGTCTTCGCTGAAGTGAGCACTACACACACGAAAATCCTTTATTCTGGATATTTTAGCTCCCGCAGAGTAGCCGATGGCAACCAGCCAAAGCTGTCTCATAGTTATATTCGAAACAGGAAAACGATGGAATCTGAACTTTGATCCCGGCACATCCTTGTGGTCACAGCCTGGGAATTTACAAGTTCGCACCATTGTTAATTTAATACTTTTTACGTCGTTGTCAATCGATTGTGTAAACACTATGGAACAGCTGATCGGAACGTGCGCACTGTTGACGTTGACAGCAGCGCGGATTGATAGAAATGGATAGAAAATAGTGCCGATTAAAACTGAGGTATGAATTTTGACCGGCGTGTTTTTTGTGTGGTAAATTAATCAAGCTTTGAAACGCAAATAATTTTTTTCACGTAAAAACGCACAGTTTTGTGGCCCCGGAAAATAACCGGGAGTACTTTATTGAAAAACTTCCAGCGGCCAGATCTCTGACCAGGGAGGTGACAACAGAGTGGGTCAGTGTGTGTATGCACTATAGTGCTGGTAAGGATTGAATACAACTTCATGTCTTAAATGGGCGAACTAACCCTTTAACAATGAATGCGCGGATATAGTTACACATCTGATTTTCTTTTGTTTTCGTTCGTGTAGGACATAACAGACTCTGTTTACATTAAATACTCCACAGTCCACACGATGTGCAATTTTACATAATTGTGTGTGTAGCTGTGAAACTGAAATGATTCAAGATCGAGAGGCGGCATCTGTGCGCGTACCCTCGGTTCTTGTGTCCGTCAGCGCGAGCACCGCATTTGAGTCCTTGTTCGCTGCTTATTGTGATTAACGTCAATAACCTTAAGTATCTCTAAGTAGTACTGTGAAGTTTAACAAGTGTAACACTTTAGAAAATCAATTTCCGAAATTTGTGAATCGATGCAAATCGGTAGAAGATAGAATCGCGATATATATATTAATCGATTTTTTTTCCTACACCCCTACTAATTTCCGTTTATTTTCCAATGGTACCATTTGATTTTCATAATTTTTATGTTTTAATTTTAGGCCTGGTGAAAGTGGAAGAGGAAAGACCAGATCTAAATGAAGTGGAGGAGAAACATCAGCATCAGAAAACTCATGATGTCAACGCTGGAGAAAAGCCATCGAGTTCCTCCAAAACTGAAAACAGTTGCTCACAAAGCATTCAAATAACAGAAGTCAAAAAGCCTTTCATCTGTTCTCAGTGTGGAAAGACTTACAAACAGAAAATAAGCCTCAAGAGTCACATGTTAATTCATGCTGGAATAAAGCCTTTCACCTGCTCTCAGTGTGGGAAGAGTTTTACACAGAAAGGAACACTTAAAGCTCATTTCTTAATTCACTCTCCAGAAAATCCTTTCACATGTCCTCAGTGTGGAAATACTTTCACAAGTAAACACAACCTTAAGACTCACATGTTAATTCATGCTGGAATAAAGCCTTTCACCTGCTCTCAGTGTGGAAAGAGTTTTACACAGAAAACACACCTTGATGATCATTTGTTAATTCACACTTCAGAAAAGCCTTTCACATGTCCTCAGTGTGGAAAGGATTTCACACGTAAAGAAAACCTTAAGACTCACATGTTAATTCATGCTGGAATAAAGCCTTTCACCTGCTCTCAGTGTGGAAAGAGTTTTACACAGAAAACACACCTTGATGAACATTTCTTAACTCATACTTCAGAAAAGCCTTTCACTTGCTCTCAGTGTGGAAACTCTTACAGACATAAAGCAAGCCTTAAGCATCACATGTTAAATCATACTTGAAAAAGGCCTTTACCTGCTCTCATCATGGAAACACTTTCACACATAAAGGAATCCTTAAGAATGTGAGAGCATTTCACTTGCTCTCAATGTGGAAAGACGCGAAATCACACTGAAGTAATGCCTTACACATGTGTTAGGATAAATATGTTTGCATCTCCTTTTCTGTCTTATCTAATAATTTCTTGTACACCCTGTTTAATTATACGCTCGTAAGACGTGCTAGTTATTATCCATAAGGAGCAACGTTGCATATGGTATAATTATAAATGGAATTTTTTGTCTCTGGGCTAAAATTCTCCTTTCTTTTCTATATGGACTTATTATTGTATATGTTATTTTTAGCCAACACCCGAGACTTGCTATATAAACTATGGCACGAGCACAATAAAGCTGACTTTGAGTCTGCACTTGGTCTGTCATTATTGGTCCCCAGATTTGGTGTTTCACTCTGCTCTGCATTGATCATCGTCTTCGTTCTGATATCCAATTTTATCTAATAATTTGTGGTGCTCGTCCGTGATCGATCCAGAACTGAGGGATCGTGCAAATTGGACCGAGACGGTGTGAGGACAAAAACTGTTGTATTGCCTAGACTCACGAAGTCTCACTTGATGTAATACTCGAGATGGAGAATATTTTTGAATTTGCAATATTTACTTAAAATATTAGCAAAGTATTAGGTGTCTGTTTTTGACACACAGGTTTCATAACCTGCCGCTTTGAGATAAGAAACGTACCGGTAGGACGGTCGACCATTGAATAAACTGCAGTTTTAATAATTCATGTAATCTACACTAATTGGCATCTTAAAACAGAGGAACAATTTTGTGTTTTGTCTTTCTGTGTGAATATGGAAACTGCTTGGTTGTAATATGGGGGAAGACATTTCTAGACCACTGACAGCCGAGACCCTTGTTGACTTTATGTACAGAAATATAAAGGTTTGTGGACAGAACCTTTTAGGCTACATCAAATTTGTCAGGATAGTCAGAAGACAAAATTCAATTAGACCCATATCCAAAATCGTACTGAAAAAAAAAAAAACTACAGGCAACGAGCATTTCCACTCACAGCTCATGAAAAAGGAACTGTGTACTTCGCATTCTCCTGTGCGATACCAGACTTAAATGATCCTCAAATAATGACAGCATGCCCACCTAACACTTCAGATATTCAGAATTCAATGTGGATACAAAATCGCAACGTAATTGCCATGAAACCCATAAAAATGTCAGACATTGAAATGTTATGCAAGAGCTTACCAAGTGCCGCAAACCCTATTAAATTTGTAGAAATCTTTAAGACACACATGTGATATGCATAACTCTCAGGCCCAGATTACAGGGCAATATTAGAGTATTAGACTCCGATGTTACAGAAACAATACTCATTGAAAAGAGCCCAGCGCTGTCTCTGGACAATGATAAAGTAGAGGGTGAAGGACTACCACGCAGTCCAAACACACATTTTTGGATTAATCCTAACAATGTAAGCAATTTATTTTTTTGACCAGTTAAAGTATAGGTAGCGGACAGGATTTATCACATGCTGCCAATACCAAACAGGGAAAGGAGTCACCATCTGCTTTTGTCATAAGGTTTAGAGAAGCATGGGGATTTGAGCAACAGGAACAGGATTTGGAACAGGAACAGGAAAAGCAACAGGATTTGAGGCTGCCTGTAGATAACTCTATGAAAGTCCTATTCATAAACACATGCCTGAATAATATGAACCAGCAACCAGCACAATTGATTAGAATCATAACAAATTTACCATAATTCCTGCTTCCCATATAAGTTTATTGATATGAGATATAATGCATAAATTAGGAATGGAATTTACCTTTGATAATAATAGAGTTTGTTTATCTTTTCTCTCGAGTCTGCAGGTTTCTGTTGAGCCAATGCCGAACGCAGAGGATACTATTGAATTGGTTGAAGAACAACAGGTAACAAGTGACGCATCCCATCCAGTGGTCCCTCGACGATCAGATCCTCCAAGCCACCCGCACAGAACCTTCTTACTGTGGAAAAAATATTTTCTGTTTTTAACCCGATTCTAGCTTTTCTTGTGCTTAGAATTGACCGCCATTGAGAAAATGAAACAAATCGGCAAATACAAATCACACTGGCAGGTGCTTTCTGTATTTTTATAGCACTAAAACAAATATACAATTACAAAGATAACTGATGGATCCTTTATGGTTGTAGCGATGAGGCAGGAATGAAGCGGATAGAGAATCCAATTGCAAGCACTACTTTAATAAAACAAACAGGTAATCCAGGGCAAACAACAGAACATGGAACTCAGGACAGGAACAAGGAACAGCACACAGCTACAAGCAACAGCAAACAAGGACCGACAAACAACAACTGAAGCACAGAGATTTAAATACACAGGCAAACAAGCTAAACAAGATAACAAGGGGGCGGGGCTAATTAGAAACACCTGGAGAGACTAATAAACAAGAAAAACTACAAAGGACTACAAAACATGGCACAGAACAGGAAATAACAAAAGTCAACATAAGACAAGGAGAACACCAGACAGGAATCATGACATAGCCCCCCACTTAAGGAGTGGATTCCAGACGCTCCTCAGGAAAACAGTCCACAGGAGGGTGGTGGAGCGGAGGCGGACCCGGGGGCGGGATCGAGGGCCAGGCCCGTGGAGCAGAAGAGGATTTGGAGACTGTGGTAGGACAGGAGGCCAGGGCGGAGCAGGCAGTGCAGGCGGCCAGGGCGGAGCAGGCAGTGCAGGCGGCAAGGGCGGAGCAGGCAGTTCAGGTGGCCAGGGTGGACAAGGCAGTGAAGACCCTTCGGGCGGCCATGGCGGTGAGGATCTTTCTGGTGAGGACCTACTGCCCCCCCCAAAAAATGTTTTGAGGGTAGTTATGGGGTCATAGGCTGGAGCAGGTACCGGCTCAGGGACAGACACCGGCTCAGGAACAGACACCGGCTCAGGAACAGACACCGGCTCGGCGGTGGCCATCTTGTCCGGAGACACTGGCTCGGCGGCGGCCATCTTGTCCGGAGACACTGGATCGGCGGCGGCCATCTTGTCCAGAGACACTGGATCGGCGGCGGCCATCTTGTCCGGAGACACTGGCTCGGTGGCGGCCATCTTGTCCGGAGACACTGGGTCGGCAGACGTGACGTGAACAGTCTCTGGGTCGGCAGACGTGACGTGAACAGTCTCTGGGTCGGCAGACGTGACGTGAACAGTCTCTGGGTCGGACGGGACCAGCGGTGAAGAAGTCTCTGGGCTGGACGGGACCAGCGGTGAAGGCTCTGTGCTGGACGGGACCAGCGGTGAAGGCTCTACAGGGCTGACGTAAAGCGAAGGCTCGGCAGGAATAAGCTCCGGCAGGTCGGTCTCGACGGGACTGACGTGAAAGGACTCAGGCTCAGGGGGTACTGTGAGCTTGCGGGGTTCTTCATCCACCAAGCCCACAGTAAATGCCGAACCGCTCAATAAAAGGGCCAGGTCGATATACTGCTCAAGGGTCCCGTTAAAGTCATGCATGGGCATGAATGAACTGAGCGTTTCAGATAGGCCTCCCCTAAAAAATATCATCAGACATAAATCGTCCATACGAGACAGATGAGCCAGCTCCAAAAATTCCCTCAAGTAGTCCTCAATTGGTCGATCCCCTTGACGGAGAAATACAAGTTGTGCTGCTGGATTCATGTTGTTCGGTCGTTCTGTAACGTTGAGGCAGGAATGAAGCGGAGAGAGAATCCAATTGCAAGCACTACTTTAATAAAACAAACAGGTAATCCAGGGCAAACAACAGAACATGGAACTCAGGACAGGAACAAGGAACAGCACACAGCTACAAGCAACAGCAAACAACGACCGACAAACAACAACTGAAGCACAGAGCTTTAAATACACAGGCAAACAAGGGGCGGGGCTAATTAGAAACACATGGAGAGACTAATAAACAAGAAAAACTACTAAGGACTACAAAATATGGCACAGAACAGGAAATAACAAAAGTCAACATAAGACAAGGAGAACACCAGACAGGAATCATGACAATGGTAATACATATAATATGGTACAACTACAGTGCAATGCCAATAGTAAATATAAGATAAAGTGAGAAGTGTAATAGTAAATAGTTTAGTGTATAGTCAATAAAATAAACAAACAGTATACAGCTAATAAAATAGTAATGAATTGTATAATTATATAATATCATAAGTACAATAATATTATAATAATAATATATTGATAATAGCATATAGTTTGTAATATAATACAATAATAATAGCAATAGAATATTAAATATCAATTACAGAAGTTAAATGGTGAATAGTACAATAATTTAACAGCATAATAGATTGATAATCGCAAGTGGTATAATAATATAATAATAATAATAATAATAGCAAATACAATGTAATATCAATTGCAGAATAATATAGACAATAATACAAATAGTAAATTAAATAGTGACTAGTACCTACCCGAAACGAGTACTTGTCATAAAAGTCGGTTTTAAAGAAAATATAGATGAATATTTGGATTTCAGGAAATTTACTTTATATACTTTTTACTTTTAATATAAAATATAATATAAGCTAAAACTATAATATAAATCATGTCAACTCATGTCTCAACTTTCACAGCTAATAAACTTGCGACATCGCTAGCTCCCAGAAGCTCGGACCAGAAGCTATTGGACACTGGCAAAAAAACAAACAAAAAAACATGTATTCCAGAGACTCATCAGCCATCTCGCAAAATACACAAGGGTCTACATCAAATTTGAATCAAAAATCTTTTTCTAAGAAAGTCAGCGACCGGATATATCTTATAAATTATTTTAAAGTGAGTCTCTGACTTTTAGGGAAATGGGCCATTTAATGAATTTAAAATGTGTTTTTTCTATGGACAACCATATTCGGAACCTGTACACACAATCCTCTGTTATAATCAAAAAACTATTTAGATTTCAATGCATCATTAATATATTTATTATTAAATTTATTGTCCACTAAAGTACAATAATTAATTACTAAAGTTGGTAAGGGTCTTATTCTTGTATATAACAATGTGCTTTGAATTAACTGTAATAATGGTACAGGTATTGCTTTACAGATCTTATTGTATTCTCTATATGTACAGTTTAAATTATATTTGTCTAAGAAAGCTTTATATTCCAAAAAGTTACCATTATCATCTATAACATCATTCACAAACACAGTGCCCTTTTCATACCAATCATACCTGAACAATGATTTCCTATTGATTATAATGTCCCTATTGTTCCATAAGGTGCATCCAAATGCAGAAAGGTTATGGGTGAATATCATTTTCCAATATTGGAGAATTTGTTTGTGGAAGTTTGATAATTTAACATTAATTTTGGTCACCTCAAAATCACATTGCAAAAGAAAATCAAGCCCTCCTACTTTTTTAAATACATTTCTAGGTATGTGAAACCACATATAAAATCAGGTTGTGATATATATATTTTCAAGTTAATCTTAAAGGTCCCAAACATTGATTCAAAGTCCAAGGCTTTGATACCACCCATATCATACTCTTTAAGCTGTTATTTCTTAATATAATGGGTTTTATTTTTCCACAGGAATTGGAAAAGAATTGAGTTGGCTTTCTTAATATTACCGGAAGAAACATTCAGGGAGGGACATGAATAAATTACTTTGGAAATTCCTTCTGTTTTAGATAGAGTAACTCTATCAAAAATAGTGAGGTCTCTGGTAAGCCATCTATTAATCGGTTAGAAAAATTAACATCTTCCCTTCTGATAGCATTTTTAGATCAAACTATTCCTAGATATTTCACTTCAGATTTAACCTTGGTTGAAGAGATGATGGAATCCGTTGATGAGTGAATGGGAAGTAGCTCACATTTTTTAATGTTGAGGATTAATCCTGAAGCTTTAGAGAAAATCGAGACTGAAACAAGGGCAATATCAACCATGGATTTATTCCTTAAAAGGATTGCTGTGTCATCTGCAAATTGACTAATTTTAAATTCCTTATCAAATGTTGAGATCCCATGCAAATTAGGGTTGTGATTAATGAGCATAAGTGATTGGGTGGCTAGAATAAACAGTTTTGGAGAAATCGGGCACCCTTGTCTAATACCGCGGAGCACCTCAAACCTAGGAGTTATACCAGGATTCAGGGACACAGAACTATGTCAGTATAAAACATCTTAATTATTTTACAAAAATTGTTCCCAAAACCTAAGACTTAAAATAAAAAGGCATGTTCAACAATGTCAAATGCCTTATAAAAATCGAGAAATAAAATAAAGGCATCAGTATCAATAAGATCAATAAGATCTGGTATGATTATGTATATTTCTGCCCCTCATGAAAGCTGATTGACACTCATCAATAATATGTGATAATCCCTCATTCAGATGATTAGCATAGACAAGTGCCAGTAATTTATAATCGTTACATAACAAGGTAATTGATCTCCAATTATCCAATAAAAGATTATCTTTGTTAGGTTTGAGAATTAGAGTGATGAGACCATGTTTCATAGTGGGAGAAAAATTACCTTTTGAGATACAATCTAAATAGGCATTATAGAGCATTTCCCTGATATAACTCCAAAAGAAAGATAAAAACTCCACGGTTATCCCATCTATTCCAGGTGATTTCCCCTCAGACATTTGTCGAACTGCCAAGTCTAGCTCCTCAATTCTTAGCTCATCTTCCATAAGTTGTTTAAAGTCATCCATTGTCTTTTTAAACCCCTGCATCTTAAGCAAAAACAACAATCTTCTTTAGAAAAAGGGATTTATACAAATGACTATAAAAAGCTTGGATTTTTTCATTTATTTCTTCTTGATTGTCAACATTGACTTCCAAAAAAATGTTTTCGTCTGTCTTTGTTTTTTCAGACTAAAAAAATAACAAGGGATTTTTTCCCATTCCTCAATGCAATCCAACGAATAAATGCTCCCGTCCCTTGGCCTTTTCCAGATATATTTTATCAAGATGGGACTGTAGATTGTTTAATTCAGTCTGCTCTTCCAGTGTCAAATCATCTGTACAGCACAGTGTATTAATGTGACTAATTATGTCCCTTTGTCTTATCTTTTTAAGTGTTGATGATTGCTTACTTGTCCTAATATCTGTTTAACTTTGAACTTGCACCATTCCCATTTACTCAGAAAACACATTTCCATTCATCTTTAACCAGTTGTTTAACTACATTACAAAACTCAGTATCTTCCAAAAGGGTATAGTTAAATTTCCATATGGAGTTTATGTTATTCTCTGTTCCAGCCGGAGAAAATGTCAAAAATATTACACAATGATCAGTTAGGGTTGATGCTGAGATTTCACATCTATTTACCTCATTAACTATATTGTCTGAGATTAACCAATAATCCAATCTTGAGCACTGGCCATTATTAGATGAGTTAAACCAGGTAAATTGTTTTCTGGATGGGTTTTTCATTCTCCAATAATCTATTAGATTGGCCTTAGCGATCAATTCAATTATTGTTTCATCAAATGTGTGGCAGTGTCTCTTTAATGGTAGGCGGTCTAACCAAAGATCAGGGGCTAGGTTAAAATCTCCCCCAATTATTACTCTATTCATTGAAAAAAGCATTTTCCATTCTTCTAAGCACTTACTTAAGGATGAGAAGAGATTTTTGTTCTGCGCTCTTTTGTTATAACCATACATGCCTACTTATTTTTTCCCTCCTTTCGACACTTCACACTCCAGTCCAGTCGGTGGCGGTAAAGCACATACGTTTGTTTACTAACAATAAACCTCAGAGAAAGAAGATTACTTTTCAGCATGATTTCTGTTGTTATGTGGTAGCCTACTGGCTTAACACAAACTGTTAGAAAGATAAAAACATTTTTGAATTAGGTCAATAAATGCCTGTAACGTTAATATTCCCATCCTCATATACGTGACTAAGTATTGAAGCAAGCAGGAATATCTGGAGAAGTATCAACTGAACTGAGATCTGCTGCTGTGAAGATGGTGTTTGTTAAAGAGGAGAGTGAGGAGGACATGAGAGAACCAGAACCCTGGAGAATAAAACACGAGGAACAAGGAGGTTGGTGTCTATTCTTCATTCATATTTTTGACTGTCGTGGTAGGCCTACATTAAGTCTTAAATTCCTTAATGTAAAAACAAGTCCTACATTGCCGTTAAATATCTTAAACCCACGTGTCAAAGGTCTTAAAAATGCAACTGAACTGGCGCAGCGATAATATTTTATTTTCGCAAGTTGCTTTTTGGAGTCTCAAAACTGTTGAACTCGAAGCGTGTGCGACTAATCAGATAGATTCACTTTTGTTTTTATGTTAGCGTAATCCATTTGTGCGTTCAAAGGTTTACAGAAGTCTTCCTGTAGTTTTCTATGGCGTTATTTTAATGACAAATGTCGCGAGCGCATTGTGGATTGTAACTCGAGAGCACGCGGATTTCCTTTGTTTTCGCACTAAACTGGACGCGCGCTCTAAAGGTGATGATACACAGGGCAACTTTTTGGGCAATGTTGCTGGGCAATGTTGCCGTCAACAGGCAACCAGATGAGACACAGGGCCCACGACCGATCTAAATTATCCAGAGAGAAATGTATTGCCCATTTTCAATGTGAAAGTGCCCAAGCAGCAATTGCTCGGCAAGATTGCCCAGCAACATTGCTCAAAAAGTTGCCCTGTGTATCATCACCTTAATAGTGCTCTCTCATGAACTGCCTCTCCTCTCGCTCAGATAGAGATATTGTGTGTATGTGCGATTAAAACCGTGTCACGTGCAATTGTGCGTCTCTTCGTGTTCTCGCACTAGAAATTAATTCACTTCACTTATGGATTAAAGGTTATTTATGGAAGAAAAGTAATGACAAATGTATTTGAAACAAAAAAGCTTGTTGAATTACGCTAATTGAAAAAAAAAAATGCATTGCATTAACTGTGCTTGCCTGCCCAATGCGTTGTGTTTCTTAGGGCTTGCATTTTTATGGGTTGCAATTCAACATGGTTTTATATTTAAGCTGTGTATAATTCGATTTAAAACATTTCACACACATTTTCATTATTAAAAATGCAATAATCCATATTCACCTTTTAGACTTCACTTCCAAAGTATTAATTCTGTTTAAAAATACAACCTTATTCAACAGGCAATTTTCTGTCCATTTTATTTCACTTTAAAATTCGCTTCCACTAATTCAGTGGTCCAAATTTGACAGAAAATTCAACACAGCACATCTGGGAACTGAAGGAATTTCAGTAGATTATCGATGCATGATCTCCATCTGCTCACCAGCAGGGGGTGCAAGCCCCTGTCGACAAATACCTGAGCCATATTCCATGATTCCATATATATTTATGGTATAAGTTAGAAACGTGTACCAATGTTGTATGTAACTTTAAACAGTCCCTATTGAATGTCCAATGTCAAGCCAACTTTATGCCAGTATATCACTGGAAAACACTTAGCGTGAAACTTTGCACGTTACGTTCATATTCTGAGTCCATACACTCTTGATTACTATGCAAGACATTTAAAATGCTCCCTTTTCACATGGCTTAAGAAGTTCTATTTTAGTGTTACAGTTTGTTGATGTATATTGAGACGTTCTTCAGACATTTGTGTTGTCTGGCTTGTATTTACAGTACAGTCTCCTAATGACCTAAACGATCTGGTATTATACTTATGTTCTCAAATTTCATTTAAAGTAGTACTTAATTGGGATTTCATACTGTATTTTAATATCTTTTTCATATTGTTTGAGTTGCGGTTCTCATCCTAGTGCTCATTTCTTGACCGGTTAAAGTTCTGTTTCAAGTTATTAGTTTTGTTTATCTAGGTCTAATCAATTTATTTTTTTATTTCTCTTCAATTTCCTTTCTTTACAAAAGGCTTCAAAAGGCTGCTTTCTTATATCTCAAACCATCCAAATCTGATTTTTGTTCCCTCCAAGAATGTCACTCAATTGTAGAGGATCTTAATTTATGAAGGTCACAATGGGGACTGGAGGACACATGAATATCTCATAGTACGACACATTCAGCCGGTGTATGCATATAAAAAAAAAAAAAACTGTTTAAAGGGAATGTATTACAAGTGATTTAGGTGGATGTTATATCTGTCTTGTTACTGAAATTTCACATTTGATTTGTATTCTTGTTTGTGTTTATGCTTATAACCATCAGAATGAAAATTAAGCCTGTATTAGTCGTTTAGCGGAACATGTGTTAAAATTATTGACCAAATAAATTCCATGCTTATTTTTCACCTAAATTCTTTTTAAAACAAGGAGTTTGACAAGGATGTACAGTTTCCCCTTACCTATTCCTAATTGCAACACTGTTCCGTAGCGCACATATCAAACTTAGTCCTTTAAAGGGTATCACAATTGGCAACACTAAAATAAAAATGAGTCAATTAGCGGACGATACAGCTTTATTCTTGAATGATTATTCACAAATTCGAGTATTCTTCAGTCCTTTTCTAAAGCCTCTGGATTAAATCTAAATTTTAATAAATGCGAATTGCTACCAATTAAAGTGCCCCTTAAAATTCATCTTTACCATGATATCACAGCAGTATAATCCTAAACCTTTGCTGTGTTCCCTTTATTTTACTTCAATGAGTTCAATGCAGGATTCGAAACCACTTGCTCTTGAAAGATGGTGTTCAAAAAACTTAGTTTTGAGTTTTCTATTGTGTAAGGTTTCTCCTGCTAACTGGCTAACTCGCGTTATTACTGTCTTACTGAAATACTTCTGCTAATCAGTTGTGGGCCACTAATACTATTACCTAAAACTGTGTCTATTAATGCAGATGGTCTGTCGTTCTCACTACTTTGAGGAAAGATTAAGCATGGAGCAAGATTTGTTTTACCAACATTTGTTACATCAGTCATTCACGCTAGAGCTCAGCTAATGTATACATTGTATGCATGCACTGTTATTGATACAGTTTCCATGTGTTCACTGCAATATATTAGAAAAATACTCTGTAACTAAATTAGTACAAGTAAAATAATCGGTTTGTTGATGGACATGCACTTGTTAATGCTGATGGTGAGGAATTACAGTTGCAACATCTCATAATGTACATCAAACATAGTAGCGCATCACTGAGAAACGTCCTGCTCGAGTCGTCCTTGTGATGGAGGTTCGGGTTGAATGAGTAGTTCTTCCAATGTTTCATCATCTGACTCGCGCTCGCATTGATATGGTAAAATCAACGTCATTGTTCGTTACTGTGTTTAGTTTATGGTGTTGGAAGGCTCAGGACACGCAGAGCTGACATTGTTGCAATGGGCGTTTTTGTTTCCAATCACAACAGACTGAGCTGTCTGGCCAATCAGAGCAGAGTAGCTCGCGGAAAGGAGGCATTTAGAGAGATTGATTCTTCTGACGAGTCGTTTGAGAATCATTGAAAATGTGGTGATGTGCAAATGTATATTATGTGGTAATGAAACAGTTTTTGACCTTTGATGCATGTAAACCTGTTGTAGGAGACTCCAAAACAACATTAGGAAACTTTAAAATAGCATAATAGGGGCACTTAAAAAAAAAGTGCCAGGACAGGGTTGGGAACCACTGGTTTAATGGATATGTTAGTGTAGGTATTTCACTCTTGATGGTAGCAGTGGACTCACTTAAAACAGAATTAAATTATTTTTAATGATGAATGCATCATTGTGTGTTCAATGAGTAAGGTTAAATGTAAATATTGCAAGACATCTAGTGTAATTCAGTGATGTTTGTGACAGTTGCTGGTGGCAAATTTATGAAAATTTTACATTGTGCCCTTTTAATACATCTTTCTTCTAATCTAGAGCATGTTTGATTTAGTTGACCCCAAAGTGTTAATTAATACATTAAATAACAAGCATGTACTAACGTGTAGTTAAGATGGTATATTCATGCAGGAATTCATATGACTCATGTCGTAGTTAAGGTTAGTTCTTCATTAGTACATATCTTAACTCATCATTAGTTCATAGTAAAGTAATTATTAATTCAGGTATTAGTACATGGTTATTTATGTACTGTTATTGTAAAGTGTTACCAATAAGATCTTTATTTCTTAAGAATTCAATTTCTGTTCCACCTGTAATTTCCTTTTGTAATCATTTGTTTAAGCTTAATTGGGGGAAAAAAAAAAGGTCTTAACAGCAGAAATTCTTTCTCACAAATAAAGTGAAAGAAATTTCCTTTAAGCTCATACACAGGTTCTGTCCTGTTAAGAAATGTACAAAAATTTAATTCTGACGTTGAGCTAACATACTCTTTTTGTTTGAATTCTGATGAAACAGTGGTCCACTTATTTTGGTCGTGCCACTGCACTCAGAAGCTTTGGGATGATATTGGTGTATTTGTCAAGTGTAAGATTTTTAGATTTTTTTAGATTTTTATTTTTATTTATAATGAGAAACATTATATTTGGGTATTTTGACTCAGACCCCACAAACGAAAATGGTAAATGGACATTTATTTTATTTATTTATTTATTTGGATCCCCATTAGCTTCCACAATGTGGTTGCTAGTCTTCCTGGGGCCCATAAAAGTACTAAAACATATGTACAGTTAAAATACACAAATATAACATACATAAATATAACATTCCTATAACATTACCACATGTATCCATTTATCCACATATACACATTACACTCATACAGCCTTTGATAATATCAATACCTATAAACAGTCACAAATTAACTGATGTAATACTATTAATTGTAATCTGTTTTAGAGTCTTCTTAAAATTACATATGTTGGATATATGCCTTGTTTTTAAATCCAATTTTTTCCAAGCAAATGACGATCTAAGTAATACTGTTCTTGCCATACAATTGGACCTTGCAGATGGAACCACTAACACACCTGAGCTCACCTGACGCGTAACATGTCCGTGACAATACCCACTAAAAACCAATTTATCTACAAAAGATTTTGGATTGTTTTTAAATAGAGCATTGTGCATATAACAGAGAAGACTTATATTAAGTTTGTCCTCCACCTTTAGCCAGCCCAAACAGGTGTGCATTTTATCCACACTAGAGCGAAAAGAGCAACCAAGTGCTACTCTTGCGGCTCTATTCTGAACGATTTGTAATTTTTTCAGATGTCCCTGTGCAGCACTGGACCAAATTACTGGGCAGTACCCCAGATGTGACAGAACTAAAGACTGGACAACTGTTTTCATAACTACTGGTGGACAATATACTGAACATCTCCTGGAAAAAGCAAAGCCATTTTAGACACAATGAGATCAATCTGATCAGCCCAGGAGAGCTGACTATCCAGCTTCACACCCAATAGTTTAGTCTGACTCACCTGCTCTACCACAGATGTGTCAACAATTAGATTTAAGTTGCAAGGCTTGCCAAGCATAGTTTTAGTACCAAAGACTATGCATTTAGTTTTAGATATATTAAGAGCTAATTTATTAAGTTTCACCCAATTTGTAATGGCATTAAGTTCATTCTGCAAGGTGCAACTTATGTCATTTATTGTAGATGCTGCGTAAAACATTGTAGCATCGTCTGCATAAAGTACAACATCTGCTCTTGATACAGCATGTGACATATCATTAACAAACACTGAAAATAACAATGGACCCAAACAACTGCCCTGAGGAACACCACATGACAACTGCTTACAATCAGAAAAGCTCCCATTGAAAAATACCCGCTGACTTCTACCAGAGAGATAGCTGCGTATCAAGGACACAGACTGATGTGAAAAACCATAGCACTTAAGCTTAGACAGTAAAATGTCATGGTCAATAACATCAAAAGCTGCTGTGAAATCCAGCATCAGCACCCACAAGCTTTTTATCATCCATAAAAGCTAGCCACTGGTCTACCATTTGTACAAATGCAGTGTTAGTGGAGTTTCCTGGCTTATAAGCATGCTGTGAATTAGCGAGCAAATCATTTGCTACAAAGTACTGCATCATTTGATTAAAAAGTAATTTTTCAAATATTTTGCTCAATATAGGTAGAATATTAATTGGTCTACAATTTGATTCTGTGAGACCTAATCTATCATCTTTCACTAACGGTATAATTTTAGACTGCTTCCAGATTTCCGGAAACAACCCACTTATCACAGATCTATTAAAAATGTGACTGATAGGCTTGCATAAGATATCAGCAACAATTTAAAAAATTTTGCCATCCAAGTGATTTATACCTGCAGTTTTTTCCTCCGGGACAGAGAGCAACATCCTTTCAACAATTTCCTCTCTAACTGTACCAAATGTCAATGAACAAGATTTATTCCTCATAATGTTCTTCACATTACTACAAGGTGAATCCTTGGGGTATGATAACATACTAGATCTTAAATTTGCAGTTTTCTTTATAAAAAAGTCATTCAAATGATTTGCTATATCCAAAGGTTTAGTGATTATTTCTTCTACTGTTTCCAAATATATATTAGAACACTTCGGTTTTTTACACATTATTTCATTTATAACTTTCCACAATTGCTTGCTATTATTTGAAGAGTTACTAATCTTTTGGCTAAAATATATTTTCTTTTTTAATCTATTTAACTTTGTCACTTTATTTCTCAACTTACAATAATACCTTTCATCCATATCACTTTTAGATTTTAGAGTTTCGGCTTTGGCATTGTCCCTTTCCCTCATTATATTTTAGCTCGGCATCTAACCAAGGAGCATTATTGCCTTTTATTGACCTTTTACTAATTGGTGCATGTTTGTCAACTATTTCCACAAACCTGTCCATAAAAATACGTAAAGAAGCATTAACATCCTCCTCTTCACAAACCGCCGACCAAGTGGACCTTTCAACATCTTCCACAAACGCATTGGGATCGAACGTTTTATAAGATCTTCGATAGACAATCCTTGCACCAAATTTGGGCAATTTAGTTTTCTTTGTTGTGATAATTAAATTATGATCACTGCATCCTACTCCAACTGAGATGACACGTGAACACAACTCATACACATTTGTAAAGATGTGGTCAAAACATGTCGATTTAAATTTACCATTCAAAGAAATTCTTGTGGGTTGTGTAACGATCCGCTTAAGGTTAGAAGCCTTAGTTATAGTAATCATCTTTCTACGTAAATGACACTTTTTTGAAAACCAATCGATGTTGAAATCCCCCAAAAGAAAGATATCTTTGGTTTGAGCAGATGGCCTCTCAATGTTATCACACATCTTTTCCAAGTAATCTACATTTGAACTGGGAGGTCGGTAACGGCAGCCCACTAAAATGGGTTTGTTAAACTGAATATTTAACTGTAGCCATATCATTTCAATCTCGCTGCCCATCAAATCGTCCCTTGGAGTGACTGCAATGTTCTCTCTAATATAAAAAGCAACACCCCCACCATTTTGATTTCTATCTTTTCTAAAAAGTCTATACCCCTCAACAGCTAGCTGTGAATTATCAAAACTGAAATCTAAGTGTGTTTCTGATAAGGCCAATACATGAATCCCATTAGAACAGATGTTTATAATTTCATGAACCTTATTTCTGAGACTACAAATGTTCAAATGAGCTAAAACTAAACTTTTCTTAGGCAAGTTTGAGAGTAAATTTGTCATATTAATAAGATTAAAACATCAAAACAAAACATCAGGATAAAAACACAAATAAAGGTCATGAACAGTTATTCAGATGCTTGCCTTTGTCCATTTGCCGGCCAAATTATAAGCTTATCATACCTTAAGCTGGCTCTTTTACCTTTCTCTCTTGCCTCTTTCAGTTTTGGCAGCAGTTCACGTCTCCTCTGCTGCACCAAATCAGAAAAGTCTTCATTGATATAAATGTTTGTACCCTTTAATTTCTTGGTGGAGGAAAGGATGCGCTGTCGATCTTTAAATCTAAGAAGCTTCACCACAATTTTTCTTGGCTTTCTCCCCTCATGGAATTGGCCAATCCGATGGACCTTCTTCATCTCAATTGTAGAACTATCCAGACCCAAATTATTCGACAGCATTTGTTGAATCTTCATTTCTAATCCACTTATTGTTTCGCCTTTTTCCTCTGCGATCCCATCAATCAGTAGATTAGATCTCCTTGACTGATTTTCAATGTGATCCAGCTTCTCAAACAGATCCTCCAATTCCTGCTTTGATTTTGAAATGCTGCTCTCAAATGATCTAATTTTTATGTCAATGTCATTCTTCTTAGCTTTCATCTCATCCATGATGCCTTGTGTGAACTGCAAACTAGTTTTTAGTTCTTGTACATCTCTAATCACGCCATCCAGCCTTTTCGCATTTCCATCCATAATAATTTGAACAAAGTTGTCCTGTTGTTGTTTTAACAACCTGCATTTTAGGGCTGAACGATTATGGAAAATAATCTAATTGCGATTTTTTTTAACCAATATTGCGATTGCGATTTAATATGCGATTACTTTAAGTTCTTTACCTTCTGTATTAGTCGACAAAGACAAGCAATAAATCATTGTACAGTAGGGATGGGAATCTTTAGGCAGCTCATGATCCGATCTAATTTTTTTCTTATTAATTAATCTTAATAACACTTAAAATATGTATATAATTAGATGCGTAAATGTACATACTTATATATATATATATATATAAAAGCACATTTAATTAAACCAATTACATGTTAAGAATTTTAAATGGGCTATAAACTAATATAGCTTCAAAATATAAAAGCTAGTAAATAGAGGAACAAAAAAAAAAAAAAACAATACAAGCAATAAACAAAGAGTGCTTTCAGTATTTAAAAGTAGGCTGTCTGAACGTTTTCCATTCAAGAGCTGGAGTGATTTTCCCCCTATACGATAAGCTGCATTCACACTAATGCACATATCTCTTTTGAAATTGTAAATGTGGTTTGTCCTGTTGGTTTAAGATATAACTGACCGTGTTTACATTCATTTAGAGATGCAAGTACAAAAGCATTTTGAGATGCAAGTACATTTAACCAATGAGTCGCTCACAGCCGCATGCACGAGCACTCTTCACAAAGCGCGCGTTAAGTATTTTAAAATGAAAGCAGCTTTCTCAGTGATTTTCATATTTTTAATATATAAGCCAACTGCATTCCAAAAGACATAAATAATGCCTTTGTGGAGCATTTGTAAAGAAAATTCCGGCGGCCAAGACCGTGCACTGGAAGAGTAACATCAAAGCGGCAAAACCTGAGCAATGAAGCCCGCGACTGTCCTTGTAATTCGCTTAAACCCCGAACTTTATGAAAGCTTATTTTTCGGAAGGTTCGAGCGGTGTCGTGTGTGTGTGTGTGTGTGTGTGTGTGTGTGTGCGTGAGAGAGAGAGAGAGAGAGAGAGAGAGAGAGAGAGAGAGAGAGAGAGAGCGAAATTAGTAGCAAGCAGAATACGGTTGTTTCTAAAGCACGCGCAGCGTCTTCACGCATCTGTGTTTAAAAACTAAGCTCAGACTCGATTCCGAAATTCTCTGAATCGATCCAGAATTGTTGGAGAGAGAATAAATAACACAATATCACATACATCAAAAATAAACGGTTCTTTCCTGTATGCCAGACCTATGCGTAGCGTGCCAAGTTGATGCTTGATCTGCAGACTGCTTTTCTCTCGCGTGTCACGTGACCTGTGTAATCGCAGCTTTTGCGGTTACAAAATCGCATGTAATCATATCGCGATATTATCGCAAATGCAATTAATCGTTCAGCCCTACTGCATTTATATAGCGCTTTCAACAGACCCATGGCCACCGAAGCGCTTTTACATATTGCCTCACATTCACCCATTCATTCACACATTCATAATAAGAAACAAAGAAAATATCCTTTATTTATTGATTTTTTTTTCTGAGCAAATTTTCCATTCACAAATGCAAATTTTCAAACTATAAACCTGCCTTTAAACAAATGGAAAATTATTTTAATGTGATTTCAGTATCTACTAATAAGAAAGCTATAAGGACTTTATTGATGCCATTGATCTCTTCATGTGAACATTTTTATGTGATGTAATGGACCTCTCTCATTTCTTTTCTCTTTTTATTTATTTTTGTTTCTCCTTTTTCCTTTTCTTTTTTGCTGTGGTCTCCTTTATTATTGTTGTGTTTGATTTTATATGATGTATATTTACTCTTTTGTAAATTCCTGTTTTCTGCAATAAAAAAAAATTAAGCTTGTGTATATTTTTAGTTAAAGCTGTTAAGTTCTAAAGCAATCTCATGTAGGGTTTTTCCTTTGCGTTTTATATAATGCCCACTAGACTAGGTGTCTTAGGCATGTTGTCCTTGATTGCTTTTCCTTGAAGAGAAATACGTCGTTGAAAACGAAAGTTAAAGTGACGCACATTCATTGCGTTTTACCCTGAAATGAGAGTTCAGTGTCTTACATTCATGATTTTATCTCTCATCAACCTGCCATTCATTTTTTATTTATTTTTATTTGGTCCGTCTGAGCTGCGGATATATCCGCGATCCAGGTATCACCATCGAATGCTGTGTCACCATCGTATCCCATCGAATAGAGAATGGACAAAGGCCGGGAAACAGCAACAGAACCGTGTCGGTGGAAAAGGTGTATCAGAGCATGTGACTGTAGGCGATGGTTTTGTCGACAGCCGGAGGCGGCCACCTCGTAATTCTCTATGCAGGAAAACCCCTGGTCAAAATAAAACGCTGTATAGGCTTCACTGTATGAATTAAATATAAATTGATTAATATTAAAAATGATTCAGTCAAAAGCAGCAAGTAGTTTTTTTTCCTTCTTATTAACATTAAAGAAACTTATGGCAACAGTTTATAAGGCTGCTGTCCCTTTAAGAATGAATGCGCGGATTTAGTTACATGTCCGATTTTCTCCCTTTTGTTTTCGTTCGTGTAGGACATAACAAACTCCGTTTGCATTAAATACTCCACAGTCCACACGATGTGCAATTTGACATAATTGTGTGTGTAGCTGTGAAACTGAACTGATTCAAGATCGAGAGGCGGCATCTGTGCGCGTACCCTCGGCTCTGTGTCCGTCAGCGCGAGCACCACATTTGAGTCCTTGTTCGCGGCTTATTGTGATTAACATCAATAACCTTAAGTATCTCCAAGTAGTACTGTGAAGTTAAAGGGATAGTTCACCCAAAAATGAAAATTCTGTCAGTATTTACTCACCCTCATGTGGTTCCAACCCCGTAAGACCCCGTAATCACTCCACTTGATCACTGGAAGGCTTCTTCAGGGATTGAAACTTGCCAGCCCCGAAAAGTTATTAAAGACATCGTTAAAATAGTCCAAGTGACTACAGTGGCTCAATCTTAAGTTTATCAAGCGACGAGAATACTTTTTGTGTGCAAAAACAAAAAAAATAACGACTTCTTTTTCAACTATTCATTTCTTTCTCTTTGGGCCTCTAGTCAGTTCACGTAGTGTAATAGCGTAGTGCCACGTCACACATAGGCTCACTATTGGCTAGGCATGTGCCGGTATCAAATTTTCATGCTGCGATTAATTGATTGAGCTTTTATCACAGTATACGGTATTATCATGATATTTTAATTGCACAAGAGAAACGGATGGATTGGGGGCATCTAAAAAAAACAACTTGCATCACAATGTGTAATTGTGATTGTCAAAATATTTGGTAACTAAACAGAATTTTATTAAGTTTAGTGACAACATGTTACAATGTTTACATGGTACAATGACTAGTAGGCTACTGTTTGTATTATTGCTTAACACAATTTTCACGATGTCAGTTCAATTATTGATTTGATTTCAATCTTGATTCAATATTGACTCATTTGGATAAATATTAGTTAGGCTGCAGTAGATAGCCTGCATGTTAATTTTTCTCAAGAAAAAATATCTCTCACATAATGCTGTAAACATACAGAGAGAAATTAAATATAATGCGGTTTTCATTATAATAATAATTATGTAATGACAAGTAAACATATAATAAATATGTAATATAGTGCACATATTTAACAAAATACTCCTCTCTATAGCTATTTTTCTAGTCAACTAACGTGGTGGTCATTAAATGGCTTTCCTGAGGTAAATGTAACGTTCTGTGACAATTGTTCTCCTGGAGTTTTATTGACCTCTTTTCTTTCGGTTGAAAAACACAGATTGATCGATATTGTGTATGAGATACCTTTCGGTAAGTTGTACTGTATAAAAAGGAACAGATGATCGGTTTACTTGAACTGAGGCGCTACAGCGATCTGTCACGTTACATATACAAGCGCCAAAACAGTATTTATTGTCTGAATTTCGTAACAAAATTGACATAATCTGAGAGCTGAGAATTTGAAAATGGATATGTGGCGCGAGAGCATTTGAAAAGTGTCGATTGTGTGAGTCTCAAGCTGAGTGCGTGAGAGTTGGCAGCCCTGCTTTTAGAATGGGGATAAATCGTTGGCAGCATTCCTCCTTCCGCCATGCTTCTTCTCCACGTGAGGATTATTTACATTAGACTGGAGTGCGCACTGCGCCGCATACTGTGCTTATGTGTGCTTATGTTTACATCAGAGTGTGCACGTGTTTTGCGCAGCATATACGCAGTGTTTTTTAAGCGGTTGATAGAAAATAAGTTAATGTGCTTTCTAAAAATCTAAATTCGGATCTATTATTTTTCACGGTATTTTGAAGTGCCCGCGATAACAATATCGTGCATATTCATTACCGCGATTTATTGCATTACCGAAAACCGGCACATGTCTACTATTGGCCGACACTGGTCATGTGGGTGATGCATGTGACGTACAACAACAGAAGCTTACGCTATTACACTAGTGAACTGACTCGAGGCCCACAGAGAAGGAAATGAATAGTTGAAGTAAAGTCATTATTTCAATTTTTTTTTGCGCACAAAAAGTATTCTCGTCGCTTGATAAACTTAAGATTGAGCCACTGTAGTCACTTGGACTATTTTAACGATGTCTTTAATAACTTTTCGGGGCTGGCAAGTTCAATCCCTGAAGAAGCCTATGGACTAGTATGGAGGAGTGATCCAGCTCTCAGATTTCATCAAAAATATCTTAATTCATGTTCCGAACATCAACGAAGGTCTTACGGGGTTGGAACAACATGAGGGTGAGTAAATACTGACAGAATTTTCATTTTTGGGTGAACTATCCCTTTAAGTGTAACACTTTAGAAAATCAATTTTCGAAATTTGTGAATCGATGCAAATCGGTAGAAGATAGAATCGCGATATATATACTGTGTATATATATATATATATATATATATATATATATATATATGTATATGAATCGATTTTTTTTCCCTACACCAAGTCAAGTCAAGTCAAATATATTTATATAGCGCTTTTAACAATACAGATTGTATCAAAGCTGCTTCACAGTATCAATCAAAACAACTTAACAATGTTTGTTTATTACTGGAAAAAAGACATCCAAGTTTGGTAGAGCTGATCAATGGTATGATTGGTTAATTAATTTGAATATCCCCAACTGAGCAAGCCAAAGGCGACAGTGGCAAGGAACCGAAAAACTCCATCCAGTGACCTAATGGTGTCCTAAAACTCCATCAGATGACCCAATGGAGAAAAAAAACCTTGGGAGAACCCAGGCTCAGTCGGGGGCCAGGCGTTTCTCCTCTGGCGTTTATGAACTAGAGGCCGAATTTACAGTAACTGTAAGATAAAAAATGTATATGAATGCCTGGCTAAATAGATACGTCTTCAGTCTAGTTTTAAATTGGGAGAGCGAGTCTGAGCAACGAACAATATCAGGAAGGCTATTCCAGAGCTTCGGAGCTAAATGTGAAAATGCTCTGCCTCCTTTGGTGGATCTGGATATCCTAGGAATGACCAGAAGCCTCGAATTTAGTGATCTTAAAGAGCGCGATAGAAGATCCGTTAAATAGACTGGAGCTAAACCATTTAGAGCTTTATAAGTCAAAAGCAATACCTTGTATTTAATACGGAACTTTATAGGTAACCAATGAAGTGATGATAAAATCGGTGTTATATTATCATATTTTCTTGATCTAGTAAGAACTCTAGCGGCTGCATTTTGCACTAACTGTAGCTTGTTTATTGAAGATGCAGGACAACCAGCTAATAAAGCATTACAGTAATCTAGTCTCGAGGTCATGAATGCATGAACTAACTTTTCTGCATCAGAGACTGATAGCATATTACGTAGCTTTGCAATGTTTCTAAGGTGGAAAAAGGCTGTTTTTGTAACATATGAAATATGCTTTTCAAAAGACAGGTTGCAGTCTAATGTAACACCCAGGTCTTTTACTGTAGCGGATAAAGTAACTGGGCATCCTAATATGTTAAAGTCGTGCTGTGAAAGGTTTTGTGGACGGTTTTTAGAACCGATAAGTATTACCTCTGTCTTATCTGGATTTAATAAAAAAAAATTACGCGTCATCCAATCTTTTATATCTTTAACACAATCTGTCAATTTGGATAATTTAGCGTATTCATCTGGCCTTGATGAAATATATATTTGAGTGTCATCAGCATAACAATGGAAACTAATTCCATGTTTCCTTAGAATATTACCAAGTGGCAGCATATATATTGAGAATAATAAAGGGCCTAACACAGATCCCTGCGGCACTCCATAGTTTGCCGAAGTTATAATCGATTTTTCTCCATTTAAGTAGACGAAATGGTAGCGGTCAGATAAGTATGACCTGAACCAGCTTAATGCTTGTCCTTGAACACCAGTGTAATTTTGTAGTCGATCTAAGAGTATTGTGTGATCTATAGTATCGAACGCAGCACTAAGATCAAGTAAAACTAGTACTGAGATACAGCCTTGGTCCGAAGCTAAAAGTAAATAATTTGTGATTCTAACAAGCACAGTTTCAGTGCTATGATGTGGCCTGAATCCAGACTGAAACTTTTCATAGATGTCGTTTTCTTGCAAGAAAGAGCCGAGTTGAGCGGACACAACTTTTTCTAATATTTTTGACATAAATGGAAGATTCGAAATGGGTCTGTAATTTGCTAGGTTATTTGGATCTAATTGTGGTTTCTTAATAAGAGGTTTTATAACTGCCAGCTTGAACGTTCTTGGAACATGACCTAAAGATAAAGATGAGTTAATAATATTGAGAAGAGGCTCTTCCACTATAGGTAACACTTCTTTCAGTAGTTCAGTTGGTATAGAATCTAATAAACATGTTGTTGTTTTAGATGAAGTGATAAGTTTATTTAACTCTTTTTGTTCTATGGTTGTAAAGCATTGTAATTGTTCTTGCGGGGTGATAATTGCGGCCGAATTATAAGGCGCGAGCAAAGATTGAACGTTTACGATTTTGATTCTGATGCTTTCAATTTTCTCGGTGAAGAAGTTCATGAAATCATTACTACTAAACTGTAACGAGGTATTTTGTTCAGACGACGTCTGTTTATTTGTTAGTCTAGCTACGGTATCAAATAAAAACCTTGGATTATTTCGGTTGTTTTCTATTAATTTGCTGAGGTGCTCAGCCCTGGCCGTTTTAAGGGCCTTTTTATAACGTGACATACTGTCTTTCCACGCGATTCTAAAGACCTCTAAATTAGTTTTTTTTCCATTCACGCTCTAAATTATGGGTTTCTCTCTTTAAAACATACGTAGTATTATTGTACCATGGTGCTATACTTTTTTCTCTGACCTTTTTTAATCTAATGGGTGCAACAATATCCAATGTTCTAGAGAGAATGGTGCTCATAGTGCTAGTTAGTTTGTCTAGTTCATCTGTTTGTTTGGGTTCAGGCAGCAGCTGAGTCAGATCAGATAAGCTATTTGAGAAATGATCTATGGTGGATGGACGAATTGTTCTACCTGGTCGATAACGTGGCGCAGCATGACATATTACAGCAGTACGTAATATGCAAGTTACCAAGTAGTGGTCAGTGACATCATCACTTTGTGGAATGATATCTATATCGGTTGGATCGGTTCCAAATGATATAATTAAATCGAGTGTATGATTAAGACGATGAGTTGGTCCGGTGACGTTTTGCTTGACCCCGAAGGAGTTTAATAAATCTGTAAACGCAGCCCCTAACGCATCATTTAAATTATCTACGTGTATGTTAAAATCTCCAACAATTAATGCTTTATCCACGTTGACCAAAAGATCTGATAGAAAGTCAGCAAACTCTTTTAGGAAATTGGCGTAAGGCCCTGGAGGTCTATATACGGTAGCCAATGCTAGAGATAATAGGGATTTCTTTCTTACATCTAAGAGCGTAACATTTAGCACAAGTACTTCAAACGAATTAAACCTATGACGAGTTTTCTGAGTAACATTAAGGATATCTCTGTAGATTGTTGCAACACCGCCGCCACGACCGATCAGACGGGGCTCATGCTTATAGCAGTATCCTGGCGGAGTAGACTCATTTAGACCGAAATAATCATTTGGTTTTAGCCAGGTTTCAGTAAGGCACAGAACATCGAAATTATTATCTGTGACCATTTCATTTACAGTAACCGCCTTAGGTGTGAGCGATCTAATGTTTAGAAGACCTAGCTTTAGAAATTGTTTTTGTTCACTAATAGCGAGATTTTTTTGTTTTAATAACAATTAGATTTTTTCTAGATCCCGTAGATTTATTATTTGATCTTAGTAAACGAGGAATAGACACAGTTTCTATGCAATGTTCTACACTAGTATTAATATCAATTAAATTGGTGCAGTAGAGACTGTGATTTGGATTTTTGGTTACTAGTCAAAAGGTATTTAACATCTTGGAGATGTTATCCGACAGAAGATCTGCCCCGATTCTACTTGGGTGTAAGCCATCAGCGTGGAAGAGCCTTGGTCGCTCCCAAAACAGATTCCAATTATTTACAAAGATCAGTTTCTGCTCATTGCACCATGACAATAACCATTCATTTACCACGAATAATCTACTGAACTTTTCATGCCCTCGTTGGTACGTAGGAAGCGGTCCAGACACAATAATCGATGTTTCAGGCGATGTGCTGCGTACCGTATCGATAAGGCTCCTGAAGTCTTTATTCAGAACCTCAGTCTGTCGCAGTCTAATGTCGTTAGCTCCCGCGTGCAGCACAACAGCTCCGACACGCTCCTCACCGTTTAAGATCTCAGTTACCCGCGCAGTGATATCGAGAACATTTCGATTTTCGCAAACAAACAAACGCAAACAAACAAACTCACAGCAGGCAACAAGGCTGACAAAAGCAGTCGATCGGAGGGCGAGCAGCAGTGAAGCGGTGTCACGCTCTACGACCAACAACCAATGTTCCAACCGTATTTGCGGTTCCAGCCGTATAATGGCTTGAGGCGCGTCTGGCCAACAGTCCGAGTTGTAATTATGAGTTAAATGATGGTTCAGAACAGAATAAAGAGAGAAATACGGAAAAACAGAAGGAAATACGAAGCTAACAAACTCACAGCTCACAGCAGGCAGCGAAGCGGACAAAAGCAATCGAGCTGAAAGAGCATGAAAGAGCTGAAAGAGCATTCTACTATGCACACCCCTACTAACTTCCTTTTATTTTCCAATTGTACCATTTGATTTTCATAATTTTTATGTTTTCATTTTAGGCCTGGTGAAAGTGAAAGAGGAAAGACCAGATCTGAATGAAGTGGAGGAGAAACATCAGCTTCAGAAAACTCATGATGTCAACGCTGGAGAAAAGCCATTGAGTTCCTCCAAAACTGAAAACAGTTGCTCACAAAGCAACATTCAAATAACAGAAGTCAAAAAGCCTTTCACCTGTTCTCAGTGTGGAAAGAGTTACAAAGAGAAAAGAAGCCTCAAGACTCACATGTTAATTCATGCTGGAATAAAGCCTTTCACCTGCTCTCAGTGTGGAAAGAGTTTTACAAGTAAATACAACCTTAAGAGTCACATGTTAATTCATGCTGGAATAAAGCCTTTCACCTGCTCTCAGTGTGGAAAGAGTTTTATAAGTAAACCAATCCTTAAGAAGCACATGTTAATTCATGCTGGAATAAAGCCTTTCACCTGCTCTCAGTGTGGAAAGAGTTTTACACAGAAAGGAACACTTAAAGCTCATTTCTTAATTCACTCTCCAGAAAATCCTTTCACATGTCCTCAGTGTGGAAATACTTTCACAAGTAAACACAACCTTAAGAATCACATGTTAATTCATGCTGGAATAAAGCCTTTCATCTGCTCTGTGTGTGGAAGGAGTTTTACACAGAAAGGAGCCCTTCATGGTCATTTCTTAATTCACACTTCAGAAAAGCCTTTCACATGTCCTCAGTGTGGAAATACTTTCACAAGTAAACAAAAGCTTAAGACTCACATGTTAATTCATGCTGGAATAAAGCCTTTCACCTGCTCTCTGTGTGGAAGGAGTTTTGCACAGAAAAGAGCCCTTGATGGTCATTTCGTAACTCATACTTCAGAAAAGCCTTTCATTTGCTCTCAGTGTGGAAACTCTTACAAACATAAAGCAAGCCTTAAGCATCACATGTTAATTCATTCTTGAAAAAGGCCTTTACCTGCTCTCATTATGGAAACACTTTCACACATAAAGGAATCCTTAAGAATGTGAGAGCATTTCACCTGCTCTCAATGTGGAAAGACGCGAAATCACACTGACGTAATGCCTTACACACGTGTTAGGATAAATATGTTTGCATCTCCTTTTCTGTCAATCTAATTTCTTGTACACCCTGTTTAATTATACGCTCGTAAGACATGTGCTAGTTATTATCCATAAGGAACAACGTTGCATATGGTATAATTGGAATTTTTTATTTGTCTTTCTATGGGATAAAACTCTCCTTTCTTTTCTATATGGACTTATTATTGTATTTGTTGTTTTTAGCCAACACTCGAGACTTGCTATATAGACTGGCACGAGCACAATAAAGCTAACTTTTAGTCTGCACTTAGTCTGTCATTATTGGTCCCCAGATTTGGTGTTTCACTCTGCTCTGCATTGATCATCGTCTTCGTTCTGATATCCAATTTTATCTAATAATTTGTGGTGCTAGTCCGCGATCGATCCAGAACTGAGGGATCGTGCAAATTGGACTGAGACGGTGTGAGGACAAAAACTGTTGTATTGCCTAGACTCACAAAGTCTCACTCGACGTAATACTCGAGATAGAGAATATTTTTGAATTTGCAATATTTACTTAAAATATTAGCAAAGTATTAGGTGTGTGTTTGACACACAGGTTTCTATAACCTTCCGTTTTGAGATAAGAAACAGACCGGTAAGGAAGGATGGTCAACCATTGAAGTTTTAATAATTCATGTAATCTGTACTATTGGCATCTTAAAAGGGACATATCATGCTAAATCCACTTTTTTAGCCCATAAATGCATTTTGTTGTGTATTTGGAGTGTTCATAAGTACAGAAAAGTTGAAATTAGTCTCTTCAGGTGCTTCGTTGATATCTTTATACACAGCAAAATCCCTAGTGTTAAATAAACACTGAGAGTTTTAAATTAACACTGAGAGTGTGAATTATATAAACACTGAAGCAGTGTTAAAGTTAATGAGATAATTAAGTGAATAATTGAGTGATGATTGAGCATTATTGAAGATACCTGATGTTAACAAGCAGAATCTCTGAAGGAGAAAACCATAATTTTTAAGTCACCATTATGGTGATTAGTGTTTGGTTTAGTTGGGCTCTTGACCCTTAAATCATTAACTTTAGATTTAGTTTGGTTGCTGTATGTGAGTTATAACAGCCAGATGAACAAATAGAAAAGGTGATCTGATGGTGTTGGTTGTGTTTTAACATAATCATTAATTGACCTGAATCGCTGAACTCATCAAGAGCATAAATTCTGAGTTAAATTTACCTTATGGATTTTAGCAGCACAGTCATTTTAGAACATACCATTTTTAGCCTTTTCAATGAAATCCAAACGATCAAATAAAAAAAAATCCAAAAAATATTTTATGTAGGCATACACAGACATCAAGAATTAGCGTATAAATCTCAGCAATGGTGACAAACAGATCACCTCTGAACATAAACTCATTATTTATTCATGCAGCAATGCATGATGGGAGCCATGAATGAGTTTTGATTGGTAGCACCCAGAACGCACTGCAACATGCTTTATAATTGTCACCATTGTTGAGATTCACAGGCTAATTATTGATGTCTGTGTCTTAAATTAAAAAAAAAAAATGTATAAGAGAAACTTTTAAGAAATTATTTTCATTACATTGTTAACATCAAAAATATTATACTCTACAAGGTCACTGCTGCTATAATTAATAAAGTAAACCTAACTCAGAAATTAGGCTCTATATGAGTTCAGTGATTCAGGTCAAATGATTGTGAAATAATGATTATGTTAAAACACAACCATCACCTTTTCTATTTGTTCATCTTGCTGTTATAACTCATGTACCGCAGCCAAACAAAATTTTAAGTGAATGAATTAAGGGTCAAGAGACCAACTAAAGCAAACACTAATCACCATAATGGTGACTTAAAATTCCGGTTTTCTCCTTCAGTGATTCTGCTTGTTAACATCAGGTGTCTTCAATAATGCTCAATCATCACTCAATTATTCACTTAATTATCTCATTAACTTTAACACTACTTCAGTGTTCATTTAACACTCTGCTAAGAGTTTATATAATTCATACTTTTCAGTGTTAATTTAACACTGGGGATTTTGCTGTGTATTCTGTTTTGGTCATATTTTGCAACCTGTTCCGATTTTTCTTTTCTCTATGACGTTTTTTGAACAATTACGTCACAGTATTTGCAGCGGAACTGCCAAATAAGGACATCGACTGCCGGCCCAACATTTCTAGCAATACGCCATTTTTATTTCTCGCTGCGATTTTGTAGTACAAGCTCAAGGATGCAGAAGTTACGAGAGGGTAACATTAAGTCAAAATGTTCGGTTGTTGGATGTAGTAACCCACACGCTTCATTACACCTTCTCCCAGCATCAGAACCTCTTCGAAGTGCCTGAGTTTTATTTTTCATGGAAATGTACCCACATCTGTGGGTAAAGTCATTTTTGTGTGCACGAACGAAGCACTTCAAGTATAACTACTTCAGCAACCTCCGCCAGTATAAAGAAGGATTTGCCGATAGACTTCGTCTGATTGAGGGGTCAATTCTTCGATCTTTGGAGACGACGAACAGAGCACTTCGGTAAGCTGTAAATAACGTTTTTACGTGAAATAATAACTTGCTTTTCTTTAATTGTTTATAATATAACTTATATTTTGTTTTGTGAGTGTTAAATAATCGTTGTAAAACATGCAGTATTGTAGTAGTGGGCATGGGTGGAGAAGTTACTGTAAATACAGTAACATACCATTGCGATACATTCATATGAAGACGTTGTTCTGCAGGTTCGTCGTCTTCATTTTCATCTCGCTCCGGGTCTGTCTCTGGCTCGAACATGTAAGGCTTGATGGACAAGTCTTCCGTTGTTGACATTTTGTTAATAACGTGTGAATAAAAAGTTTCTGTGCCGCTAGATAATCGTATCTCTGCTATCAAACTACAAAAATGGCCGAACGGGGTGGAGTTGAAATGAGTGTCACCTCTGCAACCTGGAGAGGGGGCGGGGTATGAAGTGTCTCATTTGCATTTAAAGAGACGGCACCAAAACGAGTTGCTCTCAGATGCACATCAGAAAAGGGGTAGAAAAGGGGCCTGTGGAGCTATAATAATGAGGAATTCAGACCCAAGCATTGCAGTTCCGCTTTATATAGACCACAAATGTATGATTTATATGTAAAAAGGAACGATTTAAAAGCATGATATGTCCCCTTTAAAACAGAGGAACAATTTTGTGTTTTGTCTTTGTGTGAATACGGAAACTACTTGGTTGTAATATGGGGCAAGACATTTCTAGACCACTGACAGCCAAGAACCTTGTTGACTTTATGTACAGAAATATAAAGGTTTGTGGACAGAACCTTTTAGGCTACATCAAATTTGTCAGGATAGTCAGAAGACAAAACTTAATTAGACCCATATCCTAGAGAGGGATCATTCGAAGATGATGATATAAAACGCATGAAATCCATGGTAATAGGGTAATGGGGAGATTTAGAGTGGAACTATAGATGTATTAAGGAGTCATACAGTGTGTGAAAAGAAATTAAGAAAGTGTGGGATCAGTGGCCAGAAAAATCGTACTGAAAAAAAAAAACTACTGGACCGCCACCGGCCTATGTACAGGCAACGAGCATTTCCACTCACAGCTCATGAAAAAGGAACTGTGTACTTTGCATTCTCCTGTGCGATACTCAGACTTAAATGATCCTCAAATAATGACAGCATGTCCACCTAGCACTTCAGATATACAGAATTCAATGTGGATACAAAATCGCAACGTAATTGCCATGAAACCCATAAAAATGTCCGACATTGAGACGTTATGCAAGAGCTTACCAAGTGCCACAAACCCTACTAAATTTGTAGAAGGCTTTAAGACACACATGTAATATGCATAACTCTCAGGCCAAGATTAAAGCAACACTATGTTGTTTTTGCGGTTTTTGCTCTCGGGGTCCCCCTACAGTTGGGAAACAGTATTGTCTTCTACTACTGTCGTAAAATCTGTCATGGTTACACCAGGGGATACACGTGTGCATTTGTTGACAAGCCGAGTTCTCGCGGGCAGACTGCCAGCGTTGCGTGTGAAATGTCTTCATCCCAGGTACATTGGCATATATTTCAGCATGTCATATGAATATAATTTCATGGGTTTTATTTTTTTGAAACGTCAAAAGATCGCGTAGCTCACGTTCACAACCCAGCGTCATTAGTAGCCTATTGTCTACTGTTTTACATAACGGATATGCTAATTCAATTCAAAGTTTGTGTGGTAGGTAAAAGCCATATATCGTCAATATTATAATATCAAGCTACCATAGATGAATCTGCAAATTTGAAAATCGATTTGCATTATAGCCTGAGGCAAGACACTTTCACTAGAAAAATAAATAAACAAACATGATTATCAGCCTGCAGACATTAGGATAGTTATCCTGAAAGATTATTTATTATAACCATCGTAAACTAGCATGTTAATGTAGCAGATTGATAATTCGCTACTCTACTAGCATCACTTGATTCATGAAGATAAATGGAGGACCAGATAGATTCCGTAACATGGCCAGGCCATGTTATTCAGCCTTTTACATTTCGCGCGGTAGTCAGCTCCCTGACTCCCTGATTTATTTATAAATGTATAAACACTTTATAGATGACTGACTGCTGCGCTTGTGACAGAGTGCATGTTACTGAAAGAACGAGCATAGAGAGAGAGAGAGAGGTGTTTAATTTGCAACCTTTTAATTTGAAATGTAAGTCAATGACAATTGGCTGAAGCCAGAGCCAATGGCGAAAGTTGTTGCTCGTGGAGACCCCGCCCCATTTTTTAGATCTCCGGTCTGCAGACACATAGATATAATAAATATATAGATGCCCTATTGGCCGCTTTGGAACGTTGCTGCAATACGTCAACGCATCCGCCATTTTGCTGAGGGCAAAACTGCGCTGTAAACAAATGCAAGTAAACGGGTGAGCTGCGTTCCCTTTCGAGAGGTCTCTCCTATTGCGTAAGTAGCTTACGCTATGGGAAAACTCCTTTTCTCGAGAATTTCGTCAGAGCCCGCCAAGATGGGCGTGGCCAAGCTATATATTGGGCGCCCCGTCATGAGAGTTCTTTAGATTTAATCTCCTTCAGCGAACACCTTCTTCGCTGGATCCTCCGGATTATTGAAAGCCTTCGCCGCCGTGGAAAAGCATACCAGCGGGATTGCTACGAGGACGTCGGCACCTTCAGCCGCCTTCGAACACCATCCTACTGAGCCATCCGGCGCGCCACACACGCAAGTATTTTACATCTGTTCGCCCCGCGACATTTGTAAAATAGCAAATTTTCTGAGGCGTTGTTTCAAATGCCTTCCTGCGCGTCGTGCAGAGACCTTCTCCCGGACGGGGATCGTCACATCATCTGCGCTCGCTGCCTGGGCCGGAACCACGCAGAAGCTGCTCTGACCAAGGGCGGATGCCCGGAATGTGACGACCTGGGTCTCTCCACACTGCGGGCTCGCTTCGCCGCTTTCGCCGCGAGCGAGCCCATCGCCGCCACCCCTCTGTTTGAGCCGCGCTTTAAAAAAAAAAAAAAAAAAAAAAAACGCCGCTCACAGAGGCTTCCTGAACCTGAGCTCAGTGACGTCACGCCGAGCCAGTCTCCGCGTGCTTCACCGCCGCTCTTGCCTTCCCCACCGCCGGTTCAGTTCACTCAGCCGGACCCACACCCCTCTAGCAGAGCGGTGGGCCTTGTGACTTTCGGCGCGTCCGAGGACGACGGGGGAGTGGATGACAGCCTGTCCATCGACGCTGCATCTGACGACTGGCCGGGCTCCACTTTCGACCCCGCCCCGTCGACGCTAGCTAGCACGAGTGCGGGCTCCACCATGGATACGGAGATTATCCGCATCCTCTCGAAGGCCGTGGAGGACCTCGGGCTCGATTGGTGTTCTCCACCAAGTCATGGAAAGCCCCCCACTCTGCGAGCCTAAAGCCTTCTTTTTCTTCTTCGCTCTCCTCAGTGGACGGCGCGAAGGAAAGAGGCTACGAGGGAACGCCGCCCCTCGAGGAGGTCGTGGCCAATCATCTCTGCCCGCCCTCCACCACCGGATGGAAAGCCAAAGCTTCCCACCCCTCGAAACCCTGCCGCACTACCTCTGCTCTCGCCGGTCGCGCCTACGCCGCCGCCGGCCAAGCTGCATCAGCGCTTCACTCAATGGCGGTACTTCAAGTGTTCCAAGCCAAGCTTCTCCACTCTATGGACGAGTCTGGCCCCGAACCCGAAGCCTTCAGGGACCTACGCAGCGCAACTGATAGCTCTGCGAGCCACGAAGGCCACCGCCCAGTCTATTGGCCGTGCTATGGCTAATTTGACTGTTCTCGAGCACCATCTGTGGCTGACTGTGACTGAGATGAAGGACGCGGATAAGGCGCCATTTCTCGACGCGCCTATCTCCACCAGCGGGCTGTTTGGACCGGCGGTTAAAGGTTTCGCAGAACGCTTCACTGAGGCCCAGAACGCTTCACAAGCTATGCGTCATTTCCTGCCAAAGCGCTCCAGCTCATCGCAGAGCAGACAGAGACCGCCACAGCCGCAGCGGGCTAGAACAGCTCCCACCGCCTACGGTCATGTACGCACCACTACACACAAGCACTGTTCACACAGTTATAAATTCATCCCCAGTAAAAGCGGGAAACATTATAAAGGTGACGCGTGTGCCTAACACTGTTTATGCACCCCCACTTATAAACACTGTCCTTACAGTGTCAAACACAACCTCCGCTCAGGCTGCGAGTTTTACAAACACAGCGCGCGCTGTTGTAATCACACACGCGCCCATTCACTCAGCTGCTCAGCGCGTGCCCGCGCCTCTGAGAGCTACGAGCTCAGGCGATTCGCTGGCCAGGTCCCTACGTCACAGCGGCCCGCCCCTAGCCTGTATTCAGCCCATATCTGTACACGCAGCGGCATGGGAAAACATTCCAGATATGCCGAAATGGGTATTGAATATAGTAAAGCACGGATACTCGCTCCAGTTCGCTCGCAGACCACCACGTTTTACGACTGTGGTCGAGACAAAAGTGAGAAAGGAGTGTTCACATGTTCTACGCACCGAGGTGCGCAAACTAATAGAAAAGGGCGCTGTGGAAACTGTTTTCCCCCTCTCTGAGCGGGACAGGTTTTTACAGCCGCTATTTTCTCGTCCCGAAAAAGGATGGCGGTCTCCGCCCCATCCTAGATCTCAGACACCTGAACAGAGCACTAATGATTCGCTCGTTCAGAATGTTAACAACCAAGCATATCCTCGCGCAAGTACGCCCAGGAGATTGGTTTCTCTCAGTGGATCTGAAAGATGCTTACTTTCACATTCCAATAACGCCTCATCACAGGCCGTTTCTGAGATTCGCTTTCGAGGGACAGTCATACCAGTACACAGTACTTCCGTTCGGCCTGTCCCTGGCTCCCCGTACATTCACGAAATGTATGGATGCAGCACTTTCCCCCCTAAGACGAAGGGGAGTGCGAATACTGAATCATCTCGACGATTGGCTGGTTCTAGCACAATCAGAGAGTCAGTTAATAACACACAGATCTTGGATTATCAGCCATTTAGAATGCCTGGGTCTAAGAATCAATTTTGCAAAAAGCATACTATCTCCCAGCCAGAGGATTTCTTTCCTGGGAATAGTTCTAGACTCGATGCAAATGACAGCGCGTCTCTCATCAGAGCGCGCGCTTACCATCCGGCGCCTTGCAACATCATTCAGGGCGGCCGCGCGCGCGTGCCCCCGTCAAACGGTTTCAGAGGATGCTCGGTCTCATGGCCTCAGCATCGGCCGTACTCCAGCTAGGATTGTTGCATATGCGCCCTCTCCAACGCTGGCTCAAAGAGCCGCGTCCCTACTCACGCTTGGCGTTCGGGCCACTTTTTAATCAGAGCGAACCACGGCTGTATAAAAGCCCTGACGCACTGGAAAGCCGCCGACTGGTACCAGTCAGGCGTGAGTCTGGGTGTGAACACAAGGAGAAAGATGATAATGACAGATGCCTCCAAAATAGGTTGGCGGGCCCTTTACGAGGGCAGGCCTGTCTCCGGTTTTTGGTCAAACCCGGAGAAGCGCCTACACATAAACTGTCTGGAAATGAAAGCGGTCGCTTTGGCTCTCAGAGCCCTGCTCCCACATCTAAAAACGAACACGTCCTGGTCCGTACGGACAACATGACGGTAGTGTCGTACATAAATCGCCAGGGTGGACTCAGGTCGAGCTCCATGCATTCAATGGCCAGGAGACTCATTTTATGGTCCCAGCACAACTCGCGCTCACTGAGAGCAGCGCATGTGCCAGGCGCCCTGAACCAGGGGGCAGACATGCTATCCAGAGACAAGATTCTCCCAGGAGAATGGGCTCTCAACCTGCTGACGATTCAGTGGTTATGGAAAACCTTTGGCAAAGCGGAGATCGACCTCTTCGCCTCCAAGGAGAACGCGCACTGCTCTTTTTTCTTCACGAAAAGCACGGACGCGCTCGCCCAGAGCTGGCCGAGCCGCCCCTTATATGCCTTTCCCCCGATCGCGATGCTGCCACAGGTCATCAGTCGGGTCAGAGAGGAGAAAAACGCAGTGCTGCTGATAGCCCCACTCTGGAAGAACCAAACATGGTTTCCAGATCTGATGCAAATGCAATCTGCACCACGGCCGATTCCACTGAGGCCAGACCTCCTCAGTCAGGCCAGCGGGATGATATTTCATCCCCGCCCCGATCTGTGGGCCCTTCATGCATGGCCCCTCAACGGGTTCCCAGGAACCTCGCGAGCGGAGCACTAAAAAACGAGACGCTTATATGCCCAGAAATGAAAGTGTTCAGTGACTGGTGTAATGCCAAGGGCCTGAACCCTGAGACATGCGAGATTACGAATGTACTCGTTTTTCTACAAGGGCTTCTGGAGGCGGGCCGCACCCCCTCCACGCTCAAAGTATATGTGGCGACCATCACAGCGTCACACGACCCTGTAATGGAACTTCCATTGGGAAGAAACGACCTAATTATTCGTTTCCTAAAGGGCGCTAGGAGGATGAACCCTTCACGCCCCCCCTCAGTGCCGATCTGGGACCTAGCTACTGTCCTAGACGCTCTTAAAGGGCCCCCGTTCGAACCACTCCTAACCGTGCACCTTAAACAGCTCTCGCTCAAGACTGCGCTCTTGCTGGCACTCGCCTCGGTCAAGAGAGTGGGCGACCTGCACGCGCTTTCGACAAGCGCTGCCTGCCTAGAATTCAGTCCTAACGACTGCAGGGTCGTCCTTAGGCCGAAACAGGGGTATATTCCTAAAGTGCTCACCACTCCCTTCAGAGCACAGGTTATCTCCCTAACTGCGTTTTCGTCTCCAGCAGACGAACACGACGCTAATCTACTCTGCCCCGTTAGGGCTCTCAGAGTGTATTTGGAGCGTTCTGCCCTATTCAGACAGACAGAACAACTGTTTGTATGCTTTGGCGACCGTACGAAAGGTTCCGCCGTTTCAAAGCAGAGAATCTCTCACTGGATAGTTGAAGCTATAGCGCTGGCTTACGAAGCTAAGGGACTTCAATGCCCCTGGGGAGTCAAAGCACACTCCACCAGGAGTGTGGCTTCTTCCTGGGCACGGTCGAGCGGGATACCGATCGAGGATATTTGTGCGGCGGCAGGCTGGGCCTCACCGTCCACATTTATCAGGTTCTACAACCTACAGGTCCCGACATTGCATTCCAATGTGCTATCAGCATGATGCTAGTTGAACTGCGAGTTCGCATCTAGATTATGTATGTGCTTGTGTCACACTGAGCGCCTTCTAGCCGCTCTGTATTTTTTCCCATATATAAAGCTCGCCTCTGCCGGCTAGTTGGATGATAACTTTGCTTTTTAGCTCAGGCACCTGCCTCTGGCTATCATAAGGCGAAGTTCAGCACGCACGGCGTTTTGCATGGTGTTCCCATAGCGTAAGCTACTTACGCAATAGGAGAGACCTCTCGAAAGGGAACGACTCGGTTACTAACGTAACCTCGGTTCCCTGAGAGGAGGGAACGAGTATTGCGTAAGCTGCCGTGCTTGTGCTTGGTTAGTTCGCTTCAGTCGTTTTAACCTAAAGAACTCTCATGACGGGGCGCCCAATATATAGCTTGGCCACGCCCATCTTGGCGGGCTCTGACGCGCGCGGGCGCGAAGCGCGTTCATTGGTCGCGCATTCAGAGTCGCCCCGTCATTGGTTCGAGCAAGTTGCCGCAGCACAGCCAATGACCGAGCTCCTTCGTTGTCCTCCATTGCTGTCAGCTGTGCAGCTGCAATGCGTTTTACATAAAGACTTCAATATTCTCGAGAAAAGGAGTTTTCCCATAGCGTAAGCTACTTACGCAATACTCGTTCCCTCCTCTCAGGGAACCGAGGTTACGTTAGTAACCGAGTCGTTTTTCTGGATAAAAACAAAAATAACGTTTACATTTATCAACCGATTTCAGTGGTTTGTACGTGGTGTACAAAAAGTTCCATCTCTAGTTATTTAAAATCTCGATAGTTAAACTTATAAAATATTTTTTCATTAAGGAATTGTCAAAGCTCAGGCTTGTCATGTATTTGGCTTTTTATTCTTGGATAAGAATTGCAAGGACCCCCATAGTGAGATATAATTTAATTTTCAAATGAAATGAAAAAGTTTTCTTATTGTGGAAAAAAAAGCATTTTCTGTCTTTAACCCGATTCTAGCTTTTCTCGTGCTTAGAATTGACCACCATTGAGAAAATGAAACAAATCGGCAAATACAAATCACACCGGCTGGTGCTTTCTGTATTTTTATAGCACTAAAATGATAGATATTTACAGATAGATACTCCACATATACAATAACAAAGATAACTGATGGATCCTTTATGGTAATACCTGTAATATGGTACAACTATAGTGCAATGCAAATAGTAAATATAAGATAAAGTGAGAAGTGTAATAGTAAATAGTTTAGTGTATAGTCAATAAAATAAACAAACAGTATACAGCAAATAAAATAGTAATGAATAGTATAATTATATAATATCATAAGTACAATAATATAATCATAATAATATATTGATAATAGCATATAGTTTGTATAATCCTATAATAGCAATAACAATTACAGAATATAGACAATAAGAAATAAGTTAAATGGTGAATAGTACAATAATTTAACAGCATAATAGATTGATAATCGCAAGTGGTATAATATAATAATATTAATAGCAAATACAATGTAATATCAATTGCAGAATAATATTGACAATAATAAAAATAGTAAATGAAATAGTGACTTGTACCTACCCGAAACGAGTACTTGTCATAAAAGTCGGTTTTAAGAAAATATAGATGAATATTTAGATTTCAGGAAATTTACTTTATAATATAAAATATAATAGAAGCTAAAACTATAATATAAATCATGTCAACTCATGTCTCAACTTCCACAGCTATAATAAACTAGCGGTATCACTATCTATTTTAGTCTGACTGACTCCGGTGGCCAACTAACGTTACTATCACTACTTGTTTAATGACCTAATACAACCAGAAACAAATGTTCAGTCTTGCTTGTGAAAGGTAATTCCCAGAGACCTGTTTTCAATTGTGCGGCGATTTGTACAGCCCCAAGCAGCACACGAAGCAAGCATTTTTCTCCATTCCTGTTATGAGAGTTATGGGAAAGTTGCCCTCCGCAATATGATGGCGCCGTTGACGTATCCAGCAGCCAATAGTATTTATTATGTCTATGTGTAGACCTTTTATTTTTTATTGACAAAAAACTGCAACATAAAAAACTCTCGTAGGAGAAAGAGAATATACATGTGTATATACAAATGTTGTCAATATACAAAAAGTATTAACCAAGCAGAAAACAACAAAAAACAAACCAAAGAGGGGGAGCTACTTCAAAGTCAAAGGCAAAAAATGCTAAAGAAAATAAAATTAACATTTAGAGTGGCACACAAGGGGAGATTAATCAAAACAGTAGTTTCCTGGATGTCACTACACATTTTTCTTGCGATTTTAGTAGATTTGATCTTTTTCAGTGAGGTAAAAAACAATTTAAAATAATGTATAAACCAAACAAAGGAAGGCTTAGAACATCTCCACTTACTGCAGTGAATATGATATTTACCCATAAGAATAATCATATTGACTAAATCTGATACTGATGAATCTACATTATCCATATAAAAGAGGATGTGTGGCAAGGTGAGAGTAAGGATATTACCAATTATAGCTCGGACCAGAAGCTATTATAGAGCATTTCCCTGATATCACTCCAAAAGAAAGATAAAAACTCCACGGTTATCCCATCTATTCCAGGTGATTTCCCCTCAGACATCTGTCGAACTGCCAAGTCTAGCTCCTCAATTCTTAGCTCATCTTCCATAAGTTGTTTAACGTTATCATCTATTGTCTGTTTAAACCCTTGAATCTTATTTAGGAAAAAAAAAAAACAATCTTCTTTAGAAAAAGGGGATTTATACAAATTACTATAAAAAGCTTGGATTTTTTTCGTTTACTAGGCTACTTCTTGATTTTCAACAATAATATCATTGATATTGAACTTCCAAAAAAAAATTTCTGTCTGTCTTTGTTTTTCCAGACTAAAAAAATAAGTTGATTTTTTCCCCCCTTCCTCAATCCAATGAGCCCTTGAACGAATAAATGCTCCCTTGGCCTTTTCCAGATATATTATCAAGATGGGTAGATTGCTTAATTCAGTCTGCTCTTCCAGTGCCAAATCATCTGTACAGCACAGTGTATTAATGTGACTAATGATGTTCCTTTGTCTTATATTTTTAAGTGTTGATGATTGCTTACTTGTCCTAATAGCTATCTGTTTAACTTTGAACTTGAACCATTTCCATTTACTCAGAAAACACATTTCCATTTCAATCTAACCAGTTGTTTAACTATATATTACAAAACTCAGTATCTTCCAAAAGGGTATAGTTAAATTTCCATATGGAGTTTATGTTATTCTCTCTTCCCCCCAATGATCCACAATGATCAGTTAGGGTTGATGCTGAGATTTCACATCTATTTACCTCATTAACTATATTGTCTGAGATTAACCAATAATCCAATCTTGAGCACTGGCCATTATTAGATGAGTTAAACCAGGCAAATTGTTTTCTGGATGGGTTTTTCGTTCTCCAATAATCTATTACATTGGCCTGTGTGATCAATTCAATTATTGTTTCATCAAATGTGTTTCAGTGTCTCTTTGATGGTAGGCGGTCTAACCAAAGATCAGGGGCCATTAAAATCTCCCCCAATTATATTCATTGAAAAAAGCATTTTCTATTCTTCTAAGCACTTACTTAAGGATGAGAAGAGATTTTGTTCTGCGCTCTTTTGTTATAACCATACATTCATAATAAAATGTAGTTTATCTATGTGGAGGCATGCCTACTTTCCCTCCTTTCGACACTTCACACTCCAGTCCAGTCGGTGGCGGTAAGACACATACTTTTTTTTACTGAACACCAATAAACCTCAGAGGAAGAAGATTAGTTTTCAGCATGATCTCTGTTGTTATGTGTTACTGGCTTAATACAAACTGTTAGAAAGATAAAAACATTTTTGCCATTCCCATCCTCATAGACGTGTCTAAGTTTTGAAGCAAGCAGGAATATCTGGAGGAGTATCAACTGAACTGAGATCTGCTGCTGTGAAGATGGTGTTTGTTAAAGAGGAGAGTGAGGAGGACATGAGAGAACCAGAACCCTGGAGAATAAAACACGAGGAACAAGGAGGTTGGTGTCTATTCTTCATTCATCTTTTTGACTGTCGTGGTAGGCCTACAATTAAGTCTTAAATTCCTTAATGTAAAAACAAGTCCTACAAATATCGTAAATCCACGTGTCAAGGGTCTTAAAATGCAACTGAACTGGCGCAGCCATAAGATTTTTTTTCGCAAGTTGTTTTTTGGAATCTCAAAACTGTTGAACTCGAAGCGTGTGCGACTAATCAGATTCAATTTTGTTTTTATGTTAGCATAATACATTTGGGCGGGCAAAGGTTTACCAGGTTAACCTGGTTAACAGAAGTCTTCCTGCAGTTTTCTATGGCGTTATTTTAATGTCAAATGTCGCGAGCGCATTGTGATTGCAACTCGAGAGCACGCTGATTTCCTTTGTTTTCACACAAAACGGGACGCGCGCTCTCCAATAACTGCTCTCTCATGAACTGCCTCTCGCTCTGATATTCTGTGTATGTGCGCTTAAACCGTTTCATGTGCACTTGTGCGTCTCTCCGTGTTCTAGGGTGGCCATACGTCCGGATTTTAAGCCCTTTGTCCGGTTTTACGGATCAACTGGGGATCATGTTAACTGGGGACGCGCGCGTGCACGCAGACAGTTTTACCTGGATTTCCAGCAGATGTTAACAGCGACAGATTCATGCCCTATTTTACGGATCACCGATTAAAAACGAATATTTCACCAGTTGTATACACGGTATGCGAATAAAGCGCTTTGTTTTTGCAGTGTATGACATTCCTTCGTATTTGACGCATTTTCAAAGAAGTTTAACATACTTTAGTGTCAAGCTCAGAAACCACGCCCATGTTAACAAGGGTCGTTCGGTTTCATTGGATGAACAGACTTGTCAGCGCACTATGTGTTGTCATGAGTTCCCTTTCGAACGGTCACTTCGTATTGCGTAGCTATACGCAGTGGGGAAACTCCTTTTCCTCGATTTACTGAAGCCTTTATGTAAAGCGCATTTGCAGCTGCACAGCTAGAACATGAGCGTCTGGCTCGCTCATAGGCTGCGCTGCGGCAACTGCACATCCAATGGCGCGGGCGCCTCTGACGTGCGACCAATGAGATTACTCTGCGTCATACACGTCAGAGCCCGCCAAGGGGGCGTGACCTCAGTCTATAATAGTCCCCGAATTCGCCATTATAGCAGATTTTACTCCTTCAGCGACAAACTTCATGTCTCTGACCATTTATTGAGTCTTCGCCGTCGAACAAGCCTTCAGCCTGAGCGAGCTACAGTTCAGCAGACGACACTATTCATCGTGTTTCTCCTGACGCCGTCTCTCCTGTGGCTATCCGGCGATATCCTTTTCACCACAATTGTATATTAGTGTGTATTATTTGTTACGAGCGTTGTTTCAAATGCCTCGTGTCAATACCTGCGCCACGTGCGGATGCAAGCTGCACGAGGCGGACCAACACGCTAAATGCATTCCATGCCTGGGACTCCACCATGCTGAGAATGCACTGTCTGCCGGCGGATGTGCGGCCTGCGAGAGCATGCCTATCTCCGTGCTGCGATCTCGGCTAGCCCTCTCCCGTGACGGTGATGCCGCCCTTCCCGCGCTTCCTTTTCCGGCCCTACTTCAACCGAGGAAGAAGAAGCGCCGCAGCCAACGGCATCCGGAGAGCATGGATGTTAGTGAACGCACGCCGGCCACGTCCCCGCGTGCCTCACTCTCTCCAGCCCGTTCATCTCCGGTCCTGTTCGAGGGAGATCTGCGCCCCCCCCACGTGGCGGGCCTTGTCTCCTTCGGTGGGCCTAGCGAGCACGACGACAGCCTGCCTATCGCCGCGTCTGAGGAAGAATGGCCGGGCTCTTTCGACCCCGTCATGGCTTCCCAGCCGACGCCCAACGCCTCAGCTACCAGGACTAACTCCGACGCGGAAATGCTTCGGATCCTGACGCAGGCCGTAGCGGACCTCGAGCTCGAGTGGGCCGCGCCCGCTGAACCCCCTCGAAGTCGGCTGGACGGCTGGTTTCTGCCAGGGCACCAACAGGCCCCTCGCCACAAACCAGCGCCATTTTTTCCTGAGGTACACGAGGAGCTTACCAAGGCCTGGCGCTCTCCTTATTCTACACGAGGCCCCGCAGTTTACGCGACGCTCTCCTCCGTGGACGGAGCAGCGGGAAAAGGCTATGAGTCGTTGCCGCCCCTCGAAGAGGCGTTGGCCGCTCATCTTTGCCCGAACACAGCTGCTAGCTGGCGAACTAGAGCTGTTCATCCCAACAAGCCGTGCCGTAGCACTTCAGCCCTTGCTGGACGCGCGTATTCCGCCTCCGGTCAGGCTGCATCGGCCCTGCACACGATGGCCGTGCTGCAGGTTTACCAGGCCAAACTCCTCCGGTCTATGGACGAGGCTGGCCCGGACCCTGAGGCTTTTCGGGACCTGCGGAGCGCCACGGACCTGGCCTTGAGGGCTACCAAGGCCACAGCGCAGGCTATCGGGAGGAACATGGCGAGTTTGGTCGTGCTCGAGCGCCACCTCTGGCTTACCCTCACTGACATTAAGGACGCGGAGAGAACGAAGTTCCTCGACGCCCCAGTATCCAGCACCGGCCTCTTTGGCCCGGCGGTGACGGGGTTCTCGGAGAGATACACCGAGGCACAGAAAGCGTCCCAGGCCATGCGTCACTTCCTGCCAAAACGTTCTAGCTCGGCGTCGAGTGCTCACAAGCTAGCCCCGTCGACGCCTCTGCAAGCAAAGCCCGCGAAACAGGCCTCTCAGCCCCGCCCTGCGGCTGAAGCCCAGCGCCAGCCGAGAGCAACCAAGCGCTTCCCGCTTCCTCGACGCCAAGGCCCCAGACCAAGCGCCGCGCCTCACACAGCGCCGCCTAAGTCGTCCTAGCATGCAAGAGGAAGAGAGAGGGCACGGGTCCCGCACTAGCCGGACCACCCTCAAAGAAGTCAACAAAACTTCCCACAGCCCCCTGTTCAGTTCAGGCGGCTGGGGATTTTATTACTGCAAACAGGCCCGCAACAGTAAGCGCGTTCTTGCAAACAAACGCCGTTTTCACGGCGACCCAAATAAAGCACAAAAAGAGTATGTTTCACAAACACAACACGTGGGTTCACGGTCCCCCTTCACCAGGCGGCCCCTCCCCCGTTGTAATACTGCCTTCCCTACACGCAAATGCTTGTACAGTCAGTCCAATACTCAATGTGTGCACAAATCACAATATAAGGGTATCAGGTCCCCCTTCACTAGGTGGCCCCTCCCCTGTTGTATCACTGACTTCCCCACACGCGAATGCCTGTACAGTCAGTCCAATATTCAATGTATGCACAAATCACAATATAAGGGTATCAGGTCCCCTTACATTAGGCGACCAGCCCCAATCTGTGTGTCAAGCCCTAGCCACACGGGTTCTAGCCTGGCAAGCTATCCCCGGTGTGTCGAGTTGGGTCATAAACACTATACAGCGAGGTTACTCGCTCCAATTCGCTCGCAGACCCCCAAAATTTCAGGCGGTTCTCGAGACTTCGGTGAGAAGCAGCGTGAGTCACGTGCTTCGCACCGAAGTACAGAATCTATTAGCAAAAGGGGCGATAGAACTAGTCCCCCCCGCGCTAAAACAGATGGGTTTTTACAGCCGCTATTTTCTGGTTCCGAAAAAAGACGGCGGTCTCAGACCCATTCTAGATTTGAGACATTTGAACAAAGCTCTCATGAGACGGCCGTTCAAAATGTTACCTATCAAACATATCCTCGCGCAAGTGCGCCCGGGGGATTGGTTTGTCACAATGGATCTGAAAGATGCTTACTTTCACATTCAAATAAACCCTCGCCACAGGCCATTCTTGAGATTCGCCTTCGAGGGCCAAGCTTATCAATACACCGTTCTGCCGTTCGGTCTATCGTTGGCGCCCCGTACATTCACGAAGTGTGTGGATGCAGCGCTTTCTCCTCTGAGACATCAGGGAGTGCGTGTGTTAAATTATCTCGACGACTGGCTGGTGCTGGCACAGTCGAGAATCGAGCTATTAACACACAGGGATTTGATTCTCGGCCATCTAAAATGCCTGGGTTTCACAATCAATGTTTCAAAAAGCAAACTAACCCCCAGCCAGAGCGTGATTTTTCTGGGCACAGTGCTGAACTCGAGAGCTATGACAGCGCGTCTCACACCAGAGCGCGCGCTCTCAGTGCGAGCGAGCACGCGCCGCTGAAAAAATTTCAGAAACTGCTCGGTCTCATGGCAGCAGCATCGCCAGTACTCCGCTTGGGATTACTGCGCATGCGCCCGCTGCAGCATTGGCTGAAGCGCCGTGTGCCAACTCACGCATGGCAGTCGGGCAAACTGCGCATCGTGGTAAATCACGGTTGTTTAAGAACCCTGATTCCCTGGCGGGCTCAGAGCTGGTACAACGAGGGGGTGACAATGGGAACAATTTCCAGGAGGAAAGTGGTTCTTACAGATGCGTCCAACCTGGGTTGGGGAGCGCTGCACGAGGGCATGCCTGCATCCGGCCTCTGGTCGAGCACGGAGCAGAGCTTACATATCAACTGTCTGGAGATGAAAGCAGTTGCATTGGCCCTGATGGCGTTTCTGTCGAACCTCAGAGGTCACCATGTTTTAGTCCGCACAGACAATATGTCAGTGGTGGCCTACATAAATCGCCAGGGGGGCATCAGGTCTGGAAACCTGCATGCGATGGCGAGAGACCTCCTCTTATGGGCACAAACCAACCTGAGCTCTCTGAGAGCAGCGCATATACCGGGCGTCCAGAATGTGGGCGCGGATATGCTTTCACGGGGCAACACTCCCCTCGGCGAGTGGTCCCTGAACCCACAGACGGTCAGTCTGATATGGCAGGTGTTTGGCGAGGCCGAAATCGACCTGTTCGCCTCGAGAATCAACACCCACTGCAAGTGGTTCTTCTCGAAGGACAGGGACGCGCTGGCCCATGTCTGGCCCAACCGTCCCCTCTATGCCTTTCCCCCCGTCTCGATGATCCCACAGGTCATCAAACGGGTCAGAGAGAGCGGGTGCCCAGTCCTTCTGGTGGCCCCTCTCTGGAAAACCAGACCGTGGTTCCCGGAACTGGTTCAGTTATCGGACACAATCCCATGGCCTGTCCCACTGAGGAAAGACCTCCTCACACAGGCGAACGGGACACTGTGGCATCCGAGACCCGATTTATGGGCCCTCCATGTGTGGCCCCTCAACGGGTACCCAAAGACCTTCCTGAGAAGGTTTTAAGCACTATATCTGAAGCCAGGGCCCCGTCGACTCGGCGCCTCTATGCTTCAAAATGGTCAGGTTTTTCCAGCTGGTGCTCGAAAAATCAGGCTGACCCAGGGTCATGTGAGATATCTGTGGTTCTCTCATTCCTACAGGAGCTGCTGGATGCGGGTCGCTCCCCGTCCACGCTCAAAGTGTATGTGGCAGCCATAGCAGCACATCATGTTCTGGTGGCAGGCCAGTCACTGGGAAGAAACGACTTGGTCGTGAGATTCCTTAAAGGTGCTAGGAGGATGAACCCCTCCAGACCTCCATCTGTGCTTCCTGGGACCTCTCCATGGTCCTGAGGGCTCTGAAAGGTCCGCCTTTCGAACCGCTCCAATCGGTTGATCTAAAACCCCTCTCGCTGAAGACTGCTCTCCTTATGGCTTTGGCATCTATCAAGCGAGTGGGAGATCTGCAGGCGCTCTCTGTGAGCCCTGCATGTTTGGAGTGGGGTCCGGATGACTCCAGAGTCGTCCTCAAGCCCAGACATGGTTACGTCCCTAAAGTGCTCTCAACACCGTTCAGAGCACAGGTGGTGACGTTATCAGCCCTCCCTCTTTCTGCAGAGGATGGAGAGGTTAATCTTCTCTGCCCTGTCAGAGCGCTGAGAATCTATCTGGAGCGTTCTGCGTCTTTTAGGCAATCAGAACAGCTTTTTGTCTGCTTTGGTGGTAGATCCAAGGGGGATCCAGTCACTAAGCAAAGACTGTCTAGATGGATAGTGGATGCTATTTCTATGGCTTATACCGCAGTAGGTCAAGTTTGCCCTATAGGCGTCAAGGCCCATTCGACCAGAGGTATGGCCTCGTCATGGGCTTGGTCATCTGGCATTCCCATAAGTGATATTTGTGATGCGGCCGGCTGGTCCTCGCCTTCCACATTTATGACTTTTTATAATATGGAAGTGCCTTCCCTGCAGGCGAAGGTGCTTTCGGTATGATTAAGGCCCGTCTGTGGCCGGTCTTGTCATATATTACTGTGCACAATCACATTCACATATATATATATATAAACCCGCTGTTGCTGGTTATAATTACATATATAAAACCCGCTTTTGGCCGGTTATATGATATAAAACCCGCTTTTGCCGGTTATATTCCATACATATATAAAACCCGCTTTGGCCGGTTATAATTTCATGTATAAACCCACTTGTCTGGGTATACGTTCATATACTAATAACCCCGACAGTGTCTGGGTTCGTTGGTGTAGTATGTTGGGTTATTCTAACTGATGCGTACTATTTAGACCGGACGGTGTCTGGTCTATTTATGCATAATGGTGCGGTTATGGCTTGTTCTGTATGCTCAGGGGCCTGAGTTGCAGTGGCAGCCAGTTACTCAGTGCGGCGTTTTGCATGGCGTCCCCACTGCGTATAGCTACGCAATACGAAGTGACCGTTCGAAAGGGAACTACTCGGTTACTCACGTAACCTCAGTTCCCTGAGTTAGGGAACGAGTATTGCGTAGCCGGCCGCACTATGGTAACATGGCAAGTTGTCGCTTCAGTCGTTAAACCTGCTATAATGGCGAATTCGGGGACTATTATAGACTGAGGTCACGCCCCCTTGGCGGGCTCTGACGTGTATGACGCAGAGTAATCTCATTGGTCGCACGTCAGAGGCGCCCGCGCCATTGGATGTGCAGTTGCCGCAGCGCAGCCTATGAGCGAGCCAGACGCTCATGTTCTAGCTGTGCAGCTGCAAATGCGCTTTACATAAAGGCTTCAGTAAATCGAGGAAAAGGAGTTTCCCCACTGCGTATAGCTACGCAATACTCGTTCCCTAACTCAGGGAACTGAGGTTACGTGAGTAACCGAGTAGTTCTAATCACAAATAACAACAGATGTAGATTAAGTTAAAGTAGGCTACCTAAAAGAAACATAAATTGCAAAGTCATTTACATTTTTTCAACAAGTTGCATTTATCGATCTGCATATAGCCTAATTTTATAATGTATCAATTATTTTTTATATAAAAATACTTATCAGCTTATTTTACTCTGCTATGATATTTAGATCTCTTTTTTGAACAACCAGCTGTGACGCGTCCGTATCATTTTCCCTGGATAAAAAGCAGCAATGCTTATAGGGTCATGAAGTTTATTATCTCATGAACTTGTAACCTTTTCAAAAGATTTATAAAATAAAAAATAATTTGTTTGTTTCTTTCAGAACAATTCTGTATTTGCTACTGCATCTTCTTAGAAGCATATAATCATTTGATCAACCAAGTGATCAAACTATTGTATCAAGCATTCCTGTAGCTCAAACAGTTGAGTGTTGTGCTTGCAACGCCAAAGTCATGGGTTCGATTCCCAGGGAAAGCAAGAACTGATAAGACTTTAAAATGTGTACCTTGAAATGCAATGTTAGTCCCTCAAACATTGTACATTATTATGCTCAGTAGCATGAACTTGAATGTTGTGTATCTAATGTCTTGTATTGGACATTTAGAGAACACTTTGTCTTTAGTGATTAAAGTCCTGTGAAAAACACAGAGTGGAAAGTGCAACCACAAATTGTATTACTGAAATAAGCAGAACATATGATATAGTGATGATGAATTATTACAAATATATAGGCCTACTGATATTCTCTGTGTCTAATTTTCACCAACATCACTAACCTCTTAATCATTTGTCACCTCACATGAATAGCATGACCCTCTCTAAAACAATAGGAGATGCTTTATTGTTTACTTTTTTGCTGACCTCTTTAACAAAAGAAATATTACACAAATGGTCTATGAGTTTTATAAATAAAATGTAATGTGTTTGGGCCTCTTTTTAGGTAATATAAATTATGCCAGTTCTCTTCATTTGACTGGTACCATGAAACTCATTAAATGATTAGTCTGTTAGGAACAGATTAAAAAAAGCTCTATAAATTAAGTGTCGTTATTGTTACTGGTGTCGTTGTTAGGCCATAGACTACCACAGCAAATTGATGCAATTAAAGTTAGACAAATACAAAACTTTGTAGGATAACCAATATCCTGGCAGCTGCTCAATAAAGGAACACTATTAAGAGGAGATGTGAAAATTTCACAATGAAGGGTGATTGTGTGTTAAATTGCTCTTACTATAAAAAGGTAATACAACTGTGACATTTATTTTCTAATATAACATGATTACATTAGATGGAGAGCAGTAGGTATGAAGGCCAAACTGGCCAATGGGTAAGAAAAATTTATACACATTGCAAAACAAGTAACTGTTATTCATTAGCATGTAACTTATATTCTAACTTATTCTATAGTTTGTTCGTCCTTCCTTAGATTGAATGTTCAGAAGGTGAGACTGTGTGGTCAGACCTTCACAGTTGGCAAATACAGATGTCCTGCATGCATGCACATTTGCCTATTTTTTTTCTTTTCTTTTGTTGCTTTCATACCTGTTAGCTAATGAATATGTTTGTTGAACATTCCCCTATATAAATGCTGTGGGTAAATCACTGGATCCATAAGCTATGGCTTATCAATTTTCACCACTCTTTATGAACATTTATGGAGTGTAGGCTACTGTATTCTTTAACTCATTCCTCAGCAACATTAAAATACATAAATAATAAATAAATAAATGCTTGACATGTCCCTTTAACCACATCAGTATTGCTGCTCAATTTAAATTAAGCCACAAATTGGCATCATAACAATAATCTGCGAATACACACGCACTGCAAATACACAATGTCAATAGTATAATTTATTTAATATATTTACAGTTGTCATCAGATACAAATTTTATTGAAACGAATGTAACAAAATAATGTGGGCGTGGTCTGTGTGTCGCGAAATTAAAGCACATTAAAATTTCGCTTAAAGGCGTCTGAAACATACAGCGGAGCAGCGCAGAGTAAACAACTTTTGGGTTTTCATGAGCTGTATGCCAAAATCATCAGTATTAAAACAATAAAAGACCTGAAATATTTCAGTTGGTTTGCAATGAATCTAAAATATATGAAAGTTTAATTTTTATCATTACATTATGGAAAATAATGAACTTTATCACAATATGCTAATTTTTTGAGAAGGACCTGTATATACATGTTCCAATGGTCTAATGCATGTAAGTTCTAAATTTCTTAACTTGTTACAGAAATGTATAAGGTATTCAAAAAATATAAAAGTTTATTAAGTGAATAAAGTGATTAATAGTAATAAAAAACATTCTTATCTTTTTCCCATTATTTCTTGTTGCATTACCTCGTAGCACGGGCAATGACCTGCTTCAGACCCTCTGTCGTCCCCTCTCATTCACATATTTATATTTGTGACAGTTAGTGTGCTTATATATAAAATATCTTCCGTACGATTATATGAGTAAAATATATTCAAAAGTTTATATGACTAAATATATTCAGGAAATAAGGGCCCCTATATAAAACCAAAGGAATGTAGAGGGGTTTTTCTAACTAACTTCCTACTCTACCCATGCTCTAATTGTTCTAACTAATTTTATCTCCAAATCAAAATACACAGTGGGGCTATCTCCCTATCTTGTCAAAAACAGAGTAAAAAGATTATCAAAATCAAAAGTAATAAGGTACCCTTATTCCCTGCTTCTTCACCCAACCTCTCACAGGAAGTCATCCAGTTCCTCCAAGCCTGGGCCAATTGGATATACTCCTGAGTTGGTGCATCCAATGTCAATGCCTGATGGTTTCACTGACACATTGATCATTTGTTTTGCAGCTGCACTAGCCAGCATGGATCTGAGAAAAGGCACAACACAGCAGAGCAGCACAAAAATAACACCAATAGTCACTGCTATTATTATTCCCACCTTAATAAGCCATTCCTTCCATGATCCAAATATGGAATCAAACCAGTATCCCAAGTTTCTGTCTCTCCCCGTATTCGCAGAAACCTCTTGTCTTAGGGTCTTCAACTTCTTCATGGCCTTAGTAAATGATCCATCTGGGACTGTTATTTCTTTGGGATGAAGGTACAACAATCAGATCCAAACATTACACATACTCCTCCTTTTTCTGCCAGTAACCAGTTCAGGGCTTGTCTGTTTTGGCATGTCATTCTGCTGGTGTATTTTAGTTGGTGACCTAAGGCATCAAGTGCTTGATCTGTATTATAATATATGCTGATTGTAATATATGTAATTAATCCATTCCATATTCTTATTTGGCGTTATCCATACAAATATTGATTCAAGTCCTGCTGCTGCCTTGTCTCTAGCTTTAAACTCATGTGGTATCCCTCTTGGCTGTAACCTGTCTATAATAACCAACATGTATCTTTTTCCTCTTACTAATTCGGTCATGTCTTCATAATCCATCACTAGATGCTTAAAAGGTCCTTCTGGAACTGGAATAGAGCCTATTGGGGTTGCTGTTCCTTTTCTGACATAATTTTTTGCACAAATTTCACATTCATTTATAAAAAAACCTACCCTTGAAAAAAGAAAAAATCTACCCTTGTTTGTAAGTATGGGGACCAGAATCCTTGTCTTTTAATTTTCCTTAGAACCTCCCCCCTTGCGCAATGGTCAAATCCATGCGCATCAGGAATTAAAATATTAAGCAATGGGGTGGGGGCTATCATGAGGCCTTCATGTGATCTCCATATGTTGTTTGCATCTCTTGTCGCCCCCCTTTGCTGCCATAAATATATTTCAGGTGGTGTTTCTCTGGACTGCATTTGGGCAATACTTTCTACTGTGGGGAGAGGTTGGATCAGGACTGATGGTGCCATTAAGGCTAACTGGCACCCAGAGGCTTGTTTTTCATGTAAATCAGCCGCATTGTTGCCTTTGATGACAAAGTCATTACCTTTCTTATGGGCCTGACATTTAATTATGGCCAATTTCGTAGGAAACATCATGGCTGTAATCAATTTAGTAATTTGGTCTCCATGTTGAATTGGTGTTCCATCACTTTTTTTTAAACCCTCTTTGTTTCCATACTGCACCAAAGAGATGGCATACACCATGGGCATACGCAGAGTCAGTATAAATGTTGGCTGCTTTGTTTCTAGCCAATATGCAAGCTTCAGTAAGTGCTTTTAGTTCGGCCAATTGTGCTGAGCAAGGTTGCTCACAATGTTGACTTATCACAGGGGTAGAATTGTCTCCATCTTTTTGTACAACAGCAAAGCCAGCATGGTTACCTAAGTGGTCTCTAAAACATGAGCCATCCACAAAATAATCTACGTCTGCATCAACAATTGGTGTTGATTCCAAATCTGGTCTCAGACGAGTAAATGCTAGAGAGACAGAAACACACTCATGAGGTGTTCCTTCCCCTTCCAGTGGGACAAAATTAGCTGGGTTTGTTGTGGTACATCGCTTTATCGTAATGTCAGGAAAGGTTGTCAGGACAGAGTATGCTAAGCATCTAGCTTGTGTTAAAACAAAACGTCCTTGTTCTAATAATTCAGCTGTTTTATGATGAGTGTAAATAATGACTGGATAGCCCATAGTGACAGCAGAGGCTTTGTCATAAGCAAAATACACAGCGGCTAAGCCTTGTTGATAGCATGGTGGATATCCTTGAGCCACATTATCTAATTTGGTGCTATAATAAGCAATAGGTTGCTTCTTCCGACCACTGCACGTTTCCTGCATTAGTACAGCAGAAGCAAATCCATCAACTCTATCGGCTACGTACAAATGAAATTCTGTATCGTAGCTGGGGATTGCTAACGCGGGAGCAGTTTGTAACTCCTTTTTTAATGAGTTAAACGCTATCAGTTCCTCAGGATCCCATATCAATCGTGCTCTAAGATTTTGTTGACCTGCATATTTCATTAGGGCTCGCAGTGGAGCTACTTTAATAGCATAATCCGCTATCCAATCAGTGCTAAATCCAGTCATCCCTAAAAATGTCATCATTTGTCCCACTGTTTGTGGTTGTGGTGCTTTGCTTATTCCCTCTAATTGGCTGGGCGATATTGCCTTTGTTTGGTGTGCAATCAATCGACCCAAATATTCAACCTGAGGCAGGCAATACTGCAATTTTTCTTTTGAGGCTTTGTGACCTCCTTCTGCTAATTTGGTCAGCACTTTGATGGAGTCCTGATGGCACTGTTCCAGCGTTATTGAACAAATTAACAAATCATCCACATACTGTATCAATGTGCTATCCAGTCTTAAGTCTTCTAGATCTGATTTCAAGACTTGGTTAAAAACGTGAGGTGAGTGCTTAAATCCTTGGGGCATTCTAGTGTATGTATACTGTTTACCTTGGTAAGTGAAGGAAAAAAGGTGTCTGCTTTCTTCTGCTAGTGGAACACTGAAAAATGCAGAACAGAGATCAATCACAGTGAAATAATTAGCAGCAGGTGGAACATTTGTCAATAGCGTATGCGGATTTGGAACCTCCGCTGGCCAATCTTCAACTACTTCATTAACTGCTCTTAGGTCATGCACTAACCTCCACTTTGACTTGTTGGCTTTTTCAACTGGTAAAATTGGGGTATTACAATAACTGATTGTCTCAATCAGTACTTCTGCCTCAACCAATCCATCAATTGTTGCCTTTATCCCTTCCACTGCTTCACGTTTTAATGGGTATTGTTGCTTTCTTGGTAATTGAACTCCTGGTTTAGTTGCAATTCTAATGGGGTTTGCTGATCTAACTAGGCCTACATGTGTGTCATGTTTTGACCATAACTGTACAGGCACTTGTTGTTCCATCTCTGAGATAAGTTCGTCCATTCTAGACTTCAGTTCGCTTTTCTCTACTGTCTCAACTATCAATTTTGGAATCCGTACTATTTTGGTTGTGCAGATGATTTTGAGATGTGTCATATCTTTTGTTTGAAAAATGAAAGGGTTATCAGTGGCTTCCCAAAGCTTTCCTTCTACCTTTAACATCATTGGGCCTAGATCTTGTGCTTGACTCCCCTCATTTATAAATAATGTAACATGTGGTACTGAATCATCTACTCTAAACCAAGTATTAGTGAATTCACAGTGTTCAATCTGTAACGCTGCTCCCTCTGGTCCTACAATTATGTAATTTGAAGTCAGACACACAGTCTGTCCTTTAGTTCCTCCTAACCACTCTTTTTCCTTTTTTGGATCTCTAAGGGGATCATATCTCATTATACAATGGAATTCGGTTTCTGGGGAAACTGGTTTCTGAAGTTGCTCTTTTATATACTGTATCTTCCCTATTTTTCAAGTGTATCCCCTACTACCCTATCTATATTCCCTATCCAAAATATATTTGTCTATTGTTCTTGTTGCTCAGCTCCACCCATTACTAACATCTGGTTTATACCTGTATTTTTTATATATATCCCTTCAGGAGAGCACCATATCTGTAAGTTCAATTTGCATATAGCATCCCTACCCAACAAGTTGACTGGCGTTTGGTCAGACACTAGTATTGGAATCTTTATTTCAGAGTCTTTGACTTTTATGCTGACAGGGGCTGTCATTGGAATTAGCTGCGTCAGTCCCGAAAATCCCACTGTCTTGACGTATTTTCCAGACCTGGGGAGGTGAGAGGCATAATTTTGGCTCAACCATGTGAATGTTGCCCCTGTGTCAAGCATAATAGGTATTATCTTGTACTCTATTTTAACCCACAGCATAGGTTCTTGGTCAGCATTGGCAGCTGACTCCTCCCCGTAGGATTCTCTGGGCACCCCTAGTAACCTTGGTCTGGGCCACGCCATGGGTTGACTGGTCCGGATACTTGGTACTGTTGATTCTGAGGTCTCTGTTGCCATTGTTGATTCATCTGACCTGGTGAGTCATCTTGAGGCCATGGACTGACTGGACAGTATCTCTTAGTGTGTCCAGGCTGGTTGCATCCCCAGCACATGACTTGTTGGTCTGGGATTCTCTGTTGGTTGTTGTATTGTCTTCCTCTTCCTGGCATTGTTCTGTTTCTGTTGTCTTGGTGTTCAGGAAGGTAGATCACAATGGGTGCACTTGGTTGTTGTGGGCTTCCTGCGTTGACTGGCACATTCTGACCCATGTTGACTGGTGTTTGCTGTATGACTTGTGGCGCTTGACTTGGTATGTTTACAGCAGCCATCACTGCAGACTGATCTTCAACTTCCTTTACTGCAGCCTGTGCTTTCTTCTTCTTGTTAATCAGTTCATCCAGTTGTAGTTGGGTCAGTTTTCTTTGAAGTTCTCTTTCTTGATTCTTCAGCTTTAGTTCATTCTTCCTGTACTGTTCCACTGCGTGAGCCACATGGTCGCTGAACTCCTTTGATGTCTTTGAGCCCAACCCAACCACATCTTCCAGCTTGGCTTTTACAGATGGAGGCATAGCATCAATTATGGCGGATCTGAACAGTGCTGTTATTACTGGATCCCGTTCAGGGTCTCTCTCCAGCTCTTGCTTCCACTTTCTTGACTGTCTTTGAACATAGGTGACTGGATTTTCTTCATCTCCTATTGGTTCCCCTTTCAGCATCTTTGGATCCATCTGAGTTTGATAATGTTCTCGAAGAGCCCGCCATATTGCAGCTCTGTGCCTGTCCAATGGTGTGGCATCCATCCTGATCGAGTCGACTGCAGCTCCAAGTCCAGAGGCTTTAAGGATTTCATTAGTCTTTGCACTTCCAACGCTCTTTGCCAGCAGGGCCTTGACTTCTCCAATGGCTAGTATCTTTCCCATTGTCTCTTCTTCCAGCAGTCTGATCCATTTGCCAGCTCCTTCGTTCAGATCAGGAAGGCGGGCTATCAGTCCTTCCAGATCTTGTCCTGCCCATGGCACGTACTGTCCTTGGTGTCCTTTGATCAGGATGGGGCATTGTGTGAGTTCTTCTTCCAGTTGTTCTTCTTCGTCTTTATATGGGCTTAATTTGCGTGCTGGTATCTTTCTCAAATTGTCTCCTCTCCTCCAGTGTGGTTCACTGGGGGGTGCGTTTTCCAAAAGGAGGGTTCCAGACACATGCTTGTATTCCTTTTGAGGGTCAGCCGAATGGGATCTTCGTTTTTGGTGTTCCCCGAAGTCTCTGTTGGTCCCTTTCCATGGAGTCTCTTAGGAGTCTTCGCATGGCTTCAGCTTCTTGGTCGATCTGTTCTTTAGTTATCCGTATATCTCGTTATATTTCTTCTCTGTCAAGTCTGGCTCGTTGTCTGTCAACCTCCACCTTCTTCCCCGTCTTTCTTCCGAGTTCCTGCAAAGCTTGACTTGCATGGAAATACGGGTTAGGCAATGTAGGGCTTCCGTGAGCGTCAATCGGGTGTTCGAGGTCTAAGTCACTTCCCTGACTCCCCTCACGGCTCACAGCATCCCATCTTGATAAAATTAGAGGGTCACTCATGTCTGCAGCCTCTGCTCCTCTACAGTCCTGTTTCACCTTTATTTCTTCTTCCTTCTCATTTTCAAAATTCACTTTGCCTTTTATAGCCACTGTTCCAGTCACTAGTGGGAGCTGTTTACCAGTCAAGTCATAGGATGGTGCATATGGGGGTGGGGTCTCTATTATGCTTTCTTTTTTCCCTACTCTCTCTCTAAGTTCTTTTATCAATTGTGCTCCCTTTTCTTTAAATAAATTTAACACCTCTTGTTCTTTTCCCCGTTTCTCATCTCTTTTCTTGCTCTTATCATGGGCTTTGTGATTTTTTTTTTTATCAGAGCTCCCATTTCCCTACACATAGCCAAATCAAATGTTCCCTCTGCTGGCCACTTAGTATTTAATTTTTTGGTCCTTTTTTCCCACTTTTTTGACATTTTTAATTGTATCCCTGCATATCGGATATTGTGATGCAAGCTGTTCTACAGGGGACTCCTCTTGAGGTGACACCGAAGCCATGTTTCAGCACCTAGATATTTGTACCCCACTTAATTAGTTAAGGTACAATCACTTAGTCTTCTGCTAATATTTAATAATTCAGGTATTTGTTTTGTTTTCTTAAAATATTTCAAAATGGTTTGTATTGGTACCTTAGACAATGGCTTCGCGTCACTTCTTCTAGCTTGTTCTATGTACTGCGCTGCCAAATTATGTTCTCCCCCAGGTATATTAATTCAAAAGGCTATGTTTTAGTCAAACCACTGGCCTCGTGCAGTTATATCTCCCGCCCTATACAGATAAGTAAGAGATGGAGTCAATTTCACCTCATTGCCCTCCCACATGGTTATTAATATGTTAAGTTCCTCTTTGGTGTAGGTATCTAATGTTAGGGGTTCAAATAAATCAATTAAAGTTTTTCTTTCTTTTTTGTTTAAGAGCATCCTTCCTCTATTTCCTCTCTTGCCCTTCCTATTGGTCCAGAGCTGCGACATTCTCAGCTCTCACTGACATTTCTTCTGTCTCTTCTCTGCTTCGTCGTATCTCTACCCACAGATGACTAATTCTGCTTGGATTATTTCTCAAAACTATTATTACCATCAATCTTGCCAGTGTCCAATTGTCCACTAACACCGGTCTAATATCTCTTGCCCTTCCAACCTCAAAGGTTATGTCACTTTCCCACTTCACTAGCCTTACGGATGAACCCACCATCATATATACATTTTTCAGAATAGTTGCCCCTCCTAATACCCTAGGCCAACGCTTCCATGTCTTCCTTTTCAGATACGGGATTAATATTGGGTCAATCTTTATTTCTAATGCAGTGAACTGAGTCCAAAGGGTGTTTTTTGGAAGATTAAATTTGTTCAGGTGTAGTCTCAGGGTTTTAAGAGTTAACTGTTTTTTAATCACATTACGCCAATCCACTAAGGGCCATTCTCTCTGAAGCTGATCCAAGTTTGTAATCTTTGTAAATTTTTAAAGAGCTCACTTTTCCCTTGGTCTGTTAACTCCGGTCTCTGCCCTTCGTTATCTATAAACTCAATTTCTAACCAGAAGTGATTCTTAATGCCTTTGGTTAGTTTTAATGCCTGTTTAAAATCGTCTTCGTCCTTTCTTTCTCTCTATATTCTCTTCTCCTCTGCCTCATAATGATCTCTCACTCTGGTCTACATGTCTTTTTTTTTTTTTTTTTTTTTTTTTTTTTTAAGATGTCAAAGAATAAAAAGCTCTCCTTCTCTGTCACTTCCCTACCTCCAGTTTGTTAGTATATTCATTCACACACCCGGGACTTCATTCACACACATACGCGTACATTCACTCGTTATTTGATATCTTATACTAAGTGCGGAAACAATGCTTCGTTACTCAGTTCTTGTCCAGCAAAATCTGTGTTTCTCTGTCTAGATCGCAGCGCTTACAGTCTGGCAAATGGCCAAACAGTCGACAGAGCCAATTTCTTGGAATGTTTCTTGTCCTCTGATATTTATACCGTTGTATTCTTTGTTTACTAATTTGATTTTTACCATCCATTCAATTCTCAAATCTTTGGTTTCCCATATGTATAATCTTTTATATCATTATCATAATGTTATTGTCCTTATCTTTTTAGCCTTTTTTTTTCAATCCTTGTCTTAGTTTTACTAACTTAAACTATCATTTGCAGCTCAACACAGGGCAAATTTATTGACTATTTAAGTGCTTTTTAACGGTAAGCCCAGAATTTTTGACAAGTGATTTGCTGGTTGGCTGCACGCCCGGACTTGATCTGCAGTATGTCTAACAGGCACCTCTTCTCTGTGTTTTCTAGTGGAGCATATTATTCTTGTACTTTTAATCAGTTTGTTCTATTTCAGTTATTTTATTCTGTTTCCTCAATTTATTACTAATCCTTTTATTAAGTTTATGCACCTCTTGCATACAGTATATGTATATTCAATTAACCTCTTTCTACACTGTCCTCCTCACCACTCAGTCTTGGTAAAAATAATCAAACACTCAATGCACTACCTACATTTAAGACAAACAAACACCCGGAACGAACAATACAAATAATAGACTAACGGCCCCCCAAAGTGCCCTTCTCGCACTTTTTAGCGCACTTCTCGTGCTTTTTGGCGCACTTCTCGCGCAAAACGCACTTCTCGTGTTTACAGCGTACTTCTCACGCTTTAAGACAAACAAACATATAAAAATGCAGCACTTCTTTGCATTAAAAGCGTATTTTCTTTACGCCAAACGCGTTTTCGTATGCTGGAATAATTACGTACGTTAAACCACTCTCACTCACACACACACACACACATATGCGTTTCTCCAGGACCTGAGAATTGGACCCCTTCTTCTTCTTTTTTTGCTCAATTAATTTCAGTCTTTTTAGGTTCTTTTTACAGTGGAGTCTAATATTTTAAAACAATTACTAACCAGGGTGACAGCTTACCGGCAGTGACCACACAAAACAAAATAATAAGCAAAAGCTGCTTACCTTTTTTACGCCGGCCGGCTGTTTTTGTTTTGTGAGATCTCCACCAGGGCCTTCACCACGGCTGCTTGACCCCTTCCCGCTCCTGGCTGGCACCGCCAATTATGTTGTGGCAAATTCTCTATCTTTTGGCTCAAATCTTCAAAGTCAGGTTCAGGTCTCAGAAGCAATCTTTCAGAGTCGAAGTCTCAGGTCTCAGAAGAATAACTTTATTGAGCAGTTCAACAAAGTGAGATGCTGGCCATTTCATCTGATTTCACAAGGGTCAATGCTCAGGTCTTATACTTTCTTCTTGTCTTTTCGTACCCAATTAGCGCTCAACTCGTTATCTATTCTCTCTTTGCTCCTCCTTATTACTCCGCCTCGATTAAAACACCTGTATCGTTATTTTATTTTTTAATTGGGGTAACCTTCTTTGCGCATGCGTATCTTTTTAAAAATGGCTTTATACATGATTTCAGGTACTTTTCCATGCCCTTTCACCCAGTTTCTTCTCCTGTCCTTACCTAACCTGGCTTTTTCATGTCCTTTCACCCAGTTTCTTCTCCTGTCCTTACCTAACCTGCCTTTTGGCCTAGTTTTCTGTTCATCTCCTCCCCTCAGGCCTAGTTTTCTGTTCATCTCATATCCTTAGGCCTGGTTTTCTCCAATATTACAGCATCTTATATTCAGACCCATGTATGAGACTTGTATGAGACAAATGAAATTCCCCAACAAAGGCTGCTTTCTTATATCTCAAACAATTCAAATCTGATTTTTGTTCCCTCCAAGAATGTCACTCAATTGTAGAGGATCTTAATTTCTGAAGGTCAGAATGGAGACTGGAGGACACATGAATATCTCATAGTATGACACATTCAGCCGGTGTATGCATCTAAAAAAAAAACTGTTTAAAGGGAATGTATTACAAGTGATTTAGGTGGATGTTATATCTGTCTTGTTACTGAAATTTCAAATTTGACTTGTATTCTTGTTTGTGTTTATGCTTATAACCATCAGAATGAAAATTAAGCCTGTATTAGTCGTTTAGAGGAACGTGTTAAAATTGACCAAATAAATTCCATGCTTATTTTTCACCTAAATTCTTTTTAAAACAAGGAGTTAGACAAGGATGTCCAGTTTCCCCTTACCTACTCCTAATTTCAACACAGTTCCTTAGGGCACATATCAATAGTAGTCCTTTAAAGGGTATCACAATTGGCAAAAATAAAATAAAAATGAGTCAATTAGCGGACGATACAGCTTTATTCTTGAATGATTATTCACAAATACCAGTGGCTTTGGGTATTCTTCCGTCCTTTTCTAAAGCCTCTGGATTAAATCAATTTTAATAAATGCGAATTGCTACCAATTAAAGGGCCCCTAGAATTTTTGAAAATGACCTTTCATGTAGTGTGTAACATAGCTCTAAATGAATGAACACATCCTGCAAAGTTTTAAATCTGAAAGTGCCCTGTATATAAAGTTATTGTCTTGAAAAAGTAAGAGTCAACTCTGAGTCAAAGAAATGAATCGTTTTTCAAACGAGTCATAAGCCGTTTCGTTGTGACGTCAAGACGAAACATTAGCATATTGCCCACCCACGGAAAACTTGAACCTCAAACCTGCAGCTGATTCCTGTGGACACTGGATAGCATCATGTCGAGAAAATGCTGTGCTCTACCAGGTACGCATTGGCCGTGAGACACACGCAATTCAACCAGTTCACACGCTCACACGCCACACCGTGTATTTCTCACGCTGAAAAGGCCATGCCAACCAAGTAGTCCTGCAAGCTTTATATATAACGTTGTATACGAGGCGCAGGCACACAAAGTGTTTTCACAAAGGAAAGTTTCCTGCCGCCATCACGTATCTCGGCCAGATTGCGTTCGTTACTAGGCAACATAGATGCGCAAACACACGAAAGTTGACGGAACATTCTCGGCCACCGTACGTTCGTTACTAGGTAACCAACAACATCGTGCGAACACACGTCATGATGGAGAAGGTAACTGTACGTTCACACCGCCGCCAACTTGAGCTTCCAAAGCTACCTGAAGTCATTCATTTTCAATGGAAGCTGGCTTCTCTCAGCTGCAAGGAGCGTCAAATCCATCGGCGTCGCGTTTTGGGCGTTTTGAGCGTCAATCAGAAAGTTGAAAGTAGCTCAACTTTATGGTAATGAGCTATGACGCAGTTCAGCGGCAAGCAGCGGCGAAAGCCAGCAACCTGCCGGGGGTGCTCAAGCCCCTGCCCCTTTTGTCTCAAAATGTATTGTGCCCTTTTCTGATAATTGTAAATAATAATAATTATTATTATAAATATTATAATAAATAAAAAACACACACACCCTTGGCACTAACAATAATAATACAAACAAATATTATATTAAAAAAAAATTTGAAGTGTTAGGCGGAATTTCCTTTGCAGCGCCTCATACGCATTTAACGGTTCTGGTACGCACTACGCAGCAGTTCGCGCGAGTCTCTTCAAATGAGTAGCAGGTAACATTTAAGCTAATACGGAAAATTACATTTATCCTACCATCACCATGCTACTCTAAAAGTTGCTGCAGCATGCAAGTTATTCTTTACTACAATAAAAGTATAACTTGATTTCAGACGCATTCTGAGTGACAATGTCATTCGTTTTTATCCAAGGAATAAAAGTGCAAGGGGAAATACATCTAACAGTTAGTTTCAATGAAATCTTAAGTCCATGTCCAACTCTAAATTGTGAGGAACTTATATCTTTGATTTCATAGTAACGCTTTACAATAAGGTTCATTTGTTCATTACTCATGTATGAACTAACCATGAGCAACACATTTGTTACTGTAGGCTATATCTTAGTTTAATCTACAACTGTTAATTGTTTATTCATGTTATGTCACAGTCAGTGCATTAACTGATAACAAATACAACTTTTGATTTTAATGTTTTAGTAAATCCTGAAATTAATATTAACTAAGATAAATAAATGCTGTAGAAGTGCAGTTCATTATTAGCTAATGTTAACTAATGAAACCTTATTGTAAAGTGTTACTGATTCATGATAGCTGACACTGTCTTTCATACATATAATACATACATTAAATTTACAACATCAACAAAACTAAAAATTAATTGACTTTAAAAAATTAAAAATTAACTTGATTCTTACTGTTTTGTTTGGTAAAGTAAATAATATTTAGTAATATTATCATAATTTCCCTATTTTCATTTGATGTGTTATGTATTCTAATAATTGTATCAACATATTTTCTTAGAATGCCAAGGAAAGAAAGAATAACAACAAAAAAAATCAAGAAGTAATCTTTTTTTTTTTATTTAGTGCCCTTTTTGGTCCCTCCGCCCCTGCCCCTGAGGAGGTCTGTGCACGCCACTGTCTGAAACGAAGGGAAATGTTAGTGGGTATGGGAAAGAATGAAGATGTATTTCTTCACTTTATTTTAAATGATACAGTATATATATATATATTAATAGTTTTTCTAGTTACATTAAGGCTACATGTATTAAAGCAGAGTGCTCTGGGTAATATTTTATATCCTGTCAAAACATACATTAATCATTGCCATTGCATTTGTATTTTTCAAAGATGTCAGGGAAAAAGCAAAAATATATTTTATCATTCTAGGCACCAAAGGGTAAGCTCCCTAAAAAGGTTGCAAGGCATCAAAATGTGCAACAAACACTTACAACACAAAACACATTTCATAAGCTGGATTGTGTACTCTTGTGCACACACACACACACACACACACACACACACACACACACACACACACACACACACTGACCTCAATACTCTAATATGTCCATTTGTTCACAATGTCCCACCACACAATAAATCATTATACCATTTCGACTAGACGCATTCAAAATGCAAAAAGATTTGTTTTTCCGGGGCTCCATTAGAACTCCTCCCCTAACCGCATGTGATCTCACTCCAAGCTTTTGATAAAACTTGAGAACCCTGGCTCTACAATGTGACAGTAAAGCCAGTTTTTTTTTCACTGCTCAAGGACGAGCATTTGGAGAATCATAAAGTTCATCTTTACCATGATATCACAGCAGTATAATCCTAAAATTTTGCTGTGTTCCCTTTATTTTACTTCAATGAGTTCAATGCAGGGTTCGCAAACCGCTTGCTCTTGAAAGATGGTGTTCAAAATACTTAGTTTTGAATTTTACATTGTGTAAGGTTAGGTCTCCGGCTAACTGGTTAACACACATTATTACTGTCTTACTGGAATACTTCTGCTGATCAGTTGTGGGCCACTAATACTATTACCTAAAACTGTGTCTTTTAATGCAGATTGTCTGTCATTCTCACTACTTTGAGGAAAGATTAAGCATGGAGCAAGATTTGTTTTACCAACATTTGTTACATCAGTCATTCACGCTAGAGCTCAGCTAATGTATACATTGTATGCATGCACTGTTATTGATACAGTTTCCATGTGTTCACTGCAATATAATACTCTAAATTAGTACAAGTAAAATAATCGGTTTGTTGATGGACATGCACTTGTTAATGCTGATGGTGAGGAATTACAGTTGCAACATCTCATAATGTACATCAAACTTAGTAGCGCATCACTGAGAAACATCCTGCTCGAGTCGTCCTTGTGATGGAGGTTTGGGTTGAATGAGTAGTTCTTCCAATGTTTCCTCATCTGACTCGCGCTCGCATTGATATGGTAAAATCAATGTCATTGTTCGTTACTGTGTTTAGTTTACGGTGTAGGAAGCCTCAGGACACGCAGAGCTGACGTTGTTATGGGAATGGGCGTTTTTGTTTCCAATCACAACAAGCCGAGCTGTCTGGCCAATTAAAGCAGAGTAGTTTGTGGAAAGGAGGGATTTAGAGCGATTGATTCATCTGACGAGTCGTTTGAGAATCATTGAAAATGTGGTGATTAGTGGTCGACCGATATGGGTTTTTTTGATTGCCGATGCCGATATCTTAGAGAACAGGGTGGCCAATGGCCGATATAAAGCCGATATTTATATTTATATATCAAACATGTATATATATATATATATACACACACACATATATATAAATATATATATATATATATATATATATATATATATATATATATATATATATATATATATATATATATACACACACACATATATATATATATATATATATATATATATATATATATATATATATATATATATATATATATATATATATATATATATACACACACACATATATATAAATATATATATATATATATATATATATATATACACACACACACATATATATATAAATATATATATATATATATATATATATATATACACACACACACACACACATATATATAAATATATATATATATATATATATATATATATATATACACACACACACACTTTATATTTATATAAATCAATATTTAATAAATTAGATACATTTAATAAATATTTAAAAATATTTAAAATAAACATGCTTAGGCCCCATACTTTAGATGGCAACTTCTTGAATCTGCAATCCTATTACAGTATTTTTCACAAATAAAGTAATTGTTTAAAAATATATGAATATGTAAATAAAAAGGAAGTAAACACTGTAACAGGGAACTCAGTATTCTGGTAATTTCATGCGCACTGATAATAATATTTTTTTTACTTTGACTTTTGACAAGGTAATGCTAATTTTACATACAGCACACAGTGAAAACGACATGAATATGACAGTGGGCAACTGGATATAGCACAGCAGATTTTAAAATGAAGGATTTAAAGTTTTTCGATCGCGTCTCCTGTGAAGCTGATCTTCTGTTCGCATTTACTCACTTCACACGGACTGACCGTCACTCACAGGAACACGTTTATGCAGGCTACAAATGCACACTTCACAAGATATCACAGCTGGATTCGATTAAATCTGCAAGGTTTGTGAAATGAAATGTTTATTAGATATTCAGAGATTTGTTTAAATGATGTAGATGCGCATTTGCTGAATGTTGACGGTAAATGAGAAAGTATTTTAGCCTGATTGTTTGCCTTTTCGGTTACAAATAATATAAAAGAAAACGCATTACTTTTTTGCATACCATTTACTTTCTTTGATTACCAGTTCTGTAGCCACTGGTTCTGTCTAACAAAGTATTAGATATGACTGACAGAAAGACGGAGAATGTGAGTGAGCGCTGTGTGATCAGATTCAGGCGCTGCCGTTCTCTTCTTAGGGGCTGGTGTTCTCAGCGTCGCCCGTCAAAATAAAAGTCTGCAGCGCCGTCAAAATAAAAGTCCTGCTTCGAACACATCGGCCAATCAGAAAAACTTATCGGCCAATGCCGATATTTTAAAAAAAGCCAAATATCGGCCGATATATCGGCCGTGGCGATATATCGGTCGACCACTAGTGGTGATGTGCAAATGTATATTATGTGGTAATGAAACAGTTTTTTTTTACCTTTGATGCATGTAGGAGACTCCAAAACAACATTAGGAAACTTTAAAATAGCATAATAGGGCACTTTAAAAATTGCTCTCTTACTTCAATATCGTTCTGCCTTTTTAAGATAGATCCCTTTGTAACCAGCAATTGCATTGTGGTAATAATAGGTTTGAGGTTGCTGAACACCTACATTCATCTTTAGTAATTTGTATACCTAGATATGCTACCCTATTTTGAATTGTAATATTCTCAGCTCACTAAAGCAGAGGGTCTGTCTCGTTTGGCCAATGCAGCCAAGTCTCTTTTTGTGGACAAGACCACTTCTTAATTTATGATAATTGATTTAGTAATAGTTTATTTTTGGTGGAGCAGTTGTTTAGTAAGCAAGGTCTTTTGTTCAGATACTCAGAATTTCTTTCCAAATACCAATAACCCCAAGAGAATTTGCTTCAGTAATTGGAGCTATTCCCTCTGGTTTATGTATGCTTTTTAAAAACTGTAATTACTCCTCCCCAGTATCTGCATCCTTTCCTAAACCTTGTGATACTCTGTTTTTTCACAGTCGAAAGCTAAAAACTATAAAATAACATCTTTATTTCTTAAGAATTTGATTTCTGTTCCACCTGTAATTTCCTTTTGTAATCATTTGTTTGTTAACCTTAATAAGGGAAAAAATAGTCTTTACAGCAGAAATTCTTTCTCACAAATAAAGTGAAAGAAATTTCCTCTAAGCTCATACACAGGTTCTGTCCTGTTAAGAAATGTACAAAAATTCTGACATTGAGCCAACATGCTCTTTTTGTTTGAATTCTGATGAAACAGTGGTTCACTTATTTTGGTCGTGTCACTGCACTCAGAAGCTTTGGAATGATATTGGTGTATTTGTCAAGTGTAAGATTTTGCCAGGCTTCTCAATATATATGAGAAACATTAGCTAAATTTGGGTGTTTTGACTCAGACCCCACCAATGAAAATATATTTTGTTGCATTCACAAATGCAAATTTTCAAACTATAAACCTGTCTTCTTTAAAGAAATGGAAAATTATTTTAATATGATTTCAGTATCTACTAATAAGAAAGCTATATGGACTTGCTCTGCCTTTGATCTCTTCATGTGAACATTTTTATGTGATTTAATGGCCCTGTTAAGTTCTAAAGCAATCTCATGTAGGGCTTTTCCTTTGTGTTTTATATAATGCCCACTAGAAAGTGTCTTAGGCATGTTTTTCTTGATTGCTTTTCCCTGAAGAGAAATACGTTGTTGAAAACGAAAGTTAAAGTGACACACATTCATTGCGTTTTACCCTGAAATAAGAGTTCTGTGTCTTAGAGTAATGATTTTATCTCTCATCGACCCGCGACCCACCCCCCATTATTTTTTTTATTTTATTTTTTGGCCCGTCTGAGCCGCAGATATAGCCGTCATCCAAGAATCACCATCGAATAGAGAATGGACAAAGCCCGGGAAACAGGAACAGAACCGTGTCGGTGGAAAAGGGGTATCGGAGCATGTGACTGTAGGCGATCGTTTTGTCGACAGCCGGAGGCGGCTGCCTCGTAATTCTCTATGCAGGAAAAACCCTGGTCAAAATAAAACACTGTAGTCTTCACTGTATTAATTAAATATAAATTGATTAATATTAATGATAAAAAAGTGATTCAGTCAAAAGAAGTGAGTAGTTTTCTTTTCTTATTAACATTAAGGGGTGGTAAGACGCATTTTTTTGATGGCTTGATTGTGTTTGTGGGGTGTACGTGTTCATGCTTCGTTTTTTTAAAATTGCATTATTTTTCATATATTTTACCTTTATTCTACACTGCTCTTCCCCTCCTTGTAAAAACGGTCTGATGGTTTCCTGGTTCTATGAAGCGAGTCCCTCAAAACTACGCAATGGTCTCAGATTGGTTAGCTGGCCCAGTGTGTTGTGATTCAACCGACTAGTGCACGTTTTCCGGAAACGTCACGCCCCTTACCTTTACCGGTAGTTTGCTATGGTAGTTTGTGCTTTGGTGTATTATAAACGATGGCGTCAATAAAACCAATTGGACCCGGGGAAACGTTATTGAAGATGATCGAGCAGAAGCTGTTCAAGAACAGCATTTAGATATGCTGTTATTTAATTGTACTAATTATTATAGAATTACAAAAAAAATAAGCTTCAATATAAGAATTTCATATAATAGTTCTAACAAATTATACTACAGTCCTCAATGGGATTTTTTTTTAGTAAAGACTGCGGATCTATAGTGATCGTTTCTGACTGTATGCCACCGTTTTGTATTTTAGAACGATTGTAGACAAATATCTGTCGACAGAACTATTAACCCAAAACGAAAACTAAACATCGGCTGCCAAATCAAACAGAACCATGTTTAGCATGCCTGTAGATAAACAAGCATGTAGATAAACATAAAAGCTCTAATCAAAGAAGAATTTACACTAATTACAAGTTCGCTGTTGAGATTAAAAAAAAGTTTGTAACGTTAGGTGTTTGTCGGATAACATTAAGCATGAATGAGCATTTAACAAACCAGCAGAGCCAAACTGCATTGTCATTGGTTTACTTCCTTGCTACAACGTACAATTAACAATACGAACTATTACAGGAAAACGCATCGACGAAAAATAAATCATACTTACAGGTTGTGGCCTGTAAACAAAAGCTTCTGTTTTTAAAGTTGGAACTGCTCCATCTTTCAGGACAAGCCGATGTGCAAATCCTGCATTGAGCTCGCCACGATTGTGGAAGCTTTCCTCCGTAACGTGCAGCACAGAGAGCGAGATTTGGATCATAATTATGAGGGACCGAGTTAAAAATAAATTTTAACCATTGATCCCTAACTCCCTCGTCCCTAGGAAGGCTGAACAAAGTGGACCTGCAACCGGGATGAAAATAACAGCAGCGTTTCGACGGCATTGCGACAACTCATCTACAAAACAGCAATATAAAATGGCCTTGCCCTGCTTAAGTATTTTCGGAGGAGGGGTTTATGTAAATAATGTGATATGCTGATGTCAGCAACTCCGGAGGAATGTTGTGTAGTCCAAAACCAGCTGTTTGCTGTAGTCCTTAGAAATTGAATTTTTTAAAAGCAAATATCTCCCTTTGCTTTGAACTTTGAGCGCTGTAACTTTGCGATGTTGTTTATGCTCAAACAGCAACATTACACACTAGCTAAAGTTAGAAAAGTGAAATCGTGTTGCAACAGTTTATAAGGCTGCTGTCCCTTTAAGAATGAATGTGCGGATATAGTTACACATCTGATTTTCTCCCTTTTGTTTTCGTTCGCGTAGGACATAACAGACTCTGTTTACATCGAATACTCAAGTCCACACTATGTGCATTTTGACATAATTGTGTGTGTAGCTGTGAAAGAGAACTGATATTGAGATCAAGAGGTGGCATCTGTGCGCACACCCTCGGCTCTGTGTCCGTCAGCGCGAGCACCGCATTTGAGTCCTTGTTCACGGCTTATTGTGATTAACGTCAATAACTTTAAGTATCTCTAAGTAGTACTGTGAAGTTTAAGAAGTGTAACAATGAATTTTTTTGATGCAAATCAGTAGAAGGTAGAATCGAGATTCATATATGAATCAATTTGTTTCCTTTCCAATTGTACCAATTGATTTTCATAATTGTTATGTTTTCATTTTAGGCCTAGTGAAAGAGGAAAGACCAGATCTAAATGAAGTGGAGGGGAAACATCAGCATCAGAAAACTCATGATGTCAACGCTGGAGAAAAGGCATTGAGTTCCTCCAAAACTGAAAACAGTTGCTCACAAAGCATTCAAATAACAGAAGTCAAAAAGCCTTTCACCTGTTCTCAGTGTGGAAAGACTTACACACAGAAAAGAAGCCTCAAGAGTCACATGTTATTTCATGCTGGAGGAAAAATGCCTTTCACCTGTTCTCAGTGTGGAAAGACTTACACACAGAAAAGAAGCCTCAAGAGTCACATGTTATTTCATGCTGGAGGAAAAAAGCCTTTCACCTGCTCTCAGTGTGGAAAGACTTACAAACAGAAAAGAAGCCTCAAGATTCACATGTTATTTCATGCTGGAGGAAAAAAGCCTTTCACCTGCTCTCACTGTGGAAATACTTTCACAAGTAAACCAATCCTTAAGACTCACATGTTAATTCATGCTGGAATAAAGCCTTTCACCTGCTCCCAGTGTGGAAAAAGTTTTACACAGAAAGGAACACTTAATAATCATTTCTTAATTCACTCTCCAGAAAATCCTTTCACATGTCCTCAGTGTGGAAATACTTTCACAAGTAAACAAAACCTTAAGACTCACATGTTAATTCATGCTGGAATAAAGCCTTTCACCTGCTCCCAGTGTGGAAAGAGTTTTACACAGAAAGCACACCTTGATGATCATTTGTTAATTCACACTTCAGAAAAGCCTTTCACATGTCCTCAGTGTGGAAAGAATTTCACACGTAAAGAAAACCTTAAGACTCACATGTTAATTCATACTGGAATAAAACCTTTCACCTGCTCTGTGTGTGGAAGGAGTTTTACACAGAAAGGAGCCCTTGATGGTCATTTCTTAATTCACACTTCAGAAAAGCCTTTCACTTGCTCTCAGTGTGGAAACTCTTTCAGACATAAAGCAAGCCTTAAGAATCACATGTTAAATCATACTTGAAAAAGGCCTTTACCTGCTCTCAGTGTGGAAACACTTTCACACATAAAGGAATCCTTAAGAATGTGAGAGCATTTCACTTGCTCTCAATGTGGAAAGACGAGAAATCACACCGAAGTAATGCCTTACACATGTGTTAGGATAAATATGTTTGCATCTCCTTTTCTGTCCATCTAATTTCTTGTACACCCTGTTTAATTTTACACTCGTAAGACATGTTGCTCATTATGGATAAAGAACGTTGCATATGGTATAATTATTAATGGAATTTTTTGTCTCTCATATGGCCTCTTTCAGCGAAGCTCACAGTCTCCTTTCTTTTCTATATGGACTTATTATTGTATTTGTTATTTGTAGCCAACACCCGAGACTTGCTATATAAACTATGGCACAAGCACAATAAAGCTGACTTTGAGTCTGCACTTGGTCTGTCATTATTGGTCCCCAGATTTGGTGTTCCACTCTGCTCTGCATTGATCATCGTCTTTGTTCTGATATCCAATTTAATCTAATAATTTTCGGTGCTCGTCCGTGATCGATCCAGAACTGAGGGATCATGCAAATTGGACAGAGACATTGTGAGGACAAAAACTGTTGTATTGCCTAGACTCACAAAGTCTCACTCGACGTAATACTCGAGATGGAGAATATTTTTGAATTTGCAATATTTACTTAAAATATTAGCAAAGTATTAGGTGTGTGTTTTTGACACACAGGTTTCTATAACCTGCCGTTTTGAGATAAGAAACGGACCGGTAAGGAAGGATTGTCACGGTTCTTGAATTCACTGTGTCTTCCTTGTTTCGTTATTGTGCGTGTGTATGTGGGCATGGTCACCGATCACTACCGCTGATCAGCAGCGCCAGCTGCATCTCATCAGCAGCGCCTGCTGCATCTGATCAGCGGTGCCTATATATGCTCACTGTTTTTTCTTGTCTTTGTCAGATCATTGTGGTATGTTCCTGGTTGTGTTCCTGTTCCGTTTGGCGTCTTCCTGTGATCTTCGGTTCTGTTGGATGTCTTGTTGTGTCTTCGTTTCCTGTTACCATCACTACTCATCAACCCGGTTGCCCGTCGAAGTTCCTGCGTAAGGAGTCCTATGTGTGGTGTTGTGTGAACCTGACCTACTCTGTTTATTCCAATAAACAATCAGTACCTGCTTTTGCCTTCTCTAGCGTTCTTGTGACAGAACGATCTGACCAACATGGAGGCAGCAGGTGGTTTCACGATCCGCTTGGAGGATTTCATTGCTCACAGAATCACTCAAATGGACACACAAGATGAGAGCATCTCCAACACAGGGCGGGCGGTACAAGCTCTAGTGGCGCAGGTGTCTGAGTTCACCCAGCAATTCCAACATCTGAGGGGTCCCACTGCGCTACCCACACCGCCCGTTCAGCCCACACATCCTGGGCCGGCTCCCCAGTCAGAGCCTCATCTTCCTGTCCCGGAAGCGTATTCTGGTGAACCCACTTTCTGCAGAGCATTCCTGACTAGATGTTCTATGCACTTCTCGCTACAACCTCAAATCTTCTGCAATGAAAGATCTAAAGTGACTTTCGTTCTGACGCTGTTGACTGGGAGAGTGGCGCTATGGGGAATGGTGGTGTGGGAGAACCAGGATCCATGCTGCGACTCGTTCCAGGCACTCGCCGAAGAAATGAAAAGGGTCTTCGACCGGTCGATGGCAGGTAGAGAAGCTGCCAGAGTTCTCGCTGACCTACAACAAGGAGATCGGTCGGTATCGGATTACTCCATAGAATTTCGCACACTGGTGGTCGAGTGCCAATGGAACGAGGAGACGCAGTGGGACATGTTCCTGCGTGGGCTGGCTGACAGTGTCCAGAGAGAGATCTACGTGCTTGACCTTCCCACAAGTTTGAATGGGCTCATCAAGTTGGCGCTTAGAGTGGATGCACGGCTCTCCAGGATGGAACGTTACGGTTTCCGTAACCGACCACCTGGGGGCACGGAAGGCCCACAAACCAGCGGCGGGGACACGGTCAGCCCTGTCGTCAATCACGAGCCCATACAGGTGGGTAGAGCTCGGCTTTCTCTCGAGGAGAAGGAGAGGCGGAGGTCCCAGGGACTCCGAGTACTTCAATGGCTGCTAGAGAATGGGCTTTTTGTCAAGGCGGAGAAATGCGATTTTCATGCACAGTCTGTTTCTTTTCTAGGATACATCGTCTCGTCTGAGGGAGTGCGTATGGATCCTGACAAGGTTAAGGTTGTGGTAGATTGGCCAAGTCCATATTACCGTCAGGTACTACAGAGGTTTCTGGATTTCACCAATTTCTATAGGCGTTTCATTCACAATTTTCGCCAACTAGTCGCTCCTCTGACTGCCTTGACCTCCCCAGAACTACGTTCAGGTGGTCCGATACAGCTGAGGCTGTATTTGCCAAACTGAAAGGTTGCTTAGTTTCGGCTCCCATCTTGATAGCCCCTGATCCCTCACGTCAGTTCGTGGTGGAGGTCAAGTTACAGTTACAGACCGGTATCTCTTCTTCCATTTGTCGCAAAAACACTTGAACGAGTTGTTTTCAACCAGATCTCCTCCTTTCTTACACAGAACAACCTCTTGGACGACAATCAGTCTGGTTTCAAAAGCGGACACTCAACTGAGACTGCCCTGCTCTCAGTAATTGAAGCTCTGAGACTAGCAAGAGCAGCTTCCAAATCCTCAGTCCTCATCCTGCTGGATCTGTCTGCTGCTTTTGACACAGTTAACCACCAGATCCTCCTGTCAATCCTAAAGATGAAGGGCATCTCGGGAACTGCACTCCAATGGTTCGAGTCTTACCTCTCAGGTAGGTCCTTTAGGGTGTCGTGGAGAGGTGTGGCATCTAAGACCCAACATCTAGCTACTGGGGTGCCTCAGGGCTCAGTGCTTGGACCACTCCTCTTCTCCATCTACATGACATCACTAGGATCTGTAATTCAGAAACATGGCTTTTCCTATCATTGCTACGCTGATGACACGCAACTCTACCTCTCATTCCAGCCTGACAATCTGACGGTAGCTGCTCGTATCTCAGCCTGCCTGACAGACATTTCTGGCTGGATGAAGGACCACCACCTTCAACTAAACCTTGCGAAGACAGAGCTACTTGTGGTCCCGGCCAACCCAACACTTCATCACAACTTCTCCATTCAGCTAGGCTCGTCATCCATAACTCCATCAAGGTCAGCTAGGAACCTTGGGGTTGTAATTGATGATCAGTTGAAATTCACAGACCACATTGCTAGAACTGCCCGGTCCTGCAGATTTGCCTTGCACAACATTAGGAGGATCAGGCCCTTCCTTACAGAGCATGCTACACAACTCCTTGTCCAAGCACTTGTTTTATCCAGACTGGACTATTGTAATGCTCTCCTGGCTGGTCTTCCAGCTTGCTCTGTCAAACCTCTACAATTGATCCAGAATGCTGCAGCCAGAGTAGTCTTTAATGAGCCAAAGAGAGCACACGTCACTCCTCTCCTCACAAAATTGCACTGGTTGCCAGTTGCCGCTCGCATTAAATTCAAGGCACTGACGTTTGCCTACAGAACAACCACTGGCACTGCTCCCTCTTACCTAAACTCATTACTTCAGACTTATGTGCCATCCAGAAACCTGCGCTCTGCTAGCGAATGTCGTCTTGTGGTACCATCTCAAAGAGGCACAAAATCTCTTTCTCGGACCTTTACCATGACTGTTCCCTGTTGGTGGAATGATCTGCCTAACTCAACCAGAGCTTCTGAGTCAGTAGCCACTTTCAAGAAACTGCTGAAGACGATCTTTTTCGGCAGCACTTGATTCAGTAGTATTAACACTTTCTCTTCTCTTCTATTCTTTAAAAAAAAAAAACTGCACTTAAGTTAAACTGAGAGGGGTTATAGCACTTACGTATTGTTGTCCTACTGTTAGTTTAACTGCTTCTATTGTTCTCATTTGTAAGTCGCTTTGGATAAAAGCGTCTGCTAAATGAATAAATGTAAATGTAAATGTAGGTCGACGCGTCAGAGGTGGGGGTAGACGCAGTTCTTTCCCAATGTTCTTCCACAGATGACAAGATGTATCCGTGCGCGTTTCTTTCCCATCTATCTCCCGCCGAACGTAACTATGACATTGGTAGCAGAGAGTTGTTGGTGGTAAAGTTAGCGTTAGAGGAATGGCGTCATTGGTTAGAAGGGTCGGGGCTACCGTTTATCGTCTGGACCGATCACAAGAACTTAGAATATATCAGAACTGCCGCAAGATTCAACTCCAGGCAGGCTCGGAGGGCTCTTTTTTTCGGTCATTTTGACTTTGGTCTATCGTACCGCCCGGGTTCCAAGAACATCAAACCCGATTCTTTATCACGTATTTTTGACCATTCCGAACGCCCGTCCACTCCCGAGTGCATTTTACCAGAGACCCTATTTGTCTCCACACTCACATGGGAGATCGAGTCGAAGGTCAAGACGGCCTTAGAAGGGGTAACGCCTCCGCCCGGTGGCCCACCGAGTCGATTATTTGTACCGGATTATGGTCCGACGTCATTCAGTGGGGGCATTGTTCCAACGTGGCTTGTCATCCAGGAGTCAGTCGCACCAGTTTTTGATTAAGCATCAATTCTGGTGGCCATTAATGGCTTGCGACATTTGCAGTTTTGTCTTGGCTTGCTCGGTTTGTGCCACTGGTAAGACTTCCAATCGACCCCCAGATGGGTTACTCCAACCGCTGTCTGTCCCTTCGAGACCCTGGTCCCACATTGCGCTATATTTTATCACCGCCCTCCCAGGGCAAGCAATGGCCAAACCGAGAGAGCCAACCAGGATTTGGAAAGAGTGTTGCGATGTTTGGTATCCCAAGAATCCTTCCTCCTGGAGTCAGCAGCTCTCAACGGTTGAGTACACACATAACTCGTTACCAGTGTCATCCATGGGCCTATCTCCATTTGAGTGTACCTTAGGTTACCAGCCACCAATTTTTCCTAGTCTGAAATCTGAAGTCGCGGTCCCCTCCGCTCACGTCTTCGTCCAGAGGTGCCACCGCACATGGACCAGAGCCCGGGAGACTCTTCTCCAGGTGGGGGCGCGCACCAAGGCTAAGGCCGATTGCCACCGGTCGAAACCTCAAGACTGGAAAAACTGGAAGGACTTTAAGAGAGGGCCACTCTCTGAGAAAACAAAGGAAATTAACATTTGAACTCCCCCTCATGCACTATTGAGACGAAGGTCTCACCTCCCTCATCCTAATCTACATTTCTCTCCCCCATTCTTCATCCTGGCAGAGATCTCCCGCAGCGAGAGCTCAGGGCCTTTTCTGTATTTGAGATCGGCCCGTGAGGCTGAGAGTTGCGAGACTCTCAGCCTCACGCATTTCTTGTTGGGTAAACTTTTTCCTCTTTGTTCTAGAGCATTTGATGTTTTGCATTGATTATCTTTGAATTGGTTATGAAATTGTAATGATACATTTACCTGACATATTAAATTGTGATATTTGATTATTTTAATAGACTTTGACATTATTTTCATTCAAGAGTTTAAAAGAATAGTAAAACATTCGCTCACATTTAATGATGCACAGATATCATTAAAACCTTTTTCATTTATGGAGTCAGATGAAATAACGAGAAAATACATATGAGAAAATGTATTGCATTTAACCAAAAATACTTTGCTGCAAGAAAAGACAGTAACACGCAGAGACCTTCACCGCTAATTCGAATACCGCCATTGGATCGAGTTAGACGGCCTTACAAAGTGGTGACCAGCCTCCGTGATCTTGAATCACAAGCGAGCAACGTCCTATCCAGCAAAGTATTGGGATTTTAAAATCAACTTGAGGTTTGAACATCTTCTCTTTCTTCCGCCGTTATGGTAAGTCAACTTTTTCTGCCCTTTTTTATTAGTGTTCAGAAAATGTTGTTTGCATTATTACGGATCGAAAAGCCATTTGTTTAGTCCGGAACTGAAACACGTGAGGACGTGATAGTGGCGGCGCAGATGAAGAATGAAACCCCTTGTTAATAGATTTTAAAGATATCCTTGTTTGCCTACGCAACAAGAAACAAAACCTAAATTGGAAAACATCTTCCAAATTATATTCTGATACTCGATGAAGAGCTGTAAATTTGAGCCTCAAGATTTAAAGTCAGCATGTTTTCTCCATTGTTGCATGGCCTTGTTGAAACAAACGAGCAACACGTGGTTAAAAATGAGCAAACAACAGAAAGAAAATTCTAAGTTTGTAAACAATTGGAAAACATGTGATTTTATATAAAAAGGCAAGTCGATGCATTTTGTTTGCCTCCTTATACAGGAGCATAGGATTGCCATGTGGTTACAATGTGTTTTCACAGTGCATTTGAAATCTACAAAAGAGAAACAACAAGCTTTAGAGAACGCATACTTTACCTCTCCATTCTATGGGAGCTGTTTTCGTCTACATTTATAAAGGGTTACGTTTTAATTAATTCTGAATTGCTCTACAATTATTTTCCCAATTAGAAACGGATTCGTATGTTACCGCATTTTTTGGATCAGATTGGTGACGACCAATATTCTACACTGGTTCAAGACAAGTGTACTTGGTTTGCAAAGACGAGTTATTTCCGTCTAGAAGAGCGAAATGCTGTTTGACCGACCTAGATTCGGGTGCGTCTGCTTTGTCTATTTTGGTTAAGCGTTATTTCAGATAAGTGTGACGTGGGACACCACGGGCTTGGCCATTCCAAAGCCATTATAAGAGAAGTGAAGTTGGTTGACTAGCGTCTTTAATGGTGGCCAAAACATCTACTGAGGTAAAGTGACTAAATTAAATTCAGACAGATGCAATTCCATGGGGGCTATGAAAGTGTCTTTGATTGTGTACGTGTGAATACGGCAAATCTCAGGTATATAGCCAATTACCTCTGTTCTGTGATAAAACTGATCGGATTGTGATCGTGAGACCAACTTTAAAACAGAAAACGTGAGGACCTCTAAGCGACATAGTCTAAAAACGGGGAAAATATAAAATAGAGTAAATAGAATAATCAAACGTTAAAATGGCCACGTTGCCTTTATGTAGTCTTTAAAAAGACTAAATTAAACGAACAGGCATTTGAAATCTACATCAGAAACCGCGAATGTGCTTCTAATCAGCCCTGAGCCAAGAAACCTTTTCATATTCAAATGTATTGACATGAGAATGAGCAGAGATTTGACCATGTGTTTTGCATGTGCTTGCGGTTCATTGGGTGTTAACAACAACACAATTCCTCATTGGCTATCAGCCTGACCGTTGTTGTACATACAATGCACGGACCAGTACAGCTTAGACACTTTGACAACTAAGTTGTTCCAGAGACACTTTAGAGACCAGAAACAATATAATTTAATTTATATTCCTTTTAATATAATATAATTGTATTACAACTCAAATTATAATCTACATTATATTGTAATCGCCAAGCAGGGCACTAGGAGAAGTGTGACATTAATCCTTTCAATTTGATTTCATTGGCCTGCTACCCAGTGCCAAAAGGGGAGGGGATGTGCTTTTATTTTTTGCCTTTACAAAACCACGACCAGAAGTGTGGCACAGGTAATAGCAAACCAAACCATCCTTAACTGGGATGCACCAACTAAAATTGAATCTGATCAGAGAAGTAAATTTACAAGGAGGGTGTGAACAGAAGTATCACAGCCTTTTGCATGTCACAAGAGATCTGCACTTGTGTGAATGACACCACAAAAAAGCAAATGCTAAGCAGGCAACACCGAAACAGGTGAACTAATTTCTGCCCACAGATCTGACTGTAAAGAGAGCAACTTTGAAATAAAGCCATGGGCATCGACCCATTTGATCTCATAAAAATATGAGTGAGAAAAACTCTGGTTAATCCTGAAAATTTCCCCAGCAGAACTGGGATCTCGGGACCTCTAATGCTCATGACACAGCAGACTGTGAAGGCTCCACTGCAGAAGCAGCTTTTAGGTGTCACACACTGCACTGAAACAACAGCAATAGTTCAGACCTGATCAATGAAACTCGGTTTCATGTGACAACTGGAATTAAAATTTCAATGGACATGATAATGGAGAAAGGAAAAGAATTCCACATGTCTGAATTTGAAACTGTTGAAAACATCAGAATTAACTGTGATTCTCTCTGCATTTGTTTCTGTCTCAGGTGTATTACTGCAATTCCTTGAAGGACGGATGCCAGGATGGGCCGGACCCAACCTGCATCAGAGCCAGGACAGCGGGATTGTTAGAACATAACCTGAGACACGGGAGATGGGTGAAAAGACACTTCAAGAGGCCATTAACATCTCACAATAGCACATCACTATATAAGCATGGCCTCCCAGTATAGAACTGGAACTAAATTTACAACGCAATTATTATAGATTAGATTCCACCCATCTCCTAGACATGAAGACTGAACACACTCCTCCATCACTACAACCTCACATCATCATCACCTGGAATAGATCAAATCTATCCAGGCTGAACACTACACATCATAGGAAGATCACCTCACTAAAGACCTATGGTACATCTTCACACTAACAGATCCGGATAGCTTCACACATATAGGATTGTAGAGCTGATCCAATGATGACAGTCTAACAGAGACGCACATAGCATACGCCATTCACAACACTCACACAAAAACACTGTAATATACATATGAATGGCCACAGCCACAAATCGATGATGCAAATTATAAGCAGAGACAGACCTGCTATTCAATTTTCAAAATGTTAAAATTTTCTGAATGTTGTTAGGGTGGTTGGAAAATCGGAGGGCCCCTGATTTCTCAACATACCACTAATAACAAAAACATCATAAAAAACGGATAGATCTGAAGTGTGAGCGCTTCAATCAATTACAAAATTTACTATTTAACCTGTCATTGACTGTAACTTGGCCAGCAAAGACACACACACAACACACACAAAATTTATAATTTAACCCGGTCACCGACTGTGACATAGCCAGAACACACACTCACTCTCTCTCTCTCTCTCTCTCACACACACACACACACACACACACACACACACACACACAACCAACTGTTGCAAGGAATGAACTATCTACATTATTGAATGACTAAGCATGTCCCAAGTCACTTCTTATGTCTGCATAAGTGGCTTGCCTTGGAAGATTCCTGAACAAACATAGTGATATATATATATATATATATATATAATATGTATTGATTATGCATAGAATCTATTTGATTGTTTACATTACACTGACCTCTTGCTGCGTTTCCTTTAAATGATTCAGACCAAGAATATTTATAATTCCACTCCTATTTAACTTCATCACAGTGGTAATGGAGAATTGGATATTTAAAATGAGATCATCTTACCATTCAGGACCTTTTAGAAACATTTGAGACCAGATGTACCAATCGCACTTGCTGACATGAACCCATCCATTGTTTTGTTTTTGTTTTGTTGCATTATGTGTTTGTATGCATTTCCGCACGTTTTTAAGTTCATAAGTGCTCAATCGTGAAGTGGACATTTAAGGCTTTAAGGCTCACACGAAGCAGTGTGAAACCAAGGAGAACACCTTCATCCACTGAGGTCTGCCCAGACAACCGCACCGCTGGAGGTGACAGGATTGGTCAAGAATCATCGGGGAAGGTGCCAGAAAAGCAGAAGTTTCTCTATGAAGAAATGACACGTCGACTGAATAAGTCAAAAAGGTCCAGATTGACTCTATGAACTTTGGTCACATTCTAGGCTGAAACGCAAGAAGAAAACCTGAACGCATTCATCCACCTACTGAACTCAAGCCACATACACCTGGTGAGATCAGGTGTTCTGCAGGTGAACACAGCTCTCTGAAAGCTTCTACAGATGCTAACATTGCAAAGACAATTTTTGAGTTACGTCTCAAGGATTACAACAACGTCTCTTACTGTGACCACGCAAGTGTTCATCTGAATTTGACCCACGTGGTCAAGAGGCCAATCTGTAAGACTGGAAAAACTGGAAGGACTTTAAGAGAGGACCACTCTCTGAGAAAACAAAGGAAATTAACATTTGAACTCGAGACAGGCTTGTGTGAGTGGTGTCAGGAAGAGGAGTCAGTGGAGCACATAATTATAAGATGTAGGACGTATGAGGTACAGAGAATAATAATGAGGAATAATTTGAGGGAATTAGGGGTGCAGGAATTAACATTAAAAGGATTGTTGAAGATAGGTGACAGAGCACAGGTTAGAATATTGTTAACTTTTTTAAGGGAAACTGGTTTGTAGGGCTGGGCGATATATCGCATCACATTGTTATGCGCATCTTGTCAGTAAAGCCGGTTCCTTGATTAGTAGTAAATCACCTTCACCTGATTTCAGATGGAGCAGCATTTACTACAAAGAGCCGTAGTTCACTGACAAGCTGAGCCATATCGCATTAATATCGCGGACGTATCGCCAGCGATAATTAATGCGATATGGCTCAGCTTGTCAGTTAACTACGGCTCTTTGTACACAGCAAAAACTCCAGTGTTAAATTAACACTCCTGGGATATGAGTCCACACTCAAGAGTGTTAAAGTTAATGAGATAATTAAGTGATTAATTGAGTGATGATTGAGCATTATTGAAGACACCTAAAGCAGAATCACTGAAGGAGAAAATCTCAAATTGTAAGCCACCGTTATGGCGATCATTGTTTACTTTAGTTGCGCTCTTGACCCTTATATTATTAACTTTAGATATTGTTTGGCTGTTGTTTCTGAGTTATAACTACCAGATGAAAAAAGAAAAAAAAGTGATCTAATGGTGTTGATTATATTATGACAATCATCATTTGAACTTTGTTTGTGATTCATGCTGTTGGTTACAGCATAACTGTGATTCTGCGTAAATGTCCTGAATTTTAGATATAATATAATGGATTTCTTAAAAGTTGTTTAATAAAAAATCTTTCTTTTAGGCACACACAGACGTCAAGATTCAGTCTATGCATCTCAACAATGGTGACGAGCAGAATATTCAATTAGGAAAAGTAAATTACAAAGACAATTCAGATTATAATTTATTCATATGCATGATGGGAGCCATTAATGAGTTGTGATTGGTGGCAGCCACTGCAACATGCTTTATTATTGTCACCATTGTTGAGATTCACAGGCTGATTATTGATGTCTGTGTTTCTAAATAAATTAATTTGAAAGTGTTTTTTTATCAGAACAATGTTTATTAAATATTTTGGATTATAAGAAAAATACTGATAATCATACGCTGTAGAATCACAAAGTTGGTGCTAACAAGCTAAATCAAACTATCTCCATAAGTTTAAATTTTCAGATCACAGCATGATTATGCCAAAACATAACCAACACTATCAGATCACAGTTTTTCTTGTTCATTTGACTGTTATTAATCAATAACAGCAGACAAACAAAATTTTAATTGAAAGTACAAGTATTATACTTGTTGGTCAAGAGTCCAACAAAAGCAAACACTGATCGCCATAACGGTGGCTTACAATTTGAGATTTTCTCCTTCAGTGATTCTGCTTGTTAACATCAGGTGTCTTCAATAATGCTCAATCATCACTCAATTAATCACTTAATTATCTCATTAACTTTAACACTCTTGAGTGTTAATTTAACACTCATATCTGCATTATATCTTCCATCTGAAAGCAGGTGAAGGTGATTTACTACTAATCAAGGAACCGGCTTTACTGATGAGATGCGCATAACAATGTCATGCGATATATCGCCCAGCCCTACTGGTTTGTATGATAGGTTATGAGGATAAATAGGGATATAGGAAAGTATGTAGGGAAATTAATGAATGTGAGTGTGTGTTATAAGTTTTTTTTTTTTTTTTTATCTTTTATGTGGAAACTAAATTGTAAGCCTAATGTCTGATTCACACTCCGGAGCAGAAGGTGGCGGTAATGCACCAAAAGCTGGTTGCCAACCGCCATTAAAAACAAAGAAGAAGAAGAATCTCAGTGTCAAGTCTTCTGAGACGAGGAGAGCAGTTCACGGTATTTCTAATCTTTACACAACCATCAAACACAATTTATACATTTTATTTAAGCGACAGACTCATTTCTGTATTGTTTTCATCGATCACATTGATACTCGTGCGTCTTTTCGTCTTCCTCTTGAAATACACATTTAGTGCAGCAGCAGCGAGCATGAGGAGAATATGTGGAGTTCATTCAGACCTGAGAGATTTTGTGTTCGTTTGTGTGATTGTCTCGATGTTTGGAGTGAGAACTGTTACTGAATGTCCAGTCAAAGTTTGAGAACTTTGAGGGGAATTGATCTCAAGTGTTGCTGTTGCCATTTTCATGTTTACCTTTTTTTTTCTTTGTCGACATTTATCTTTGGAAGATTACATTACATTTAACGTTACTTATTAAACTTGATGTTTATTCTAACACTTTATTTCCCCTGTATGAGTACGTTATCTTTATTGTTTAAGAGTTTTATGATCATTGTCAGTTTGTAGTAACATGTTCATTATTTAATTACTTTATTGCAATTAATAGTTATTATAAAGTCGAACTATATTTTGTGTTGTGTGTATATTTTTATGTTGTGGTGATTTGCCTGTAACTTAGAGGTTTGCAAATATAGCTTATTTATTTAATATTTTTTTTATATTATTGATGATTTATCCATGTTATTTTGTGAGAAATAAAACTATTGTCTTTCAATATAGTTGTTTTACAGGCTTTTATCGTGTATCCTGACTCAAATAATGTATTTCTAACAGAAAACACTTAATAAAAGTGAGATGATCTGCAGATGATCCTGAATGGTTTGTTTAATGAGTGTTGATAGTCTGAGGATCATCAATATTAACAGATCTGCTGAAAACACTCTTTATTTCATGACAATAGTTTCTGTTTTCACCTCATTTATTATGCTGATGTCTTCAGATCTCCTGTAAATGTACACTTAAAACTTGTTTCTTTGGTGTCAGCAGACTGAGGGGATTTGTTGGTTACTATATGTAGCCTTTGTTTATTTCTGTATGTTTTCAACTGTTTTTCTTACCATTATTTATATTTACATTATTTTATTCTGTTAAAAAAAAGCATACAAACAAACTCCATAATATATATTTTTGATTTTGGCAGATCAACTCCTCACATTACAATTCATCATCAGTGAAGCTCCTCCCACTGCAGTTATACCATCAGTGAAGCTCCTCCTTCTGTAATTATCCAATAAATGCTGGAATATTTCCATCAGCTACAAGCATCAGAGCATCAGGAAGAGCTGAAATCTGCAAAGACTGAGTTTATTAAAGAGGACAGTGAGAACACGAGTGATCCAGAACCTGCAGAATGAAACACACTGAAGATCCTGAAGAACAAAGAGGTTGGTGTTTATTCTTCATTCATTCATGATGCTGAAGAACATTCATGTTAGAAACATTCATCCGCCACACCAAAAATCATCCCACCACGGGTGCTGCTTCTCAGTGAGGTCCGATAGTGTGCATACTATTGTGCTATTGTTTAAGCTCCACTAAAGGCGTAAAAAACATTGTAAAGCACGATAAAATTTTCGTGCACGCCAGGCATTACGTCATCACGTTGGAAAGGTCAAGTGGAAGTTGTTTACTAGTGTGGAGAAGGAGGATCATTCAAATTTGGTTGTATGTTGAATTACATATTTGTCTTTTTTTCAGTTTGTTTAAAATCAACATGACATCATGACTTTGCGTAAACATACACGCCACTTTCAAATCAAGTGGCGTGTTATCTATACGCATTTTCAGCTATCCACGTGTATGTCCACTGCGAAACGAAACGTCATCTTTTGCTTGTATGTCTGAAGCAAAATGAATATCTACATCTTTTTTCCTAGGATGGTAGGGGAAGAGTCATACATGCTATTAACCCCAGTAGGGCTTTGACTTTTGTCCAAAAATCATATTTGAAGTTTGTTTATTAATATTCAAATATTAATTAATAATATTATGACCATTAAATGCCACGGTGTTAGGGCTGGGCTAAGGGGGCTAAAGCCCCGAATGTTTTAAGTAAAGTCCCGATATTTTGTTTCCTTGTCTTTCTCATAGAGCAAAACAATTAATCAGAAAAACAAATTTGAATAAGATTACAGCTGCCACGATTACCTAATCATGAAAAGTGCATAGGCTATTACAGTTTTATTTAGATTTTTATCTCTGCATTAAAGGTACTTGTAACGTGCTTTTGCAGCGTTGAGCATTGTAGCCAATCACACACATGTCTGTTGAACGCATTAGCCAATCAGAGGCGTTTAAATAATTCTCTGTGCTGAAGATGTGTTTTGCACGAGCTCAGAGTTCTACACTTTTCGCAAACCTGTCATTATTATTGGCAATAAACTTAAGATGCAAATAAGGGATTCTTGGCAATGTATTTGATATTCTTGATGATGATATGATGCACTCCATTACGTGATGTCTTAAAGTTCAGCGGTCTAGCTCATCGATGCCAAAATGATTAAAGAAGCCGGGGCTTAACTTACCAATCACAGGATGTTAACAGTGAACGAATACATGGTAAAATGTAAGTAGCGCCACACGTTGCTTTTCAAATTGTCAGGAGTGTAGATTTAAAACTCCTCGTCAGGCGTTGTTGTTGTTGTAGGCGTTGACGCGGCCATTGTTTTGATATACAAAATAGGCGCTGCGCTAACGTCACCTACAGGAGCCCAGATTACCAATAATTGCCTTGCTAGGCGTGACTTCACCAGGTGTGAAAAAGCCTCGGAATCTGAATTGAAAACAACGTTTACAGGCAAACACATTTACAAAAAATAATGCCCATAACAGGTTTGAATATTAAGGGCTGCGTAATATTCGTTCGAATATCATTATTTTTTAAAATATTCGAATAACGAAGTTCAGAGTCAAAGCCCTAAACCCCAGTGACAGGTAGGTTTAGGGACGGGGTTGGGGTAGGTCATATATTTATATATAGTAATGTAAAAAAGCGATTATGCGTGTTGATAGCACGCCAAAAATGGAAATACGAATTGACGTGTCATACATACGCTATTTCATGAGATCAGTCTGTTAAAATGGTCCTTTCGTGTGCGTATCCTGGATGTTTAATGATGTCCAGCGTGACCTCTCCAACGTGATGACATAATGCCTGGCGCTTCGCAGACCAGCACAAGACGAACCATTGACATGAACACTATATTTAAATATTTGTAACAAGTGTTACCTGAATTTTGTGCATATTTTTTACAAACATGTATAACAAATGATAATCATTCCAAAATTAGAAAATTTACAATCTACTAGTGATGTAGTACTCCGGACTCGAGTCCAGTCTCGAGACCGATTTCTGCTTTCTCGGACTCGTCTCGGACTTGTTCCTTCAAAGACTAGGTCTAGACTCGGACTCGACCCTTCAAAGACTCGGTCTTGACTCGGACTCGGCATTGGCGGTCTCGTCCCCATCACTAGTTAAGGCTGTAACGATAGACCAAACCTACAAGTCGGTTCGTATCATGATTTTTTATTTTAGATTAAAAAAAAATCAATCATGTTTTCGGTGCTGATGCAGTGGTGACGCGTTCATGTAACATGGGTGGTGCTCCCAATAAAGTATTTTAAAGCTGCCACAAAGAACCGGCAAAAGTAATGATTATGAATATGTCAAATATAGCAAGGAGAGATTTTAATTGTTTATTAATAAACAAGGTTTTTCAGTGTGTCGGCTTCAAGATGAAGTTGACGATGCTGACTCGCAATCTTCACAGTAACGCGCCAGAGAGAAGTGCAGATTTCATACGGATTACATAAGCAGAGAGCAGTCTGTTTTTTGTTTTTAAATGTTCTGTTTAAAAGTAGACATCAAGCTTTCTATATATTTCTCAAGTCTGTGAGGCAATTACATTATACGCTGAGTTTCGGTTCATTTATGAGACGAGAGTCCAGTTCACGCGCCGGCGACTCCGTGTCATGATGATCTATTTTCTACTATATTTACTTCTTATTTATTAAATCCAGGCAATTGGTTGATAAAACATTTAAGATACAATTAATAAAAAACGAAATTTACTTTAAAGAAAGGCTTTGTGCTTTCTGAAGTCGCTTTCAGAGCGGTCATGTCCGTAACGGAGAACTGTCACGTCCGTTAGGGCTGGGCGATATATCGCATGATATTAAGCGCATCTCGTCAGTAAAGCCGGTTCCTTGATTAGAAGTAAATCGCCATCACCTGCTTTCAGATGGAGCGGCATTTACTGCAAAGAGCCGTAGTTAACTGACAAGCTGAGCCATATCGCATTAATATCGCGGATGTATCGCCAGCGATAATTAATGCGATATGGCTCAGCTTGTCAGTTAACTACGGCTCTTTGTACACAGCAAAAACTCCAGTGTTAAATTAACACTCCTGGGATATGAGTCCACACTCAGGAGTGTTGAAATTAATGAGATAATTAAGTGATTAATTGAGTGATGATTGAGCATTATTGGAGACACCTGATGTTAACAAGCAGAATCACTGAAGGAAAAAATCTCAAATTGTAAGCAACCGTTATGGCGATCATTGTTTGCTTTAGTTGGGCTCTTAACCTTTATATTATTAACTTGAGATTTTGTTTGGCTGTTGTATCTGAGTTATAACTGCCAGATGAACAAAGAAAAAAAGTGATCTAATGGTGTTGATTATATTATGACAATCATCATTTGAACTTTGTTTTTGATTTATGTTGTTGGTTACAGCATAACTGTGATTCTGCATAAATATCCAGAATTTCAGATATAATATTAAGGATTTCTTAAGTTGTTTTCAAAAAAAAAAAAAATCTTTCTTTTAGGCACACACAGACTTCAAGATTCAGTCTATGCATCTCAACAATGGTGACGAGCAGAATATTCCATTAGGAAAAGTAAATTACATAGACAATTCAGATCATAATTTATTCATATCGCAATGCATGATGGGAGCCATTAATGAGTTGTGATTGGTGGCAGCCACTGCAACATATTTTATTATTGTCACCATTTTTGAGATTCACAGGCTGATTATTGATGTCTGTGTTCTGATCAAAACACTTTCAAATGAACTTATCTAGAAACAATGTTTATTAAATATTTTGGATTATAAGAAACATACCGATATTCATATATGCTGTATAATCACAAAGCTATTGCTAACAAGTTAAACTAAACTATCTCAATAAGTTTCATTTTCAGATCACAGCATGATTATGCCAGAAGACAACCAACACTATCAGATCATACTTTCCTTTGTTCATTTGACTGTTATAAATAAATAACAGCAGAAAAACAAATTTAAAGTGAATGTATAAAGGTCAAGAGCCCAACTAAAGCAAACACTTATCGACATAACGGTGGCTTACAATTTGTGATTTTCTCCTTCAATGATTCTGCTTGTTAACATCAGGTGTCTTCAATAATGCTCAAACATCACTCAATTAATCACTTAATTATATCTCATTAACTTTAACACTCTTGAGTGTTAATTTAACACTGGCGTTTTTGCTGTGTAGTAAATGCCGCTCCATCTGAAAGCAGGTGATGGTGATTTACTACTAATCAAGGAACCGGCTTTACTGACGAGATGCGCATAACAATATCGTGCGATATATCGCCCAGCTCTAACATCCGTAACATTGTTTTTTTCCTCATAAATGCGAACACGAAAAATAAAATAAAAAATAATATTTTATGTTCTGTGGAGGCCGACCCTTCATCCGGTTATTAGCCTATTTTGTTTTGCACAGTGTAGCCTAATTCGTAGAATTATTAAAAAATATTTTGCCACCTAAAAGTTAAAGATTTGTTGTCACGTCACATGTGTATTTCACTCAAATTAAATATAAAACGCATGTGTAGACTGATATTTTCTAATGTCTTGACTCCTTTATTAAGGGGGGTATGGATATATAAACAGACGTTTCAGTATTAAATGCATTTTCTGATAATTTATTAAGTTTTGACTGCCCGTCACGTTAATAACGCTGGAATTGCCCAATTTTAAAGAATTTATCCTCAACTAGTTTTTTGGTGTAGGTCTGCGTATTTTATTATGTTAACTTCAAATAATTCTAATAGTAATTTAAAAATGTGGTAGCCCTACGTCCAACACATCACACTGCACTGTTATGGTGGCAATTTCAGTAGATTTACTCACTAACATTGTTGTGGAAACACAATAAGAATGGAAACTAAAATATGGTAGTATCGTACAGCGCATATTCTATCAGCTGCAGTTCTGGCGCCTCAGTCCCAATACACTCAACGTACATTCATATCACATGTTAATGCCGCGGTAGAGTTACATTCACAGGACACTGCACTTATTCGCAATCACAAAAGTTCATTATTTGCTCGTGCTTTAAAGCTATGCCGGGTAAACATTTCATTGGCGTTCTGTACATGATGCACTTTTTCTGAGCGCCTACTGAAGTGCGCGCGCACTGTCAGACAGCGCCAAACTGGATTTTTGTTGGGTCAGACCCATCTGATAGCGATGGGGGACGAGACCGAGAGAGCTACATAAAGCTACATGGAAAAAATATGCACCAAACAAGCCACTTTGAAATGTTGCTGTTTTCATGAATACAAAACTTGGGTGACCCTCCCCCTAGACTAAAAAAAGTTGAATGACCCTCCCCTCAACAAAGAATAAAAAGACATGACCCTCCCCTTTTTTCCTCCGGTGGCCCTTTCCATAAATACCGAACGGTCCTAATTTAGACATGCCACTAGAAAATTTTTAATTTGCTCTGCATGTCCTAATTATGATTAAAAAAGTCAGTGTGGGCTTAACATGTTGATGACAGAGCAGCACTGTTGAAGCATTTTAGAAAAATAGGCAGAAGATGATGCATGTGGTAGGGTTTCTTTTAATGATAGTAAAAGCATAGTCCACATTAAGATGTTAAGACTGCTCCTCTAAACAATTCCCAATCTAGCTTAGTCTGTAGGCCTAACTGTTGATTATTAACTGGGGTGATATTAAATCATGAATATCAAAACTGACATGTCGAGACAAAATCTCAACTCGGACTTGCTTCCTCAAAGACTCAGTCTCGACTCGGACTCGACCCTTCAAAGACTCGGTCTTGACTCGGACTCGACTGTATTTGAAAACCAACGGACTCGGTCTCGACTCGGACTCGACCCTTCAAAGACTCGGTCTTGACTCGGACTCGGCATAGGCGGTCTCGTCCCCATCACTACAATCTACTCTGCTTTACTGCAAACATTTGTGTTCTATCTCGCAGTGAAATTCCCTTGATTATGCGGTTCTTGAACGGCCCCTAAAAATTTAAACGTTTTAGTAGTTTTTAACATAATTAAATATCAATCTAAATGTTGGTGTCAAAATAAGGCACTATTGTGTATTTTAATGTTCATATGTTAGATAAGTGTGCCATTGATCAAACATACAGTGGGTACGGAAAGTATTCAGACCCCCTTAAATGTTTCACTCTTTGATACAATGCAGCCATTTGCTAAAATCATTTAAAGTGCCCCTATCATGGCATTTGAAATGTACCTATTTTTGTTTTGGGAGTTCCCCAAAACAGTTTCACATGCATGCAAGGACAAAAAACACTTTAATTGTCTTAGAATATGCATTTATTTTTACCTGATTTGCTCAATGACTCAAAATGATTCGTTCAACGATTCATTTTTCCAAACCCCTCCTTTGCGTGATGCTAATCTGCGGTGATTTGTCAAATGACCCAGTCAGTTGCATCATTTACATTGTGTTATACAGGGCTCGACATTAAGGCTTGTCCGGGACAAGTGAATTTTTTGTAGGACAAGTAGAAGAGAAAATTAGTTGTCCGACCGGACAAGTTAAATTTCAAACAAAATAAAATGCCATGTTACTTCACGTTATGTGCCACTCGTTACGTCTATTTTACAGATTTAATTTTACCGATTTGAAACGAAGACATTTTTCGCGCTGCCTGTGAATGTCCTGAATGTGACTCACAGAAAGACGCGGGCCAGTATAATGTGCATGCACAGACCGCGCGCCAGAATACAGTTCTCTTTCGCGCTTGAACGAACATCAACAACACACACAATTAAGCCAAAATGTCATTTGTCAAGTATCTTCATAACATAAGAGCAGTCTTATGATGGACATAAAGAGTTGTGACTCGTGAGAGAATGAGGCGTGTGTGAGATCCGCGTCTCTGTCCACAGCGGCTGCTCTTAAAGGGCCAGCTACCAATAAAGTGTTCTGTCAGTAAAGTTAATGAAAGAACAAAGGGAACAGAGAAAATTACTCACTGCTCTTGACTAAAGAACTTGTGTAGCTTTAATAAGGAGTAGTCTATATATAATTTATAATTTATGCAGCGCAGACTGTTTGATAACTTTATTCAATTTCTGTATATGTCCTGTTAGACAGTTCATTTTTATCCAGACATCAATGGCTTATTGATCATTATAGGTGTTATCAATCATTTAGTTGTTATTGCTAATTTCAGAATTATCACTAATCTGTGTGTGCATTTGGTTTAGAACCAAACAAGTTGACTCATGAACCATTTGTTTATTATATCGCAATCGCATATCACAACCGCAATATTGACCTCAATAATAGCAATATGACATTTTCCCCAAATCGTGCAGCCCTAGATAAAATTATAAATCTTTACCCGGACAAGTGACTTTTGTGCATGGACAAGTGAAACATAAATTTACTTGTCCGAAGGACAAGTGCCTCAAGTTAATGTCAAGCCCTGTTATAATAATGATGGTCTCCTGCTTTGTTGTAAAAAATAACTCAGAGAGGGCTCGACATTAAGGCTTTTCCGCTTGTCCGGGACAAGTGGATTTTTTTGTAGGACAAGTGGAAGAGAAAATTAGTTGTCCCACTGGACAAGTTGAATTTCAAACAAAATAAATGCCATGTTACTTCACGTTATGTGCCACTCATTGCGTCTATTTTACAGATTTAATTTTACCGATTTGAAACTAACACATTTTTCGCGCTGCCTGTGAATGTCCTGAATGTGAATCACAGGAAGACGCGCGCCAGTATAATGTGCATGCACAGACCGTGCGCCAGAATACAGTTCTCTTTCGCGCTTGAACAAACAATAACACACACAATTATGCCAAAATGTCGTTTGTCGAGTATCTTCATAAAATAAGAGCCGTCTTATTATGGACATAAAGACTCGTGAGAGAATGAGGCGTGTGTGAGATCTGCATCTCTGTCAGAAAGCAGCTGGTCTTAAAGGGCCAGCTGCCAATAAAGTACTGTCAGTAAAATTAATCAAAAAACAAAGGGAACAGAGAAAATTACTCGCTGCTCTTGACTAAAGAACTTGTGTAGCTTTAATAAGGATTAGTCTATATATGATTTTGTTTTGTTTGATCACTTTATTCAATTTCTGTATATGTCCTGTTAGACAGTTAATTTTTTATCTAGACAATGGCTTATTGATCATTATAGACGTTATCCAATCATTTAGTTGTTATTGCTAATTTCAGAATTATCACTAATCTGTGTGTGCATTTGCTTTAGAACCAAACAAGTTGACTCATGAAACCATTTGTTTATTATATCACAATTGCAATATTGACCTCAATAATTGCAATATGATATTTTCCTCAAATCGTGCAGCCCTAGATAAAATTATAAATCTTTACCTGGAAAAGTGACTTTTGTGCATGGACAAGTGAAACGAAAATTTACTTGTCCAAAGGACAAGTGCCTCAAAAAGTTAATGTCAAGCCCTGCTCAGAGAGGAAATAATTTGATTTATGTTTATGTTAGCGCCTATAGCCCACAGCTCGGTGGTAAACACCCAATCAAGTCATTGTTTGCGTTAACCCAACGCAGAAACATATTGATAAAGCACTGCAGTAGTAACGTTAGCTACACCAAGTACAACTCCAAGTAATAACAACGACAAACATTTGACATATTTCTAAACAATTGAGAGCGAACACGTTGCTGTTAGATGGAGACCTAGAAGCTGCGCGGAGCGTACACAACACACAACAAAATATGTATTGAGCATGCTACAGAAAACATAACAGCAAACATTATTAATAATACTTGCAGGTTGTGATTTGGAGGAGGACGAAGCTGATCCATATACACTGGGTACTGAGCCCTCCTTCAGTATCAACCGGCTTGCGAATCCACAGTTGAATTCATTTATGTTTGTGAAGGATTCGTCATTAAAATGATGAGAACACAACACAAGGCTATACTGTTGTGGTATCGTTGCAAATATGAACTTTAACCACTGATTCTTCACATGCTCGTCCCTGGGCTATCTTTGCATTGTAGAACACCGCGTCTTCTCGACATGATGCTATTCAGCTGAAGTATTTGAATGTGTTCAAGTTTATACCACTGCGCGTGGCCAAAATGCTAATGTTTCGTATCTACGTCACTACGAAACGGCTAATGACTCGTTTAAAAAACAATTCATTTCATTGACTCCGAGTCGACTCTAACTTTTGAAAGACAATAACTTTATATACGGTGCACTTTCAGATATAAAACTTTGCAGGATGTTTTCATTCACTTAGAGCTATATTACACACTACATGAACAGTCATTTTCAAAAATCCATGATAGGGGCTCTTTAAGGTCATTTTTTTCCCTCTTTATTGTACACATATTGTACACACAGCATCCTATATTGACAGAAAAACACAGAATTGTTGACATTTTTGCACATTTATTAAAAAAGAAAAACTGAAATTATGCATGGTCCTAAGTATTTAGACCCTTTGCTGTGACGCTCATATATTTAACTCAGGTGCTGTCCATTTCTTATCATCTTTGAGATGGTTCTACACCTTCATTTGAGTCCAGCTGTGTTTGATTATACTGATTGGACTTGATTAGGAAATCCACACACCTGTCTATATAAGACCTTACAGCTCACAGTGCATGTTCTGGCTGGCTGTTCCAGAGCAAATGAGAATCATGAGGTCAAAGGAACTGCCTGAAGAGCTGAATTGTGGCAAGGCAGAGATCTGGCCATGGTTACAAAAAAAATTCTGCTGCACTTAAGGTTCCTAAGAGCACAGTGGCCTCCATAATCCTTAAGTGGAAGACGTTTGGGACGATCAGAACCCTTCCTTGGTCCGTCCGGCCAAACTGAGCTATCGGGGGAGAAGAGCCTTGGTGAGAGAGGTAAAGAAGAACACAAATATCACTGTGGCTGATCTCCAGAGATGTAGTCCGGAGATGGGAGAAAGTTGTAGTAAGTCCACCATCACTGCAGCCATCCACCAGTCGGGGCTTTATGGCAGAGTGGCCCAAAGGAAGCCTCTCCTCAGTGCAAGTTTCCTAAAAAAAACGCCTGAAGGACTCCAAGATGGTGATAAATAAGATTCTCTGGTCTAATGAGACCAAGATAGAACTTTTTGGCCTTAATTCTAAGCGGTATGTGTAGGGCTTGGACGGTTACTGCATTACCGCAATACCGCGGTCACGTGACTCCAACCGCGGGTCTGAGCTCTTCACCGTCATCACCGCAAAAAATATTTAAAGCGGGGTTATTTACCGCCATACCGTGGGAAAATCTTGCTTTTCAACCGCGGTTAGAAAAAATCCATACCGCCCCAGCCCTAGGTATGTGTGGAGAAAACCAGGCACTCCTCATCACTTGTCCAATACAATCTCAACACTGAAGCATGGTGGTGGCAGCATCATGCTGTTGGGGTGTTTTTCAGCTGCAGGGACAGGACGACTGGTTGCAATTGAGGGAAAGATGAATGTGGTCAAGTACAGGGATATCCTGGACGAAAACCTTCTCCAGAGTGCTCTGGACCTCAGACTGGGCTGAAGGTTCACCTTCCAACAAGACAATGACCCTAAGCACACCACTAAAATAACGAAGGAGTGGCTTCACAACAACTCCATGACTGTTTTTGAATGGCCCAGCCAGAGCCCTGACTTAAACCCAATTGAGCATCTCTGGAGAGACCTGAAAATGGCTGCCCACCAATGTTTACCATCCAACCTGACAGAACTGGAGAGGATCTGCAAGGAGGAATGGTAGAGGATACCCAAATCCAGATGTGAAAAACTTGTTGCATCTTCCCCAAAAAGACTGGCTGTATTAGATCAAAAGGGTGCTTCTACTAAATACTAAGCAAAGGGTCTGAATTCTTAGGACCATGTGATATTTCAGATTTTCTTTTTTAATAAATGTGCAAAAATTTCAACAATTCTGTGTTTTTCTGTCAATATGGGATGCTGTGTGTACAATGATGGGAAAAAATAACTTAAATGATTTTAGCAAATGGCTGCAATATAACAAAGAGTGAAAAATTTAAGGGGGTCTGAATACTTTCCCTACCCACTGTATTTAATAGTTATCACTACAGAAACATGGGATTTTTGCCTATAATGTTTTTTTTTTTTTTAAATAACTGAAAGATCAGTGTACCTCATTCATGGAAAGTTTCAGGGACGTATAATTAATTTATAAAAATACTTAAATTATTGTAATATTTTATAGCAGTTGTATCTGGAATCATTTTTATGTCCATTCACTCCATTATTTTTATCTTTTAATTATTTTGATTATTTAGAAAATTTGAAATTGAGAGTTTTTCTTTCATGCCAGACCCGATGGAAGAGGAGAGTGAAGAACTAAGTGAAGTGGAGGAGGAGAGAGAAGAACTGAGTGAAGTGGAGGAGGAGAGAGAAGAACTGAGTGAAGTGGAGGAGGAACATCATGTCAAATCTGGAGAAAAACCTTTGAGTCGCTCAAAGACTAAAATAACATTTTTAAAGAAAAGAAAAAGCAAGAAATCTTTCACCTGCACTCAGTGTGGAAAGAGTTTTACATACAAAGAAAAACTTGAGATTCACATGAGAATTCATACTGGAGAGAAACCGTTCACCTGCACTCTGTGTGGAAAGAGTTTTGCATACAAACAAAGTCTTGAGATTCACATGAAAGTTCACACTGGAGAGAAGCCGTTCACCTGCGATCAGTGCGGGAAGAGATTCACAGAAAAAATGAAGCTTAAAGACCACGTGAAGATCCACACTGGAGAGGGGCTGCACCCATGCAATCAATGTGGAAAGTGTTTCACAAACAAACATAATCTTAATGTTCACATCAGACTTCACACCGGAGTGAAGCAATATCCATGCAATCAGTGTGGGAAGTTATTCGGACGATCAACACACCTTGAAAGTCACATGAGAGTTCACACCGGAGAGAAGCCATTCATGTGTGAAAAGTGTGAAAAGAGATTCTCAGGCAAACAATATCTTAAGATTCACATGAGAGTTCACACCGGAGAGAAGCCGTTCACATGCCAACAATGTGGGAATAGTTTCAGTCAATTAGCACACCTTAATGCCCACATGAGGATCCACACCGGAGAGAAGCCGTTCGCATGTGATCAATGTGGGAATAGTTTCAGTCGTTTAGCAAACCTTAATGTTCACATGACTATCCACACCGGAGAGAAGCCGTTCGCATGTGATCAGTGTGGCAAAAGATTTCTTAGGGCATCACACTTGAAGAAACACCTGACAGTTCATATGAAGGAGAAGCCACATTCATGTCCTGTGTGTGGAAAGAGTTTTTCACTTTTGCAATATTTACAAACTCATCAGAAAATACACACTGGTGTGAGAGAGTACATGTGCTTTGAGTGTGAGAAGACTTTTGCAACAGGGAAAGATTTAAAACGGCACCAGAGAATTCACACTGGAGAAAAACCTTACAAGTGTTCACACTGTGACGAGATTCAGTCAGTCAGAACATCTGAAAACACATGAGAGGATCCACACTGGAGAAAACGCTTACAAGTGTTCACACTGTGACAAGAGATTCAGTCAGTCAGAACATCTGAAAACACATGAGAGGATCCACACTGGAGAAAACGCTTACAAGTGTTCACACTGTGACAAGAGATTCAGTCAGTCAGAACATCTGAAAACACATGAGAGGATCCACACTGGAGAAAAACCTTACAAGTGTTCACATTGTGACAAGAGATTCAGTCTGTCATCAAATCTGAAATCACATGAGAGGATCCACACCAGAGAGAAGCCGCACACTTGTGATCAGTGCGGAAAGAGTTTCTCTATTAAAACTCACCTGAAGCTCCACATGAAGATCCATGCAGTGGAGAAACCACATCAACACAGTCTGAGATCAGGTAGATAAGAAGTTCATCTTTATGTGCTGAAAGACAAAAGCTGCTTTTCCACCTCCAGAAAAGGTTCCAGTTGTGTTTCCACTTGAGCCTAGTACAGCACGGCAAAATTACAAACCGTTCTCGGCCCAGAACTCTCAGCACACATGGCTAACTGTGAACCGTGATGGAAGAGTGTGTGTACAGGGCTCTGTTAACTTTTTTTATTATGAGCACAGTCCAAAATTTATGAGCACATGTAGCCGGTCGATTTAGGTACTTGAGTTTAATTTTATATATTTTTTTATGTGCAAAGAGAAATGTTGTTTAAACTGTTAACTTCAGCAAAACTTGTGTTCAATTTACTATTTTCAATAGTTCCGATCGGGAGTTCCTACCAATTGTTGTATGTGGGGTCTTAATTAGTGGGACACCGAAGGAAATTATATCGCTTCTCCTTTAAGTGTTCGCGCGCAGATGCATAGTGTATGCGAACGGAGAAGCAGAGGAATGAGAGAGTAGGCCATCCGATGTCTGTATACTAATTATTGACTCACTACTCTGTTAAAGGTGAATAAATTGCATGTGTCAATCATCCCATTCATCGTGTGGTCGTGTTTCTGTGGTGTCCGGAGGTTACCATTTGAAGTCTGCTACACACAGACAATTGAAAGTTTTTTTTTTTTTTTTGTTAAAGTGTGAAAGTCCACACACAAACATTGTTGGCACTGATAATTCTGCACTGGCTTCTTTGCTGTATTTGCACAGCATAACATCTTTATCTTACTCGTATTGTAGCCACTCTAGCCATTCTTTTTGGAACTTGTACGGTTTAACGTTACCTGTCACTGAAATTGTCGTCTTCTTACAATGAACAACTTTTTGTTCGAAGCTACTCTCTTCTGCCTAATTTGAGACAGGACTTTTAGAGTAAAATGTGATACTCTTCATCCCAACACAAGATCATTTCAATGCCACAGTTGTCTCATCTTTTTTACGTCGCTTGGTTGACTGACATCAGAAGCAACCAATATCGCAGTGTGAAACGTCACTCTTGATGCATAACGTATGTGTAAGGGCATTTGGGAGTTAAAAGCTTTTAGCTTTGATCGGGTCAATCGAAGTGCGCCAAAATATTTTTTCATGTCCACACACAGAAATCTTTAGTCGCATATGGTCGCACCTTTATAAATAAAGGTGACTGGACTGAATTCTCATCACACTTGGATAACTGTGCAAAACCGTGATGGTTGAATGTGTGTAGTGACATCGACACTCAGGATTGGTCACTTGTCTGTTGCCTGGTTAGTAGTTTCTCTGTAGCTGGCTAAGCCAATTTGTGTGACGTAAACACAAACTTATAATAAAATTAAAAGAAATGACATGGTTCCTGTGCTTATTGTACAGATGCATTTTGTCCATAGAAATGTTTTTCACTGCTGTAAATTGACATGATTAAAGCATACTCAATGAATCTATAATTAGTTATTAAGGGGTATAGGGAATAACATTAACTCTCAGAGTTTGACTTCAGACCGATGTCAAAGCAAGAAACTGACACCAAAGCTCTAAAGGCAATCAACAAGTGTTTATTTACAATAATACAGTGGGAAAATTAACCATAAACCAAGACAACTTGCAATGATATCTATACAAAAGAAAATAACAAAAAGATACCCAAGCAGGGGAAAAGAAGGGAATTAGGTGGCAATCAAATAAAATAAATCATCTAAACATAACCCTGTAACTCATAATCCAGTACTAAACTAACTAAAAAGGAAAAGAAGAAAAGAAAATCTTCAGTATCCAAAGATACCTTAATATGAACTACACTCACTAAAGTCCTAATTGTTGGTGATTTTAATATACATGTAGATAATGGAAAAGATGCATTGGGATTGGCATTTAAAGGCATTCTTAACTCTATTGGAGTTAGACAACACGTGTCAGGACCTACTCATTGTATCTGATCATACTCTAGATCTAATATTATCACATGGAATAGATGTTGATGCCGTTGAAATTCTGCAGCAGAGCGATGACATCTCAGATCATTATCTAGTCTCGTGTAAACTTAATTTAGCCAAGGCTGCAAAGAAGACTCCATGTTACAAATATGTTAGACCTATCACTTCTGCCACTAAAGATTGCTTTATCAATAATCTTCCTGATCAGTTTCATCATCTCAGCATCCCAGATAGCTTAGAAGAACTTGATATTACAACAGAAACTTTTAACTCTCTCTTTTCCAGCACTTTAGAAACAGTTGCTCCTCTGTGCTTAAAGAAAATAGTCCAACCCCGTGGTACAACGAGCACACTCAGGCCCTTAAGAAGGCAGCCAGAAAAATGGAGCGCAACTGGCAGGGTTTCCGCGGGGTCTTAAAAAGTCTAAAATTCTGAACTTTAAATTTAATTAAGGCCTTAAAAAGTCTTAAAACCGGCCAGATTTTTATCTGAGGTCTTAAAATTGATTTTTTCAGGTCTAAAAAAGATTTTACCCTCGTTCATTTCCCAAAACTCTGGCCGCAGAAAGTTATTACAAAGTAGCAAAAAAGTATTGAGTCGTAGCCTACAAAGCGGAGCTCTAAAGCAGGGGTTCAAACACGGCGCTCGCGTGCTACCATTAGCTTGTGGCTTGATACGAGGTAGCTCGCCAAGAGGCCGTTCATACCGGGTTTGTGCGCTCAAGTTCATTTAAATATAGGCGCGACACATCAGCAGCGAGATTGAAAAAATCTCACCATTTCAGATTCAGAATGCCGCAAACGCACCGCAGGTTATGAAGAACCAACCAATCATCCCCTTCCGTAACAACAGTGAAAGCTTAGTCAACATGAAGGATCGGGGTGCACCCAAACACTACGGGTGTTTTTATCTTCTCCGTAAATAAATTTTGTAGCAGAGTTCAGCAAGCTACTGAAATTAGCTACTAAAAAATTAAAATTAGCTACTCCATTAGCTACTAAAACTTCTTTGTCGTTGTGGAGAGTGCAGTGCATGGTTGCATAGCAACGACAGACGCAACAGGAAAATCGGCCCGAATTTTACTATTAATAATAAAAGCGGATGTGCATTGTGAATGTCAGTAATTTATCTTTTTTGACTCATTCTTTTTTATAAAAGATTATTTAAAGGCTGAAATATGTGAGGTTTATCTTTTTATAAAACAATTTTTGTAAAAACTTTATTTTAACTTGTACATGTTAGTAGATAACCTGTTGCAAGACACTCCTATAAAATCTATGGTATTTTAAAGTTTATGTAAACAAAAAGTGCATATTGATGCTAATTTTATTTGTTATTTGCTGGGTTTCGACATACATTTGGCAAATTGATTTCATAATAATCATGAAATGAAATGTTCATGCCATTTCATCTCTACTTATGATCAACTAAAATCAACTATAATTGTGTTTTTACAGTATAAAATGCAAAGTACAAATTTCTATACTTTCTGTAAATGTTCTTTTCTCTGACTCTTTACTCACACACACACACACACACACACTCTCTCTCTCAATCTCTATTAGGCTAATAATATGCTGTTTTGTAATGTAAATATGAAATGAAAACTATTCTATTTGAGGGCAAGTTTGTTTGAACCTATTTTCATTTTAGGCCTAATGTGTTGGGCATTTGGCACGTTGTTGGGTGTGGAAGGTTACTAATGTGATTGCTTTACCTGTAAATTAAATTAATGCTTTTTTAATTACTGAATTCATTGAAATAAAATAATTTTTCCGAACATTTTTTTATTTTAATATTTTTTTGGTAATGCGTCGTGTAGGTCTTAAATTTCAATCTTTATGGTCTTAAAATGTCTAAAAAAGTTCTTAAATTTGACTTACTGAAACCTGCAGAAACCCTGAACTGGAAACAGCTGGCCTTAAAAACAGCTAGATCTGCTTATTTTTCAACCCTATTAGAAGAAAATAAACAAAACCCTGGGTATCTATTTGAAACAGTGGCTAAACTAACGAAAAATAAAGCTTCAAGCCCAGACGTTTCCAAGCAGCACAGCAGTAATGACTTTATGAACTTTTTAACTTTTTTGCCATTGTTGTTTTGTATGGTTTCGCGGGCTATGTGACGTCAGAGCTCGTAACTGGGAGTACATCAATTTAGTACGAGTTCACGGGTGGGAAGTCACAGGTATGACTGCCGTTCCAGTGCACTTTCACGGGTATAAGGTTGGAAAAACACGGGTTACAGGTTGCCTGGAACGCGGCATAAATCTCTACATAACCGCCGGACTCGCGCGTCCTCCATGTCTGTAGTTTTTTAACACTTTTCACTCGTTTTTGTAGTTCTAACCGAATCCTCGTCCAACGCGCGATGGGTTGTGGGCAATATCAGCCGTTAGAGTTTGCATCGATCTGCACTTCGGATTCTGACCGGATATAGTAGACTATCCGGGTCTCTTTGGAACACTCATTTCAACATTCTACGATTTGGGACGTACTAGTTCTATTTTCGAATACTATTTAGGACGGATAGTATGCGAATTGGGACGCAGCATTAGTCACTCTGACAGGCAGCTGTCAAACTCACGCGCGTTGCTCAGCAACCGGGAGTGGCGCGGAAACATCTGACAGCTGGTTTTAGCGTTTTAAATGCGCTTTAAACGCCCCTTGGCGGTTGTAGGCTATAAATGATCATATATTATATAATCTTTTATTATGAAAAGAACACCCAAGCCATCGGGATCGGCTTTCCGAAAACGAATGAAGGAGGAGGAAGAAAAACGGGCCCAAAGCAGAGGTATGTAGACTATATCATCAAGCTCACAGCCAGTGGTTAAATTGGGCCGGGGCTCTCCGGGGCTTAGCCCCGGGCCGGCACATAAGCCTGCCAGTGGCGCAAAAAGTGGGTATACCGGTATGTGTAGCGGAGTAGGCGCCCTCATAAGATTTATGAGGAGTAGGCGCCCTCAAAAAGATGGATAAAGCAAAAAAGCGGCCGGGGGCTAAAATAGAAATAGCCCATTCGTTTTGTTTTGCTTAATCGGCGGCACTGGGTTAGTGCTGGTGTAATGCATTGGTCAAAGAAAAGTCAGCGTTAGCTTTTTTTCTGACACCGCATGAAACGCGTAGAAAAATCAATCTCGCCTAGGGCAACCAAAGGTCTAGAGCCGGCCCTGCGCACACACACACACACTGTCCTCTGTTTCTGACGTGCTCTCTGCTCGGCGCCGCTGCGGATTGAAGATGAAGAACGCGCTGAATCTGATTATAACAAGAAGTTTGATGATTGATTTTTCATTAGGCTATTTTTGGTGCCCCCTCAGCACTTGGTGCCCTACGCACAGCGCGTGATGCGCGTGGTGGGAGCGGCGGCGCTGATCTGAAGTAATTGCAAGACAGAACAAAAATATTGAATTACAATTACATTACAAAAAGCATGGCAAGTGCTGTGGTTATTGTGGTAAAACCATGGCAAGTGTTTTGTTACTGTTTTAACTACAAACACCACAGTAAAACGATGTTTACTCTGATAAAACATTGGTACGTGCCGTGGTTACTGTGCTTTAACTACAAATAGTAGACAGTAAAAACACAGTTACTGTTAAATTCATGGTATGTGTTGTGGGACTGAGTTTTACTGTGGAATTTGTAGTTAAAGCAATGTATACTTGGATAAAACCATTGCAAGTGTTGTTACTTTGGTTTACAAATGGTAGGCTACACAGTGAAACCAGTTATATACTTTTATATGTATACTTAGGTAAAAGCTTGGCAGATGTTGTTACAGTGTTCTAATTACAAATACCACAGTAAAACCACAGTCTTAAAAGCATGGTGTTGTCTTATTTAAGTACAAATTCCACAGTAAAACTAATTACTATGGGAAAAATATGGTGAGCATTGACAGGATCGAGATAATGTTAATAATTTATTGTTGTAATGTAGTTTGTCTGAATGCGTGTCAATGTGTTTCTTGACTAATAGCCTAATGTATATTGTCATATTATTATTTTGTGTAGTTGTCTTCCTGCCTTGAAACTACATATGAAAATTAGCATTTATGCTATAATCTGGCTCATTTACAGCCTCTACTCAAGTGTAAGATTGCTCATTAATGTGCACTGTCCCAATTAAATAAATGTTACATTTACTGTGGTAAGATCACATTCATTCAGTGGCATTCGCAACTGATTTGTAAAGAAAACTTTAAACTACACTTACATACACATGAATTGCCGACAGACACAACGATAAATTATAAAGATCTTTCAATAAAATAAAACTGATTAAATAGAACTGGATTACGGCGTTCAGGGTCACAACTTTCTCTCACCGCATTTTTATTTATTTATTGGTAAGGACAGTCCAATGGTCATTTGATGAAGACACACCCGATAAAGAGACTGTCATTATTTATAAGACAGCTAGAGGGTGCTTAATTTTAAAACGTCACTATAGGTCATAATACGCTGCATGTACAAACCACATTTTTGGAGGACTGTTACGATAGCAGTAGTGGATGGAGGCTCCAAGTGACAGAAGTCGTCGTTAGTCAGGTTCAAGAATGCTTTTTATTTGCCACACGATGACAGTCCCCACGAAAAACACGAAAACAAAACTTAAATGCAACAAAACAAACTGTACCAAACACATGGTCAAATAAACTACATCAAGACAGGATTAGAAAGGTAAAGAAAGGTAAATGAGTTTCACATAAATCACAAATTGTACTATTGCTGACTTTGCATAGCCTAATCTCTCAGGCAAAAGATGATTATCACTGGCTTTTCTTTACAAAGAACAATAAAATAAAACTCAAAGAATTCTAAGCATATTTGTCTCGTCTTTTATTAAACATTAATGAATTGTTTTTTATTTTTTCTGATGGTGCAATGTTGTGTAATATTGCACATGCAATGTCACAGGCCCTGTCAGGTGCAACCCTCAGACACTTTAGTTGGCTAAAGTTCACTTCATTGTGTGCCCTTGTCCTGATAGAGTGGCATTGTAACTGGTCTGGGGTTTGGGTCAGGGAATGGGGTCATAAAACACCTCCAAGCAGAATCCTGTTGTAATCACCTGTATAATGGAAACATTCAGTTCTGTTAGGATCAGCATAACGTTAGCCTCATATCATAATTGCCTAAGTCATTTTTCGTTTCTTCTTGTTTTCCAAATACATTGAAATATGACTTAGGCAATTATGCTATGAGGCTAACGATAAGTGTATGTAATATAGTGAGCTTTATATTTATATTTTTCCTTACCACGTTTAAATAATGTGCATAAATCTCTGAAAATTCTTGAGTCATGCACAGATCCTGGCCATATTTGTAATATGGAACATCTATGAGATTTTAGTCTGTCAACTGCCTTTTTAAAATTTGATATAATATTACAATCTGGAATATTAAGAATCGCAATAGTAACTTGCCTGCACTGTTATTAAAGACTTGGGAGTCGAAAATGTATGCGTTTCCAACAAATTAATGATGTAAACGACATCCTCACGAGTCATGAGAAAAATTATATCTCTCAAAGTACACTATCGCGCTGCGTTAAAAGACTTCCCGTATCACCTCCGCTTATAAAGCCGCGATCTAATCCTGCTAACACGAAATAAGCCTGCTCGCGAGCAGGTTCAAGCTTGCGCACCTGTTGCTATGACAGCAAGTCCAGGATGAGCGTCGAAGAACCAAACAATCCAAGATCATGCCAAATCGCCAACAATCAAATCCAGCTAACTGAGTTAGCGAAGTACGAAGAACGGGCCCCAGGTTGGGCAAATGACTCGTCAAATGTGGTAAGTATATTTGTATAATTGTTAACACTGTACTTAATAAACCATTTAAACCAAGTAAATAGTGGTGGAGTGATTTATTTCTATACATAAGACAACAATCCTATTACGTTATCATATGCGCTGATGTTACAGCCACTGATTCCCCATATAACTCACGTCAACCAGGTAATACCAAAATACAGGACATAATACACCCCAACACACCAGGCCTAAAACACACAATACCATCAAATACTACACAAGTCCATATATATATATGATTGTCAGTGCCGACAAACAGACTGTGTTAACATGACGCCGGTGTATGTGCGAAATGTGCGTGTGTGTGCGCGTTCAGTCCATGCCTAGTCACAGGCTGACCCCGTGACAAGGACAGTCTCACATGAAGAATCAGTGCAACGTCTGCAGAGGTAGGTTGTCAGTAGTTGTTCGCTTCCATGTCCCTGCATGTGTTGCCTGTGTGTGTGTGTGTGTGTGCAAGGTGGTGTGGATCATTGGACCTCTCAGAATCAGAGGGCAGTTTGCAGTGTTGTGGGAAGGGCAGTGGGTGAGTGCCATTAACAAGCCTGATGGCCTGTGGGTAAAAGCTGTTTTTCAGTCTTGTTGTCCTTGCTTTCACACTTCTGTAGCGTCTTCCTTATTGTAGAAGTGTGAATAGGTTATGCTGGGGGTGGCCACTGTCCTTAATGATGTTGTGGGCCCTCCAGTTGACCCTGATCTGGTAGATCTCCTCCAGCTTTGTTAAGGCTGTTCCAGTGATGGTTTCGGCTGCTCTTACCACCTGTTGCAGAGCCTTGCGGTCCCGTGCTGTACAACTGTGATAGAGCTTGTGATCATGTGATAAAAGCATGGTAAGGGTTACTGTTCTTGTACTACACAATACCACAGAACACTCTCAGAAAATAAACTACAAAACAGTACCTTTAAGGAACAAAACTTGTCACTGGGCTGGTACCCTCAAAGGTACATTATTGTACCTTAAGTCAGAGGAGCAAATTTGTACGTTACTTGTTTGTACAGTCTAAGGGCCAATACTGTACCTTTGAGGATCAATAATGTACCTTAGACAAAGGTACAATTTGTCCCATTAAGGTACCGCCCCAGTGACAAAGCCATTTTGTACCTTTAGATGACAAAAAAAGTTATTTTTTATTCCTTAAGGAGTGAAAGAAAATAAAGGCAAACAACAACTAACTGAATTTTAGACATTTATTTTAGTCCTTAAATGGAATCAGTTTAATTCACAGATTCAATAATAATTCATCTCACAACTATACAATGTAACATCCCAAAATAAAATGCCACAATGTTTGGGATGTCATGTCTGATATAAAAAACATTAAATGAAAAAAAAAAATTAAGCAGCATTTCATTGACCAACTGTTACGTGCCCAGTAAATGAATTGAACGGGGACATCATAACACATAAAGACCACAAGCATTCGATGACGATACAAAAATGATTTATTATAAATGGTTTAAATAATTAACAGTTGGGTCACAAACGGAGCATGGTGGTAAAAAAAAAGTAACAAAACAGACCCTGCCCACACATATCTTCCGGATCAAAAAAACACTTGCCTGCCTCCCGTCCGAAAATAAAGACCATGTTCTCCGTGAGTCTTCCGGGTCCACTGACTGCTGTACTAACTAAGCCTAAAACTAAATAACATGAAAACCCATCACCCATTTCCACCAGCTCTAAATAAAGTTAAAGACTAAGACATATCACACACTCATGGATTTCACGCCGAGAACGTGCTTCAAAGATAACACGATTAGTCAGTTGACACTGATCGTGTAGAAGAAACTATAAAGAAGGCATAGCGGGGCTGAGCACACGAGAGCCCTCGGAGCTGCACTCGCTCTGCCACCAGCAGCGGCTCGGAAGTGAGAATGAGAGTGAGAGTGTCAGCGAGAGAGAGAGCGGATGTTGACCAAGCCGTCTTTAAAGCAGTCGGCCCCACCCACTCGCAACCGGCGAGACGTTACGTGACCTATACAGAGGAAAACAGAGAACAACCGCACAAAGCAGCACAAACATTGTTCCCAATACTTAAGTGTAACACCCCCACTCTTAAAGAAAATAAATTGGGGTTTAAGTCAACAACCAACTAATAGATTATAAAGATACATTTACAAACCCATAGTCAGCAATGACTCCAAAACCTGCTGAACTAAAACAGGGAAAAAAAATTAAATACAACAAGTACAGGTTTTTCTATTATATTACAATTTATTGCATTTTTCATCAAGCACGAGACAATGCATCTGCAACTACATTGTCACGTCCTCGGATGTGCCTAATCTCCAAGTTGCAACCTTGGAGGATCAAACTCCACCGCATTAAACACTGGTTAGAATTGCGCATGCGATCAAGAAAAAACAAAGGGTTGTGGTCTGTATAGACCACCACCGGACACACAGCACCTCCGACATAGAGCTCAAAGTGCTGAAAGGCAAGCACTAGCGCAAGGGCTTCCTTTTCTATGGTCGAATAAGCACGCTGACAACGGTTAAACTTGCGCAAAAAAAACAAACAGGGTGTTCAAGACCATCCCCGTCATTTTGCAGAAGAACAGCTCCTGCTCCCAGATCACTCGCGTGAACAGCGATGGAAAAAGGCAGAGAAAAATTAGGAGCAGCTAGCACAGGTGCAGTAGTTAACAGTACTTTAACGGAGTCGAAAGCAGCTTGACTCCGTGAAGTCCAGGTATAAGACACCTTCGAACTAAGCAAATCAGTGAGAGGGGAGGCAAAGACAGAAACATTTTTGCAAAATGACCGGTAGTAACCTACCATGCCCAGGAAGCGACGGAGTTCGCGGCGGGTGGTTGGAGGAGGATAATTCAGAATCGCCTCAACTTTAGACTGGACAGGACGCACCTGCCCACGACCAACCACTTTACCCAGATATACGACAGTGGCCTGGCCAAACTCACACTTAGCCAAGTTAATGGTCAAATTAGCTTCTGATAGTCTGCGAAACACAGTAGAAAGATGGGCCACATGCGAAGGCCAGGTGTCACTATAGATGATCAAATCATCTAAATAGGCCTCGCAGTTGGACACCCCTTCAAGAACGCCGTTGATACGTCTCTGAAAGGTGGCAGGAGCGTTTCGAAGGCCATAGCGGTATACTGTAGGAAGTGATCGGGTGTCACAAAGGCGGAGATCTCCTTGGCACGGAGCGTCAACGGAACCTGCCAATAACCCTTCAATAGGTCAATTTTGCTGACGAATACAGCAGAGCCCAAACGATCAACACAATCGTCAATTCGCGGTAATGGGTAACTGTCAGGTTTGGTAACCGCGTTCACTCTCCTAAAATCCGTGCAAAAACGCATGGAACCATCACTCTTTGGAACAAGTAAACAGGGCGAACTCCACGGGCTATTACTGGACTCTGCAATGCCATTTTTCAGCATGAACTCCACCTCATTTGAAAACAACAACCTTTTATGTGGATTTACACGATAAGGGTGTTGTTTAATTGGGCACGTAGCGCCCACATCAATGTCATGTTCAATTTTCGTTGTCCGATGAGGCACATCAGGAAACAAGTTCTTATGTTGCTTAATCAGAGAGACTAAATCGTTACGTTCCAAGGTGGATAAGTTAGACACAAAAGAATCTAGATCATTAAGAACTTCAGAATTCTTCATTCTCCCTTCAATAACCTCCCTCGAGGGAATACGACCCTCATCTTCAAACGAAGGACTAATCACAGCACCCTGTTATACAGACGGAGTCGCATTTTCAACTTGTGCCGCCACCGCCAGCGAAGCAGCAACTTCAGCACCACACTTCTTGGACAGCGCCACTTTTGTCGCGCAAACATTATTTCTGATAACTGAAGTGCAAGGCAACTTGAGCTCCGAAATTGAACCTTCTCCTCGATCACAAAACAGCTTCAGACGATTAATGTGACACAACGTAATCTTTCTCCTTCGAACTGGAGTGGAAAAGACATAGTTTAAATCACTCACTCGCCATTCGACACGATAGGGACCGCTGTAACGAGCCTGCAAAGCAGAGCCCATCCCAGGAATCAACACTAGAACTTTATCCCCAGGACTGAAACTTCGAGAAACAGCCCTCTGATCAAATCTCTGCTTCATTCTCTTCTGACAGAGCCCTAAATTCTCTCTAGCCAACTGACATGCACGACTGAGCCTACTACGCATTTTGGACACATAATCCGTCAAACTGAGACACTCTTTAGGCTCAGCAAGCCACGACTCTTTCAACAGCTTTAAAGGTCCACGAACCGTGTGCCCGAAAACCAGCTCCGACGGGCTAAAACCCAAACTCTCTTGTACTACTTTGCGCACAGCAAAAAGAGCAGACGGAACACCTTCATCCCAATCACGCTGGAACTCGAGGCAGAAACACTTGAGTATACTTTTCAAAGTTTGATGGAACCTCTCGAGTGCACCTTGAGTCTGTGGACGGTACGGGCTGGATGTAACATGGTGGACCGCGAGCTGACGCATAGCTTGTGCAAACACACGGGACATAAAATTGGTGCCGCGGTCTGTCTGAACTGTTTTTGGAAGGCCGAAAAGAGAGAGGAACCCATCAGGGCTTTTATAATGACCGGAGCTGTGATTTTACGGAGCGGAACAGCTTCTGGAAAATGAGTCGAGCTACACAATAGGGCTACACAATTGATTCCCAGTCTTTGTTCGAGGCAATGGGCCAACACAGTCCAATATAATATTTTCGAAAGGCTCAGAGGTAACCGGAATTGGCTGTAAAGGCGCAGGAGGAATCACCTGGTTAGGTTTACCAGTAACCTGACACAAATGACATGTTCGACAATACCTCACAACGTCTCTCTTAATACCCGGCCAAAAAAATGGCGTAGGACTCTATCAGTAGTTTTATTTACGCCGAGATGACCTGCGAAGTGATGGTCATGAGCTAAACTCAGAACTTTATCACGAAAAAAAAACTGGGACAACAACTTAAAAAGAACTCTCCACTCATCTTGCGCTGAGGCCATAAGAGGTCTCCACTTGCGCATTAAGACACCATCTTGTAAAAATTAGCCATGTGGCGAATGCTCAATATCTTCTTCAGACATAGCTTCTGAAAGAAAAGAAGACAGAGATGGGTCAGTTTTCTGTTCCTTAATAAGCTGCTCTCGACTCATAGACAAATTAGGAACATCGGAAGAAAACGACAGTGAATCAGACTTCAAAAGTAACTCACTATCGCTAGAGAGTGAAGGTCGAGCAATAAAAGTATCGCTAAGTCAAGCTGTTCCTCAATTCCATTCTCGGTTTCATTTCTCGCCATAGCACAAGTAACGACGCTAGAGGAAAGAACTTCAGGGAAGTTAATTGACAAGTCATCAGTACAAACTTTTGGAAATGCATGAGACACTATGGGGCAAGGCAAGACTTTTCCACCACACAAATCGTTACCAAGTAGCACCGCTACATTTTCAATAGGCAAGGAGGGGCGTACGCCCACGGTAACGTTGCCAGTAACTAAGTCAGACATAAGAGAAATCTCATGCAGAGGGACGTTAACATAACCCATTTCAAATCCACGTACAAGAATACTATCACCAGTAAAAGTCATATCACTGAAAGGCAAAACATCTCGCAAAATAAAGCTCTGTGAAGCGCCAGTATCTCGCAGAATTTTTACCGGAGTTTTTAAACGCTCACCGGGCAAAGAGACAAAACCATCCATTATAAACGGCGCAAAACTGTCCTTATCAGTATTAGTGTCGTTCCTACTCACAAGCAAATTTGAAACACACAACCCCACCTCTGACCTGTAAGAAGCAGGCCGACTCTCCACTCTGTTTTTACGCTTTAGAGAATAACACTCAGACAGAACATGACCACGTTTCTTACAGTAGGCGCAGGTCGGAACTGTAACACTAGACCCCGACGGACGGCGGTCTGGAGAGCGGGCAGAAACAGGCAGAAACTCTCTAGACCTCTTAGACACATTTAAATGACCAGAGACGTTTTGCGAAAATTTCGAATTAGGAAGGACACGCTTATGTGTGAGTACATACTCGTTAACAAGCACGGCTGCACGAGCAGGAGTCAGATTCTTATGCTCACTAACATGGGTAGCGACTATTTGAGGAAGACCGTTTCTAAAATCCTCAAGAATAATCAAATCACGGAGAGATTGAAAAGTTGTTACTTAGCACGAGCAGGAGTCAGATTCTTATGCTCACTAACATGGGTAGCGACTATTTGAGGAAGACCGTTTCTAAAATCCTCAAGAATAATCAAATCACGGAGAGATTGAAAAGTTGTTACTTATTGTGAACTAAGCCAGCGATCAAATAACATTTCTTTTTCTCTAACATATTCAACATATGTAAGAGCTTCAGGTTTAAGATAACTACAAAACTTTTGTCGATAAGCCTCAGGCACAAGGGCATAAAGTTTAACTTTTTCGTAATCTGCTGAGTCTTCGAGAGTTAATGAGGAATAAGCTTCCTGTGCTTTCCCAGTAAAGACACATTGTAAAGTCATGGTCCAAATTTCTTTGGGCCATTTAAATGTTGTTGCCATGCGCTCTAAATGTGCAAAAAACTTATCAACTTCGCTCTCATTAAAAGGTGGAACGAGGCGAATGTTACGAGTTATGTCAAACTGATCTGGCTTAAATGCGACACCAGCCTCACGAGTCTTCAATTCGAGTCCTTTAAGGACTCGTAAATGTAAGTACACATTGATGGCCTAAGTCACGAAATGAGCGGTTTGTGTGAGAAAACGAACAGTATTTATATCGTTTTTACCTCTTGTAAACACAGCCATGTCCAAGTGATCTGAGGGCGCGGGCGCTTCAGTTTTTTCCGGAAAGCACCGAAAGTTATCTCTCACGCGTGTACGTCACTCATTGTTTACACAGAACAGAGATTGTAGGTAAGACGGCTGATTAAAAGGGTACTAATTTGTGGTTATCCGGGATGTTTGAACCGTCGTAAAAGAAAACAATTCCAAAAAAATAAAACAATTGTATGAGTGACGTACACGCGCGAGAGTAACTTCCGGTGCTTTCCGAAAAAGACCAAACCGCTCGTGACCTCAGATCACTTGGACGTGGCTGTGTTTACAAGAGGTAAAAACGATATAAATACTGTTCGTTTTCTCACACAAACCGCTCGTTTCATGTCTTAGGCCATCAATGTGTACTTACATTTACGAGTCATTAAATTATGTTTAATTTGGACTTCTCTGTGTATGCTCTTTGAGGTGGACCCCATAGGACTGCATTATATGACTGACAGACAAGAACGGTTTGACCTAAAAATATCAAAATTGAAAATACTGTGGACACAAAGACACCTACATCTCGGATGCCCTTGAGGTAAGCTAAAACATATCAAAAATTAATTTCAAAGTGAACTATCCCTTTAATGGACCTGACAGAACTAAAATTCTGGTAACTTTGTTGCAAATTGGGAACCATATATTAAATAAATGTAAAATAAAACAATTAAAATAGTATTTAGCTTGATCTGATGTTGACAATCAATATAAAAATGTCTCAAACCTCCCTTTACTGACCATTTGTTGAAGTGTCAACTAGTCTCTACCCTGTGAAGGTCTCCTCCTCTTCTCTTCACCTCTGTACAGATAAAACATTGTCGGGATAACTCGCGTGGATAATTCTGAGATAATTAACTTGTTAATTCAGAAAAACAGAGTCGATTTTTTTTTCCTCAAGTGAATGCAATACGCTTCCGTACAAAAAGAATAAATAAAATGCTTTCTTAAAAAGGCAAAAGAATGCATGCAAATTTTCTTAATATGATAATTTAAAAACCAACAGATGAAAATGCGGGACATTTTCTCAATATGCGCCGTGCGGGACAAGCGGTGAAAATGCTGTGTGGTGACGCACCGCGAGACGGGTGCTCACACTAGCTGTTCCTGAGGCATCCAGTAGGGGGAGGAGGATATACGGAGAACAGAACATAATTAAATCCACGCTCGAAACTAACACATTAATAACCGTCCCGTCTATAGAATTTAGGTGTTAACCATATTTAGCCCATTAGACACACAGTACCGTATGGATCCTCAATGAAATATGCTGTACTGTTCACAATTGTTCATCATACAGCTACAGAACAGTGTCACTGTGCAGCATTTAATGAAGACAAACATAATTTAACCATTTCTAAAACTCCAAGGGGCGTTTAAAAGAAAGAGACAATAGGCTTGTTTGAGATGCGCCTTGCCTCGCCTGAAATGTAGTCGAGAGGCGGCTGCAGTGAGAGGATGAGTGAAAAAAGCGCAGGCAAGCCGGACAGTTCTCGCTTCTCGCAGTGGATCTGACACCTGCGAGATCAATGATGGATATTGCGGGATTCACGGGATTCACGCTCGTGCAGATTGTTGCTAATAAACTGGATGCAATTTAAGTTCTGTTGCATTTATATGAAAATAAATATAATGAACAAGACACCCAAAGTACTTGTTATTTAACTCCATTCCAAACAAGTGTTTATCAATCATTTTTTCTTACAGACATAGACTATGTGTTTTATTTTGTGTGTGTGTGTGTTTTTTATATATATAATAAAATGACATTGCATAACCCATAGAGATCGCACTGTCCGAGAGTTTGGGAATTCACACATAACATATACACATAAAACATGATATCCGAGTTTTAAAATCAAACATTTTAAAAGAGAACAATACATCATGGTTGTTTAAACCAATCAACATCAAGCTGTGTCGTCAGCAAGTCGTTTCCCATCATGCTTTTGATCAGCGCAGTCGGTGGAGAGCAACTGCGTGCGACTGCAGAATCCGACACGTGCGCCTTGCGCTCGCGATAGGTTTTTGACACACGTCAGCATGACATCAGAGCAAGGCGGACCGCACTCGGACACATTTCTAACCGGCATGCATTACGCGCTGATCACCGGTGATCGGTTCTGCGCAGATTTTATTAATCTCAAACAAGCCTAATATTGTTGTTCACAAAAAAAGGTTATTTATTAACGGCATGTGTTGGATGACTCCTGTAGACGACTCTCCTATGGCTTGCCTCTCTTCTCGTTTGGAGAGAGAAAAAAGAGATGGGTGTTTATAGTTTATACAAGTTTAGAGAGAGAGAGATTTTAATTTTCTTAAGTAGCTAAAGCAAACACACACCTTTATGAGATACAAGTTAAAAAGAACTAATAACAGAGTATGCAAGCCAGTTTCCCGGAGTTTTTCTGTCAATTTCTTGCATTTTTCCCCCTTATGAACAACAACTTTTGGTACACGATAAAAACTCCTCGTGGTTTCTCAGTTTGATCGATTTGAGCAACCATAAACCACACAAAACATAGGCATTTTGAGTTTGTTATGCTTTCTAAATATAGCACATCACTTCCTGCCCTCCATCTGCATTAGCGCCATGGCAACGCAGTGACGTGGCGTCATATGCAAAATAAACTCAGTCTTTGCAGATTTCAGCTCTTCCTGATGCTGTGATGCTCGTCTTCACTTGGAGCTGATACCGGGAATATACAGGGATTTTTTTTACTGAAAAATGTGAGAATTACTGTGGGGGGAGCTTCACTGATGATGTTATCACAGTGGGAGGAGCTTCACTGATGATGTTATCACAGTAGGAGGAGCTTCACTGATGATATCACAGTGGGAGGAGCTTCACTGATGATGTTATCACAGTGGGAGGAGCTTCACTGATAATAGGCTTGTTTGAGATGCGCCTTGCCTCGCCTGAAATGTAGGCGAGAGTAGGCGGCTGCAGTGAAAGGAGGAGTGAAAAAAGCGCAGGCAAGCCGGACAGTTCTCGCTTCTCGCAGTGGATCTGACACCTGTGAGATCAATGATGGATATCGCGGGATTCACGCTCGTGCACAGTGTTGCTAATAAACTGGATGTAATTTAAGTTCTGTTGCTTTTATATGAAAATAAATATAATGAACAAGACACCCAAAGTACTTGTTATTTATTTCCATTCCAAATAAGTGTTTATCAATCATTTTTTCTTTAATACAGACATAGGCTATGTGTTTTTTTATATATATAATAGAATGAAATTGCATAACCCATAGAGATTGCACTGTCCGAGAGTTTGGGAATATTCACACATAACATATACACATAAAACATGATATCCGAGTTTTAAAATCAAACATTTTAAAAGAGAACAAGACATCACGGTTGTTTAAACCAATCAACATTAAGCTGTGTCGTCAGCAAGTCGTTTCCCATCATGCTTTTGATCAGCGCAGTCGGTGGAGAGCAACTGCGCACGACTGCAGAATCCGACATGTGCGCCTTGCGCTCGCGAGAGCTTTTTGACACACGTAAGCATGACATCAGAGCAAGGCGGACCGCACTCGGACACATTTCTAACCGGCATGCATTACGCGCTGATCACCGGTGATCGGTTCTGCGCAGATTTTGCTCATCTCAAACAAGCCTAATGTATTCCAGTGTGGGAGGAGCTTCACTGATGATGTTATCACAGTGGGAGGAGCTTCACTGATGATGTATTCCAGTGTGGGAGGAGCTGATCTGCCAAAATCAAAAATATTGTTTGTTTTAATAATAAATAACACTTCTGAGCATTTATGTCTGTCTATCTTTTCATCGTACAGTAACTGATGACAATTCATTAATTACTGTTTTAGTGCTAATCCTAACATTATTCTGCTTCTTCATTAAAATACAGGTATCTAGAAATATAGAAAAGAATATAAATAAATCAAATTCTTCCAAGAATAAATAATTGTAAGAAAAACAGTTAAAAACAGTTAAAATCACAAACACAGAAATAAACGTACATATAGTAGCCAACAAATCCCCTCAGTCTGCTGACAGCAATGAAATGAGCTTTAAGTGTCAATTTACAGGAGATCTGAAGACATCAGCATATTAAATGAGGAGAAAACAGGAACTATTGTCATGAAATAGAGAGTGTTTTCAGCAGATCTGTTAATATTGATGAGCCTCAGACTATCAACACTCATTCAACAAGACATTCAGGATCATCAGCAGATCATCTCACTTTATTCTGAGTGTTTGCTGTTAAAAAACACATAATCTGAGTCAGATAGATGATAAAAGCCTGTAAAACTGCTATACTGAAAGACAATGCTGTTATTTCTCCCAATATGATATGGATAAAACATCAATAACACTAAAACAATCACTAATGACACTCATCTTCATAAACCACTACTACCATAAACAATAATTACAGCAGCATAATGTCCAAATTAATCTAAATATAGCTAGTTTGATCTTGTGATAACTACATTAATCACTATAAAGTAGTTAGATCATTAAAATAAGATGATTTTATATGCGCAGAAACTGAAAATGATCATAAAACTTTTAGAAATAGAGTAGTTCTACTAAACGGGTGCCATTTGGGTTTGATGAGATGCATAGGGCACAAAAATGTCCCAAAATGTGTTTACAAAGTTTAAAGCCCATGTTGCAGGTTAACCACCACTGTCGATTAATGGGTACATAAATCTAGCCTGGTCCCAGCAGACTCTCGTACATTTCATTTGTACAGAGAGTCTGGCACCACTCCATTGACAAGCGTTAACTTCCTTGTAGGCGGGAACTCTATTGAACTCTAAAACTATTGGATCTGCCCAGAGTCACTCTATCTGCCATAATCAATCGCTAACGTTTGGTCGTGACATATGTATTTTCCCGAACCCCGTGGGGAGGATGGCCACCAACAAAACAAAGCAAAGATTGTTCTTGCTCCGGCTTTAACTTGCGAGCATATTCGGCAGCGTTGCCACAACGGACCGAATGGCTACGCTCGCATCTTTCTTATTTTGAACTACAACTCAAAATAACGCGTGAGTCGACATCAACGTCATCGTTCTCAGCCACTCCCTTTTGCTGATTGGCCCGGTAAAAAATTGATCGGAGAAAACCAAAGTCTACAGCACAATCCCAGACGCAGTACTGAAGGGAAATGAAAAGTGAGCGGAAGTACGAAGGAGGGCGGAGTCAGGCTAACATAAATCACTCAAGATATGTATATCATTTTTAAAATGTCTCAAAAATGGTCTTCAAGACCAGTTTTTTACGTTTTTGTATTAACGTTTTTTTTTACGCGATTCGGTGATGCCGTCACGTTGGGGAGAAGCGGAGGAAAGGCAGCCTCAGTCTAGTATTAGAACTATGGCGACTGACTGGGATGAGGAAGAGTTGGTGAAGGGTCCTGGTGAGTTGCTATCATTTAGCACCGCAGCAATGAGCACTGGAGCTAGTCTACGAGCAGCAGTGCACAATAACAACACTTTTTTTTTACTGTCATTGAATAGCACAAAGTGAAAAATCAACGTTTTCTTTATATCTGGTGGCAGTGATCATGACGTTAGTTCAGATAAGTACCGGTAACCTTTGTCATAGTGTCGTAGTACTGGTAAACTTTGTCTTTGTAATCTAGAAATAGAAGGCATCATGCTAGCTATATGGGCGTTTCTAAGCGTTTATCTCTTCCTCCGGTGAAAATGTTGTTGCAAACGTAGCCGCCGCGTGTCTGTCGCTGTGTTTGGCAGGTGCTTGTGTGGGCAGTATAGAGAGAGATAGGCAGACCTAGTAAGAACTCATTTTGCACTAACTGTAGCTTGTTTATTGAGGATGCAGGACAACCAGCTAATAAAGCATTACAGTAATCTAGTCTCGAGGTCATGAATGCATGAACTAACTTTTCTGCATCAGAAACAGAAGCATGTTCAGGAGCTTAGCAATGTTTCTGAGGAGGAAAAAGGCTGTTCTTGTAACATATGAAATATGATTTTCGAAAGATAAGTTGCTGATAAGTTCACACGTAGCCTGCCTAAAAAAAATTAATGAGTAAAATAAGCGCTGAAGCACATATCCAGCGATGAGATTTTGCCTGCCGTGTCTCGCCTTAAAGCCCAATCGAAGTTTTAACCGAACATGCCAAACGGAATAGATCAGCCAAGCCAAGCTCAGGCCAAGCGAACACGGACCATGGTTACGCGCAGATACATGTTGCAACCAGTGGCGGGACAAACAGGAGAAGTTCACTCCAACGAAAGGTGCAGCGCCGCCTTCGAAGGTAAAAACCTCACAGGATTCGTCAAACGCGTCTCTTGTTGAAGCTATAGAAAAGCTCACCACCTCCAGAATTGACCGCTTCGGTGACCAGCTGAGAGAAAACTCTGTCACGTTGGCTAAAATCAACAGGCTAGTGGAGCTGAATGCCAGTGAGATTAAAGAGTGCGAGGTCAAGACTCAAGCGATGGAAAAAGAAATGCCCCGTCTCGTAAAGGAAAACGAGGAGCTGAAAGATAAAGTCACGGAGTTGAAGCGTTACAAGAGACGCTGGAACCTTAAAATACACGGTTTGAAAGAAAAAGTTGACGAAAACACCCGAGACGTTGTCAAGAGTTAGCGCCGCAGCGGGATACAGCAATGGATTCGGTAGTGGATACTGTGCACCGCATCGGGAGAAAAGAAGATTATCATCAGGTTTTCATCCAGTTCACCATGAGATTCCACCCTCATTCCACCTGGAAGTTGCCCAAAAACTGATCAAGGGATTCACTTCGAGCAAGACTTTTGCAGCAAAGCGGACAGGGAGGCTCGTGGCCGAAGATGGAGCCAGAACATGTGGGCTACGTCAACGCTAGCAGGGTTACGCTGGACTAGACAGAGCTTTGGACAACAGCATGCCAGTTACCTGTCGCTCTAACAGATGGAGATTTATACCTCAGGCTTTATATTAAGAGGTTCTGTCCTCACCGAAGCATCTTTCCTGATCGCACTGTTGTATTACATTAGTGAGGTCTCAGTTTAATAATCACTATCTAAAAAAATGTTAGCTTGTTAATTCAACATCAGTGTTTAATTTAAAGCTTTAGAAAAAAGAAAAAAAAAGTCACGATTTCAAAAAAGTAGAAAAGCTTGAAACCAAGTTATTAAAGTATGTTCACTTTAGATCTTTAATTTAAGGGAAATAATGTTTGTTTTTTAGTTATTCTGATCTCATTTAATAATGCTCAATAGGGGCCTTGCAAGAGTGTTTACTTCCAGAAATCTAAATTCTTTTTTTACTCTTATTTCTTAATTCCTAGTTTTCTCATAACCAGTTGTCTCTTATGTTGCACTTAACACTAGGGGTCTAAGAGATTTTGTTGATGAAGAGTTCTGGTCACACCAGTGGCGAGATAACACACTTTTCTCTCCTGGTTCTAATAGGTCGGCAGGCCTTGCTATACTTTTAAACAATTTCCCTGGGAAGATACTAACCACTGTTAGGGACAGTTGTGGTCATTGGATAATATGTGTTTTTGAAATAGAGGATAGTTTTTTGATTTTGGGAAATATATATGTGGATATAAAAATCAAAACCGAAACAAAATATTGATTGATGATGTTATCAGAGTTGTAACAGATTTAGGTCAAAGGTATCCTACTGAAAACTTTATTTCCGGAGGTGATTTTAATATGGTAACAGATGATTGGCTTGAAAAATATACAAGACTCATCATTACAATCCCATATTGCTTAACTTTTGTAGTGTGTTTAATTTGATAGATGAATGGCGGACTAAAGTCTTGGCTCAGTGAAGTCTCAGTCAAGTAGATTCGATTTCTGGCTAGTCTCTGACTTTGTATCTTTGGATCAAAGTAGATGAGAGTTTTAAAAATGTATGTGATGCAGATATTAGTATGGTTGAAGTGGAAAAAGCCATGAAATGTTTGACAAATCACCCGGTTCAGATGGACTAACGAGTAACTTATATAGGCATTTTTGGGAGTATATTAAAGACCTTGTTTTTCATATATGTTCTCGTAATCCAAATAATTCTAGAGTGCGAAACATAAAATTGTGTTCGATTGTGTCAAAAGCTTTAAAGCAATCAAAAAATAAAATAAAACCTTCATCTTCAATCAAATAATTACAATCCAATAAATTGAGCACAAGTCGTGTATTATTGTGAATTGAGCGCCCTTTTAAAAAACCCGACTGCGTTTGTGAAATAATCTGTGAGATTCCAGTTTTTAATCTGTTTGCATAAATATGAGTTAAAATGTTATAGTCATTTTAAAAGGCAGGGTTATGGGTCTGATGTTGTCTATTAATTTAGGATTTTTCCCAGGTTTGGGGATGAGAGTGATAATCCCTTGTTTCATACTTAGTAAGGACACTAATTGTTAACATAACAGTTATGTTCCCTCAAGGTACATCTTCAGGATTTTCAATTGATAAAGGAATCAAACAAGGTTGTCCCATTTCATTTTGCCTCCCCGATTGCCTGAGCTTCTCCTCCTGTCTATACGGTAATTTCTCTAGTGTGCGACAGAGAGTCGCGTGGTTATGACGCAATCGGTAACATATGTTTACAAAAACGGCTTCTACGGGGCCATAGTGTAAGATACAAGGTAATGGAGCCTTTTATACATTGTCGTGTTTCTTTAGAAATAAATAATGGACAAATGGAGTCTTTAAACGCCTCAGATGTAAAGTTATTCGCTGTCAAAGTGACGCCAAAATGAATGGGAGTCAATGGAATGCTAGGGAGAGGCTAGCTGGCACTTCAGCACTGCTTGTCATCGGGTCCAGGCGAAGGTCCTGTGTGTGTGTGTCGGGACCTCGGGATAAACAAAGACACTAAATTAGCGTAGATGCCATTCTTCTTATGATGTAACGAGTACATCAGGATTTAAGGGAAGCCCAGTTCAAACTTTTACTCAAGAACTCAATTTTCCTTACAGAAATCGGTAGATCAGCCTTCTCTAACTATGCTCCTTATGCATGGAATGAGCCCCAAGGTATATTACACATAGTCTCGCGTAGCCAGACCTTCAGACTGACGGCAGAAGGTCTGGACTCTATCGCAGCTTTTCTTGGTCGAGAGGACGTTTGACTGACATGTAACGCAACCAATCACAGGTCGTTTTGTTCCGCTTCATGTTTAGGGACGTGCCAATATAATGTCGATGTCACTACAATAACAGACCGGCATGCGTCTTAATAAATTATTCATTCAAGAACGTTGTGCAAATTTACTACAACAATGGAGCCGCGAACTTCACATACATTTGAAAAAACAGCGTTTAGTTGATCCTGGTAAGCGCTCATTTGTCACAGTTGTAAACACAACGGCTTTCATCTTCCACGAGGGGTTTTGGCGTCACGGCATTTGTTTCCAGGCGGACTGTTAAAGAACGCGACACACACGTCTCGCGGACATCCTGTAGAATTCAACCAATCAGGTTGCGACTTCGAAACTCCTGAAGTGTTTCCAGAAAAGTGTGCCATATGCATCAGACGTTTAGCCAACGTTCCGTGGGCGTGACGTCTGAGGCTGAGACTATATTACACATGACACATGTACCAGGTCTCGCTTAGTTTAAAAACATCTTAAAGTCTGTTTTTATAGAACGGTGTACATGTTTTAGTAGTTGATTATGGTTATATGTTGTATACATATGGTCGTATGTTTATTATGTTGTGTTGTGTACTGCTTTGTACATTTGTCTTGTGCTGTCCATCTTGACCAGGACTCCCTGGTAGAAGAGATATCGTATCTCAATGGGACATTCCTGGTAAAGAAAAAAAGAAGGATTGATGATGTTTTGACTCATTATTAATTTGTTTTATCTGATGAGATCACATAAAATCGAGCTGCCTGTAGTTTCAGAAGACGATGGCTGCGTTTGGAATCGCATACTTCCCTACTATATAGTAGGGGAAAAAGAGTAGGCGAGCGAAAAGTATGTACGAATCATAAAAGAGAAGGCGAGAATTACCTGGGTGACGTGCTAATTATCGCGAGATTCGGACTATAGTGCGTTCGAATATGCCTACTTGCCTACTATATAGTAGGCGAAGCAGTACGTTCGAAACATCAGTATTCATAAAAGAGTAGGCGAGAAGTTCCCGGATGGCTTACTGCTTTCCCCCAGATTTTTGAGTGCTCAACCGATGGATACTCTTCTATCACAGGAGGCCACGCGAGAGGATACGTCATCAAACATCACGGAGATCAGCGACGCGGGGGTTTTCAAATGTGAGTAAACACGGTTCCTTGTGTTTAAATCGTATGTGTTAAACTACTGTAGAGTAAACGTTTTAACTGTTGAAGGTGTAAAGGAGTTAGACAGTATAGTATAGTTGTGATTTTGCTGTAAAAACATGTTTTATTATGTATAGCTAGCTAACAGGGGAGCTCCAGTAAGCACACGTAACGTTACGTCTCTAAAGTGGATTTACATAACCATATACATCTTAAACACGCTTATTTAAAATGTTTATTTACATCTGAAAGGCAAATATTGTATAAGTTTTGCAGATGAGCACATCACAACATGAAAAAGACATCTGAGTGATGCGTGTGCTATTATGTAACGTTAGGATAATCCACTGTTGTCAACACTGTTTACATTAGACAAATGTGCTGTAAATAAGGTAAATAAACAAATCTATAAAGTAACTAAACATGTTATATATTTTATTTGTTCCTTATTACTGTTGATGACTGCTTTTGTATAATGTTTGTGCATTTTTGTAGGATCTGAAATGTCTGCAGACTGGTGTGAGCACTGAGGATGAGGAGCCCGGAGCTGAATCCTGGAAACGGTGCCATGGATGAGACGCTCCATCACTCCACCGGCCCTTATGTGTCCCTCCATCACTCCACCGGCCCTTATGTGTCCCTCCATCACTCCACAGGCCCCTATGTGTCCCTCCATCACTCCACCGGCCCTTATGTGTCCCTCCATCACTCCACCGGCCCTTATGTGTCCCTCCATCACTCCACCGGCCCTTATTGCCTCAGATTGTGAAGCACAACACAGCAACAAGCTCCGGCACAAAGGCACGGTCACCTCTGGTGAATTCATCAGAATAAAGCCGCAGAATGGGAACCGCTGAGTTGAGATGGCAGTATGTGGGGTTCAGCGCCTGTAAATACATGCTTGTAGTTTGAATAAAGCTTTGTTTCATGTGTTGTTGACTTGTATATGCATTTGTTTATTGTGATGGTTACTTTTATTTGTTCTTTTACTCATTTATTCATGTTTCTTATTGTTGTCAGTATATAAAATATAATTATTTAATTAATGTATGCATTAATTAATTCATTGCTTGACTGACAATTGAGATGTTTCACTGCATTTATCTAGTGTGTATTCATGCATAACTATGTCATATGACAAAACAAATTACATTTAGTATGTTTTATTAAATTATATCATTTTTAGTATATAAAAAAGTAATATAATTAAGTATTGGTCAGCATTTAATATTATTATTTTGTTTAAGTTTTGGGGTGGGCTAACAATGCAATTCATTCTGAGATAATATTAATTTTTAAGGAGCGATACTTAAATTTTTCGAGTATAAAATCAACAGTTTTCTCCAAAGGAGAGATCTTCGAGCAGCTGCCCGTCTCCTTTGTGCAGACATTACAAACGCAGAGGAAAACTGTTCTAGGTTGTGCTGTTGAGTTACTGATGTTATGAAGTGTTAGTGCACCTGTCGCTCATATCATTTAAACTTATTACATACAAGATCATAGAAAGATACCATAGTTGTATCTAACAATGAACAATCATAATGACAAAACAGAAAACATAAAGAGCATTGGTTTGTGTACATCATAATATGATATTTATGGGCTACACAGGAAAAAAGAACAATAACAAGGCTAAACATCTTTAAATAGTTTTTCATAATACATAAAAAATTCTGAGGGATCAAACAAGAGGTAAATTCATCAAGAAAAAGAGGAAAACTTAAAGGAGAAACTTTTTGGGTATAAAATAAATAAATTAACAACATATTCAAGAGATGACGATGTTGGGGTTTCTTAATAAAAAGTTATATCGTTAGGCCCTATAAGGATACAACTGTGGGTCACATTAGTAGGGTTTAAAATATAACAACTTAAATCAACCCTAAATGTATTCACAAAATAATGGACAGCTGTTTCTTCAACAATAGGCTACCACAAAATGAGCAAGTTTCATCAATATCAAGATATTACAGATAGATGAATTAAATGTGTTGTTCATATCTTTTAAGAGTGATAACGCGTCGTAGGTCACATGATAACGTCAACATGGCGTATGATGTCCGGATCGCATTCATACTCAACGAGATTTGGCTATAAAATACCTACTCTTTTGGCGCTCGTTAAGTAAGTACTCATTGAAATTAAGTACCTACTCATTGAGTATGCGATTCCGAACGCAGCCACAGTTCTCCTTGTCTGTGAGGTTTGCAGGGAATGCTTGTTTGATTGTGTTTAATCGTGTTGTGTCTCAGTCACCAGCTGCTGTGTCCAGGTTGGCCACTAGAGGGCACTCCTCCTCTGACCGTCGCCACTCAGACATGAACTTCAGTACCCAGAATCCTTTGCCAGACTCATCATGAATTATTGCATTCACCTGTTTGTCTCTATTTATACCATGTTCTCTCTGTCATTTCTCAGCAAGGTTGTGTAGTTGTCACACTGCACGTCTGAGCGCTCGCTCTTGTGTTTTTATTGTGGATTGTTTGCAAGTGTTTTGATTCTTTGTCTGGCGTATGACTACGATTCTGGATTTTCCACTGAAGCTGCGCTTGGATCGTTCTAAAGTCTCAGAGCGATCCGTGACGCTTTCCTCTCCCAGTCTAGGGGTCGGGAGGAGAGGTAACAAAGGAAAGTATGATAATGTAGAGATGTAAAAATATGTGCAGAACACACTTCAGTCTCACAGTGAAAACATTACACCACTTTAAGGAAAAGTAAAAGTATTTATTTCCTTAATATATCAAAAAGGTTAACAAAAGATGGGAATAAATCTTCAGGAGAGAGTAAGGCCTAAAATAATAACAGAAAAGCAACCACACAAACTTCTCTGAGCTACTTCTCTGACCAGAAACTGGAGAAATATATATATATACAAAATAATAAGGCACCCGCTGATTTCCCAGATAACTATAATCAACTGAACAGAGCTCATAAGAAGTTATACAATACATTTTAATTACCAACAGAAAATGAAGTAAATGCCTGCTTTCACAATATCTTTTAGTTATCCACAGGTAAAAAACACACACACTTTTTTTTTTTGCAACATTTTGACAAAAACAGAATTAAAGACAATTGACCCTTCGCTAAGCCCCGCCCTCCTTAGTTACTGTTGCTACGCCTGTCAAGCTTTCGCGGCTGCCACGTCTATTACAGTGTGAATGCACCGGTGTCGGACATTCCCAAGGAGATAATTAGTCATTTTTGGTGAACAGGTGAAATATCTGAGAGAGCAAGACAAAAGAGACTGCAGTATGCATTCGAGGGATATATCCACGACATAATATGCAACCGATTAGAGAATAATTTCATAAAAATTGAAGCTAAAGCCTATAACGTTAGGTCCCAGCACAAGCAGCAGCCGCCTCCTTAGCAGACCTAAGGAATGGACCATTCAAATGGAAAACACACAAATGGAGGAACAGCTATATTCATGCACAGCAGAGTAAGTGAAATGTGAAAATAATCTAATAATTATAAATCAAAGAGCTTATCCATCAATCTAAAACACTAACACCGGAGCTGCGATCGGATTGGGGTAAAGTTACTCAGGGGTAGGCCGTCGATTAACAAAACGCTGACATATATTTTAAAGTATGTCAGTGAGCCGCCTCCTTTAATCGTCTTATTTTACATTCAAATATATGCATTATGAACAAAGAACTGCCAATATTTCCAAGCAATAGTTTTTTTATTTTTTATCCTGTCGACATTTAGTTGTGAATGGGTCTCTCACACTGCTTGATCCACGACCGGCATTTCTCCCATTGGCTTTTAGGTTTCAGGAAGGGAAAAAATTCCACCCCACCGTCCAAACTTTTAGGATACCGGCCGGGTATCAGATTTGCACAATCCATACGCACAACGCGTCAGCATGTTTCCCTCGCTCGAAAGCTTGACAGACCTCCCGCGCCTAGTTTCGGTTGCTAAGCCACGATTGGCCAGTAGCGGTTTTCGGGCGTGGCTCAGCGAAGGGTCATTTATGACAAAAATCAGTCAAGACAAATCAAACACAGAGACAATAGGACTAAAGATGTTCATCAGATCTACTGTGTCCATCTCTTGTACATCTTCTCAAACTCAATACAATGATGAACACATGAGCTTACAAACTCAATACAATGATGAACACATGAGCTCCAGGTGACAACATCCAAATACATTTCAGTATTTATTTACTGTTGATCATGTGTCAGTGTCAGAGAGACCTGGGGCCTGTTTCAGAAAGGAGGTTAAGTAAAAACTCTGAGTATGTTAACCCTGAAATGAGGGAAACTCTGGGTTTTCCGTTTCAGAAAGGGAGGTATATCAAACCCGAGAAAGCAGAGTAAGTCAAGCCCGTTTCTGAAAGAGAGGTAACTTATACTCAGAGTCAGTTACCATGGTAACTTACTCTGTGAACCTAACCTGGTCGGGAGCAGGTTTTCTTCAGTAAACCCAGAGTTTCTTGCGGTCTCCTCCCCTTTTTTAAAGAGGAAGTGGTGTTTAAACACCAACAATAATACTAAAATGTACTTAACATTCTTTAAGGAATATATATTGTTTGTCCATGGTTTAATTGACCAAATCTGTTTTGCAGCACTTTGCCAAAAAATAAAAGGATTAAAACGTTTGCTAAACTTTTATTTGATTACCACTGTTTTTGATAATATATTTGTATTAAATCATTAACATTTCATAAAACTCAATTATTTTTTAAACATATTAACAAGTTATTAATGATAAAAAATAAGTTGTTAATCTAATTCATAATCAATTATTGAAATTAGTTGATTAGATATGTTTTATTGAACAAATGTTTAATTTATTTAACTGTCATTTTAACTGATGATAATAATAACCGTTATTTAATAATGCAGTTTATATATTTAATAATTGTTTAATACCATAAACCGTGATATTTTCTGAGACGGTTATCATACTGTGAAACTCTCATACGTTACAACCCTACATGGGAGAGTCCCCCACCCCACCCCCGCTGTTAAACAAGTTACTCAGCAACTTTTACTCACATTTTAAATTAGCTACTTTTTACTTTTACTTGAGTAGATTTTTAGACTGACTTTTACTTGTACTTAAGTTAAATTTGATCAAAGTAATAGTAGCCTACTTTAGGTTGAATAACATTCTTCCAGTTTCACCTCTGATATTATAACAGTTGGGTAAGTTACTCTAAAATAGTTATGAATTACTAACTACAAATGACATCTTCAATAGTGTTATTAGATTAATGTAATAATTGCTATCTTTAGAAAGTATTGGTCTACTAATTACTAAATCCTATATCAACCTCAACCACTTGAACAATACAAGGAGAGACAAAAAACTGCACTTTTAATGCTTTCAAATTAACAATATACAATTGAATTATTCTTGAATTGATCAAAGTGTGTAGAAGGAGAAGGTTACATAAAAAATATACCTTTTAAAAATGTATGTTAAATCCACTATTGTTTTATACTGAATTGGTCTATAGTCTATGCAGTAGCCTATTTAATGTAATTTAATTCTTCTGTAATTTAAAATAAAATATGATGCAGAGTAATCCCTTTAATTAAATTACAATATTTAGATTACTTGGTAATTAATTACACCCAACACCTCTTTTTGTCTGGCGCTGTTGCCATGGTGACTCATAATATCTGCGCTCCATTGATAATGGCTTTTTATAGTTGTGGTGCACGCACTTAACTCAGAGTCAGTCAACTTAGAGTTGATTGAACTTACTCATTTCAGCTGTTCTGTAACCGAAAACTCAGAGTTTCCCATCTCAGGGTAAGTCAACTCAGAGTTCAAGTTTTAACTCAGAGTTGGTTGAACCTCCTTATTGAAACAGGCCCCTGGAGTCTCAACAACAGTTCCTGATCGACCATCAACTTCACCAACTCTCTCTTCACACACTCGTGACTGAATCTAGTCTTCATTCACTCACACACTCATCTCTTCCCAGAATACTGTTTCCTGTTGCACTCTTCCCATTTCCTGTCTTCCCGATCAGAGCAATCCTCAGACACTCCTGATCCTCTGATTGACCTTCAGCTCCTGAAAATCACAGCGGTAGAAAGAAGACTTAGAGAAATGAAGATCACAACTTTAACATTGTTGTGTTGTAGAAGTTGCAGCTGAATGATAATTGATTATGAACTGAAAAAAAAAACCCATCTCAAGTCACTTTCAATAATAATAATAATAATAATTATAATAAACTCAATTGATGGATATGGATTCTTAAATCCCAAGAATCGATTAGTCATCCTGTTTTCAGTTGATGAATGAATGGAACATTGTAGCGCGCATCCCATGCAATAAATCGCAATAATCTTTGTGCTTTGTTACTATTGATATGAAACAAAGTCTCAGATTTCAAATTCCATTTTCTTACAAAATTCAAAAACATAAATAGCGTTTGGCGTGAAATTGCTCTGGCTCTGCTCAAGAGAAGCACATGATCTCCTCGTCCGCCTTAATAATACCAGTTACAGCGCAAGATAAACATGAATGAGCATCTGAAAGTGTGTTAAAGATAGAGTACAACTTATCGAAATCGTATCATGTCACATGGAATCGCTCAGTCAGTGTTTCAGCTGTGGAAAGACGTCAGTTAAACAGCTTCAAAGCCTTCAACCCTAAGAACACCATCCCCACTGTCAAACATGGTGGTGGGAACCTAATGTTTTGTTCATAGATTATTACATAAGAAAAAATCTGATCCCTGTATCACAGTGTTTATAGCCATGGCTAATTTGCAACACCTGTCCCTAGAAGGGCTTTTAACAGTTACAATAATGAAAGAATAAAAAAGTACAGTGAGTACAACCCCAAAACAGAAAAAGTTGGGACATTTTGTAAAATGCATTAAAATCAAGAAACTTTTTTGGGGTGTCCTGCAGCCATCAAAATTTGTTCATATTTACAAAATACAATTATGTTGGTCAGTGAAAACATTGGAAAACTTTTCTTTGTACTTTTGTCAGTTAAAAAAAGGTTAAATAGAATTAACAAATCACAGATTCTTGATTTTAATGCATTTTACAACATGTCACAACTTTTTCTGATTTGGGGCTGTACAATAAAATGTCCAGAAGCCAGTTAGCACCAATAAAAGTTAGTATATAAACACATACACTCGAAATCACACAGATGCACACATCACATACACACAGATATACATTTCATATGGCATGATCACACTATTGCTGCTGTATGAGCCAAGCTTTTGTTTGTTTTTTGAAGGTGGATGGTTTATTTAATGTCTTTATATTTGTAGGAAAACAGTTCCACAGATTGGCTCCTTTTACAGAAAAAGCATTTTGAGCAAAAGATGTTTTACAAAATTGAAATTTACAGTCTCCACGTGTAGCAGCTCTTGTTGATCTGAAGGATTCCAGCCTGTTCACAAATTTACAAAGTGGCTCAGGTGCAAGCCCAGTCAAACATTTATAAAACAACTTTATATGTCTAAGATTAACAAACTTTAGGATTTTATGTTTACTTAAAATGTAACAGTGGTGGAATCGAATGGGCTTTTTATCTAAATTTTTTAGGGATCGATTATAAAGCCTCTCAATAGGCTTTAGGGTAGTTCGGCTGGTCTGGGACCAAACAGTGGTGCCGAACGACAGGTGGGACAGGATCATAGTGTTCAGAAAGACATGAGCACATTCTAATGTTAGACTGCTCCTGATCATTCTGAAACAATTCATACTGATCTTCATTTTTCTTGAGATATTTTTGATATGACTTTTAAAATTTAGCGCAGAATCTAAAGTTATTCCTAAATATTTTTCTTGTTCTACCTGATCAATGAGTTCGCCATTCATTTTGATGTTAAGACAATTTATTGTCCGAGTTCTTTTTGTAGAAAAACACATGGAATTAGTTTTCTTCAAATTAAGTGTTAAACATGATTTGTTTAGCCAATTAAACACTTTCTCAAGTCAGTGTATTGCTGATAACAGCAGGGCTTTTGCGGGACACATAAACCACAGTGTCATCGGCATACATCTGAAGGCCAACTTCAGGACACACTTAAGGCAGCTCGTTCACATACAGGCTGAAGAGAATAGGCCCCAGTATAGTTCCCTGAGGGATTCCGATTTTAATTTTACATGGGGCAGATTTTACATGACCGGTAAACGTATAGCCTATACAGTTTTTTCTAAGTTACAAACCCGAATCGAACCTATTCATTAAACATTAGGCTATTCATTAAACATTATCCCGAACCCGACCCGAAACCTGTGAGTTTTCGGGACCCGTCGGGCTTGGGTCGGGTAGCAGACCTCTACTCTGGACACTTCTGCTGCACCAATGCTTGCACACCTATACCCCTATATTTGAGTCATTGTAATAGCTCTGCCCCTACAGTTAGCCAACTCCAACCCCAGGTTATCCAGCACCCCAGTCAGTGTTTCTGTGAGGCCTTTACCAGTTGTGTCCTTCACGACTGTGAAGCCAACTAAAGACTCATTGATGGTGGCATTCTTGTTGTCGTCTGTATGAACATGCCAGGTTATTACGGAGGCCAGCTCCTGCTTTAAAATGTCAGGTGTGCAATCCAACTCCACTGCAAAGTACTTGGAGGCTTTGACCTGGGCACAAATTTGACCAAGTACACATTCAGATATTGAATCTAAAAAATTATTTTGAATGCACCAGGAAAGATCTCCTGTGGTTTCTTTAGAGGCTACCTTTCTAAGATGCTCTGCTAGTGTGACATCATATTGTGCTATGACATCAAGGACACCCAGGAAATTTTCTATTTTTAGGATCTCCCAACTTAGCAATCTTCCCCCTCAGTGGCAATTTCCTTTCTGCAAGGAAGAGTATGCAGTCGATCACTCTCCTTAACACTTCTCCAGTGTGCCTTTTCAGCATCTATGGCTCTTTGCAATGTTCTGTCAATAGTTTTACCAAGGCGTAAGCGTGATGCTAATTCTTTCCACAACAGATAAGCATGTATGTGATCACCACTGGTTTCATGGTTTTTGAAAGACACTGAAAGTTATTGTACCCCACCACAAAGCGTATGTCAACAACTCTAGCTCCACCAAAAAGCTTACACGCAAAACAATACACTTTATTTGTGCTTTTGGAGTACAGTTAACAATCCCACTGCACTTTTTCTCCATTGGACATTGAATGAAAACAGTATGCTTTGGAAAATCCTCATTCTCTTCCGCCTCATCCTCTTCCGCCTCATCCTCTTCTGCCTCATCCTGTTCCGCCTCATCCTCGTTCTCTTCCACCTCATCCTCATTCTCTTCCACCTCATCCTCATTCTCTTCCACCTCATCCTCATTCTCTTCCACCTCATCCTCATTCTCTTCCACCTCATCCTCATTCTCTTCCACCTCATCCTCATTCTCTTCCACCTCATTCTCTTCCACCTCATCCTCATCCTCTTCCACCTCATCCTCATCCTCTTCCACCTCATCCTCATTCTCTTCCACCTCATCCTCATTCTCTTCCACCTCATCCTCATTCTCTTCCACCTCATCCTCATTCTCTTCCACCTCATCCTCATTCTCTTCCACCTCATCCTCATTCTCTTCCACCTCATCCTCATTCTCTTCCACCTCATCCTCATTCTCTTCCACCTCATCCTCCTCATCCTCTTCCACCTCATCCTCATTCTCTTCCACCTCATCCTCTTCCACCTCATCCTCTTCCACCTCATCCTCATTCTCTTCCACCTCATTCTCTTCCACCTCATCCTCATTATCTTCCGCCTCATTCTCTTCCGCCTCATCCTCATTCTCTTCCGCCTCATTCTCTTCCGCCTCATCCTCATCCGCCTCATCCTCATTCTCTTCCGCCTCATTCTCTTCCGCCTCATCCTCTTCCGCCTCATCCTCTTCCGCCTCATCCTCTTCCGCCTCATCCTCTTCCGCCTCATCCTCTTCCGCCTCATCCTCTTCCGCCTCATCCTTGTTCTCTTCCACCTCATTCACTTCCACCTCATCCTCATTCTCTTCCGCCTCATCCTCATCCGCCTCATCCTCTTCCGCCTCATCCTTGTTCTCTTCCACCTCATTCACTTCCACCTCATCCTCATTCTCTTCCACCTCATCCTCTTCCACCTCATCCTTGTTCTCTTCCACCTCATTCACTTCCACCTCATCCTCATTCTCTTCCGCCTCATCCTCATCCTCCTCATCCTCTTCCGCCTCATCCACATTCTCTTCCGCCTCATCCTCATTCTCTTCCGCCTCATCCTCATCCGCCTCATCCTCTTCCGCCTCATCCTTGTTCTCTTCCACCTCATTCACTTCCACCTCATCCTCATTCTCTTCCACCTCATCCACCTCATCCTCTTCCACCTCATCCTCATCCGCCTCATCCTTGTTCTCTTCCACCTCATTCACTTCCACCTCATCCTCATTCTCTTCCACCTCATCCTGTTCCACCTCATCCTCATCCTCTTCCACCTCATTCTCTTCCACCTCATCCTCATCCGCCTCATCCACATTCTCTTCCGCCTCTTCCTCATCCTCTTCCGCCTCATCCTTGTTCTCTTCCAACTCATTCACTTCCACCTCATCCTCATTCTCTTCCACCTCATCCTCATTCTCTTCCACCTCATCCACCTCATCCTCTTCCACCTCATTCTCTTCCGCCTCATCCTCTTCCGCCTCATTCTCTTCCGCCTCATTCTCTTCCGCCTCATCCTCTTCCGCCTCATCCTCCTCATCAGCATCATCCTCTTCCGCATCATCCTCCTCATCCTCTTCCGCCTCATTCTCTTCCGTCTCATCCTCATTCTCTTCCATCTCATCCATATTCTCTTCCGCCTCATTCTCTTCCATCTCATCCATATTCTCTTCCGCCTCATCCACATTCTCTTCCGCCTCATTCTCTTCCAACTCATCCTCATCCTATTCCGCCTCATCCTCATTCTCTTCCGCCTCATCCTCATTCTCTTCCGCCTCATCCTCATTCTCTTCCGCCTCATCCTCATTCTCTTCCGCCTCATCCTCATTCTCTTCCTCCTCATTCTCTTCCTCCTCATCCTCATTCTCTTCCGCCTCATCCTCATTCTCTTCCGCCTCATCCTCATTCTCTTCCGCCTCATCCTCATTCTCTTCCGCCTCATCCTCATTCTCTTCCGCCTCATCCTCATTCTCTTCCGCCTCATCCTCATTCTCTTCCGCCTCATCCTCATTCTCTTCCGCCTCATCCTCATTCTCTTCCGCCTCATCCTCATTCTCTTCCGCCTCATCCTCATTCTCTTCCGCCTCATCCTCATTGTCTTCCGCCTCATCCTCATTGTCTTCCGCCTCATCCTCATTCTCTTCCGCCTCATCCTCATTCTCTTCCGCCTCATCCTCATTCTCTTCCGCCTCATCCGCCTCATCCACATTCTCTTCCGCCTCATCCTCATTCTCTTCCGCCTCATCCTCATTCTCTTCCGCCTCATCCTCTTCCGCCTCATCCTTGTTCTCTTCCACCTCATTCACTTCCACCTCATCCTCATTCTCTTCCACCTCATCCTCTTCCACCTCATTCTCTTCCGCCTCATCCTCATTCTCTTCCGCCTCATCCTCATTCTCTTCCGCCTCATCCTCATTCTCTTCCGCCTCATCCTCATTCTCTTCCGCCTCATCCTCATTCTCTTCCGCCTCATCCTCATTCTCTTCCGCCTCATCCTCATTCTCTTCCGCCTCATCCTCATTCTCTTCCGCCTCATCCTCATTCTCTTCCGCCTCATCCTCATTCTCTTCCGCCTCATCCTCATTCTCTTCCGCCTCATCCTCATCCTCTTCCGTATCATCCTCATCCTCTTCCACCTCATTCTCTTCCACCTCATTCTCTTCCACCACATCCTCGTCCTCTTCCACCTCATCCTCATCCTCTTCCACCTCATCCTCATTCTTTTCCACCTCATCCTCATTCTCTTCCACCTCATCCTCATTATCTTCCACCTCATCCTCCTCATTCTCTTCCACCTCATCCTCATTCTCTTCCACCTCATCCTCTTCCACCTCATCCTCTTTATCTTCCACCTCATCCTCTTCCACCTCATTATCTTCCACCTCATCCTCTTCCACCTCATCCTCATTCTCTTCCACCTCATCCTCTTCCACCTCATCCTCATTCTCTTCCACCTCATTCTCATTCTCTTCCACCTCATTTTCTTCCACCTCATCCTCTTCCACCTCATCCTCATCCACCTCATCCTCATTCTCTTCCACCTCATCCTCATTCTCTTCCACCTCATCCTCATTCTCTTCCACCTCATCCTCATTCTCTTCCACCTCATTCTCATTCTCGTCCACCTCATTCTCTTCCACCTCATCCTCATCCACATCATTCTCTTCCACCTCATCCTCATTCTCTTCCACCTCATCCTCATTCTCTTCCACCTCATCCTCATTCTCTTCCACCTCATCCTCATTCTCTTCCACCTCATCCTCATCCTCTTCCACCTTATTCTCTTCCACCTCATCCTCATTCTCTTCCACCTCATTCTTTTCCACCTCATCCACATTCTCTTCCACCTCCTCATTCTCTTCCACCTCATCCTCTTCCACCTCATCCACATTCCACATTCTCTTCCACCTCATTCTCATTCTCTTCCACCTCATTCTCTTCCACCTCATTCTCTTCCACCTCATCCACATTCTATTCCACCTCATTCTCTTCCACCTCATTCTCTTCCTCATCCTCTTCCACCTCATTCTCTTTCACCTCATTCTCTTCCACCTCATCCTCATCCTCTTCCACCTCATCCTCATTCTCTTCCACCTCATCCACATTCTCTTCCACCTACTCTGAGCAATGCCTGAACTTTGTATTTTGAGCACTTCTTGTGTAGTTTTTTGCCTCTTCACAATGCCTCGCTTGCTTTAGTCCTCAGTTGTAAGTCGCTTTGGATAAAAGCGTCTGCTAAATGTAAACCTCATCTTCACCTCTCTTTTCCCCATTCTCCTCCAATTCCTCCTCAGTGGTGAGTGGCTTTCCATCTCTGTCTGCACTATTTTTACCCAAAAAGGACACCGTGAATAGGTTGGTCAACAGAACTTCAAACCATACTGGACATTTAGTTTTGTGTGGTCTAACTAATAGAACTCCTACCTGATGTCATCACTGGTCTTCTCTATACTTGATGCCATCGCCGACCTCATGTCTCTTTTTCTCCTTGCCTGTGTTCTTCTCCACTAAGACATATTGTCAAACAAACATTATGTAATAGATATCCCATATTACTTTTTCCATGTTAATAATATTAAGAGATGAATCTGTTGGTATCAAGTGGCTCTCCTACACTTCCACCTAATGTTAGACCTTCCTGTTGCCTTCCCCTGTCTTTCCTGATCCACCATCCTCACACCTGAATGAAATGAACTCACTGTTAAATATACCAGCCTAAATTCAATTCTTAAAGGTGAACTTGGTAACTTTTTTAACTTAATAAAGCTGTCTAGAAATCATTTGGATGGTTAAACAACCTGTTCTGGTGATATTGGTGACTTTCCTAGCTCCCCCCAGCGTTCCCAGGCGGAAAACCAACCTTGCGACATGGGGACTACCGTCCCGGCAAAATTAAAATAGGAAGTCTCGTGAGAAGCCAGACGAGAACGAGCGAGAAACACGAACTGCTTTACTGGTTGATAACAGAATACAAAATGTACATGCCAATGTTCTATGATAATGTGTATGATGTATTACCCACCTCGGTAGACATAGCTCCGCAAGTAAAGTTGGCTGGCTCCGATAATAACAAATGCACATGAGCAGCGGTAGAACGGGGGAGAAGGGTGCCACAAATGAGTTTTTTTACGATAGTGTTGTAAAATATACGCCCCACAGCTGTAGGGGGAGCTCGTGGGGAAAACATGCGACAACAAAAGTGAAAATCAGCGAAGAAGACTATAAGTTGCCGAGTTCTGCTTTAAATCAGCCTAGTGATGGCATCAGATCTGTTGAAAAAGTCCTGGCAGAAAGTGATGCATAAGGATGTAGCGTAACAACGAATTATTCTTTTTTCCGAAGCGTTGACAACTTAGTGCTAACTAATAATTGTTACAAACTGGTACAACCAAGTTGTCAACACTTCGGAGAAAATAATTCGTTGTTACGCTACATCCTTATGCATCACTTTCTGCCAGGACTTTTACGGGCTTTTCCCAAAATCACTGAAGTGACCTCGACGTCCGGGTTAGCAGTAGCATGAATCTGCCAGCGCTGTGTAGTAATGTTGTTGCGTGATCGAGATCGACCCACGAGTAAACCGCTGTCTAGTATTGCTCCAAGCTGATAAACTGTTTGCGCTGCGCAGCTCAAACGAGTAGAGTGGTTTCCTTCTGCTTTCGTTTGTCGTGTGCCAGGGAAAAAAAAGGTTGCAAAATGTGACCATTTAGTGCTGTATTTCTGCTTTACATGAGCGCCACCTACTGTCAGAGCGAATGTGTTTTTTTGCATTGATCTGAACTGACAAAATAGACATTGCTGTTGCTTGAGCAGAAGTTAATAGATATCAATCAACAAAGTGTCCTGTGCTCACACACACACATGGCTATAGTTGGAGAGGAGAGATTTGGCTATAGGGTGATGTGTGGATAACTTACACAGAAGAGACTTTGTTGCTCAGCACATGAAAATAAACTACTTACTGTGATCTCAGACTGTGTTTAAGTGGTTTCTCCACTATGTGGATCTTCATGTGTAGCTTCAGATGACTTTTAATAGAGAAACTCGACCCGCACTGATCACACGTGTGCGGCTTCTCTCTGCTGTGGATCCTCTCATGTGCTTTCAGATTTGCTGACTGACTGAATCTCTTGTCACAGTGTGAACACTTGTAAGGTTGTTCTCCAGTGTGGATCATCTCATGTGCTTTCAGATTTGCTGACTGACTGAATCTCTTGTCACAGTTGTAAGGTTTTTCTCCAGTGTGGATCATCTCATGTGCTTTCAGATTTGCTGACAGACTGAATCTCTTGTCACAGTGTGAACACTTGTAAGGTTGTTCTTCAGTGTGAATCCCCTCATGTGCTTTCAGATTTGCTGACTGACTGAATCTCTTGTCACAGTGTGAACACTTGTAAGGTTTTTCTCCAGTGTGGATCATCTCATGTGCTTTCAGATTTGCTGACACACTGAATCTCTTGTCACAGTGTGAACACTTGTAAGGTTGTTCTCCAGTGTGGATCAACTCATGTGCTTTCAGATTTGATGACTGACTGAATCTCTTGTCACAGTTGTAAGGTTTTTCTCCAGTGTGGATCATCTCATGTGTTTTCAGAGATGATGACTGACTGAATCTCTTGTCACAGTGTGAACACTTGTAAGGTTTTTCTCCAGTGTGGATCCTCTCATGTGTTTTCATAGATGATGAATGACTGAATCTCTTATCACAGTGTGAACACTTGTAAGGTTTTTCTCCAGTGTGGATCATCTCATGTGCTTTCAGATTTGCTGACACACTGAATCTCTTGTCACAGTGTGAACACTTGTAAGGTTGTTCTCCAGTGTGGATCCTCTCATGTATTTTCAGAGATGATGACTGATTGAATCTCTTGTCACAGTGTGAACACTTGTAAGGTTGTTCTCCAGTGTGGATCATCTCATGTGCTTTCAGATGTGCTGATCGACTGAATCTCTTGTCACAGTGTGAACACTTGTAAGCGTTTTCTCCAGTGTGGATCCTCTCATGTGTTTTCAGATTTGATGACAGACTGAATCTCTTGTCACAGTGTGAACACTTGTAAGGTTGTTCTCCAGTGTGGATCCTCTCATGTGTTTTCAGAGATGATGACTGAATGAATCTCTTGTCACAGTGTGAACACTTGTAAGGTTTTTCTCCAGTGTGGATCCTCTCATGTGTTTTCAGATGTTCTGACTGACTGAATCTCTTGTCACAGTGTGAACACTTGTAAGGTTTTACTCCAGTGTGGATCCTCTCATGCGTTTTCAGATGTTCTGACTGACTGAATCTCTTGTCACAGTGTGAACACTTGTAAGGTTTTTCTCCAGTGTGGATCATCTGGTGCAGTTTTAAATGGTTTGCTGTAGTAAAAGTTTTCTCACACTCAAAGCAAATGTACTCTCTCACACCAGTGTGAATTTTCTGATGTGCGTGTAAATATGGCAGCAGTGAAAAACTCTTTCCACAGACAGAACATGAATGTGGCTTCTCCTTCGTATGAACTGTCAGGTGTGTCTTCAGGGCTGATGTACTAGAAAATGTTATGCCGCATTGATCACATGAGAACGGCTTCTCTCCGGTGTGGATCCTCATGTGACGCTCAAGATTTTGTTTGCTTGTGAAACTGTTTCCACACTGATCACATGTGAACGGCTTCTCTCCGGTGTGGATCCTCATGTGCATCTCAAGATTTTGTTTGCTTGTGAAACTCTTCCCACACTGAGTGCAGGTGAAAGATTTCTTGGCTCTTCTTTTCTTTAAAAATGTATTTTTAGTCTTTGAGCGACTGAAAGGTTTTCCTCCAGGTTGGACATGATGTTCCTCCTTCACTTCACTCAGTTCTTCACTCTCCTCCTCCACTTCACTCAGTTCTTCTCTCTCCTCCTTCACTTCACTCAGTTCTTCACGCTCCTCCACTTCACTCAGTTCTTCACGCTCCTCCTTCACTTCACTCAGTTCTTCACTCTCCTCCTTCACTTCACTCAGTTCTTCACGCTCCTCCTCCACTTCACTCAGTTCTTTACTCTCCTCCTTCACTTCACTCAGTTCTTCTCTCTCCTCTTTCACTTCACTCAGTTCTTCTCTCTCCTCCTTCACTTCACTCAGTTCTTCACTCTCCTCCTTCACTTCACTCAGTTCTTCACTCTCCTCCTTCACTTCACTCAGTTCTTCACTCTCCTCCTTCACTTCACTCAGTTCTTCACTCTTCTCCTTCACTTCCATCAGGTCTGACATGAAAGAAAAAAAATTTACATTTATTTTTCAGTACATCAATATAGTTAACCGAGAGAAATATAAAGTGAAAGGACATGAGGAACGTGGCCACATGCGCAAGAGAGAGACAATGGGAAGACAGAAACAATCTTTAATATAGACTATACTGCATTAATCATAGACTAACTGATCTATAAATGAACATGCATCCCAGAAACTGTGCGAATGATTTATTGTCTTGTGTACTATTATGTATATACTATGGTATTTTATTATACAACCAACTAACGGTCAATGTAACCTCACCTGTATCATGTCTCCTACCTAATTAATCCTCATTTAATGACTCACACTTTGATGTACATCACCTTCTCTTAGAATGCAGTGTGGATTTGTTATATCTATCTGAGCATTAATGAACAGAAAAAGGGTAAGGCAGAGGTATAACCACACTTAAGACAAAGACTCATCAATCTTGAGGTTGGACCTTTCTCGGGCTTTATTAGAGACAGTCCACAGTGACCTCACTCTCTTAGTTTTTCTCATCCGGTCGCAACACTGCTTCTGCTGATACTGGGGAACCCCTCCCCCTCCACTGGGGCCCCAGGGCCCAGCAGGCCGTGAGCACCGTCGGCTATGCTTTCACGCTCCCAAAGGGAGTCAGACTGCCTCTTTAATCCAGAAAACTGCAATCTAACCATCACTGAACGTGCAACGATCAACTCTTTGGCCTTCTCTGTTTGTCCCGTGTGCTGTGCGGTCCGGCGTGGCCTAAGGGCCCCAGGCCTTGACCCAACCAGCCATGTGCTCATGCAGGAGAGAGAGGACTCTCCGTCAAACACAACTGAACGAAGGACAACCTCGGGAGTTTGGCACAACATCTTCCAAGGCAGAAGAAGTCCTTTGCAACTCACACCATTTACTCTGCGTGTCCTCCCCGGACCAGGGCTAGCAGGCCACAGTCTGCACTCCAACGGAGAAGAAAATTATTGAAACTTCAACATTTGACACTCACAGAATCATCAACTTCAATTTAACAACTTCAAGAACTGTGTACCTCGGCACTAAAAATGCAAGTATCAATTCAATGAATTGCTTTGAAAATGAAATGCTGATGGTTCTTTTCATGGTTTAAATGGATCTTCTCCATAGTTCCAATTTCATTCTATCACTCCCCCTTTTATTTATGCATGCATGTATTAGGGGTGTAATAATATTTGAACCGAACCGAAAAACCGTGATACAGAACCCACGATTCGAATCGCCATACTCTCATGGCATAGCGAACACACCCCGCCCCCTGCTACCCCGGCCCCGCCCGGCTCTTTGGACCTGATGTCTTGTGTACACAACGAATTCAGTTTTGTAGCCTAACCACCACAATTAACACCAAATAGCAAGCTCCGTGTTGTTACTTTCGATAATAAGCAAGGTGTAATCTTTCAAATTCTGACAATTTGATCACGAAATTCAAACAATAAATGGCGTTTTGGCGCTCTTTAATGTGGCGTGACAGATCACTGTACGAGCTCCTCATTCAAGCGGCAGCGTGGCGCGCGAGTAAACGCCATCATCTCTTCCTCAGTTACAGAATAAACATGAATGGACACCTGAAGGTATGTTGAAAGATACAGTATACTTACTGAAAGACATCAGAACTCGTGTAATCGCTCAATCAGTGTTTCAGCTGCGGAAAGACGTCAGGTCCTCTGTGTCCCTGATGGTGCTGGAAGATCACATGATCAAGATGGTGTGCAGACATGGAGTACTGGCAGCGGGGCTGCTCTACACACTCATAACAAACTTTTTGGGAGCTAAACATCCACATGAACCGAACTACCTAATCTTGACAAATAGTCATACATCGCAAAAGCAGTTTGGACTCGGTCACCTCACATTGTTTACCACCTTTATCCGCCCTGGCATGGGAATGCAGGGCTCAGATAAACAATTCACCAAGACGGACCAAAGAGGGGAATGACTTCTCATAACTTTGTCTGCTCTTAGCTGGTGACGTTCATCAATGCCCTGGCCCAATGTTTCACACTGAATTTGCTACCAAATCATCAAAACCCGACACGACTATGTAGGGTATCTGGGTGAATCATTGACTCAGTCCCTTTGAACACAAATGAAGCACATTCTTCCTAAAACCCAAAGTCTTTTAGAATGAATGTAAATTATGGACATTGGCATGAGAATGCCTAGATGAGACTGTTTCTGAAACATTTACGACTCTGTGATGTGTCCCAGAACAACTCACAAACTTCCCCCACTGTAGGCAAACCCAGGTGGCTTCCCCGTCCACACACACACACACACACATAATAACTTTTAACGAATTTCCCCATTAAAGACATTTTAATGAGATATATTTCATATGTGTTATGTGGGTCCGAGTGCCCAGGGCCTATGAAGATACGTGTGAGTGTATTGTAGTTCTAAACGAACGACAAATGCCTGTATTATGCATTTTTAATGAATAATCCAGCAAACTCACTATCCTAACAAAGTCTGTGAAACTTTGCTCTGCTAACACTGGCCGAAGTCAGTGTCCTGTTACGGGTTTACGACCTAAAGGAATGTTCATAGAACTGTGTCTCTCTCTCTCTCTGAATTCTTGATGAGAAGGAGAAATGAAACCTTTTCAATCCTATATATATATATATATATAAATATAACCATGTGAGAAATGTATTACCATGTATCTAATGTTCTAATCTCATGATGTGTCCTTTTATGTGGTTTGTTTCATGTAAACTCTAATACTTACTATTCCAGACTGTTCACACTATGATCAACCAGAATCAGATGTGTGACATATTTGGTCTCTAAAACCTGGTACTTTGAAGATCCAAGTGACTGTATACACGATAGGTCGGTAACAACAACATATTAATAGTAAAAGCATCTTTCATAGTTTCTTCAACGAACTGACAACCCCATCTCCCCTGGATTCTGGCCACAGAATTGCTTTTCCTGAAATCCTATAAAGTAAGATGATATTGTGGATTCCCACAAATATTATTCTGACAATTGAGCTAATTAATTTTGCCTGTTTTGTAAGACGTGGTCCGTGTAATTAATTGCAATCAACTTGTGGTTAAGTGCAAGGATACACAGACATGCATGCAGGCAAAATGACACATCATCCCTTATCGGGAGATTTATTAACATGTAAGACTGATCTAATCCAAACATGTATGAATAATTATTAATTACCAATTATTAATTATGATATGCAAATTCCCCCACAGATTAGATCCGCCCATGAGTCTTTACAACTACAACCAGTCAGTCACCTGGCTTACAGATACTATCTGCTGTTAACGTTGTACGAAAAAGTCTGGATCAAGTCAAGTCAAGTCAAATATATTTATATAGCGCTTTTCACAATACAGATTGTATCAAAGCTGCTTCACAGTATCAATCAAAACAACTTAACAATGTTTGTTTATTACTGGAAAAAAGACATCCAAGTTTGGTAGAGCTGATCAATGGTATGATTGGTTAATTAATTTGAATATCCCCAACTGAGCAAGCCAAAGGCAACAGTGGCAAGGAACCGAAAAACTCCATCCAGTGACCTAATGGTGTCCTAACACCCCATCAGATGCCCCAATGGAGAAAAAAAAACCTTGGGAGAACCCAGGCTAAGTCGGGGGCCAGTTCTCCTCTGGCGTTTATGAACTAGAGGCCGAATTTACAGTAACTGTAAGATAAAAAATTTATATGAATGCCTGGCTAAATAGATGCGTCTTCAGTCTAGTTTTAAACTGGGAGAGCGAGTCTGAGCTACGAACAATATCAGGAAGCTTGGAGCTATGGAAGCTCCACTGTGGAAGCTTCGGAGCTAAATGTGAAAATGCTCTGCCTCCTTTGGTGGATCTGGATATCCTAGGAATGACCAGAAGCCTCGAATTTAGTGATCTTAAAGAGCGCGATGGATTGTAAGGCGATAGAAGATCCGTTAAATAGACTGGAGCTAAACCATTTAGAGCTTTATAAGTCAAAAGCAATACCTTGTATTTAATACGGAACTTTATAGGTAACCAATGAAGTGATGATAAAATCAGTGTTATATGATCATATTTTCTTGATCTAGTAAGAACTCTAGCGGCTGCATTTTGCACTAACTGTAGCTTGTTTATTGAAGATGCAGGACAACCAGCTAATAAAGCATTACAGTAATCTAGTCTCGAGGTCATGAATGCATGAACTAACTTTTCTGCATCAGAGACTGATAGCATATTACGTAGTTTAGCAATGTTTCTAAGGTGGAAAAAGGCAGTTTTTGTAACATATGAAATATGCTTTTCAAAAGACAGATTGCAGTCTAATGTAACACCCAGGTCTTTTACTGTAGCGGATAAAGTAACAGGGCATCCTACTATGTTAAAGTCGTGCTGTGAAAGGTTTTGTGGACGGTTTTTAGAACCGATAAGTATTACCTCTGTCTTGTCTGGATTTAATAAAAGAAAATTACGCGTCATCCAATCTTTTATATCTTTAACACAATCTGTCAATTTGGATAATTTAGCGTATTCATCTGGCCGTGATGAAATATATATTTGAGTGCCATCAGCATAACAATGGAAACTAATTCCATGTTTCCTTAGAATATTACCAAGTGGCAGCATATATATTGAGAATAATAAAGGGCCTAACACAGATCCCTGCGGCACTCCATAGTTTGCCGAAGTTATAATCGATTTTTCTCCATTTAAGTAGACGATCAGTAGAGGATCACCCACTTAATTGCCGTGCTTGTACCTCGGATGGTTCGAGGAGTGTATTGGCTGCAGTCACCGTTCGGGCGGGATCGCGGGGGATGTTGGTTATGGAGGAATCGGGAGGGACGCGATTGCTGAAACGGTGTGCATCCTCGCAAAGCTCCGGGGTAGTCGCACGGCAGGAAATCCACCGCGCGGACGACTCCGTTTCCTCCGAAGGGGCTGGAGGGGTCCCCTCGTCAAGGATAGTGGTTGCCCAGATTTCGGGCAGCACTCAACCAGTTAACATCTGTCCAACGAACTCCACTCTTCCCATCTACGCTCTCTATGGTCCAGGTAAGCGTGGATCAATCAAGAATCCTGGTATAATAGGAGTTAGCACCACTCAACGGAAAGCCACAGGATTAAATCCAGCAATTATAAAGCTGCGTAAATTCAACCTTTTTCAAACAGTGAACAATGCCAAAGTTCTGTGGGACCCTCAAACAAAACCCAGTGGGCTAATGGGCGGTCACCTGAATATCCAAAGTTTGATTTCTAAAAGTGATGAGATAAAACATATTCTTGTGGACTCTAATTTGGACTTTGTATGCTTATCTGAAACTTGGTTGAATAAAAACTCCCCATCTGCAGCCATACATATTCATGGCTATAATGCTTTTAGGAAAGATAGAGAAGTTGGCAAAGGTGGGGGGTTATTGTTATACATCAAAGACCATATATCATGTAAAGAGGTTCAATGCTCAGTTGAGAATGAACTTGAGTATATTTGCCTTAATATTAGTCTTTCACCACAAATGTCCTTCTCTCTAATTGGAGTGTATAGACCTCCATCTGCAAAAGCTATTTTCTTTGACAAATTAGAAACTGTTCTAAGGGAATGTAGGTCTGGGCAGGAAATACTAGTAATGGGTGACTTCAATGTTAATTGGGAGGACAAAGGCACTAGTAAAGCACTGTAACGGGTCTCTAATAAATTTGATTTTACACAACTAAATAAAGGGCCCACTAGAGTAACCTCGTTTTCAAAAACTCAAATTGACTTGATATTCACCAACAAACCTGAAAGGGTGTCAAAATCCTTTAACATGGTCACTGGTATGTCTGACCATAACCTCACTCTTATAGCCAGAAAGCTCACTAAATCACGTTTTTTTTTTTATTAAACCTAACACCAAATCTAGCCAGTTACGAATACCCAAGTGTGATGTTGATGAATTTGACAGAGAAATCAAAAATATTAACTGGGATCAAATCATAGCTGGTGTAGATGTGGATAATGACACAAATGTCATGTCCACAATCCAAAACATAAAGCGATTCTTCAAGAAAAGCAAATCTAAAGGGAATAGTACATATACCCTCCCCTGGATCTCTAGTGACATAAGGAGATTAATGAAGGAGAGAGATAATGCTTTAAAGCTATCTCTCAAGTCCAAATCATTGACTGACAGGCATAGATTTGTGTCCTTGAGAAATAGAGTAATAAAATAAATCAGGGGCCCGTTCTTCGCACGTCGCTAACTCAGTTAGCTGGATTTGATTGTTGACGATTTGGCATGATCTTGGATCGTTTGGTTCTTCGAAGCTCATCCTAGACTTGCTGTCATAGCAACAGGTGCACTAGCTTGAACCTGCTCACGAGCAGGCTTATTTCATGTAAACCGGATTAGATCGCGGCTTTATAAGCGGAGCTAATACGGGAAGTCTTTTAACGCAGCGCGATAGTGTACTTTGAGATATATATTTTTTTTCTCATGACTCATGAGTAGCTATGTCGTTTACATCATTAATTTGTTGGAAACGCATAAATGTTCGACTCGTCGGAGTCGGGCTTTAATAACAGCACAAATAAACAGCATTGCCATAGAGATTCTTTGCGAGTGGCTCTTTCCTTTACATTGGAGATGTGGAGAACTTGGTGATAAGTGCTGTCTGTCGTGCCATTCGCAAAGTTTACCTGGCGCTCAAGCAGGTTTTAGGGCATTTCCAAGCCACTTTAGACCCAAGGTTGTAGAGCAGTTTTTTTTTTTCAACGCAGGTAGGCCTAACGTTACATTATAATTTTTAATGTCGATCATGCAATTATTACCATGATGATTAATATGACTTTCAGTACAGTATGTCCCTCAGGCTTCCCTAATGTGATTGGTGCCATAGACTGCACACATGTTCCCATCAAGGCCACAATGAAAGGGATTTTGTGAACAGAAAGGGGGATCACAATGTAAATGTGCAGCCAAGTAACTATTACGATTTTTAATATTCCAGATTAGTAGCCTAATATTACATCAAATTTATGCACATTTATCGATTCACATTTATGCACATATTTGAACGTGGTAAGGAAAATATTAATATCAAGCTCACTGTATTACATACACTCCAGTTACAATGCAGCTCTAGGACAAGGGCACGCAATGCAATGAACTTTGGCCAACTAAAGGGGAGATTTCAGTGTCTGAAAAGTCTGAGGGTTGCACCTCAGATTGCACTAAAGGGGAGATTTCAGTGTCTGAAAAGTCTGAGGGTTGCACCTCAGATTGCACCTCGGAGACAAATTTGCTTAGTTCTTTGAGTTTTATTTCAATTGTTCTTTGTAAAGAAAAGCCAGTGATCAAGTCATATTTTGCCTGCAATAAGAGATACTATGCAAGGTCAGCAATAGTTCTATGTGTGAAATAATATCTTAGCACTTACTCTGAAGTTCATTTGAAGCAACTATATCTCTAGTGGCAGTTTTTTTCTTTAAGTTGTCAAGCCTGATCAATGTTTCTACTATCGATACATATCCCCTTTTAACCCAGCGCACGAACGCGCAATTATCTCAGATAACTCAATCCAGCGATACTAATCACAAACAACAGGTGTGTTCGAAGAACCCAATTAGCCGGATCATGATTAGCACGATGATATCATCTTGGATGTCTCATTTGATCTCGGATGTTTTAAGCAACGTACGAAGAACGTGCCCCAGGGCAGCTAAATCTAACTTTGTTGACCTTATACGGGGCGCTAAGGGTAATCATAAACAAGTCTGGGACTGTCTGCATAAACTAACAGGAAAAGGTCATAATAAGGGAACAAAGCAGCTGGAGATCAAGGCCAATGGTACCTTATATAAGGAACCAGCTGAAATTGCGACTATCTTTAATAACCATTTTGTCAATTCTGTGAGACTAACTGTACATAGTCCCATAAGTGGTCCACTATACTCCTCACCAATTGATGTATCAAAGCCAGTCTTCACTCTGACAGAAATGTCTGAACCCGAGGTTAAATCTATAATAACTTCTCTTAAGAATTCTAAATCAAAAGACATATTTGGACTGGATTCCATGTTTTTAAAGAAACATGTTGCCTCCCTTACAGGGCCTATTACTAAAATTATAAACACCTCTTTTAAGGAGGAAAAATTTCCAAATGACTGGAAGTCAGCTATTGTTGTGCCCGTCTATAAATCAGGAGATATAACTGATATGAATAATTATAGGCCAATTAGTATTTTACCCGTCTTGTCTAAGATCTCTGAAAAATGCGTGGCTGAGCAATTGACTGAACATCTTAACAGTAGCCCTTTTAAACTGCACTCCATCCAATTTGGCTTTAGATCCAATCACTCCACTGAGACAGCAAATTGTTTCTTTGTGGAAAACATCAAGTCAAAATTGGACAAAGGAGGTGTAGTTGGAGCAATTTTCTTAGATCTGAAAAAAGCCTTTGACACAGTCAACCATGAAATAGTACTCATCCACAAAATGTCTTATTTTAATTTCTCAACCAGTGTTATTGACTGGATGAGATCTTATCTGTCAAATAGAGCACAGTATGTGAGAGTTAATGGTGAGACATCACCATCCCTGAGGAACGAACTGGGTGTACCCCAGGGATCTGTCCTGGGCCCTATTCTGTTCAGCATTTACATAAATTACCTGCCATTAGTGTGCACTGGATGTGAGGTGCAGATGTATGCTGATGATAGTCATATAGGTTCATGCGAAAACTAAAGCTCAAGCTGCTGCCAAGCTCAGCGATACAATGGTACATGTACGTAAATGGCTTACTGGCTCACAGCTGTATCTCAATGTTGAGAAGACAGTCTGTATGTTTTTTAACAAAAGTAACACTGTATCTCATTGTGAACCCAATGTCTGTGTGTCTGGGGAGGTCATTCAAACAGTTACACAGTTTAAATATCTAGGTATTATTCTTGACTCTACTCTATCATTTAAACATCAAGTGAGAAAGGTAGTGCAAATAACCAAATATAACCTAGCGAACTTTAGGTAAGGAACTGTTTGACAACACCTGTAGCAAAGCTATACATGAATACAATGATAATTCCTCACCTAACATATTGTATGACAAGCTGGACCCAGGTATGTGGCACAACGCTAAGCCCTATTTTATCACTTTATAAACAAGCACTTAACGTATTGGACAAAAAACCTAAACTGTATCACCACTGTAACATTCTTAATACATATAACCTACTCAGTTGGGAAAATATTTTAAAATACAGTGATGCATGCCTAATCTTTAAGATTATTAATGGGAAGGTTCCCCCACTAGGGCTGGGCGATATGGCCAAAAAAAATTATCACGATAATTTTTTTATATCAGTCGATATCGATAATTATCACGATAAATGTCAAATCTTTATTTCTTTCAAGTTTAAAGGCAGATTTTTGTTGTTTTTCCCAAATGAAAGTTGTAGAAACCAGAGCGTTAATTGTGGTTTTAAATACTCTTTATTGTCAGAACATATCATGACAAACACTTGCCAAACAGGAGGACATTTCACAAATCTGAGGTAGAACTTTCAAACATTTGTCATTTCTCCTTAACAAAATAAATATCTGAATAGAAAAATATTTCTTCAGCACAGTTTGCAGTGTGTTCTTCGCTGAATTCAAGCGCTTCTCACTGGATCTCGTGAGCGAGACCGATCACAGTAAACGCGTCTGCTCTAATGAGCTCGCGCTGCGCTCATAGACAGTATAAGAAGTGGACAGAGCCATCTCATTGGAACTCAGTTGAGACAGTTGAAGCCCATTTTTAGCGATTTTTGAGCACTTCCGTTCCAGACGCGCAGACTCAAACCGAATCAAACTAAGCTTGATGACGTGAGCAATCTGTCTGACAGACGTAAATCTTCTAGTAGCTGTGCGTGAAAATTTCCAACGTTAATCACTTCATATGTATTCACTTGCCACATACCGAATTATTTCCAATTTCCCAAAAACGTTGTTGAAATATTTTGTCCCGTTGCTTTCATGGACTCATTATCTATGGGCTTCTCCCTTGACGGGACGTCCCCCCGATTGCCTGCGAGCTTCTCCTCCTGTCTATACGGTAATGTCTCTATTGTGCGACAAAAAGTTGCGTGGTTATGACGCAATCGTTAGCCTGTTTTTAACAAAAACGGCTTCTACGGGGCCATAACGTAAGATACAAAGTAATGGAGCCTTTTATACATTGTCGTGTTTATTTAGAAATAAATAATGGACAAATGAAGTCTTTGAACGCCTCAGATGTAAAGTTATTCGCTGTCAAAGTGACGCCAAAATGAATGGGAGTCAATGGAATGCTAACAGCAGGTGAAGTTCTGCTACAATGGCGGCTCCCGCGAGGCTTCAACTTCCGGCTGATGGATTACCCCCTTGGCTGCGCTGTCGTTTGGACTTTGAGCCGAGCGGATAAATGGTCCGTGTGGCGCGCGGTTCAAATGAGTTACGTTCCGCTTTTGGCGCAAACACATTATCGAACATTTAACGACCTCTTGATATTGTTTTATCGAGAAAAATTATATTGTGATAATTATCGTTATCGTTTTATCACCCAGCCCTATCCCCCACCACTCTGCATTTTTATACAGCAGAAGTCATCGAGCAGCAGAACCACAAGGTCTGCCATAAGAGGGGACTGTGTAGTCCCTCTTAGGTCCAGTTCCTTTGGCCAATTATGCTTTTCTGTGAGAGCCTCTAAACTATGGAACCAATTGCCAGTGGACATTAGAAATTCCACCTCATACCATATATTCTCACACCATCTTAAGGACTGGCTTTTGAGCATACAAAAATGTGAGCACCTCTCATAATAATTAATGTATGTCTGCTTCTATATTTTAGCTGTCCTGTAACCTATGGTATATGTATGATAGATGGCTACTTTTTGACAGTTGTATGGTTATATATTTTATGCTATTATGTTTTAATGGAGCCAGTGCTATGGCATTATGTTTTATTGTCGTATCAATTGCTGTGTGATTTAAGGTTTTTTTTTTTTTTTTTTTTTTTTAGCCAACATGTGCCTAGTATAACATCTTGCCAATGGACTACAGTTGAAAATTAGCCTTCTGGCTAATAGGGCCCTATAATTTCCGCGATCACGGAATCGCGGAATTGGCCAATTAACGCGGAATCTAGTGTTAACGCGGAATTTCGCGGAATTTTACATATTTTGAATGAAATCCTGTTTTTGTGTGGGAGAAGAACGTATGTCTGGTGAAAATGTAGACCGGGGGAAGAAAATCTGGGCGACACAACCCCTCCCGTCATTTCTTCAATGACGGCATCAAAACAATGAAAGTAAGCACCAAGGCCATATGACAGGGCACAAAGGCCATTGAGTACAATTCGATGGTTTTCCCATTCAGATTGATACCATAGCATGGTAATTCCCTGTGCATCATGGTGAGCCTGACTGGCCTTACTGCAATGGATTCAGAGAATTCAAATTGTGCAATTTACAAAAACACATTTACAAAAACTCCATACCTCTATGGAGGCCTATACGATTGTACAAATAAGAAAATTCAGCTTGAGATCAGGGCTTGTCAAATTCAGCAACCCTTGAATGTATTGAAAGAGGTCTCTGTTTCCAACTACAACCTGTTAAACTGCAACCCCACTTTTGAAAAATCCCCAGAAATGGCATACCCAAACTGAAACAGATACAGTTCATGAACCCTAAAAGCACTATGATCTCATTTGAAAGCTGACACCTGGTAGTTTATTGTAAATGTAGAATTAATTATTGTAATAATAAAAAAAATAGTTATAAATAGATTAAAAAAAATTAAAGTTATGAGAATTTTTTTTTATGAAACATCTTCATGAAAATAAAATTGAAGTTGGCATTGTATCAATCTAGAAATGCACTGCAGCTAAAGCCACATGTCTGACCATGTTATACTTAAAATCTGAAGATGATATGTCTAAAACTCTGTATTTAGGTAAATGTTTTTCAAGATCATGTCATATGACTTTACTTATTAGCTTAGCACACCATCAATACACGACAATTTATGAGATTAAAACCATGTTTGTGCTCCAAACTTACTTTATAACTCAAGTCGAGTGTTCTAAACTTCTGTGATCTGATTTGGCTTCAGATAAAAAAAAAAAATCAGACAGAAAATATAATATTTTATGTATAATGCAACGATGATAAAGTCTATCGATTAGCATAACATTATACATATAATCTATTATTATGAAAATGCCTGACATGGCTCGAAGAACACAGCTAAGTCAAATAACATTGCAAAAATGTTTGTCTTCAAAACAACATAATCTGCAGGGCTCGACATTAAGCCTTTTCATGTGCTTGTCGTTCGGACAAGTAAATCTGTCATTCACTTGTCCGAGTAAAAAAGTTGCTTGTCAGGATTTTTTTTTTTTTTGTGTGTTAATTTATTCTGAAGCAATATTCTCATCAGTGTTCAATCAGCTTTGATATTTAAATCGGCATATTGTAATATCTGCACCTTTAAAGGGCATCTCCTCCCCCAATCGTATTAAATGTATGCTTCATCTTTCATTTTAAATTCCTAAATTTGATCAATACATTCAATTATTTAGAATAAGACATTATAGGGTTGTTACCCTAGGTAGGGCTGATCAAATTAAACAATTTACACTGAAAAATTACAACTGCATAAAATAATGTTATGAAATTGATTTAAATATACAAATAAGAAACGTTGGAAAGAATGATACTACTTTTAAACATAACAATAAACCCCCAGTAGGTGGTGGCAGGCGGCCGTCTTAATGAGTGAGTCATTGATTATTTCAATCAAACGATTCGTTCAAACGGCTGATTCATTCAAGAATGAGACATGTTTATGAATGGGTCATTGAATCTTTGACTCAACCGATTCGTTCAAAATGCTGAATCATTCAGTAATGAAAACAGGTTGAGTTTTCCTGTGAGATGCGCCATGGTTCTGCTGGGATTTTTGTTAGGAACTATTTTCGCTGCTGAAACAGAACAAAAACAGGCAATATTGCACCTAAAATGTAAGTGACTTAATTTTAACTGTTTATTGAACTGTTGTAGGAAATCAATGTCACATTTTCAATCGTGATGGTATTCAGGAAAAATAATTGAGGTTGCTTAACATGTTAAAAATATAAAAACTCCACATTTAGATTTTTTATAGGCAGTATGTTGTTAACTGAGTGTGTGTGTGCTGCGCTCATGTGTGTAGATTTCTCCTCGAGAGGCTGCGTTTTTTTTTTACAGCCTATGGTAATACATTATCCACAATCGATCGCAACTTACAATAAATGTAATAAAATCAGAATCATTCTCTCGGTTTAGTGATTCCCTAGTTATTTGTTTATTTTTGTTATTGATGTTCTAATCAGGCTACTTGTCCGGTCGGGCAAGTAAAATTCTCTTTTACTTGTCCCTTCAAAAAATCCACTTGTCCCGGACAAGCGTTAATGTCAAGCCCTGGGGCCTCATTTATAAAACTGTGCGTAGGATCCTTACTAAAAGTGTACGTGCGCCAGAAAGCCAAAAATGGCGTACGCAAAAAAATATTCAGACTTATAAAACCGTGCATACGCCAGAACCTGCGCAGAATTCACTTTATAAATCCCAGTTAGCGGAAGATTGTGCGCACGTGCGTCTCCTCCCCGAAACAACCATATATGTAGCTTACAACGCCTAGTTTTACTATGCATATCCTCATCTGCATATAATTTGCATATGATTATTCATCCACGTGATAACATGTTTAACGGTACAAGACATTAGGAAAATATGAAATACGGATTTGCTGTCACATTAGTTACATTAATAAAAATCATTTAGTAGCCTATCCTTGCCTTGTTTTTGAATAAATAAATCAAGTAGTGTAAAATACATTTCGGAGAAAGTTTTTCTCAATCTTTTCCACTGGCCAAGGAGTATTTTTAATTGATTTATGTTTTTAATGGAAACAGATAGAACTTGTTGTGAATTATTTGCACAAAACTATTTTCTCAGACAATCTGCTATTATCATGATAAGCAATTATCTCTGTAGTTAAACATTAAAACACAGCATGCCAGAGGAAAAGTGTTCGAAAGCATTGCATCCACAACAAATATTCCTATTTATTGAATATAAAAAATGTTGTAACTTCTCAGTAATGATTTCATGTAATTTAAGTGTTTAACTCCATTAATCAGAATGGCATATTTAATCTAAATCTTTACAACAGAAGTAAAACAAAGTTTAAATCATTCTTTTATTTATTTAAACTGTTATTGTGAACATGAACTGTATTTATGATTAGGACTTATGAAGATTTACGGTTTTAGATGCTTTAGATGCTATATATGCGTCAGTTTCACTAAACGGCCCAACGCGCTCGCTGGCGCGGACATTTAAGAAGGGATGGATGTTTGCCTCATGTGATAGGTTTGGTGAGTGAACTTATGTTTTATCTTTCTGTATATGTATATATTTTTTAGATTTTTTGTCTAAAAGTGACCAAAAAGACATGTAACTCCAGCTCACCATCGGTGTCGCCAAACTGCTCCGTCTCCAAAATGTTCGTACGCATGGGTCAGAGTTTGCGTGCAGGTGCGCAAACTTTCCCGTCAAGTTTGTTTTTATAAATCACAACTTGTGCGTCAGAAGTGGCGTACGCCTCTTTCAGGGCCTGTTTTGTGCGTACGCAATGGTTATAAATGAGGCCCCTGATCTGCTAGTTACAGCGATCTGTTAGCTCTGTTTGTGGTCGGGGATTTGGGATTTCCTGCATTGTCGAATGCTCTTCTTCATGTGTTTCAAATATGGACTATGATGTTCAGTAGAGCGCCCTCAGGCTGCTGGTATGAATTGAAAACACAGCACATCAGTATACAGTGCTCATAATGATTACATCGACGCATTGGCGCTTTATACATGGAACTTGGACAGGGCCAGGGCACACAGGCCACTGTGGCCGTACGATGATTTTTTTTCCACGGGGCATGAAGGCCAAAGTGTAGGGCAACGGCGGCCATGGCCGCGGTATAATTCCCACGCTGGCACTGTCCTTATATAAATAAATGAAATGAAAATGAAATTAAAATAAAACAGCATAGCTTGTCACTAGCATTATATTTATCTCAGCAGAAGTATTTCAGTGTTTACAACTTGTTAGTTCCCAGAGAAATGAACTCTTGCACTAAATAAATGCACTATATTAGCCTATATATTGTAATTTACTTAACCTGTTAATGATATCTTGATTATTTAATGTATGTTTAAAATATCTTTCATGAGAATGACAGCAACTGTGTAAATTATTATATTTCAAAAACAAATTAGAGTAAAAACATAAGTTAATGCAAAAACTGCCTTATGTTCAGTATACATGTTTTCATACAATGTGTTGGGTGTTGATTATTATATCTAAAAAATAAATAGCATCTGAATTTAGGCTAAAAGTCTAGGCTCTGTTGTTAACCTTTAATGTTATAGTAATGTGCGGCTCCCTATATAGTTTACAGCATTAGCAGATTTTTTTTTTAATCCTTGCGAAACGTTTAATTGTAATTTAATTCATTTAAAGACAAAGACACCATTTTTTCATTAAACCACTGTTTCAAAAAAAAAAAAGCAGCAATTTTAGCTTTCTAAACCGAACCGAGACGTCAAAACCGTGGGAAAACCGAACCGTCAGTTTTGTGTATCGTTACACAGCTAGCATGTATGTTTGTTTAGTTTAGTTATGTTTGTGATTTAGTTCATAAAACTTGTGCACAATATGTATTTGGTTTTGCTTCACTGCTTGCAACAAATGTCTCTTATACAGTATTGATCTTGTTACATGCTTTAAGTGCTGTACATGCTAAGAAATAATTATTTTTCTGTGGCCATGGAAGATACCTTTTTCTTAGAATAAATGAATAATCAAAAGAGTTCGTTGGACGAACTGATTAATTGATTGTAATATTAATGTAGCCACATCAAGTTAATCCAATTAACTGACCCAAATATTCATAATTAATCATAAGTTATTATTGATTATTAATATTTCATAGAGCTAGTTCGCTACACATGTACAGAGTGAAGAGCAGCGGTCCTAGTACTGAGCCTTGTGGTACGCCATACTGAACTTGTGATCGATAAGACCTCTCTTCATTTACTGCTACAAACTGATAACGGTCAGATAAGTATGATTTAAACCATGCTAGTGCAATTCCACTAAGGCCCTGTCCCAAATGGCACACTCCGGACTTGTGGACTTCCTCAGAGTCCACACTTCGGTGATGTCATGTAGTGCAGACCTATAGGGCCCTTAGCGCGAGTCCGCGAGGGCGCATTGAGAGGTATTTTTGGGACAGACTCGATCGTCAAGCCGGAAACAGGAAGAAGGTCTCAGCTCAGACGTCGAAGCTGAATAAACTTAAAGGTCATCTCATCAGTCCCTTTATTAGAAAAATATCACAAATATCATTAAAAAAATTACAGTTTTTAGCATCCAGAACAGGATTTATTTTATTTTCCCAAATCTTATGTCCATGTGAACTACACAGCCTGCTTTTACAGTTCTATAATTGTATATGCCACCTGGGCATTATAATAGATGTCATGGTTATGTAAATGATAAATACAGTTGTACATAATAATACATAATGTTCAATTTTAACACAAAATTAAAATGTAAATGAGTTTAAGAAAAATGTATAGGTTTCAATATTCATACTACGTTTATATGTCTCAGTAAAGCCATGACATTCGGTTCTATTTATGTAATGAATCATAATGCGATCGTATTATTTAACACGCTATTATTATGTTTGAGATATCAACCACTGGTCGATAATGTTTGTATAAACTGTAAGTAACAACTGGTAAAATGTAGGCCTATATCATAAAGCCATGTTAACAGTCCGTGAGCGAAATCTCCTCCCATCCGTTTTCTGATTGGCATTTCGCAAGGATTCCTGGGTAGTTAAAGTGCGTGGAGCCTGCATCTATGCGGGCTTCGCGGAAGACCGCTTCAAGGGTACAAAGGGGGCGCTGCTGAGCACACTTCAGAGCGTTAAAATGCTACATGGGACGGCCTACGGACTCGTAGACTCGGCGAGCACGCGCAATTTAAGTCCACGAGACCGAAAGTCCGCATGAAGTGTGCCATTTGGGACAGGGCCTATGTGAACTGCGAACAGGTGCGCGTGCCAGAAGGGAGCGCGAGTGCATGGAAATATTAGCGCAAAGGGGCTTGCCTCACCAGTTTCTTTCTCTGGAAAGGTAAGGGAATACCATTACCTGATTGGTTTACAAGTAGTTCCCTTCGCTGCGGCTGTCAGTCATTCTCCATTCAGCATTCAAACAGCGCGTTGCGTTAGGTTATGACAGTCAACGATGAAACTCTCTCCAAGATGATTCAATGTTAATATTAAACTTGATCTGTAGATAAAGCTCTATGGTTTTCGCATTAAATGACTATCTTGCTGGACTGTACCTTAATCATGTTCGTTTCTACCGTGATCACAACACTGGAGAGCACTGTCTACAATTGTTCTTCACGCGCACAGTAACTGAAATTTAAAATTGTTAAAAGAAAAGGCTCAATAAGCGATTGCATAGATAGATACTGTATAATACACTATGCATCGATATGTCTTTCCTCCTTTGTGCTTTGAACTTTTCAATGCGGACTCGAAGAGCTGCGCGCTGTGACTCTGTGTTGCTTCAAGCGCATCATTCTGCGCTCGGGATGCGCATAAGCGCTGTGTGCTGCACTGTATTTGGAGTCTTTCATAATCATATCATAATACTATTGCACATTGAAAGATTATTAATAGCCTTTTTTGTTCAGTCCTATCTATCATATGTTGTTGCCTCATTAAACAGCTGTGCTATACTTAATATATGTCTTAATTTTATAGTAGACTATATATAAAATAACTGATCTTTTTGATTTTTGTTATCTTGTTTTTCATGAATGTATTTTACAACAATACAAAGAGCAATGTGTAACGTTTTACCAGATGTAGTGCTACACGATAAAGCTCTAATTGGTTTCCTTTGGAAATATGTTTCAAATTCACACAGAATGCATTAAAACTGTAAAGCAGGTCTGTTTGTGTCAAAATCGTGATTAAAATCGAAATCGAAAAAAAAATCAAGAAATCGTGATAGTTTTTTTTTGTCCATATCGCACAGCCCTATTCAATAGTATCAAATGCAGCACCAGAGATGGAAAGTAACAAATTACATTTACTCCCGTTACTGTAATGGAGTCGTTTTTTTGTGTACTTGTACTTTAAGTAGTTTTTAAAATCTGTAATTTTACTTTTACTTAAGTATGTTTTGTTTGAAGTATTGTAATTCGCTACATTTTAAATCATATCCGTTACTGAGTAAAAAAATAATATAAAAATAATAAAATACTTTGGGTGAAAACATTGCACTCCGGAAACTACAGCATTGAACGCTTTAACGCCTTGCGTCATTTAAATCCCCTGTATGGGAGCATTTTGGCTTCCCTGTCAAATATAATGATGAAGGAAAGAGGTTAGTGGATAAAACCGTGACGGTGTGTAGTACCGGACACTCATTTGTCCTCCTTTTTGGAGTTGCGCTGAATTTTTCTAAAAAAATTAACCTATACAAATCCCGCATATTAATAGCGGTTCCCTGATGCCCGCAAATTAGTTCAAATCTCCCGGAATCTATCATGCGAGACAGAACACGCACCTTTTGCGCTCGTGCGGACGCGTCGAGTGTAAACAAGGCTTCAGTCCTGCCGCCGAAAACACCCGCTCTGAGGGGTCTGACGTTGCCGGGATGCACAGGTAACTCCGCGCTAACATGGCCAGCCCGGGGTAACCAGCATTAGTTTAATCGATAACAATTTAACGTGATTGATCGAAATTCTTAATGATCAATAATCGATCGTCGATTAATCATGCCCATCCCTAGCTTGAAGCTTTATTTCTGTGTTTTCTTCCCGTTTCGCTCCATTTTTTGGCTGCTCTGTTAAGGGCCTGAGTGTGTGTGTGTGTGTGTGTGTTCGTTGTACCACGGCGTTGGACTATTTTCTTTAATCTTCTTTAAGCGCAGCGGAGCAACTGTGTCTAAAATTATAAATATGTTAGACTTATAACTTCTGCCACTAAAGATTGCTTTATCAATAATAATCTCAGCATCCCGGATAGCTTAGAAGAACTCGATATTGCAACAGAAACTTTTAACTCTCTCTTTTCCAGCACATGGAGTCGGCTTCGCAGCCTTGGCTAAATGTAATTTACACAAGACTAGATAATGATCTGAGATGTCGTCGCTCTGCTGCAGAATTTTAACGGCATCAACATCTATTCCATGTGATAGTATTAGATCTAGAGTATGATTACGACAATGAGTAGGTCCTGACCTTTTGCGACAGAGTACAGCACAGAGGCAAACAGAATTAAGAGAATTATAAAAGGTAATTGGGTAATCGTGATAAACAATTGCAATACTTAATTGGCTGTGTATTGTTTAGAGTCTGTGTGGTTGTTTTTATATAGGAATGACTGTGAGAAAATTAAAGATTAGACTAGCAGAACATAAGAATGCCATTCGAGTTCGTAATCCTCAATATCCCATGGCCCTACATTATAGAGATAAAAATCATGGTAGTCCAAGCACATTGAAAATAGTCGGTATAGAACATGTTCCTAACCCAAAAAGAGGAGGAGAAAGGGTTAATCCGCTACCACAGAGGATATATTCCTTCTCTATTGTGATTTTTGATTATTCTATATTACGTAACCAGGTGATTGTCACATGACTATTGCTACTTAAAAGGACTCCCTGATGAAGCCTCAATAGCCGCAACGTGTCGGTGTGCGGTTACTTGTGTAATACTGTTAAGTCATGTGACCCAAGATTTGGGACTTGCTGTTAAGCTGATGGATCTAATAATGTTAATGGATGAGTGAAAACATTCATGTTTTTCAACATTACAGTGGTATGAATCAGGTTGCGAGTGCTAATAATAGACAGATATCACGCGAGTCCCGCAGATATAAAGGAAAAAGATTATTTAATTCTACCGAACTACCCACAAGTGCTGAATTACTCACACAGGTCAGTTTATCACACAAATTAATATGGCTGAAAATCAATGCTAACTGAACGCACAACTGATGCTGGCGCGCGCGGTTAATGACTTCCGCGAGAGGATAACAGATCTACACGCGAGGAAACGGGAACTCGCGAGCTCATTCAAACCCTGAGCTTGTATTGAATTGATGGCTTGTATTGCGTGCAGAAGAGATGTCAAGCTCGCGAGTTCCCGTTTCCTCGCGTGTAGATCTGTTATCCTCTCGCGGAAGTCATTAACCGCGCGCGCCAGCATCAGTCGTGCGTTCAGTTAGTAGTGATGGGCAGATCGAGGCTTCGTGAAGCAATGAAACAGTTGAACCAAATGGGCCATATTGTTTCGAGGCTTCGAATCAATCCGACACCCGTCTCCACTGTGACACCTAGTGGTCACTTGCAGGTGTTGATCCGAAACAACCTTGACGAGCCATTAAAAAATGTGTTTTTTTTTTTTATTATTGTATTTTTCTAATATGTGAAGCTTGTAACCTATAGGCTCCTCACTGTGCATAATGTTATTTTGGTCCTGCAAAATGAATATTAATAAAAGAAATCAAGCCACAATGTCCCACTTTTTTAGAGATTTGTATTCAAAAATATGAATTTCTCTGCTGTGGAAAGAGATTCTTTTTTTACAGATAATTTCTCCAGCCTTTGAAAAAATCCCCTCACAAGGGACATTTGTTGCTGCTGGCATGCAAAGATATTTTTTAGCTAGGACATACAAATGAGGAAAGATGCTCTCTCTCTTTCCAGTAAGTTAGTGGATCATGAGTTCTGGGCAAATCTATCTATTAATCTAGCTGTCTATCTATTTGTATCTATTAATGTGTCACTATATGTAGGCTATACTCTGTCTGTCTCTAGCCTATTAGTCAATGTGTTGTGTAAATTTAAATGTAAGCCTAAATAACCTATAACTAATCAAATCGCACTATGTCACTATATCATCAAAATCCACTATCTCAAAATCAAACTCCTCTCACAGAAACCCACGAGGTCAATATGCGTTGATTTTTATACAGATGTGCGATTGTGTGGTCTTTTCCCGACCGTCGGCAGATCACACCTGATCATTTCGAGGCTTCGTTTGGCCATAGTCACGTGACATGGGTGTTTTGAATCACGCTTCGGATCAGTGTTTCGAAACATCTGCGCTTCGGGATCTCGCAAAGCTTCGGAACGACTGTTTCGTGTCAGCCATCCCTATCAGTTAGTAGCCTATTGTCATTGATTTGCCGCCATAAATTAAACTTGTGAGGAAACGCAGCGCTGTTCCACTTGCTCTAACGTTACACTATCACACTAAACTGCATTTGAGTGTGTTGAAAGTTATAATGTTATTCTATGTGTTAGTTCGTTTGCTAGCTATATGAAACTAGCAGCTTACTAGTAAGCTAGATCGACATTAGAAAAACATACTGATCATATTCTAACATTTCATCATTTTAAGCTATATAACATTGATTAGTTTTATGTACATTTGCTCACCTAGTGATGTTACGTCTGACACCGACGCTCCGAAGCTTGCTTCAAACTCGAACGGTTCTTGCAATGAACCACTGCTTCGGAGCTTGTGTCATTACGTCACTAGTCACGTGAAAATGACGTCTGAAGCAAACACACTGGTTCACTCCTGTAGTGAACCACCTGATTGCTTTGACAGGCCAATCCAGTGTTGATAGGTTTGAAACCTGGCGGCTGTATTTCTTATAAAAGTGAAGCCAAACCATGGCAACAACGAGAAATTAATATTTCTGAATAAAAACCATACCATGTAATGAACACTTTGTCTAAGCCTTTTGCATGATGTACCCAAAGCACACCCTCTGCCAATTTTTTTATTTTTATTATTAATTAGAGAACATATGAACATTACATAAAAACATGTATCAAAGACAGAAACTTCAAAAACCCTCTGCTATATTCAAGTACAACCAGTTACACAAGCACATCCTTTTCAACAAATATCAGTCCCACCAGTTAACAAGTTATAGAGTTGTTTCCCACAGCTAAACAAGATAAAGCTTTCACACATGATACTGCCCTGCTAAAAAAACTATAGAAACCATTATAGAAATTCTGTTGGATTTAATGGTTTTCATGGGAATTTTATTGGTTGTAATGTGAATTATAGTGGTCTCTGTGGGTCTCTACTGATATGTGTTGGGTTCTATTGGTGGGGCATTAAATCCTAATGGAATATGTCCCAATCACACTACAATAAAGAATTCTGTAGTGGTTTAAATGGTAAAAGCCAATGGTTCCTATTGGTATTTTAATATAACCCATTAGAATTTCTGTGATGGTTTTCAACTTTTTTTAAACTGTTCTGATGTTCTGTCCTTGTCTAAAGAAATAATTGCACACACACATCATGCTTAATGTTTTATTATCAAGGTGAACACATGAAATTCATCAGTATCTGTAAAATTCACCTACATAAATGAGTTTCACAGCACTAACACTGTTTCTGATTTGATCGCCTCGGTAAACGCGTAATAAACGGGGCGTTAACATATAAGCCTATACTTGCATTTTATGGTTGTCAGTTTTGTTGCATTACATTTACTTCACCAGGAGATGGTGCTGCAATTTCTATCTGAATGAAGCTTCGAGTAATGAACCATTTTCGACACAATAGAGGGAATGCATTAACGTCACTTTCCCGCCGGAACACGCCCCCTCAGCCGGACTGAGTGGCAGAAGAGCTGCGTGACTGGATTTAATAGGGGAAACTGCGAAAACGCAAGTAAAACAAACGATTATCAGTTTAAACTAAAGATTGGACTCAATATAGTGTTCCTTACAACTTACTAAGATGTATGTATGTGATCCAGTGATCCATGGATATTGACATGCAGCCAGAAATCGTGTTTCCTGACATTTATATGTGCCTGATTTCGACACCGGGGAAATACAGCAAATTTGCCTGTGAACGCTTTATATAAATACAATATAGGCAGGTCTAAATCCAGGTGATCACTTATATCAATGTTATATATATCATCATATCGTCTAGACTTAAAACTTGTATAGTTTTTTGTCAGTGTTTATTTAAAAATGTCAAATTATACAGAATATACAGTGGTAAATATTTGATTGATGAGTTGTCACTGCAATATATAACAATACAATATATAGAGAATGATTTTACCACTAAATTCAGCATATTGACACAAAAATGATTGCAAACATTATCATATCAACGTTCGCAAAATGTTTTAAGGATATCATTGAGGCCTGAGATGACGGAGTGTTTTTTATAAAACGTTCTTGTAATGTGACGTGTTAACAAAGCAAGAACATTTTATATGTAACATTTTCAGGATGTTGTTGAGGTAAAAGTTTGTAGAATTATCTTTTATAAAACATTGACACAATGTCCCATAATAACAGAGGATGAACATAATCAAATTAACGTTCGTAAAATGTTTTTGACACAAAAATGATAACTGCAAATCCACCTTTCGCTGCCTGGAGTCCAGTTGTTTCTATGAATTGCAACGATCTATTTGCTTCTCTGTTTAGGTAGTCTGTAAAAATATACCTCATATTTCTTGTCAAATCTAGTAGTACAGTCAGTCTCAAAGCTCTTTCCCGTTTTAGACGCGTTCTGTGTGTTTTTCCGCAGCATTCACACTGAAAACCAATGCTGCCGCTCAGTCTTTCTGGCACTCAGTGAGCGGAACAGCAGCGACTTCCGCTTACTGTGACGTCATGCGCATTCCCTCTATTGTATCAGAAAGCAATAATGCTTCGAAACGCTTTATTTGGCCATCACTACTCACCTGTCTAATAAAGTGTGTGCAAGAACGGTGTTGCTGTTAAGTCATGAAGCTCTGTCAAGTGCAAGTTAGCCACGGACGCTAGCTCTCGACATCTCGGAAACGCCACGCCGATATTGAGCCTCATTTTAGTTCTCTTTTTTTGTCCCAAAGTCTGCTTGCCATGGTCAATAATGTTAGCCTGGCTCCGCCCTCCTACGTACTTCTGCTCAATTTTAATTTTCCTTCAGTACTAGGTCTGGGATTGTGCTGTAGTCTTTTGTTTTCTCCGATCAATTTTTTACCGGGCCAATCAGTGAACAGAGGGAGTGGCTGAGAACGATGACGTTGATATCGTGCGTTATTTTGAGTTGTAGTTCAGTAATGGCAGTGGAGAAAGATGCGAGCGAAGCCATTCGGTCCGTTGTGGCAACGCTGCCGAATATCAAGAAGTTAAAGCCGGAGCAAGAATATTCTTTGCTTAGTTTTGTTGGTGGCCATGATGTTGTGGCCCTCCTCCCCACGGAGTTCGGGAAAAGTTTTGATTTTCCAGCTCGCTCCGTTAGTGGTGAATGAGTTGGCTAAGGCGAACGCTAGGCATACGTCACGACCAGACGTTAGCGATTGGTTATGGCAGATCCAATAGTTTTATACTTCAATAGAGTACCCGTCTACAAGGAAGTTAACGCTTGTCAATGGAGCGGTGCCAGACTCTATGTAGGCTACAAATGAAATGTACGAGAGTCTGGTGGGACCAGGCTATAATGTGTGAACGAAACAAGAACAGCGTGCCGCTAAACGTTACGCACTACGCAGTTGTCCATGTCTGTCGCCATGGTTACATCATAGCTATGGCGGTACGAGCGGAAACGAGGAAAGCGCGGATATTGCGTCATTGACAGGCGACATTTTTTTCCGGTACGGGCCATTTAAAATTTGAATTTCTCTTAAATACAATATCCCAAAAGTCTCCAAATATTTTTTAAGTACACAACTGCAGGAAATATATCACACTGTGATTTTTGGATATTTATTACAAAATTCTTACATATTGTAAATGAAACATATTGTACCATATTGAACACACACAAAAACATGTATATATGTAGCCTATATAAACCACTATTGTTATTCTTAAACAACAACATTATGGAAGAAGCTGGATGATCATTTTGCTCATCCAACACATTATGCAAATTATATTTTATGTATATGTATGCTCAGCCATAAATTCTTATTTTCTATAATGTTCAGGATTTTACACACGGTCATGGTGTACATTCATTTACACGTTTTAGCATTGAGCTCTTATTATTTGTGGGGGGGGCTGCTGCTGCTGTATTTATTTGCTTTATATATCCAGAAGTATTTCTAATATTCTGACCACCTCATGTATGTAAATAGGGCTGACAAAAAAACTATGAAGTGCAACATCACATTTAACTATGACCTCAGTATTGAATGTACACATTTCTGACTGACTAGTCACGTGTTGGTCACGTAAGCTATCTGCAATTAACTATTCTCTTCCAATAAACATGAACTAAAGCTGGCTACATAAAATACAACTTTAAAGTACGGCTAAAGTGTTTAAAAGTGACAAATACAGTAATTTCATCAACTTTCCAGCGAGCGTACTTCGGAAACACTGGAAATGAATGGGGTTCAGTGTTTTTTTTATTTTTTATTTCCAAAATTATATGACAAAATACAGTAAATACAAATGTTTCACATATACTGTTCTAAATTATTACAAATCAACATAAGATATGAAGAGCATTAAAGATACCATTCATATCAATAAAATTAAAGAACACTCAATCACACATTAGAAAAAATAAAAGAAAGAAAAAAAACAAAACAATGTAAAGGAGGTATACATGTATAATTAAAATAAAGAAGAGCAATTTAATTCTTTGAGGATGTCCATCGTTCTGGTTGCTTTGCGGTTTGAGAGTCCTTTCAGTGTTTCAAAATAAATCTTCATGTCAGCTTTAAAATGGTAGATGTTAGGTATCCTTTCAGACCATTTACATTTATGTATGTAAAACTTACCAAGTAATAAGATCAAATTTAACATAAAATCGTGACTCTTGTCTTTATCTTTTTTTTTTCATAATAAAACTAATCTATACTATGCTAATCTTAATTCCACTCAACATATTAAATAAATATTCCACATCAATCCAGAAAAACTTCACATACATACATTCAAAGAAAAGATGTAAGACAGTTTCAGTATCCTTTTTACAGAATGTACAGGATTCAGAAAGGTCACGTACGTCTAGAAGGTCCAACACATTGAAAGTTTCTGGAATACTGATAACTACACTGAACAAAATTATAAACGCAGCACATTTGTTTTTGCCCCCATTTTTCATGAGCTGAACTCAAAGATCTAAGACCTTTTCTATGTACACAAAAGGCCTATTTCTCTCAAATATTGTTCACAAATCTGTCTAAATCTGTGTTAGTGAGCACTTCTCCTTTGTCAAGATCATCCATCCCCCTCACAGGTGTGGCATATGTTCAGTGTAGGATTGCCAATACCTGCCAATACCAGCGTTTTCAAATGGTGCACTTATGTTTGCGATGTGATTTTTATTAAAAAAAAAAAATGTTTATAAAATGTTTGTCTTCAGGAAAATTCTGTGAATTTTGTATAAAATTTGGTTTATATCTGTTTTTTTTATAAAATGCATTGTTCATTGATCTCTTTAAATAGATTTTTTAACTATATAAGGTCTTCGTTGTCATTTGGAGCGACCACTCATCATGTGGTGCGACCAATAAAAGCAATCTCTGTATTAAATTTAAAATAAAATATCTTATTTCTGTGGCTTATTTCTTATAAGTGAATGATATTTTTAAAACATTTTTATCAGTTTTATGTGATTTACAGGAAAAATAAGTCAAATAAGTTAACTAGATTTAAGGCGGAAACTCTAAAATTATAGAACAAAAAAATGTGATCATTATTGACAAAAACTTAAAAGAAATGCAAATACTTTGTTTCTAAACACTTTAACTACTAAGAACTTGTAAAAAAAAATGTTAAGCATGTTAAGGAAATTAATTAATTTTTAGATAAATCACAGTCACACCACATGACATTTTTTAAGGCTATGGCCAATTCATCTAGATGAAGAAACACTAAAATCACTTAAATTAAAAATTTTATATGAATATATGTGTACACAACATCCTTAATGTTTGAACAATTGCAACAGGTATTATTTTTTTTTGTATTTTAAAATCGGCCTGTTGAAAATCCTTATACGTCATTGACCCATGTATGAATTTACATTTTAATAGTTAATTAATCATTTACATACACTTTCTAAGTGATCTTATGAACCACTGACAGTTCCTACATAACTGGTTTGTAAATAATGCAATACTTCATTTAGAAATGATAAATTGATAAATAATAAAGTATGAAAATACAATTATTAAACATTATAGATATGCTTTTAAATCAAGAATAAAGCATTTATAGCTGTATTTATAAAATATGTTAATGTTTTATCACAAAATGTATGAAATGCTGTTGCATTTAAGTGTTGGCTGAATTAATCAATTTACATTAAAAAAAAGTTGATTGACACGTTTTTAACGATTTAAAAAAAGTTTTAATGTTTCTTACTTTGTTTCAAGTTTGAGTGTTGGAAGGAAAAATGATACCGAGGATGGTTTTCACGGTAATCCTGAAAAATATTGCAGAATGTCCTTCCGTCTAACAGTATGTCATTCCGGCTAACAATGACACAGGAAATTAATTTGACCCGTATTTGTGTGTTAGATTACACAATTCTGTTTTTTTGTTGAGTTAAGGATAAAACAAGTCTTATTTACTTTATTGGAAAACATTTTTAAACATTTCCCAGCTTTTTTTTTTATTTGGTTCTGAATTTTGAGTTATCAGCAGCCAAAAATGAGCCCATGTCTATATGAAATTCCAAATTGATTATATTAATTATTATTAAAATGTAGTTTTCCGAGCACTAATTGTTTGTTGAGCTCCAATTATGGATATCAGTACATTTGTATATGCCAATGAAGGAATACAAATTTATTAAATGTTTTATTTAAGTTTCTAATACTATCATATATAAACAGAGAAAGTTCTGTTTGTTGAAGTTAGCAATTCAGGTTAGGATGGTAAATGATATCAGCTGTGAAACAGTTTCCAGCAAGATAATCTGGCAAATCCTGTTTTCTCCATTGTAAGTTAAATGAGTCTGATCACTGAGACTTTCTTTAATGGCTCTGGGATGGCTCTTGGAACCAGAGTCCCTGGCCACTATCAGCATTTGAATAGTTATGCTGATTCCATTGGATTGGTAATGCCCTCAGAGTAGGGTGTGTTCGTACTACATTTGCATGCTTTGTTTGAATTTGTCTCCACAATCCAGAAGTCCCTCCTCTTAAAATGCCTATAATATACTATGTAAAGTTACTTGAATTTAGACTTGGTGACTACAGCTACCGACAGCTCGTGTTCTCAATAAAGAATCCTGCTGAAGATACTACCAACGTCTCCTGGTTCTTCACTTCTGAGTCTCCTACACTTAAGAGGAAAAAAGGTTTACAACAGATGGTGCCGTGACCCGGATGGAGAAACTGAAACTCAACAAAGAATGAACTTTTCCAGACTGATTTGAAACTTCAAAGCTCAAAGATCTCAACAAAGTTAACTGAGTTCCAGAACTGAAGCTCAACAAATATCTCAACAAAGATCTCAACATCTGACTTTCCAGTTCCAGACTGAATCTTTTGAATCCAGAATGAGCTCAACAAAGATCTGACTTTCCAGTTCCAGACTGAATCTTGAAACTTCAAGCTCAACAAAGAAAGAACTTTCTGACTGAGTTTCCAGACGGAACCTTTCCGTACAGCGAACGATTTGGTGAGTTTCACTCTATTCAAAGAACCACTGAAGACCAGTACAAATTTGTCATTCCTCTGGGCCGCCAGAGAAGAAGTTAACAGACAGCTGTAGGGTTTGTTAAGTAAAGTTATCCTCTAAAGTTGCTTTTAGAGATTAAATGTATCCTCTGTTTTTCAGGCAGGGAAGATTAACGTACATGTTAATATTGCTTATCCTCTAAAGTTTCTGTTAGAGATGAAAGTGATCCTCTGTTGTCAGGCAGGGAAGAATTTAGCATTACGTGTTAATATTTGGTGATCCTCTGTCAACAGAGTAGGATTAGCATTATGTGCTAGTTATTTGTTTTTTTGTTGTTCATCCTCTGTTCACAGAGAAGGTTAGCATTACTTGCTAATATTTTCTATCCTCTGTTTTCAGCAGAGAAGAATTGTTTTTATCCCCTGTAAAGTTAGGGAAGACTTATCCTCTGCTTTACCAGGGAAGGTGATACATCCTCTGTGTAGTCATAGAAGATTAATCCTCTGTTCAACCAGGGACGTTTAACAACAGTTACAACAGTTAACAGTCTAAACTGTGTTAACAGTAGTTTGTCCTCTACTTTGCTTGAGAAGAAGGTTCATCCTCGGTTTAATCAGGAAAATTTAACAACTGTTAAAAGTGTGTTAGCAAAGTGGTTTCTCCTCTGGTTGCCAGGGAAGGTTGAATACATTATGATGAGTATTCATAACTAGTTATTCGTTGCTTTGTCAGAGAAGTAATGGGTTTATCCTCTGTTTTCAGCAGAGAAGAATTGTTTTATCTTCTGTTCTTGTAAGCAGGAAAGATTAGCATAAAGTGCTAGTAATTTGAAGGAAGGTTAACGATAGTTGATCTGTGTTAACAAGTGTACCCTCTGTTGATCAGAGAAGTTTTAGTGTTTGTTTGTGTGGTAACAAAGAAATCCACAAAATGTTTAGAAAAAGTGCTAGACTAATTCCCACAACTGAAAAAGGTGGTCTGGCAACCCGTTTATGGACAGACAGTGAGTTTAAGTCATTGTTAGGAGAGCACATGGACACCATAGTGACTGAGTCAGTCAGATTGGATTTGAGAAAGAAATTTGGTATTCACCCAGAAAAGGTATGGTCTATTGAAGAATGCAAGAAGGTGTTAGGTGCATGTATCAGGAAGAGAAACATAAAAGGCATTATTTTCTGTCACATGGAATTTAGCTTATCCATTGCACAAGAACAAGCTAGGTGTATAGCTAAATTAAAAGAACAGAACAAACAATTGCACACTAAGGTGGGCCATAACAAGGCCTCAACCAAATGTGACTCAGAAGACCAACAGTCAGATGAAAGTTATCCTGACTTACAAGCTTTCTTTGAAACAGATGCGGCTCTCCGCCCAGTAACTGATGTGCCTGTAAATTCGGTAAATGTGTGTGGTGCTAGAAAGAGATCGCAGGGAATTGAGGGAACTGAAAGTGTTCCTCCAAACTCTTCTGTTGTCCAAATCCAAACTGTTGCCAAAGCACTCGGACCTAGAGACATAGAAAGACTATCCCAAAGTCTACCCTCAGTACGCACAGATTTTTCTGAATTTAGAAGGGCACTGATCAGTAAAATGCGTCTTTACGACATGTCGTTGGCAGAAGTCACACAGCTGATGTCACAAATTCTAACTGAATCTGAATTCAACAGTTTTGAGTCTGCTGTTACTTCTGAACTACGACATGCCAGAAAAGATGAATTGAGAGAGGGAGTTCTGAAAGCATTAAAGAACATTGTTGGACCAAACATGGACTGGTCAAAGATCACTAGTTGTGTACAGAAGAAACATGAGAATGTTAGTGAGTACACTCAAAGATATTGTCAGTCAGCTGTAACTTACAGTGGCATAGCCGACACTTCAGAGAAGGTGTTAAATGACAATGGGCCATTAGTTCGCACATGGTATGATGGTCTTTTGTCAGAGCATAGAAATGCATTGCCTTTCTTAGACGTCACATGGGCTACCAGTACCCTGCAAAGTAACCTAGACAGGTTAGCTACTTGGGAAAGAGATTCTGATGTTAAAGAGAGAGTAAACATTGCAGCAGCATCCTTTAAGGTCAACACAGAGAACCAACAGAAACGTAAATGTCCTAAGAGAGAGGGCAGTTGTTATTACTGTGGTAAGCCTGGACACTGGAGAAAAGAGTGTAGGAAAAGCAAAAAGAACTTTATTGAGGTTAATAATGTTGCTAAGCTACTACTCAATCTGCTTGCTAATTTGAAGCAGCCCCTCCCCACGTCATTAAACGGGTGGGGCAACATGTTGAGGTGCTAACCATTTGTGCTGTGAGTGCTTAATTCTCCCCAGTAACTTACAACAGAGATAAAAGACTTATTTTTGTTTAATAGAACAAAAGGAAAGTGACTATCTCAGCTTTCCTTTGTGGGGACAATGGTTAAAGTAGACTCACAGCCTTAAATGTTATTTTACAGCACAAGCCTTTCATCATTAATAGTGTTAGGTCAGACTGTAAACGTAAAATGCCCTCATGCAGTGTCCACAATAATGCCGAATATTGTTTCATCCTCATGTATGATGTCTACTATGACTGAAGTTGTTAGAGGATGAAGGAGAAATAACTCAGATGAAGATTACACACGTCACAGGACAGGTAGCCAAAGAAATCTCTAGAATGTTGCAAGCTATTAGAGACTAAGTGGTACATCAAGTGATGTTAATTAAAGTAGTTGCAGTATTGTGTCAGGATAAACTGGACTCATTGTGTCACACTGTAAAAGTTGCTCCCCCTCCCACAGGGAAATGTTGCTCCCCCTCCCACAGGACACGGAACAGTGAGGAGCCCAGGGAAGAACCGATTGCAACAGGCGTCGGGGGCCAACCCTTGCGGTGAAGACTCCCTCATAGCCTTCCCCATCCACTAGTCCAATCCTTACCTCACTGGTTCTATTTAGGTGTCAAAATAATTCAGAAAATAGGGAAAGAAGGAACAAAAATAGCAGACACGGGAAAAAGTTTACAACCCTAGTGTTTGAACAAATACTGCTCTCCTGTCTTTTGTTTTCTCTCTTCCTCTGTGCAGGTACCACTTGCTGACCCGAGACCCATACGCCCCGACCTCCTCGTCTGCGTATGAAGACATAACCTCAAGAAACAACTAGACCCACTTCCGAGCCAACTATCACAAAAGGATAAAGAAAAGAAAAAAAATACACAACGCAGAGACGACGAAACCTTCAGTCATCCATCGACATGATCAAGATTGTCCTACTACTACACATCATAAAGATCGCACAAAGTCCGGACTCCAGAAACAACATATTCTTAGAGCTGATGAATATGTCAAAAACGCCTGGTTTGCTGGAAAGAATGTTTGCACGTCACATCCGAAGATGACTGCATTCCAGGACTCACTTGTGCCCAGACATGGTGGTCCAACAAGACATTCTTGATCTTTCAGCATAATTACACCAAGATGACTGAAGATAATTCTTCATGGTTCAGAAACTTGAGTAATCACGAGAAAATCACAGTTCCAACCAGAAAAGACTCACGGAATTGCATGTTTTGTTTCTGTGTCAACATGCAATTGCAGAAACATCAACACAGAGCAAGCTATGTGCCTGTAACTTACGCAAGTTACAAGAATGAACTTTTAAGTGTTTAAACTTGTATATTATGTGGGAGTTATTTAGAACTCCCAAAGGGGGAATTGAAGGAATACAAATTTATTAAATGTTTTATTTAAGTTTCTAATACTATCATATATAAACAGAGAAAGTTCTGTTTGTTGAAGTTAGCAATTCAGGTTAGGATGGTAAATGATATCAGCTGTGAAACAGTTTCCAGCAAGATAATCTGGCAAATCCTGTTTTCTCCATTGTAAGTTAAATGAGTCTGATCACTGAGACTTTCTTTAATGGCTCTGGGATGGCTCTTGGAACCAGAGTCCCTGGCCACTATCAGCATTTGAATAGTTATGCTGATTCCATTGGATTGGTAATGCCCTCAGAGTAGGGTGTGTTCGTACTACATTTGCATGCTTTGTTTGAATTTGTCTCCACAATCCAGAAGTCCCTCCTCTTAAAATGCCTATAATATACTATGTAAAGTTACTTGAATTTAGACTTGGTGACTACAGCTACCGACAGCTCGTGTTCTCAATAAAGAATCCTGCTGAAGATACTACCAACGTCTCCTGGTTCTTCACTTCTGAGTCTCCTACACTTAAGAAGAAAAAAGGTTTACAACACCAACAATGGTAGAAATGTAATTAATTTAAAAATTCATTACGTTACCCAGGAATGACATTTTCATGGGGAAAAAGATCTGATTCACCAAAAAAATGGTTAATTACATTCTTGAAATGTGTACATGTAATTGCATTACATACATAACACTCTAATAAGTATAGAAAGTCCTAAAATTTGAATTTTTTGCCAGTTTTATTTTTTTTTTTCACATTTTAAATCCTTATCCGTCATTCACACACGTACACACATACGTACGTACGTACACACACACGTACGTACACACACACGTACGTACACACACACGTACGTACACACACACGTACACACACACGTACACACACACACGTACGTACACACACACACACGTACGTACACACACACACACGTACACGCACGTACGCACACGTACACACGCACGTACGTACACTCACACACACTCACACACACGTACACTCACACACACGTACACTCATTCACACGTACACTCACTCACACGTACACTCACACACACGTACACTTGCGCACGCACTCTCACACTCATACACGTACACTCACACACGTACACTCACACACACACACGTACACTCACACACACACGTACTCACACACACACGTACTCACACACACACGTACTCACACGTACTCACACGTACACTCACACACACACTCACAGACACGCACACTCACAATCTACTCAGCCTGAAATTCCCCTCCATCATTGAAAAAACAATCAACCAAGCTATAGCCCTCATCCTCCTTCTCAGAATAAAATCCACGCAGGACTCCTCTTCTGCCATCACACACACACACACGCAGGACTCGTCTTCTGCCATCACACACACACGCAGGACTCCTCTTCTGCCATCACCACAGACCCAGGTGGGCAGTCCTTGTGTATTTCAGTGCAGTGCAAGCACAGAGTCAACGAGTACGGCACCCGGAACTCTTGCCTATATTCTCTGGAAAATGCACTCCAGTTCACAACACCTAATTTAGATAAGATACAGAACAAACAATATTGAATCATTTTGAAGAAAGGCATTAACATAGTACAGAGTCATACAAGGAATTTATTTTTTATACATTTTAAACATATTATAGGAAAATGTTAGACAAGATATGCTTGAGTGTTATTGGCTTTGTCTGTAAAGTACCTAAGAGACTTACTTTGTTTATGAACAACATAAACTAGTTAAAAAAAAAAAGGTTTGTCAACAAACTTTAATTTGGCTTGAGAAAGCCTATCCTAAAAGTTTGAAGGTTTTCAGTTTGAAGATCAAAATAGTTTAAGCTGAAAGTTTTGAAGGAAATACAGTTTATCAGACAGACATGAAAGACAGATAGATAGAGACAGACAGACAGACAGACAGATAGATAGACAGACAGACAGACAGATAGATAGACAGACAGACAGATAAAACAGACAGACAGATAGATTGGAAGAACAGACAGATAGACAAGACAGATAGATAGGAAGAACAGACAGATAGATAGACAGACAGATAGATAGGAAGAACAGACAGACAGATAGATAGACAGACAGATAGGTAGGAAGAACAGACAGACAGATAGACAGACAGATAGATAGGAAGAACAGACAGAAAGACAGACAGATAGATAGGAAGAACAGACAGACAGACAGATAGATAGGAAGGACAGATAGACAGACAGATAGATAGGAAGAACAGATAGATAGGAAGAACAGACAGATAGATAGATAGGAAGAACAGACAGACAGATAGATAGATAGGAAGAACAGACAGAAAGACAGACAGATAGATAGGAAGAACAGACAGACAGACAGATAGATAGATAGATAGGAAGGACAGATAGACAGACAGACAGATAGTAGGAAGAACAGACAGACAGACAGATAGACAGACAGAAGTCCCTTTCACACAGAGATTCCGGAAAATACACGGATAAAGTGACCCGGGATTTGACCCGGGTTCGTTTGATTTTGGTTCATTCACACTGCCAGTGATTTTCCGGAATCAGAGAGTGCGTTCACACACAACCCGTAAAGACACGTGACATCGATGTGACATGTAATGTCTCAGCAGCGTCTATAGTTTGCTTATGAGCTGCGATTTCTCTCTGGAGAAACCACGCTTGTGCATTTTTGTTTCTGATTCGATCATAAACTAGCGGATTACGTACCGTTTCACTAGCCTGCTTTCACTTCACTTCAGCGTCATCATTACGACACATTGATTACGGCTTTTGTTCACACAGCGCGCGTTCCGGGACTGAACACGGCAATGTTACTAGGTCCCCAACCCGGCATCGATCCCGGCATCAATCCCGGGTCGTGTTTGCGTTCACACAGAAGGTGTTCTGGCAATTTCCCGGCAATTTCCTGGTATCAACGAGCTGTGTGAAAGGGGCTAGACAGACAGACAGATAGATAGGAAGAACAGACAGACAGACAGATAGACAGATAGATAGATAGATAGATAGATAGATAGATAGATAGATAGATAGATAGATAGATGGATAGATTGCACAGAGAGACAGAAATAGATGGACGGACAGACAGACTTTCTCAAGTACCTTTTACAGTACTCACAACTTAGGTTTAAAAAACTTACTGTCCAGGTATACAAAGTGGGCCTCTTCTCTGAATTTGGGATCGCTGACAACGTCCCTGAAAACCTTACATGTCAGTGAAAGTCTCCAGAAAGCCACATCACCGTCATCTGTGACGACTTCCATCAGGATCCGCCACAGGATGTCAGGTGGCATCTGTTCAAAGTAGCCAACAGTCAGTCCAAAATGTAAATTTAAATACGACTTATTAAAAAGGGTAACTGATAGATTGACAGGAGTTTATACTGCGCTTACCTTGGTCAAAGAATCAATGGGCAGGGGGGTTTCCATCACCTCTAAATTGGAGGGTAAGAACAAGAGTAGCGTCATTTTCAAATCCCTGTTATTTACGGTTCAAGATTTAAGGTGGGAACCAATACCTGCTCTCTCTACTCTCCTCTTTTTCCGGAGTTGCTTTCTTTCAGCGTCTGACCTTTAAATGTTACAAATTTTAAACATTTTGTTCAATTTAAACAATTTTAGACTTCTTTAAACAATTCTTAATGACATCCCCAGGACCATAACTGAAATCCACTTGTTTAGATTGATACATGTAATGAATTTATTAGCAATCTATGGTTAAAAACAATTATTTATTTTAAACTGCTAAATTTAAGCATTTGGTAATTGAAACTTCAATGAACAGTACGTATAGTGTGACAGAACAGCAAAAATTAGAGTGCAAGTTCAAATGTGGATTCAAAAAAAGGAAGAAAACAAACCTCAAGGGGAAATTCTCCAAAAGCAGCAGACACCACCACCTCCTGATGCAAGGCATGTCAGGCTAAGTTAAAAATAAATAATCAGTTAGTTTAATAATATGGGGGGTTTCCATTGCATTTTTTCACTTACCTCTGTAAAATCAAAGGCCCCTGCGGTCACAAAGCTCAGTGAATACTGAAATGGTAAACATCACAAATAAATTTGCTCAGATACATATACTGGATAAACACATAGTAAGCAACACATCAGCTTTATAAACTTACCATCAGGACAAAGACACCACAGCTGTTGCTTTGATGTTGTCGTGGAAGGCCCTGTTAATGTTGCCATGCAGAGTCAATCCACCTTGAAAAAATAAAACAATTTCCAATGCTTTTACAGTTATTTATTTAAATGAATATTGATACCGTAATATCGTCGACACAGTATTCATGCCAAGGCCCAGGAGACATGATTTGTGCAATGTTTCTGTGATGACAAAGACAAAACAGTTACTGCACTGCATCAAACAAAACAATACAAGAGAAATTAAAATTTGAGGCAGAACCAGAACTTGGCATGAGTATTATATGATCATTTTCATTGACACTTTACAAAAAAAGTGATTTGTAAAAAAATTAGATCCTAAGTCAGATGAACAAGTCACATAAAAACCTTTAATGTTAATGGCCACAATTTTATTCAAATGTGGTTAAGAACGACCACAATCTTATCAAAAAGTGGTTAAGAACGACCACAATCTTATCAAAAAGTGGTTAAGAACGACCACAATCTTATCAAAAAGTGGTTAAGAACGACCACAATCTTATCAAAAAGTGGTTAAGAACGACCACAATCTTATCAAAATGTGGTTAAGAACGACCACAATCTTATCAAAAAGTGGTTAAGAACGACCACAATCTTATCAAAATGTGGTTAAGAACGACCACAATCTTATCAAAAAGTGGTTAAGAACGACCACAATCTTATTAAAATGTGGTTAAGAGGAACGACCACAATGTCTGAACTCCGAATAGTGCACTAAAAAACCTGTAGATGAGCATGTATTCTTCCTTATTGAATGTTTTGCCGTGCAGAGGATCAAGGAAAAAAATGTCATGCCCTCCAGGCTTCATAATCTGTTGATATGTCACAATATATATACCGAAAGACAATTGCAGTTTATATATCCAATAGTATCTAAAAATTATGCAGACATAAGTTATCCCAGGTAAACACTACAGATTCAGAATGACTTACACAAACCATCCAATGTCCTGGTATCCATGTTGGGAAGATAAACCAGTCGATGTTTTCATCCAGCTTGAAAACAAATAATATTGGTCATCACTGAAATTTAGAAACTTTGACTGGGTTTCATATTAAACAGAACTGACTATAATACATACAGGCAGGTGTAGAAGTTGCTCTTCAAGAGTCCTGTTTGGCCATGTTTCAATTTGATGTGAACTGGCCGAAAAAACATTCACATTCTGTATGGAAAATTGAACATACTTTAATTTAACCTAAGGCAAAATTGAGAATTTTAAATACAACATCTGGGAGTATTAACATTCTGACCGCTGTAAGCACATCAACAAAAGTATGTATATTTCTGCTCAGGGGCTGCTTAAATGTATAGTTCACCAATAAATTAAAATTTTGGTGTATGATTATACCTGTACATACTTCCATATATATATATATTTTTTACAATACAATGGAAGACAATGGGGACCAGCAACTCTTTGGTTAACAGTCGTCATCATCTTTTGTGTTCAACAGAAGAAATAAACTCAAATGATGACAATTTTCATTTTTGGGTAAACGATCCCTTTAAGCAGCTAAAGTAAATTGAGCACACAATATTATTTTGACTATTTATATGACTATTTCACCTGTGATTTTGCTATGGTCTCTACCACTTTCAGGCAACAGTTGAGAATCTGCGTTTAAATAAAATATAGAAACTCAATATAAACAACTTTCACCATTAATTGCTATATTAAAATATAATGTCTTTGAACTGTGTACCGTTCCCTCAACGTCTCTTTCCAGTCCCAGGCAGCACAGGTCTGATCGGTTTAGCGTTGTGTTGTATACAGTTGCCAATAGCTCATCTTTGCACTTTCTGACATCCAAACCATTGTTTAGCTAACATTCAGATAGAAATACATAAATGCTCAGGCTGATGAACAGTATTTTGTAAAGATAAAATCCTTGAAAATCACTTACCAACTGCTGTTGCCCCTCATTTGGCATGGTCCCCCAAAAGGTTTTGCTTGATTTAACAATGTTCAGGCTTGTTACCACAGGACTTCGACAAAGTTTAGGGTCACACTGCGACTGGACAGCTGTACATAAGTAAAAGATAAAAAAAAAAAATAATTCACTTAAAATGTTAGCAAATCTTCAATGAGTTAAAGAACAACCTCAACCTGTATGCATTTCCTTCTCATTCAGAGTTGTATTCAAAGTTTGGGTTGTCTTTGAATAATTTGGTCCCACATTTGGTTCTGGTTCTGCTCCTACTCAGGTGTTATAAAGATATAGTTAGTACAATTAATTGAATGGAATGACCTATTCACATGCAGCACATTAATAGAATATTTATACATTACCAAGTATGACCTTTCCATTGGAGTCTAATTGCAAATTAGGACGGCCACTGAACAATTTCTTGAATTGTTCCAACTTCTTCCTGTTCCGTGTGAGATTCCGGTGGTGAAGGATGTTTCGAGCAAGAAAAATGTGTGCAGAAGGTCTTATCATATTCATGAAGTAATTGTTTCTCTTTACTTCAGAAAACAGCTGCTCGGCACACTGACTATTGATCTTTCCAGCCAGCTCTGGTACAAGACCAATAGTGCGCAGCTTGTCTTTACTATTGCTTTGGTGGAAAACATCACACAGGCAATAGTGCTCTGAGGACCCGGTCAATGGGTGGCAGTCAGGATCCATAGGTTTTTTCTTGTGAGTCAACCAGGGAAGATGAACCTTTAGCTTTCCTTCTTTTGCTTTTTGTATGTTTTCAGAGGAGGGGTCTTGTACTCTGCCCTCAAAGGGATGGAAAGGTGGGTGAAGTGGTTTTCGATTATTAGTGTGTGCCACTAATCCTCTAGGGTAATCGTAAATTGTGATATTTGGAAAGTGTTTCCAAGACAAGAGAAGGTCTGCAAAGTCACGGGGACTCTCTGCTCTCAAGTAAAATTTAATAGAGTACACAACACCACAAGGACACATTATTACACCCAGGCCACCTAAAAGCATACAAAACAATTGAATGAAAACTACATTTTCTGAAAGATCAGTGAAACCATTCCAATAACACATATGAAATGATATAGGTACGAGTAATTGCTGCTTTAGGCAGTTTGTCATATCATATTTCATTAATGTTTATTTTGTAGTACTGTATTGTTAACTTCATTGAGTAACAAAAAACATCACTCACCAGAAGCACCCCACACCTGTTCAAACACCTTGTTGTAAGTCACTCTGTTTGACATTTTATTACGAAGCCTGAGAATGAGATCCATTTTGGATCCAACATCATCGACCCCACACTGTCGACACAGCTTTTTCAAATCAAAAACCTGATCAAATATGCAAATTTGTGAGTAGGTTCAGCAAAAATAAATTACTATAAAATTATAATATTTATGAAGAGACCCTATACATACCACTGTGCTATGCAGCCAACAGTGTAATAATAGCTTAATGTGGTAAAACCCTTCTGAACAAATTAAACAGCTATTTACCTTGAGGTGGAGCAGCTCATTACCAAGTCTTTCCTCAGTAAAAGGCACATCAATGTCACTTCCATCATTTGAGGACTTAACCTTTGCACTCTCTGTGTTTAATACCATGGCCGATTCCCTTGTTTTTGGACCTATCCATGGGGACCAGTTGTGGTAACTAGGCGAAACTGTAAATGGGTTTTCTTTGCCACCTTGAGGAGAAAAACACAGCTATTTATTGCAACACGCAAACCATACAAAATGAGACTAGCAATGCATGATATTGGAAAAAAAACGAAAGTGCAATATTTAGTTTTTCTGTATATAGTATTTTTTTAATCTTGTTTTCCAGTTTAAATATTAAAATAAATCTTACATTCAAACGCATTTGGTAGAAAAGCAAAACAGCAAGTCTTGTTTTCTAAAACTAATTCCAAAATTAAGTGCGTTTATGATTAAAACAAGCTAAATGTAGGAGCCATACACTGGGTTTGCATAGTCTTTTGTGATATTTCTCTTTCCATCTATATTGTTGTGTATGTGCATGCGCGGTGTGACGTCATTTGTAACTATGGCACCGTGAGGGGGTGTGGTGTGTATTTATTAGCGTGTGTGTTCACCTGTGGGATGGCAGGTTGTTTGGAGCATGGCTGCAGGGTGAGCATGGGGAAAAACTTTCTTTTGACCGTCACTACTGGCAATGACGTTACTACCACTATTATCTGTTACTATGCGCTGTTTGATGTATCTTCACTTGATTGATGGAATGCATCTAACAAAGTAAGTGATTGGTGTTTGTTCTTGCTGCTGGTGAAATGAAGTAATAAAGATAACATCAGATGTAATGCTTCAGTGTGACGCGTCTTTAGTATAATCTCCTCGTGTCTTAGCCTGCTGCGGCTTTTATAGATTTTTGGAATATGCCGCTATATTATGTCAAAAGAAAGTTTTACGAAGCGCAGATTCAAACGTATTGTTGGTTAACGTTGGAGGTTTGATATCGTTCAACGTTGTGTGATAGACGTGAACGCGCATTTGTTTCGTGTAAAACTTATTTAATTCACAAATGTTCTGTTATTATAGATGCTTATTTTTTACTAGCCATTTGTATTTGAAAAGTATACTGTAAACAATGTGGATGGCTGGTCAGAAAATGAAAGAATTCCCTGCTAGGCTCAGCGGTACTTTCACATAAGGTGATCGTACTGGTTTGTTTGTTTGTTTTATTACCCTTTTGTAGTATTTTGGTTCGTGCGTCAAGAGGGTGAAGCATTGCGCTTGGGAGTGCCGCCGTAGTTCTCGTCCTAAGACGGTTAGTCTGGTTCAAGACTATCGGTATAGAGGTACATAAATACCCACCGCTAGTACGCACAGAAGACTAGGGTTGAGTTTAGCTTAGCTTTCGTGAATAAGTTAGAGGGAAAAGACCAATGCATCGCATTTTGTTTCTGAGTGGAAATTTAATTCAAGTGTGCTGTTTAAGTGTCATTAGCAGATATTTTTTGTGGATTATATTGTAGATAAAATGGAGTTGAGTGATACCAGGTTGAATGAGAAAAGGCAAGTATCATTGACAGCTAAGGCTTTTGAATATAAATTGGGAAAGCTCCAAGAAGAACGTCAAGCAAAAGTAAGAAAGATTAAAGGTGCAATTAGATACATTAAAGACCTAATGCGAAGTGCTGATAGTGCTGAAGATATACGATCACACCTTGAAAATATATCAAGCCTGTTTAAAGAAGTAAGTCAACTTCATGGTGTTTTGGTTCCTATGTTCCCACCTGAAGAACAGGAAAAACAAAAAGCTTTGTTTGACAGCGTTGAAGAACATAAAAATGCTTTTGTGGAAGAGACAAATAAATGGCTGTTGAATGCTCCAGACATACCTGTAGAGGGCGTTGATGCCCCATGTTTACGATCTACCGTTTCCAATGCTAATGAGGCACATATATCTAAAATTATGGAAAATAAAGTAGAAGATGATATTAGGCCAAGTGATAGCATTTCTAATGTGTCAGTGAGGTCAAAGAAATGCAGTACGGTGGTGAGTAAATCTATGTCTACTGCATCATCAGCTAGAATAAGGGCTGAGGCTGAGACCACTGCTCTTAAGGCTCGCCAAAGGCTGCTGAGTCAGAAACATGCCTTGGAAGAACAGCAGGAAGTGTTGAGGAGAAAGAAGGAGGAGCTCGATCTGGACATGGAGCTGGCAGCATCTATGGCTAAAGTAAGTGTGTTCAAGGCTTCAGAAGTATCTTGTGCGTCTCATGCTTCGGTGAGATCAGATGGGATGAACTCCTATCTTAAAAGAGGAGTAGGACCACAGCTAAGTCAGAACGCCACAGCATTTGTGCCTGAGTTTAGTGGTCGATCATCGGTTGTGAAGGAGGTAGAGACTGTGGAGGAACCTTTGATTTCAGGTTATGCTGCTGTGAGGCCTAAGACACACAACAAAATTGGGCTGCATGCTGTTGTGACCAGAGATGATCCATCCACTTTATCTTTTCATCCTGCTGTCACAAATAATTCTGGTCTCCCCACTCTATCAGAGGGTGCTTTTCATCCACCAGACACTCACCTTAATTATAAAGCTGCTCCTGTAACCGTGAATAATCCTGATCGTCGTTTTATCACCGTTTTGGAAAGGCAAAATCAAATTACGTCTTTATTGGTTGATCAACAGTCAGTTTTCCTGTTACCCAAGCAAGACTTACAAGTTTTCGACGGAGATCCACTGGAGTATCAAACCTTCATAAGAAGATTTGAACACAACATAGAAGGGAGAATACAAAGTCAAAAGGACTGTTTGTATTACCTTGAGCAGTATACAAGAGGCCAGCCCAGGGATTTGGTTCGAAGCTGCCAACATCTGCCCCTGTCTCATGGATACACTAAGGCAAAGTCATTACTTCAGGAACATTTTGGCGATCCATTTAAAGTAGCCTCCGCTTATATGGATAAGGTGCTTTCATGGCCGATGGTTAAAGCTGAGGATATCAAGGCTTTACGGGCCTACAGTCTAATGTTACAGGAATGTTGCAACTCCATGGGGACCGCCGTAAATGATCTGAATGTACCTACAAATATGCAAATTATTGTGAGAAAGCTGCCTTATAAGCTGCGGGATCATTGGAGAAGTGTGGTTGGTGATATTCAGGAGAAGTTTCGACGTAGAGCTAAATTTTTGGACATAGTGGAGTTTGTTGAGAGTCAAGTTAAAATAGCCAGTGATCCTCTCTTTGGAAATATTCAAGATACACATGTGACAGGAAGAAAAGAATTAAAAATGGTCAAGTCTCAAACTGGTTCAAAGGCTAGAGGCAGTAGCTTTGCCACTGCTGTAGCACCTGCTGAGAAGAAAATAGAGTCTGTGAATAAAAGAGAGAAGAATTCACCAATGAAAGCTTGTTTGTTTTGTGGAGCTGGACATTCTTTGGACGTTTGTCTTCTTTTGGATAAAAGGACTCAAGATGAAAAAATGTCTTTTTTGAAGGAGAACCGTATGTGCTTTGGATGCCTGTGCGTTGGGCACATGAGTAAGGATTGCAGAAAACGACTGATATGTAGAAAATGCAATTATAGGCATCCTACGTTGTTGCATATCGACCCCAAAGCTAAACAAAAGAGTTTGACTCAGGCCATCGGTGGCTTGGAAATGACCAGAGAAGGTGCTGTGGTATCTGCTCAGTCCAGTGGTTTGACTGGGGCTGGTGGACAGGACTGCACGCTCTCTATTTTGCCTGTTCAGGTGAGATCCAAGAGAGGGCAAGAGACTTTTGTCACGTATGCGTTTTTGGATCCAGGGAGTACTTCTTCGTTTTGTACAGAGCGACTCATGAATCGGCTTAATCTTAATGGAAAGAAACTGGGAATCCTCCTTAGAACTATGGGACAAGAAAAAGTGGTGGACAGTTATAAGCTTTCAGACTTGGAAGTAGCCGGATTAGTTTCGGACAACTTTTGTGGCCTGCCTGAGGTTTTTACTCAGAAGAGTATGCCTGTTCATCGAGGTAATATTCCATGCTCGAAAGACCTCCAAAGATGGTCGCATCTGAGAGATATAAAAATGCCAGAAATCGATGCTGATATAGACCTTCTGATCGGCAATAACGTCCCTCAAGCTTTGGAACCATGGGAAGTGATTCTTGCAGCGAATGGAGGCCCTTATGCAATTAAGACCATTCTGGGTTGGACCGTGAACGGTCCACTCCGAGGAGATAATCAGATCAGTGATCAGTATTTGCAGCCCGACATCACGGTTAATCGCATCTCTGTGGCAAGGCTTGATGAGCTCTGGGAAAAGCAACTGAAGATGGATTTTCCTGAAAATCTACAGGATGAACAACCTGGTCTGTCGAGAGAGGATAAGCGTTTCATTGAGTCAGTTTCCGAATCTGCCAAGCTCATTGATGGTCATTATAGTATCGGTTTGCCGGTAAGACAAAAGTACCTAAACATGCCTAACAACAAACCAGTTGCAGAACAGCGTGCATTAAGTCTTAAAAAACGCTTGAATAAAGATCCATCTTTTCGCTCTGACTACATTGCATTTATGTCCAAAATGCTGGCTGATGGCTATGCTGAGAGAGTTCCGGCTGAGCACCTGACTCGTCGTGATGGAAGAGTGTGGTATTTACCCCACCATGGGGTGTATCATCCTAAGAAAAAAAAACTACGGGTAGTTTATGATTGTGGGGTTACATTCCAGGGGACATCTCTGAATTCACAGTTGTTTCAAGGACCAGATCTCACAAATTTGTTGGTGGGAGTCCTCACAAGATTCCGCAAAGAACCTGTGGTGCTTATGGCAGATATAGAGGCCATGTTCCATCAGGTCAGGGTTCCGGCTGAAGACTCTGACTTGTTGAGATTTCTGTGGTGGCCCGATGGAGATTGCAGTCAGGAATTAGTGGAGTACAGAATGATGGTACATCTGTTCGGTGCTACTTCCTCACCTAGTTGCGCTTGTTTTGCTTTGAGAAAGTGTGCTGAAGACAATCAAAAGTGCTTCAGTTCTGCGGCAGTTAACACCATCCTACACCATTTCTATTTTGATGATTGTCTAGTGTCTGTTGGCTCTGAAGAGGAAGCGGTATCTTTATGTCAAGAGCTTAGTGCCTTATGTGCTGAAGGTGGGTTTAAGCTCACAAAATGGATTAGTAATCGACGTAATGTCCTCGCTATAATTCCTCCGGAAGAGCGAGCCAAAGAGGTAAAAGATTTGGATCTGGATAACGACTCCTTGCCTGTTGAGCGTGCCTTGGGTGTGCGGTGGTGTGTCGAATCTGATTCATTTAAGTTTAAAATCATACTTAAAACTCACCCCCTCACAAGAAGAGGAATCCTGTCCATGGTTAGTTCGATTTATGACCCTCTTGGTTTCGTAGCCCCTGTTGTTTTGTCGGCCAAAAAAATCCTCCAAGACCTTTGCAGGAGACGTTTGGGATGGGATGATCCTTTGCCCTCTTCTGTTGTCGAAGAATGGACGGCTTGGCTGGAAGACCTTCATGATCTTGAAAATTGGGAGGTCAGTAGGTGTTTAAAACCTGTGGACTGTGGTCGTCTTGTTTCTGCTCAGCTACACCACTTTGCAGACGCAAGTGAGGAAGGGTTTGAGACTGTGACTTACCTGTTGTTCCATGACAATAATGGACAAACTCACAGTGCGTTTGTAATGGGAAAGTCACGTATAGCTCCTCTTAAACCTGTCACTATTCCTCGGATGGAGCTGACTGCCGCGGTGGTGGCTAGCAGGATGGACAAGTTGTGGAGGAAGGAGCTGCAAATGGACCTTGAAGAGTCGGTCTTTTGGACGGACAGCACTTCTGTTTTGAAATACATAAAAAATGAGACGTCTAGATTTAAGATCTTCATAGCAAATAGAGTGTCTGAAATATTGAAAACGTCTAACGTATCGCAGTGGAGGTACGTTAATACATCAAACAACCCTGCGGATCTAGCTTCCAGAGGTGTTAAAGTTCAGTCATTTTTAAAGACTGATGCATGGCTCTGTGGTCCTGACTTTCTTCATGAGCCTGAGGACAGGTGGCCCGAAAATCCTGAGACCTTGGAAAGCTCTCTCTCTGGAGACCCAGAGGTCAAAGTTGTGGTGCTGAACGCTGCTCAAGTTGAGCAGGTTAGTCCGGTGGAGAAACTCATTGGTTACTTTTCCTCCTGGTTCCGTCTTAAGAGGGCAGTTGGTTGGCTTCTCAAGTTTAAGACCGTGCTCCTATCCTTGGTGCGACATCGAAAGCTGCTGAGAGAAAAACTTTCTAATTTAGATCTAAGTACTGATCAGCTGGAGAAAAAGCTACAGGTTCAGATGGAAGGTGTTAAGGCTCAAGTACCAAAGGATGTTTTATCCATGGAGGATATGGTCATGGCAGAGTTAAATATCATCCGTTCATCCTGTCAAAAAATAAGGTTTTCGGAGGAGCTGTCCTATTTGAAGAAAGGAGAGTGTGTAAGAAGGACAAGTCATCTCTACAAGCTCAACCCAATCCTGGATGGTGATCTCATTAGGGTGGGAGGACGGCTCAGTAGAGTAGCAATGCCACTTGAGGCGAAACATCCAGTTATACTGGCTAAAGATCAACATATTTCTAATCTCATCCTTGCTCATGTGCATCAAAAAACAGGCCATGGTGGACGAAACCACATGCTTTCTCATTTACGTCAGAAGTATTGGATTCCGGGTGCCTGTGTTGTCATCAGAAAGGTTCTGACTAAATGTGTTTTCTGTCGTAAACTGTCTGCTTCACCTGGACAACAGAAAATGGCTGATCTTCCTCACAACAGAATAACTCCTGATGAGCCTCCTTTCAGTCGAGTTGGTTTGGACTGTTTTGGACCATTTGAAGTTAAACGTGGAAGAAATGTGATCAAGAGACATTATTGCCTCCAGGATTGTTCAAAGAGGAGGATGTTTATTCTCGTCGTCGCTGGAGACAGGTTCAGTATATGTCGGATTTGTTCTGGAAGCGCTGGGTAAAGGAGTACCTTCCTGGACTTCAGGAGCGCCAGAAGTGGAATTCCATAAAAAGAAACTTTGTTTCAGGAGATCTGGTTGTGCTAGTGGATGATATGGCACCTCGCAATACTTGGATTACAGGAAGAATTGTGGATACTGTTCTAGACAAAAATGGACTGGTACGAAGTGTACGGATTAAGACTAAAACTAGCTATCTGAACAAACCCATAACCAAAGTCTGCCTTCTGCAGGAAGCGGACGGGCAGTGAAGATCTTATACAGTTTAAATGAACCTTGTTATTTTTGGACCTTAATGGACTAATAGTTCATTTTTCATATTCTGATTGGTGTCTGTCTCCCACAAGGTAATGGTGGTGGTTAATTATTACTATGAAATAATTTGGGGCTGGAATTTAGGAGCCATACACTGGGTTTGCATAGTCTTTTGTGATATTTCTCTTTCCATCTATATTGTTGTGTATGTGCATGCGCGGTGTGACGTCATTTGTAACTATGGCACCGTGAGGGGGTGTGGTGTGTATTTATTAGCGTGTGTGTTCACCTGTGGGATGGCAGGTTGTTTGGAGCATGGCTGCAGGGTGAGCATGGGGAAAAACTTTCTTTTGACCGTCACTACTGGCAATGACGTTACTACCACTATTATCTGTTACTATGCGCTGTTTGATGTATCTTCACTTGATTGATGGAATGCATCTAACAAAGTAAGTGATTGGTGTTTGTTCTTGCTGCTGGTGAAACGAAGTAATAAAGATAACATCAGATGTAATGCTTCAGTGTGACGCGTCTTTAGTATAATCTCCTCGTGTCTTAGCCTGCTGCGGCTTTTATAGATTTTTGGAATATATGCCGCTATACTAAATATTTTGGCAGTGGGATAAGAAAAAATAACTTATTTCAAAGAGAAAACAAGTGATTTTGCTTCTCCAGTAAATGCATCCTCATGTGAAAATTTTTGTATATTTGGAAATGTGAAAAATTGCTGCAGTATATCACTGGAAAACACGTGAAATTTTGCACGTTACGTTCATATTCTGAGTCCATACACTCTTGATTACTATGCAAGACATTTAAAATGCTGCCTTTTCACATGGCTTAAGAAGTTCTATTTTAGTGTTACAGTTTGTTGATGTATATTGAGATGTTCTTCAGACATTTGTGTTTTCTGGCTTGTATTTACAGTACAGTCTCCTAATGACCTAAACGATCTGGTATTATACTTATATTCTCAATTTTCATTTAAAGTATTACTTAATTGGGATTTCATACTGTATTTCAATATCTTTTTCATATTGTTTGAGTTGCGGTTCTTATCCTAGTGCTCATTTCTTGACCGGTTAAAGTTCTGTTTCAAGTTATTAGTTTTGCTTATCTAGGTCTAATCAATTAATTTTTTTATTTCTCTTCAATTTCCTTTCTTTACTTCATGTCTTTATCTGTTGTTTCTTTAAATACTAGAGGGCTGAGAAATCTTACTAAGCAAAAGGCTGCTTTCTTATATCTCAAACAATTCAAATCTGATTTTTGTTCCCTCCAAGAATGTCACTCAATTGTAGAGGATCTTAATTTATGAATGTCAGAATGGAGACTGGAGGACACATGAATATCTCATAGTACGACACATTCAGCCGGTGTATGCATCTAAAAAAAAACTGTTTAAAGGGAATGTATTACAAGTGATTTAGGTGGATGTTATATCTGTCTTGTTATTGAAATTTCAAATTTGACTTGTATTCTTGTTTGTGTTTATGCTTATAACCAGCAGAATGAAAATTAAGCCTGTATTAGTCGTTTAGAGGAACGTGTTAAAATTATTGACCAAATAAATTCCATGCTTATTTTTCACCTAAATTCTTTTTAAAACAAGGAGTTTGACAAGGATGTACAGTTTCCCCTTACCTATTCCTAATTGCAACACAGTTCCTTAGCGCACATATCAATAGTAGTCCTTTAAAGGGTATCACAATTGGCAACACTAAAATAAAAATGAGTCAATTAGCGGACGATACAGCTTTATTCTTGAATGATTATTCACAAATTCCAGTGGCTTTGAGTATTCTTCCATCCTTTTCTAAAGCCTCTGGATTAAATCAAAATTTTAATAAATGCGAAATTGCTACCAATTAAAGGGCCCCTAGAATTTTTGAAAATTACCTTTCATGTAGTGTGTAACATAGCTCTAAATGAATGAACACATCCTGCAAAATTTTAAATCTGAAAGTGCACCGTATATAAAGTTATTGTCTTTAAAAAGTAAGAGTCGACTCTGAGTCAATGAAATGAATCGTTTTTCAAACGAGTCATAAGCCGTTTCGTTGTGACGTCAAGACGAAACATTAGCATATTGCCCACCCACGGAAAACTTGAACCTCAAACCTGCAGCTGATTCCTGTGGACACTGGATAGCATCATGTCGAGAAAATGCTGTGCTCTACCAGGTACGCATTGGCCGTGAGACACACGCAATTCAACCAGTTCACACGCTCACACGCCACACCGTGTATTTCTCATGCTGAAAAGGCAATGCCAACCAAGTAGTCCTGCAAGCTTTATATATAACGTTGTATACGAGGAGCAGGCACACAAAGTGTTTTCACAAAGGAAAGTTTCCTGCCGCCATCACGTATCTCGGCCAGATTGCATTCGTTACTAAGCAACATAGATGCGCGAACACACGAAAGTTGACGGAACATTCTCGGCCACCGTACGTTCGTTACTAGGTAACCAACAACATCGTGCGAACACACGTCGAAGAAAGCCCGTCTAACATTTTTAGGCTAGAACATTTTATATATAGCCCATCGTATACATTATTATTGATGCAGTCAAAAACTCTAGATTTGGCTCAGTTTGGCTAGCTTACGTTATCTGAAACGAAGGGAAATGTTATATCCTGTCAAAACATACATTAATCATTGCCATTGCATTTGTATTTTTCAAAGATGTCAGGTAAAAAGCAAAAAGATATTTTATCATTCTAGGCACCAAAGGGTAAGCTCCCTAAAAAGGTTGCAAAGCATCAAAATGTGCAACAAACACTTACAACACAAAACACATTTCATAAGCTGGATTGTACACACACACACACACACACACACACACACACACACACACACCTCAATACTCTAATATGTCCATTTGTTCACAATGTCCCACCACACAATAAATCATTATACCATTTCGACTAGACACATTCAAAATGCAAAAAGATTTGTTTTTCCAAACTGTTTGGAGCAATTTGTCATATTTTTGTAATTTTTGTATATTTGTAATTTTGAAATATAACATTAAAGAGTATATTTGATGTGATGAATTGCTCTGTCATTTATCAGATTTACCAATTGTTATAATTTCAATTTGTGCTGGTTAATTATGAACAATGGGTAAAATTGGGGGGCGGGGCTCCATTAGGGCTCCTCCCCTAACCGCATGTGATCTCACTCCAAGCTTTTGATAAAACTTGAGAACCCTGAATCTACAATGTGACAGTAAAGCCAGTTTTTTTTTCACTGCTTAAGGACGAGCATTTGGAGAATCATAAAGTTCATCTTTACCATGATATCACAGCATTATAATCCTAAAATTTTGCTGTGTTCCCTTTATTTTACTTCAATGAGTTCAATGCAGGGTTCGCAAACCGCTTGCTCTTGAAAGATGGTGTTCAAAATACTTAGTTTTGAATTTTATATTGTGTAAGGTTAGGTCTCCGGCTAACTGGTTAACACACATTATTACTGTCTTACTGGAATACTTCTGCTGATCAGTTGTGGGCCACTAATACTATTACCTAAAACTGTGTCTTTTAATGAAGATTGTCTGTCATTCTCACTACTTTGAGGAAAGATTAAGCATGGAGCAAGATTTGTTTTACCAACGTTTGTTACATCAGTCATTCACGCTAGAGCTCAGCTAATGTATACATTGTATGCATGCACTGTTATTGATACAGTTTCCATGTGTTCACTGCAATATATTAGAAAAATACTCTAACTAAATTAGTACAAGTAAAATAATTGGTTTGTTGATGGACATGCACTTGTTAATGCTGATGGTGAGGAATTACAGTTGCAACATCTCATAATGTACATCAAACATAGTAGCGCATCACTGAGAAACGTCTTGCTCGAGTCGTCCTTGCGATGGAGGTTCGGGTTGAATGACTAGTTCTTCCAATGTTTCATCATCTGACTCGCGCTCGCATTGATATGGTAAAATCAACGTCATTGTTCGTTACTGTGTTTAGTTTACGGTGTAGGAAGCCTCAGGCAGGCCCGGTTCTACGGGGGTGCTTGAGGGTGCTAAGCACCCTCAAACAAAAGTGAAAGCACCCTCAGATGATTTTTTTATTAGCACACATGTAAACGAGATTTTACCGACAATAGAAACACAGACGGATTTCACACTCATAAATATAATACACAAAATAAATCCATTAACACGATTTTTCAAATCAGAAATTATTTCATTATGCTTTCATGTTTAATGCATTTGATTGGTTGTGTCCTTTCGAGATCGTGATACGCATAGGTTAAGCTGTCTCTTTAATCGCCCACTTTGCTTGAGTGTGTGCTTCCCGCTCAGGAAATTCGTTAGCTGACTTTCTGAGACGGAGCTTAAGGTAGCCTAAAAATATTAATTGTCCATTTTTAATCATGGACATACGAAATTGGCATCTCTCACCGCATGACACCCATTCAAACACCGGCGATAAATCCCAGCAAGTGCTGCGGCCGATGGCGCCGACGCCGCCGAGTGACCTAAAATGTAAGTTACTTATAATAACTTCTTTATTCAACTGCAGAATAAAATCAGTTTCAATAATTCACACATTTGCATTACTGCTGATATTTGGGGAAAAAGCACACTGTGTGTAACATTAACTATATCATATGATAGGCTATAAATGTACACTGTAAAATCTAACATTGTTCTTACTAACTATTGTTTAGTTAACTTTAATTAATCTCCGGCAATGTGTTGAACTTAATGAAAAAAAAAATTAGTAATCTGTACTGTTTGCATGCTATGCCTTCATTACTCAGAAAACCCTTTTAAACATTACTTGACTGGTTTGAGTACCATTTTGCCAAAGCAAAAAAAAAAAAAAAAGCAAAAAAAAGCACAAAAAAAAAAAAAAAGCAGGCGGGGCAAATGGTTTTTGATGCGGGGCAATTCTTAATAGACTTTTCACTAATTTCTTCCACTTCTGCAGTCATCGTTCTTCTTAGTTGCATACGCTCATTTTCCAGTCTTGTTGAATGTTATTGTCAATACAACTAAACATTTTGGGAGAACTTATGTGACATAAGTTGACTTCATAAATTCATGTTGATTTCCTAAAATCAACCTAAAATTCCTCACCATTATTGCGACTAGTGTTCCCTTTGGTTGGGCACTTGGAACTTCATTTATATCATTCTGATTCTCTTCCAATTGATGCAGTGATGCAACATGAAATCACAGTTATTTGATTTCAAAGGAAGTGAAGTAATAAATATTATATATAAACAGTATTTATACTTAAATTATTTCCATGTTCTTAATGAATGTATTTATGATGTATAACATGATTATGTTAAATAATTATCTTTTTACATTTTAATTGCAAACACTTATAGCATAAACTTTTAATTGGGTTGATATAATCCCTCTATATTTGTGACAATATCTTACAATTTTGCTTGAGTCACACACAGACTTCAACATTCAGCATGCAAACCACAACAATGGTAACAAGCTTTTTTTAAATTACTTTAATTAATTAGACCATTGCAATTTTATTTGCTGTCTCTTGTCAGTATAACCCCAATAACGATGGCAAATACAATTTTAGTGGTTAAATAAAGCCAAAAATGGTAAAACAAAGCAATTAATTTATTCATGCCGCAATGCACTCTGGGAGTACACTTCCTCAGATCACAGATAGAATTAAGTTGACAGAACTTAAATAGATTAAGTAAGAAGAACTTGATGTAATTAAGTTATGCTTACTTACTTAAATTAAGGCAACGAGTTTGCACAATTTAATTAAGTAAACTGAACTAATTAGTTTTTACAGTGTAACGTTAAAGGACAAAAACTCGTACAGCCCCCCCCCCCATATATTTTTAATTTTGGCCATTCTAGCTGCATTTAAACCGTGCAGTATAACAAAATAAATGCACGCGCCATGGTCTGAACCACTGTAAAACCCAACAAGTTAAGCTAACTCATTTCATTTGAGGAAACCGATTACATCAATTCATTTAAGTTTATAAAAAACAATAGTTATGAGTACTCTGAACTTATTTTATTTGAGTTCACTAAAACAATAATATTTCTTAAAACACAATTAAACTTTACACTGCATTTAATACTGTATATAGCTGAAACTTCACTTTATTGAGTAAAAACAGTGAAATGACAAACTTTAAATGAACTCAGAGCACTTGCAGTTACTGCTAGCTCACAATATCACACACAAATTCAAATCCAATGAGTTAAGCTAACTCATTACATTTGAGGAAACCGATTACATAAATTCATTTCAGTTTATAAAAAACAATAGTTATGAGTACTCTGAAATTATTTCAGTTGAGTTCACTAAAAGTAGATATTGCAGTCAATAAATTAAGTGATTAATTAAGTGATTAATTAAGTTATTGTTGAGCATTAATGATGAACACCTGCTGTTAACATCACTGAAGGAAAGAGAAACACAAGAACTACAACTGACTTCCAACCACAACATTAGATGAAATCAACTGAAGATAAAATAATTTTAAATCTCTCAAGATCTCAGCAGAGGAGGATTGAACAACTCCACAAACAGCATTACCAGCTTCACTTATTACTAACCAGTTTGGCTTTTATCATGCGTCTACAGAAGTTATTATTGTGAATGAACAGAGGTTTAGATGAAGATGATTTATTGAGTTTCATTTAAAGACACCATGATAGTGGTCAGTGTTTGCTTTAGTTGGGTTCTTGACCCTAGACTTTATAGCAACAGTTTTTCCTCTGGCTGCTGTAATTGAGTGTTTATATAACACATTTGTTATTGCACAAAAGCCAAAAGAAAATTTTGTATTGATGATGATTTATGGAATGATGGATCAACATTTGGTGTCTTGATTCTCTGATCTTTTCTAGAGAGTAATCTCTGATAAACAGGTGATATATAACTTGTAGTATTCATTATAAAATAACTGTGATTCTGCTGCAAGGCCCTTTCAATCCGATTTTAAAAACCTCTATGGTATCATGCTGACTTATACAGACATCAAGAATCAGTATATGAATCTCAACAATGGTGACCATTAAAAAACGATTCATGCTGCAATGCATGTCGGGAGCCATGGATAAGGTTTGTATTATGGTAGTACCCAGCATGCATTGCAGTATGAATAGTTTTTTTAATGGTCACCATTGTTGAGATTCATATGCTGATTCTTGATATCTGTGTTAGTTTTGGTACTGAATCACATTTTCTGTAAAATCCTTCATACTATCTGAAATTCATAACATTGCTAGTTCTTATGTTGTAGAATCTATTTTCAAATACAACTAATAATATAATCATAGATTAGACTCTGAATGAGATCAGTGAATAAAGTCATTAAGTGATGATTGTCATCATCAAACCTTGACCTTCACCACCCGATCATACTTTTCCTTGACTTTTGTACCATAATAAATGTTTTATAAACATCCAATTACAGCAGCCAAAGAAAAACTTGTACTCAAATGTCAAGGGTCAAGAGCCCAACTAAAGCAAACATTGATCTCCATCATGGTGACCTTAAACCTTGTATTTCTTGTGTTTCTCTTTCCTTCAGTGATTCTGCTTGTTAACAGCAGGTGTTAATCACTAATGAACAATCATCACTTAATTGATGATTAATTAACTTAACTATACAATTATTATTCAATTATCATTCTGGGATCTAGAAATGTTCTATAACTCATTCAGTTTGAGTTCTGTTTCAGTCATTCAAGACACTTCAAGTTTCGGTATTATTTGAGTGCAGTGACCTCAATTTAATTGAGTAAATAGTACTGTTAGGTTTTACAGTGTACTATAGGGTAACATCTATAACTTAGGCTATGCGTGGCATGTTTTTGTTTGTTTTCTGTAAAGTGAGTTACATAGGCTACTCGATCATGCCAGATCGCATATCGTTTAACATAACAGCAATTACAATATTGTCGTAGACAATATAGGTATCGCTCAGTCCTATTTTGAGGTACTATTTTCAGACTGATGATTGGGAGCCATTTCCTATGTTTATGTAAGCACCCTCACTATTTTCAGAAGCACCCTCAGTGATTTGGTTCTAGAACCGGGCCTGGCCTCAGGACACGCAGAGCTGACGTTGTTATGGGAATGGGCGTTTTTGTTTCCAATCACAACAGGCCGAGCTGTCTGGCCAATTAAAGCAGAGTAGTTTGTGGAAAGGAGGGATTTAGAGCGATTGATTCATCTGACGAGTCGTTTGAGAATCATTGAAAATGTGGTGATGGGCAAATGTATATTATGTGGTAATGAAACAGATTTTTTTTTACCTTTGATGCATGTAGGAGACTCCAAAACAACATTAGGAAACTTTAAAATAGCATAATAGGGCACTTTAAAAATTGCTCTCTTACTTCAATATTGTTCTGCCTTTTAAAGATAGATCCCTTTGTAACCAGTAATTGCATTGTGGTAATAATAGGTTTGAGGTTGCTGAACACCTACATTCATCTTTCGTAATTTGTATACCTAGATATGCTACCCTATTTTTAATTGTAATATTCTCAACTCACTAAAGCAGAGGGTCTGTCTCGTTTGGCCAATGCAGCCAAGTCTATTTTTGTGGACAAGACCACTTCTTAATTTATGATAATTGATTTAGTAATAGTTTATTTTTGGTGGAGCAGTTGTTTAGTAAGCAAGGTCTTTTGTTCAGATACTCAGAATTTCTTTCCAAATACCAATAACCCCAAGAGAATTTGCTACAGTATTGGAGCTATTCCCTCTGGTTTATGTATGCTTTTTAAAAACTGTAATTACTCCTCCCCAGTATCTGCATCCTTTCCTAAACCTTGTGATACTCTGTTTGGTCAAATCTGTTTTTCACAGTCGAAAGCTAAAAACTATAAAATAACATCTTTATTTCTTTAGAATTTGATTTCTGTTCCACCTTTAATTTCCTTTTGTAATCATTTGTTTGTTAACCTTAATTGGGGAAAAAAATTGTCTTTACAGCAGAAATTCTTTCTCACAAATAAAGTGAAAGAAATTTCCTCTAAGCTCATATACAGGTTTTGTCCTGTTAAGAAATGTACAAAAATTCTGACATTGAGCCAACATACTCTTTTTGTTTGAATTCTGACGAAACAGTGGTTCACTTATTTTGGTCGTGTCACTGCACTCAGAAGCTTTGGAATGATATTGGTGTATTTGTCAAGTGTAAGATTTTGCCAGGCTTCTCAATATATATGAGAAACATTAGCTAAATTTGGGTATTTTGACTCAGACCCCACCAATGAAAATATCTTTTGTTGCATTCACAAATGCAAATTTTCAAACTATAAACCTGTCTTCTTTAAAAAAATGTAAAATTATTTTAATGTGATTTCAGTATCTACTAATAAGAAAGCTATATGGACTTGCTCTGCCTTTGATCTCTTCATGTGAACATTTTTATGTGATGTAATGGCCCTCTCTCTTTTCTTTTCTCTTTTGTATTTTTATTTATTTTTATTTCTCTTTTTTTCCTTTTCTTTTTTTGCTGTTGTCTCCTTTATTATTGTTGTTTGATTTTATGTGATGTATACATACTCTTTTGTAAATTCCTGTTTTCTGCAATAAAAAAAAAAATGTTAAGCTTGTGTATATTTTTAGTTAAGGCTGTTAAGTTCTAAAGCAATCTCATGTAGGGCTTTTCCTTTGTGTTTTATATAATGCCCACTAGAAAGTGTCTTAGGCATGTTTTTCTTGATTGCTTTTCCCTGAAGAGAAATACATTGTTGAAAACGAAAGTTAAAGTGACGCACATTCATTGAGTTTTACCCTGAAATAAGAGTTCCGTGTCTTAGAGTAATGATTTTATCTCTCATCGACCCGCGACCCACCCCCCATTATTTTTTTAATTTAATTTTTTGGCCCGTCTGAGCCGCGGATATAGCCGCCATCCAGGAATCACCATCGAACGCTTAGAGAATGGACAAAGCCCGGGAAACAGGAACAGAACCGGGTCGGTGGAAAAGGTGTATCGGAGCATGTGACTGTAGGCGATAGTTTTGTCGACAGCCGGAGGCGGCCACCTCGTAATTCTCTATGCAGGAAAAACCCTGGTCAAAGTAAAACACTGTAGTCTTCACTGTATGAATTAAATATAAATTGATTAATATTAATGATAAAAAAGTGATTCAGTCAAAAGAAGTGAGTAGTTTTCTTTTCTTATTAACATTAAAGGGGTGGTAAAACGCATTTTTTCGAAGGCTTGATTGTGTTTGTAGGGTGCACTGTAACATGTCTTCATGCTTCGTTTTTTAAAAAGTGCATTATTTTTCATATATTTTACCTTTATTCTACACTGCTCTTCCCCTCCTTGTAAAAACGGTCTGATGGTTTCCTGGTTCTATGAAGCCAGTCCCTCAAAACTACGCAATGGTCTCAGATTGGTTAGCTGGCCCAGTGTGTTGTGATTCGCTAACTGACTAGTGCACGTTTTCCGGAAACCTCACGCCCCTTACCTTTACCGGTAGTTTGCTTTGCTATGGTAGTTTGTGCTTTGGTGTATTATAAACGATGGCGTCAATAAAACCAATCGGACCCGGGGAAACGTTAGTGAAGATGATCGAGCAGAACCTGTTCAAGAACGGCTGTTAAACGACGTTTCAGAAAGGTTTGTTTTTTGTTGTTCTCTCGTTACTTTTTAGATATGCTGTTATTTAATTGTACTAATTATTATAGAATTACAAAAAAATAAGCTTCATAAACAAGAATTTCATATAATCGTTCTAACAAATTATACTACAGTCCTCAAAGGGATTTTTTTGAGAAAATACTGCGGATCTATAGTGATTGTTTCTGACTGTATGCCACCGTTTTGTATTTTAGAACGATTGTAGACAAATATCTGTCGCCAGAACTATTAACCCAAAACGAACACTAAACATCGGCTGCCAAATCAAACACAGAACCATGTTTAGCATGCCTGTAGATAAACTAGCATGCCTGTAGATAAACAAGCTATAAACAATACATAAAAGCTCTAATCAAAGAATAATTTACACTAATTCCTAGTTCGCTGTTGAGATTAAAAAAAAGTTTGTAACGTTAGGTGTTTGTTGGACAACATTAAGTATGAATGAGCATTTAACAAACCAGCAGAGCCAAACTGCATTGTCATTTGTTTGCTTCCTTGCTACAACGTACAATTAACAATACGAACTATTACAGGAAAACACATTGACGAAAAATAAATCATACTTACAGGTTGTGGCTTGTAAACAAAAGCTTCTGTTTTTAAAGTTGAAACTGCTCCATCTTTCAGGACAAGCCGATGTGCGAATCCTGCATTGAACTTGCCACAATTGTGGAAGCTTTCCTCCGTAACATGTGCAGCACAGAGAGCGAGATTTGGATCATAATTATGAGGGACCGAGTTAAAAATAAGTTTTAACCATTGATCCCTAACTCCCTCGTCCCTAGGAAGGCTGAACAAAGTGGACCTGCAACCGGGATGAAAATAACAGCAGCGTTTCGACGGCATTGCGACAACTCATCTACAAAACAGCAATATAAAATGGCCTTGCCCCGCTTATTAAGTATTCTCGGAGGAGGGGTTTATGTAAATGATGTGATATGCTGATGTCAGCAACTCCGGAGGAATGTCGTGTAGTCCAAAACCAGCTGTTTGCTGTAGTCCTTAGAAATATAATTTTTTAAAAGCAAATATCTCCCTTTGCTTTGAACTTTGAGCGCTGTAACTTTGCATATGTTGTTTATTCTCAAACAGCAACATTACACACTAGCTAAAGTTAGAAAAGTGAAATCGTGTTTTACCACCCCTTTAAAGAACCTGATGGCAACAGTTTATAAGGCTGCTGTCCATTTAAGAATGAATGTGCAAATATAGTTACACATCTGATTTTCTCCCTTTTGTTTTCGTTCGCGTAGGACATAACAGACTCTGTTTACATCGAATACTCCACAGTCCACACGATGTGCATTTTGACATAATTGTGTGTGTAGCTGTGAAAGAGAACTGATATTGAGATCAAGAGGTGGCATCTGTGCGCGTACCCTCAGCTCTGTGTCCGTCAGCGCAAGCACCGCATTTGAGTCCTTGTTCACGGCTTATTGTGATTAACGTCAATAACCTTAAGTATCTCTAAGTAGTACTGTGAAGTTTAAGAAGTGTAACACTTTAGAAAATCAATTTTCGATTAATTTTTTTGATGCAAATCAGTAGAAGATAGAATCGAGATTCATATATGAATCAATTTGTTTCCTTTCCAATTGTACCAATTGATTTTCATAATTGTTATGTTTTAATTTCAGGCCTAGTGAAAGTGAAAGAGGAAAGACCAGATCTAAATGAAGTGGAGGAGAAACATCAGCATCAGAAAACTCATGATGTCAACGCTGGAGAAAAGGCATTGAGCTCCTCCAAAACTGAAAACAGTTGCTCACAAAGCATTCAAATAACAGAAGTCAAAAAGCCTTTCACCTGTTCTCAGTGTGGAAAGACTTACAAACATAAAAGAACCTTTAAGATTCACATGTTATTTCATGCTGGAGGAAAAAAGCCTTTCACCTGCTCTCACTGTGGAAATACTTTCACAAGTAAACCAATCCTTAAGACTCACATGTTAATTCATGCTGGAATAAAACCTTTCACCTGCTCCCAGTGTGGAAAAAGTTTTACACAGAAAGGAACACTTAATAATCATTTCTTAATTCACTCTCCAGAAAATCCTTTCACATGTCCTCAGTGTGGAAATACTTTCACAAGTAAACACAACCTCAAGACTCACATGTTAATTCATGCTGGAATAAAGCCTTTCACCTGCTCTCTGTGTGGAAAGAGTTTTACACAGAAAACACACCTTGATGATCATTTGTTAATTCACACTTCAGAAAAGCCTTTCACATGTCCTCAGTGTGGAAAGAATTTCACACGTAAAGAAAACCTTAAGACTCACATGTTAATTCATACTGGAATAAAACCTTTCACCTGCTCTGTGTGTGGAAGGAGTTTTACACAGAAAGGAGCCCTTGATGGTCATTTCTTAATTCACACTTCAGAAAAGCCTTTCACTTGCTCTCAATGTGGAAACTCTTTCAGACATAAACAAAGCCTTAAGAATCACATGTTAAATCATACTTGAAAAAGGCCTTTACCTGCTCTCAATGTGGAAACACTTTCACACATAAAGGAATCCTTAAGAATGTGAGAGCATTTCACTTGCTCTCAATGTGGAAAGACGAGAAATCACACTGAAGTAATGCCTTACACATATCATGTTAGGATAAATATGTTTGCATCTCCTTTTCTGTCTATCTAATTTCTTGTACACCCTGTTTAATTTTACACTCGTAAGACAAGTTCTTTATCCATAATGAGCAACGTTGCATATGGTATAATTATGAATGGATTTTTTTGTTTCTCTATGGACTCTTTCAGCGAAGCTTACAGTCTCCTTTCTTTTCTATATGGACTTATTATTGTATTTGTTATTTGTAGCCAACACCCGAGACTTGCTATATAAACTATGGCACGAGCACAATAAAGCTGACTTTGAGTCTGCACTTGGTCTGTCATTATTGGTCCCCAGATTTGGTGTTCCACTCTGCTCTGCATTGATCATTGTCTTTGTTCTGATATCCAATTTTATCTAATAATTTGCGGTGCTCGTCCGTGATCGATCCAGAACTGAGGGATCATGCAAATTGGACAGAGACGTTGTGTGGACAAAAACTGTTGTATTGCCTAGACTCACAAAGTCTCACTCGACGTAATACTCGAGATGGAGAATATTTTTGAATTTGCAATATTTACTTAAAATATTATCAAAGTATTAGGTGTGTGTTTTTGACACACGTTTCTATAACCTGCCGTTTTGAGATAAGAAATGGACCGGTAAGGAAGGATTGTCACGGTTCTTGAATTCACTGTCTTCCTTGTTTCGTCATTGTTATTGTGCGTGTGTATGTGAGCGTGGTCACCAATCAGCGGTGCCTATATATGCGCACTGTTTTTTCTTGTCTTTGTCAGATCGTTGTGGTATGTTCCTGGTTGTGTTCCTGTTCCGTTTGGCGTCTTCCTGTGATCTTCGTTCCTGTTGCATGTCTCGTTGTGTCTTCGTTTCCTGTTACCATCACTACTCTTCAGAACTCACGGATTATCACCTTACCTGTCATCCATCATCAACCCGGTTGCCCGTCGAAGTTCCTGCGTCAGGTGTCCTGTGTGTGGTGTTGTGTGAACCTGACCTACTCTGTTTATTCCAATAAACAATCAGTACCTGCTTTTGCCTTCTCTAGCGTTCTTGTGACAGAACGATCTGACCAACATGGAGGCAGCAGGTGGTTTCACGATCCGCTTGGAGGATTTCATTGCTCACAGAATCACTCGAATGGACACACAAGATGAGAGCATCTCCAACACAGGGCGGGCGGTACAAGCTCTAGTGGCGCAGGTGTCTAAGTTCACCCAGCAATTCCAACATCTGAGGGGTCCCACTGCGCTACCCACACCGCCCGTTCAGCCCACACATCCTGGGCCGGCTCCCCAGTCAGAGCCTCGTCTTCCTGTCCCAGAAGCATATTCTGGTGAACCCACCTTCTGCAGAGGATTCCTGACTAGATGTTCCATGCACTTCTCGCTACAACCTCGAATCTTCTGCAATGAAAGATCTAAGGTGACTTTCGTTCTGACGCTGTTGACTGGGAGAGTGGCGCTATGGGGAATGGCGGTGTGGGAGAACCAGGATCCATGCTGCGCAGTGGCGGATCTAGAAAATTTTACATGGGGGGGGCAAAGGGGTGGCAAGAGGTCTTGGCAGGGTGGCAGGGGTAGACGGTGGGAAGCCCTATATATGAATTGCTTTAACAAAACAAACACAAAAACACAGTAGTTATTGTTTAATCATGCCCTTACACACTACAAAGGTTTTTAATTCACAACAGGAATAAGCCCAGTGCAGTTTTCAAACAAAACAAAACTGTGCATCTTTTAAAAAGTAAAAGTATAAAAAGCAAAATGAAAATATATAAAAAAAAAGTACAATAATTGTGTCCAAGGACTTTTAGCCTTAATGGTTATAGGCTCCAGCTACTTTCTTCAACTACTCTTGCCTGCAAAAGTCAATATGTGAAAACCTCTGGTTATCCTTGTATTACATTACACTGTAGGGCCATGTAGCTAATAAAAGCCTATATAACAAATATAAAATCAGAAAGATTTATCACATGCACACACACCAGTTATGTTTAGACTACTTAATATAATAATCCTAATTGTATTTGTTATTTCCCCAGTTGTAACCTGGTTTCATTGCTGTGATATCTGAGAGAAATTGGATTTGCTTAGCTAATCAAATGATCGATCTCCTAACTGGCACTGTATTGTGTGTTGTAACGTAACGTCGGCGTAACGGCGACCATCAGTAAACGTTATGGATACAAACAATTTATATTTTTTATTAAGCTGTTCTTGTCTTTACTAAAATCAAAATTAGGCTAATCAAAGGGAAGAGTGCTCTTACAAATCACGAGGGAGCGATTTGACGTAATAGACTCGCTGTTTTTGCTGATGCTGAATCGTCTTTAGCACAATACATTCATTACAAATGTAACTAAGTTAAATGTGTGTTTAACTACACCTGGGGAAACTCACTTCACCTTCAGAGGCTCTGGGGCAGCTGAGTCTCTCCAGTCGGGTTGCAGGCCCAATGCACCGCAGCAGACTCGCTGTGTGTGTGAGCCAGACTGAGCAAACGCCGCTCTGCACGTTTGAATCAGGGACGTACTAAGTATTTGAGGGGCAGGGGGGAGGGGCTTTAATAAAAATTAAATTGTTCACTTTTGGTAAATGTATCGTTTAGTTCACTGTTTTGAGAAGCTTGCAGGTTGTTTTTACAAGTACAGTTTTTGGATCATCAAAGTTAGGGGGGCAGCTGGGGGGGCAAGGCTCTAGAGTGGGGGGGCACCTGCCCCCCTTGCCCCCCTGTAGATCCGCCCCTGATGCTGCGACTCGTTCCAGGCACTCGCCGAAGAAATGAAAAGGGTCTTCGACCGGTCGATGGCAGGTAGAGAAGCTGCCAGAGTTCTCGCTGACCTACAACAAGGAGATCGGTCGGTATCGGATTACTCCATAGAATTTCGCACACTGGTGGTCGAGTGCCAATGGAACGAGGAGACGCAGTGGGACATATTCCTGCGTGGGCTGGCTGACCGTGTCCAGAGAGAGATCTACGTGCTGGACCTTCCCACAAGTTTGAATGGGCTCATCAAGCTGGCGCTTAGAGTGGATGCACGGCTCTCCAGGATGGAACGTTACAGTTTCCCTAACCGACCACCTGGGGGCACGGAAGGCCCACAAACCAGCGGCGGGGACACGGTCAGCCCTGTCATCAATCACGAGCCCATGCAGGTGGGTAGAGCTCGGCTTTCTCTGGAGGAGAAGGAGAGGCGGAGGTCCCAAGTACTCCGAGTACTTCAATGGCTGCTAGAGAATGGGCTTTTTGTCAAGGCGGAGAAATGCGATTTTCATGCACAGTCTGTTTCTTTTCTAGGATACATCGTCTCATCTGAGAGAGTGCGTATGGATTCTGACAAGGTTAAGGCTGTGGTAGATTGGCCAAGTCCATGTTCCCGTAAGGCACTACAGAGGTTTCTGGATTTCGCCAATTTCTATAGGCGTTTCATTCACAATTTCAGCCAACTAGTCGCTCCTCTGACTGCCTTGACCTCCCCAGAACTACGTTCAGGTGGTCCGATACAGCTGAGGCTGTATTTGCCAAACTGAAAGGTTGCTTAGTTTCGGCTCCCATCTTGATAGCCCCTGATCCCTCACGTCAGTTCGTGGTGGAGGTAGACGCATCAGAGGTGGGGGTAGACGCAGTTCTTTCCCAATGTTCTTCCACAGATGACAAGATCCATCCGTGCGCGTTTCTTTCTCATCATCTATCTCCCGCCGAACGTAACTATGACATTGGTAACAGAGAGTTGTTGGTGGTCAAGTTAGCGTTAGAGGAATGGCGTCATTGGTTAGAAGGGTCGGGGCTACCGTTTATTGTCTGGACCGATCACAAGAACTTAGAATATATCAGAACTGCCAAAAGACTCAACTCCAGGCAGGTTCGGAGGGCTCTTTTTTTCGGTCGTTTTGACTTTGCTCTATCGTACCGCCAGGGTTCCAAGAACATCAAACCCGATTCTTTATCACGTATTTTTGACCATTCCGAACGCCCGTCCACTCCCGAGTGCATTTTACCAGAGACCCTATTTGTCTCCACACTCACATGGGAGATCGAGTCGAAGGTCAAGACGGCCTTAGAAGGGGTAACGCCTCCGCCCGGTGGCCCACCGAGTCGATTATTTGTACCGGAGGTAATTTTAATTATTACGGTCCGACGTCATTCAGTGGGGGCATTGTTCCAACGTGGCTTGTCATGCAGGAGTCAGTCGCACCAGTTTTTTGGTCAAGCATCAATTCTGGTGGCCATTAATGGCTTGGGACATTCGCAGTTTTGTCTTGGCTTGCTCGGTTTGTGCCACTGGTAAGACTTCCAATCGACCCCCAGATGGGTTACTCCAACCGCTGTCTGTCCCTTTGAGACCCTGGTCCCACATTGTGCTATATTTTATCACCGTCCTCCCAGGGCAAGCAATGGCCAAACCGAGAGAGCCAACCAGGATTTGGAAAGAGTGTTGCGATGTTTGGTATCCAAGAATCCTTCCTCCTGGAGTCAGCAGCTCTCAACGGTTGAGTATGCACATAACTCGTTACCAGTGTCATCCACGGGCCTATCTCCATTTGAGTGTAGCTTAGGTTACCAGCCACCAATTTTTCCTAGTCTGAAATCTGAAGTCGCGGTCCCCTCTGCTCACGTCTTCGTCCAGAGGTGCCACCGCACATGGACCAGAGCCCGGGAGACTCTTCTCCAGGTGGGGGCGCGCACCAAGGCTAAGGCCGATCGCCACTGGTCGAAACCGTTGTTGGTCAAAAAGTGTGGCTTTCTACTAAGAACATTCCGCTCCGTCTCTAACAAGTTAGCTCCCAAATTTATCGGCCCGTTCACTGTCACCGGATCACCAGTCTGACTCAAACTTCCTCCTGCGTACAGGAGCATTCATCCCGCCTTTCATGTATCTAAATTAAAGCCCGTGTCGTAGATGGGAAACCTACATATTCGGTTAATCGCATTCTGGACTCGAGGTGGAGGGGACGCGGATTCCAGTATCTGGTGGACTGAGAAGGTTAAAGTCCGGAGGAGAGAAGTTGGATACCTTATCGATGATTACAATTGACAGGTAAGGGCGTCTGGGAATGTCAGGAGGTGTTCCTAGGAGGGAGGGTACTGTCACGGTTCTTGAATTCACTGTCTTCTTTGTTTCATGTCATTGTTATTGTGCGTGTGGGCGTGGTCACCGATCACTACCGCTGATCAGCAGCGCCAGCTGCATCTGATCAGCGGTGCCTATATATGCTCACTGTTTTGTCTTGTCTTTGTCAGATCGTTGTGGTATGTTTCTGGTTGTGTTCCTGTTCCATTTGGCGTCTTCCTGTGATCTTCGTTCCTGTTGGCTGTGTCTTCTTTCCTGTTGGCTGTGTCTTCTTGTGTCTTCATGTCCTGTTACCATCACTACTCTTCAGAACTCACGGATTATCACCTCATCATCAACCCGGTTGCCCTTCGAAGTTCCTGCGTCACTCTACCGTCCTGTGTGTGGTGTTGTGTGAACCTGACCTACTCTGCTTATTCCAAAAAACAATCAGTACCTGCTTTTGCCTTCTCTAGCATTCTTGTTACAAGTATGGTCGACCATAGAATAAACTGCAGTTTTAATAATTAATGTAATCTGTACTATTGGCATCTTAAGACAGAGTGGAAAAACTTTGTGTTTGTCTTTCTGTGTGTGAATACGTAAACTGCTTGGTTGTAATATGGGGCAAGACGTTCCTAGACCACTGACAGCCGAGACGCTTGTTGACTACAGAAACAATAAAGGTTTCTGGACAGAACCTTTTACATAAAATTTGGCAGGATGGTCAGAAGGCAAAATTCAATTCATACTTTGCAGTCACGTGACTACCATGGATACCTGGCGGGCAACAAACCCTGACAAAATGGCGACAAACAGTGGCCAGCCAGGGGAATTGCAGCCTTGCAAATTTCCAATACTACAATCAATTATATAGTGAAGCTATTTTGTTTCCATAGCACATTAACAAAACGTTTAATGAAACTAAAAACACTAAAAACAATACAATTACTAAATATGAATAATATCACTAAAATGATAGGCCTAAAAACAGTCTTTAGTTCACGAACAGCACAACTCTGCCATCTGTGAAAATCAAAAGCAGCTTCAAAAACTTGTTTAAAAAGAAATATTCTTCTAATTTTTTACTGTCATTATTGTAGGTCCACAAGTGAAATATTAAGCCAGTAAATTAAGATAGTCGTCGCTATACTGTTATATCCATCGTCGTCTCTAAGAGAACGCGGCGTTAATGCAGCGACAGATGCTGAAAGCTCAGTCCGTTTCTACTTTCACTTTCGGGAAATGAGCGCGTTTACATGCACGTTCTTAACCCGATTATGCTGAATAATAGTGCATCCAATCGCACAACAACTATCTGGCATGTCGTTTACACCTCAAAACACCAACTTTTTTATATTAAAACTGGCGACGTCCTGGCAAGATCCTTGATTAGTTTACTGGGTTTCGTTGCTAGAGAACGACGTTCTTGCCTGCCAGCCAGTACTTGTGACGTCACGTGCAAAGTATGAATAAGACTACAGAGGGATCATTCAAAGAGGATGATATAAAAAGCATGAAATCCATGGTAATAAGGGGGATGGGGATATCTAGAGTGGGACTATAGATGTATGAAGGAGTCATATAGTGTGGGGAAAGAAATGAAGAAAGTGTGGGATCAGTGGCCAGAAAAATCGAATAAGAAAAATTTTGAAAGAAATAAAGTACTGAACCGCCACCGGCCTATGTACAGGCAACGAGCATTTCCACTCACAGCTCATGCAAATAGAACTTTGTACTTTGCATTCTCTTGTGTGATACCCAGACTTAAATGATCCTCAAATAATGACATGTCCAGCACTTCAGATGTGCAGAATGCAATGATGTGGATACAAAATCGCAACGTAATTGCTGTGAAACCCATACAAAATGAAGGGGGGGGGGGGGGGGATTGGAATCCACTGCTGCTTCAATGTATATGTAATGAGTAATTATAATCAAGGTATTAATATTTTTTCCTTCTAAATATTAAATGAGTTCTCTAGGCTTGTAAGATTTTACTTTGTTATAAAAGTTACCAGTGTGATTACTGAAATGTTCTTTTCATGTATTCTTTAATGTCTGTATTTGATATCTGAATGCAGTAACAGTGCTTGCTTATTTAGCCCGGCTTCCAGAAATGAAATGGGCACTTGTTTTGTGTTTGAGAAAGGTCTTCAATGTGTTAAAACATACAGGGGTCATTGAAGCCAATAGTTTAAGGCACCATTTCTTTGTTAAAGCCTTACTTTCCAGTTAGACTAAGGTTTAGCTATCCTTGAGTGAAAGAACGCATTATCTTGATGTTTTGAGAGGACTCTCCTGTTTATAGTGAGAGCCTGGCCAAATCCAACCTTGGCAAAGCTCTGTGTCGGTGTGTGTGTCAGTCTTCTTGATTACAGGTTAAGGAACCACTGGCATTATTGGAGATTGACTTAGTTGTTGTTCTGTATGCTGGCGCCCAGCAACCAAAAACTGCTTAGACCTTACGTAGCTTAGACCTTGGAAATGGTATAACTGCTGTAATCTTTGTAACTGTAAGTGGGGCGACCTACAAACTCATGTGAGAGTCTTGAAGGTGACTTCTGCTGATGAAACTGCAAACTATCTTCAGTAAAACTTTTCTTTAATTTTTTATAATTCTGACTCTCAGGCTGACTCTCAGGCTCTCAGGGTCTTCATTCTTCATATCTGGTTCTGGGTCTTTGATTGTATACCCCAATCAAAATATCAAACATTGAGACGATATGCAAGAGCTTACCAAGTACTAAAAAGCCTACTAAATTTGCAGAAGTCTTTAAAATCCACACGTGATATGCACAACTCTCATTAAAAAAGTGCCCAGCGCTGTCTCTTGACAATGATAAAGCAGAGGATAAAGGAGCATTAGAAGGACTAGTTCTAATAATGCAAGCAATTTTTTTGAACAGTCAAAGTATTCCTTTGAAAGCAGAGTAGGTAGCGGACAGGATTTATCACATGCTGCCAATACCAAACAGGGAAAGGAGTCACCATCTGCTTTTGTTATAAGGTTTAGAGAAGCATGGGAACAGGATTCCAGGCTGCCTGTAGATAACTCTATGAAAACCCTATTCATAAACACATGCCTGAATACTATGAACCAGCAACCAGCACAATTGATTACAATCACAACAACTTTACCATAATTCCTGCTTCTCCTATACGTTTATTGATACGAGATATAATGCATAAATTAGGAATGGAAATTACCTTTGATAATAATACAGTTTGTATCTTTTCTCTCGAGTTTGCAGGTTTCTGTTGAGCCACTGCCAAACGCAGAGGATACTATTGAATTGGTTGAAGAATAACAGGTAACAAGTGACGCACCGCAGCCTGACCACAGACACAACTGATAATGTTGCAGTTAAAATGATCAATCCAAATCTTTGGTAAATATTTAAGGATGATACAGGTTTTGTAGACATCAAGCCATAACGAGCTAAATGAAAAACCACATCACCAGTGTATGTCAAGCAATATCCATTGTCATATGACAAAGAGATTGGTATACAACCAATCATTGATAATTTTCTGGCACAAGGGGTCCTCAAACCAATTAATTTACAATACGCCTATCAACCCAGTTGCCAAAGCAGATGGAAAGAATTGCCGTTTAACACAAGATTTGCACACAATAAATCAGTTGATTATACCATTAGCGTTCCAGAGAATAGGCCCCAATATAGTTTCCTGAGGGATTCCTGTCATAATTTTACATGGTGCAGATTTTACATTATCAATAACAACACATTGATCTCGACCCTGTAGATATGACTCAAACCATAAGAGTGTCTGCTTTGACAAATTATAAGATGATAGTTTTGAGGTAAGGAGGCTATGATTTACGGTATCGAAAGCCTTCTTTAAGATCAGGAACACTGCGCCCACCATATCTCCTTTGTCAAGTGACTGTACCATGTTTTCCAGTAATGCAGATGGCAGTCTCAGTTGAGTGATTCTGTCTGAAACCGTACTGTTGTGGGTATAGGTAGAGACCTGGGGCCTCATTTATAAAACTTTGCGTAGGATTTGCGTCAGAAGTGGCGTACGGATGAAACATAGGATGTGCGTACGCACAGAAATATTCAGATTTATAAAACCGTGCGCACGCACATCCTACGCATTTTTCCCTTAATAAATCACAATCAATTCTAAATGTAGCGCAGCTTTTGCGGCTTCATGTCACGCCCATAGTTGCCCATAAATAGTCCGTGAAACGCCCACAAGTTAATATTCATCGATTGCGAAATCATGGCAAACACAGAGAGGAAATAAAAAAAAACGTAACTTCACTCAATGTGAAGAAGAAGTTATCGTTGGCGAGGTGGAAAAGAGGAGAAAAATGTTGTTTGGAGGGCACAGTGTGGGCATTACTAATGCCAAAAAGGCACTTGAGTGGCAAAAGGTTGCAGACGCCGTAAATGCTGTAGCCTCACAACCTCGGACTGTGGCCGAAATAAAAAAGAAATGGTCGGACATCAAAGTCGAGGCAAAAAAGCGTCTAGCGCTCCATCGCCAGAGTGTGTCTGCCACGGGTGGGGGAAAGGGGACACCGACATTTAAAAAATACATTTTTGAAAAGAACTTTTCCCAGTCTATCTATCTATCTATCTATCTATCTATCTATCTATCTGACTGACTATCTAATTGCATCTATATCTGCTCCGCCAGACGGACACATTGGCGAGAATATCAGTTTTGTACATTATTTCGTTCTGTTTACCATCTTATTTATGAGGATGAATTGTATAACATGCCAATATTATTGCAGAACATATTTCACTTTTCTTTTTGCAAATATGTGTTAATTTGCATTTCTGTTGCAGATCGATCAAACGGGTGTTCGTGTAGGCTGTTAATTGTAAGACTTGCTTTGTGAAGTCTTCGTGTTATTTATGAGAGGCAGTATTGCCATTTATTTTACACAACGGTCTACAGTTTCACACACTTTCACGTGTTTCTTCCATCTGCCGACAGTGTCGCCATTTCTCATTTCACCCGTTTTTGTGCGTACGCCTGGGTCAGAGCTTGCGTGAAGGACAGCACATTTTAACGTCAAGTTTGCTTTTTATAAATACCAATTATTGCGTAGAGAGCGGCGTACGCCTTCTATTGTGCGTACGCAACGTTTATAAATGAGGCCCCTGGTGCCTGATGTATAAGGCACTGATGTAGAAATATGCGTGTACGCATTTTTCCACGCACATATCGGGATTTGTAAAAAATAAACTTGGCATAAATAAGTGCGCACCGTAAGTATCCTCTTAACTGTGCGTACGCACTCTTAGAAGATTATGTGTTTTGGCGACACCAACTGGCCCAAATAGCAATAACTATTTAAAATGAAAAACTTCTAAATTATCCTATTACATCACCCAATAAATCAAATTGCATCAACCTGAATTATCATTATCAGCATTCTTAACCAGGTGCAAATATTATTTTTCACCGATGGTGAGCTGGAGCTAAATGTCTTTTTGGTCACTTTCAGACACAAAATCGAAAGAAAATTAAACATATACAGAAAGATAATACAAATATACTGTAATTTCACTCACCAAGCCTGTCACTTGAAGCAAATATCCATCCCTTCTTAAATGTCCGCGCCAGCGAGCGCGTTGGGCCGTTTAGTGAAACTGACGCAAATAACAGTTTAAATAAATAAAATAATTATTTAAACTATGTTTTACTTCTGATATAAACATTTAGATTAAATATGTCATTCAAATTAATGGAGTTAAACATTTAAACATGAAATCATTACTGAGAAGTTACAAAAACATTTATATTCAATCAATATTTTTGTTGTGGATGCGATGTTTTTGAACACTTTTCCTGTGGCGTGCTGTGTTTTAATGTTTTAACCACAGAGATAATTGCTTATCATGATAATACCAGATTGTCTGAGAAAATAGTTTCGTGCAAATAATGCCCAAGGCCTATCTGTTTCCATTAAAAATATAAATCAATTAAAAATACAATTCGGCCAGTGAAAAAGATTGAGAAAAACTTTCTCTGAAATGTATTTTACACTATTTGATTTATGTATTAAAAAACAAGGCAAGGATAGGCAACTACTTGATTTGTATTAATCTAATGTGTCTTGTACAGTTAAACGTTATCACATGGATGAATAATCATATGCAAATGATATGCAGATGAGGATCTGCATAGTAAAACTAGGTGTTGTGAGCTCCATATATGGTTATTTCGGGGTGGAGACGCACGTGCGCACAATCTTCCGCTAACTGGGATTTATAAAGTGAATTCTGCGCAGGTTCTGGCGTACGCACGGTTTTATAAGTCTGAATATTTTTTTGCGTACGCCATTTTTGGCTTTCGGGCGCACGTACACTTTTAGTAAGGATTCTACGCACAGTTTTATAAATGAGGCCCCTGCACCCACAACATGCGGTTTTTCTGGATAAAAACAAAAATAACGTTTACATTTATCAACCGATTTCAGTGGTTTGCATGTGATGTACAAAAAGTTCAAAAGTAATGCATATAATATGGTACAACTTTAGTGCAATGCAAATATAAGATAAATAGACTGACTGACTCCGATGGCCAACTAACGTTACTATTATTACTATGAACAAATACAACCAGAAACAAATGTTCAGTCTTGCTTGTGAAAGGTAATTTCCCGAGACCGGTTCTCAATTGTGCACAGCCCCAAGCAGCACACGAAGCAGGCATTTTTCTCAGTTCCCGTTATGAGAGTTATGGGAAAGTTGCCCTCCGCAATATGGCGGAGCCGTTGACATACGATCCGGCCAATGTATTTATTAGGCATGTAAGATTCACCGATGCATCGGCATAAAAGCTAATTGATGCATCGATTTAAATAAGTGAGCATCGGATACAAGTTGGCATTTGTATCGCGATGCATCGTTTCAAACATATCTGCATCGGTAAAAAATTATTTATTCATATATAATTATTAGTAGATGCGCAATACTTTTACTATTTAGACAGTCACGTTGACGCGGGTCTGGAAGTTTATGTTAAAACAGCACCTGCTTTTATTTATTTTGGTTTTGTGAAAAAAGATGAAAGAGCCATGCGTTAAAAGTCAGATGGTAGGCCTACTTAAGCTACTTTATGATTTGCTGTAGGCTATGTCTGAATGAAATAAATAAAAGTTAACTATCTATACCATATTGAACTGCATAGCATCATATTTTTTTCCATTGCATCGTATTACATTGAATCGCATCGCTTTGAATCGAATCGAAATCGGATCGCATCGTAATAGTAGTGAATCGTATTGCATCGGTAGCTCCTTATATGTATCTTTAATGTATCATATCGTTGGCTATGCATCGAGATGCGTATCGCATCGGCCTCAGCTATGGAGATGCACATCCCTAGTATTTATTATGTCTACTTGCAGACATGCCTACTTGTATTTTTTCCCTCCTTTCCACACTTCACTCTCCAGTCCAGTCGGTGGCGGTAAGACACATACTTTTGTTTACCAACCACCATTAAACCTCAGAGGAAGAAGATTCGTTTTCAGCATGATCTCTGCTGTTATGTGGTCCTAGCTTAATACAAACTGTTAGAAAGATAAAAACATTTTTGAATAAGGTCAATAAATGCCTGTAATATTCCCATCCTTATACACGTGACTACGTTTTGAAGCAAGCAGGAATATCTGGGGGAGTACCAACTGAACTGAGATCTGCTGCTGTGAAGATGGTGTTTGTTAAAGAGGAGAGTGAGGAGGACATGAGAGAACCAGAACCCTGGAGAATAAAACACGAGGAACAAGGAGGTTGGTGTCTATTCTTCATGTTCATATTTTTGACTGTTGTGGTAGGCCTACATTAAGTCTTAAAGTCCTTAATGTACAAACAAGTCCTAAATTGCCATTAAATATCTTTAATCCACGTGTCAATTGGTCTTAAATGCAACCGAACTGGCGCAGCGATAATATTTTATTTTCACAAGTTGCTTTTTGGAGTCTCAAAACTGTTGAACCCGAAGCATGTGCGACTAATCATACAGACTCACTTTTGTATTTATGTTAGCGTAATCTATTTGAGCGGGCAAAGGTTTACCTGGTTTACAGAAGTATAGGCTTATTTCACGCAGCCGTTATTTTGAAATCGAAAGCGAGGCTCCGGTGGGAAGAAAACCGGAAGTGTCGCCTTTAATCATAGGAGAGTCGCGAATGTGATGGCGTATTGTTGTGTTTAATGTAGAAATTAGTTATTCTAAAAATGTACATACATTTCTTTCATAATTTAGACTATATACAGTTAAATTCATTTATAATTTTTTTTCTCAGAAAGTAAAAAAATAAGCAGGAACGAACTATATCTACATATCCTATATTGGATATTAACATCCAATAGTGTAAATCGCGGCAGCAGCTTCAGGTTGGTAGTCCAAGCCATTGTTGTTTATCTTTACTTCCGGGGTTCTTCCCACCGGAGCCTCGCTTTAGATTTCAAAATAACGGCTGCGTGAAATAAGCGTATTCCTGCAGTTTTCTATTGCGTTATTTTAGTGACAAATGTCGCGAGCGCATTGTGGATTGTAACTCGAGAGCACGCGGATGTCCTTTGTTTTCGCACAAAACGGGACGCGCGCTCTCCAACAGTTCTCTCCCATGAACTGCGTCTCTTCTCGCTCAGATAATGTGTATGTATGTATGTGCGCAAAACAGAGCCGGCGCCAGCCGAGCACTGATGAGGGGGCGTCTGAAATACCGAGAGGGGGTGTTCACATTAACGCACGTCACCACTTTTTTGCCAGGGTTGATATTCTCCCCACCACTTTTTAAAACATCTTTGCGTTATGTACCAATATGTACCAATACAAATTAATAAAACATCTCCAGTTAACTAGCAGAGCATTCATTTTGTTTGTTTGTCAAATTAGAGTCGTTATAGCGCTGAAATGTGTTTTTTTTTAAATCAAGTGATCAAAATGCGTCTTAGCCACTTCGATCAGTAACATTTTATGTCTATGGAAGCGGCAATAATAACCCTTTCCATTATAATAAGACGACACGTTTTACATGTTGGATACACATTGTGTAAGTAGCTTTACATTTTACCCTATTCTTCTGCCAGTTCACCGACCGCTTACTTTCATGTATTTCGTGATTAGTGGAGAAATTGAAGTGTTGTAAATCCAACAGATCCGATTCTCTGAACTGTGGCACAAACCAACATATCGCCGCCCATCGCACAAACAACAAAACACATCCACTTGCACATATTTGACAATGGGAATATCAGTGTTTCATGCTATAGCTAATACATTTGTGAATATTTTGAATAAAAAAGGAAAAATAACATAAAAGCAGATCATTCATTCAGCGCTGTGTTGTGGTTGCGCTCTGTCACGTGACAAGCAATGACGCGTTACAATGGAAACATTAAAGTGACAGGTTCTAAATAACGGCCGCCTTAAACTCACGCTGGGGGGTCAGTTAGAATTTCAAACTTATGTGTGAAAGGGCGAATTAAAATATTATTAATTTAGGTTAATATTCACAAAAATAAGAATGTAATCAGTAAATGTTATCAGTAAAATCCCGTTTACATTCATGGTGATCTACGGGAGAGTCCCGTTGAGGGGGCGTCGCCCCTTCACGCCCCCCCGTGGCGCCAGCCCTGGCGCAAAACCGTGTCACGTGCAATTGTGCGTGTCTCCGTGTTCTCGCACTAGAAATTAATTCTCTTCACTTATGGATTAAACGTTATTTATGGAAGAAAAGTAATGACAAATGTATTTGAATTAAAAAAAGCATGTTGAATTGCACTAATTGAAAAAAAAATATGCATTGCATTAAAGGGATAGTTCACCCAAAAATGAAAATTCTGTCAGTAATTAGTCACCCTCATGTTGTTCCAACCCCGTAAGACTTTCGTTCATCTTCGGAACACAAATGAAGATATATTTGATTAAATCTGAGAGCTGGATCAATCTTCCTTAGGCTTCTATGGGATTGAAACTTGCTGGCCCAGAAAAATTACTGAAGACATTGTTAAAATATTCCAAGTGACTACAGTGGCTCAATCTTAAGTTTATCAAGCGACGATAGTACTTTTTGTGCGCAAAAAAACAAACAAAAATAACGACTTTATTCAACTATTCATTTCCTTCTCTGTGGGCCTCGAGTGAGTTTACATAGTGTAACTGTGCAGCACTTCTGTGTTGTACGTCACACTTAGGCTCACTATTGGCCAACGCTGGTCATGTGTGTGATGCCCATATTGAATTTCAGCCCATAAAAATGCAAGCCCTAAAAATAAATAAAAAATATGCATTTCATTAACCATGTATTACCATTTTAATGTATTAAAGGCAAGCATGGTTAATGAAATGCATTTTTTTTAATTAGTGCAATTTGACAAGCTTCTTTTGTTTCAAAAACATCTTCATATAAACCAATAACTAATAAACTAAAAAATGCAAACTTGTGAAAATAGTGATATAATCCACTTACCTATAATGTGTTCAGTCTATAAGTGTGTAGTGTTTATTTACAAAGTGACATCGTCAGCTATTGGCCTAGCTTGAATAATACAGTGTTTTTAATCATTCTTGCGGATCTGTGTGGACATGGGTGTATTCCAGATAGCACGGTTATCTTCCTGTCAAACATACCCTGACCTCTCGGTTAATTCAACCAAACCTTGCTTACTCGAGGTATGCTGGCTCCAAAATCGTGTCCGGGAGTATGAACAAAGTATGTTCAGGGTTAACACACCAGACATTCTCAACACCGATGAATTCGACGAGTCACCATGGAAACAGACGCTAAAGGCTGATTTATACTTCTGCGTCGGACCTACGCCGGAGCCTCTACGCTATAGACTACGCGTTGGTTTTCATTTATACTTCTGTTGACGCGCGATTGGACATACAGAGGGAGCATGTGAAACCCAAGGGAGGGGTTCTAGCAGACCAATTACAGCGCTTGCGTCCGCGTAGAATTGACGAGTTGTTACATTTTTGGAGAGGTGCACGTCAGGGTAAAGGCCTCATTATGCTTCTGCGTCAACTCCACGGCGTAGCTACGCCGTCACTCCTACGGCGTCGTGGCCGTTTTATGGTTCTGCGTCAGGTTGCGTTGCATCGCGGTGCATCTGACCAATCACAGCCCTTGCGGTCTGCGTCGCCTCGACGTGTAGTTACAATTTTTTGGAGGTGCACGTCGAGCTACGGCGGAGGGGTCGGAGAGGGGTTCGCGTCGACGCAGAGGGGTCTGCGGGGGTACGCCGTCGATTTGACGCAGAAGCATAAAACAGGCTTAAGCCGAAGGGTACGTGCGCTACGCACAGCCTACGACTTAGCTACGGCGTGAGTTCGACGCAGAAGTATAAATTGGGCTTTAGAAAAAGCAAGTACTCCTCGCTGCTGACTGTAACGTGACGTCACGTATGTTACGTGTCGCATTGCGTCTTATTTGCGTTACACGGTCACGACACGTGTTTTGGCGTCACACGTCATTAAAACTTATGCGTGTACGTGACATAATAATTTAATAAAGTGTAGCCTAAAAGTATTAAAAAACTCTAAAGTAATAATGAAAGCAGCAAAGGTTTCAAAAGGAGTACAGTGCATATCCATGGTTTTAACCATGCCTCATCTTAAAATTATATAATTATATGGAATTACAGAGTAGATCTGTGTAATATCTCGATATAATATAATGTGTGGTATTTAAGTTTTTCACATTCTTTTGCAATTTACTTTAGTGTATATTGCAAAATTACTGTAAACATTAATGTCTTTTATAGGAATACATTATAGCATAAAAACTTTTCGTTGCAAAAAATTTAATTAAAAAACGTCTATATGGGAAAAATTCCCATATTTCCTTTCTTTACTTCATGTCTTTATCTGTTGTTTCTTTAAATGCTAATAAATCTTACTAAGAAAAAGGCTGCTTTCTTATATCTCAAACAATTCAAATCTGATTTTTGTTCCCTCCAAGAATGTCACTCAATTGTAGAGGATCTTAATTTCTGGAGGTCACAATGGGGACTGGAGGACACATGAATATCTCATAGTACGACACATTCAGCCGGTGTAAAAAAATCAGTTTAAAGGGAACGTATTACTTAATGTAAGTGATTTTGGTTTACGTAACATCTGTCTTGTTAATGAAATTTCAAATTTTACTTATTTGACTTAATTGAATTATTCTTGTTTGTGTTTATGGTTATGACAAGCAGAAAGAAAAGTAAGCCTTTATTAGTCGTTTAGAGGAGCGTGTCAAAATTATTGACCAAAGAAATTCCATGCTTACTTTTGGTGGAGATTTTAATGTGGCTTTAGATGGCACCATGGACAGATGGCCTCAAACTCCCTGACAATTCTAGTTTACTTGAAAATGTTTATGCAAAGATTCTCTTTGATCGATAGCTGGAGATTGTTGCATCCCTCTCAAAAGATGTTCACATGGCGTAATAACTCTCTCTTCTCCCAGTCTTAAATTGACATGTGGCTTATCTCTAGAGAATTATGCAATACCTCTACTGACATTTTGCCATCACCATTTTTTGACCACAAGAGTATCTTCATTCATATTTCGTACCCATTTTCTTGCCTCTGATAATGTGCAGGGATTTTCTTCTTACTGGAAACTTAACAACTCCATTCTCTCCTAGAGATAATCCTAAAGATAATTCACAAAAATTAGAATAAAGCAAGAGGGGAGAATAGTTTCAGCAGCAATTGGGAATTTACTTAGTTCTTCATTAGTACATATCTTAACTCATCATTAGTTCATAGTAAAGTAATTATTAATTCAGGTATTAGCACATGGTTATTCATGTACTGTTATTGTAAAGTGTTACCAATTAGATCTTTATTTCTTAAGAATTTAATTTCTGTTCCACCTGTAATTTCCTTTTGTAATAATTTGTTTGTTTAAGCTTAATTGGGAAAAAAAATGGTCTTTACAGCAGAAATTCTTTCTCACAAATAAAGTGAAAGAAATTTCCTTTAAGCTCATACACAGGTTCTGTCCTGTTAAGAAATGTACAAAAATGTAATTCTGACATTGAGCTAACATACTCTTTTTGTTTTAATTCTGATGAAACAGTGGTTCACTTATTTTGGTCGTGTCACTGCACTCAGAAGCTTTGGGATGATATTGGTGTATTTGTCAAGTGTAAGATTTTGCCAGGCTTCTCAATACATATGAGAAACATTATATTTGGGTATTTTGACTCAGACCCCACAAACGAAAATGGTAAATGGACTGCATTTATATAGCGCTTTCAACAGACCCATGGCCACCGAAGCGCTTTTACATATTGCCTCACATTCACCCATTCATTCACACATTCATATAGAAAATAAGAAATAAAGAAAATATCCTTTGTTATTAATTGAATTTTTTTCTGAGCAAATTTTCCATTCACAAATGCAAATTTTCAAACTATAAACCTGTCTTTAAACAAATGGAAAATTATTTTAATGTGATTTCAGTATCTACTAATAAGAAAGCTATAAGGACTTTATTGATGCCATTGATCTCTTCATGTGAACATTTTTATGTGATGTAATGGCCCTCTCTCATTTCTTTTCTCTTTTTATTTATTTTTATTTCTCCTTTTTCCTTTTCTTTTTAGCTGTTGTCTCCTTTATTATTGTTGTGTTTGATTTTATATTATGTATATTTACTCTTTTGTAAATTCCTGTTTTCTGCAATAAAAAAAATGAATTATGTTAACCTTGTGTATATTTTCAGTTAAAGCTGTTAAGTTCTAAAGCAATCTCATGTAGGGTTTTTCTTTTGTGTTTTATATAATGCCCACTAGACTAGGTGTCTTAGGCATGTTGTACTTGATTGCTTTTCCCTGAAGAGAAATCCGTCGTTGAAAACGAAAGTTAAAGTGACGCACATTCATTGCGTTTTACCCTGAAATGAGAGTTCAGTGTCTTACATTCATGGTTTTATCTCTCATCGACCTGCCATTCATTTTTTATTTCTTTTTATTTGGCCCGTCTGAGCTGCGGATATATCCGTGATCCAGGTATCACCATCGAATGCTTAGAGAATGGACACAGGCCGGGAAACCGCAACAGAACCGTGTCGGTGGAAAAGGTGTATCAGAGCATGTGACTGTAGTCGATGGTTTTGTCAACAGCCGGAGGCGGCCGCGTCATAATTCTCTATGCAGGAAAACCCCTGGTCAAAATAAAACGCTGTATAGGCTTCACTGTATGAATTAAGTTTAAATTGATTAATATTAAAAGTGATTCAGTCAAAAGAAGTGAGTTTTTTTTTTCTCATTAACAATAAAGAACCTGATGGCAACAGTTTATAAGGCTGCTGTCCCTTTAAGAATGAATGCGCGGATTTAGTTACACATCTGATTTTCTTTCGTTTTCGTTCGCGTAGGACATAACAGACTCTGTTTACATTAAATACTCCACAGTCCACACGATGTGCATTTTGACGTAATTGTGTGTGTAGCTGTGAAACTGAACTGATATTGAGATCAAGAGGCGGCATCTGTGCGCGTACCCTCGGCTCTTTGTCCGTCAGTGCGAGCACCGCATTTGAGTCCTTGTTCGCGATGTGATTAACATCAATAACCTTAAGTATCTCTAAGTAGTACTGTGAAGTTTAACAAGTGTAACACTTTAGAAAATCAATTTTTGAAATTTGTGAATCGATGCAAATCGGTAGAAGATAGAATCGTGATATATATATGAATCGATTTTTTTTTTCCTACACCCCTACTAATTTCCTTTTATTTTCCAACTGTACCATTTGATTTTCATAATTGTTATGTTTTCATTTTAGGCCTGGTGAAAGTGAAAGAGGAAAGACCAGATCTAAATGAAGTGGAGGAGAAACATCAGCATCAGAAAACTCATGATGTCAACGCTGGAGAAAAGCCATTGAGTTCCTCCAAAACTGAAAACAGTTGCTCACAAAGCATTCAAATAACAGAAGTCGAAAAGCCTTTCATCTGTTCTCAGTGTGGAAATACTTACAAACAGAAAAGAAGCTTCAAGACTCACATGTTAATTCATGCTGGAATAAAGCCTTTCACCTGCTCTCAGTGTGGAAAGAGTTTTACACAGAAAGGAACACTTAATACTCATTTCTTAATTCACTCTCCAGAAAAGCCTTTCTCATGTCCTCAGTGTGGAATTACTTTCACAAGTAAACAAAACCTTAAGACTCACATGTTAATTCATGCTGGAATAAAGCCTTTCACCTGCTCTCAGTGTGGAAATAGTTTTACAAGGAAAGCACACCTTGATGATCATTTGTTAATTCACATTTCAGAAAAGCCTTTCACATGTCCTCAGTGTGGAAAGACTTACAAACAGCAAAGAAGCTTCAAGAGTCACATGTTAATTCATGTTGCAGGAAAAAATCCTTTCACCTGCTCTCAGTGTGGAAATACTTTCACAAGTAAACAAAACCTTAATACTCACATGTTAATTCATGCTGGAATAAAGCCTTTCACCTGCTCCCAGTGTGGAAAGAGTTTTACACAGAAAGGAACACTTAATAGTCATTTCTTAATTCACTCTCCAGAAAATCCTTTCTCATGTCCTCAGTGTGGAACTACTTTCACAACTAAACACAACCTTAAGACTCACATGTTAATTCATGCTGGAATAAAACCTTTCACCTGCTCTCAGTGTGGAAAGAGTTTTACAAGGAAAGGAGCCCTTGATGGTCATTTGTTAGCTCACACTTCAGAAAAGCCTTTCACATGTCCTCAGTGTGGAAAGAATTTCACACGTAAAGAAAACCTTAAGACTCACATGTTAATTCATACGGATATAAAGCCTTTCATCTGCTCTCTGTGTGGAAAGAGTTTTACACAGAAAGGAGCCCTTAATGGTCATTTGTTAGCTCACACTTCAGAAAAGCCTTTCACTTGCTCTCAGTGTGGAAACTCTTACAGACATAAAGCTAGCCTTAAGAATCACATGTTAATTCATACTTGAAAAAGACCTTTAACTGCTCTCATCATGGAAACACTTTCACACATAAAGGAATCCTTAAGAATGTGAGAGCATTTCACCTGCTCTCAATGTGGAAAGACGGGAAATTGCACTGAAGTAATGCCTTTCACATGTATTAGGATATTTTTGCATCTCCTTTTCTGTCTATCGAATAATTTTTTGTACACCTTGTTTAATTATACGCTCGTAAGATGTGCTAGTTATTATCCATAAGGAGCAACGTTACATATGGTATAATTATGAATGGATTTTTTTGTCTCTCTATGGACTCTTTCAGCAAAGAAAGAGTCCATAGAGTCCTTTCTTCTTTTCTATATGGACTTATTATTGTATTTGTTGGTCTTAGCCAACACCCGAGACTTGCTATATAAACTGGCACGAGCACAATAAAGCTAACTTTGAGTCTGCACTTGGTCAGTCATTATTGGTCCCCAGATTTGGTGTTTCACTCTGCTCTGCATTGATCATTGTCTTTGTTCCGATATCCAATTTTATCTAATAATTTGCGGTGCTCGTCCGTGATCGATCCAGAACTGAGGGATCGTGCAAATTGGACAGAGACGGTGTGAGGACAAAAACTGTTGTATTGCCTAGACTCACGAAGTCTCACTTGACATAATATTCGAGATGGAGAATATTTTTGAATTTGCAATATTTACTTAAAATATTAGCAAAGTATTAGGTGTCTGTTTTTGACACACAGGTTTCTATAACCTGCCGTTTTGAGATAAGAAATGGACCGGTAAGGAAGGATGGTCGACCATTGAATACACTGCAGTTTTAATGAACTGCCACCGGCTTATGTACAGGTAACGAGCATTTCCACTCACAGCTCGTGAAAAAGGAACTTTGTACTTCGCATTCTCCTGTGCGATACCAGACTTAAATGATCCTCAAATAATGAGATGTGCAGAATGCAATGATGTGGATACAAAATCGCAACGTAATTGCCGTGAAACCCATACAACATGTCAGACATTGAGATGATATGCAAGAGCTTACCAAGTACTACAAACCCTACTAAATTTGTAGAAGTCTTTAAAACGCACACGTGATATGAACACATGGAAACTTGAATGGATTGACCTCACGGGTGATAGTAAGGGTAGTAAAGGGGCCACGGCATGTGCAGCTTGATGTCTCTAGTGAAGTGCCACATCTTTTGCCCGGGCTGGTAAGTGGGTGGGAGCTTCACTCCACCAAGCATCGCAATGATCCTTCTGGTGTCGAACTGCTTGTTGGATATGGTGTTGAGGAACCGGTAGTTGACTGCTGGACTCTGAGGGTTCCCCAGACCACAGGAACAAGGGGGACTGGAAGATGAGTAAGCGTTGAAAAGGTATTAGACCAGTGGCAGGTTGTTTGAGGGAGTTATAAGCATACACGGCCCAGTCGAGTAATTGGTTCCAGGAGTTCTGGTGGCCGTGACAGAAGTTTCTAAGGAAGAGACCGATCTCTTGGATATTCCTCTCCATCTGGCCATTGGTCAGGGCATGGTAGCCAAATAAGAGACTGATGGTCACACTTAGAAGGGATAAGAATGACCTCCAGACAAGGGAGATGAACTGAGGACCACGGTCCAATACTATGTCTTCTAGAATGCAGAAATTGCAAAAGACGTGGTTAAACTTCACTTCTGCAGTCTCCATGGCAGTAGGGAGTTTATTCAATGGAATGAATCGACATGCCTTTGAAATAACGATCAACTATGACCAGGGTACAGGTATCTTCATTAGAAGGGGGTAGGTCAGTGATGAAGTCCACTCCTAACCATGAACATTGCGGTACGGGCAGAGGGAGGAACTTGCCTGCTGGGAGATGGCGAGATGACTTGGAGATGGCGGATTCCTGGCATCCTAGAAATAACCTTTTGATGTCACGTGCCATTCCTGGCCGCCAGAAGCGATCTGGAAAAAGGTCTTCAGTGAGAAGAGAATCTTCAGCACTTCAAAATGGAGGGATATGAAGTTTGCCAAGCAGTTGGGGTGGAGGACCATGTTTTCTCTCTGCTTTTTACGAGTATTTTGTATTCAACCTTTTATATTAGACTGAGAGGATGCCACAGCTCTCTGTATGTCCAAAGTGTTCATAAAGACATTTTACTGTAGTGAAATTTTGTTAGTAAAAATATATACTTTTGCTTTCTTCTTGTGTCTCGGGGAGTGAAGTCACGTATGCGACAAGTCATGTTTTCAGCATGAGGACAGTTTTTTAGATCTGTCAGAAATCCTCTCAGATGAGGATGAAAGTGATGGACAGCTGTATCTTCCCCCACACCACAGGTGTGCCTCACACACCATCAACCTCATTTCCACAAATGTGGAGACATATTTAACTTCAAATGCAGAGAGCAAGGCTGTGTATAGGAGCAGCACAGGACCAAATCAAGTAGATCTACCCTTGCATCAGAAACAGTGGAGGAAGTCAGCAAAAGAAAGCTCATAGTACCAACATCCACAAGGTGGGATTCCTTTTTTGAATTCTTCCTAGAATTGCAGAAATCCCCATGAGTGAGCTGAATGCTCTGTGCACCAAGCTGGGAGTTACGTGCTTCAAAGACAAAGAGTACCAGTTCCTGCATGAGTACTGCACCGCCATGAAGCCTCTGACTGGAGCACTGGACATTTTACAAGGCGAATGTCCTTATGGGACTTTACTACCCACGCTTGAAGTTCTGATGCAGAAGACCCTGGCTGTGAAAGACCCCCTCTCCAGGATGACTGTAGACCTTGCAGATGCCATAGTGCAGGTATGTTCCATCTTTTAAGCTAGTTAAAATTTATTGCATCACACTATTCATGAACATGTAACAGAATATTCATTATCATTGCAAAAGAAGATTAAAACAAACACAAATGTCAGTAAGTAACCTAAACCAAAATTAAATCCATAATATTGATCACACATTAGGCATGGTTTGAAAGTAATTCAATGACATAATAAGGCTGTAGCAACTGAGACCAATCAGATACAATTATTTGTTATTGTTAACAGATAATCTTTAAAACTCACTTTGGGACCTGTGGCCCCATCCCCTAGTGGGTGCAAGAGGGGCCTTTGGGCTACCATGGATAGGATAAGATAAGTTGCTTTTATTGCTGTCAAGGAATGTGGCCACATGCGCAAGAGAAAGAAAAGTTTTTCTCATCCGGCCGCAACACTGCTTCTGCTGATACTGGGGAACCCCACTTTACTGGGGCCCAAGGGCCCAGCAGGCCGTGAGCACCGTCGGCCATGCTTTCACGCTCCAAGAGGGAGTCAGACTGCCTTTTCTTCAATCCAGAAAACTGCAACCTTACCATCACGGAACGGGCAACGATCAACTCTTGTCTTTCTGGACCTCCGGGCTGCTTACTTCGGGTGGGTGTCTGAGACCCCCTACCCCAAACGGCTCATGGCCCCTGCAGGCTATGACCACAGCCTGCCAGGCCTTGACTCAACCAGTCATGAGCTCATGGGGAGAGAGAAAACCTCCAACCAGAACAGAGTCGAACTACCCATGCAAGTTAATCATCTTCTTCATCCAATGGATAAGACAATGATTGCAACTTCAACATTTGACACTCACGGAACCGTCAACGACGTCAATTTTCAACAACTTCAAGAATTGTTTCCACTGCAAAGCCATGCAATGCAAGTATCAATTTAAGAAGGTGCTTTGAAAATGATAATATTGATGGTTCTTTTCATAGTTAAATGGATCTTTTCCATAGTTCCATTTCCTACATCCGGTTTCATTCTGTCACTTTCACCACCTATTTATGTATACATGTATGTATGTTTGTTTAGTTTAGTTATGTTCGTGATTTAGTTAATAAAACTTGTGCACAATATATATTTGGTTCGACTTCACTACTTGCAAAAACAAAGTCTCTTATATGATTTTTGATCTTGTTACATGCTCAAAGCGCTGTACATGCTAAGAAATAATTATTTTTCCATGGCCATGGAAGATACCCTTTTCTTAGAATAAATGAATAATCAAGAGTTCGTTGGACAAACTGATTAAGTGATTGTAATATTAAGTTGGCTACATCAAGTTAATACAATTAACTGACCAAAATATTCATAATTAATCATAACTAGTTATTATTGATTATTAATATTTCCCCTCTGAGCTGACTCGTTACAAGGCCTTGTAGGAATAAACTTCAGGCTATCCAGACTCATTTTGCCGGTGTGCTGGACAAAGATCTCGCAGCTGTCAGTTGCCCAAAATTCAAACTCCGATGGCTGAGAGATGCAGGTAAGAGGGAGCGAGTAAAAGAGCTCCTGACAGCAGAGTGCCACAGCACAACTGCTCCTGCAGCACAGAGCCCTGCCAGTGTGCCCACCACATCTGCCAGCCAAGGTGAGATGAACTTTTTCACTTTTGAGGCAGAGCCAGAGGAGACCTACTCTGCAGAAAATGAAGTCATGAGCCGCGTTTCCACTGTCGGGCCAGGGCTAACAGCGAGCCGAGCCGGGCCAGTGGCCTCGGGCCTCAAGCACCGGGCTTGCGTTTCCACTGCTGGGCCAGTAGCCCCGCAGCGCTGCCCTAAACCCCGCCCTTAACATGCCTTTCTGGATCAAACGTCATACAACCTAACCCATTTCAGCGGGTATTATGAATGTATTATTTTTTTTAGTTAGGAAGATAGCATGTATATTAACTCACCGGCCGTGGCTGCCATAGTGTCCCGACTTGTCTCGCCACTAACAAAGGGACTGTGACCCAGCACACTGTCCATTAAGTCGAACCATGGAAAGTTCCTTCTCTCGGCTTCGCTTTGTCCATTGTGCGTTTTAATCGCCTCGTACTGCGTCCGCAAATTTTTTATTTTTTCCCGAACTTAAAGCTTTGTTCGCTGAATGCTTAGCTTCAGCAACGATGTATTTTATAACGTCCTCGTTTCTGCACACGCTGTCAAATTGAAGTTGTACCCTTTCTTCTGCCCAAATGCTCAGAATGTGCATCTTACACAGACCATAACTTTCCCTAACACCGATCAACTACGCCTTTTACCTTGACCACGCCTCTAGCCCGAGCTGGCCCGCTTTGGCCCAAGGTATTTGACGGGCCAGAAATCCTGGCCGTTAGCCCAGAGTAAGCCCCGATCAAGCCCCGGAAGTGACAGTGGAAACGCGACTGGCCCTGGCACGCACTAGCACGGCTCGGCCCTGGCCCGGCAGTGGAAACGAGGCTATGGACTACCTGAGGTCAGCCTATGATCTTCAGATTCTGCATCAGTTTTCAAACATAAAGAATATTTTCTTGAAGTATAACACTCCAACCCCATCAAGTGCTACAGTGGAGTGGCTTTTCAGTCTTGGAGGTTTGGTGCTCACGCCTAGAAGAAATAGACTTTCTGACAAGAGGTTTGAGAAGCTTCTGTTAATGAAGTACAACCACTGGTTTACTCACCCCACTCCACTATTTCACTCATAACATGTGATTACAACATAAGATTAGGCCAAAGTAACAAAAGTAGACATGATATCAGCCTACATGTGGTGTTATACACAAAAAACAAGTATTTATGTTAATTGAAGTCAAGAAAGACTCTTTATTTTATTTTTTACAAAAACATGTATTTTTTCAGGAAACAGTTCAACTTAAAATCTCAGGAGATACATTGTTGACGTTACTGTTAAAAATGTACTTCCAATAAAGTGAGTGTTGGCAAAACCGGTTGTCATTTTTATGTTGAGGCAGCGGGGGTTTTGTCGGCAGCTGCTGAATGCAACTAATAAAGTTACTTGTAATCTAACTTAGGTACTTTTAAAATCAAGTAATCTGTAAAGTAACTAAGTACTTTTTAAAGGAGTAATCAGTAATCAGATTACCTTTTCAAAGTAACTGTGGCAACACTGAACATATAGGATTGTAACTGTGGCAACACTGAACATATAGGATTGACTTTTTGCATCTGTTGTGGACTTCATGGGAGTCAAAATTACTTTTTACTTACTTTTAAATTACTTTAGTCTTTAAAGGAAAACTCCAGGCAATTTTTAAGTTAATCTTGATCGTTATACCTTTGTGAGTACTGTCTATTGAAAAAAAAAAAAAAAAACGAACCGGATTGGTGCTTGCAACACGGAGCTGCTACAGCAAATGCCCAGAGCTCCAACTCAGCTAAAACGGCAGTTAACGGGGCATATACATAAAGAGTGTCTTTGTGCCTCTTAACAGACACAAAATGCAATTAAAATGTTTGTCCAACATGAACAGGGCCAGTGGCGTGCACAGACCTCCTCAGGGGCAGGGGCGGAGGGACCAAAAAGGGCACTAAATAAAAAAAAAATGATTACTTCTTGATTTTTTTTTTTTTTTTGTTCTTTCTTTCCTTGGCATTCTAAGAAAATATGTTGATACAATTATTAGAATACATAACACATCAAATTAAAATAGGGAAATTATGATAATATTACTAAATATTATTTACTTCACCAAACAAAAGCGTGAGAATCAAGAAGGTAATTAAGGAAAATTAATTTTTAGTTTTGTTGATGTTGTAAATTTAATGTATGTATTATATGTATGAAAGACAGTGTTAGCTATCATGAATCAGTAACACTTTACAATAAGGTTTCATTAGTTAACATTAGCTAATGAACTACACTTCAGCATTTATTAATCTTAGTTAATATTAATTTCAGGATTTACTAAGGGACTGTTCGTTATTTATTTAAGGGGCCGCCAGAGGAGTTTTGAGATCTGTAGTCAAAAAAGACTTGACACTCCCTTCGCCAGAAATAAATTTTTCTATGACCCTCCAAAATGATTGTGAAAAAAGACATGACCCTCCCCGATAATTTATTGATTACATAGACTGGTTTGCGCTTGGCAAAGATGTTCAGATAGCCATTGTTTTTTTTTTTTACAACCATGACAAACGACTAAACTCCTGCTTTCTCATCTTACTAAGGCTGTAACGATAGACCAAACCTACAATTTGGTTCGTATCATGATTTTTTATTTTAGATTTTTTTTTTTTTAATCATGTTTTCGGTGCTGATGCAGTGGTGACACGTTCATGTAACAAGGGTGGTGCTCCCAATAAAGTATCTTAAAGCTGCCACAAAGAACCGGCAAAAGTAATGATTATGAATATGTCAAATATAGCAAGGAGAGATTTTAATTGTTTATTAATAAACAAGGTTTTTCTGTGTCAGTGTGTCGGCTGCAAAGATGAAGTTGACGATGCTGACTCGCGATCTTCAATAACGTGCCAGAGAGAAATGCAGATTTCATACGGATTACATAAGCAGAGAGCAGTCTGTTTTTCGTTTTTAAATGTTCTGTTTAAAAGTAGACATCAAGCTTTCTATATGTCTCAAGTCTGTGAGGCAAGTACATTATACGCTGAGTTTCGGTTCATTTATGAGACGAGAGTCCAGTTCACACGCCGGCGACTCCGTGGCATGATGATCTATTTTCTACTATATTTACTTCTTATTTATTAAATCCAGGCAATTGGTTGATGAAACATTAATTAAAATTAAGATACAATTAATAAAAAACGAAATTTACTTTAAAGAAAGGCTTTGTGCTTTCTGAAGTCTCTGTGAAAGTTTTAAAGTCGCTTTCAGAGCGGTCATGTCCATAACGGAGAACTGTCAAGTCCGTAACATTGTTTTTTTCCTCATAAATGCGAACACGAAAAATAAAATAAAAAATAATATTTTATGTTCTGTGGAGGCCGACCCTTCTTCATCCGGTAGCCTACTTTTGTTTTGCGCAGTGTAATTCATAGAATTATTAAAAAATATTTTGCCACCTAAAGTTAAAGATTTGTTGTGTCGCGTCACATGTGTATTTTGCTTGTCATATTAAATATAAAACACGTGTAGACTGATATTTTTCTAATGTCTTGACTCCTTTATTAAGGGGGTATGGATATATAAACAGACGTTTCAGTAGCCTATTAAATGCATTTTCTGATAATTTATATTTCAAGTTTTGACTGCAAATGTCACGTCCATGTATCAGCCTATGTTAACTTCAAATAATTATAATAGTAGCCTAATTTAAAAATGTGGTATCTCTACGTCTAACACATCACACTCCACTGTTATGGTGGCAATTTCAGTAGATGTAGGCCTACTCACTAACATTGTTGTGGAAACCCAATAAGAATGGAAACTAAAATATGGTATATTGTGCTTTAAAGCTATGCCGGGTAAACATTTAATTGGCGTTCTGTACATGATGCACTTTTTCTTAGCGCCTACTGAAGTGCGCGCGCACTGTCAGACAGCGACAAACTGGATTTTTGTTGGGTCAGACCCATCTGATAGCGATGGGGGACCGAGACCGAGAGAGCTACATAAAGCTACATGGAAAAATATGCACCAAACAAGCCACTTTGAAATGTTGCTGTTTTCATGAATACAAAAGTTGGGTGACCCTCCCCGTAGACTAAAAAAAGTTGAATGACCCTCCCCTCAACAAAGAATAAAAAGACATGACCCTCCCCTTTTTTCCTCCGGTGGCCCTTTCCATAAATACAGAACGGTCCCTAAAACATTAAAATCAAAAGTTGTATTTGTTATCATTAGTTAATGCACTGACTGTGACATAACATGAATAAACAATTAACAGTTGTAGTATTAACTAAGATATAGCCTACAGTAACAGTAACCTGTGTTGCTCATGGTTAGTTCATGTTAGTTCATACATGAGTAATGAACAAATGAACCTTATTGTAAAGCGTTACCAGGGCTCTCAAGTTTTATCAAAAGTTTAGAGTGAGATTTAGGGGAGGAGCCACCCAAATATTTGCAGCAGCGGTCCCTCGACCCAACCAAATTCACTTCAATTTTTGCTAGCAGTTCAATTTTGCCTATTGTTCATAATTGACCAGCACAAATGGAAATTATAACAATTGTTAAAACTGATAAAAAGACAAATTCATCCAAATAAAATAAATAGTTATATTTAAAAAATACAAATTTATTGAAAAATACAAATAAATTTGACCCCAAACAAGCCAACTGAACATCAGTGCTCAATGTACATAACATTGTGTCATAACAACTTGCCCTGAGCATGAATGTCAAGACCCAAACCGGTCACCTTTACAGGGGTCATCGGATGCCCATTTTCCACAAGTTGGTATGATTCTTTTGGGTCTTCATGTAAAGTTTGTAACATACTTTGGTTAAAATTTCTCAATGGTTGTGTGAAACAACACCCTTTTTACCTCTTCAAAAACAGCTCTGTTCACAGTGACCCGTTTTGGTGCATGTCTCTTTAAATGATAATGAGCAACAACTTTTTGGCTTTTTGAGGATTAAAAAAAAGTGAATGGATTTTTTTCATTGCGTGGTGATTGTGTCCACACACTGCAAAGACACATTTATTTGCAAATACCATATAAAAGTGTATTTTGCATCCGATGACCCCTTTAAAAGCAGTTGGCGAGTTTTTGAATGCATCAAAAATAATTTAGCACGAATTTGGCTATAGCCTACTCCTCATCATCAGCTCTCACTGTCTTTGATCACAGGCAAGAGATATCGTCCAGGAATCGTAAAATCAAAATGCTAAAAAAATAAAAAATAAATGAAGATGTCCGCAAACCGCATTCATCAGATCGTGCTCTTTCAACTTCCACTCCGTGTGTGCGCGTGTTGTCTAGTAACGAACGTGCTTGCAGCGGGAACACATAATTTACCCGGAAACAACTAATTCTAATTTCTGATTGGCTGGTAGCTAGCATTTAACTCTGTATAACTCGAGACAGATGCTATGAACTCGGCAGAGAACTTCCCTCCGTTTGCCTGCGCCTCGTCCATTAATTGTATAGCGGGACAAGTTCCCTTACTCCTCAGCGTGAGAAATACAAGGTGTGGCGTGTGAGCGTGTTGATGAAATGCGTGAGACTTGAGAGCCCTGGTTACTATGAAATCAAAGATATAAGTTCCTCACAATTTAGAGTTGGACATGGACTTAAGATTTCATTGAAACTAACTGTTAGATGTATTACTATGGAATTATTTTTGTGCCGATAATAATGAACGTAACTTTTCAAGAAACTAATGAAAATATAAATTGAAATTGAATAAAATATCTTTTAAACTGAAAAAGAATGAATCGCAAGCAATTTTTTTACTTTGTTTTTAATACACTGCATGTTTTGCTAACTATTCCTCATATTTCTTTTACTGATCTGAAACTTACAAATGCGCTTCCAGAGTTTTCATTTACGCTTCTGAAGTTTTCGTTTGCTTCTGAAGTTTTCATTTACGCTTCTGAAGTTTTCGTTTATGCTCCCCGTGTTTTCGTTCGCTGTTCTGACACAAATCTCTCGTGGGGGCGGGGCTAGTAGCAGTATGTTCTCATTGGCTACTGAGTTTTTGATTGACAGCTTCTTGACCTGGAAGTGAAGACGTCAGTGTTGTGTTTACATGTGTGGATGTGAGCGTCTGTAAGCGCAGCTTTCTATTTAATTTTAGTGATATTAAGTTTATATCTGTATTTATTTACTGCTACACTATATTGTTGAGGATGATTTCTTATAGAAGGAATAGTACAGACAAATGATATAATTTGTCATCGTCGATATCAGAATACTGGATAGACTATACTCGTGGTAAGTCAGATTTTTTTTAATTTATTTTTTATTAATTAATACTAAACTAATACTATTTATAATACAGTACTTGCTTTTTCAGGTGGAGAGGCATATTAGAGCTCAGTGAGAGCCCATAACATTATACAGCAGTGTCGTCTTGATTTAATTGGTAAGTTAGCCCAATCATTACATGACTTGTTTATGTAACGTTACATACGGTTACATTACAGTCTTTGATTAGATCATATTTCCCCCCTGCCACCCCAAACAACATTGGGCTAGAGTACTGTACAGTATCTGTACTGTAGCCTACAGTACAAAAAGTACTGTATCAGACAATGACCGATGGCATTGGACCAGAGCGCTGTCAATCACTGCCCGATTCAACTTTGGCAATGTAAAGCCAATTGCTGATTAATTTGCGATACAGAGTTTTTAAAAGAGGAGAGACAGGACTTGACCACATTCCACGTCTCTATTCATAATATGTAAACACTCAATTATTTTGAAGTATCACCCTGGGCGCAATATTTATTCTGCAAAATGCAACAAAATGCTTTTTCTGTGTCCATATTTGAGCAATAATAATAAAAAATAATAAAAAAACAACGGAGAAAAATGTTGCATTTTTAATAGTCTTTAATAATAAATACATGTCCAAATGCAAAACCTAATACATGCAAGTAATTATGACTGAAAACATCCAGCAACTAGGGAATACACAGCCATGGATAAAGGTTTATAGGGCTATACAGCCATCTACTGGTTACACAACAGTATTACAGATGATAAATGGTGCATGACTCGGAGGTAAATATTTAGTACAGTAAAATCCCTTAAAACATTTATATAATTTGTTTGAAATAATTATTTTAAGTCTGCAACTTGTTACTGCATGTGGGAGTTCAAAGCAGTTTGTATTGTTAGATTATAATACATTTCCTTTCTCATTTTCCAGGGAGTTGAGCAACTTTTCCATAAACAAAATTCTGATGCTGACACAGAGGATGGAGTGATAATACCAGAGATCAACTGTCTCCATCAGACAATAATGTTACTTTGTTCAGACATATCACCTTTGAATGACTGGGATCCTGATCTTCAGATACCTGATGTATCTTATTTTAATATTATAAAATAGCAAATATTTTAATTTCTTTGGAGCTCTAGATTAAAACAAACACAGTTAACAAGTACACAAGAGGTTGCAGTTTATTCTTATTAGTCTATGCTGATCATGGATTAGCATACCAACAGCATATGAATGGGATAGTTCACCCAAAAATAAAATTCTCAATTATTTTACTCACCCTCATGCTGTCCCAGATGCATTTTACTTTCTTTCTACAGATAAATACGAATTAAGATTTTAAGGAAAGTAATCCATCTCTGCGAGTCCTAAAGATGCTTTAAAAACCACACACAGTGACCGTGATGTCCATGCGACCTCAGTGGATGAATCAATGCCTTCTGAAGTGAAACAATAGGATAAGAAAAATACTAATAATGTAAACTGTTTTAACTATTAAAAATCACTTCTGACCAACTGTCATACATGGGTTACAATCCACTTGTCTTATATGGACTCACAGAGATGGATTATTTCCTTAAAAATCTTTGTAATTATGCATTTTGTATGTATATTATGAGAATACTGTGCATTACATGTATAGTATGCAGTTAATGTTTTGTGGCTTCTGGTCTTTCCTGTCACAACATAATCGCATCCAAGACTTTCACTTTGATACTTGTGTATATGCTGTAGTGACAATAAAGAATGTACATTTATTAGATTTTTTATTTAAATTAATTTAACTGATTTTATAAGTCATAATTGAACCTGTTGATGATTGTTCAAATATATTTACAATTTTAAATGTTAGAAGATATTAACTAAATGAAATAAATAAAATTATCAGCATGATTAAAAAATTGGCAACAAAAATATTCTTTGTGTGAAATATGTAATGAAATGCACTTTGAGGTCTGTATCATCTGACAGCAAGCCACGATTGTAATTTTCATAGTTTAAAATCCTCTTATTTAAGTGATCATACATTTTGATGGTGTAAATGCATATGGTAACAATGAGAAATTTGATGGCCATGGTTGCCAACCTTGATTACCTGGTTGAAGTGAAACTTTCTTGACGGCTGAATATATCACACACGTATACTAGTAGGCTATTCTCTTTAAATTGTAATAGCACAACCTAATCAGAGCCTAACATGCAAAAGAATCATCAGGAATAAACAAATATTCTCCTAAAACATTGGACACAATATTTTAAGTAGACATGTACAGTAGGCCTACTTTGATGTACAATTACACCTGAATAGACTGAAGAGATCTCTTGCGCTCCTAAAAGTTTCTGTTGACAAAGTAGTAGCAGCAGCAGGTAAATACAGATAAAATTCAAAGACAAAAATAACTTAATATCACTAAAATTAAATAGAAAGCTGCGCTTACAGACGCTCACATCCACACATGTAAACACAACACTGACGTCTTCACTTCCAGGTCAAGAAGCTGTCAATCAAAAACTCAGTAGCCAATGAGAACACACTGCTACTAGCCCCGCCCCCACGAGAGATTTGTGTCAGAACAGCGAACGAAAACTCAGGGAGCGTAAACGAAAACTTCAGAAGCGTAAATGAAAACTCTGGAAGCGCATTTGTAAGTTTAGATCAGTAAAAGGAATATGAGGAATAGTTAGCAAAACATGCAGTGTATTAAAAACTAAGTAAAAAAAATTGCTTACGATTAATTCTTTTTCAGTTTCAAAGATATTTTATTCAATTTCAATTTATATTTTCATTAGTTTCTTGAAAAGTTACGTTCATTATTATCGGCACAAAAATAATTCCATATATTTCCCCTTGCACTTTTATTCCTTGGATAAAAACGAATGACATTGTCACTTTTCATTTCTTTGTGTAAATATTTGCAAAGGAAAAATCCATTGTCCACGCGCCAAGTAATTTCTTCCCCGTATTGTTTTCTCCTCCTGACCGCCTCTCGACGCTTCACACTCCAGTCCAGTGTGTGGCGGTAAAGCCCATACGTTTGTTTACAACCACCATTAAACCTCAGAGGAAGAAGATTAGTTATAAGCATGGTCTCTTCTGTTATGTTGTAGTAACGTTACTGGCTTAATACAAACTGTTTCAAAGATAGAAAGATATATTTTTTAATCAGGTCAATAAATGCCTGTAATATTTTCATCATCATAAACGTGACTAAGTTTTGAAGCAAGCAGGAATATCTGGAGGAGTATCAACTGAACTGAGATCTGCTGCTGCGAAGATGGTGTTTGTTAAAGAGGAGAGTGAGGAGGACATGAGAGAACCAGAACCCTGGAGAATAAAACACGAGGAACAAGGAGGTTGGTGATTCTTTATTCATCTTTAAAGGGGTCCCATATACCCCTTTACAAAGTTTTGTTCTGGGGGTGTACGCATATGTTCCAAGCCTTCATTCATTATGCAAGCACGTATTTCACAGAACGTTTTCAGTGTTTTTTTTTATTTTTTATTTATTTATTTTAGTTTTAAATAATGTTATACACCATTTAATCGTGATTATATAAACTATGTTCACCCAAACAGTAACCGACACCTTTTTTGCTTATTCCGTGGCCGCGGATTGTTTAAATGAGGAATATTATGACTTAATAAAGCCGGGAAAATCGTGTTGTAGTCCAAACTGGTTCGTTGTAGTTCTTGAAAAAGGTTGTTAAATAAAATATCTTCCTTTGAAGTGGACTTGTAACATTGCAGATCTTTTTTATGCTCAAACAGCAACAAGACTGACTAAAGTTGAAAGTGAAAAAGCATAAAATGACCCCTTGTGGTGCAGTAAGTTAACAAATTAACAAATTAAATTAACTTCCTTAATGTAAAAACAAGGCATTAATTACCATTAAAATGCCTTCAATCAACGTCATATCTTATTCTGTAACTGAACAGAGTAGTGATTTAGATTTTTGTTGGTGCTCGTTGCTTTTTGGAATCTCTTCAACAGTGTTGAACCTAGTAGTCCAGTCATTTTATGAAAAAAGGGTTGAACAAATTGCAACAGAAGCAAACTCAACTGATTTTGTATCCTCGATATGTCCTGAGTAAGGGGAAAAAAGCCCAGAAGAATCCCATTAGGGGAAAGTTCCTAAAAAGACCCAAATATAGCCTATTTATACGCCTATTCATTCATGGGTTCCATTCAGACCTTAACATTAGATATGTTACTGTTATATATCAACAAGATTCTACAAGACATTTTCACCTGCTATACCCAATGTTTAGATCTGCACATACATAATTAGATTATCCACCGTTTGTCTATGTTAACAAACAATTAAAAAAAAAAACTTTTAATACATTTTTTGTTTGTCTTGATATAAGTAATCAACTCAGTAATTTTCATGGTGATATCTAAAGGTTAAAATTTTTACCCTATTCACGTGAGAAAGAGAATGAATATGCGTATGAATAGGCTATATTTGGGTCTTTTTAGGAACTTTCCCCTAATGGGATTCTTCGGGGCTTTTTTCCCTTACTCAGGACATATTGAGGATACAAAATCAGTTGAGTTTGCTTCTGTTGCAATTTGTTCAAGGTTAACCCCCATTTTGGCTTAAAATGACTGGACTATAGAGCGTGTGCAACTCTTCATACAGATTCATGTTGTTTTTACGTTAGCGTAATCTCAAACATTTGTGTGGGCAAATATGTTTTACAGAAGGTTTCCTGTGGTTTTCCACTTAATTCACTTTTATTCGTTGGGTTTTTATTTAAGTAAAAAATATATTACTATTATTATATTTTTATTTGTACCCTCAAATAAAAACGTATTAGACCTTAAGCGCCAGACAAACGAGGGCGCAGCCATCTTTAGAATATTGTCTTTGAACTTCCGTTTTGCGGTCGCTATATCTCTATGGTATTGCTGTCCAGGAGTAATTAGCTTTGAAGTGGATTTACTTAATGTAAAGTTAACAAAAGTTATCATGAGGATTGTAATGTTTAAAGCAGATGTCTTAACAAATGTCAGTAGACCGGGAAGATTTTAAAACGAGCCGTTCATTCATGAATACGCAAGATCGCTGTGAAAATACAAACGGGAAGACTAAAGACAATGAGCACAGCGCTGAAAAAGGGCGGGGCTACATAAGGTCGAACTTTCACTCTCAGTAAACTTCCGGCTTCTGAACTGGTTGCAGTTCCACTCTGGTTCCATATGAGGGCGCTCACAGGATGAGTGCAGAATGAATGGAGGTCTATGGAGCTATACCCCTCAAAATCCACTTTTCTCAGGATATAATTTTTTGTCTAGTAATTTGAATGTTGTATTCAAAAGGAGATGCAAAGAATTTACTCATTGCTGGGTGTTAGATTTTTTAGAGTCACTTATTTGCTTTAAAAAGTCTTTTAAAATGTCAATGACGCCATACACTTCGTACGACTAGAGATACTGCTTTATGGCAATCCCTCAGTCACTTTGGTCATCTTGCCATCAAGCGGTATCTCTGGACGTAATCAGTCCTTTCAGCTTTCATTAACAGAATGCTAGCGTGTAATGGGCAACAACAACTCAACTTGTAAGAAATCGAAAGGACATAAGTACTCATTCATTCAACTTTCGACCTATAACCCATGTTGAACTTGTAAAACCTACAATCAAATCTGAGATTTCTCAACGGCAATCGGGTGAAAGAGACAAATTTAGCCGTCTAGCTCCATAGACTCCCATTCATTTTGCACTCGTGGGCGATCGCCCCCAGTGGAACTCTGGTGGAACTACAACCAAAATTCGGTACAATAGGACTTAATAGGGAGTGGCCAGGCTCTCCGTAGACGGGCTCTGATAGGTCTGTGTATCAGCAACAAAGTCACGGTAGCCTACGATTACGATACGTATCCTGATACAGAGGCCACAATACGATAAATATCATGATACGGATCTGCACTAAAACGTGCACCAAGACCAGGTACAATGTTTTTTCGTATTGTTCTTAAGAACATAATGTACTTATTCTAATACATTTGTTGCAATGTACTCATTTCTACTATATTAATAAAATCATCTTTACATTGCTGTTATCATTGCACAAATTAACACACTCTCGACATTTAAGAAAATGTATTAAGAAGTTAGAAGCTAAAGTAATGTAGTCTAAAGTAATTCACTGTAGCTCACGCACAGACATTTAGACAGTCACTCACACAGATCGCACCACACTAAAAACGTCACCTTTCACATGACATAACACGGTGAGGCAGTGGTCACATAATAGGTAATAAATAGTCCTATGCAGAATATTAAATAATTAGGCTAACAAATTAGGCCTTTAACGCCACAATTTCAAGGTCACCTTTTTATCACGTTCCATATACATTCATATATATATTATGTAAATTATTTTAAACAAGAATAAGGTGTAGGTAAATACTTTTTTTATTTGAAGCACAATTATACTGTATATAAAAATAACAATCTTAAAAAAAAAGTCATTTTAAGGTGCTTCACTGAGCTGCCAAACTAAACATTTTAAGCAAAATAAAGTATTTTAAAATAGAAATAGAAAGTGCTACTGTTTAAAAGTGCTTCTCTGAACTGATGGCTGAAGTAGCTCCATGTCTGGGCTGTTGTCGGAGCATTGGAGAGTGCTGGGGGAAACAGGCCTACTTTTCTTAAATAAAAAACTCTATGGGTCTATTTCTTTTCATTGTTCCTCGTCTGTTTTCTTGCGTTTATTTTGCTGATGCAGATTGCCGTTGCCTCGTTTACACTGCAGGTCTTGATTTGATGCCTATATCCGATTTGTTTGACTGTCCGTTTACACGTTCTTTGTGACCCATATCTGATTCATGTGTTTACACTCAACATTAATCTGGAACATCACGCATGTTTAAAGGGGGTTCTTCTTGCACAGATGGACAAACGCGCAGCAAGAGAGATCTCAGGACTGGTGCCAAAAATATTTTTTGCGTACAAATGATACGCACTGTAAACGTGCGTATTGCACACCATAAAGTGCGTATCATAGACACACTTTCATGAGATCGTGGCGGACAGTTTGCCTGCCTGAAAGGCAAAACATCCATAGAACTGCACAGTGTACTGTCAATTTTACAGCTGTTTCAAGCCAGAAATATTTACAAATAATTTAATGCCGTTCTGGGACACAATTTCAGGCCGAGAGTCTCACACTCATCCAGGTCACTCAAGCTAAACCTACAGCTTTTAGCCCATTTTTAAGAATAATGACACAAATGTTGGGAAAGTGATAACAATGATAGCAGTGAAGATTATGTGCAGTGTTGTTTTACATTTAAATTTGATTACTTTATTCAATTTCTATACCTAAGAACAACTGTTAAACCTACCTGAAAAACCTTACAAAGGATGGATTATTTTTTTTTTTTCTTTGTAATATTGTATTTAGCGTATTTATTTGTGTTATTGCTTGCAGTTTAATTATTTGTTCTATTTTTATTAATGACTGTTTTTTTAAATCTTTGAAATTTCTAGTAGTTTTAGCTGTGGTATTGAAATTGGAATCGAGAATTAAGTTTCTCTTGTATCTAAAATTTGGGGTGTCATAACCTTATTTATTACAATACAAGGATACATGGGTAAAAAACGAATAACTATTTTAATTAATTTATTTCTTTGTGGTGGGGCCAGTGAAAAAATAATAATTTAAATCAGTATATAATTCAATTAAATTGAGAATCGATTCGAATTGATATCTTGTGGCCTCTGTTGAACGGTGGCAACTCCTCTGTCCCCTCACAGATGGCAGCCACCCCTCCTTGACGCAGGAGCACGGCAGCACGATTTCGTCCCACCCTTTGTGCTGCCTGATCTCCTCAGCACTGCGATCCCCAACAGCAGCAAGTGCTCTTAGACAGCATGTCCCTCCTTCCTCCTGAGTTTTGGCACCAATGTAGTAATGTTAAAGTCCCAGGAAACGAGGTGGGAACTGACGGATTTTGCAGAAAGTTGTGACTCACTTAATTCTTGTTGAGAAGGACAAATAAGCCCTTTTAATGCTATATATTATATAACAACTTGAGAATACATGTAGGCCCATCTAATTTTCCCATCTCATGATTTTCCTTTTATGGGGTTTGGCCTAGCCATTCTCTCTTTTAAACTCTTTTGGATTGATGTTTCAAACTTGCATGGTATGGTTAACCTAAATCACATGTAGCATGTTTGGTCTCTATGTACAATCTTCATTCCCCATTTGTTAATTTACATTACATTTAGCTAACTCTGATACACATTAGTATTATAAAAACCTTAAAGGTTCTTCTCTTAAACAATCAAATCCAATCAAATTACATACAAATGCCCTGCTAGAACTTATTGGCTCACTCAAATCCTAAGGGTGTGACATCTTCACACTTTAAAAATCATGCTGAGCTAGAAGTCTTCTAAGGACCCCTAAGTATGTGCCAGGCTGCAGCCTTGTCTTTCCATTCACCAAAGATCCTCTGACTCCAACTGGTTCTCTCTCAAGTCACCTTTATTTATAGGCCTAGCACTTTTTTACAATACAGATTGAATAACAATAAAACAATAAGCAACAATAAAACAATTCAAAAAAGTTTGTTTCTAGAAGAAAAATTGCGTCATCATCCACCTTAAGTAAGATCAATAATATTGTTGAATATTAAATGTCCCCAACTAAGAAAGCCAAAAGCCAAGGCAACAGTGGCATGGAACCAAAACTCCATCAGTGACAGAATGGAGAAAAAAATCTTGGGAGAATCCAGGCTCAGTCGGGGGGCCAGTTCTCCTCTGGCCAACGAACGAACAGTGTATGATCATGATCAGGCAGCATTACAGGTCAGAAGTCAGATTGGATCAGAACATTCAGAATTTTATTCCAGTTCCATCCAGTTGGAAGTAGGAGTCGTCATGCCGGTATGGAGACGAGTTTTTTGAGGATCAGGGTTGTGTTGATGAGGCCTTCACAGGGCTGATGAGGCTGGCACTTCAGGGTCATGGATGGGTCCAGGTGCAGGTCCACCATCTGATCTGGATACGGCCGGGATCCGGCTGACTTCAGTAAACAGGGGAGGGACTGGTTGACATTTCAGGACTGCGTTGTCTCCGTGTCCAGGCGCAGGTCCATCATCAGATCTGGATACGGCCTGGTTCCGGGCGGACTGCGGTAAACCTCGGATAAACAGAGACTAATATTAGCATAGATGCCATCCTTCTTATGATGTAATAAGTACATCAGGATTTATGGGGAGTGTTCCCGGTTCCGGCTGACCTAAACTATGCAGCCTAAATTTAATTATAGATGTCTATAATGTGTTATGTTTATGCTAGGTCAAAGAGATGTGTTTTTGTCTAGATTTGAACTAACAGAGTGTGTCTGCTTCCCGGACAATGTTAGGAAGATTGTTCCAAAGTTTTGGTGCTAAATAGGAAAAGGATCTACCGCCTGCAGTTGATTTTGATATTCTAGGTATTATCAACTGGCCGTAATTTTGAGATTGCAATAGATGTGAAGGACTATAATGCGTTAAGAGCTCGCTCAAGTTCTGGGGAGCTAAACCATTTAGTGCTTTGTAAGTAATCAGCAATATTTTAAAATGTATTCGATGTTTAATAGGGAGCAAATGCAGTGTTGACAGAACCTGGCTAATATGGTTATACTTCCTGGTTCTGGTAAGAACCCTAGCTGTTGTATTTTGGACCAGCTGTAGTTTGTTTATTAAGCATGCAGTGCAAGATTGGTATCAAAGAGCACACCCAGGTTCCTAACCTACGACGAAGGCTTGACAGGGCAGCCATCAAGTGTTCGACAGTAGATTTAGGTTACGTGAAGAAGTGTTTTGTCCAACAATTATAATATCTGTTTTTTTTTCAGAATTTAATAGTTGGAAGTTGCTAGTCATCTAGTTTTTTTAATATCAGCTATGCATTCCGTTAATTTTGTGAAATGGTAAGTTTCGTCAGGGTGTGAAAAAATATAGAGCTGCATATCATCAGCATAATAGTGACATGCTTCCTAATGATATCTCCCAAGGGTAGTGTACAGATTCAACAGCAATGGTCCTAGTACTGAGCCTTAACGAGTTTATAAAATTCTTCCTCTACTATAGTAATGAATTAATCTAATTTTTCCTTGGGGAGACTACAATGCACTCCCTGATGCGATACTGTAGTAGGCGGTTGTATAGTTATAATTTTCTCCCTGATATTAGGCCATCCTTAAAAATAGTTTGCTTTGCAGAAACAGCACAAAAAAAGGGTTGGTAGGTAGGTCTATTTTTTTTTTCCAAGATTCAATGTAAAAAAAAAGTACAATATTGGTCATTGTGATTACGTAGGTATGAATTTAAAGGGGTCATATAATGGTACATGCACTTTTACAAGTTGATTGTACTGAAATGTGTGTTGACAGTGCCTGTACACAACCATCATATAATGATAAAAATCCATCCAGTGTTTTTGTTTTAATCTCCTTATATGTTTTCCCCTGCCTCAAATTGAGCCGTTCGTTTTTGTGACGTAGATAAAACGGACGCCCCTCCCACAATTGTTGATTGACAGCAGCGTTTCAACACAGCCCCGCCCTGAGCGAGCTGTCCTCATAGTCTGTCATTGTTTACACTGGAGCAGAATGGCGTCTTGCGATTGTGGTGTTCTGTTCTTGGATGTAATAACGAACACAACAGTCATTTTGATGTTCCTAAATCCGAACCGCTGAAGACGCAGTGGCTGAGTTTGTTTACGATGGGAATATTCCCCACGATCAACGTCAATGCGTTCATGTTTGCGCGAATCATTTCACATCAGACTGCTTTATAAACGAGGAGGGTCAGTATGGTTTTGCTAAGAAGCTGCTCCTGAAAAAGGAATCGATACCAACTATACGTGTTCCTGCTGCACCTCCAGAAGAAGTGAGTGTAACGTTTCATTAACCTTTAAATATTAATCTTTGCAAACCGCTTGCACGCTTCACGATGAATGCGGCTAATGTTTACACTCAGGGTGCATTACGGCATGTATTCTATGTAATGTTACGACGTTCTCAATATAATTAATAATCCCACGTTTATAATGAACAACGCGTTATGGTTATTGTGTTATTAAAAACTGTACGCACAGAACAGAGGGGGCGGAGTGAGCAAAGCTCATTATCATTTAAAGGCATATGCACTGAAACGGCGTGCTGAAAACAGAGCTGTTTTTGAGCAGGTAAAATGAGTGTTTTCTTAAAATACTAATGAGAATTTTTAATAAAAGTATATTACAAAGTTTTTATTTTGACCCTAAAGATTCATATTAACTTGTACAAAAATGGCATTATATGACCCCTTTAAACAATTTTGCATAGTGTGACGTCACTGACTGGGTCTTCAAACTGTGCCTTCGGGCGCACCATTGCAAACCTCATTCTGATGCAGGTTATATAGACCACAAATAATTTGACAGTGTTAATTTAATCGATTATAAAATTGATTTTCCATGTCTAAAGAGGCTTCCATTTTTGCCAAATAAAGGCAAATCCACAGACAACTAACAGGCATTAGGATGAACATAAGGAGGACGAACATAAGGAGGGCGCTTGAGACGCGCACAAGTCAGCAATATTTCTGATGATTTATTGGCGTGAAGTTTCGTGCACAATGACAAACAGGACAGGAGTGCAACATTCAGGGATTGAAATTAACACCCTCCAACCCGCCAAATAAGGGTAAAAATTAACTTTGGCGGGTAACGCTGTCAAATCACTAGGCAATTTGGCGTGTTTCTATGTTTATTCCCTTTGCTGGGGAAGTTCGTGTAAGCCAAATCTGCGTGGATTTAGCGCAAATACGCAACTCGTTAGTCTTCATGATATTTTAAATACAGCGTATTGCGCAGAATCTGCGCTTTTCTGGCTTACTTGAACACACACATAACTAAGCAATAGGGCTGGGTAAAAAATATCGATTTCTCGATTTTAATCGATTCTCATTTTTACGAACCAATATTGATTCTTAAATCCCAAGAATCGATTAGGCTATAGTCATCCTGTTGTCAGTTGATGAATTAACGGAACATTGTAGCGCGCATCCCATCCAATAAATCGCAATAATCTTTGTGCTTTGTTACTATTGATATGAAACAAAGTCTCAGATTTCAAATTACGTCCATTTTCTTACGGAATTCAAAAACATTAAATACCGTTTTGGCGCTGTGGCGTGAAATCGCTCTGGCGCAGCTCAGCTCAAGAGAAGCAGCAGTGCGCACATGATCTTCTCTTCCACCTTAATAATACCAGTTACAGCGCAAAATAAACATGAATGAGCATCTGAAAGTGTTGAAAGATAGAGTAGAACTTATCGAAATCCGTATTGTCACATGGAGTCGCTCAATCAGTGTTTCAACCGTGGAAAGACGTCAGTGAAACAGCTTGTAAACAATGTCATGCAAAGTCACATTTACCTCAGAAAAAACATACCCAGAGACCATAAACTCGTTAGTCAGCTATAAAAATTAACTCTAGAGAGGAGCATTTTGCTAAATATATGCACCATATTATATATTCATTATTATTTTTTATGTTCTTCAATATTTAATGCATGTTTGAATAAATCTGGCAAGTTTTTATGACATCCACCATTTAAATGTTTATATTTCATTAGTGATGCACCGATGTGAAAATTGTGGCCGATACCGATAACCGATATTAATATTGCTGTTTATGGCCGATACCGATATTTACCGATATTTACCGATGTCGATATCTCTGTATAGAAAACACATTTTTATGATAATCAAATAAAGAGCTATTTTCCAAAACACTTTTTTTTAAAACTTTTGTAATTTATTTTCAGAAATTACTGATATTGGGCACCTTTACCTGTGTGCAAATTATGTCATCAGATTTTCAGAAGAAAAAATAAATATTTATATAAAAATACATTTTTATAAAGGATACAAGTGTGTCCTGAATTCACACTATGAATAAGCCAACCCTGATTATTCTCAATAAACATCTAACTCACTTGAGACCAAGTCACTGTATTCTGTGAACATTGTACAACAGTTCAAAACTTTAAAGTACAGTACTGTCCTACTAAGGCAAAAGACCTTAACTTCTATTTTATAGCACAATGTTATGATAACACTTAAAATGTAATCAATATTAACCCTATTAGACTCACTATGATAAAAATGGCTTCACATGTATAAACAAGAAGTTGAAGTAGTGAGCATAGTTGGAATGTCCTGTATGAACAAAATGACGGAGTATGTTTTTGTTTCCACTGCTCCATCTCGCCCGCGCCTCTCTCTCTCTCTCACACGCGCGCGCCACACACACACACACACAACCACAACATATTCCAGCATTGCAATCTTTGACGTCGCAGACAGTTCATAACAGTCACAGAGCTTCAGAGCTAAGGCAGGGCTACAGATTAGGTGTCCCTAAAGAACTGTAACGTTATCTAACAGTTAGTAGTTCCGCATTGTAATGGATTTGCTTTCTCGTCAGTTGTTTGACATGGATTTTAACCAGGGTTCAACAAAAGGTAGGCTTTAAATTACTACATTCCCGCTGCTGGTGTATAATGGGTGTGTCGTTGCGGCTCCAACTGACCAACTCGCGTAGTTTTCAGTCAGTGGACTGTCATTGACAGGCGAGAGCTAGCATTTTATTTCAGTTGTAGCCTACATGTAGCCTTACGGGCTGTGAATTAAGATATCCTACAAGCCTGCTCTAATGCAGCGCTTGTTACTAGATAAGTTGTTGATTATGGCTCGAAACGTGTTTGTGAAGTAGCATCGCTAGCTAAAGGCTACCGCTAGCTATTACTGGATTTTAAAGGGGCACCAGGCAGGAATCCCGTTTTTGTCAAACAGCGACCCCTAGAGTCGCTGTGGAGTACTTGTATTTAACGTTACTGTCGTAAATTTCTTTTGCCAAGTGTGTCAGAGGTTCTGGGTTCTAATCCGTACTAGTAGTATAGTTTATTTTCCTCATCAAAACCGATTGTTTATTAGTGGTTGTATTTCAAGCAGGGACACGTTTTTTGTGCATTAGGTTTTGTGATTTCACCGTAACAAATATAGAGTCTCTCCTCAACGGATTGAGGCGCGCGTTTGTGTGAAGACTGTGCGCGTCACAACAGAACACTCTATCCGCGCCACTGATCGCAGCGGCAAAAAGCACTTTGGTCACTTGATTTCAAAAACAACACATTTCAGATCGCCTCTTATTTAACAAACGAACGAAATGAATGCTCTACTAGAATTACCTGGAGATGTTTTATTTGTTTGTATGGGTAACTTGCATCCGTGCCGCGAGATGTTTCAATGGGGACATATAACACCCGCAAATTACGCTCGTGTCTGACTCCTCGCTCGGTCAGTCTGCCGTTTCCTCTTTCTCTGTTCCTTCGACAATGCTTTCGGCATCTTATATGCCGGCTCAGCCATGACGATAGTGTGACAAACTCGATCCCTCTCTACCTTCCTGGATGGGGGCGTGTATGTGTGCAGTGCCGTAAAGGAATATGTTACATCGCGAGAGCTGATATCACGCGATACTTCCTGAGGCTGAGGCCGGCGGCCCGCCGCACCAAAGTTGCAAGTGAGATTTTTCCGCTCACAGGCACCAGGGGGTGCGAGAAGGCCACCATTCAACCCGAAAGAAGTCATATAACCATTTCAATAACTCTGAAGCTGTTCAGTTAAGCTAAAAAAACTGCATAGAATCCCTTTAAAGATTATCTTTTTTATGCACCCGTGTTGTGTGTCATTCTTACCTTGATCATTTTCATCATCATTTTCCCCCGAGAGTATGCCATTATTCAGTAATCTAACAAAAGCAATCACTGTGAAACATGTAACTTACATGTGTGTCTGAGGTGATTTAATTGCTACATCATAACCCCGTAACTCCAGCGCGACAATACTTTGATGGTCGGTCAGAACCGTAACTTGCGCCTCCAGCACCTGCTTCAGCACATTATGTGTGTAATGTATGCGCGCGTGCAAAAACAAACATCCCCGCCGGCCCCACATAAGGCTACACACACGTCAAATACACAGGAATGATTATCGGCCTGTTCACATCGGCCCTATTTTGACATCGGATCGATACCGATGTGTAAAAAATTGACCATATCGGCCGATATTATATCGGCGGCCGATATATCGTGCATCACTATATTTCATATAACTTTATTATTAGAAAAATGTGTAATTTAAGTGTTTTTATACACTTTTTCCTTGAGAAAATTTGCCATGTATTGTCTGATATCCAAAAGAATCAATATTGAATCGAAATCGAATTGCAAGCTTGTGAATCGAAATCGAATCGAATCGTGAAATTTGTGTCAATACCCAGCCCTACTAAGCAACAAATAACGGCGCACTTGTTCACTTGCATTGAAGTAATAGCGAATATTAAAAAGCATTTGGTTAACAGAAAAGACATTATCATAGTGTAAAAAAAATCGGTCGGTCTCAACGCAAGTTTACAACCGGCAAGTCGGTCGGACAAAAAAAAAAAAAAATAATAATTTGGGTCGGTCCTAAATTGACGGTCGTTTGGGTTACGGCAAACAAGAATATTTTTAAGGATGGCCTCATCAATCATAAATCAGTAAAGAAGTTCATAAAGTCATTACTGCTTTGCTGCTTGGAAACTTCTGTGCTTGAAGCTTTATTTTTCTTCAGTTTAGCCACTGTTTCGAATACTTTTTTTGTTTATTTTCTTCTAATAGGGTATACAAATAAGCAGATCTAGCAGCTTTTCAGTCCTCTCTATATGCAATCGAACTCTCTTTCCGTGAAATGCGAAATACCTCTTGTTTTGTTTTCGCTACATTTTTCTGGCTGTTCTCTTAAGGGTCTGTGTGTGCTCATTGTACCAAGGCGTTGGACTATTTTCTTTAATCTTTTAGTGCAATGGAGCAATTATCTAAAGTGCTGGAAAAGAGAGAGTTAAAGGTTTCTGTCACAATATAGAGTTCTTCTAAGCTATCTGGGATGCTGAGATGATGAAACTGATCGGGAAGATTATTAATAAAGCAACCTTTAGTGACAGAAGTGATAGGTCTGAAATATTTCTACTGAGTCAGCTTTGCAGCCTTGGCTAAATGAAGTTTACACGAGACTAGACAAGACAATGATCTGAGATGTCATCACTCTGCTGCAGAATTTCAACAGCATCGACATTGATTCCGTGTGGTAATATTAGATCTAGAGTATGATTATGACAATGAGTAGGACACGTATTGTCTAACTCAAATAGAGTTAAGAATGTCTTTAAATGCCAATCCCAATGCATCTTATTCGTTATCTATATCTATTAAAATCACCAACAATTAGGACTTTATCTGCAGCCAGTACTAACTTTGATAGAAAGTCAGCAAATTATTTGATAAAGTCTGTATGTTGTCCTGGTGGCCTGTATACAGTAACAAGCACAAAAAAAAAAAAAAACGTGATTTAACATTTACACTATATATTGTTACATTAACCCTCTGATGGTCTTAAAAAAAAATCACACTTGTGGTCTTCAGGGTCTATTGGACCCAGACAATATAATTTAATTTTGTAACAGAACAATATTTTTTTTTCTAACAAATATAATTTTCTCTCTGTTTATTAATGTTTTTACTCAACATTTGTGCAGTTTTTGGAGGATTTATGATTTATTTTTAATTTCTATAAATAAATAAATAAACATTTATTTAAATAGGATTTTTACAAAAAAACAGCATTTTACGTTAAATTAAATTTATTAAAAACCCAGATTTCAAAATTTCATTCCTGGGGATACCATGGATAATTTTACAAGGTTTAATGTAAGATTTTTGCCCATTTTTTTTTAAAATACAGGTTAAAATTAGTAATAAATCACTTTAACCACTAGATGGCTATAGAGCTCCATAAGGCCTATATGCTATTTGAATTACTGAAAGTTTCTAAAGTTGGATTCAGTTGGATTCATATATAAAAATTTTAAAACACAATTTTAACAAAAATAAAATACTTTTTGTCAAAGTTTAGCATTTTTTTTGTACTGAAAAAAACAACAGTTTTTCAATAATGTTACAGTATGATTATAATCAAACCTGAACAACATGTTACAAAAATAAATGTTGGAGTCTTAAGATTGTATCATTTATTTCAACTGAACTACAATAACAAATTAGCAAATAAAGCAGTAAAAAAAAAAAAATTGTAAAAAAAAAAAGATTCGCGTTATGTTCTGCGTTGTTTCTGATTTTGATGATGAATTTTGTCTATTTTGAGTCCAATGATAAATAAATATGTATTTATTTATTTATAGATATTTAAAATATATAATAAATCCTCCAAAAACTGCACAAATGTTGAGTAAAAACATTAATAAATAAAGTAAATTTATATTTGTAAAAAAAAAAAATATATTGTTCTTTTACAAAATTAAATTGCATTTTTTGGGGTCCAATGGACCCCGAAGACCACGAGTGTGACTATTTTTGTCATGCCTACATAAAAACAGATAACGTTCCATTTAATTTTTTTTTTTGTAGATCTAGGAAGTGTTGAGAGCCGTAGGAAGTTTCATACCATTTGGAAAAAGAGAACATTTTTATTAATTCAAGCAAAAGTCATTTGGGGTCCAGTGGACCCCACCGCCAACACTTCAAAAGAATTATATTTGAAACTAGATTTCATAGTAATACTGAAAATATTACTATAAATTACAGCAGCACCTCCCCCTTTACGTTTCAGACGAGGTTGAAAGGTGAACTCATTTAAAGTCATGTAATCGTTTGGTTCTAGCCAGGTTTCTATCAAACACAGCACATCTAGGTTATGGTATGTAATCATATCATTAACAACAAGTGCTTTTGAAGTAAGGGATCGAATATTCAGAAACCCAAGCTTTATCATTTGCTCATTTGTATTATATCTGTTTTTTATTTGTTGAACATCAATTACAGGTCCTTCTCAAAAAATTAGCATATTGTGATAAAGTTCATTATTTTCCATAATGTAATGATAAATATTAAACTTTCATATATTTTAGATTCATTGCACACCAACTGAAATATTTCAGGTCTTTTATTGTTTTAATACTGATGATTTTTGCATACAGCTCATGAAAACCCAAAATTCCTATCTAAAAAAATGAGCATATCATGAAAAGGTTCTCTAAACGAGCTATTAACCTAATCATCTGAATCAACTAATTAACTCTAAACACCTGCAAAAGATTCCTGAGGCTTTTAAAAACTCCCAGCCTGTTTCATTACTCAAAACCGCAATCATGGGTAAGACTGCCGACCTGACTGCTGTCCAGAAGGCCATCATTGACACCCTCAAGCAAGAGGGTAAGACAGAAAGAAATTTCTGAACAAATAGGCTGTTCCCAGAGTGCTTTATCAAGGCACCTCAGTGGGAAGTCTGTGGGAAGGAAAAAGTGTGGCAAAAAACGCTGCACAACGAGAAGAGGTGACCGGACCCTGAGGAAGATTGTGGAGAAGGACCGATTCCAGACCTTGGGGGACCTGCGGAAGCAGTGGACTGAGTCTGGAGTAGAAACATCCAGAGCCACCGTGCACAGGCGTGTGCAGGAAATGGGCTACAGGTGCCGCATTCCCCAGGTCAAGCCACTTTTGAACCAGAAACAGCGGCAGAAGCGCCTGACCTGGGCTACAGAGAAGCAGCACTGGACTGTTGCTCAGTGGTCCAAAGTACTTTTTTCGGATGAAAGCAAATTTTGCATGTCATTCGGAAATCAAGGTGCCAGAGTCTGGAGGAAGACTGGAGAGAAGGAAATGCCAAAATGCCTGAAGTCCAGTGTCAAGTACCCACAGTCAGTGATGGTCTGGGGTGCCATGTCAGCTGCTGGTGTTGGTCCACTGTGTTTTATCAAGGGCAGGGTCAATGCAGCTAGCTATCAGGAGATTTTGGAGCACTTCATGCTTCCATCTGATTTCATTTTTCAGCACGACCTGGCACCTGCTCACAGTGCCAAAACCACTGGTAAATGGTTTACTGACCATGGTATTACTGTGCTCAATTGGCCTGCCAACTCTCCTGACCTGAACCCCATAGAGAATCTGTGGGATATTGTGAAGAGTAAGTTGAGAGACGCAAGACCCAACACTCTGGATGAGCTTAAGGCCGCAATCGAAGCATCCTGGGCCTCCATAACACCTCAGCAGTGCCACAGGCTGATTGCCTCCATGCCACGCCGCATTGAAGCAGTCATTTCTGCAAAAGGATTCCCGACCAAGTATTGAGTGCATAACTGAACATAATTATTTGAAGGTTGACTTTTTTTTTTTTTGTATTAAAAACACTTCTTTTATTGGTCTGATGAAATATGCTAATTTTTTTAGATAGGAATTTTGGGTTTTCATGAGCTGTATGCCAAAATCATCAGTATTAAAACAATAAAAGACCTGAAATATTTCAGTTGGTGTGCAATGAATCTAAAATATATGAGAGTTTAATTTTTATCATTACATTATGGAAAATAATGAATTTTATCACAATATGCTAATTTTTTGAGAAGGACCTGTAAATGTTTACCCTTAGATGGGTTTGGACGTTTTTTGTATGTCCTAATTTGGGGAACAGACACAGTCTCTATGTGATGATATCTAGGTGAAAGAGTCTCAATGTGATGGGATTTATCTGACCTCAGTGACGTGAGACAGCTGGCAGACGGTCGGTTTAGCCAGTTTGTCTGCTTCCTGACCTGTGCCCCAGATTGTCATGTTTCAGCTCTAAGACTATGTACCATATTACTAGAGAGAAGAGCAGCACCATCCCAGGAGGGATGAATACCATCTCTTTTCAACAGGTCAAGTCTGCCCCAAAAACGTTTCCAATTGTCTATGAATTCTATATTATTTTGAGGACATCACTTAGACAGCCAGCCATTGAGTGAGAACAATCTACTAAGTATCTCATCACTCCTGCAAACAGGAAGGGGGCCAGAGCAAATTACAGTGCCTGACATCGTACTTGCAAGTTCACACACCTCTTTAACGTTAATTTTAGTAATCTCCGACTGGCGGAGTCGAACATCATGAATAATAATCGTAGAGAATTTACGATTAGCATTAGCCAGCACTTTTAAATTTGCTTTGATGTCAGGCGCTCTGGCTCCTGGCAAACATGTGACTATGGTGGCTGGTGTCTCTCTTTTCACATACCGTGTAATTGAATCGCCAATAACAAGGGCACATTCAACAGGATTCACAGTGGGTGTTTCACTGAGTGGGGAGAATCTATTTGTTATGGTAATCGGAACAGAAGAGCGGTGTTTTGTCCCGCGACTACAGCGCCTCACCGTCACCCAATTGCCCTGCTGCACGTGCTCTAATACAGCCGGAACCGAACAATGTACAGAGTTCACTAAGCTAGTCCCATCCAAAGCAGTATCTAAAACCCTTGCACTCTTACAATTAACCTCGATCGAAGTTTGGATGCATGTCTCTAGCTCTGAAATATTCTCCGCTAGCCTGACTATCTCCCTGCATTTATCACATGTAAATCCTGTGCTGACAGAGAAGGCTATGATATGTTACATGAAGTGCAAGTGACAATGAGAGAAGATACCGTGACTCACCATGTTTGTTGATTCATAAAAGGCTTGTAAAAGGCGCGAGAGAAAAAATAAATAAAAAAGAGCGCACAGATGGCACGCTAACAGGCTAGCAAATTACTAGCGTGTTGTGCTAGCAATAATGATTTAGAGTGAAGCTAGTGATGTCAGGTTCTCTCTTTTCCTTGGTAAATTGTATGCATGCGTGTATGTTAGAGTAATTTAAGTGTTTCCCCTGAAACCCCTGAAAAACAACCCCACACCATAATCCCCCCCAACACAAAACTTTACACTTGGCACAATGCAGTCAGGCAAGTACTGTTCTCCTGGCAACCGCCAAACCCAGACATGTCCATCTGATTTCCAGACAGAGAAGCGGGATTCACCACTTCAGAGAACACATCTCCACTGCCCTAGAGTCCATTGGTGGCGTGCTTTACACCATTGCATCTGATGTTTTGCATTGCACTTGGTGATGTAAGGCTCTTGGCTCTAATCTGAAGGTCACACAAAGTTTGGAGGTCTGTATGACTCTGCAGAAAGTTGGCGAATTCTGCACAGCTCAGCATGCGCTGACCCCGCTCTGTGATTTTACCTGGATTTACCACTCCGTGGCTGAGTTGCTGTTGTTCCCAATTCCTTCCACATTGTTATAATACCACTAACAGTTGACCGTGAAATATTTAGTAGTGAGGAAATTTTACAAATGGATTTACTGCACAGGTGGCAACCCATCACGGTACCATGCTTGCATTCACTGAGCTCATGAAGGCGGCATTCTTTCACAAATAATTTTAGAAGCAGTTTGCATATATAGGGGCATATATACATATATATTAGGGCTGTCAAAAAAAAAAAAACTGCACTTCTGAATGCAAAAACCGTGGTGCATTCGAATTTTTGGTGCGTCAAGAGGCTTGAGGTTTGTTTTTTTTAGTTTATCCAGTATAAGGTGCGGTGCGACTGCGTTGTAACTAGGGTTGGGTATTGGTTGGGTTTTATCCGATACCAGTACCTACTCTGTATTTTTTAAACGGTTCCGGTGCTTAAACGGTTCTTGAATCGGTACTTAAGAAAACGAAACCGCACACACTTTGTCAAAAAATGTTGGCCCTGTCAAGGCCCTTTTATTTACAGGGCCAAACTGGACACAATATTAACTTAAATCTTTAAACAATATACAAGTAACATATGGTAATAATAAATAAACCAATATAAAATAAAAATTCACATTTACATAATATTAAATAAAACAATATTGTATCAAACAATGTAATAATACTGGAGATTAATAGAGATTACTACCAGGTAGGGCTGAACGATTTGGGAAAATAATCTAATTGCGATTTTTTTTTTCCCCAATATCGCAATTGCGATTTAATATGCGATTTTTGTATTTTTTATTGTATCCCCTTTTTTTTCCCAACAAAACATAATGAATGATTTAAATATGACCAACACAATATTAGATACATTTAGTGTAAAATGTTATTTCCCATAGGCTGGGCCTATTTGTTAGAATTAAATCAAAACATGTATGACTTGAAATAAGACATTTTTATTTAACTGCTCATTACAGAAACATCTGTGGCTTTGCCACTGTGCATTTAAGTAATTTAAACAAAGGCATGCACTTTGTAAACAATGTGCAAAATTTACAGTCTTAAGAATTATTTTTTTTTAATTATATGTATCTAACTGCTCCCAAGTCAGTAATATTTCACACAACTGAAACATAGAATTTGCTTTGAAAATATTTTGTAAATTCAAAGTAAATAAAGTTATAAATAAAAAACGAAGAAATGCACTTTTAAATTAGACAATAAAAAACTATTTGAATATTATAATATAGAATAATCAACCTCACGTATCTCAAGTACACAACAATAACACACCACACAGACTAAAGTTCACTACGAGTATGGCACTGCCAGCCATAATGATCCAACAGTTTTGTTCTCAGTGGCTCACAGGTTTTTTGCTAAGAAAACCAGAATATTGACTTTTGCTGGCTTCAAGGATGAGCGAGTGCAAGTCACAATATTTCCTCCTGTACTAAAAAGACGCTCTGAGGGAGCGCTTGTGGCAGGTACACAAAGATACTTGCGGGCCATGGTGCACAACTGTGGGTAGCTGATCTTGTGCACCCTCCACCAAGCCAAGGGATCATCTTCTCCATCAATGGTAGGAGTCATCAGGTAATTGTTTACCTCTGCCTCTGCGACATCTTCAAGTTTTACAGGCAAAGAAGGAGAGGCTGCACTGGTTTTGAAAAAACTACCAAGAGACCTCTTCGCCTTTTCCCCCAAGGGCTGTGCACTTTGAGGCATCTGAACAGTTTCAGTACGAGATCTCTTCTCCTATTAGATGAAAACAACAGCCATTAGTTTTCAAATTAGATTTTACAGAAAAAATTGTGTTTTTGTGAAATACATAATTATAATTTACCCGATGATATGTACGTTGTGCTAAGTCTACCATCTCTGTCTTCAGTCGGGTCTTGATAGCAGGGATGTTGTCAGTACTGATGTACTGTGTTTTGAACCTAGGGTCCAGGAAACAGGCAACATCCAAAAGCTCCTGGATGTTTGGGTCTCCATATTTGTTATTGAGGTATGCTAGTATGCGACTTTGGTTTTTATTGATTTAGTCAGGTCAATGTCATCAGCATCTTCAGCCAGGACTGATGTGGCAAAAAGGTGGAGAACTGGCTTGAGGTAGGAGATGCTCACATACTCCTCTCCAGAAAGAGCATCAGTAATGATACAAGGCTATCACTATTACACACTTACATTCTCTGTAATTCTGAAATACACACATCCACACCCCGTCCTCTCTCTCTCTCTCTCTCTCTCTCTCTCTTACACACACACACACACACACACACACACAGGTGGGCATTCCACCACAGACAGAGATATAAGCACATAAAATCAAAACATAATATTTCAATTTACTCATTAGAAAAGGAGTGGGAGGAAGTATGAATTCATTCAATATCAACGCATCTTTCTCTCTTTTGCGCGCACACACACACACACACACACAAACACACACAACATAACTTACCAATGGCAAGATGTAATCTGTGCCCAAAACACTGGAGCCTCATCCATTCATTAAGCCGCGCAGCCAGCACCATATTTGACGCGTTGTCCGTCATGATGCAGACGTGATTCTCCTTGTGGAGATCCCAGCAGGCAAGCCCTTCTCTCAGGCCGGCTGCAATATTTTCCCCTGTGTGGTCGTCTGGGAAGTAGGTAGTTTATAGGCAGCGAGCTCTGAGGTTGAAATCTTCATCAATAAAATGGACTGTAAGACTCTGGTAAGGCTCAGCTGTGCGGCTTGACCACATATCTGTAGTGCTAGCAAAAAACTCAACCGTTTTAAGCTCCGCGGCGACTTTCTCTTTGCACTTTTTGTACAGCTCCGGTATGACAGTCTGACTGAAGTATGTACGGGAGGGTATACTATACCGTTTATCAAGCGTATTTATCAATGCCACGAACCCAGGCTTGGTCACCGTGCTGAGAGGCACCATATCTTTGGCTATGAATTCGGTTATTGCCCGAGTGATTTCCCTGTGCCGTTTTGAATTACGTTCATACGGAGTGACACTTTCGAACATTTCGGTCAGTGATCCCTGTCTTGAGGTATTTGGCTTGTCTGGCGCACTGGTGCTCGGCATTTTGGACATACAACTGTCATACACTGATTTGTGGTATTTTTTTAAATGCTGGAACAAGTTTGTAGTGCTACCCCGTGAAGTAGCAACGGGAGCACGGCATGTTCTGCACAACACCTGACGCTGCGCAGCATCTTCTTTTTTGAAACCAAAATAGTTCCACACTACCGACGTGCTGTTCCTCTTCGAGATTAAAGTCTCAGCTGTGTCAGTTTCTGACTACTCCGTCGAGCCAGAGGCCATTGCGCTACAGGTTAAAGGGCAGAATAAAAAGTTGAGGCAGCCGAGTTCTCCGCGCTTTCGCTCGCGTCACGTGACCACTTTGTAATCGCGCAAGTTGCGGTTAGAGAATCGCGTTTTCTCGTATCGCGATATTATCGCAAATGCAATTAATCGTTCAGCCCTACTACCAGGGTATTCTAATCTCGATATGGCTCCAGGTTCCCATGTTTTGTCTGCTTGAACCAGTCATGTAAGTTATCTGGTCGTTGTACTAGTTACGGCAGCGCTTAGCTTGGCGAGTTTGGTATTTCGTTCCCACTGCGTCTAAGCTACGCAGCATTGAGTGAACCTATGAAAGAGAACGTCTCTGGTTACTGGTGTAACCCATGTTCTCTGAATAGGGAACGAGACGCTGCATTCGCTGCCAAACTCCTCGCGCTGCTGACATGCTTCCTTTTTCGGCAGAGAAATCCGAGGAGCAGATTTTGCAGAACAATATAACGTTAAGACGTAAAAGCATCGAGGTGGCGCCCGCGCCATCAGCCAACGAATTGGCGTGATTCTATATGGGCTTCAGACAATCCGCACACCCAGAGGGCGTTCTGACGCGTAACTTTACACTTGAAATGCAGTCAAACCTTGGAGTGTTTTGTCTTCGGCATCTTAATTAATCCCCTCACTGTCAGCAGACATCCCAAGTCTCCCGGAAGTTCCGGGAGTCTCCCGCATATTGATAACGGCTCTCTGATGCCCGCAAATTAGTTCAAAATCTCCCGGAATCTAGAGCGAGCGAGAAAGAGTGCGCATGCGAGACAGAAGAGACTGTGCTCCAAACCGTATAGCGCGCACACGGCGGAGAGAGCGAGAGACCTTGCGTGTGTGTGCGCCACATGAAGCGCATGTAAGACAGAGTCAGGCACCGAAATTTTCGTTCTTATTCGGTCTTGTTACTACCGTTTACGTCGGAACCGGTTCCCTATTGGCACCGCGTTTCGGTACCTACCTAGTTGTAACTTTGAAAAATGGTAGAAAAAGGCTACCTGCTGATGAAAGCCCTCTCAGTTGTTGGAAAAAAATCGTGCAACGACAAACCTGACCACACCTGGCACATCAGAGCTGAGCATGTGTTTTCTTCAGCTGAAAACATTGTCGACAAAATTGTCCAGTGTTTTTGAACAATATGTAGATGTGTATTAAGTACAAGTGGATTGTTTCTGAATAACAGTTTGCGATTTTATGTTCATGTAGTACATTACGCTGTCTTTTGAAGCGTGTTTTCTCAGGTTACTCTTATAGTTTTATGCACTATTGTAACCTAATTTTCCTTGTGTGCACGTTAAAGAAATTATTTAATAACAATTGTTTCAAAAGTGAATGCACTTTAAAAAGTGAATGGAATTTAATTTCAATAAAATATGCAATGTTTGATTTTGCTTATTGTGCTCGCTTGCGCCCCCTTGTGGGCATAGGAGACAATACAGTACTTTTTTTTCTCTTCTACCTGCCACAAATGCAGGTATTTTTTTATTTACACGACAACGTCATTTGAAAGTTTGACAACGGCATTTTAAGCCTCTCTGTGTAAAACGTAAATTTGTGAAAACTGTGATGCATGCATATTAAGTATTTGCATATTGCGTAAATGTGCATGCATATTACGTGTTCAGTCTAAAGTAGTGTAGTGTTTCTTTGCATGAAACATTTCAAAAATACAAAGGACATTTTTTTTTTTTCAGTTTTTAGTAGGCCTTACATTGTCACAAATTATTTTATTTTCCATTTGTCCAAATTGATTTTCATAATTTTCATTTTAGGCTTGATGAAAGTGAAAGAGGAAATACAAGATCTGAATGAAGTGGAGGAGAAACATCAGCATCAGAAAGCTCATGATGTCACCGCTGGAGAAAAATCATTGAGTTGCTTCAAAACCGAAAAAAGTTGCTCACAAAGCAGCATTCAAATAACAGAAGTCAAAAGGCTTTTCACCTGTTCTCAGTGTGGAAATACTTACAAACAGAAAAGAAGCCTCATGAATCACATGTTAATTCATGCTGCAAAAGCGCCTTTCACCTGCTCCCAGTGTGGAAACACTTTTGCACGTAAAGTAATTCTTAAAAATCACATGAGAATTCATACTGGAATAAAGCCTTTCACCTGCTCTCACTGTGGAAAGAGTTTTACGCAGAAAAGACAACTTAATGGGCATGTGTTAATAATTCACACTTCAGAAAAGCCTTTCATCTGCCCTCAGTGTGGAAACTATTTCACTCGAAAAAGATACCTTGAGAATCACATGTTAATTCATGCTGGCATAAAGCCTTTCACCTGCTCTCAGTGTGGAAAGAGTTTTACACAGAAGAGACAACTTAATGATCATTTGGTAATTCACACTTCAGAAAAGCCTTTTGTCTGCTCTCAGTGTGGAAACACTTTCACGCGTAAAGGAAGCCTGAAAAATCACTTGTTAATTCATGCTGGAATAAAGCCTTTCTCCTGCTCTGTGTGTGGAAAGAGTTTTACACAGAAATCACACCTTAAGGATCACATGTTAATTCACACTTCAGAAAAGCCTTACGTCTGCCCTCAGTGTGGAAACACTTTTGCACGTAAAGGAAACCTTAAGATTCATATGAAAATTCATTCTGAAATAAAGCCGTTTACCTGCTCTCAATGTGGAAAGAGTTTTAGATGTAAAGGACACCTTAAGGACCATTTGTTAATTCACACTCCAGGAAAGCCTTTCACCTGCCCTCAGTGTGGAAACACTTTCACACGTAAAGAAAACTTTAAAACTCACATGAGAATTCATGATTTCAAAATCCTTTCACCTGCTCTCAATGTGGCAAGAGTTTCACCTTTAAACAAGGATTTAATAGTCACATGAGAAATCACACTGAAGAGATGTTTTATGCATGTCATCTGTGTGATAAGAGATTTAAATGCAACACGAGTCTAAAAGCTCATCTTCGCCATTCTCACTCTGCAAGAAGGCAACTTAAAGGTACAGTAAGCAACAGAAAAGCTGTTGAAAGTGTATTGGATCGAGCAGCTCAACACACTTGTGGCCAATCAGCTGTGGAGGGCGTGTCCACTCATGATGAGGGATGAGAGGGAGAGTGAGAAAGAGGGAGATTTGAAGAAAGACTAGAAAATTTAAAGATAAAAATGGCAGAGAGAGAAATTTCAGATAAAAATCACTGAAAAAAAGGATTAGGATCATGCAAGAGCTTTAGGAGCCGCATTATTATTAGAAAAGCGTTCCAGCGCTGGAGAGACCGAAGCGGGAAGGCCTGAAAATGGACGCTGTTATTGCGTTGTTTCTACTCCACATGTGAGTAGCATTGGTTTTGCTATTTTTCAGAGAACCAAGATATACTGATATTAGAGTTGTTCCGATACTAGTATTGGAAATGCCGCCGATACCAATAAAAATTCTGGCATCGGTGAGTACTTCTACCCATGTACCGATCCGATACCATTTTCTTAAACAATACGTAGTTATGCACGCTAGCTTTGCTTAACGCTGCAAATCGGAGATCAATTCTTCTTCGCTGCTCTAAACAGTGGTTGCTTGTGGCACTCGTTGCCACAAGCAACCACTGTTTAGATCAGCGAAGAAGAAAACGAGCGTGCGCGCTAGCCGTATGTCCGCTGTTTGGCAGTATTTCCATACTGTCTATGAGTATTTCAGACTGGACCAACCAGCCAGTAAAACAGCGACATGTCTCATATGCCATACTGAAATTTCGAGGGGTGGAACAAGTATAAGCAACTTCAACACAAGTAACTTAAAGCATTTGAAGACGCGTCACCCCACAGAACACAATGGTTAACGTTACACAAAGGCAAGGGCAGACAAGAATGAGCCGCGCCAGAATCAACAATCTCTGGAAGCTTCATTCAAACAAAGAGAAAAGTTTTCAAAAGACAGCCAACGAGCAATAAATAACCGACAGGATTATCGAGTTTATTGTTCTGGATGACCAGCCGCTGTCAAAAGTGAAAATGCCGTTTATTTAACAAAATTGTGTCTGGACTTTGTTATAAAGAGATTATTTTCTAGTATTATTCATTTATAATTTTTTAGATTCCTAGATTTATTTGTTGCACTTTTTTTTTTATACAGTTATATTGTAAAACTAAAATACCCTTTTCAGTTTACAGTATTAGATGAGGCTGCATTTTGAAGTTCTTTTTCACTTAAGAGAAATAAATAATATATTGCTGTAAAATGTATGCCAGATAATAAAAATACTCTAGTTCACTGAATGTATTTGTTCATGTTTAATTAAGGGATCTGAAGAACACCAAAATAATTATATCAATCCATACAGGGCTAGTATGAATTGCAGCTGTATAAATACACACCCAGGTATCGGATCAGTACTTGGTATCGGCTGATACCCTGAGTCTACGTATCGGAATCGGTATCGGGAAGGGAAAAAGGGTATCGGAACATCTCTAACTGATATACTTTAATGTTAACTCTAGTAACAGGACAGTTTTGAGCTTCATTGTTTGTCTGGATCTGCTGTGCTGTTGCTGGCGACTAACAACAAACTCTTGCTTGTAGATACTATTGTGAGCTGTGTGTTCAATTTTTGTTTATCTTCACTTTATTTTTCGCAAAGCATTATTTTGCTTAGTTTCAGTTACAATAAAAAGTAACTTGCATTTGATGTTGTGGGATTACAAATTTAAGAATCTGTTTAACACCCGCTTATCTTATGTCCCTACATAACATGAAAAAACTAACATGAACTTGCACAACATGAAACATGAAAAACTAAGATAACATGAAAAACTATGATGATGAAATCAGACGAATAATTCTCTTAAAGTTTCCAGCTAGAAATTACTGCCAGTCATGTTTTCTTTATTGTAAGTCAAATGAGTCCGATTACTGACACTCACCCTTTGTCTTTAATGGCTTTTGCAGCCCCTGTCCCAGTCTTTGAATATTTATGCTGTTTGGATTAGGATTGGTAACACTAGAGTCTAGGGTGGGTTCCTATACCTGGGTACTTCATTTGCATGCTTTGTTTAAGGTCGTCACCCAGGTGCTTTGTCTCTGCTGCCCACTAAAATCTATATAAACTACAATGTACACTGCCTCAGTTAGACTTGATGACTGCAGCTAACGACAGCTTGTGTTCATAAAGAATCCTGCTGAAGATACAACCAAGTCTCCTGGTCTTCATTGTAGTTTCCTACAATGTTCATACATTTTGTATTTCGATGTCGTTATAGGATCTAACATACATGTTGTTGATTTAGATGATTTAACAAGTTTAGACAATTCTTCCTCTCCTATTGTAACGAATGAATGGGTTTTTTCCTCAGATACTGTAGTAGACTTTTTAAATTTTTTTTCCTAATATTATCAGTCTTGCAAGTAAAGAAGTTAAAGTAATACTGCTATGCTGTTTGGAAACTTCAGAAGTAGAAGCTTTATTTCTTGTTAATTTATACACTGTATCAAGTGTTTATTTTCTTCAAGATGAAAAGCAGAGACGAAAAATAAGTAGAACTAGTGGTTTCCAAGGCCTTTCTGTGCGCAATCGTGCTCTTTTCACGAAATTATCCAGTTTCTTCCAGCTATGCTACATTTTTCTAAATTTAGAAATTATTTCCTTTAATACAGATATAAAATTGATATTTTAATATCCAGTGGTGTAAATTATTTGAGGAAATGTACTTACTTTGGCTACTTTGATTATCAAAGATGTTAGCTACTTTTAATCTCTACTTGACTGCATTTTTAAATACGTATATGTACTCTTCACTCCAATACATGTGTAATGAATCATTCAATTTCTCATTACGTTTAGCATGGCTCCTAACTTTTTCAGCAGCAGTTTATTTCTGCTACAAAAGAAGCAATATCACCTTCTACAGGGCATTGAATGTACTATGTATTATTGCCGTTAGGGTGACCAGACGTCCCGAAAAATTCGGGACAGTCCCGAAATCTAAGCTGTTATCCCGAATCCGGCCCTAATTGTCCCGAAAAATTATACTAAAGCAAAATCTTGAGTAGTTATTGTCTGATACAACATTAAAAACTGTCCGTGGAGGTTGAGTCGTCCTGCAGCCAGCCCCCGCCGGCTGCTCATTGGCTGCAGCATCTTTTTTGTTTCTCTTTTGAAGTTCTACAAAGATGCTGTAGGCGCGAATATGCATTGATAAGCTATTTTTCATTCATTCGTTTCGTTGACATGGCTGGTGTACCAGAACCCCAACACGCTGCTTTTTTGTGGCAGACTAAAGACTAATGACAGACTGTTGATCTTTGAATAAAAATATGTTTGGTTCAGGTTTGAAATTCATTCTCTTTTATTATAGGCTGTGCAGTCTAATATCATAGTAGGCCATTTTATTAATCCATTATACTGAAGAGATCTTTTTGAAGGTTATTGTTTTACTTATGACCTTTTGAGGATTTAACTGAGGCTTAAATGTCTGTCATTTAAGAGGCTGTTGTGTCGACCTTGATGTATTGCAATATTGAGGTGTTCCATTTTATTTTTATTTTAGAAAATAAACGTGATTGCGCACACAAATCATCTGTTAGGCTACTTGTTTTTCACTGGCATGTTTCTTAGGTGTTGAGGACCTACATCTTTAATCCTTCATTCAGTATGAGTAAAACACTTAAGAGTATCTGATTTTAAGAGTACTTAAGATTTTTACTGAAGTGTTTTTACACTTGGTGGCATATAAATTGTAATGGAGTAATTTTTGCTGTAAGGTATGTCTACTTTTATTCAAGTATGGTTTTCAGGTAGCCTACTTTATTCTGTTAATATCTTTAGCCTTCAGTTTATGTGTAATTTTAGCATGTGCTCCACTGCATAGTGAACAAATTGTGCTTTATATACTGTACAAACCAAAACATTATTACTCTGTTGGTCTATAAGTCACTCATGTGGTGTTTTATCACAATCAGGAAAAAATACAAAATGGGTGTTAAAGGGGGCCAGTCTTTTCAAAGACTTAATTTCGTTTTTGGGGTCTACCAGAATATGTTCCCTTTCGAGAACGTTTCACTCAAATTGCATAACTATACGCTATGGGAAAACTCCTTTTCTCAAGAATATTGAAGCCTTTATTTTTAAAACGCAGGGACACTTCCCGCCTTGGGCGTGGCTGCTGACTATATAAGCAGCCCATTTCGCCATAGGAATCAGATTTAATCTCCTTCAGCGAACGACGCATCTCTTCGCTGACTTCTCCGGACAAGAAGCATCTCTTATCAACTATCAACATTTGATTACTTTATTCAATTTCTGTACCTAAGAACAACTGTTAAACCTACCTGAAAAAGCTTAAAAGCACGGATTATTTCATTTTTATCTTTGTTCTATTGTATTTAACCTATTAATTTGTGTTATTGCTTAATTGTTCATTTTATATTAATGACTGTTTACTTGTTTTTTAAAAATCTTTGAAATTCCTATTAGTTTTAACTGTGGTATTGAAATTGTAATCGAGAATTAAGTTTCACTGGTATCTAAAATTTGGGTGTCATAACATTATTTATTACAATACAAGGATACATGGGTAAAAAACAATAACTATTTTATTCATTACTTTCTTTTTGGTGGGGCCAGTGAAAATAGAATAATTTAAATCAGTATGTAATTCAATCAAATTGAGAATCGATTCGAATTGATATCTTGTGGCCTCTGTTGAACGGTGGCAACTCCTCTGTCCCCTCACAGATGGCAGCCACCCCTCCTTGACGCAGGAGCACGGCAGCACGATTTCGTCCCACCCTTTGTGCTGCCTGATCTCCTCAGCACTGTGATCCCCATCAGCAGCAAGTGCTCTTAGACAGCATGTCCCTCCTTCCTCCTGAGTTTTGGCACCAATGTAGTAATGTTAAAGTCCAAGGAAACGAGGTGGGAACTGATGGACGTTCAACATAAATCCAAAGATAAACAAACAATAAAACAAAAGTAAAGCGTCAGCCACTCACAGACGACTGCTATGTAGCGTTTGGACCAATCAGACACACAAATTATTCATTATATTAATCCAGCAAACTCAGGCCTTGTCCACACGGACACGGGTATTTTTATAACCGTGACTTTTTTTACGCGGTTCGGCCGTTCGTCCACACGGAAACGCAGTACTGAAACCGAACATTTAAAAAAAAAACCCTGCCAGGGTGAGGATTTTCAGAAACGGCGGTTGCAGTGTTGTCGTGTAGACAGTAAAACCGGGTTTTTTGCCTTGCGACGTCAGAGTGTGCGCCGTTATCCGCTGTGTTTGACGTCAGTTTGTACGCCGCTGCATACGTCTTGACAGCGCTTGATAGCATGTTTTTGCGTTTTCATGTAGACAGAGATTTTTTTGAAACCGAGCATGTGTGGACTGGATTTTTTTTAAAACGCAGGAGGAAAAACTCTGGTTATAAAAATACCCGTGTCCGTGTGGACTAGGCCTCACTCTCCCAATGAAGGTCTGTGACCCATCCCCCCAAAACTGCAACTAACATATCAAATGAAGCGAACACACAGGCAAACCCAGGTGTCTGGTTACTGGACACGTGAAGACTGATAAGACTGTTTATGACCAGAAGGAATTTGCTGAAAGTTGTGATCCTCCCTTAATTCTTGTTGAGAAGGACAAATAAGCCCTTTTAATGCTATATATTATACAACAACTTGATAAATGTACATGTAGGCTTATCTAATTTTCCCATCTCATGAATTTCCTTTTATGGGGTTTGGCCTATGTATTCATTCTCTCTTTTAAACTCTTTTGGATTAATGTTTCAGACTTGCATGGTATGGTTAACCTAAATCACGTGTATAATTTTTCGGTCTCAATGAACTTCAATCTTCGTTCCCCATTTGTTAATTTACATTACGTTTTGCTTACTCTGTGACACATTTGTATTATAATAATCTTAAAGGTTCTTCTCTTAAACTATCAAATCCAATCAAATTACAAATAAAAATGCACTGCTAGAACACATTGTAAAATTTCCCTCCAAATGGATCTACAACTTATTGGCTCACTCAAATCCTGAGGGTGTGACATCTTCACACTTTAAAAATCACTGTTTACAAGATCACGATAAGTTTTCCATTTTCTGAGAAATACTAATGGGAAGATGATGTTGAGCTAGAAGTCTTCTAAGGACCCCTAATGCCGAGTTCACACTGCATGATTTAAAAGTAGCCGGGTCACTGTTCTTTTCAAACTGCGTGACTATCTGAGGTAACAATCAGTTTCTGATGTTACCTCAGATAGATGGATCGCAAACAGGAGGTTTCACACTGCATGACTTTACAAAAGAAAGAATCACAGACAACTTCTGTCTGGTCCGCTAACTACGTTTCACAACTAAACACACTCGAGAAGTGATAAGGAAATAACGCAAGATCATGCGTGCGTGAGACCGGAGTTTTTGCACGAGACTGATATTGTTATTAAAAATGATAGCCTGCAAGAAGATTGCGATCCAAATTGTTTGTGTGCTGATTTGCAGCGAAAAAAAGAAAAAGAGCTTTCATATGCAGGAGGGAATGGTTGGGGAGACGAGAGCAAGGATTGTGTGTTCTGCAAAGAGAGTTGGGGGTAAATAAATAATTTTGCAATGTGCAACGTGTGAACAAGCACCGATGTGCCTATGATTTCGGGCATTTGTCGGCGATCTCCCAAAACCTGTTGTCGAGCGAAAATCGGGGCTAAAATCATTCAGTGTGAACTCGGCATAAGTTTGTGCCAGGCTGCGGCCTTGTCTTTCCATTCACCAAAGATCCTCTGACTCCAACTGGTTCTCTCTCATCAAGACAACATCAGCAAAGATCAACTGGTGCCTACAAGTTGCATCAGGAGAGTTTTATTCAAATTTGCAGAGACATGCAAGTATCAAACGTAGGTTCATTATTTGATCCATTAAGTATCCCTACCACTTCTAAAGAAGAGTGTATTAAAACTAAAGACTGATGGTTTGCTCAAGACTGTTGACTGCTGAATTTTAAACAATTCTATAACCTCTCACTTTCCGGTATTCTGCTTCAGCTCTCTTTCCCATTCTTTCACAAATGTTTGTAGAACCAGTCTGCATGCCTAGGTATACATGGGGCATATATAGGTATATATATATATATATATATATATATATATATAGGCTCTCAAATTAGAAACTTTATTGCCAAAGTAGCTAGCAAAATCCTCACAGAGTGCCAAAGACAGGCAGCGAAGAGAGTTTATAGGGGGATTTAAAACAGAGTTAATGACAGAAAACAGTGTGTTTGGAGTGTGGTGATGTTTCTCAATCTGTTTAGAAAAGTAGGAAGCCTTAGCTTTCTTAACCGCATTCTGATATAACAATAGGCAGTCCGTTAAGATCTTGTACGAGACCTGTGATTTGTCTTTTTTCCACTTTCCTGCACGACCCATGGCCCCGATTTGGATGTAGATTTTGACTTAAAAGACTTAAAATTGTTGAAAAAGATTTAAAATATCTTCCCAAACAGTATATAAAAAGGGAAAAATTATGCTCCACATCAAGGTCAAGTAATGGGGATTCTAAAAATAGAAGAGTATTAACCTCATTATAGAACTTTATAAAATCTATTTCAAAATGAGGTAAATATGCACGGGCTTGTGGTGTTTGAAACAGGTGCAATAGAAAGCTGAGGAAGAGACATTTTAAATAAAATAACTTCAACTTCAGTTACAGATAACCCATATGACAGAATTTGATCCAATATGTGTCAATGAACGTGTGGGATAATTAACTCAGTGCCGAAGGTTAAAAGAGTCGATGTTTAAAAACTCAAATGTGCATATATGTTGCGTGAGCGCCAAGCGGCTAACCTCGAAGTCACCTAAAATCAGGATGGAATCATATTGAGTGATTAAGTCACCTACAAATTCTGAGAACTCTAATATGAAGTCTTTGATTAAATGGGGTGGCTGATAGATCAGAACTAATACCACGGGTATTACGTAAATGTGCATGCGTATTGCGTGTTCAGTTTAAAGTTGTGTAGTGTTTCTTTGCATGAAACTTTTCAAAAACACAAAGGACATTTTTTTCAGTTTTTAGTAAGCCTTTTAGTGTGGGGTGGTGATGGCACAGTGGATAAGACACATGCCTTTGGTGTGAGAGACCCGGGTTCGAATCCACTGTGAGACACCAATGTGTCCCTGAGCAAGACACTTAATCCCTAGTTGCTCCAGAGGCGTGTGACCTCTGAAATATAGCAATTGTAAGTCGCTTTGGATAAAAGCGTCAGCTAAATGAATAAATGTAAATGTACATTGTCATGTTGATTATTTTATTTTCCAATTGTCCCAATTGATTTTCATAATTTTCATTTCAGGCTTGATGAAAGTGAAAGAGGAAATGCAAGATCTGAATGAAGTGGAAGAGAAACATCAGCATCAGAAAGCTCATGATGTCACCGCTGGAGAAAAATCATTAAGTTGCTTCAAACCAGAAAACGATTGCTCACAAAGCAGCATTCAAATAACAGAAGTCAAAAGGCTTTTTACCTGCTCTCAGTGTGGAAACTCTTTCACACGTAAATCAAGCCTTAAGAATCACATGTTAATTCATGCTGGAATAAAGCCTTTCTCCTGCTCTGTGTGTGGAAAGAGTTTTACAAAGAAATCACACCTTAAGGATCATTTGGTAATTCACACTTCAGAAAAGCCTTTCATCTGCCCTCAATGTGGAAAAACTTTTGCACGTAAAGGAAACCTCAAGAGTCACATCAGAATTCATGCTGGAATAAAGCCTTTCACCTGTTCTCAGTGTGGAAACACTTTCACACGTAAAGAAAACCTCAAGAATCACATGATAATTCATACTGGAATAAAGCCTTTCACCTGCTCTCAATGTGGAAAGAGTTTTACATATAAAAACCACCTTAATGTTCATTTGGTAACTCACATGTCAAAAAAGCCTTTCACCTGCTCTCAGTGTGGAAACACTTTCACAAGCAGAGAAAGCCTTAAAACTCACATGAGAATTCATGCTGGAATAAAGCCTTTCACCTGCTCTCAGTGTGGCAAGAGTTTTACCTTTAAACAAGGATTTAATAGTCACATGAGAAATCACACTGAAGAGATGTTTTATGCATGTCATCTGTGTGAGAAGAGATTTAAATGGAACACGAGTCTAAAAGCTCATCTTCGCCATTCTCACTCTGCAAGAAGGCAACTTAAAGGTACAGTAAGCAACAGAAAAGCTGTTGAAAGTGTATTGGATCGAGCAGCTCAACACACTTGTGGCCAATCAGCTGTAGAGGGCGTGTCCACTCATGATGAGGGACGAGAGGGAGAGTGAGAAAGAGGGAGATTTGAAGAAAGACTAGAACATTTAAAGATAAAAATGGCAGAGAGAGAAATTTCAGATAAAAATCACTGAAAAAAAGGATTAGGATCATGCAAGAGCTTTAGGAGCCGCATTATTATTAGAAAAGCGTTCCAGCGCTGGAGAGACCGAAGCGGGAAGGCCTGAAAATGGACGCTGTTATTGCGTTGTTTCTACTCCACATGTGAGTAGCATTGGTTTTGCTATTTTTCACAGAACCAAGATATCCTGATATACTGTAATGTTAACTCTAGTAACAGGACAGTTTTGAGCTTCATTGTTTGTCTGGATCTGCTGTGCTGTTGCTGGCGACTAACAACAAACTTTTGCTTGTAGATACTATTGTGAGTTGTATGTTAAATGTTTGTTCATCTCCACTTTATTTTTTAGCAAAGCATTATTTTGCTTAATTTCAGTTACAAAAAACAAAAAGGGTGGAGCAATGGAGGGATGGATGCGTTTGTTTGGGTTGATTTCAGATATCAACAGTGTTTTTCAGATATCCCTTAAATTGCTTTGTCATCATTACTGAAGAAACACCATGAAAGTTCATAGAAATGAAAAGGAGTACATCTGACCTGTTTGAGGTAGGAGGTTTCTATGAGTTTACTCCTATAAAAGACACCAGAAAATACATGAGTACACGAGAAACTTTTGTGCTGTGAGTCTGAGAAAAGTTTTATACTGATGGTCCTTGATAACACACCAAATAATCCACAAGGGAGATAAAATGTAAAGTGTTCCTATTGTGAAAGAGTTTTACCCAGTGTGGAATAAAAGTAAAACATGAAAGACTGTATACTGCAGAGAAGCCATAACACCTGCCGTTTAAATGGGAACTGTTTCAGCTCAGAAACATATCTGTGCTATCATAAAGAAAAGCATTGTTCTCACAGCGCACAGAACTCATGATTCATTCTCTCGTTTCTGTTAAATTGGGCAGAAAATATGCCAGCAACCATGATTGAAATACAAAGAAGCATCATCTTTTTAGATATATAAATGTACATTTTGTCTCATAATATTGACTTTGTCACTGAGGAAAATAGACATAAGTTGATGCCATTTCTAGATGCCATTTCTATGGAAGCCCTGAATAGCAAGGTAGAAAAAGTGGAAAAGTCCTTCACACGTCTTATTCTTAGTTTTCTTTTTACATGTAACACATTGCTACACAAATAAAGGTGCTATATACATACAAATGTGCATATTCTTTCTTTGTATATTATATTGACTTTTCAGAGTAAACATTTATCTACTGTTTAAATCTCCCAGCCAGCAAAGCTATGTGAGGCCCAGATGGGTTGCACCTGAGCTATCTAACTGGGGCCCGGACAGTTTTGACCTCAGTTTCCATGTAGGCCCCACCCAGATGTTTTGCACACTAAATGCTCCCTGAATCATAATCTGTTTGTTTATTTGTTGGCCAGAGGAGAACTGATGTAAAGCACAGACTTCACTCATAGTGACAGGTTACTTTGGCATTGCATACTATTATAAATACAAAGCTACAATAAGCTTTCACATTTACAAAGTTCACAATTAAACATACACAATACACTAATACAAATTCATGACTAAAACAACCTAATAACCAACTTTTAACATTCGCACTAAAACCAACCATTTTAGAAATACTTTTGTTATCCAGAGGCAACGAAATCCACAATTGAGTACTCAAAAGACCTACGGCCATATAGTTTTAAAACGATATAATGTAATATCCATGAGACTTTGCCTAGTATTATAAAGATGTCTCTCACTTACCCTAGAGAAATATGTGTTAAAATATGTAGAAGCTCTTTTATTGATTATCTTGTGTACCATTTTGAGTTTAAAATTGGCTACTCTGCTTTTTATAGGTAACCAATCCAGATGTCTAATACATCAACATGTGCCAAACAATTAAAACCTAAAACCAACCGTATCAATTTATTTCTCTAACTTATCCAACCATACACGAGACGGATCAGACATCCGAAAAAAAAATGCATGCGTAGTCAAAATGACATTGCACTAAACATGATGCAAGTAGTTTTAAATTTAGTTTATCCATAAATCTAACATATCTAGCAAGAAATCTTGTTTGAGCATAAACCTTACCTAAAGTTTTCATAGCCATGCTTGCACCACTTAAATCATTGTCAAGGACACAGCCAAGATAATTAACACTATTTCTGTTTGATATTACACAATCCCATACCTTGATAGACATGTTCAGTTTACTTTTTACGTGGCATCTGCTCTCACAACTATGTCCTAGCTTACCTATTTGGCACACTGCCTGTTTTATTTAGCTGACCAACCATTGAAATATGTGTACAAAACTGCGCAACACACTGGACAGCACAGAGAAAATGTGAAGTGCAGAGTAACAATCCTGAGTTTATTTTATTAACACTGTGTATCAATGTCACTCAAAACATTGTTTTATTTTTTTCTGCCTGCTAAACTTCTAAAGCAAAGTCACAGATCATTATGCGACTCGCAACATGTGAGCACATGGTTCATTCCCGAATGAATCCGAGTCTTTGAACAAATCAGTTGAGTAAGTGATTCACCACCAGCCATACAGTCTTTTACTACTGAATGAATCAGTGTTTCAATCAATCCCGGGTCATGTTTGCGTTCACACAGAAGGTGTTCTGGCAGTTTCCCGGCAATTTCCCGTGATCAACGCGCTGTGTGAAAGGGGCTATAGCAACATTGTGACGGCCCAGATCCAGTCATGGATCATTTAACAACCATGAACACCATTAGTTAAACTACGCTGACACAGATATCAACCATCAATTTCAGGGCTTCTTTTGTTTGTTCCATGCATGGCTGAGCTAAACAGGCCAATAAGAGATTATTAACTACCCAACGGGCAATTGATGTCAAATAGTCATCAAATTGACGTCAAACATCGTCATCAAAGAATTGGTCAAAAATGCAAATCAAATCGATGTCAAAACTTGACATTAAATTGACGTCAAGTTTTGACGTTCATTTGATTTGCATTTTTTAAACACATTGATGTCCTATTCTAGACCACAAGAATAATGACACAACAGTATTACATGTAAGACTTGTTTTATTAAATCCAATCAGCTACAATTCAAGAATGTAAAAATGTAATTCAAAGATAATTTTTAATTGATGAGGGGTTTAAGAACATAGGTTTTTCAAGATCACATCAAATTTATATATGAATTTAATGCAACCAATCACATGACAATTTTACATATTACAGGTTTTGATATCATATAAAAGCTCTCAAGACCTTTCTATTTGTTAAAAACAAGGTGTAAAATAAAACCAGTTTTGTAAGGGCTTGAAATGATACCAAAACCTGTATTTTATATTTCACCATGTGATGAGTTTTCCCAGATCATATCACATATGAACAGAAACAATATAGATAAACAATAGGTTATATAGGCCTTATTCAGAATCTGAACACACATCAATTGCATATTTCCCCTTTTGTCGTCCCATACCCCGCATCTATCGGGAGCAGACCGGAGATAGCTCCCCATGTATTTTTTTATTTCAGCCTCTGACAGTGAAGGTTTGGACTGCTGTACAGCACCTAATGAATATGAAGCCACAATCAGCACTCATTTTAAGACATTAAAATACAGCATACATTTTTCAGCAAGCATCACTTGTACATAGAAATCCACAAAGTAATTAAAACTTTTTTAAATAAGCATGGATAACCATCTAGTGGATCAGTGATCCTCCTCACCATTCTATTCAAGTGAGCAGCAACAGCAGGAAACCAGTCCGACTTTGCATTTTTCAGATGAAAAATTAAAGGGATTCTATGCAGTTTTTTTTAGCTTAACTGAACAGCTTCAGAGCTATTGAAATGGTTATATGACTTCTTTCGGGTTGAATGGTGGCCTTCTCGCACCCCCCTGGTGCCTGTGAGCGGAAAAATCTCACTTGCAACTTTGGTGCGGCGGGCCGCCGGCCTCAGCCTCAGGAAGTATCGCGTGATATCAGCTCTCGCGATGTAACATATTCCTTTACGGCACTGCACACATACACGCCCCCATCCAGGAAGGTAGAGAGGGATCGAGTTTGTCACACTATCGTCATGGCTGAGCCGGCATATAAGATGCCGAAAGCATTGTCGAAGGAACAGAGAAAGAGGAAACGGCAGACTGACCGAGCGAGGAGTCAGACACGAGCGTAATTTGCGGGTGTTATATGTCCCCATTGAAACATCTCGCGGCACGGATGCAAGTTACCCATACAAACAAATAAAACATCTCCAGGTAATTCTAGTAGAGCATTCATTTCGTTCGTTTGTTAAATAAGAGGCGATCTGAAATGTGTTGTTTTTGAAATCAAGTGACCAAAGTGCTTTTTGCCGCTGCGATCAGTGGCGCGGATAGAGTGTTCTGTTGTGACGCGCACAGTCTTCACACAAACGCGCGCCTCAATCCGTTGAGGAGAGACTCTATATTTGTTACGGTGAAATCACAAAACCTAATGCACAAAAAACGTGTCCCTGCTTGAAATACAACCACTAATAAACAATCGGTTTTGATGAGGAAAATAAACTATACTACTAGTACGGATTAGAACCCAGAACCTCTGACACACTTGGCAAAAGAAATTTACGACAGTAACGTTAAATACAAGTACTCCACAGCGACTCTAGGGGTCGCTGTTTGACAAAAACGGGATTCCTGCCTGGTGTCCCTTTAAACTGATAAGTGCTAGCCATCTTAAAGGGATAGTTCACCTAAAAATGAAAATTCTGTCAGTATTTACTCACCCTCATGTTGTTCAACCCCGTAAGACCTTCGTTCATCTTCGGAACACGAATTAAGATATTTTTTATTAAATCTGAGAGCTGGATCACTCCTCCATAGGCTTCTAAGGGATTGACACTTGTTCCCCGAAAAGTTATTAAAGACATCATTAAAATAGTCCAAGTGACTACAGTGGCTCAATCTTAAGTTTATCAAGCGACGAGAATACTTTTTGTGCGCAAATACAAACAAAAATAACGACTTTATTTCAACTCTTCATTTCCTTCTCTGTGGGCCTCTAGTCAGTTAACGTAGTGTGATCGCGTAGAGCTACGTCACACGTAGGCTCACTATTGGCCGACGCTGGTCATGTGTGTGATGCGTGTGACGTACAACAACAGAAGCTCTACGCTTTTACACTAGTGAACTGACTCGAGGCCCACAGAGAAGGAAATGAATAGTTGAAATAAAGTCGTTATTTTTGTTTGTTTTTGCGCACAAAAAGTATTCTCGTCGCTTGATAAACTTAAGATTGAGCCACTGTAGTCACTTGGACTATTTGCATCAAATTACACAAAAAATAATAATAATTAATTGTTGTAGTCCATTCACTAACTTCAGCTGCTGAGAAACCCGAGAATGTGAAAAAGCTAATGGCGCCATCTACAGGTGGCATTAGGAATAGAGAATATGAATGGGCATTGTAGGCCCTACATTTTTAATTAAAAATTAAGAAAAAATGGAATTTGTGAAAAATAAATATGATTTGTTTAAGAGCCCTAGCATTGCATCTATCAGTTGAAAACAAGAAAATCTAAATAATTTTAAAATATGTAGCCTGTTCACTATGAAAAATTTAGACTAATGTAAATTTTCCATTAATGAACATGTAGTTGTAATATTGTATATACTTACATTATAGGGTATTACAATTTCATTATCAATTACAGCAAATTTATTTTAATTTTAAAGTATATAATATCACTATAAATAGAAAATAAGGATACACATATACTTTATGTGGGGTTACAGCAAAAATGCTGCATACGTTTTTCATTTTTTTAATTATAATTAAGCAAATCAGTATATTTTTTTGTAAAATATAATAATTACTGCTCACCTCTTATTTCATATCAGTAATTTACATACTTTAAATAGTTTTTTGTTTATTTGTTTTTAACCACAGAAGTTACAGAAGTCCACTTTCATGCAGAAATCCAACAACATATGATTCAAAAGATGTGCCAAATGGATGCATTTTGAGGCCCCAGTAAAAATTTAAAAAAAGCTATAATTTACATTGATATCAATGTGATGTCAATATGACATCAACTGAACGCCTATAACACGACATTGATTTGACGTCAACTCAATGTCAAACATGTTGGCCTATACTTATATTATCAATTTCAGTATGGGTTTAAACCTCGTATTTTCACCAATTAACCAACTTGATGACGTTGATGTATAATCTGACTTTGAAATTATGCTTTGCAGCATCTTGATCATATCTTGTCTAATATTTGACGTCAAATTGACATCAAGGTGCCCGCTGGGATGTAAGGGAGAGAAGACAGTTAATTCAAGAATTAGGATGGATGGGAATTGATGGGAATTCAATAAAAGTATTGTTAGGAAACGAGGCAAGACAATCAAGAGTCCATTAAATATTATTTAAATATCTAAAAGATACAGGAACAATGAATATAATATAGTTGTTATTTTTTTTTTTTTATCAAGCCTATTTATTTATTTATTGATATTATTATTATTATTTTCTTTCCCCCCTCATTGATTCATTTCAATTCTTCCAAAACTAAGTGCACTCCACACTCCAGATCAGTAGGTGGCGGTAATGCACCTTTTACGATCCGCCATAAAACAACAGAAGAAGAAGAAAAGCTTTCTCCTGCCATAGACATCAGCTGCTCACGATCATTCACAGTCAGCGATGGATATTCCATTTGAAGAGGAATTGTTGAAAAACTGTAAGTACACACTGAAAATGATTTAAAAGAGCTTGTCTTTATTTTACCACGGTTTTGTTAGGAAATATTAAATGTCGATTACCACCCAGTTTGTGTCCTTAATATGACGAAGTCTCAAGTTTAATGTGATATAGGAAAGTAGGATTTAGAAGTAAAAGGAATTCATGGCATCCGCCGACAAGAATGGCCAATGTAACTTACTCTGTTATTTCGGTGAAGAGTTCCGAGATCTTTTCTGAATTCGATTTAGAACCCAGAATTGCATTCTTTTGGCCAATCTCTCTCTCTCTCTGTGTGATTGTGGTTTAAATATATATTTTTATTTATATTAAATATATTATATATTAATATATCAATATATATTATTGATGTAATAGATTACGTTGTTTATTTTAGATAAATTAATTGTGTTTGAGTTAAATATATTATGATGTAATGATTTAAATTTCCTCTCTTATGATGTTATAATACATAATCAGTTGACCATGTAATGTGACTAATTTACGGTGGCCCAGTAGTGCACAACACAACGAAATTTAAAAAGCAATCATAAGTTCATAAGACAATGAAATGAATCCGAGCCACAACACAACGAAATAAAGCCACAACACAACGGAAATGCTCCCGACCACTCGAGGGCTCTCGGAGCGCGATAAAGTTTGTTTTCCATGCCATTGTTCAGCAGTCTAAAAGTATATCAGCATCACGATTAGTTTTAACAGTATGCAGCCATTGTATATCGACATATAATATTACTTCAAAACCAACTACATGAATTATAGCTGCGTATTTATACTCGAGAATGCTTTGACGCGCTTCCACAGCGCATGATCCCTAAGGGAACGTCTGGCAATTCCAAGTGGTTAAAACGTATAATTTATTATAATATAATTTGATAAAAAAATAAAAAATAATAAAAAAAAAACATTTGGTGAATTGCAGAATTACAGGAATGTATTGGCACAATTTCACCTACAATAAGTCAGTCTGGTCACTAGGAACCTACCACAAGATTTGGAACATTAAAAAAAAAAACCTTTAGGTGAATTACAGTTGTAGGCCTAATGTTTTTATAAAAAACAAATTGTGTACTGTGCTTACAGGGAGCTATTGGCACAATTGTAACTCAGTCTGGTTAATAGGAACTACAACCTTTGAAACATGATAAAATAAAATAAAAACTTTTATTATAGTACAGAAATTTCTTAAAATATAATTGTTTACTGTAAATACATGGAGGTATTGGAAAAAAGTCACCTGTAGTAAGTCAGTCTACTACCAATACAATCAAGCTTTGTATTTTGAACATGTCAGTTTTTTAATATTAAAAGTAATTTTTATTCATACAAATTATATATTTTAACAACTTGGAGGAATTGGCAGACGTTCCCTTAGGGATTATGAGCTGTTGTAGTGCGTCAAAGGCAAAGCGTTCTAGAGTATAATGCACATGATTTTGAATTAATAAATGTCGATATACAATGGTTACATACTGTTAAAACTAATCGTGATGTTGATATACTTTTTAGACTGCTGACTCTATAGAACAGTGGCATGGAAATCTAACTTTATCGCGCTCCGAGAGCCCTCGAGTGGTCGAGAGCATTTCCGTTGTGTTGCAGCTTTATTTCGTTGTGTTGTCCATTTTTCGTTGTGTTGTGGCTCATTTCCGTTGTGTTGTGGATTCATTTCTTTGTGTTGTGGCTTAATTTCATTGTGTTGTGAACTTATGTTTGCTTTTTAAATTTAGTTGTGTTGTGCACTACTGGGCCACCGTACTAAATGATCATAGTGTTACAGTGTGTTCACACTTGCCATGTTTGGTTCGATTAAAACAAAGCCCCGCCCTGATAGCGCGCATACATCATGGAGACCTCTATTTGATGTGGGTGTTTACATCTGGAAGATGTATTTTTTATAGTGTTTGCAATCATCTGCAGTACGTCTATAGGACGTTTCTGTCAGATGTCAAATAAACGTTTAGAAAATGTCTTTAAGATGTTTATGATTTAGAAAACTGACATCTTAAAGATGTGTATCAGATATGAAAGCTTTAGCATAAGTTCTGCCAGGAAGACTCAATTGTTACGTCACTTATTACTAGGGATGCACCGATATGAACATTTTGGCCGATACCGATAATTCTTTACATTTGAAAGCCGATAACCGATATATTGGCCGATAAATCTAAATAAAAAAAATAAATAAAAAAAATTATATACTTTGATAGCCTGTATAACAAAATGCTCACCATTAAAAGCCTTGTCTCAAACACTTTTAACATAAATCAAACATATACAATACAGTATAGCCTAGTTTGAACCAGTGTAAGATTCCTTAACTTTTAAAATTAATTTTACACTCATATGGACAACTTTCTTTATTAAAAAATGGTAACACTTTATAATAAGGTTTAATTTTGTTAGCATTAGTTAGCATGAACCAACAATTTTATAAAACATTTTTAAGAAAGTTGTATCTGTTAACATTAGTCAATGCACTGTGAACTAACATGAACACACATATTTTATTAACTAACAATAACACAGGCTATTGCTCTCTGTTAGTTAATGCATTAACAAATTAGACCTTATTGTAAAGTGTTATCAAAAAATCTATTGCCTAACAAAAAATAAAATACATAAATAATGCAAACAAGTCATTGGATAACATTGGGCTGCACATAAAGAAACAAAATGCATGTGGCATTGATCAATAAAATGGAATCGCCTCCGCACGGACAATAAGAAAAATATATTTTAATCAAACCATATCGTTGATGAAAATAATACGAGAACAAAATAATGTTAGTTATTAATTATACGAGAACAAAATAATGTAAGTTATTAATTATAACGCAATGTTTTTGAAAAAATAAACATTTTTAATATTGCATTGATAGTAAACATCTTTAATAGCTTAGTTACTGTTTTAAATGACATTGCTGTGTGAGCGCGCGCGCTGAAGCTGAAGAGAACGAACGTTAAAATCAACTCGACGGTTGCTGAAGAATGCAAACCCAAAGAATTTACAAATGTATTACAATAGTGAATACAATTATAATTGTATGACAGTCCCAATCATAGCTTTTAATGTTTTGCATTGTTGTTTAATCTGCGCGCGCTGGAGCTGAAGAGAACGAGCACCGGGAAACTGAAGAACTTTTCTAGCATGTTGGTTAAATCCACGAAACGCATCATATGTGAGATTAATCAGATATTTATATTACATCAACTTTATATTACGACTTATCTGCGCAAAATGACGTGAATGCACAATCGAACTTGTGCTGGTCATAATGTGTAATATCCCTGTTCTGGACGCGCTATTCCCACAACAACGCGCTGAAACGGCAACTAAACAGAGAATTCACAACGTTTTATTACAATAGTGTTCTCATTATAATGGCATCTATGACAGTCCCAATTATAGTTATAAATGTGCATTGCTGTTTGAGCTGCGCACGCTAAAGATAAAGATGATCACCGGTACAATGAAGCGCTACTGCATCGTTCATTAACTCAACCAAACGCATCCTATATTAGATTAATCAGATATATATACACAAATTAAACATATTATAACTTACAATGGCACAGAATGCTGCGAATGCTCAAGAGAACTTGACTGTGCTTGTCATGAAGGCTTAACTCCATAGACGCGCTCGACGCACTGAAACACTGGCGAACAAGAATTCACAACATTCTTTTGCAGGCCTGTTTTTATTATAATGTTATGAAGCATATGTGACAGATTTGTGCTGCACATTTTGCACTGAACTGTATCTTCCTTTTCGAAGTGAATCCAATCATTCAGAACCATCATGGCGAACAGCGCGCGTCTCTCAACTGAAGTAAATAATCTATTATCTATCGGCTTTGATATATCGGCCAAATTTTCTTATCGAACCGATAACGATAACATCAGAAAAGACCATTTATCGGCCGATATCGATATGTGGTCGATATATCGCGCATCCCTACTTATTACCTTCACATCTAATCCCGTTCTAATACTTGCAACATACAAGTTCGGTACTTTCACATGTCTGAGTTCGCAGATGCTGACGCCAACATTCAGTTCGATTTCAATCATTACAACAAAATCATATTGTTGATTTTGATTTCACCCACTCTGGCTTTAGAGTGTTTGCTCATCTGCAATACGTCTATAAGACGTTTACTGTCAGATGTCAAATAAACGTTTAGAAAATCAAGATGTTTATGATTTAGAAAACTGACATCTTAAAGATGTCTATCAGATGTTAGTAAACAGTAGATGCTTTCCAGATGAAGTGATCTTTAACAGACATCTTGCAGACGTTCGTATGCGATTGCTCTGTTAGTGCTGTTCACTGAGACCGCTGATAAGATGGGTCTGTTGAACGCAAGACACACCAAAGACATGTAAACGAACCAAAAACGGGGCATGATGTCACAAAATGCGACCCTAAAAAAGAAAGAACGCTCAAGCATGTTTTTTACCAATCGTGAACATAGCCCTATGCCTTTAGGATCAGTATCTTTAGGTTCGGTGTTAAAATGCCAATGTGAACGCTAAGCTGACCAGGACTAAATCTTTTTTTTTTTGTTTTGGTCTGGACCAAACGAACAAAGCCAACCGAATTGTGAACACACCCTAAGAGGACTCTGAGCATGTCTGTTTTACACACCCTGATGAGGCTTATTAGCCGCAATGTGTCCATATGTGTTTGAATGTGTGATTGTTTTTGTTTTTTATATTATAAATCCATGAGTAAATAAAGGCTTTTTACATTTTCCTTATCCTCAAGTGCCTTGGCCTTATATGTTTCTTAACGGGTTGAAATATGCTATCCAAAGAGCACCGGGATACAACGATTTTTACCCATTACTCTTTGCATTTGTTGTTTTATTTAAACATTTTTTCTCATTAGGTTCTCAGGCTTGTAGTAACATTAGCAGCCAGTTGGTGGCGCTTGATAGCACTTCACTAGGTCCACAGAGGAGGTGGACTAGGTCAATCAGCCATTATTTGTATTATCTGTATCAAATATTAAGCCTATTATTTAAGGGGTAAAGTGTTTTAATCATTGAATATTAACAAATAGTTTGCATATCAGTTGTCTGCTGGGCACATACTATACTCAACTATACTATACTAATTATTACAACTTTTTAAATGTTTTTGCAACTTGAAACCAATGTAAAGTCTTTTTTTAAACCCCACAGAAATCATTTTCTAATAACTTTACTTTAACCAATATTTAAAAACATCTGTAAATACATAACCGATCTCTAGAACCGCTGCACATGGAGAACATTAAAGACTGCTTGACAGAAAAAATTGGAAACCAGACTTGGAATTCAGTTTTATAGATGGTTGTGAATCAATTGGCCATTTTTGGACAGCTTTATTTATTTATTTATTTATTTTATTTTTTTTCCTCCTGCTGTTTAACAGTGACACTGAGCTCTCCTGACACTGACATTCAGGATCCTCTGGTCACCAGTCAACCAGCTGTGGCCGCCGTCAGCAACGGCACGTACAATATTCATCATTAATCTTATCAATTACTAACCTCATCTTGCATTGCACTGCACACAAGCACATCAGGGTTTTCAATTGTCTGATCATTTCAGTGAGCATGAGAAGGATAGATATTGACTTGGAGATGATAATACTTTTAATCCTTCATAATGTGTAACCATCACAGGGAATCTCTCTGCATCTGCACCACTGTTAATGTCCAGCATGAAGAAGTCCTGGCATGAGCACGTCTCTCAGGACCTGAGGAATCACCTAGTGCACAAACTGTGAGTCCAAGAGGAACCATCTCTCATCATCCTGTCACCATAATGGGTGTTTTTGGTTGTTTTTGAGCAATTTTTAGCCCCTGTAATGAATGCTTCTCCTGCAGGGTTCAAGCCGTATTCCCGGTCCCAGACCCTGCAGCGCTGCTGGACAGACGCTTGGCGAACTTAGTCGCTTATGCATGTGAAGTGGAAGGGAACTTCTATGAGTCTGCCAACAGCAGGGTAAGGATATAAACTTTAAATTCAATTCACATTTATTTGTATAGCGCTTTTCACAATACACATCGTTTTAAAGCAGCTTTACAGAAAATGCACATTACATTTTAGAGTGATCTGTTAAATGAGGTAACTGTCTAAGTTATGTATTTCAGAAATGTACAAATACAAATCACTTTTAGCTAAAAAATGTTTTAAAGGGGTGGTTGATTATGATTTCACTTTTCTAACTTTAGTTAGTGTGTAATGTTGCTGTTTGAGCCAAATTTTGTTATAGGTCACGCTGGCACGACGCAACGTTGCCCAGCAGCGAATGGCAAACAAAATGAAAGCGGAACGAAACTCCGCTACTCGTTTGTGCTTCACAGACCGTTTATTAGTTCGGACCAATAATCGACAGTGCAGCGCCGCGAGCTACTCGCCAGTCGCGGGCCGATTTCGATCACGTGACACCGTTACTACACAGCGCCGGGAAATCCAGTGAAGAAATCCATTGAATTCGCCAGAGAATTAATAACATTGCTGCAAGATCCAGCAAGAAACATTCAGATTCGACGCAGAGTTCTTTGTTATAAACCATAGATATCAGATCAAACAGCGCTGGCTTTGAAAACCAGGGAAAACATTGTGCCATGATTGAACAAGTTATAGAAGGCTTTAAGTCCACAAATCACCAACATTCACCATGGATTTAATGTAGTAACACCAACCGTAACTTTACATCTTTTTCCAGCACTTCAAAACTATAATATCATATTTATGTTATTTTTATGTGATGACCAAAACATTTTTTGTTCATCCTTTAAATATTGTCCCCATTTATAAAGCTAAATGTTTCAAATTGTAGGAAAACTTATTTAAAAAAATTATTTAAACTTATTTAAAAATAAAAAAAGATGAAATTACCATTGTAAACAGTAGGTAGCTGCAGAGGACGCTTATTGGTTATTTTCAGTCCATATTATCTATTTTTTTTTAATCGTTTTGCTTTTGAATTAATATTAAGACATTATGAATGACAATAATTAAAGTTAGTAAGCTCAGTGCTTTATTGTCAGCCCCACATTGCTACCAAATACTTTCTGTAGAACTCAGTGGCTCTGGTGTTGCTGCCCTCAAATGTTAGTCTGGAGCCCTGTGAACTTAAAATAAAACTGCATATTGTAATATCTGTACGTTATGTCTATTTAATATCAAAGCATTTGTCAGTAATACAAATATTTTGGTGGAAAATGTGAATAATTGCATTGCAAGCTGATTTAAGGTGTGCCCCTACATTTCCTGCTTGCGCTCCTAAAATTTTTAGTCTGGGGCTACAGTGCTCCTAGTAAAAAAGTTAGTCTGGAGCCCTGTATAACAGGTTTACATTCATCAAAGGTCAAAAAACTGTTTCATTTTCTCATAATATACATTTGCACATCACCACATTTTCAATGATTCTCAAAAGACGCGTCAGATGAATCAATCTCTCTAAATCCCTCCTTTCCACGAGCTGCTCTGATTGGCCAGACAGCTCGGCCTGTTGTGATTGGTTTACCGCATACAGCATGCTTGTTTGAAAAAAAAAACGCCCATTGCTATAACAACGTCAGCTTTGCGCGTCATGAGCCTTCTTACACCATAAACTAAACGCAGTAATGAACAATGACGTCGATTTTACCATATCAATCAGAACGCGAGTCCGATGAGGAAACATTGGAAGAACTAGTTATTCAACCCGAACCTCCATCACAAAACAGTATGCAGTAAGCAGGATGTTTCTCAGTGATACGCTAATCAGTTTGAGGTACATTATGAGATGTTGCAACTGTAATTCCTCACCATCAGCTGTAACAAGTGCATGTCCATCATCAAACCAATTATTTTACTAATACTTATTTATTTACGGAGTATTTTTCTAATTTATTGTGGAGAACATGTGGAAACTATCAATACAGTGCATACATTAGCCGAACTGCAGCGTGAAAGACTGATGAAAACAAATCTTGCTTTACGGTTAAAGGGACATTGTGTAGGAATTTCTCCCATCTAGCGGTGAAATTGTATTTTGCATTCAAAAGAATAGTGCTCTCTAGCACCTCGCTTTTTCAAATGCGTGTTGCAACTACGGTAACCGTTATGTACCAAGAAGCTTTGACAACATGTCTTCCAATAGCCCTTCATCGAGTTTAACTATACATGTTCTACTGTTATGCTGCCTATATAATGAATTACACAACCAAGCAATTAAATAAAGCTTGTACATTGACTTACCTGTCGAGAAGAAAGCAGGCAACTTCAGCGTCCCTTTCAAAGTCGTTCTCCTCCATTAGCTCTTTCCACCAGGGAAAAGTAATCCCGATATTTACCCTCGTTTTTAATTTTGCCGACGAGGATTCCTTCTCCTGTGGCTCGGCATAAGTATGGTCCTGAATTATGAAGTACCGTGCAGTGCAGCCTTTCAAATTTGCCGGGGCAGTGACACGCATTACGCCTCTCTCCTTGTCCGTTTCTGCTGGTTTCAGTCACGTTACGCTGGCTCTGAACGAAAATGGATTGTGGAAATGCGTTGAGGTAGCCTAGTGCTTTTTGTCCCTGTCTGCTATTATAGTTTTTCAAGATGGTGCAACGACATGGAAGCCTCTGTGGACTTACCCGCCCCATGTAAATAAAGATACAAAATTTTCACGTACGAGGATCAGATCATTGGCAGAGGTAATTGTACACCATCGAGGACATATTTATGAATAAAGACATTAATTTTAGCTAATAAAATACTTAAACTACACAGTGTACCTTTAATCTTTCCTCAAAGTAGTGAGGACGACAGACAATCTGCATTAATAGACACAGTTTTAGGTAATAGTGGCCCACAACTGATTAGCAGAAGTATTTCAGTAAGACAGTAATAATGTGTGTTAACCAGTTAGCAGGAGACCTACACAATATAAAACTCAAAACTAAGTATTTTAAACACCATCTTTCAAGAGCAAGCGGTTTGCGAATCCTGCATTGAACTCCGAGATTTGAGAAACAGTCGTCAGTAAAATAAAGGGAACACAGCAAAAGTTTAGGATTATACTGCTGTGATATCGTGGTAAAGATGAATTTTAACCACTGATTCTTCACATGCTCGTCCATGGGCAGTGAAAAAAACTGGCTTTACCTTCACGTCACGTTGTAGATCACAGCATTTTCTCGACATGATGCTATTCAGTATCCACAGGAATCAGCTGCAGTGTCTGATGGGTTTCAAGTTTTCCCTGGTGTCTGCACGCACAAAAAGTGGGTGGGCAATATGCTAATGTTACGTCTCGACGTCACAACGAAACGGCTTATGACTCATTTGAAAAATGATTTATTTCATTGACTCAGAGTCGACTCTTACTTTTAAAAGACTTCAGGTGATGTCTGTTTATGTTAATCTAGCTACAGTACTAAATATAAATCTTATTTTATTTTATAACGGGAAGTGTTGTATTTCCACGCACTTTCATGCCATATTTCATTTTTATTTGTTTGTTTACCTTTGTTTAAACAACTACAAAAGTTGTTCAGTGTTTATATATATATCCTCATTTTATATATATATATATATATATATATATATATATATATATATATATATATATATATGTATATAATATCTATCTTGTGTTCAGGATGAGTATTACCACTTGCTTGCTGAGAAGATCTACAAGATCCAGATTGAGTTGGAGGAGAAGAAAAGGTCAAAGTGTCAAAGCCGGCCATGAGCACTCAGGATCCTTAACAGCCTGGCCTTCACCAGCACGACTCTACGGGACCTGAACAAGCCATTGACAGTCACATTAGATTTGGGACAAATCAATCATGTGACGGGCAGAATTTTGAGCTGGATCTAATTTGAGTGTATAATAGCAGGCAGAATATGTAACTTCAAGAGAGCAAACATACAGTACAGTACGTGTCCCTCTTGATTTATGTTCTTTCTGATTGTTCTTTGCTCTTTATACTGTTTGTTGTTTTATGTTATACTGAAGGCTGTATCATCTTTGCAATTTAGAGGAATAAGTGAATGTCATCATTTGAAGGTTTTCAGCATCACAGGTTGATGTTGTGAAACAGTAATTCTCTGTATTCTAATTGTTAGATAGAAAAACAATTGAAGTCAGACTGAGCTTTGAGAAAGATGCAACTAAAGTTAATAAACCCTTTCTTTACCAGAGATATGAGATGTTCTTTCCTGTAAACTTTCTATTAAACACTTGTTAGCGTTATTATTTTTGTGAATGTTCATATTTGCAAAGTGTTTATTTTTCATAGTTAATTTGAATGATTAATTATTTCTTCTCAACAAGAGAAACGGGAATCTAGAAATAAAGACCATCACGCAAAATGTTACATGGATTTTAAAAATACAAATAAAAGTATTTAGTTATGTTCTGTGATTGAGATATTTCTTCTCCTTAATGATTTAGAGTAATTGCTGTTTAAAACTAAATCGTTTCTTGAGCACAATAATCAACAATAATCAAGTTTGACTTGATTATGAACGATAAACATGCTGTCTCTTTATTGTTTTCATGTTTTTGTTAATGTCATCGTCTTAATATAATTATATAAAATGATAGAAAAAAAAAACTAAAGTGGAGCTCAAGTAGTTGGGTAGGGGCAAATTCTGTTCACTGTTACAAGATTGTTTAGGTCTCAAAACTCAAAATTCTGTTGATTGTTTCATTGAAAATCTTCAGTTGGTTCAAAAAATAAAGTACCAGTGAGTCAAGTCACCTTCATTTGAAGGCGCGTTTGAATATATATGTGCGCATGCGTGTAGTCCTTTACAAACCAACCCTCAACAAACTATTTGTCTGGCCTTAAACATGTATAATAAATATTTTTTATCGCAAGAACACACCAGAGACTGGATGATCTACCGTTTCACAGAAAGGAAAATTAGTCCTCCACATTTATCCTGGGAAGAGTTCCTCGGGAGTAGAAAAGTGTTCGTGAAATCATCTGATCTGAATTCATAGATTGTTTAACTGCAGTTCTTCAATAATAACAAATGTTACAGAAGTTACACATGTGCTACAGAAATCTCCAAGCTCAGCAATAAATCTTTTTTCTTAAAGGATTATTTCACTTCAGAATTAAAATTTCCTGATAAATTACTCATTCCCACGTCATCCAAGTTATTCATGTCTTTCTTCAGATTGACCATTGAAAAGCTGGATGCTCAGCCAGCCTGAAACCTTCACCCACCTCCCTTTGTGCATCCAAGCTTGGGACACTTATCAAATGTGGTGTCAGACGTGCCAACCCAATTTCCAGAAAAAAAATATTGCAAACATTTTGTCTTTCACCATCTACCATTAATAATACTGTGAAAAGATTCGGGGAATCCAGAGAAATCTTAGGCTGTGTAGGGCAAGACAAGAGGGCTTCACCTTCAAGTCCTCAGATGGCACTGCATGAGAAACCATCATGCTACTTTGTTAAATATAGCCACACGTGCTCAGGAGTAATTTGGAAAATCGTTTTCACTGAACACAGTCTGACGCTGCATCAAGAAATGCCACTTGAATCTCTGTTATGCCAGGAGAAAGCTTTACATCAGTTCTATGTGGAGATGTCGGCGAGTTCTCTGAGCCTGAGCTAATCTCAGATGGTCTAGAAGACAGTGGAAATGTGTGCTGTGGTCAGATGAGTCCATGTTTCAGCAAACATGTGTCATGGAACGGAGGTGTATCATTGCAAACGGCAGGGGTGACTTACATGTGTGTGAAGATATCATTGACATGAAGATGTATATATTCAGATTGAACAGAGACATGTATCAAGATCCAACCCAGTCTCTTACTATTGCGTATCTATACCACGAGTTTTCATTTTCATTTGGCGTAGTATTTACACGCCAAAGTCACATTTTGCGTTCATATGGTACGCAAAATCCTCCCGTTAAACTTCTATTGATGGAAAGTGCGTATGCATTGCACGTAGAAATGTATTATAGGCAACGTCATCGTCCCCCCCCCCCCCCCCCCCCCCCTTCAATCGTACGAAGATTCACGATTTCATCTCGTGCAGGTGCCGAAGTGGCATGTAGGCCTATAGGTTTTTTTTTTTTTTTTTTTTACAGAAACATAACTCATCTCTAATGGGGGCTAATGTTGTTACTGCATCTAATATTACACGCTTGCTCATTAAAAGTCGGGGGATTGTTTTTACAGTTTAATTCTAAACAATCCATTTCCGGGGAAATGTTTTTTTTTGTTTTGTTTTTTTAGAATTTTCAATAATTCAACGTGAACAATTTATGCTAGTTATAGTAGTTATATATCTGTCTGCTTTATTTATTCTGCTCTCTGCTCTTGTCTTTTTGGCGTGTACTGACTACACGCGTTTTTTATTCTTTTTTTGTGATTGTATTTGGAATGGTAAAAGTATTAACTAATAATAATAATTATAATAATATTAATAATAATACAAATAAATAAATTCATTAAAAAAAACAACCCATTCTCACTCCCAGCGTCAACAACTGAAGCATGGTCAAGCGCCCGAGGTGTCACGTGGCAGACGCCAAAGGCGCCCCTTGGCGTCACTCTATGACGCATTAGGAACTCCATTGCTTTCAATGGGAAACGTGTGGCGTCAATAACAAACAGACGCGAATTTTATCAGTGGGAAATAGCGCTGAAGAAGTCTCATTCCGAACACATCGCGATATTTGGCATCAGGTCACGTGTGCCAGATGTTGGTAAGTAGTCGTAAATACGCTGTCCAAATAATGTTTGTTATAATGTATTTTTCTGTGTGTCGATATTAATCAGATTAGCTCTCTCATGTTCATTCACTGCATTATATCTGTCATCTCCACGGAGGCTTTGCGTTTCATTGGTTTCTAATTCAAAACACATGACTAAACTAACGTGATTATACACTGTCTGTCACGTGACGTGCTATATAGGCCTAGACCTTCAATCAGTTAATCATATATGATATATATTCATATCAGGTTCAAAGTAGTACAATTAGTTCCAAAGTGGTATTTGTAGTAGAAGCACAGTAAAAACAACACTTACCATGCTCTTACCACAGTAACCTTAGTTCTCTTACGAGAGGTTCTCTCGTATTGCGTAAGCTAGCTTACGCTACGGGAAAGATTCATCTTTGCTGAGAGTTTGAAGCCAAAAAATTATTTCATAATTTGTATCCATTGACAACGCAGTTCCTCTGCGGCAGACCTAGAGCAGGCTAGCTAGCAGCTCATTGGTTCGCTCGGAGAGAACTGCTTAAGCCTATGGGAGAGCGGGGCTGAACCCGCTACCAATGGGAAGCGCCCGCGCGCTCATTGCATCATAGCCCGCGAGAGTGGGCGTGGCTACGGTGTATAAAACAGTCTCTCCCAGGCTTATATGTTGATTCATTTCATCTTCAGCAAGCTACACGCTTCTGCTGTTTCTGAGAAGAAGAAAAGCCGTCGCCGTCGAGAAGGCATCACTCTAGCGAGCTCACGGACCCTGAAGAAGCCGGCCGTCTTCGCCACCTTCAGCCGCCCTGCAAGCTAGTGCCATCCGACGACTGTATCCTTCTCTGTTTCAAAAGAGCTGAGCGTCTTTTTAAAGATGTCTCGAATTTCCTGCGGCTCTTGCCGCGCTCCTCTCGAGGACAGAGACCGCCATATTGTCTGCGCTCTCTGCCTGGGACTCGAGCACGCAGAACTCGCCCTCGCGGATGGAGGATGCGACTTCTGTGAAAGCCTGCCGTTGTCGTCCCTGCGGGCACGACTCCTGGCGGCACAATCCGCTCCCGCGCCGCCTCTCTCTTCGCCGCGTAAAAAGAAACGCCGCGCCCAGAGGCCGCCGGAGCCCCCTGCGGAACCATGCGGGCCGCCCCCGCTTCCCGCTCTCCCTCCCCGCCCCAGCCGGACATACAGTTGCCGCCGAGTGGCCGCTCTGTCCCGCTCTGGCACACCTCTGCCCGCCCTCTGCTAGATGGCGCTCTTCTCCCACGCTTCCTTCGAAAGCTTGCAGAGCGACCTCGAGCTTTCACGCTCGCGCTTATGCCGCCGCTGGTCAAGCCGCCGCAGCGCTACATTCTATGTCTGTCCTCCAAGTGCTACAGAGCGATATTCTCCGTGAATGGGCTGAGAGCGGTAGGAACCCGTCCCCCGCTGTCACGGATCTAAGAAGTGCTACGGACCTCGCCCTTCGCGCCACTAAAGCCGCCGCACAAGCTCTGGGGAGATGCATGGCCAGTCTGTGTGTAGCCGAAAGACACGTATGGCTAACGCTCGCTGACATTGGAGATTCTGAGCGCGCCGCGTTTCTTAACGCGCCCCTCTCCCCGACGGGCCTTTTTGGATCTGCTGTCACGGGAATTGTCGATCGCTTTTCCGAAGTCCAGAAAGCTACCCAGGCCATGAATTTGTTTCTGCCCCGCCGCGCTAGCTCTTCCGCAGGCCGCTCTCGTGAGCCTCCTGTCAGAGCCCCACCGCAGCGCCCTTCTCAGCAGACTCAAACAGCCCAGCGCAGACAGGGCGGCCGCCCTCGCTCTCGCTCTGACAGCCGCCGCAGACCGCCGCCCCCAAGGGGTCCGCGTCCCAAGATCACGCTGAAGCCTGATCATCAGAAGTCTGCCTAGCAAAGTTAAGAAATCGACGGCGTTCTCCCGCTGCGGCCGGACCGCCGTCAAAGCTTCGCCCTCTGCCAGTCCCCGTTGTTTCGCCGACTGCTGTAGTGTTTACCGCCACAAACAAGCCGGAGTCCCTACCCGCTTACGAGCGACAAAAAGCAGTTTTTACGGCTACCCAGAGAAATCTCAAAAAGAGAAAATTTGCCGGTTGTGTAGAAAATGTGCCCACAATCATGTGTTCACCCATACACACAAGCATAACATATCCCGTGTCTCTCTCAGAGCCCCTTCACATGAGACGGGCACAGCCCGCTCTAACATCAGAGAAAATAAACACGCCCATGAATGCATGCACGTGTCCCCTCTCTGCTCGCTCTGTTTCACGGCCCATAGACTCCTCTCTGAGTGCAAGTCCCGTTGCAACACACATTCAAAGCGCGCCCACACTCTGTGTTCAGCCCGCTATGTACAGCAATCAGGGCGTGATAACCATTCGGCCACTAGCCGCATGCTCAAAAGCGTGGGAAGCCATTCCAGGCATTTCCCCGTGGGTGCTAAGCATTATAAAGAACGGCTATCTGCTACAGTTTCGCTGCCGCCCGCCTCGTGCACGCGCTCGGCTCGAATCTACTGTCAGCCCACTGGCCGCCGGCACGCTTCGCTCAGAAATAGCGACGCTGCTACAAAAAGGCGCTATAGAGAGAGTCCCGCCATCTATGACCGAGTCGGGGTTTTACGGCCGTTATTTTCTGGTTCCCAAGAAAGACGGCGGCCTCAGACCTATTTTAGATCTCAGGTCTTTGAACAAAGTGCTCATGAAGAGACCGTTCAAGATGCTCACTACCAGGAAACTCCTCGCGCAAGTGCGCCAGGGGGACTGGTTCATCTCTCTAGACCTGAAAGACGCCTATTTTCAGATCCAGATAAATCCCCGTCACAGGCCATTCTTACGTTTTGCCTTCGAGGGTCATGTATATCAATACGCCGTTCTCCCGTTCGGCTTATCCCTGGCGCCCCGTACATTCACGAAGTGCATGGATACGGCGCTCGCCCCCCTGCGGAGCCAGGGGCTGCGCATATTGAATTATCTGGACGACTGGCTGATTTTGGCCCAATCACAGACGGAGCTTCTGTCGCACCGCGCAGTTCTCCTCGACCATCTGAAAACACTGGGCCTCTCTGTCAACTGGACAAAGAGCTCCCTTCAACCCAGTCAATCGATTTCCTTCCTAGGAATAGATTTGAACTCGGTCTCAATGACGGCTCGCCTGTCCTCACAGCGCGCGCAGTGTTCAGCGTCTAGCCGCTTCGTTTCAGATGGGCACCCGCATACCCCTGAAAACCTTTCAGAGGATGCTGGGTTACATGGCCTCAGCCTCCGCTGTGCTTCAGCTGGGCCTTCTGCACATGCGCCCGCTTCAGCTCTGGTTAAACAGCCGTGTACCCCACCACGCGTGGAACACAGGCCGCCAGCTGGTCAGGGTTACGCAGACATGTCTCACGGCGCTGCAGCCATGGACAGTAGCAGAATGGTTTCGGCAGGGCGTCACGATGGGGACCTTTTCCCGCCAAAAAGTCATCTCGACAGATGCATCCAACACGGGTTGGGGTGCAGTCTGCGAGGGCTCACCGGCCTTCGGCCTCTGGTCGACTCAGGAAAGCCCCTTACACATAAACTGTCTGGAAATGCTTGCGGTCGAGAACGCGCTCTCGCGCTTCCTCCCGCTCATTCGGGGACACCACGTCCTGATCCGTTCGGACAACATGGCTGTGGTCTCCTATATCAACCGTCAGGGCGGTGTCAGATCCAAGAATCTCTTTCTACTGACACACCGCATTTTAGTTTGGTCTCAGAGCCGCCTGCTTTCGCTCAGAGCGACGCATGTGCCGGGCCATCTGAACGACGGTCCAGACATCCTATCCAGGAACCTCATCTCCATAGGAGAATGGTCCCTGAACACACAGACGGTCCAAATACTGTGGCGGCTATTCGGCAGAGCAGAAGTAGACCTCTTCGCGTCAGAAGAGAACGCTCACTGCCCAATATATTTTACGAGGAGCGAGGACGCGCTAGCCCAGGAATGGCCTCGCCGCCCGCTCTATGCATTCCCTCCGATCGCTCTGTTACATCAAGTAATTCAGAGGATCAGGGACACACGCCACTCGGTGCTCCTCATAGCTCCGCGTTGGGAGAGTCAAGGTTGGGTTCCGGAGCTCACTCAGCTGTCACAGACAGCCCCGTGGCCCATCCCAGTCAGAGCAGATCTCCTCTCTCAGGCTCGCGGCACGATCTGGCACCCCCATCCACAGCGCTGGGCGCTACATGCATGGGTGATCAACGACTATTCGTCGATTTGCCAGAGGGAGTAAGAAACACTATCATTCAGGCTAGAGCACCTTCCACGAGAAGGCTCTATGCGTCTAAATGGTCTGTGTTCTCAAAATGGTGCACCGAAAAACATCTGGACCCACGGTCATGCGAGGTACCGTCTTTGCTAGTTTTCCTTCAAGAGATGCTGGACAAGGGCAGGTCCCCCTCCACTCTCAAGGTTTATGTGGCAGCCGTCGCGGCGTTCTCTGAACCCCGGCGCGCTCAGTCCCTGGGCAAAGACGAGTTAGTCATCCGCTTCCTCAGGGGAGCTAAAAGGATGAATCCTCCGCGGCCCCCGTCGGTTCCTATCTGGGATCTTTCTATAGTCCTCGAAGCTATGAAAGCACCCCCGTTCGAACCGCTCGAGTCTGTGGACCTAAAATACCTCTCGCTCAAAACCGTTTTTCTGATGGCTCTGTCCTCTGTAAAACGCGTGGGGGATCTTCACGCGCTCTCATCCAGCGCCGCGTGTCTTGAGTTTGGACCGAATGATTCAGTAGTCATTCTCAAACCTAGGCATGGCTATGTCCCGACGGCGATTGGTACCCCGTTCAGGGCTCAGATTATTTCTCTATCGGCTCTGCCTCCATCCGATAGTGAGCGCGACGCTAATCTCCTCTGCCCGGTTCGGGCTCTGAGATTATACACTACGCGCGCTGCCGCGTTCAGACGCGCTGAGCAGCTTTTCGTGTCGTTTGGGGGGCGCACCAAAGGTCTGGCCGCCTCAAAACAGACACTGTCTAGATGGATAGTGGACGCTATCGCCTCTGCTTACGCATCAAAATGCCTGCCCTGCCCTTTGGGCATCAGGGCGCACTCCACCAGAGGCATGGCCTCGTCGTGGGCATGGTCCTGTGGAATTTCCATTCATGACATTTGTGTGGCCGCGGGATGGGCCTCCCCGTCCACTTTTGTCAGATTTTACAATTTGGAAGTTCCCGCCTTGCAGGCAAAACTACTAGCTGTCTAAAGACCAGCTCCCTAAGAAGCTGCATCACTGGGAGTCCCTCACACAACCGGTTCGCCCCTTGTGCTCTCCTAAAGATGCTTATGTATACACTATGTGCCCGCTCTGCCGGCCTCATTGTACATTCACTCCACATTAAATTATTCCCCCGGTATCACCCTGGGATTCATGAGTGTTTTTCATAGCGCGCACGGCGTTGACCAGGTGTTCCCGTAGCGTAAGCTAGCTTACGCAATACGAGAGAACCTCTCGTAAGAGAACGAATCGGTTACCTAACGTAACCTCGGTTCTCTCTAGAAGAGGGAACGAGTATTGCGTTCCCGGCCGTGCTTGCGCTACTAGCGTTTCGCTTCACGCTGAAATAAATCAACATATAAGCCTGGGAGAGACTGTTTTATACACCGTAGCCACGCCCACTCTCGCGGGCTATGATGCAATGAGCGCGCGGGCGCTTCCCATTGGTAGCGGGTTCAGCCCCGCTCTCCCATAGGCTTAAGCAGTTCTCTCCGAGCGAACCAATGAGCTGCTAGCTAGCCTGCTCTAGGTGTGCCGCAGAGGAACTGCGTTGTCAATGGATACAAATTATGAAATAATTTTTTGGCTTCAAACTCTCAGCAAAGATGAATCTTTCCCGTAGCGTAAGCTAGCTTACGCAATACTCGTTCCCTCTTCTAGAGAGAACCGAGGTTACGTTAGGTAACCGATTCGTTTTACTGTTATAGGTAACTTATAGTAAAAGGACAGTAACCACAAAACTTACCATGCTTTTACCACAGTATTTGCAGTTTTAATGTGTCATTTGTTGTAAATATACAGTAACCACAACACTTACCATGCTTTTACCACAGTATTTGCAGTTTTAATGTGTCATTTGTTGTAAATGCACAGTAACCACAACACTTACCATGCTTTTACCACAGTAACCTTAGTTTTACTGTGATACCGTGATAGGTATAGTATAGTAAAAGGACAGTAACCACAAAACTTACCATGCTTTTACCTCAGTATTGGTAGTTTTATAGTAATATTTGTTGTAAATGCATAGTAACCACAACACTTACCATGCTTTTAATGCCTAATAATTTAAAATCCCAAAATTGTAAGGTAAATCTGTATTTTTTCCTTTAAATAATCCTATATATTATACATAATGATATTTTATTTTTTATTTTTTCAGGTGAAAAGACCAAAAGGGCCTTTCGGACTCAGTCAGCTCATTATTGTTTGAGGAGAAGTAAACAGAGGAGACGAAAAGCTGCAAAGGCGAATATTCACAATGGTATGTATGTGTTGGTTTTAACCCGAAATCAAACATTTTATTAAGCATTTGTTGTTTCTTAAACCTTTTCTTATAAAACCCATAGCTCAATCAGTACAAACATAGTCTCTAAGTCTTAATAATTCACAAGATTTAACAAGTTGTCAAATTCATACGATGCTCGTACATATTTGTATACTCGTACATAATCCTGCAGCTTTTACTCCTCCAGCTGTCATTGGCTACTGCCTCAATTCCTCTACATATTTATCGCGATATTTGCAAATCAGTTGCGCCCCTTTTTGGAAAGTAGTCAGATGCCCCACACACTGTCAGAAAGTTTATATTAATTGCATTGTATTATTTCAAATTATTACAAATTGGACCCTGTCTGTTGATGTTCCAATGATACATGATGTCTCTCCACACCTCATGACCTTCCTCTGTTTGCAAGAGTGGAAAAGCTAATCTGACTTGTCACACAACATCTGATACTCAATTATTTTGTCGTAATCAGATCAGTTACACTGCTGATAACTGTCCCGTTTGTATGTAAATCATGTTATTTTTAAACAAATTCATATGATTATTGCTTGCTATTAATGACATACTTTTAATCATGCCCACATATCAGTAAACTTATTACATAAATGCATTTAACATTTAATTATCCAACACTCTATACAGAAATAAATCCTACAGTTATATATAATGTTTCTACTTGCATGTAATGTAATAAAATTACCTTCCTTTCTGTCTTGCAGGATTACTTAGTCCTCTTTTTAAGATCTCTACAACATCAAACTCAACAGATCTTTTAAGAGCCGACCCTCACAAGAGCTCCAGTACTAGTGAGTCGCAGTGAATCTTGCCGTGATCAGCCCTTCTCAGGTAAAGTTTCTACAATATTTCAATCAGTATTTACTCATCAAATGCTCTCTCCTGAATCGTATGGTAAAATAACTTACTTATAACTGTCTTAATTTATATGTTTTAAGAACTATAGTAATTGCACATAGAGTAAGTAGAGACTTTTTTTGTTTTACAGCAGAGAAGGAAGACCAGTCCTTATATCAACGCAAGCTAATCGAATAAGTCCTTTGTTTCGGGTGAGGAAGGAACATCTGGTGCCCAAAGACAGAAAGGTGTGCGTGGCCATTGGTATGTCTTGTATTGAAACTGTAATATGTAGTACATCATTTGATGTTGACAATTTTACATTGTACAGGTTATCACTTGGTTTTTGACCAAGTGAAGCTCTTGAAACAAGTGACAGAAGAGTATGTTGTCTTGAAAGAAATCAAGCATCACTTGCAAAGGCTCAAAAGAGACCATGCCTTTCTTAAAGATCTTTTAAAACAGGTTACTGTTGATATGGGTAAAACAGTTTTTTTTCAGTACTTAGCTTATATTACAGGTGAAACTCAAAAAATTAGAACATCGTGCAAAAGTTCATTTATTTCAGAAAATTCAACTTAAAAGGTGAAACTAATATATTATATAGACTCATTCATTACATGCAAAGTGAGATATTTCAAGCCTTTATTTGTTATAATTTTGATAATTATGGCTTACAGCTATGAACACCTTTTCACAATATTCTAATTTTGACTTTGGATAATTATGGCTTACAGCTTTGAAAATCCCAAATTATAACAAATAAAGGCTTAAAATATCTCACTTTGCATGTAATGAGGATATATAATATATTAGTTTCACCTTTTAAGTTGAATTTTTTTTTAACTTTTGCACAATATTCTAATTTTTCGATTAGTGCTGCAATTTTATATGTATATAATACTTCAATGTGTATAATATAATGTACTGACTGCTGCTTTGTAAATTTAAATAAGGAACAGGCAACTCTGGCCCTTTTGCGTTCTCCTTTTTGAGGAGGAGAGTTTACATCAAACCCTAATTGAGCACACCTGAAATTTTTAACCAAAGTCTTCAGGTTTACTTAAGTTATAGACAATGGGCAGGTGGGTTTGAGGTTGGAGCTAAATCTGCAGAACAGTGGACGCTGAGGGCCAGAGTAGCCCATCACTGCTTCAAATAACACACAACACAAGCTGACCTGACTGTTCATTAAACAACTTCATTTGAATTGTTTGTGTTTTTGTTTTACTTTCAGACCAGGACTGGAGAACGCCTGACGATGGGATGCTGAGACTTCTTCCTCTGAGAAAGATCTACACCACATCAGTGATCACATCTTCTGTTCATCAGTTATACTGTAGGGCACAACTGAACAAACTGTTTAGATGAGGAAGAAGAACACGAACACGATAGAGACATGTACAGGGAAGAGCAAGAAAGCTGTGATAATGAATCATTATTTTACAACACAATATCAAATCTGTTTTCTGTATCATAGGTGACTGAATATAATTCTCTGGCACTCATTTTGTGTGGCTTTAGCAGCTGTGAATGGATTAATGTGATGTTAATGTATTTTCGAAGACCCATTTTTATTTATCTTGAATCTCATTTGTCTTTATGCTACTTTGTTAACTTTATGCTGTGTCCTCCAATAAAGTATTGTGTAATAAAATATGGTGAATATTGTGTATTGAAAGTGGTGTTTGGTACAGTAAATGTAATATTTTATTTGAGAAATTTTAATTTCTTATGAGTTTAGTTTATAATTTAAAAATAAACAGGACATAAACATTTTTGATCTGGTTAATGATATTTGGGACAACAATGCACTAAAAGTTGCACATACTTGCATGTTGTGAGAAGTATGCCAGTTTTCAGTGAAATAAAGGGAAGGTATGTGAATAACAAGAGGCTGCAGTGGGTTATATTACTACAAACACTTCAATCATAATTGAAGATGATCCATGTTGATCATTCTAGTACATCTACTGCATTTAGTTTAAAAGCATAGATATTACTGATGTCAGGCATATAAGAAGCAATCAGAGGGGGTGAAAAGGAAATCTGGCACTGTTTCTTTGTTGTTTGATTGAATGGTGCATTATCCTTGTGTAATAGTAAAGTGTAAATATATAAATAGATTTTTGTTTACTGCCAACACTGGAAATTGGATAATGACAAGTTGTTGCAGGTTCATCCATTATATTTATTGGTGTTCATACAAAAAAAAAGCAAATACATATTAATTATTATTATTGTTTTATATTACAGCATTTCTTTTAAATATTTCCAGATGGTCTCACAATACCCATCAAAACCTAATACAAGCATGATGTTAGAACAGAAAAGGTTTTGTTAGAACAAAGTTTGTTGTCCATGATGAGGAGAATAGATGTGTGTAGATTGCACTGCCTTTCACCATCAGGGGCCCAGAAACAACTCAGCAACAGCCCAGCAACGACCCAGCAACGGCCCCCGGAAGAGCAAACAAATACACATTTCAAATGGGTGTAACTTAAAGTCTGGTTAGTGTATCAAAGAGAAAATCGGCAGGACAAATGCTTATGCTATGTTTACTAAATAATGTTGGGCACAATTTTCAGACACAATATGGAAAGCTGGCATAAAGGTTATTTTAAAAGTGCTCACAGTAAAATATAAAATTTCAGCCTGTCCCTATATGTCATAAAGGTTTGCACAATGAACATATTTAGATATCCAGTTGTCCATTAAATATATTATGTATTTAAAATGTATTGTTTCATTGCTGAACGTTTAAAACTACATTACCCACATATCTCTGTCATTCTATCAATGGAACAGGAAACGTGGTGCTGTAGTTCATTGAAATGTGCAAAAATGCTTAGGGTTAGGGTTGGGATCTCGATAAAGGAGTAATTTCTCACAACATAGAGACATTTTATAGTTAACTTAATGTATAACTAACGTAATAATAACACCAAAACATACTTTGTAACATGAAGCGCCGTTTTATATGGGTTAAAAGATAGTCCAATCACAGCAAGTTCTGCGATAAAGTCACAGCCAATGACAACCCAGCTGAACAGATGCGTCACACTTAGTTGCCCATTTATGGTAAATGATGACAGATCTCTTCTGGTTCCGGCTGCAGGGATAGATTTAATATTTGGCCTGTTAAATATGTATTCCTTCTAATTAAATAATACAACTCACATTTAAAAACAAAATACTCCTGTGTGTGCTTACCATCCAAAAACGAGTTCACACGATCAATGACACAAATTAGTTTTTTTGATTATTAGACTGATGCAATACATACATTTGAAAGAGAAACTTTTTTTTCAAAGCAATGGCCTACAGCAGTATGGAATTACATTTGTGTCAATAATAATGAACGTCACTTTATAAAACTGAACGTAACTTTTTCAGAAACTATCAAAATATTCCATTACAAAAGAAGAAAAACACAATTAAAATGAAAAAAATTAACTCAGTCGCACGAATTTAACAGGCTCTTCAAATATGCTTAATTTTTTGTTATTGGTTTTCAAAGATTCGTTTTCGCAAATCGTGGAGTCTGAATACATAGCTACAGATTTCGTTTACGCTTCTCAGTTTTTCGTTTGCTGCCACAGATTTCGCTTACGCTTCTGAGCTTTTCGTTTGATGTTTTGACTTTGAGACAAATCTCTCGTGGGGGTGGGCTTAACAGTGATCTACTCTGATTGGATAGTGAGCTTTTGATGGACAGGCGCTCTCTGACCCGGAAGTACAGACGTCACTCAGTGGCGCGCACATTGGAAAGCTCTCGCGGTTAGACATTCAGTTACGCAATACTTCGTGCTTTGTTCTATTACTAACAATATATGTAAATAATACTTGACCTACAATTATATAATTTAATATTATATGAGACCGTCGGCTTCCTTCGTCTCAGTCTGTGAGGATGAGCTCTCAGGAGAGACACGGAGCGGCATCATCTTCCTCCTCAGCTTGCTGCCCCACACACACAAGTTCGTGTCACTGAAGTAACCAATAACATTGATACAAGTTTTATCCATGTAATGTTGCAGTGTGCAACAGTTCTGGCTTTATTTTACAAATTTATTGTTTAAAAAACTGTTTCATATATCAAGATACGGTGTGTAGATATAAATAAAATAAATAATATGTTTGCCTAATCTTCCTTTCTTTTAATGCTAACGTTTCTCAGGACCAAAGACAAATGTCTCTTTTCCAGGTAACGTTAGGCACTGAATGATGGTATATAAATTATACCGCTTAATTAGGTTAAAACTGGTTTGCTAATCCTTATGATAATGGCTGACTTTGTAAAAAATTAACTGGAGGAAGAGAGAGAAAGAGAAAAAAAGGATTGTCTTAACTAACCTTAAGGGGCTGTTTTTTGTTGTTGTTTACCTTTAGGAACAAGTGCAACACGACATTTTACAGCATATGCTGTCAAAGTTTAGCTTGATTATTCGAAATGAAACATTAGATTTGGATTACCTCTTGGATACTGCGCGGCAAGAACTGGATTTGGCAATTACTGCTTCAAATCATGTCAACATCCCAGAAGCTTTAATTGCAGGTCTACAGGAGCTAATCAACATAATTCATGTAAATGTAAGTCCGGAAGAAACTTCAACACCTACATCCGATATTTTAACCTGCACTTGGGGAAACGTGGGACGCCCACGTTTAGATATCAGAAGGGATGACCTTGAGGAACTCCTTCGTATGGCTCTCCCTGTAGAACATCTTTCTAGGATCTGTGGTGTTTCAAGAAGCACAATGAACAGAAGATTGAAAGAACACACCCTGTCTGTCAGAGCCTGCTATTCCAACATTTCAGATGAAGAACTTGATAATGTTGTAAGATCAATAAAAATAAGAATGCCACATGCAGGCTACAGACTAATGAAAGGTGAACTTTTGGCAAGAGGGCACCGGGTACAGTGGCACAGGATGAAGGCCTCTATGCGACGGGTGGATGGAGCTGGAATTTTGGCCAGAATGATTCAGCTTGGTTTCATAGCTCGCAGAAGCTACTCTGTTCCTGCACCATTGTCCTTAGTTCACGTGGACACCAATCATAAGCTAATCACGTGGGTATTTTCTCTCTTACACTCACATATACAGAAAATCTTAGTTGTTTCTTTACATAATGACACATGTACACATTAAAAATGCCTTAAAAAAAAAAAAGATATACCCTAAACTAAATGACTGCTAACAAACAGTAAAGTCTTATGTTCATATTTTTGTTTTTTAGATTCAATATTGTGATATTTGGTGGGATTGATGGTTTCTCAAGGAAGGTACTGTTTGTCAAGCTCTGAATTTGTTCTGTTTTGAAACTTTTGAAAATATTTTCCCCAAAAACTAAAACTGTCATCATTTCCTCATCCTCCACTTGTTCCAAACCTATATAAGTTTCTCTCTTATGCTGAATGCAAAAAAAGATATTTTGGGTAAACAGTTGATGGTAGCCATCTACTTTGGATTTGGATTACCACAAGGATACTACTCGGCAAGGCCTTTAGAACTTTCAAGTAGATTTAATAAAGGGGCCATTATACCATTACTCGAGGTCAAACATGCATTTTAATCTGGGATTAGGTTTAAGTTTTGTCTGAGAAACTGGGCTATATATATATATATGAAATACTGCTTGCAACATGTCCATTTAAAGTGAAAATTATTGAAGAAATATCTTTCTCCTAAACCCCTTTTTTCATAGATCCTATACCTTGATGCTGCTGAAAACAACAAGGCATCAACTGCCTTCTCATTCTTTCTGGAGGGTGTTCACAAACATGGGTGGCCTTCAAGGTAAGAACACTGTTAACATGTGATGTCTTTTTTTTTTAAAGTCAACATCTTAACTACATTTCACAAGTTCAGATGTAATTCAATAGAATAAAGATTAAGTGTATTTGGCGTGCTGTCCGGGGGGAGGGCTCCGAGCTCTAAATATTGGCCTGAACCCAGAGTACTCCCCCAGTGTGGTAAAAATAGATAGAACTATAAGTGAGGAGATGGGTGGTGGAGGGTTGCTGATAAACCAGGGTTCCCCAAACTCGGTCCTGGGGGGCCACTGTCCTGCCGAGTTTAGCTCCAACCCTGATCAAACACACCTGAGCAAGCTAATCAAGGTCTTCAGGATCAGTAGAAACTCACAGGTTGGTGTGTTTGATCAGGGTTGGATATCACAATATTTCAACCCTGTGATAAACTCTCAGATGAACAGAGGCAAGTCTGCTGTATTTATATCTCATCATTGGTTGAGTTAATAAACTGAATGCTCTCCACCTGTGCTAATTAGGTTAATTATCTGAACCTGCTCCGCCTGAATTTTGATAATAAAACATCATGTTGTGTGATATCATTGTTTGGTACTATCTTTGCACAAAGCAAAATTACCTTTACCAAAGGTTTTTGAATTGTTCACAAATGTGAGTTTTGGTATTTTTACATCTTGTAGTGTTTAGTCTTTCTAAAAATTTACCTATGTTTATAATTTTTGAAAGCTAATGAATCCAGTTGCAAATATTTGTTGCTTTAAAAAATGTTTTAAATGTTTAATATTCCCTAAATCTTTTCTAGAGTACGTGGTGACCAGGGAGTGGAAAACGTGGATATTGCACGTTGCATGTTCTCAGTGCGAGGAACTGGTCGAGGTAGCTTCATTGCCGGAAAAAGCGTTCACAATCAAAGGTGCAAATTCTGTTTTTTTTCCTGTTGTTATTTCTAGTGGGGCCCCCCCCCCCCAAAAAAAAATCACCTGCCTGACTTGATGACATCGTTAATTAGGCATGTTAATGTGTGGCATTACAGTACACCTTAGTCTGATAGCTGTTCTGTATGCATACTGAACATAGGTCTGTTTTTTTTTTTTTTTAAAGAATTGAGCGCCTGTGGCGTGATGTGTGGTCAGCCGTCACATCAAAATACTACGAAACCCTACATGCAATGGTAGAAGATGGAGTGCTTGATCTATCAAATCAACTACACCTCTTCTGTGTGCACTACACAATTCTTCCACGCCTGAAACTGGACCTGAAGTGCTTCATTGGGAGCTGGAACAACCACCCAATCAGAACAGAAGCAAATCTTACACCAAATCAGCTTTGGTACATTGGAATGCTGCAGACTCCAGTAGCTGATCCAGATGTAGAGGTATTCTTTAATCATCTTTTTAAAGAGTTAGTTCACCCAAAAATGAAAATGACATTAATGACTCTCCTTCATTTCGTCCCAAGCCCGTCAGACCTCCGTTCAAAGAACACAGTTTAAGATATTTTAGATTTAGTCCGAGAGCTTTCTGTCCCTCCATTGAAAGTGTATGTACGGTATACTGTCCTTGTCCAGAAAGGAAATAAAGACATCATCAAAGTAGTCCATGTGACATCAGTGGGTTAGTTAAATACATTTTGTTCCAAAAATAATAATAATAAAAACTACGACTTTATTCAGCATTGTATTGTCTTCCGATTCTGGAAGTTGTAGTTTTTGTTATTTTTGGACCAAAATGTATTTTCGATGCTTTAAAACATTCTAACTAACCCACTGATGTCACATGGACTACTTTGATGATGTCTTTATTTCCTTTCTGGACAAGGACAGTAAACCGTACATACACTTCCAATGGAGGGACAGAAAGCTCTCGGACTAAATCTAAAATATCTTGTGTTCTGTAGATCTGACGGGCATGGGACGACATGAGGGAGAGTCATTAATGACATTTTAATTTTTGGGTGAACTAACCCTTTAATGTTATCTGTGTATAATCTATATAATTAATTTCCTTACCCTTATTTCATTAAACCTGTGTGAATTACTTTGTTACAATAATAACTCTTCAGGAGCATAGTAGCCGACCCCTTTGTAAATGTGCCTTACTTGACAACTTGATTTTTATAATTTAAAATGCATTTTAATAATAGATCTGAATATGAGCAAAGTTACATGAGTTTATAACAACATGGATACAAGTCATTGACAATATTTCAAAACAGTTGGCATTTTGACCTACTTAATGTTTCTTTGATTTTGCAGATAATCGAGCAACTGTGTCAACAGCAAACGTCTGATATTGACCCAGAAGATGGTGTGGTGGTTCCAGAGATCCAATGCCCTTTATCTGAACAGAGCTTTGCTGTTCTGCAGGGATTAATTGATCCCCTGACATCATCACTGAACTACTGAGAGCTCTATGTCCAGTCACTAGATATTATTCAAAGACTGAGCTTTACTAACATTTGACTTTTGTAACATAAAAAAAGAAACTTGGACAAAAAAAACAACAAAAAAACATGTTACATCAGAAATTTAATTCACAAGAACATCACATGTAAGAGCGTTTTGGCAAAACTAACTTCATAACACTGTTGTGCAAATCTAAAACTTTGTAAGCCACTCTTTTGATAATAAATGATAAAGTAGGGTTGTTGTTTTTTTTTAAAGAGGTGACATTAATTAAAAGGACGTAAGTGCATTAACAAATCTATTCTAAACCCTGTCAAAGTAAGCTCCCTGTTGCACTGCAATTTTCATGTTTTCTTTAAATTCATTTAAACTTGTTAAATGTGCAGTGGGAAATGTGATTGTCTGGGTGCATGCACTGACAACAGGGTAGCAGATTCTGTGGTTTGGCATACGTTCCATGCATGTATGGTCAAATAGAACTGTGATTTTAAAAGCTTGTCTCTCTGAAAGGAGCAGATGTCTATGTGCTTGACCAGACAGCCACTGCATTACTTTTGACACAGAAAGTGCCTCCTCATCCTCAGAATCTCCATCTAGGGCAGTAAACATACATGCATATATTTAAAGTATCTAAAAATAGACATTGCCTTAACACTCGAGTAACAACAAATTTACATTCAAGTTCCATTAAAAAATCTTGGAAGTTATTCAAGATTTGAATTTCTTTGCTGTGCTTTAGAGTGCCACTCTCACTCATTTGTGGGTCAAGATGTGACGCAATGTAATCAGAGTCCACCTGGAAAAACATTGCATAAAATAAACAAAAACAAATATCATCTAAAGAAAATGCCATATTCAAAAATAGGAGTTCAAAAGAGTTTCTCTAACACAGTGGTTCTCAATTCTTGTTCTGGGGACCCACTGCTCTGCACATTTTGTATGTCTCTTATCTGAGATAAACTGTTTAGTTCATGGAGCTGTCTTATAAAAAGCTGATGACCTGAATCTAGTGCTTAAAAAAAAAAAGACAAAATGTGCAGGGCTGCGATTCCCCAAAGCATTGTAACCCTAAGTTGATCAACTTAGGATAACAATGGTCTCAGGACTTCAGTTGAGAACCACTGGTCTCATGATTTTTACAAATATATGCACCTTACCTGATCATTGCCACCTTCAAAAACAAAGAGGCCACGGCACACTTCTTTGTTCTTCTCCATGATGTCCACTAGACGGTAAAGTTGAAGGCCCTCACGGAGCTGCTGAAGCATTAGAGTTCTTCGAGCAGCGGCATGCATTGCAATTGCCCTTTATAGAACAGAAACAAACATTGTTTTACAATCTAATAATTATTACTTGCATTGTTTGTAAAAAAATATTTAAAGGGATAGTTCATCCAAAAATGAAAATGTGATGTTTACCTGCTTGCCCCCTGTGGGCAAGCAGAAAAACAAAATTTAAAAAAATAATAAATTGAGTGAACTATCCCTTTAAGAAATGCATAAAGTGATACCTCTTTATATTCTCCTTGTTTTGGTCATTTATAGGGCCAGTGTAGCCACAGCTCGTAATTTGCTCACAGTAATTCAACAGGTCTGAAGTCTCCTCGATCTAGAAAGAATTTGAGGTTTTCTTGAAACATTCATAAAAGGTGCATAACAATAGAAAACTACATAATCACAAATTATTTTCATATATACCATTTTAATCAGTGGTGAAAATTCCATGTCATTAACATTATCCACCATGATGTTTTCAAGGTTTCCACTTAACAGGTAATTGTAACACCACTCCTGTAGAAATCGTGGAGCTGGACCACCTTGAGCGAGACTTACGGCAAATATTTCCCCAGCAACTCTATGTAACAAGGACAGAAAAATTAAATACAACTTCCACAGTCAGCAACTACATTTAAAACTCATGTTCAAAAAGAATTTGCTCTTAATTGGAATTGGAAAAGGAATTTATTTTCTGTTTTTACAGAATTTTCTGTTTTTATAGACTCCTTATGCAAGTCTAATCTAAACAATGTTTGATGAACTATTTTCTTAATGACTTAAATTTCTTTAATGACACTTACCGAAACAGGCCATTGTCAAGGTCATTTAGTGAGTACTTAGGCATTTTTCCTTTACCATTTTCTCCTTCAAAGAGCCGGGTCTCTATGGCACTAATCATTTCTATAGTAAAAAAAAAAAAAAAGAAGATTAATTCTGCAACATTCCAACAACAAACAATCTATCTGAGCAGAACAAATTAATTAACATTGTAAAGGTTTTGTGGTCAAGGCTATCAGATGCAAAAATCCTCACCTGTCAGGAATTCTTTACGGAGAGCGCCTGTGTCAACTCCAGCCTCTCCCATGAATGTCACCTTTAAAGTGTGGATTGGGGAGCTAAGCTTTTGTCGCTTCCACAGTGCCATTCCTCTTTCTAAGAGGTTCATTCTAGACACACAGATACTGAATTCTTTGGAGGTATCAACTTGAGCAGCAAGCCATCGCAGTACATCCTCTTCACTGTCAAATTGTGATTAAAATGGAGAGTTTGAGACAGCATTATGATATACCAGTTATGTTTATTAAAGTACATTATTAAGTAAGAATACTGTTGATACTTTTCTTAAGTAATATACCATGACATTTCTTCTTTTTGTGACTCCATTATATCAGGGCTTAGAAGGCCAACTGGACTAAAGAGAAAATGCATGTACAAGTGAAAATGTAAACCATAATCATTAAACAAACAAATTTTTTTTTACTTTAGTGTATAAATAACTAATTTGCACAAAATGTCAGCTGCCATGTAAACATAATTTCAAAATGCAATGTTTAGAATCATGCCACATAATGCACCACAAAATTACATTGTTGATTTTGTTCATAGTAATTACCATTACCTATCTAAATCGCCACAAAAACTTGCATGGAGCTCCAATTCCTTCGCAGGAAAACTTTGCTGACAAACAGGACACTTTGCCTCTGGTGACTAAAAAGCAAGTAATGATGTAAAATACACATTATAAGAAGTCAGAATAATGTCAGTCCAAGCAACAAGGTAAATTACCTCTTCTTCAGTAACAGGAGGTAATTCAGGTGAATCAGGAGGTAGATCAGTCAGCTAGAAATAGACAAACCATTTTACATACATTTAACATCACACATTAATCTTAAAGAATAATCATGAAGTTTATTAAAAATCTTACCTCTGGTTCTGAGTCAGAAAGCGTCTCATATTCAGCAGTGTTGCATTCCTTTACATGCAGAGCAAGAATCTGTAGTGGCATAGATTTGAAGCATTTCTTACATTCTGCTTTAGGCATTTGAGAGAACTCCGGGGCATCAGATGGTAGAGGTGACAGGTCAAACTCATCTTGTAATGGAACAATGTACAACATTGTTTTCCCCCCTACAGTTGCACTTCTAATTGTGCTCCCACAGTAGCCTTCAGACTCCGGAGGAACTAGATTTAACCGCCTTCTACCCTGTCCACCTGAATAAATAAATATTATGAAATTGAAATGCCATCCAATTCTATTAAAACTGTATATGATGTAATTGTAAGTTTAAAACAGAAAAACACTGTCAGTGCTAATCTATTGAAATGCACAAAAATAAATGAAATGACATTCACAAAACTATCGGCACTGTGCAATAATGTAAAACTAGTTCCTGTTGTGTTAGTTTACAGATCATACCAGTTGCTTTGTAAAGAAGCCAGCCTCCAGATGCAGAGTTCATTTTTGGGTATGCATCACTGAACAAGCTAGAGACCTAAAAACCACATTTAACTCAAGATTAGAAAATAATTCTAACAAAGGTTTTTAGTCGTTGATAAAAAAGCAAGGCATAGCTGTTTAATAAAGGAATGGTGTGTATATACATCACCTCTGAATGTTTCAAGTCATCAGGCATGGTAAGATTCCGTTTTCCCAAGCCAGCTTGCAAAAGCTGCACCTCATCAGCTGGTGACGGGGCCATGTCTGTATTTTTGTTTAACAGAAAAACTGAAAACACAAAGGGTTTCCATATTTTGTTGCACTTTGCTGGTCTACTACAGCTGGGTAGCCGTCTTTTCGAACCACGCTTAAAAAATCCAGGGAAAGACCTTTGAAAATAAAATTAGTATTGCATTATTTTTGGTTACATTAATGTGTTTATTTGGGAACACAAAGAACCTCAAAATGGCCCCTGACTACTACCACTGCTCTAATTATAAGTGCTCAAATGTATTGTATACATGCTAAATACAATGTGGCTGTTTTGTCCATTGTCGTGACTGCAAAACTGAAACCTGGCCATATCTTGGTCCACTGTATGACTCTGCCCCGACTGCTGCTGACCCTGCCTTGTGCTGGTATTCCCAAGCGACTGGTTAAGGATTTCAATGATGTTTTGAACAGCTGCAGATGATGCAGCATCTGCACCAAGATTTCTGTCTTGCTGTAGAATAAAGACCAGTTTGATATATGCATTGTCTACATTGACAAGTCCTTGAATATAATAACTGTGCAAAAGAGCAAACAATCAAGCTACAAAACATCATGATATGACATCAGTGCATTGCAAACTTGTGAATGACAATAATAACCAGCAACGACCTGTTGCACACTGCAACATTATATGGATAAAACTTGTATCAATGTTATTGGTTACTTCAGTGACACGAACTTACTACAAGCTGCCTTGAAGAGCAAGCTGAGGAGGAAGATGATGCCGCTCCGTGTCTCTCCTGAGAGCTCATCCTCACAGACTGAGACGAAGGAAGCCGACGGTCTCATATAATATTAAATTATATAATTGTAGGTCAAGTATTATTTACATATATTGTTAGTAATAGAACAAAGCACGAAGTATTGCGTAACTGAATGTCTAACCGCGAGAGCTTTCCAATGTGCGCGCCACTGAGTGACGTCTGTACTTCCAGGTCAGAGAGCGCCTGTCCATCAAAAGCTCACTATCCAATCAGAGTAGATCACTGTTAAGCCCACCCCCACGAGAGATTTGTCTCAAAACATCAAACGAAAAGCTCAGAAGCGTAAGCGAAATCTGTGGCAGCAAACGAAAAACTGAGAAGCGTAAACGAAATCTGTAGCTATGTATTCAGACTCCACGATTTGCGAAACCGAATCTTTGAAAACCAATAACAAAAAATTAAGCATATTTGAAGAGCCTGTTAAATTCGTGCGACTGAGTTAATTTTTTTCATTTTAATTGTGTTTTTCTTCTTTTGTAATGGAATATTTTGATAGTTTCTGAAAAAGTTACGTTCAGTTTTATAAAGTTACGTTCATTATTATTGACACAAATGTAATTCCATAGATATTTACTATAGTAACCAGTTTTTGTAATAAAAGGTTTAATGAAGCTAAATGCAAGACATTAAGTCCATCTAAATGTAAAGGTAACAAACTCACAGAATAATGTCCAGTTGTCAAGTGGGTCATTTCTGTAATACTCTTTCAGCACCAAACAGAATTCCATAAATATTGATTATTTTCAAAAGGTTTTCCTGAACACCCTCACTATCTTCAATTGTCCCACCTGCTACACACTTGCAGAAATATACATTTGACTATTGCATCATGAAGTCTCTGCATGACTAGAACTAATGAATGTCAATGAATGTGTCCTTTACCAAAACTCCTGATGAGCACTGACGCTTGTTTGATAAAGGCATTAGGCAGACCTCAAGTACACATCCTACACATGCCCAAACAACACCACCCAAAGACAGTACTGAAGTGGACACCACCAGGAGGATCAGGAGACAGGGAAGACATGGAGACAGATGTTTCACCAACACCTGAAGAATGTCAGTGTCCCATGGGAAGATGTGGAGAACTTGGCCACGGATCGAATATGCTGGAGGACACTTGTTGCCCAATGTGCCCAGAACACAACTTGATGATGATGTTGTGAGTTTATCCATAACTGTGGGATATTTTTCTGTAAAAAGGTTGGATAATTAAATGTTAAATGCATTTATGTAATAAGTTTACTGATATGTGGGCATGATTAAATGTATGTCATTAATAGCAAGCAATAATCATATGAATTTGTTTAAAAATAACACGATTTACATGCAAACGGGACAGTTATCAGCAGTGTAACTGATCTGATTACGACAAAATAATCGAGTATCTGATGTTGTGTGACAAGTCAGATTAGCTTTTCCACTCTTGCAAACAGAGGAAGGTCATGAGGTGTGGAGAGACATCATGTATCATTGGAACATCAACAGACAGGGTCCAATTTGTAATAATTTGAAATAATACAATACAATTAATATAAACTTTCTGACAGTGTGTGGGGCATCCGACTACTTTCCAAAAAGGGGCGCAACTGATTTGCAAATATCGCGATAAATATGTACAGGAATTGAGGCAGTAGCCAATGACAGCTGGAGGAGTAAAAGCTGCAGGATTATGTACGAGTATACAAATATGTACGAGCATCGTATGAATTTGACAACTTGTTAAATCTTGTGAATTATTAAGACTTAGAGACTATGTTTGTACTGATTGGGCTATGGGTTTTATAAGAAAAGGTTTAAGAAACAACAAATGCTTGATAAAATGTTTGATTACGGGTTAAAACCAACACATACATACCATTGTGAATATTCGCCTTTGCAGCTTTTCGTCTCCTCTGTTTACTTCTCCTCAAACAATAATGAGCTGACTGAGTCCGAAAGGCCCTTTTGGTCTTTTCACCTGAAAAAAGAGAAAATAAAATATCATTATGTATAATATATAGGATTATTTAAAGGAAAAAATACAGATTTATCTTACAATTTTGGGATTTTAAATTATTAGGCATTAAAAGCATGGTAAGTGTTGTGGTTACTATGCATTTACAACAAATATTACTTTAAAACTACCAATACTGAGGTAAAAGCATGGTAAGTTTTGTGGTTACTGTCCTTTTACTATACTATACCTATCACGGTATCACAGTAAAACTAAGGTTACTGTGGTAAAAGCATGGTAAGTGTTGTGGTTACTGTACATTTACAACAAATGACACATTAAAACTGCAAATACTGTGGTAAAAGCATGGTAAGTGTTGTGGTTACTGTGCATTTACAACAAATGACACATTAAAACTGCAAATACTGTGGTAAAAGCATGGTAAGTTTTGTGGTTACTGTCCTTTTACTATACTATACCTATCACGGTATCACAGTAAAACTAAGGTTACTGTGGTAAAAGCATGGTAAGTGTTGTGGTTACTGTACATTTACAACAAATGACACATTAAAACTGCAAATACTGTGGTAAAAGCATGGTAAGTGTTGTGGTTACTGTACATTTACAACAAATGACACATTAAAACTGCAAATACTGTGGTAAAAGCATGGTAAGTGTTGTGGTTACTGTACATTTACAACAAATGACACATTAAAACTGCAAATACTGTGGTAAAAGCATGGTAAGTTTTGTGGTTACTGTCCTTTTACTATAAGTTACCTATAACAGTAAAACTAAGGTTACTGTGGTAAGAGCATGGTAAGTGTTGTTTTTACTGTGCTTCTACTACAAATACCACTTTGGAACTAATTGTACTACTTTGAACCTGATATGAATATATATCATATATGATTAACTGATTGAAGGTCTAGGCCTATATAGCACGTCACGTGACAGACAGTGTATAATCACGTTAGTTTAGTAATGTGTTTTGAATTAGAAACCAATGAAACGCAAAGCCTCCGTGGAGATGACAGATATAATGCAGTGAATGAACATGAGAGAGCTAATCTGATTAATATCGACACACAGAAAAATACATTATAACAAACATTATTTGGACAGCGTATTTACAACTACTTACCAACATCTAGCACACGTGACCTGATGCCAAATATCGCGATGTGTTCGGAATGAGACTTCTTCAGCGCTATTTCCCACTGATAAAATTCGCGTCTGTTTGTTATTGACGCCACACGTTACCCATTGAAAGCAATGGAGTTCCTAATGCGTCATAGAGTGACGCCAAGGGGCGCCTTTGGCGTCTGCCACGTGACACCTCGGGCGCTTGACCATGCTTCAGTTGTTGACGCTTTGAGAGTGAGAATGGGTTGTTTTTTTTAATGAATTTATTTATTTGTATTATTATTAATATTATTATAATTATTATTATTAGTTAATACTTTTACCATTCCAAATACAATCACAAAAAAAGAATAAAAAACGCGTGTAGTCAGTACACGCCAAAAAGACAAGAGCAGAGAGCAGAATAAATAAAGCAGACAGATATATAACTACTATAACTAGCATAAATTGTTCACGTTGAATTATTGAAAATTCTAAAAAAACAAAACAAAAAAAAACATTTCCCCGGAAATGGATTGTTTAGAATTAAACTGTAAAAACAATCCCCCGACTTTTAATGAGCAAGCGTGTAATATTAGATGCAGTAACAACATTAGCCCCCATTAGAGATGAGTTATGTTTCTGTAAAAAAAAAACAAAAAAAAACCTATAGGCCTACATGCCACTTCGGCACCTGCACGAGATGAAATCGTGAATCTTCGTACGATTGAATGGGCGGGACGATGACGTTGCCTATAATACATTTCTACGTGCAATGCATACGCACTTTCCATCAATAGAAGTTTAACGGGAGGATTTTGCGTACCATATGAACGCAAAATGTGACTTTGGCGTGTAAATACTACGCCAAATGAAAATGAAAAATCGTGGTATAGATACGCAGTAGTAAGAGACTGGGTTGGAATGAGAGGATTGAAAGAGCGCTTCTCTCGTGTGCGCGCACACTGACTGATGAACAACCGAAGTTCTGGGCAATTCTCAGTGAGAAAAGTCGTGGTCGAGTGGTAGAACTTAAGTGGTTTCTATAATTTAGATGACACGGGTTCAAATCCCGAATAAACACGGGCTATTTATAAAATACAATTTCCATGCATTTCCATTTTACACAAAGGAACAAATATTATCCAACAGATTGACTGAATTTATATCAATCTGTATAATAATTCCAATCTTAATTTCAAAAGCAGTTCTGTTAAAAATATAAATATAAAAAAAACCTTAATGGGGTTCCATATAGGCTACAGAAAGAGTTTTTAAAAACATGGTTGTGGAACAAGGTGCGATTTGCTGGTGGGGGATTTCCCCCTTCACAGTAATCAATGCTATAGCCTAATTCACCAATACACCATATCAAATATATTATATATTTTTAAAAATATGCAACACGCACGTTTAAACAACAAACAATAGCCTACAATATGAACCGGCGCTTCTGCTCCTGTATTGAGAGATAACATGCAGCGCGTTTCTGTTAGCCTACGATCCTGGTTCCAGTGGCCTTAATACATTCACGGCTTTTCAAAATGTCACAAAGCTTTTTGAGATGTTTTTGAACGAAATATTGATGTTAATAATTAAGTGTTTTGGCACACCGAGTGGCGCTACGCATTGTTCTAAAATTGTGTTTTATTCTGGCATGTTGAACTAGAGTTCGACAAACGCGGCGGCGCTTTCACTTGAATTTATTTTTTCTCATAACAGCTAAAAGAGCTTAAAAGGCTAGCCTACTCCGTAATTTTTGGTCATACAGATAATATATCATCTTTTAAAACTGTAAAAGGTCTACAATATGCTAACGATTAAAACGTTTTCTCGCTCATGTGAACGAACACACTGGATAAATAAACGTTTGGTCATTTCACAAAGAGTTAAATTCATGGCCGAGTGGTAGAACTTACGGTTCGATCATTTAGATGACACGGGTTCAAAATCAAATCCCGAACAAATTTGGGGCTTTTGTAAATTTTATGTTTGCCTATTAATGCATTTTATATCCTATTATTAATGCAGAGAGATTTGTCGAGTTCTAAAACTCTGTTACACCATATAGTTTTTGCTATATATTTATAAAATAAAATTGCCAAGTATTTCCATTTTACACTGGAACAAATAGTATCCAACAGAATGACTTTACATCTGTATAATAATAGGGCTTGGGCGCCGCGCTGCATTCTGGGACGTGGCGGCCATCTTGACAGCTATACGAATGTAAACATACAGCAAGCCGAACGAGGAGAAGCAGAGTTGAGAGAAAGAAAAGAAAATAAATATGTTAAAACACCTAAAAGGATGTGCAATTTACCGCGATAGGTTATCTAGGGAAGCCAGTGACCAATATGTGGACAAAATCGCCATTATAAACGGTTTGGATCCTTATGAAATTTCACATAAAGAGTGGAGCACCGACGAGGACTTGCTGCCGCAGTTTTGTATAAACGACATATTCAGCTACCTTGTTTGTGGTGTGAGCGCCTACACCTCTGAACAGTTCCGAAGCTACAAGGCATTGGAGTCGCATGTTCAGTTCACTAATGGATGGGTTCAGGAGCTGCAGATCATCATAACGAACAGTGGGAATGCAGTAATCCGGACAAAGGTAAGGTGCGCTCCACCTAGCTGCTAGTTTAGTAACAGTTAGTGCTAACAACCATTCACACATGTAACGTACTTATAACTATGTGTTTCAAAAGTGTAGTTAGTAGCTGTTTTAAGCAAAACTTAAGTTAGTAAGCAAAACGATGCTTAGGGCAAGGGGGTAGCAACAGGACAATAGTACAGAGACTGACAGGTCAGATGGAAGGGCTAACGTTAATGTTATGAGAGTATTAAAATATGGGATATTTTACAGGAAAATACTAAAACGGGAAGACAGTGGGAAAAGAGCTCAAATACGTGAGAAATCCGAAAAAAACGGGAGGGTTGACAGCTAACGTTACTAACTACAGATTTGAAACACATAGTTAAAAGTACATTTGTGAATGGTTGTTAGCACTAACGGTTACTAAACTAGCAGCTAGTTGGAGCACATCTTAAAGTTATTTTTTGTCCGGATTACTGTGTTCCCACTGTTTGCCGACTCTTTGTTGGGAATTTCATATAGATCCAAACCGTTAAAAGTGCAGATTTTGTCCACATACCGGTCCCTGGTTTCCCTATTTAACTTATCCTGGTAAATTCCACATCCTTCTAGGGATTTTAACATCTTTTTTTCCTTTTCTTTCTCCCAGCTCGGCTGCTTCTCCTCGTTCGACTTGCTGTATGTTTACATTCGCGAAGCTGTCAACATGACGGCCACGCCAAGTAATGACGTCACGACGCCCAAGCCCTATACCAATCGTAATTTCAAAAGCAGTATTTATAATTTATTTATCAATAATTTATTTGTCGAAATGTTGCAATATTGTTTAATTTAAGTTCATAATTATTCTATAAATGTTATTTAGGCCTAGTTTAACAGCAGCACAACAAGAACAACTTAAACAATAAAAAAGAACAACTTATTGAAATTGAATGAATTATTGAAATTAAATATTTAGTAATAAAGTTTCATGAGAGAAATATCACTACATGTAGCTTACATTATGTAATTCCTTCATTATCAACACTTTAATAGTCTAATGCTTTACTATAATGCTTAAGTGTTTAAGTGTGAATTGCGACTTCTTTTTGTTTTAAGTAAGTCTCAGACTCAGAGAGCCTGTGGGGGGGTTGGAGCAGTGGCGTGCACAGACCTCCTCAGGGGCAGGGGCGGAGGGACCAAAAAGGGCACTAAATAAAAAAAAAATGACTACTTCTTGATTTTTTTTGTTTTTATTCTTTCTTTCCTTGGCATTCTAAGAAAATATGTTGATACAATTATTAGAATACATAACACATCAAATGAAAATAGGGAAATTATGATAATATTGCTAAATATTATTTACTTTACCAAACAAAACAGTAAGAATCAAGAAGGTAATTATGGAAAATTAATTTTTAGTTTTGTTGATGTTGTAAATTTAATGTATGTATTATATGTATGAAACACAGTGTTAGCTATCATGAATCAGTAACACTTTACAATAAGGTTTCATTAGTTAACTGATCTAATAATGAACTGCACTTCTACAGCATTTATTAATCTTAGTTAATATTAATTTCAGGATTTACTAAAACATTAAAATCAAAAGTTGTATTTGTTATCAGTTAATGCACTGACTGTGACATAACATGAATAAACAATTAACAGTTGTAGATTAAACTAAGATATAGCCTACAGTAACAAATGTGTTGCTCATGGTTAGTTCATACATGAGTAATGAACAAATGAACCTTATTGTAAAGCGTTACTATGAAATCAAAGATATAAGTTCCTTACAATTTAGAGTTGGACATGGAGTTAAGATTTCATTAAACTAACTGTTAGATGTATTTCCCCTTGCACTTTTATTCCTTGGATAAAAACGAATGACATTGTCACTCAGAATGCGTCTGAAATCAAGTTATACTTTTATTGTAGTAAAGAATAACTCGCATCCTGCAGCAACTTTTAGAGTAGCATGGTGATGGTAGGATAAATGTAATTTTCCGTATTAGCTTAAACGTTACCTGCTGCTCGTTTGAAGAGACTCGCGCGCCGCGAACTGTTGCACAGTGCGTACCAGACCGCTAAATGCGTATGAGGCGCTGCAAAGGAAACTGCGCCTACCACTTCTCCGCCCAATTTTTTTTTTAATATAATATTTGTTTGTATTATTATTGTTAGTGGCAAGGGTGTGTGTGTTTTTTATTTATTATAATATTTATAATAATAATAATTATTATTTACAATTATCAGAAAAGGGCACAATACATTTTGAGACAAAAGGGGCAGGGGCTTGAGCCCCCCTGGCCCCCCCCCTTGTGCACGCCACTGGGTTGGAGGGACAGTGGCTTTATCGTGCGTGCACAATAGGTGTTAATGTTCGTCTTTCATATGGAGATGTCGGATAGCCAGTCTGATGAGCATGCAAAGGCTAAATTCTTTTAGGGATAAAAGTAGTTAATAGCCTACACCACCTGTCAAAATGATTGATGGTGACCTTTGACCTAGCCCCGCCCCTTCCGGTTCCTCCCCTTCCTGTCCCGCCCCTTCCGGTTCCTCCCCTTCCTGTTACCTTTGACCTAGTTCCGCCCCTTCCTGTTACCTTTGACCTAGTTCCGCCCCTTCCTGTTACCTTTAACCTAGTTTCCGCCCCTTCCGGTTACCTTTAACCTAGTTCCGCCCCTTCCGGTTAAACTTTCTGTCAAACTGATGGATGATGACCTTTGATCTAGTTCCGCCCCTTGCGGTTACAGCTTCTGTCAAAATGATGGATGTGTGACAGTTAGTTTGAAGTTCATTTGATAAAGAAAAGGGAGGTATTGGCCTTTGATGTTAACATAAGCTTTGATGTTACAGTTACAAAGTGATGTGACAGTTAGTTTGAGATGTATTTGCTTTGAAGCTGGTGTTTTGTCACCGCATCCCTGAGCTTTATCAAGGGGGAGCTGTGAAAGTGATAAGAAAAAATTGTAAAAGTTTATCTGTTCTTTAAAAGAATATAAAATAAAATCTCACACAAAAAAGTTAAAATAAATGTATAACTATTCACTGAACCAAGCATTTCAGTTTAAATCAAATGGTGAAAGTTTATCTGTTCTTTAAAAGAATATAAAATAAAATCTCACACTAAAAGTTTGAATGAAATGGAGCTACAAAAAAATTGCAAACAATCCAATGAATGAATGACCTTGCACTGTTTTAAAAACATAGAGAGCGAGCGTCTATGTATGTGTGTGTGCGTCTTTGTCAAAGCAGGAATTCCCCTCCCTCCGCATTGCTGAGGACCTTGGAAGTTTATCTCACACAGAAGTTGAAAAAGTATTATGTTCATTTAAATGAAATGGTTATAAAATTTACACACTGTAAAAAAATGCCCTGTAAAATAACGGTAATCTACTGGCAGCTGTGGTTGCCAGCAATGTACTGTTAATTTACAGCATTTTACCGTTAATTTACTGCTCTCCTTTTTTACAGTATGTTACCGTAAAAATACCATGGCAGGTAACTCATATAATATGGAAAACCGATTGCTTTAAACAGTTCAAGTTCAAAAACTAGTATTTATACTTATAGTATCGTAAAATTCCTTCATTAGAGTCCACTGAAAATGAATATCTCTTTATATAAAACTGCAAACACCTAATATGTAATAGTGAATTAATTAAAAACATTTTAACTAAAGTCTTTGCAGTTCGTATAGCGAACAATAGCACACATGCATGTGTTAAAGAACATAGCAAGGAGATTGTCACTACATCAGCAACTACACAGTTACTGCTTTTAAATAAAGCAACAGGCAGCATAACATCAGTGTTTCTTCGCTCATCTCTGACTGAATCACAGGCTCTACTCTCCAGCACAATGGTGACCCACAAAACTAATTAATTAAACTAAAAGATCTCTCCTATATCATCTTGTGCAAAACACATAAAACACTTCAGTTTCATATTTACTCTCCTTATCAGTTATTGACTTTGCATTACTTTTTTTCTATGAACTTTCACTAATATTTCAGTGAAATGAACTTCTTTTGTTTAATACATCTGACTGTTACATTTTACAGAATATTACTGTTTTTCCTTGATTTTACGGTAATCTACTGGCAGCTGTGGTTGCCAGTAAATTGCTGTTTTTCTACAGTTTTATACCGTAAATTAATTTACAGTTGATTACCGTTAAAATACGCTTCACTCTGTTTTTTTTTTTTATCTGACACATTTAACCCTTTCAACCCCACTGCAAAATCTTCAGTTTTAAATGAACACTTGTGTGTCCACACTACAGAGAGTTGGAGTAACACTGAAGCAGTGTTGAAGTTAATTATATCATTCAGTGATTAATCAACTGATGATTGAGCATTAGTGATGAACACCTGATGTTAACAAGCAGAATCACTGAAGGACAGAGGAACAACAAGAAGATAAAAAAGCAAAACACAAGAACTACAACTGAATTCAGCCACAGAACACATTAAATCTCTGAAGATCTCAGCAGAGGAGGATTAAACAACTCCAAAAAATAGCATTAGCTTCACTTATTACTAACCAGATTGACTTTATTTTTTCATACATCTACATTAATTCCTTTTGAGTATTAACAGAGGTTTAGATGTTGTTTTGTTTCATTTGACGTTACCATTATGGAGATCAGTGTTTGCTTTAGTTGGGCTCTTGACCCTTGACTTTAATATTAGCTTATTTTGCCTGCTTTAAGTGTGTATTTTTACGACACATTTGTTGTGGCGAAAATAAAGCCAACAAAAATGAGATCAGGTCTTGATGATTATGATGTCATTATATAATGTTTGGATCACCGCTCTCAGCCTGTGTCTATTCCTTACCAATAATGTGTAGATTATATTACTAGACTGTGAAACTACAGCAAAAGATCAAGCAGTACTGCATAATCAGTTCTGAAGGATTTTTAAACTCATCATTCACTAAAAAAATTTGAACTATGCCTTCACTTCGACACACACTAGCATCAAGAATCAGCCAATGAATCTCAGCAATGGTGACAATCAACAAAAAAGATAACATTAAATTTGAACATCTCAAAATACGCAACTAAAAGTCAACACAAAACCAAAAGCAAAAATAAAAGCAAAAAGTAAAAATTAAAGCAAATAACCAGACAATTCAGCTGCATAATTTATTCATGCTGCAATGCATGCTGGGAGTCATGGCTTTTTTTTGGTACCCAACATGCATTGCAGCATAAAACTTATGATTGTCACCATTGTTGAGATACATACACCGATTATTGATGCCTGTGTGTGTCCAGCTGATCAAGAAGTTCAAAATGTTCTGAGTAAACCCTTTTTAAAATCAGTAATATTTTCTGGACGTCAAATCCCCGATAGATCTCAATCTGTAAAATCACAATGACAACAAAATCAAAACTATAAAACAGCAACCATTTAACAACTTTAGGCAGCAAATGAGATCAGTGAATCAGGCCATTATATGATGATAGTGACTATTAACAACCAGCCATTGTCATCCTGTTGTCTTCAACTTTGTGCCATAGCAAATGCATTTTAAAGACACAGCTACAGCAGCCAAAAAAAAACTAATGTTCAATAGTCAAGGGTCAAGAGCCCAACTAAAGCAATCACTGATCACCATTATGGTAACATCAAATGAAAATAAAATGACGTCTAAACCTCTGTCACCTTTTAATAAGAACTTCTGTAGACGTCTGACAGAAATAAAGTCAGTCTGGTTAGTAATAAGTGAAGCTGGTAATGCTGTTTGTGGAGATGTCTAATCCTCCTCTGCTGAGATCTTTTGCTAAGATTTAATGTCTTGTATCTAGATTTAATCTTTTTTCTGTTCTTCTTGTTCCTCTTTCCTTCAGTGATTCTGATTGTTAACAGCAGGTGTTCATCAGGGTCTCAATTAAGTCAATTGGACTATATTAGTGAACTAATGTAGGGAATAGTGAATGAGGGTGTAGGATATGATTTGGAACACAGCCTCTGAGTGTCGACTTTGAGCGCTGTTAATTCACAGTATATTCCTGTAGGCTACTTTCTCGAAAACAACAAATATCACCCCGAATGCATTTTTTCTACGGTAAATTGCTGTTTAAATGGAAAACAGCATGTTACTGTAAAATTTGGCCGTTTTTTTACAGCATTTTTTTACAGTGCATTTAGTCATTCACAAATATTTGACACTGACTCAAGTTGAAAAAAACATGCTGTTCAATTAAAAGTATATAAATTAAACAAAAATAAAATCATCTTACTGTTTCACCATGGTTGAAAAAAAAACCCACAAGTGTTTCCCCTGAAGTCTTTTCTCTCTGTCACACCAGCGTGTGGCTGGCCTGGTATCTGTTTTTGTGACACGTTCCTGAGCCCATTGAAAAGCATTGTGTTCCTTTAAAAGTGTATAAATTAAAATATATCATATATAAAATAAATAGTTTACTAATTGTTGTTCATTTAAAATTTTACTAATTTAACTAAAGTTGAAAAGCATGTTGTTCATTTAAAATCGTACTAAATTACTGAAGTTGAAAAGCATTCTGTTCATTTAAAATAAATATTTTACAAATTTACTGTACCAATTCTGTTAGATTTAGATAAAAAATAAAATCATCTTACATTTTCACCAGGGTTGAAGTAGCTCCTATCACATAGATGTCCATATTGACCATTTAAAGTTGAAAAGAACCCCAGAGTATTTCTCTCTCACACCAGCGTTTGACAGTCAGGGTGTGTTCAGTGATCAGAATGAGACTGTGAATGTTTTGCTAAATTTATTTCATAGTGTATAAGCATTAAAAGTTTGATATAGATCTTTTTAAAAATATGATTTTAATTAAATTCAATGAATTAATAAAAAACAAATATGCTATATCGATGGTCTCTGGGGAAAACTTGACTATATATTTTTTTTATTTATCAGGGTGCATGTAAAGAACTTTGAAATTTGCGGCTCTCACAATTTATCTCACACATTGTGTGAAATGTTTAATAATTCCTCAAGTAGTATCTGTGAGAAAATCCCCACATTGTCATGATCCCGGTGTCCTTCTCTTACACTCTACCACCCTCTCCTGGTCACACTCTTTATTACATCCAATTACACACACACATTCCCATTCATTATCTCTGCCGCTCTCAGCTGTCTCTCATCACCTCATCACTCTCCCTCTTCTCCTCCCCAGCTGGTTCCCACTTTCTCTGATTGGACTCTCTATTTCTAGTCTTCCCTGTCCTTTGTTCTTTGTCAGATTATTGCCATATGTTACGTACCTGTGTGCCTGCTGAACCAAGCCCGGTCGAGTCGTGTCTTGTCTGGTGCGTGCCACAATCTGTCTACCGTATTACCTTGTCTCTGCTTTGTTACTTCTTCAGCTAACGTGAGTGGTCAAGGATTGGCGTTCCCGTGCTCCCTACGGACCCAGCCTGTCTCATCCTCCGGGAGTTTCTCGTTGCCGGTCTTGACCGTACATTTCTGTTCTATTACTGAAAGACTTTCCGTTTTCCTTTGGATGAGACTATCTTCAGTTGGATTTATTCGCCTTATGTGCCACCTGTGTTATTTTGCCTGAACTATTAAACTTTGTCAAACTGCCCTTTGCTTTTGGGTCCTCTCTCCTACACGTGACACACATAGGCCTATCTGTAGTGAGAGAGCAACAATGAAGACTTTTAGAATCTGTGATGCCTCAGGGCGAGCCCCATTGATAGTCTGCTTATAAGCTCCTTCCGATCACCAGCACATCTTCAGAGAAATACGTTACTTTACAATAATGTTAGCGTCAGGATATAGGGTGACAGAGCAGATGAGCCTCTGTGCATCATGTAATGTTAGTCTGCTAACGCCTTTCCAGAGCCAAAGTTTTGTTCGTACTAAATTTATTTCAAAGCATAATCATAAAAGTTTAAATATGATCTTTTAAAAATGAAAAGATTGTTTAAAAGAAATCTTTACAGTTTTAATACATTCATATATTTTAGAAGATTACTGTAATGATTTTTGTTTAACGGTGACCTAAAGTATAATTGTTATTAATATAGCCATAGTGATTTTTGTACTGTAACAGCATATTCTACCCCGTACACCTAAACACGACCATCACAGAAAACTGCATTTTTACATTGTTTTTTACATACTGTTTTGCACTCTCACACACTAAGTTGGTTCCATAAAATCAAATAAAGTATATAACTCAATGTATAATGACAAAATGTATTCAAACAATTTAACCTTAGTTTTAGCTAAATTAATATATATATAAAATTATATATATAAAATATAAAAACTCCTTACATTTTCATAGAACTGAAGAAGTAGTAGAAACGTCTCGGTTACGGATGTAACCCTCGTTCCCTGAGTAGGGAACGGAGACGTTACGTCGAGTGACGGAGAATGGGGGTTTCGCCTAGAAAGCCTATCGACTTCGAGTATTACAAAACGAGCCCATGGCAATGAAATGCCATGGGTCTGCGGAATTTGCATAGCGTATCTCCGCCCCACCGCGTGGGTATAAAAGGAGGAACGCCGGCAAAGGCAGATCATGTCTTCGCTGAGGAGCCGAGACTGAACTCAGGCGTCTACCCAGCGGTACAGCGGAAGTGGCAGGGAGACGTAACGTCTCCGTTCCCTACTCAGGGAACGAGGGTTACATCCGTAACCGAGACGTTCCCTTTCGTAGTCACTCCGAGTTACGTCGAGTGACGGAGAATGGGGGTCCCGGTGTAATCACGCCACCTTCACAGCTGTCTTCCAGTGCCCTGCGAAAGTCTGATCCCCCTGTCGTGATACTGGCACGGACGAAGGAGTCCTACTTAACACAGGAATACCAAGGTACACTGGGGAGCATATCTCAGAGGAGATATGCCGCAGCATGCCTACCCGTAGGGAGGACTTAGAAATACACATATGGCCGGAAGGCTTCATATGGAGGAACACTGGAGTAACCAGCCCGTGGGGTGGCAACTTTCAACTCCAGGGGTGGCAAGGTGGCTTGCCGAGGGAAAGACACATGCTCAAAGAGGCTTACAGTGGACATACACATGTGGGGGTTACTCAGGGGAGGAACCATGCACACGGAGGCACCTAGCCGACGCACAGGCAATAGACACTGGCGCCAGCGTCAACAGTGCTGGAGGAACTCAGGGCTTCAGAAGGGAAGGCTCACCTGAGGAGAATAACCGCACGTATCCAGTCCGTGGAGTGGAATGGCGAGCAAGCGAAGACACCTGAGCGGGTCCTGAACTAGCTGGTTGAAGCGAGTACATGGGAGGACACTGGCTCCACTCGGAGATTATAGAATCTGGCGAATGTGTTAGGTGTCGCCCAGCCTGCAGCTCTACAGATGTCTGCCAGCGAGGCGCCATGCGCTAGAGCCCAAGAGGAAGCCACACTCCGGGTGGAGTGGGCTGTCACACCAAGGGGGCACGGTCGGCCTTGCTGTTGGTAAGCCAAAGCAATGGCGTCCACTATCCAGTGAGACAACCTCTGCTTTGAGAGAGCCTTTCCCTTCAGTCTCCCACCATAACAGACAAAGAGCTGGTCTAAGGTCCTGAAACACCGCGTGCTGTCTACGTAAGCGCGGAGAGCGCGTACTGGACAGAGCAGTGCCAAGGCTGGGTCTGCCTCCTCCAGGGGCAGCGCTTGCAGGTTCACCACCTGGTCCCGGAAGGGAGTGGTAGGAACCTTGGGCACATATCCAGGCCGGGGTCTCAGGATCACGTGAGAGTAAGCCGGCCCGAATTCCAGGCACGCTTCGTCAACGGAGAATACGTGCAGGTCCCCTACCCTCTTAATGGAGGCCAGTGCAACCAGGAGCGCTGTCTTCATAGACAGGAACTTAAGCTCCACTGATTGCAGAGGCTCGAAGGGAGCCCTCTGCAGGGCATTCAACACCACTGAGAGGTCCCAAGAGGGAACGAGAGGAGGACGAGGAGGATTCAGTCTCCTCGCCCCTCTCAGGAACCTGATGATCAGGTCGTGCTTTCCCAGAGACTTACCATCAACTGTTTCGTGAAATGCAGCTATAGCGGCCACATACACCTTCAGGGTGGAGGGAGACAGCCTTCGCTCCAGCCCATCTTGCAGGAAGGAAAGCACGACACTGATCAGGCATCTCCAGGGGTCTTCTTGGCGAGAAGAGCACCAGTTAACGAAGAGGTTCCACTTCAACGCATAGAGATGTCTCGTGGACGAAGCTCTAGCGGAAGTGATAGTAGCCGCCACCGCAGTTGACAGGGTACTCAAACCTGCCTCGTCCCGTCGAGGAGCCACACGTGGAGTCTCCAAAGATCGGGACGAGGGTGCCAAAGGGTGCCCCGTCTCTGAGAGAGGAGGTCCTCTCTCAGAGGAATTGGCCAAGGAGGTGCTGTCGCGAGGAGTACTAGTTCGGAGAACCAGGTCCTGGTGGGCCAATACGGCGCAACCAGAGTGACCTGCTCCTCGTCCTCCTTGATCTTGCACAGAGTTCGTGCGAGAAGGCTCACTGGGGGAAACGCATATTTGCGTAGGCCCCGCGGCCAGCTGTGCGCCAGTGCATCCGTGCCGAGAGTACCCTCGGTCAGGGAGTAATACAGGGCGCAATGGGATGAGTCGTGGGAGGCAAACAGGTCTACCTGTGCGTCCCCGAACTGATCCCAGACCAGCTGGACCGACTGGGGATGGAGTCGCCATTCGCCAGGGAAAGGACGGAGCCGAGACAGCTCGTCGGCTGCAAGGTTCCGAACGCCCGGAATGTAGATAGCACAAAGGACCTCAGGTGCTTCTGACTCCATAAGAGGAGGTGGCGAGCGAGTTGCGACATACGGCGGGAGCGTAGACCACCTTGACGGTTGATGTACGCTACTGTTGCGGTATTGTCTGAACGGACTAGCACGTGTTGACCCTTGAGCAGCGTGTGGAAACGGTGCAGGGCAAGGCGTACTGCCAGCAACTCGAGGCAATTGACATGCAGAAGGCGCTGGGGTCCTGTCCAGGAGCCCGCGGCAGCATGTCCGTTGCACATGGCGCCCCAGCCCGTGGAAGAGGCATCTGTGGAGACAACAATATGCCTGGAAACTCGTTCTAGGGGGACTCCGGCCCGTAGAAAACTGAGGTTCCTCCACGGGGTGAAGAACTGACGGCAGGTCGGAGTCACTGGGACTCGGAGCGTGCCGTGATGCCATGCCCACCTCGGGACTCGATCGCGAAGCCACAGCTGAAGCGGTCTCATATGAAGCAATCCGAGCGGCGTTGCCGCGGCTGCAGATGCCATATGCCCCAGGAGCCTCTGAAATAATTTCAGTGGGACCGCACTCTTGCCCTCGAACTGACGAAGACAAGTCAGCAGTGAGTGTGCGCGCTCGCTCGTAAGCTGCGCGGACATGGCGACCGAGTCGATCTCCATACCGAGAAAAGAGATCCTCTGCACGGGCTGAGTTTGCTCTTCTCCCAGTTGACCCGAATGCCCAGACGGGCAAGGTGCCGGAGCACAAGGTCTCTGTGTTCGCAAACCTGAGCTCGAGAGTGGTCTAGAATCAGCCAGTCGTCGAGATAGTTCAGGATGCGAACCCCGTGTTCGCGTAGGGGAACAAGGGCTGCCTCGACGACCTTCGTAAAGACGCGAGGAGACAGAGCCAACCCGAATGGGAGAACCGCGTACTGATATGCCTGCCCCTCGAAAGCAAACCGAAGGAATGGTCTGTGTCGAGGTAAGATGGAGACATGAAAGTAGGCGTCCTTCAGGTCTATCGCTGCAAACCAATCCTGCGGCCGCACGCACTCGAAAATGCGTTTGGCCGTGAGCATCCTGAACGGCAGCCTGTGAAGGGAGCGGTTCAGGACGCGCAGGTCCAGGATCGGTCGTAACCCACCGGTTTTCTTGGGGACGATGAAGTACGGGCTGTAAAACCCCGACCTCATCTCGGCTGGAGGGACAGTCTCGATTGCACCCTTCGCCAGCAGGGTGGCAACCTCCGCTCGCATGATGGGGGCATTGCCACCGACCATAGTGAAGCGGACTCCGCTGAAGCGGGGAGGAGACCGAGCGAACTGAATCGCATAGCCGCGCCTGATCGTTCGGCGACCCAGCGGGACAGGCTGGGGAGCTCTAACCAAGCTGCCAGAAACTGAACCAGCGGGGTCATGCGAACGACAGACGTCCCCCCGGAGGGGCAGCGAGGCGGAGTGACCAGCCCAGGCGAGGGTGGCATAGCGGCCCGGTGCGGGGGCGTGGTCAAACTCCGCGCCCTGACAGAGGAGACCAGGGAAGGACCAGCGTTCCACGGGGGTCTGCTCTGCCAGGGGGCTGGCGACAGAGGGGGACGAGAGCGGTGTGGTCCGAAGACGGCACGCACTGTCGTCTGCACCCTCTGGAACAGAGGGGGACGGGAGTGGCGAGGCCCGGGGGCGGCGCACACTGCGGTCCGAGAACTCTGTGACAGAGGGGGATGAGAGCAGCGAGGCACGGAGGCGTCGCGTACTGTCACCCGACTCTGTGTGCTCAGTGATGGGAGTATCGGTTCCTTCTAGAGAACAAAAGATTCTCCCCCGGCCCTCCACCGGGGAAAGGAGTGGTCCTGCTACCCACTCCTGGAAAGAACCGAGTCCCACCTCTGAGGAGCCCGTCTCAAGAGCGCCGCTTAACCTGGCATGTAGCGGGGGGCGGGGCTGGAGAGGACTGTGGCGTCCGCCCGCGGCTTCCAGAGCCGGCCCATTAACGGGAGGGCGCCTTCGGCGGTGGGCAGACCGAGGGATCTGAGCGGACGGCAGGGCCGTCGGGACAGAATCAACGTCAGTCTGCACATGGGCGGTTGAGAGCTGTTGGGCAAAGTCCTCAACCGCACCGCCGAAGAGGCAGACCTGAGATATGGGAATGTCGGACAGAATGTCAGCCGCGCGACATCCAGCACATCAGACAGGTTCAGCCACAGAATGGGGAGCATCACCTGACCCAGGGAGCGTACGGCCACTTTCGTCGCTCGGGGAGCGAGGTCAGTGGCGGCACGCAGCTCAGTGAAGAGGCCTGGGTCAGTCCCGCCCTCGTGCAGGACCATGAGCATCTGGGTCAGGTAGACCAGCAGAATGACCATGGCAGCAGGGAGGCGGCTGCCAGTGGCGCTATAGGATCTCGCCACAAGTGTAGACGAAAAACTACAGGCCACGGACGGGTGCTTAGGATTGCGCCGAGAAGAAGCACTCTGAGGACATATAGCATCGCAACAGAGCGTTCAGCCGGGGGAACCCCAGTGTACCCATGGCAGCAGCCCCATCGAGGGGAGGAAAGGCGGATGAGATCAGCGAGCGGTCCCGAGAAGACCAGGGGGTCTTCAAGGACTTCGAGATCTCATCATGCACGTCCGGGAGGGAAGGTATTGGGGTTTGCCGTGGACGTGTCGGCGGCCTTACCCAAAACCAATCGTCCCAGGAAAGCATGGCCGTCATCTCTGGATCGGACTCAAGCACAGCCGTATGCACACCAGGAGGTGGCGGCTGTGACGAGTGGTCATTTCCAGAGAATCAAACCCACCTAGTGAAGCTGCTACAAACATAGTATCATCCTCTGTAGCTTCAAATGAAACACACGGGCCACCAGAAGGTAGACCCGTGGGAATCACCTGTTCACTAGCGGGCACCGTCATTGAGGAGGGGGGGCTGGGGCGTGGACACGGAGTCGGCGCCTTGTTCCAGACCAACACCCTCCGGTCACCCTGGCCACCAGCCGAAGATCGGGTGGTGGATGAGGGGACTCTCACTCTTGCGAGTTCACCGAGTCTCGACCTTAATGACGCGATGGTCATATTCCCACAGAGAGAACATGAGTCATCCATGAGCGCTGCTCTAGTATGATCAAGCCCAAACATACCAGACAACGCTCGTGCCCATCAGAGTCCGATACCAAGCTGCCGCAACCATTCTGTTTTTTTTTTGTTTTTTTTTAAATGCACGGGCGAGCCGTCTTTAAAAAGACGTGCCGCGTGCGAGCTCTTTTTGTGAAAGGAGAGAAACTCCGCGATGTTGAAGCGAGCAGGGAGAAACACACTCACTGGCAGATCACTGCACAGACCAGCAGGCAATGTGAATTCGCTGCAGATCGCCGTCACACCAACACCGGAGAGTGGCTCGTCTCGTAGAGCGAAGTCAGAATTAGCTGTGGAGTGAAGAGATACTCTTGGCTCCGAAGCGAAAACATGATCTGCCTTTGCCGGCGTTCCTCCTTTTATACCCACGCGGTGGGGCGGAGATACGCTATGCAAATTCCGCAGACCCATGGCATTTCATTGCCATAGGCTCGTTTTGTAATACTCGAAGTCGATAGGCTTTCTAGGCGAAACCCCCATTCTCCGTCACTCGACGTAACTCGGAGTGACTACGAAAGGGAACTAACAATAAAATAACAAATAGTTTAAGATGTCATAAACAAAAACCCTCCCAGATCCTTCAGGGATAAACTACAGGGTGAGATGAAGCTTCACACCCTCACAGAGACGAGAGGAGTGACAGGCCAGATGAGCCTCTGGGGTCACAATGCCTCAGCATATGCAAAGTTAGTCTGCTTTCCACTGTTTTATTCATATTAAACTCATTTAAAAGCATAATCTTAAAATTTTAAATGAGATCTTTTCAAATTAAAAGACCGTTTAAATCAAATCTGTAAAGTTTTATTAAAATCGTATCTTCTATTTATCTTCTACTTCTCTATGATATAAATGATTTTCATAAATTTAACCTAAGGTATTATTTTTACTAAACATCGTTTGTTCAAAAAATAAAATATTTTTGTTTATAAATCAAGAACTGTGCTTTGGCGTCTTAAATCTTATTTCAAACAGTATTTTTGTCCATGCGACATGAAACATGTTGTCACAATGTTATTTGTTGTTTTAAAAGAAATCCCAGGACTCTACATTGCTCTTATTTAGATTAAGTTGTATCATTTAGAAAATCACCACACATGTTCAGAGACGCGATGTGCCTCTGTGGTCCATGATGCTGCATAAGTAAAGTTTGTCTTGAGCGAATATTTAATTTTACTCGTCTTAATTCAAAGCATGATCTTACTTTTTCTACGGTAGCTATGATCTATTGTATGTATAAGATCATTTTTACTTTTCTTGTATCTCCCAAACTATCCTTATTCATTGTGGAAACACACAGGGTGAACCCCTTTACTGAGAGCATACTATCGGTTATCTACTCAAAATATATGTAGAATTTTAAAATGTTAGCCTTTGTTGATGCGACAGGGCACATGAACAGACTTTGGAGAGAGCTGATGATACTATAGCGGGGAGCATGCCCTTTGACCTCCTCGATTTTCTAGGCTTTTTGTCAAATACCCTACAACTTAGTCCTTAAGCAGGTATAGTAATTTATTGCCATGTGTAACCTGAAAAAAACAAGAGGTGATAAAAAATGTCAACGATGACCTACCGTGGACCTCATGGCTACGGCTGTGAGAGGACTCCATACTGAAAGAACGTTGTGGACACTCTGACGTTTTCCAAGAGTATTTTACCCAGCCTCTTCTGTATAAATAGCCAAGACAAATCATTTCTGGACCAAAAACTTTTGCACCCCTCACTCCTCTTACCACCTCATCAAAAGACATGTCTAAAAGTGAGTATTGTCTCTATAATTCATTTATGCTACGGTGTTTTATTTAAAAAGATTGTTTATACATAAGGAAAAGACGGTATAATTCATTCGTGTTTTAAACGTGCTATTGCTGTTTAGCTTACACTCTAGCATGCTTTGTTGCTCTTACACATTGTTATATGTTCTATATCAAATGTTTTTGGCATCATATATGTTTCAGAAAAAAAAAAAAAAAAAAAAATATATATATATATATATATATATATATATATATATATATATATATATATATATATATATATTTCCCCCCATCCAATTACAGTTTACTGTAGTTGGCCGCTGCGGGATTTCCATAAAGGACTTTAAAATAAATGTTTTGGTTTTTATTCAGTTTTAAATCTTATTTAGATTATTGTAGTCAGACATGGTTATATGTGCATAGGCCTATTTAATTATTTAATCTGTATTTAATTTCGGTAGGCTACTTTTTAATTCTTCTTTTACGGTCTTTGATTTGAACTTTTAGCACTTTGCATGATAAAATTGTTTAAAATGTGAGCTATAAATATGAATGGCACAATGTGATAACCAAAATATATAAAATTTAAGTCAAAGCTATTTATATAGCCTAGCGTTTTTTCACAATACACATTCTCATAATTTAGTTATACATTCTGACGCTGTGCACCATCAAGCGTCTTCTTTCAGATGGTTCAATGTTTATGATATTATGCTCCCCTGAATGGAAAAGAACTGTAAACTTCATCAATGTACTGTAATGCACTGCGTTACTGCCTATAGGATGATTGCATGATTTTTTCCATTTAAAATAACATGGTCTTTCCTTTTCTCTCTCTCTCTAGAGACAGCAAACACTGCAGGACAATCAGGCATCCAAGTAACATGTTAGTGTGGTTTATATTTATTTTTAATGAGAAACATTATAGAGTGCAACAGGCGTTTTCATTATAAAAAACACTTCCGGTAATCAGCGACTGTGAAAGAGGGGGCAGGTACTCTATTTGGTGTATAATGAACAATTGACAGATGAACTGACAGATATTTTATGTAAACAGGCAAAATCTCTGCATCTGATGGTGGCCATGTGTTTTCGCCTATAATAACTGGTTTAACTCATGGCTCCTCCATTGAGATCAACATGACTTCTGCCAAATCAAATGTACCGGCAAATTGTAAGTGTAATAAAACAGTTTCGCCTATGTAATGTATTAAATTAATCTTAATTAAGCAGTCCGAGTTAACTATTTGGGACCAATTGGAAATTTACATTCTGATCTAACAGCGTCATGTACAAATTTGTTATGCTCCTGGATTATTTTACTATACTACATTACTTGGCCTTTTATTTACTGCTGATTTTATCAAAGCCACGAATTAACTCAATTCATGGTTGTAATAATAAAATAAATGAACAATTGACAGATGAACTGACAGATATTTTATGTAAACAGGCAAAATCTCTACATCTGATGGTGGCCATGTGTTTTCACCGATCATAACTAGTTCAAGCTCCTTCGAGATCAGCACGACTTCTGCCGCATCAAATGTACCGCCAAATTGTAAGTGTGATACATGAGAAACTATTAAAACAGTTTTTCACCTATGTAATGTATAAAATTAATCTTAATTAAGCAGTCGGAGTTAACTATTTGGGACCAATTGTAAGGAAAGTTACATTCTGATCTAACAGCGTCATGTACAAATTTGAAATATTTTTGGTACTATTGAATCAAGTTTTGTAGAATAAGTCATGATGAATTTATCTTATCTGGTGTCATGCTCCTGGATTATTCAGAATTGTAACTGTAGCCTTTTATTTTACGGGCACTTGTGTATTTTACTACAGATTTTATCAAAGCCAAATATTGTCCAAAAGGGGCGACTGGGAAAGAAGAGAAACAGGTCAATACAAGGTTAGATTCAATCTTTATATTCTTTCCCATTTTCCTTTTCCTGTTTTAATTTTTCAATTTTTATATTCTCAGATCATCAAGGGTTTCTGAAAGCAAACACCAGTCAGTTGGTTGAAAAAATGAAGAACATTGATCCAATCATTGACGATCTTGACTTGCACAATGAATCAGTTGCAAATGTGCGAGCGAATCCAGCACACCAGATGAAGACGAGGGAACCGCTGGACTATGTGAATTGTGAAAGCATTGCCAACGACCTGGTCAACGCTTTGTTCAAGCATGAAGAATCTCTCATAAAGAAACTACAATAACAACTGTTGTAGCCTATTGTTTGGCATTATGTACTTAAACAGTTTTTTAAAAAATAAAATGTTTTTAATAATTGATTGGTGATGGAGTTTTAATTTTTGTATTTAGAACCAAGTATATTGTACAAGTAAGAAGAAACCAAACAGGCCATATAATGATATATTGCACATAATAAACAATGGCAAAGTTTGTATTCCTTAAAAAACAGGCAATGTTTGAGAACCCTAATATTGGTGTAATCTCTGCGAGGTCTCAACCACAAACGCAAAACTTTGTGGTGGGTGATACGGGCATAGCTTTACTAAAGGAAAATATTATGGAAGTAATTTTCAAACTATATTTTATTTATTTATATTATAGTTTTCATGTTGATTTAAAGTTTTTGTTATTAACTAATACCTTTATTTTTTACATCCAGCACAAAATTTTGTTCAAAAATCGTTCTCTGACCCCAAATAATCAGATAATGGTGTGTTCACAATCAACAATTAGATATTATCCTGCTTAGTATGTGTGTAAATAGTTGTGCTTAAATGTTTGGATGTATTTTTACACGTCAACATATTTTGTCACACCGTAGTGATGCAAAGTTCCACACTCTTCTAAAGACTATGGTCTAACTTTAAAACATAATCTTTATACTTGAATTCAAAAGACCAAATCACTAAGAAAACAGGGGGGGAAAAGCACTGTTTATAATAAATACACAAAGTATTAACGCAAAAAGTAAGTGTATGCTGTTTCACACTTAAACTATTACAACAGAATCACATCTGACTATGCAGATAAAATTGCACAAAAGTAAATTCTAGTGATCAACTTGCTAAAGAGTAAATACAACATGAGCAAATACGAAAAGCCACTTGTGATCAGTTTTGTAATTTTATATAGTCATTTAGGCCGTTTACATCTTGCTTCTTTTTGTTTTTGTACAGTTTGCAAAAACTATAGTCTCCGAGCGTGGTCAAACATATAGGAATTTATGAAAAAACATGAACAGATATTTCTACATGAGATATTTCTTTTAGAACATCTTTCAGCTATGTCTACGAAACATCGACATGAAAGATGAGTATTGCTGTTTTTCTGTTACCTATAAAACTATTATACTTCAAACTCGTCTAGCTATTGCCCATTTCACAGCACAGTCATAGATACACAGTTATTTTATGTATGTGGCTAAACAACGGTTAAGCTAATGAATTACCGGCTATATTTTTTACGTGAATGGCGGGATGATTCATTTTTTAATCCGTCTACACCGATACTTTGACACAAGAGTTTTAGGTCTGATCCAGAAAACAAGACGGTAAGCAGTAAGTTATGAAAACATGTGATAAGCAGTTTTGGCCTCATCATCAAAATGTTTTAACACAGCGCAAGTTTCAATTGTTTGATAAATTATCTAACGAATACACCTAACTATCAACAGTTATATGTGAAACAAGCTCAGTCACATTAGAGTTGGATTCTTGTTTATATCATACATTGTTATTGAACCGCATGTTTAACAGTGCTGGTGTTCTTAAATTGTTTACCACGGTTTCATTTTTTTTAACAACACTATCGCAACACTTATCGTATTGCCGGTTGTAATTGTAATGTTTTGTATGGTGTCTTCTTTACACTTTCACCCCATGGATATCGGTTTCCTACAGTTAGCTGTAGTGAACTCTAGGTCTTCTCTTTGTTCATATACGACAGTATGCACATGAATTGGCTTGATTTAATAAAATGATGGTTTAAACCACATTATTTTATTATACCATTTTTAAATAGCTCTTAAATGTATATTTTTATATTTTAACCCTTTATGCAAATATAGAATAGGCCTACCGCACAAGGATCTCTGAAATATTTTTTTCGTGTAGGCCTAAAACATCTATGTAGATCTGTCTATGTTTTTTAAAAATACAAAGACATCTTTCTACCAGCGACCCTCAAAATCTGGGGATACAACAAAATCAAAGTGCATCCGTGTACGATGATTGATCAGAAAATTACTTTTGTCGCTTTTTCTGAATAATCTCACCAAGTGCGGGTGCTTGATAACTATTGAACAACCCTGAATTCGGTTACTCAATACATTTGAATGCGCTAAAGGTCTATAACTGAACTTTAACGTCTGTACAAAACAAAAAGTTTTGTACTGTACAAAAACAAAAACTGTACAAAAACAAAAAGAAGCAAGACGTAAACGGCCTAAATGACTATATAAAATTACAAAACTGATCACAAGTGGCTTTTCGTATTTGCTCATGTTGTATTTACTCTTTAGCAAGTTGATCACTAGAATTTACTTTTGTGCAATTTTATCTGCATAGTCAGATGTGATTCTGTTGTAATAGTTTAAGTGTGAAACAGCATACACTTACTTTTTGCGTTAATACTTTGTGTATTTATTATAAACTGTGCTTTCCCCCCCCCTGTTTTCTTAGTGATTTGGTCTTTTGAATTCAAGTATAAAGATTATGTTTTAAAGTTAGACCATAGTCTTTAGAAGAGTGTGGAACTTTGCATCACTACGGTGTGACAAAATATGTTGACGTGTAAAAATACATCCAAACATTTAAGCACAACTTTTTACACACATACTAAGCAGGATAATATCTAATTGTAGATTGTGAACACACCATTATCTGATTATTTGGGGTCAATTCTAAATTGATACAATTCTTATTCTAAATACAAAAATTAAAACTCCATCACCAATCAATTATTAAAAACATTTTATTTTTTAAAAAACTGTTTAAGTACATAATGCCAAACAATAGACTACAACAGTTGTTATTGTAGTTTCTTTATGAGAGATTCTTCATGCTTGAACAAAGCGTTGACCAGGTCGTTGGCAATGCTTTCACAATTCACATAGTCCAGCGGTTCCCTCGTCTTCATCTGGTGTGCTGGATTCGCTCGCACATTTGCAACTGATTCATTGTGCAAGTCAAGATCGTCAATGATTGGATCAATGTTCTTCATTTTTTCAACCAACTGACTGGTGTTTGCTTTCAGAAACCCTTGATGATCTGAGAATATAAAAATTGAAAAATTAAAACAGGAAAAGGAAAATGGGAAAGAATATAAAGATTGAATCTAACCTTGTATTGACCTGTTTCTCTTCTTTCCCAGTCGCCCCTTTTGGACAATATTTGGCTTTGATAAAATCTGTAGTAAAATACACAAGTGCCCGTAAAATAAAAGGCTACAGTTACAATTCTGAATAATCCAGGAGCATGACACCAGATAAGATAAATTCATCATGACTTATTCTACAAAACTTGATTCAATAGTAAAAATATTTCAAATTTGTACATGACGCTGTTAGATCAGAATGTAACTTTCCTTACAATTGGTCCCAAATAGTTAACTCCGACTGCTTAATTAAGATTAATTTTATACATTACATAGGTGAAAAACTGTTTTAATAGTTTCTCATGTATCACACTTACAATTTGGCGGTACATTTGATGCAGCAGAAGTCGTGCTGATCTCGAAGGAGCTTGAACCAGTTATGATCGGCGAAAACACATCTGTCAATTGTTCATTTATTTTATTATTACAACCATGAATTGAGTTAATTCGTGGCTTTGATAAAATCAGCAGTAAATAAAAGGCCAAGTAATGTAGTATAGTAAAATAATCCAGGAGCATAACAAATTTGTACATGACGCTGTTAGATCAGAATGTAAATTTCCAATTGGTCCCAAATAGTTAACTCGGACTGCTTAATTAAGATTAATTTAATACATTACATAGGCGAAACTGTTTTATTACACTTACAATTTGCCGGTACATTTGATTTGGCAGAAGTCATGTTGATCTCAATGGAGGAGCCATGAGTTAAACCAGTTATGATAGGCGAAAACACATGGCCACCATCAGATGCAGAGATTTTGCCTGTTTACATAAAATATCTGTCAGTTCATCTGTCAATTGTTCATTATACACCAAATAGAGTACCTGCCCCCTCTTTCACAGTCGCTGATTACCGGAAGTGTTTTTTATAATGAAAACGCCTGTTGCACTCTATAATGTTTCTCATTAAAAATAAATATAAACCACACTAACATGTTACTTGGATGCCTGATTGTCCTGCAGTGTTTGCTGTCTCTAGAGAGAGAGAGAGAGAGAGAGAGAAAAGGAAAGACCATGTTATTTTAAATGGAAAAAATCATGCAATCATCCTATAGGCAGTAACGCAGTGCATTACAGTACATTGATGAAGTTTACAGTTCTTTTCCATTCAGGGGAGCATAATATCATAAATATTGAACCATCTGAAAGAAGACGCTTGATGGTGCACAGCGTCAGAATGTATAACTAAATTATGAGAATGTGTATTGTGAAAAAACGCTAGGCTATATAAATAGCTTTGACTTAAATTTTATATATTTTGGTTATCACATTGTGCCATTCATATTTATAGCTCACATTTTAAACAATTTTATCATGCAAAGTGCTAAAAGTTCAAATCAAAGACCGTAAAAGAAGAATTAAAAAGTAGCCTACCGAAATTAAATACAGATTAAATAATTAAATAGGCCTATGCACATATAACCATGTCTGACTAAAATAATCTAAATAAGATTTAAAACTGAATAAAAACCAAAACATTTATTTTAAAGTCCTTTATGGAAATCCCGCAGCGGCCAACTACAGTAAACTGTAATTGGATGGGGGGAAATATATATATATATATATATATATATATATATATATATGTTTTTTTCTGAAACATATATGATGCCAAAAACATTTGATATAGAACATATAACAATGTGTAAGAGCAACAAAGCATGCTAGAGTGTAAGCTAAACAGCAATAGCACGTTTAAAACACGAATGAATTATACCGTCTTTTCCTTATGAATAAACAATCTTTTTAAATAAAACACCGTAGCATAAATGAATTATAGAGACAATACTCACTTTTAGACATGTCTTTTGATGAGGTGGTAAGAGGAGTGAGGGGTGCAAAAGTTTTTGGTCCAGAAATGATTTGTCTTGGCTATTTATACAGAAGAGGCTGGGTAAAATACTCTTGGAAAACGTCAGAGTGTCCACAACGTTCTTTCAGTATGGAGTCCTCTCACAGCCGTAGCCATGAGGTCCACGGTAGGTCATCGTTGACATTTTTTATCACCTCTTGTTTTTTTCAGGTTACACATGGCAATAAATTACTATACCTGCTTAAGGACTAAGTTGTAGGGTATTTGACAAAAAGCCTAGAAAATCGAGGAGGTCAAAGGGCATGCTCCCCGCTATAGTATCATCAGCTCTCTCCAAAGTCTGTTCATGTGCCCTGTCGCATCAACAAAGGCTAACATTTTAAAATTCTACATATATTTTGAGTAGATAACCGATAGTATGCTCTCAGTAAAGGGGTTCACCCTGTGTGTTTCCACAATGAATAAGGATAGTTTGGGAGATACAAGAAAAGTAAAAATGATCTTATACATACAATAGATCATAGCTACCGTAGAAAAAGTAAGATCATGCTTTGAATTAAGACGAGTAAAATTAAATATTCGCTCAAGACAAACTTTACTTATGCAGCATCATGGACCACAGAGGCACATCGCGTCTCTGAACATGTGTGGTGATTTTCTAAATGATACAACTTAATCTAAATAAGAGCAATGTAGAGTCCTGGGATTTCTTTTAAAACAACAAATAACATTGTGACAACATGTTTCATGTCGCATGGACAAAAATACTGTTTGAAATAAGATCTAAGACGCCAAAGCACAGTTCTTGATTTATAAAAAAATTTATTTTATTTTTTGAACAAACGATGTTTAGTAAAAATAATACCTTAGGTTAAATTTATGAAAATCATTTATATCATAGAGAAGTAGAAGATAAATAGAAGATACGATTTTAATAAAACTTTACAGATTTGATTTAAACGGTCTTTTAATTTGAAAAGATCTCATTTAAAATTTTAAGATTATGCTTTTAAATGAGTTTAATATGAATAAAACAGTGGAAAGCAGACTAACTCATCTGGCCTGTCACTCCTCTCGTCTCTGTGAGGGTGTGAAGCTTCATCTCACCCTGTAGTTTATCCCTGAAGGATCTGGGAGGGTTTTTGTTTATGACATCTTAAACTATTTGTTATTTTATTGTTATTTTCTACTACTTCTTCAGTTCTCTGAAAATGTAAGGAGTTTTTATATTTTATATTTATATTTATAATTTTATATATATATTAATTTAGCTAAAACTAAAGTTAAATTGTTTGAATACATTTTGTCATTATACATTGAGTTATATACTTTATTTGATTTTATGGAACCAACTTAGTGTGTGAGAGTGCAAAACAGTATGTAAAAAACAATGTAAAAATGCAGTTTTCTGTGATGGTCGTGTTTAGGTGTACGGGGTAGAATATGCTGTTACAGTACAAAAATCACTATGGCTATATTAATAACAATTATACTTTAGGTCACCGTTAAACAATAATCATTACAGTAATCTTCTAAAATATATGAATGTATTAAAACTGTAAAGATTTCATTTAAACAATCTTTTCATTTTTAAAAGATCATATTTAAACTTTTACGATTATGCTTTGAAATAAATTTAGTACGAACAAAACTTTGGCTCTGGAAAGGCGTTAGCAGACTAACATTACATGATGCACAGAGGCTCATCTGCTCTGTCACCCTATATCCTGACGCTAACATTATTGTAAAGTAACGTATTTCTCTGAAGATGTGCTGGTGATCGGAAGGAGCTTATAAGCAGACTATCAATGGGGCTCGCCCTGAGGCATCACAGATTCTAAAAGTCTTCATTGTTGCTCTCTCACTACAGATAGGCCTATGTGGGGATTTTCTCACAGATACTACTTGAGGAATAATTAAACATTTCACACAATGTGTGAGATAAATTGTGAGAGCCGCAAATTTCAAAGTTCTTTACATGCACCCTGATAAATAAAAAATATATATAGTCAAGTTTTCCCCAGAGACCATCGATATAGCATATTTGTTTTTTATTAATTCATTGAATTTAATTAAAATCATATTTTTAAAAAGATCTATATCAAACTTTTAATGCTTATACACTATGAAATAAATTTAGCAAAACATTCACAGTCTCATTCTGATCACTGAACACACCCTGACTGTCAAACGCTGGTGTGAGAGAGAAATACTCTGGGGTTCTTTTCAACTTTAAATGGTCAATATGGACATCTATGTGATAGGAGCTACTTCAACCCTGGTGAAAATGTAAGATGATTTTATTTTTATCTAAATCTAACATAATTGGTACAGTAAATTTGTAAAATATTTATTTTAAATGAACAGAATGCTTTTCAACTTCAGTAATTTAGTACGATTTTAAATGAACAACATGCTTTTCAACTTTAGTTAAATTAGTAAAATTTTAAATGAACAACAATTAGTAAACTATTTATTTTATATATGATATATTTTAATTTATACACTTTTAAAGGAACACAATGCTTTTCAATGGGCTCAGGAACGTGTCACAAAAACAGATACCAGGCCAGCCACACGCTGGTGTGACAGAGAGAAAAGACTTCAGGGGAAACACTTGTGGGTTTTTTTTTCAACCATGGTGAAACAGTAAGATGATTTTATTTTTGTTTAATTTATATACTTTTAATTGAACAGCATGGTTTTTTCAACTTGAGTCAGTGTCAAATATTTGTGAATGACTAAATGTAAATTTTATAACCATTTCATTTAAATGAACATAATACTTTTTCAACTTCTGTGTGAGATAAACTTCCAAGGTCCTCAGCAATGCGGAGGGAGGGGAATTCCTGCTTTGACAAAGACGCACACACACATACATAGACGCTCGCTCTCTATGTTTTTAAAACAGTGCAAGGTCATTCATTCATTGGATTGTTTGCAATTTTTTTGTAGCTCCATTTTATTCAAACTTTTAGTGTGAGATTTTATTTTATATTCTTTTAAAGAACAGATAAACTTTCACCATTTTTTCTTATCACTTTCACAGCTCCCCCTTGATAAAGCTCAGGGATGCGGTGACAAAACACCAGCTTCAAAGCAAATACATCTCAAACTAACTGTCACATCACTTTGTAACTGTAACATCAAAGCTTATGTTAACATCAAAGGCCAATACCTCCCTTTTCTTTATCAAATGAACTTCAAACTAACTGTCACACATCCATCATTTTGACAGAAGCTGTAACCGCAAGGGGCGGAACTAGATCAAAGGTCATCATCCATCAGTTTGACAGAAAGTTTAACCGGAAGGGGCGGAACTAGGTTAAAGGTAACCGGAAGGGGCGGAAACTAGGTTAAAGGTAACAGGAAGGGGCGGAACTAGGTCAAAGGTAACAGGAAGGGGAGGAACCGGAAGGGGCGGGACAAGGGGCGGGACAGGAAGGGGAGGAACCAGAAGGGGCGGGGCTAGGTCAAAGGTCACCATCAATCATTTTGATAGGTGGTATAGGCTATTAACTACTGATAAATATCTCGGTGTGTCCAAATGTAGGCCCTAGCCTATATCTTATTAAATTATAAATATTGTAGGCTATATTTGTATTTAAAGTTTTTTCACACAAAATTTCCATTAAAGTGTTCAACCTAGTTGTTTCAACTGGTTTTTCTAGAGTTTTAGAATGTTTGAGCAGTGTGTATGATTGTTAACAATCTGGCATTATCTAAACATGAACTGTCGACGAAACGCGTTCATGCCACAGCAGATACAGAGCTCTTTAATTCGCGATCAACCTCGTTTTAATGTAAAGTGAATTCAACAAGGCATGCTTTGTCTTTGAAGCAACAAAGGCTAAATAATTTGTCACAGTTTTTTTTTTTTAGGAGGGAGGGAGACAAAATAAACTTGCTAAAAAGTGATCAGGCGCGAGAGAGAGGCAAAGAAAAACGCATGTTCTTAATTTATGTGGCTTTGGACTATTTTCGTTTTGTGCTGTTTTAATTGTTTAATTTGGCTGAAATTTCTTTGGCAATACAAATTTAAAATGTTGCAAGAATAAGATTCGGTGTTTCTTATTTTGCATCGCAAAGGAAATAAACTCTAAACTCAATGCAACCCTGTTTTAAACAAATAAACTCTCCCGACACTTTATTTAAACCTTAAAAATTTTCGATGGGTTTCAAACTTAATTAATTTTATTGTTCTTTTACATTTTCATTTGTTTTTATATTGAAAGTAATACTATTTAGTTAGTCTGTCAAGTCAACAAAATCAGTCTTTTCTGATTTGTTCAATATGGATCTGTTTTGAAAGATTTCTCCCGTTGCTATGGCCAGGTATCACTGTCAGTCAACTCAATTTCGTGAATGATTCACAAAACAATAATTTAGCAGATTAAAGACAAGCATCATTATTTTCATTTTCAGACGCGATCAGCTTTCTTTTTTTATTTATTTTCATTTCCCTCATCAGTTTTTTAGTGCAGCGGCTCTACATGGAATGTAGCAAATTTACGTTAATGTGGCATTGATAATTAAACAAACGCTTGACATTAAATAAATAAACAGTTAATGAACTCGCTAATAAACAGTTAGCCTACCCATTTAAGCATCAAGAACGGTAAAACATAAATGAAGTCGGCCAACATGGCTACATTGAGATTCGATGTCGGATCGCTAAAAGCGCAGTGACACTCATGTTGTTGCATTAACCACTGAGCTACCGTCTGAACGCTCTTAAATTTCGTCTTATGCTCTTCCAGAGCCTCATTGATAGCCTAATATATTTCTGTTGTAATGTTTTCACTATTTATTCAATTTAATTTCAGTATTGTGATTATGAATTCGTTTATGTTTCACTTGAATTCATCTGTTACCAGCTTTCAATCGCTCTGAATGAGCCGCGGCATTAGATTATGCAATAGAGAGAATAAACGGACACCTTTCAAAGTCTGTGATTGTAGCGCCTCTTAGCGGTAAAAGGCAGCAAATACAGATCCGAATTTTACCACCGCGGGAGCGGCGGCGGTAAAAGTATTATTCTGGTTTAGTAACCACTGTATGTGCGACGTAGCTCTACGCTATCACACTGCGTTAACTGACTAGAGGCCCATAGAGAAGGAAATGAATAGTTGAAATAAAGTCGTTATTTTTGTTTGTTTTTGCGCACAAAAAGTATTCTGGTTGCTTGATAAACTTAAGATTGAGCCACTGTAGTCACTTGGACTATTTTAACCGTGTCTTTAATAACTTTTCGGGGAACAAGTGTCAATCCCTTAGAAGCCTATGGAGGAGTGATCCAGCTCTCAGATTTAATCAAAAATATCTTAATTCGTGTTCCGAAGATGAACGAAGGTCTTACGGGGTTGGAACAACATGAGGGTGAGTAAATACTGACAGAATTTTCATTTTTGGGTGAACTATCCCTTTAACTCCCACATCGCGATCGGCATCCAATGAGTTTTATCGAGTTGATGTCAATAGCAAGCGCTCTCTGTAGGCATATTCATGTTTTGCTGCTATGAAAAGATCCAGCAAAATGCCCCGCGCGTTTGCCGACCCCAGAGGATTAACTTTAGCCTAACCATAAATTGTGATTATAATATATATGATCACTCTCCTCAAGATGCCGCTGCAAAGTAGAGTTTGGGGGTGTAGTCTAATATCTAGGCCTAGTCATTGTTCGTTGCCGAAGTATTTTTTGGCACACAGTGCCGCGACAATCAATCACTCCTTTACGGTGCTCCGCTTTATTCCTATGGGTGACGTTGTCGCGCCCGCAAAGCATTCCGGGAAGGCGGCGCTTCATTTTGAAAATTGTCGCGCGTCAAAAAGCTGGCCGATGCCCATCTTTATGCAAATGAAGTCCGTTGAACGCGACACGTCTATCCAATAGAAGTAGAGCATATGGAGACGGGGGGAAGTCTCTCGCAGGTCCATTTCCCGCTCGGTCAAAACCACGCCTATAGCGGTAAACAGATGAACGCCCATCAACGTACAAATGTGGGGGGGGGGCGTCGCGACACCACGCGACAGTCGTGTCGGACAAGTGGATCAGCACCGTTAGACTGGCTGCCTGCACATTCATTCACTGAGCTAGCGGCTGCTGCAACTTGCGCTCTCTTCACAACTCAACCTCCACGGACAGTTTTTAATGTTTTATCAGACAATAACTAGGCCTACTCAAGATTTTGCTTTAGAATAATTTTCGGGACAATCAGGGCAGGATTCGGGATTTGGGACAACAGCTTAGATTTCGGGACTGTCGAAACAGTGGTTTTGACGAAACAAGATGTTTTTATACTGCCAAGGGCGTGGTAGCTCGTACCAAGGGCGTGGTGAGCTGGAACCTGCTTACGTCACCTGCCACCGCTTACGTCACCTGCCACCGCTTGCGTCACCTGCCACCCCAAACATCCAATAGGAAAATTCAACTGCAGTAGCCACCGTTCAACCTGAAGAGGGCAGCACTCAGACGTTTTTACACATTGTAGAATTAAAACACTTTATACCCAAATGTCAAAAAAGTTACTTGAATCAATGAACAGCACTAATAAAGCCCTATTCTTACAGACCATTAACTAAAAAAAGTTGTTTTAGGGTTAGTTACCCTTTAAGCCTGTGCTCCCAAGCTTAAAGGGTATAATGTAATGTAATATAATATACCCTCCATATAATGGTACATGCACTTTTACAAGTTGATTGTACTGAAATGTGTGTTGGCAGTCCCTGTACACAACCATCATATAATGATAAAAATCCATCCAGTGTTTTTGTTTTAATATCCTTATATGTTTTCCCCTGCCTCAAATTGAGCCGTTCAATTTTGTGACGTCACTAGATCGAACGCCTCTCCCACGATTGTTAATTGACAGCAGTGTTTCAATACAGACCCGCCCTGAGCGAGCTGTCATCGTAGTCCTCCATTGTTGATACGCTGGAGCAGAATGGCGTCTAAGCGATTGTGTTGTTCTGTTCTTGGGTGTAAGTTTTTCAACATCAATCTGTCAACGAACTAACCAATACATCAGTAAACACATAGTGTCTGTATCTCACTACTCTACCCTGCCAGTACATACAAAAATAGATCAAAGTGACATTACGTTAACCAACCATTCAGAAACGTCCTGTTCGAGCCTTAATTGTCGAACTTCTTCGGGGCCGTCATCTTGGTCCGACTCTGGTTCAAATTGGTATGGTAGAACAGATGTGTCCTCAGAGACTCCCACTGCCATTCTTGTTCCAAAATATACCCTCAACTGTTGTCAAGGCAACACTCCACGTGCGTGGTGTCAAAACGCCCCACAGAACAGAGGGGCGGAGTCAGCAAAGCTCATTATCATTTAAAGGAATATGCACTGAAACGGCGTGCTGAAAACAGAGCTGTTTTTGAGCAGGTAAAATTAGTGTTTTCTTACAATACTAATGAGAATTTATTAATAAAAGTATATTACAACGTTTTCATTTAGACCCTGAAGATTAATATTAACTTGTACAAAAATGGCATTATATGACCCCTTTAACATTTTATGATAGTTTTTGTACATTGACATTTTTGTCCACTATGGATGTGTAAATGTTTTAATTGATGTACAACGATTAATACGTCATAACTTACGACTATGCACATAATGATCAGGGTGAAACCAAATATGTGAAGTGCCCTAGACCTGTAATTCTTTGCTATTTTTTTTTGTATTTTCATTAATTTTATAAAAAGTTTAATTTCTGTTTTATTATTATTATTTAACATTATCATAATTTCTCTCTTTTTTATTATCATTACTTTTGTTGTGTTCATTGGTGGTTATAAAAATTATGCCAATTGTACTTTGAACCTGAACATTGAAAAAAAGAGCAAGCGAATGATCAAAGATATACGCCACAAAGTACATTTCAATTAATGATTAATTGACATCACTTGTTTACCCAAAGAGGAGGTATCAGGTAAAGGCACGGCAGTCTCACAGATGAAGAAGCAGGAGATGTGTATAATACAAAGCTTCATATTGTTATCATTCCAAATTAATTTTACATTTTTATCCACTGTAGTAGCAATTAGTGATGGTCTAGAATTGCAGACATTTACGCCACACCACCTACAAATTTCAGGCCTTTTTTTTTATTATAACAGATGATTGGTCTCAAGATATGAGAGGTGTAGGGCTGTAGGTCACCAGTCACCAGCTCTGTCACCTCAACGGCACTACACTTCCCAGCATCCCTCATGTTTCCCACCTGCACGTCATCAATCACCATGGATACTAATGTTCTTCACAGCTGTCTGTCATCATCTGTGTATTTAAGTTCCTGCTTGCCTTCAGTTCAGTGTCTGGTATTGTTTGTGTCAAGTGCATACTGTTTGTGCATTGCACGCTGTCTCACCTATTGGTTGTATACGGAGTTACTTATTAAACAAATATGTTACCTTTGCATCATCATCTTCATTGGATCTAATTTGTGACAGCTACTTTGTTTAGGGTACTCCAAAGTCATGTATTTAGGGCAACATAAATACCATTACATAGCAGCAATGCTTAATAATGAATTCCATAATGAACCGATATTTTTTTTCCAATATACAGATTGGTCCAAATGTTTTTCTTTCTTTATTTGATAATTGTTTATTTTTGTTCAGCAGTGGAGGTGGGAAACATTTTTGGGTTTGAGTTTCAGAGCGAGTTTTAGAAATCACCAAAAAAGCTAACGTTGAGTTCCATAAAAAAAAGGTTTTTAGTTGGCAAATAAACATTGTTATGTCCATAGAGTTAATTAACAAACTATGTTATTGTTCAAAAATGTTTAATATATAAAAAATCTTCTGTATAGTAATATTTTGTATGTGTTTGGATAATGTGGTGTTGTTTTACTGAACTCAGTTGCACTGATTGATACTGAAAACACGCGAGTGAACACAACACTAATATCATTTGACATTAATTAAGAAAACAAAACGGCCTATTATTTTTCTATTATAATTTCTTCAGTTAATGGTGAGCGTGCTGTTGGAGATCTGAGAGTCGTCGTCTTTTCCTCTGAAAGCGTTTTTACCTTTTCTTTGCTGATTTTACTCGTGTTTGGACACTGTATCTGGAATCACATCCTTGTATTCATTCATTTAAATTTGTTTAATGCCCTTTACATTCAATTGGGCTGGTCAGATTTTTTTAATTAAGTGGCATCCTTTTACTACCAAATACAGGTCCTTCTCAAAAAATTTGCATATTGTGATAAAGTTAATTATTTTCCATAATGTAATGATAAAAATTAAAGTTTCATATATTTTAGATTCATTGCACACCAACTGAAATATTTCAGGTCTTTTATTGTTTTAATACTGATGATTTTGGCATACTGCTCATGAAAACCCAAAATTCCTAAATACCATGGTCAGTAAACCATTTACCAGTGGTTTTGGCACTGTGAGCAGGTGCCAGGTCGTGCTGAAAAATGAAATCTTCATCTCCATAAAGCTTTTCAGCAGATGGGAGCATGAAGTGCTCCAAAATCTCCAGATAGCTAGCTGCATTGACCCTGCCCTTGATAAAACACAGTGGACCAACACCAGCAGCTGACATGGCACCCCAGACCATCACTGACTGTGGGTACTCCAGTGCTGCTTCTCTGTAGCCCAGGTCAGGTGCTTCTGCCGCTGTTTCTGGTTCAAACGTGGCTTGACCTGGGGAATGCGGCACCTGTAGCCCATTTCCTGCACACGCCTGTGCACGGTGGCTCTGGATGTTTCTACTCCAGACTCAGTCCACTGCTTCCGCAGGTCCCCCAAGGTCTGGAATCGGTCCTTCTCCACAATCTTCCTCAGGGTCCGGTCACCTCTTCTCGTTGTGCAGCGTTTTTTGCCACACTTTTTCCTTCCCACAGACTTCCCACTGAGGTGCCTTGATACAGCACTCTGGGAACAGCCTATTTGTTCAGAAATTTCTTTCTGTGTCTTACCCTCTTGCTTGAGGGTGTCAATGATGACCTTCTGGACAGCAGTCAGGTCGGCAGTCTTACCCATGATTGCGGTTTTGAGTAATGAAACAGGCTGGGAGTTTTTAAAAGCCTCAGGAATCTTTTGCAGGTGTTTAGAGTTAATTAGTTGATTCAGATGATTAGGTTAATAGCTCGTTTAGAGAACCTTTTCATGATATGCTAATTTTTTGAGATAGGAATTTTCGGTTTTCATGAGCTGTATGCCAAAATAATCCGTATTAAAACAATAAAAGACCTGAAATATTTCAGTTGGTGTGCAATGAATCTAAAATATATGAAAGTTTATTTTATCATTACATTATGGAAAATAATTAACTTTATCACAATATGCTAATTTTTTGAGAAGGACCTGTACATAACATTGTGTCATAACAACTTGCACTGAGCATGTATGTCAAGACCCAAACCGGTCAGTGAATGGATTTTTTTTTCATTGCATGGTGATTGTGTCCACAAACTGCAAAGACACATTTATTTGCAAATACCATATAAAAGTGTATTTTGCATCCGATGACCCCTTTAAAAGCAGGTGGAGAGTTTTTGAATGCATCAAAAATAATTTAGCGCGAATTTGGCTATACTCCTCAACATCAGCTCTCACTGTCTTTGATCACAGGCAAGAGATATCGTCCAGGAATCGTAAAATCAAAATGCTAAAAAAATAAAAAATAAATGAAGATGTCCGCAAACCGCATTCATCAGATCGTGCTCTTTCAACTTCCACTCCGTGTGTGCGCGTGTTGTCTAGTAACGAACGTGCTTGCAGCGGGAACACATAATTTACCCGGAAACAACTAATTCTAATTTCTGATTGGCTGGTAGCTAGCATTTAACTCTGTATAACTCGAGACGGATGCTATGAACTCGGCAGAGAACTTCCCTCCGTTTGCCTGCGCCTCATCCATTAATTGTATAGCGGGACAAGTTCCCTTACTCCTCAGCGTGAGAAATACAAGGTGTGGCGTGTGAGCGTGTGAACGGGTTGAAATGCGTGTCTCACGCCCAATGCGTGAGACTTGAGAGCCCTGCGACTAGCTCTCGCCGCGAAGAACGTCCCACGAAGATAAACAAGTTTGACAGGCAAATGTTGTAGTTAAAAGTCTCTTTTTAGTCTGATTAACCAAGCTCTCCATAAAACAAACAAACTAACTAGCCCTACATTTTAATAAAATAACACGTATTCAGGGCTCTCAAGTTTTATCAAAAGTTTAGAGTGAGATTTAGGGGAGGAGCCACCCAAATATTTGCAGCAGCGGTCCCTCGACCCAACCAAATTCGCTTCAATTTTTGCTAGCAGTTCAATTTTGCCTATTGTTCATAACTGACCAGCACAAATGGAAATTATAACAATTGTTAAATCTGATAAAAAGACAAATTCATCCAAATAAAATAAATAGTTATATTTAAAAAATACAAATTTATTGAAAAATAAAAATAAATTTGACCCCAAACAAGCCAATGTGCTCAATGTACATAACATTGTGTCATAACAACTTGCCCTGAGCATGTATGTCAAGACCCAAACCGGTCACCTTTACAGGGGTCATCGGATGCCCATTTTCCACAAGTTGGTATGATTCTTTTGGGTTTCATGTAAAGTTTGTAACATACTTTGGTTAAAATTTCTCAATGGTTGTGTAAAACAACACCCTTTTTACCTCTTCAAAAACAGCTCTGTTCACAGTGACCCGTTTCGGTGCATGTCTCTTTAAATGATAATGAGCAACAACTTTTTGGCTTTTTGAGGATAAAAAAAAAGTGAATGGATTTTTTTCATTGCATGGTGATTGTGTCCACACACTGCAAAGACACATTTATTTGCAAATACCATATAAAGGTGTATTTTGCATCCGATGACCCCTTTAAAAGCAGTTGGAGAGTTTTTGAATGCATCAAAAATAATTTAGCACGAATTTGGCTATACTCCTCATCATCAGCTCTCACTGTCTTTGATCACAGGCAAGAGATATCGTCCAGGAATCGTAAAATCAAAATGCTAAAAAAATAAAAAATAAATGAAGATGTCCGCAAACCGCATTCATCAGATCGTGCTCTTTCAACTTCCACTCCGTGTGTGCGCGTGTTGTCTAGTAACGAACATGCTTGCAGCGGGAACACATAATTTACCCGGAAACAACTAATTCTAATTTCTGATTGGCTGGTAGCTAGCATTTAACTCTGTATAACTCGAGACAGATGCTATACCCACATAGCAACATTGTGTCGGCCCAGAGCCGGCCCAAGTCTGGCACTTGTGGAATGCGGATCTGGCCCACATACAGCGTTGAATGACGGCCCTTGGGTGGCCCACTCCTGTTTGCCAGATCTGGGCCACAAGCAGGCCATAGCAATGCCACATGTAAGCCAAGAGCAAAGAAATAAACCAGAACTGGACCTTATCTGAGCCACAAAATCTGTGTATATTAAATATGAAGTAATTGCAGCCTTAAAGCCTGTTAACAAGCAGAATCAGTGAAGGAAAGAAGAGAACAGAAAAAGTGACGAGCAGAAACACAAGAACTACAACTTACTTCAGACACAGTCTTAGATGAAATCCACTGAAGAGAAAAGAAGACATTAAATCTGTGAAGATCTCAGCAGAGGAGGAATAAACAACTCCACAAACAGCATTACCAGCTTCACTTATTACTAACCAGACTCACTTTATTTCTGTCAGACGTCTGCAGAAGTTTTATTGAGAATTATCAGAGGCTTAACTCTGTTTAATTTGAAGTTACCATGACAGTGATCAGCGTTTCCATTAGTTGGTCTATTAACTCTTATTGTGGCTTGTGTCTTTTTTGGCTCCTGTGACAGTATGTGTGTCAAACACATTTGCAGCAGTAAAGAATGCTAAAGTGAAATGAGATCAGGTGATGATGGCTTCCTGTTGATGGGTTTATAATCATCATTAAATAGACTGATTCACTGATGTCTTTTGACTCTAACAATTGTTTTGTACCATTTATATATTCATATCTTAAACCCTGTGTTCCTGCCACATTAGATTTGGCAATATTACAACAATCAGTTAGAAGATTTTAACAAAAACTAGGACAAAAATCCAATCTATCAATAACACACACAGACATCAACAATCAGCATATGAATCCAACAATGGTGATAATCAAAAGTACAATGCTACAATGCATGCTGGGTACCAGCATAGTACAAAACTCCCAGCATGCATTGCAACATGAATAAATTATGCAGCTGAATTGTCCTATTATTTTGTTTAATTTGAAATATTTGCTTTTATTTTTTGCTGTTGTTTTTGTTGCAAGCTTTTTAGTGATGTTCTGAATTGATCTGTTTACCTAAATATTATTGTCACCATTGTTGAGATTCATATGCTGATTTTTGATGTTTGTGTGTGTCATGGCAGATTAGTGTTTTTGTGCTCGTTGTTAAAATCTTCTAACTGATTTTTGTAATATTGCTGGATCTCATGCTGCAGTAACAGTGGTTGTGATATGAATATATTAATGGAATAACACAATTGTTAAATTCGAAAGACATCAGTGATCATCACCTGATTTCAGTTCACTTAAGCTTTCTTTGCTGCTGCAAATGTGCTTAACACACACACTGTCACAGCAGCGAAAAAAGACAAAAGCCATAATAAGAGTTAATAGACCAACTAATGGAAACGCTAATCACTGTTATGGTAACTTCAAATTAAACAGAGTTAAACCTCTGTTAATTCTCAATAAAACTTCTGCAGACGTCTGACAGAAATAAAGTCAGTCTGGTTAGTAATAAGTGAAGCTGGTAATGCTGTTTGTGGAGTTGTTTATTCCTCCTCTGCTGAGATCTTCACAGATTTAATGTCTTCGTTTCTCTTCAGTGGATTTCATCTAAGACTGTGTCTGAAGTCAGTTGTAGTTCTTGTGTTTCTGCTCGTCTCTTTTTCTGTTCTCTTCTTTCCTTCAGTGATTCTGCTTGTTAACACGCTTTATTAAGGCTGAAATTACTTCATATTAAATATACACAGATTTTGTGGTTCAGATAATGTCCAGTTCTGGTTTATTTATTTGCTCTTGGCTGACATGTGGCATTGCTATGGCCTGCTTGTGGCCCAGATCTGGCAAACAGGAGTGGGCCACCCAAGGGCCATCATTCAACGCTGTATGCGGGCCAGATCCGCATTCCACAAGTGCCAGACTTGGGCCGGCTCTGGGCCGACACAATGTTGCTATGTGGGTATGAACTCGGCAGATAACTTCCCTCCGTTTGCCTGCGCCCAGGCCCGCCCACAGAAATGACTGGGCCCCTGAAAAGGTCCAGTGAATGGGCCCTCCCCAAATCTCCTAGCCTACTCATATCATGCCTGTGCTCGCTCTCTCTCTCTCTCTCTCTCTCTCTCTCTCTCTCTCTCTCTCTCTCATTAACATACATTTAACTGAGAGAGACTTACTCAGTCATGGGGGCTACATTGGTACACACACACACACACACACCAAGGTTAACAAACGATCTGCACTGTAAACCCGAATAAGTTGGCAAAACTCAAAACATTTAAAGGGGTGGATGAATATGATTTCACTTTTCTAACTTTAGTTAGTGTGTAATGTTGCTGTTTGAGCATAAACAACATCTGTAAAGTTACAAATGAAGCATGAACACGTTACAGTGCACCCCACAAACACAATCAAGCCTTCGAAAAAAGGTTTTTTACCAATCGATTGCCTCAAGTTATGAAATTCAAAGTTTAAGTAAGCAGAACTGGCAAATTGTTTTTTGTACTTAAACATTTCAAGGTAAGAACAATTAAGATTTATGAGTATACTAATTCATACATTTAATATGTCCAAAAAAACAGGTGATGTCATACTTTGTAGTAGTGCTATCGTGGCGTAATAATCTGTTTGGTTGTAAAATGTATTACCTGAATGAAATTAAATCGATTGTATCGTCCTGTGGAATCATTAATTCACAGACAGCATAAGAAGATCTTCAACTAATAAAGACCTTCATCGCTGACGCTGGCAAACAATATGATGCATTTGAAGATTTGCTCTCACTTGACTGTACTGTAGTCCACGGCCGATTCATACAACGCTTGTGATGTTCTTAAATCTTCCTGTTAGACAACTTCGAGTCAAGTGTGAATTGAAAGGGCTTCAGACGATTCAGTGCGTGAGGAACTGAACAGATCATTCAAACTGATTCGCGAACCGATTTAGACAGATCTGCCAACTTGTTTGATGAAGTCTTTGAACAGAATCGACTGAAAAGAGTGATTCATTTGTGAATTGAGCATCGCTCATGCACAGAAAAAAAGATACAGCGCGCTTGGAATAAAACTACGCATTTAACACGTATTGCATTAAAATAAAGAAACGAGAGGAATGTCACCCAACGTAACGAAGTAAAAGTTTTTTTTTAATTAGAAATGTACTCGAGTACTACATACCTGGCATTCCAACTAAATGTAGGCTACTACAATAGCTAATAATTATTTTGTTCATGTCACTTTGCTGCTGACCGCAAACTGGCGCGAAGCACTGGCGTTTTTGACGTTACGTTACGTAAAAAAAAAATAGCCTGCTCAGACCATTTTCAAGAGAGGGGTGTTTCATTATGACACAGGCTACATTTTACTCAAGCAGCATTAAATAAAATGCATTTTTTTCTCACTTTTTCAAAAATGAATGGTGCTTTTTTGGTTCAAAATAAAATATGGTAACCTGTTTATATTTAGAATGAACATAATTATTGCTGGACTGCATGGGCCCCAGAAAACGTTCCCCTTTATCCCCCCTTATGGACGGCCCTGCCTGCGCCTCGTCCATTAATTGTATAGCGGGACAAGTTCCCTTACTCCTCAGCGTGAGAAATACAAGGTGTGGCGTGTGAGCGTGTGAACGGGTTGAAATGCGTGTGTCTCACGCCCAATGCGTGAGACTTGAGAGCCCTGACGTATTATAAAGATATTAAATGGTAATCTAATCTAATTCCATATTTAATGGTATTAGTTTCAAGTTTAATTAATTTATAAAGCACTTTTAACCACGAGACTGACCAAAGTGCTAGGCTACAAGATATCTAAATACAAATCCTAAATATACACACTTAAGATAATACACACATATAATATATGATTCACTTTAAGAAATATGTTTAAAAAACACCCCTAAATAATCAATAGCTTACGCCAGAAGAAGTTAAAGATCTCTAAAAGAAACTTAAAGGGGTCATATAATGGTACATGCACTTTTACAAGTTGATTGTACTGAAATGTGTGTTGGCAGTGCCTGTACACAACCATCATATAATGATAAAAATCCATCCAGTGTTTTTGTTTTAATCTCCTTAAATGTTTTCCCGTCTTAAATCGAGCCGTTCGACCGTGTGACGTCACACGGTCAGACGCCCCTCCCACGATTGTTGATTTACAGCAGCGTTTCAACACAGCCCCGCCCTGAGCGAGCTGTCATCATAGTCCGCTGGAGCAGAATGGCGTCTAAGCGATTGTGGTGTTCTGTTCTTGGGTGTAATAATAAACACAGCAGTCATTTTAATGTTCCTAAATTCGAACCGCTGAAGACACAGTGGCTGAGTTTTGTTTACGATGTGAATATTCCCCACGATCGACGTCAATGCGTTCATGTTTGCGCGAATCATTTCTCACCAGACTTCTTTTTAAACTAGGGTCAGTATAAAGCTGGTTTTGCTAAGAAGCTGCTCCTGAAAAAGGAATCGGTACCAACTATTCGTGTTCCTGCTGCACCTCCAGAAGAAGTGAGTGTAACGTTTTATTAACCTTTAAATATTAATCTATGCAAATCGCTTGCACGCTTTACGATGAATGTGGCTAATGTTTACACTCAGGGTATATTACGGCATGTATTCTATATAACGTTACGAGGTTCTCAATATAATTCTTAATCCCACGTTTATAATGGACAACGCGTTATGGTTATTGTGTTATTAAAAACTGTGTACGCAGGTGTTACAGATGGTTTACTTGTATGTTCCTGATTAAGAAGTAATGTCAAAAAAATAGTTATAACTGCATGAAGATGAATGGTAACACAATACCGGCAAAATACTGTTTACATCTTGCAAATGCATATGATTCAAGACTATTAATACTCTAATTGATGTTATCTGATCACTTAAACACATAGCATTTGTATCTCACTACTCTACCCTGCCAGTACATACAAAAATAGCTCAAAGTGACATTATGTTTACCAACCATTCAGAAACGTCCTGTTCGAGCCTTAATTGTCGAACTTCTTCGGGGCCGTCATCTTGTTCCGGGTCCGACTACGGTTCAAATTGGTATGGTAGAACAGATGTGTCCTCAGAGACTCCCACTGCCATTCTTTCGCTAAAATATACCATAAACTGTTGTCAAGGCAACACTCCACACATGCTGTTTGACAAAGACAGCAGCATTAAAACCTCTAAAGCTATGAGAGGGTGAAGAAGGATACTTCTGCCTTTAACGGATGGACAGAGTCAGTTGCTAGCGCCCCTCTTGAGGCCAGGGGAGTGCGGTTTACACATACAGCTCTTACTAGATGCTGCGGTCTTTAGGTTCCTTGTTAGTGTGTCCGCCTCCCCACGCCAGAGCCCACCGTTTAAATCCCACTCGGAGCAGGTACTGGTGACCCCTTCATCATCATTACCTGATTGCTCAGCCATTACATTACTGTTACATACAGTTAATGATACTGGTAGAACTCTTTTGAAATCAAACTAATTCTACTTCTATTCTGCTGCAGGATGATTCTTGCCAGTAGCCTTTTGGATTAAACCTTATAACTTCACTGGGGAAAACAGCCAGAACACTCGAAGCTTGAATACTATTCATCCTTTAATATCAAGCATAGAAAACTGATTAATCAATATAAATTTTTAATTTAACACAACCCCATCCAACCATACCAGTCTTCTCATTATTTTTAGCCCACAGAAATTCCTGAATTAATGAGTTCACACTTACAAATAGTCAGATAGAGTAAAAGTATGCATATTTAGCGTGCTGTATAGGGCAGGGCTCTGAGCTTGGTATTTGGCCTGAACCCAGAGTACTCTAGTATTTAGGATATAGGATAGTATATTCTAGTTTTTAGGATAGTAACCAAGTCACTGTAAGGAGCTCCGCTTTTTGGAAATATTAATAATCAATAATATCTTGTTATTATTAATTATAAATATTTGGGTCAGTTAATTGGATTAACTTGATGTGGCTGAATTAAAATTACAATCAATTAATCAGTTCGTCCAACGAACTCTTTTGATTATTAATTTATTCTAAGAAAAGGGTATCTTCCATGGCCACAGAAGAATAATTATTTCTTCGCATATACCGCACGTTGAGCCAGTAGCAAAAAACCGTGATCATAAAGTGACAATGTATTGCAAACAAAGCAGAACCAAATACATATTATGTACAAGTTTTATTAACTAAATATAGATATTTATATGAATATAAATAAACTAAACAACATACACACATGAATACATAAATAGGTTAGTGATAGGATGAAATTGGAAACCGGAAGAGGGTCTATGAGAAGAACCATAAGAATTTCATTTTCACATTTCATTGAATTGAATACTTGCATTTGTAATGGGAACAATTCTTGAAGTTGTTGAAAATTGAAGTCGTTGATGGTTCCGGAGGTGTCAAGTGGAAGTGTGTTGAGCGTTCTCTTTCTCCAGGAACGCATGATTGGTTTGGTCAAGCCCTGGGACTCTGTTGAGGCCACGCCGAGTACCCAGGAGAAGTGAGGCAGTCGGAAGGATGGGTGATTGGAGTCGTTGTTGGTTGGAGTCTTTGTTCCAAAACTCCTGAGATTGTCTTTGGTTCTTTGTGAGAGAGTCTCCTCTCTTTTCCATGAGGCCAGATCTGGTTGGGATCCAGGCCTGCTGGAAGGCCTCTTGGCCCCCATGGAGGGGGAGGGGGGGTTTCCCCGTATCACCCGAGACCGTGTTTGCGGCAGGATGGAAAACCAAGAGAGGGCGGTCACTATTGCCTGTCTCTGATATAGTCTGAAAAAGAACCACCCCTAAGGTTTGAATGGACCTATGAGTAAGGTGACATGTCCAAGAGGGGAAGCGGCTCTTAGTTGATTTATGGTCTTTGTCCCCAGCGTGCTTAGACTGTTCATTCAAGCTCAAATAGACATAACAAATTCAAATTGCATTCTAAGAGAAGGTGATGTACATCAAAGTATGTGTCATTAAATGAGGATTAATTAGGTAGGAAGAATGATACAGGTGAAGTTATATTGACAGTTGGGTCATTGTGCAACCACATACACCCCAATCAAACATACCATGTTGTTATACCTAATAGTACATGAGACAGTAAATCATCACAGTTTCTGTGAGGCATGTTCCTTCATAGATCAGAGTAATACCGCAAAGTTTATTTAATTAAAGATTGTCTCTCTCTCTTGAGCATGTGGCGCATGTGGCCACATTCCTTTGAGGTCGTAAAAGTCTGTTATCAGTCTTAAAGTGTTTTGTAACCGGACACCCGGCTGACAAAGTAACTTCATTTGTGAGGTTAGTTTTGGGGGAGAGTTTCATAGACCTTTATATTGATTAAATATAGTGAATATGAATAATTAGTGTGTGTCTGAATGGTCCAGACCCTACATCACCTTCATGTATATAGCGCTTTTAATAATATAGATTGTTTCAAAGCAGCTTTACAGTGATAGTAAGAAATTAAAGTAACAGAAGTTGTTTTGGCTTTACAGCAGCTCTAGAATAAAGTTATTGTCCAGCTAAAGCTAGTTTTGACTGATTCACTTCCATTGCAAAAATCATTAGTTATTAACTTAGTGGCCACTAACGCGACACCATTCTAACAGAAAACCCTTAAAGGGATAGTTCGCCCAATAATGAAAATTCTGTCAGTTATTACTCACCCTCATGTTGTTCCAACCCCGTAAGACCTTCGTTCATCTTCGGAACATGAATTAAGTTATTTTTGATGAAATCTGAGAGCTGGATCACTCCTCCATAGGCTTCTTAAGGGATTGAAACTTGTTCCCCGAAAAGTTATTAAAGACATTGTTAAGATAGTCTAAGTGACTACAGTGGCTCAATCTTAAAGGGCATCTTGCAGGTTAGAGGACCCAACGAGTTAATGTATAGAAAAATAATGTAGTAACTAGATTTTCTTTAAAATATACTTATAAATACGCTACATTGGCTTCTGCAGTCGTTTTTGTGAGAAAATTTTACTTCCGCATCTGAAAATGGACGTGACGGGCGTGACGTGACGGGCGTGACGTAACGGACGGGAGAGCGGTCTATTCAAACTACATGAAAACAATGGATCGCAATGACATTTCGGACGCTGAGGAAATTGTTCATACTTACTCGTATGACAGACCACAGCCTTACAATTGGGAGCCTGCTATGCTGTCGAGAGAGCAGGGACAGGCCAGGATTAATGTTAGACAGAACAACGGTCAGAGGAGACACACTGAGGTGTGTGTGAGGAGAACCAGTGGAGAACATGACAGCTGTCTTGGTGAGAGACCAGTGTTAGCTTATAGATATATACACGTTCGCTAACGATATACACTGTGCTCACAGTATTGTACAGATTATTACCATCGTATATCAGTTAATAGCATCTGTTCAGATCCGATTTGTGTGTACATGCAGCTCTTTGGCAATGATGTTGCATTGATGGAGGGGTTTGCATTTGCAATAGACATGTTGTCTTATTTAAATTGTATAACATGGAAATGTGTAGCTGATCAGGCGTATGTCATGCTCATTAATATCCGTCCATACTAACGTTAAATTTAGCGGTTTCTCATCGTGAGACAGAGATATATTTTTATTCCTGATACACGTTTTTGTTCCATAGGTGCATGTGTGGGAAATGCGACGCAGTTCTTGCTTCGGCATCCCATGTTGAACTCCATCATATCGCCGGGATGATAATCCTCCGATCTAAAGTGAACGCTTCACACAACTGCGTTTTTCGAAGCTGATGCGGAAGAGAAATCCCGTCTCTTCACCTGCACAAACCGCACCCAGGCACGAAAGATAGATAGCATCTATCCATAGATTTTTGTTAGGAAACCTGTGGACTCGATGTCCTGACAGGCAGGAGTTTTTGCAACCTCCACAAACACAATAATTTACCATGACGAAGATAAATTAAAATACAAAAACTACCGAAAACACTGACTCACGACCGCTCTTACTGAATACCAACCTACTCTGCACTGAGTGGACGCAGAGCACACACACAACTTACTCGTGTGATGTAAAATGATGCGATGCTGAAAAAAAAAAGCAGTCAAAGAAACCCTCACTTTATCTACTAAATTGGTGCCCTTATGTCGTTTTAAAACATTTTAAATCCTGCATTAACTTTTGTCGTGGAAACTCTTTCAACACCTTATACAACAGTTGAAGAACAAATGAAGATCTCGAAAGTTATAAGTATACGTATTTATTTCTTGCAAGAAAGGCAGTTCACACACAGACAGAGTCTGATATGAGAAGGGCAAAAGTCTTCTCTTTTCACAGAGTTTATATACCCAAAAGATCACCCCTCCTCTGAAGATCTTTGGACTAAGGCCCCTGCACGTGGACAGTTTTCAGTTCCCCTATTCTCTAACACCCCTTATCTATGCATCTCCACAGTCAGCACAAATGTCACTTTAAGAAACACCTAACCAAACATGTCTCGCTCTTGATGTACTCTAGGTTATCTATTGCTAAGAAAAACTAATCATTCTGTCCCCTTGCACTGTCCCTTTGACCTCTTTGCAAAGAAGACACTATTGAACTATTTGCAAAGAAGATTAATGCATCCTGCAACTTCCTCAACACATCTATGTTTTGTAAAACACACAAGCAGATATAAGTTTCAAAAGATACATTCAAAAGAAATTACCATTAAATTCCACCCCTTTTTCATATCTTGAAAATAAAAACAAAACAGAAATTTCTTTTATAAAAGTAATCATAATACAAAAATAAGACTAATTTTCCTGAAAACATTTGAACCAATCAAATTATTAGATCCATATCAATACTAAGCCCTAGTTTGACTCAATCAAATAAAATCATCAAAATCATCACAAAAACAGATTCTTTTGCTAGACTCAAATCATTAGTTGGTGCACATCCTCCTCCAGGTGTGATGATTATCTCGTTCGTCCCACAGACATTCCATCTTCGCCATTTTGACACTTTGCGCGCCGTAGCAATGGTCTTTCCATCGTCGGTGAAGGAGGCTGTTACTAGCACTAGCCTTTGATCCCTCACTTTATGATCTGATGGTTGATTTGAGGCTTGTCGGTGTAGTCTAAGGTTAGAGATGCTTGGACCCAGGTCTAACACTCTCCAATCATTTTCAAATCCTTACAAGATTTTCCCTTAGATCACGATCGCACCCCCACTGGAATGAGTCATCTGCTGTCACCTGCGAATGGAGACCTTAAGTGATTTTGTTAGTGACCGCTTGTCTTGTCATCCTTTTTGGTGTGACCTGTGGAATTTTCAACCTGAAACATATCACCGGATAATTTATTGCTCATTGAATAGCACTCAGGGTCACGCTGCGCAAGGTGTGGCACCTTTCTGCCACAGTATTAACCCAGGCCAGGATAACTAGTCAAATTCATCCAAGCCATTGTTTTCACTGGGCACAGTCTGCCCTGCCCGTTCACTCCTGTATGACAAGATCAGCTGGTTTTAGACAAATGGTCCTTCTAACCCCCCTCTGGGCTTTCCTGTCCTTCTGACCCCCCTGAAGAGTTGAAAGGCTCTTATCTGACCATTTGTTCATGTGTGTGTGTGTCTTTGCTCATGCCATGTGCGCAAAAGTCTGCATCTTTTGTAAAGAAAAAAAACGAATGTTGAGGTTATTGTCACATAGTTTTCTTTTGTCTGCTGTGCTGCCGCATCTGCCCTGGCGTTTCCTGCTGAAACAATCTTTGTTATTAGCACACTTACAGACAGAAATTTTGTAGACTGGCTTTATGCAGGGCTGTTACTCAATTAAAGCCGGTGTTCTCTCAACATTTATTGTTCCCCCTGTGCGATGGCTTTCAGCAAATCTCAAACCAAACCATCCCCCTTTTGATGCATGAATCCACTCTTGCATCAATTTAACACAATGATGCCCTCTCATCAGAGCATTTGAAGGCCAACAGCCCTCAGTCTTACAGCCTGCTTTTCAGGTCTGTTGTTGGTCTCGCAATTCAGTCATCTACAAACATTCTCCAGGTCATCAATTGGTCAGGTCAGGTTGTGGTGTGCACACTTCGTCAACGTCAGTCGAAACAACAATCTCCCCCTTTTACAATACATAACTGTTAAGGGCTCTCTGGATAATCTGATATTTACTTAGCCTACGTGTTTGTTGCTGTCAAATCTATAACATTTTCTCAACACATGACTGACGCCTATCTACGAATTCACAATTCTAATTTACACATCAATACTTAAACCTGTCCAGAAAGTAATTCAAATCTACTGCACATCATAAATGACCAAAACAATAATTAACAGACAGAGCTCAATGATCAGTCAACTTAAAGCTCGTCCTATGTTCTGTGTTGCCTTCTCATCAGATTGACTCAAATTTCTCAGCTTACTTTCGAATTTGTCATTTTCCTTAACCCATCTATAATGCTAAAACACTCTTTCCAGAGGTTAATGACACACACACACTATTCAGACAGAATAGCTCTTCCCTAAACTCGCACTTACCAAGACATGAATTAACACTCACACTCATCCCTGACTATGAACCGCTCATATTTCTTATTCATATATTTTCTCTAAAAAGATTTAAATTTTAAATTACATTTTAATCTTACATTTGTCCTCTATCTTTTATCTGTTTTTTTTTTTTGGGTTTTTTTTTTTGGCCTCTTAACCAGTTTCAAAAGCATGTCTGTTTATTATTCATTTGATTTTAGAAAAGTCAGCTGTGTTGCTTTGGTTCATTATCATTACTTTGCTTCAGTTTGTCTTGGCTGACTTATAACAGAAAGGCAGAGTACCATCCCCCTTCCTTCACTCAGACAGTCTCTCTCTCTTTCTCTCTTGAACAAACTAATAATATTTTCAATCAGCCTCCTAAGACTGTATTTTAGACAGAATGTAAATTCCTTACACTAAACTTTGACCACTGTTATTCAGACTTTTCTCAGATCTACAAAGCTGTCTTCATCTTTAGCCACCACCATGTCCAACGACCTTCAGAAGTCAAAACTATGTTATAGACATATTAGCTCAAAATCAACACTTCTATACATTTTCTTGCCTATAAGGCAACCAATATCATAAAATGTTTTGCTACTGTCTCCACAACAAATAATGGCTTTCCCCCCCTTTTGAAAGCTCATTTCCATTAGCTCTTTATCTTTAATTTTCTTCTCATCAGGGTGTTGTCCCCTGGCATAGTTACAGACACTTGTCACAATGAAAAACAAGCCATACAATTAATGCGGTTTCTGGTGAGTGGTATAGAGGAACTTACATTTCTGGGTCAGACTGCCATAACTTCTCACAGCGCATCCCCCTTAATGATATATGGATGCTGCGCCCTTCACAGCCATCCGCTCGACTCTCATACCCATCTCACATAAAACACCTCCTTCAGGAGATGCCCAGTGGCGGCAGTGACCCCCTGCCTTAGGTTGTCCTCTGTTAGGCCAAAGAAGATCTTACCCGCCGTCGAGTGATCACCTTCGTGCCCACTGGTAACCGCTCTTCCATAACAGAACCTTTGACCATTTTCTTCAACATAATCAGTTGTTTTCTGGAGCTTAGGAAAGACACATTCAAGAGTCACCAGAGTAATTTTGGACTGCATAATAGTGTTAACACAGGGAGACAGGTTAATAACAGCAGTATTTCGTCACTAAAATACATTTAACATCTTAAAAGCAGAAACCTAGCACTGCTTAGATTCAGTGAATTTAGTTCACATCCGTCTATTCAGTGTACGGTTACATCTGTAGCCGGAGCCATCGGCCCTGGTGAAGACTAAAATGAGACAAAGAAGTTACTGATCTTATAATAAACTAGTCAAAAAATGTCACTTCTATCGTTTAAGGTCTACATTATTATTTTAAAGACTTTTTTAAAGTCATTCAGTTTTACATTTAAAACTTTTACAAATATAAATTGCACTCTGAATGGCAATAATTTCTTTTAACATCTCCATGTCTATGATTTTCAACTGAAACACTGTGCCTTACTACAAATAGCTTATTATCACTTATGACACAGGCTCAGATAACAGCTTTTAGCTGACATTGACTGAGAGAGAGACTCTGAGGCATTCAGGGCTGGTACCTGCACCCTCATAAACTTCTACCTTCAGGCTTTATCTACCATCTTTTAACTCTAGCCCAGCTTAAGGCATCTTTTCCATAAATTACATGTATTTTCAATACAAGCATAATTTTTTATAGTTTTCTTTTGCCCCAGCACACACCAGATTCAGATAAGCAAATTGTTTCAGCCAAATCACAAGCTTATTTTCTAAAATCAACACATCAGCTTCTTGTTCTTTCATGGTCAACACTAACAAGCTTTTGTTTAATCAAATGCCTTTTTTACGCATTTTACATCTAGCAACTGTTAATCCCCTAACACTGCTTTTGCTTAACTTATTTATTTTTATAAAAATAATAATGTTTCAAATTTCATCTAAATTTTAGTTGTCAGGTTCTCAATTACCATAATTTAATACCCAACTTCAAAGTTTTCTCTAGGAGTTTATCAATCTGCTTCTATGATTAATACTAACTTTTGAGGCTGCGCTCTCTGCTTGTGATACATTTTTATTATCACTATAAATCATTCGTTAGATTTGTCTCTCTATATCATCTAAAACCTTATCAAAGCGTTTCATTCAAAACACAATCATCCTTTTATTTACTGGTACCTTTAAAATACTTTACAACTCATTTAGTCTTATCTGTAATTTTACGTCAACCGGTACTTTTTATAATTCTTTCCTTTCAAAAGGAATTTATTTAAGTCTTCAATCTTATGACCTTATTTTTAAAACACTTTCTTGGTGGGCATCCACAGCTACGTGTTAAATGGCCCTGCTGACCACAATCAAAACACTCTCTTTCATCTGTTTGGTTCGCGTGTCAGCCACAACTACAGAGACCCTGCCCATGGTTTGGTCACTGTGAGTTTGCAAACGGCTCCAACTTACTATTCATCCCCCAAGCAGTGTGTCCCATTCAGGAATGTAAACAGAGCCACTGATAAACAGTTTTCTGTCTTCCTTTGACCATCCACCAGTGGTGGATTCAATCACAATAGCCAAATCATAATCCTCATCATTACCATTATCATTGGCATCACATTAATTTTCATAAACTGCACGGAAAATCATTCAACATATTCTAAGCGGGTTTCACAAAGTCTTTTGATTAACTTTTGGTCACACTTATCCAGGGAAATGATCCCAGACCCATATTTTCCTTTATAAAACAGACAATATCTTTTTTCCTTCAATGACTTAATATCAACATCATATCCGACATTGTTCATTATTGATTTTCCATAATCTTTAGACATAACTGTCTTTACATCTTACTAATTTTGTACTATCATCAACACTAATTACAGAACAATCACTGTTCCATACTCCCAGTATAGCTGGACCTTCAGTCCCTCCTCAGTTTTTAGATACAGACATAGTCTACAATCATAAATACCAGGATATATGCATTCGTTTTTATTTTTATAAAACTATAGTTTCCAATTATTTTTATAATAAATTAAGGATGATATTTAATCCATCTTTTACCTACCCCAACTATAGACCCTTTAGGTTCAAAAACACAATGGTTATCAAACTAAAACTAAACATCGTCTGCAAATCTCTTTAAAGTGAGGGTTTCAGAGCTGAGCCGTTTACAGCATTTGCTCTTTTCTGTCTCACTATCATGATTGTTCAGTTACTCTTCATACAGTATAAAGAAATTTAGCATGTCATTAAATTCATTAACACTGGTTCTTCTATCAAATGGTAAGTCTGCAGATTCAACTTAATATTATCATTATTCCTCAGTTCCACCTCTACTGTTTCACAGAAACCACAAGATTCTATTATTTCTCAGTCCCTACATTACACAGACAGCTATCATAGCCGCTAGCACCTTCAACTCTTGTTATAAAAATATAGCAATCTATTCTTCAATATCCTTGTTTTCATAACATTAATGCAATAAGGCACATTCACATCATCATTTCAATCATTATTTTATCATTAAAATATAGAATTGTTCCCCATTTTGCTTAATGAAACATTCCTTATCTTTATATAACATTAATCCCTGAGACTCACTTTTCATACCATTTAAACAGTTAATTTGACTTCCATAAATTCTGTCAGACATTTTATTTTCATCACATATAGTTTTCTACTATATTTCTTCTCAATCTTTCCCTACATGCCAGTTCCTTCTGTATCCTCTCCTTTCTTTCCCTACATGCCAGTTCCTTCATTATCTAACCAGTACATTCATCACATATAGTTTTCTACTATATTTCTTCTCAATCTTTCCCTACATGCCAGTTCCTTCTGTATCCTCTCCTTTCTTTCCCTACATGCCAGTTCCTTCATTATCTAACCAGTACATTCATCTTCAGCTTACACATTAAATCTCTGCCCAGCAGATTACACGGACAAGTTTTTGTCACAAGAAAAGCGTGCGCAAATAAGTGATCACCAATCTGACAAGACAAATCTGTAGTATATGGTTCCCTCACCAGATGCCCTGTGGCACTCCTGGAGGTTGCCCATTTACCAGATAATACAGTTAAATCAGGCAATTCTGTGTTTAATTACGGAGTTTGTTGTTGCTCCTGCTGATAATTGCCTCATTTTACCATATATCTATAATTTGACCATCGAGGTCATAATTATCTTTTTCTTTTCTTTTTGGACTTCCATCCATCCATCTTCTTCCGCTTATCCGGGGCCGGGTCGCGGGGGCAGCAGTCTGAGCAGAGATGCCCAGACTTCCCTCTCCCTGGACACTTCATCCAGCTCTTCCGGGGGGACACCGAGGCGTTCCCAGGCCAGCCGGGAGACATAGTCTCTCCAGCATGTCCTAGGTCTTCCCCGGGGTCTCCTCCCAGTGGGACGTGCCCGGAACACCTCCCCGGGAAGGTGTCCAGGAGGCATCCGGAACAGATGCCCGAGCCACCTCAGCTGACCCCTCTCGATGTGGAGGAGCAGCGGCTCTACTCTGAGCTCCTCCCGAGTGACCAAGCTTCTCACCCTATCTCTAAGGGATCGGCCAGCCACCCTGCGGAGAAAGCTCATTTCGGCCGCCTGTATCCGGGATCTTGTCCTTTCGGTCATGACCCAAAGCTCATGACCATAGGTGAGAGTAGGAACGTAGATTGACCGGTAAATCGAGAGCTTTGCCTTACGGCTCAGCTCCTTCTTCACCACAACAGACCGGTACATCGACCGCATTACTGCAGAAGCTGCACCGATCCGTCTGTCAATCTCCCGTTCCATCCTTCCCTCACTCGTGAACAAAACCCCAAGATACTTAAACTCCTCCACTTGAGGAAGGATCTCTCCACCAACCTGAAGTGAGCAAGCCACCCTTTTCCGACTGAGGACCATGGCCTCGGATTTGGAGGTGCTGATTTTCATCCCAGCTGCTTCACACTCGGCTGCAAACCGTCCCAGTGCATGCTGAAGGTCCTGGTGTGAAGGGGCCAACACGACAACATCATCCGCAAAAAGCAGAGACAAAATCGCGTGGTCCCCAAACCTGACACCCTCCGGCCCCTGGCTGCGCCTAGAAATTCTGTCCATAAAAACTATGAACAGAACCGGCGACAAAGGGCAGCCCTGCCGGAGTCCAACATGCACCGGGAAGAAGTCTGACTTACTACCGGCAATGCGAACCAAGCTCCTGCTTCGGTCATACAGGGACCGGACAGCCCTTAGCAAAGGACCCCGGACCCCATACTCCCGGAGCACCCTCCACAGGCCGCCGCGAGGGACACAGTCGAATGCCTTCTCCAAATCCACAAAGCACATGTGGACTGGTTGGGCAAACTCCCATGAACCCTCCAGCACCCTGTAGAGAGTATAGAGCTGGTCCAGTGTTCCACGGCCTGGACGAAAACCGCACTGTTCCTCCTGTATCCGAGGTTCCACTATCGGCCGTATTCTCCTCTCCAGTACCCTGGCATAGACTTTCCCAGGGAGGCTGAGAAGTGTGATTCCCCTGTAGTTGGAACACACCCTCCGGTCCCCCTTCTTAAAAAGAGGGACCACCACCCCGGTCTGCCATCCCAGAGGCACTGTCCCCGACCGCCACGCGATGCTGCAGAGGCGTGTCAGCCAAGACAGCCCCACAACATCCAGAGACTTGAGGTACTCAGGGCGGATCTCATCCACCCCCGGTGCCTTGCCACCGAGGAGTTTCTTGACTACCTCGGTGACCTCAGCTAGGGTGATGGACGAGTCCACCTCTGAGCCCTCAGCCTCTGCTTCCTCAATAGAAGACGTGACGGCGGGATTGAGGAGATCCTCGAAGTATTCCTTCCACCGTCCGACGACATCCCTAGTTGAGGTCAACAGCCGCCCACCTCCACTGTAAACAGCGTTGGTAGGGCATTGTTTCCCTCTCCTGAGGCGCCGGACAGTTTGCCAGAATCTCTTCGAGGCCAGCCGATAGTCCTTCTCCATGGCCTCACCGAACTCCTCCCAGGCCCGAGTTTTTGCCTCCACAACCACCCGGGCTGCAGTCCGCTTGGCCTGCCGGTACCCGTCAGCTGCCTCAGGAGTCCCACAGGCCAACCAGGCCCGATAGGACTCCTTCTTCAGCTTGACGGCATCCTTTACTTCCGGTGTCCACCACCGGGTTCGGGGATTGCCGCCTCGACAGGCACCGGAGACCTTACGGCCACAGCTCCGAGCAGCCGCTTCGACAATGGAGGTGGAGAACATGGTCCACTCAGACTCAATATCTCCAACCTCCCTCGGGATCCGGTCGTGGCTCCGCCGGAGGTGGGAGTTGAAGATCTCTCTGACAGGAGACTCGGTCAAACGTTCCCAGCAAACCCTTACAGTACGCTTGGGTCTGCCGAGTCTGTCCAGCCTCCTCCCCCGCCATCGGATCCAACTCACCACCAGGTGGTGATCAGTTGACAGCTCCGCTCCTCTCTTCACCCGAGTGTCCAAGACATACGGCCGCAGGTCAGATGAAACGACCACAAAGTCGATCATCGACCTGCGACCTAGGGCGTCCTGGTGCCACGTGCACTGGTGGACACCCTTATGCTTGAACATGGTGTTCGTTATGGACAAACTGTAACTAGCACAGAAGTCCAATAACTGAACACCGCTCGGGTTCAGGTCGGGGGGGCCGTTCCTCCCAATCACGCCCCTCCAGGTGTCACTGTCGCTGCCCACGTGAGCGTTGAAGTCCCCCAGTAGAACGACGGAGTCCCCAGTCGGAGCACTTTCCAGCACTCCTCCCAGAGACCCCAAGAAGGCCGGGTACTCTGCACTGCCGTTTGGCCCGTAGGCACACACGACAGTGAGAGACCTATCCCCGACCCGTAGGCGCAGGGAAACGACCCTCTCGTTCACCGGGGTAAACTCCAACACATGGCGGCTGAGCTGGGGGGCTATAAGCAAACCCACACCAGCCCGTCGCCTCTCACCAAGGGCAACTCCAGAGTGGTGAAGAGTCCATCCTCTCTCAAGGAGTGTGGTTCCAGAGCCCAAGCCATGCGTAGAGGTGATCCCGACTATCTCTAGTCGGAACCTCTCAACCTCACGCACCATCTCAGGCTCCTTCCCCGCCAGCGAGGTGATGTTCCACGTCCCTAAGGCTAGTTTCCGTGTCCAGGGATCGGGTCGTCGAGGTCTCCGCCTTCGACTGCCACCCGATCCTCTCTGCACCGGCCCCTTACGGCTCTTCCTGCAGGTGGTGAGCCCACGGGAAGGCGGTCCCACGTCACTCCTTCGGGCTGAGCCCGGCCGGACCCCGTGGGGAGAGGCCCGGCCACCAGGCGCTCGCATACGAGCCCCAACCCCGGGCCTGGCTCCAGGGTGGGGCCCCGGCTGCGCCATACCGGGCGACGTCACGGTCCTTGGATGTTTGTCCATCACAAGGGGATTTTGAACCGCTCTTAGTCAGACCCGTCGCCTAGGACCTGTTTGCCTTGGGAGACCCTACCAGGGGCATATAGCCCCAGACAACATAGCTCCTAGGGTCATTCGGGTACTCAAACCCCTCCACCACGTTAAGGTGGCAGTTCAAGGAGGGGTCTTTTTGGACTTGTTTTTGTCCAATTTTCTTTAGTCTTTTGCAGATGGCTTACACTCAAACCCCCATTAAACCCATATTTTTTAATCATTTGTGGTATCCTGTGATGCCACCATGTTCTAATTTTTTTTTTTTTTTTTTTTTTAGAACTATAATTTCCTTTCGAGAAATTCACTGTCTCCAACGACTTTTTACTATTACTACTACCCATTTTTTACATTAATTAGCCTTTTTCCAGAGTATACCGTTCCGGAAATTTTCCCGTGTGGCCACCACACCCCGCCTAGTAGTCCGTCACTACTTGTTCTTTACTTTGAGACTTTCCCAGTGCGGCCACCGCACCCCGCCAATAATCGTCACTATTGGTCTTTACTGAGACTCCCACGTCTCACTGGCCCTTTTGGGAAATGTGCACGTCTCACTGGCCCTTTTAGAAATATCTTATTAATGTAAAAAATGTTTCTCACCGTGCTTTTTGCAGCGTGATTTCTTTTAATCAAGATCGCGTCCACCTAGACCTTCCGTGGTGTCCACAATTCTCCCGTCCCTCAAAGTTGGGGGTTTGGAGCCATAGACTTTTTGTCTTTGGGGTGATCAGTCAATTGTTTCTCCCACGGAGGTCATCAGTTTTGCGATCCCATCCTCGTCGCCAGATTGTCGTGGAAATTCTTTCAACACCTTATACAACAGTTGAAGAACAAATGAAGATCTCGAAAGTTATAAGTATACGTATTTATTTCTTGCAAGAAAGGCAGTTCACACACAGACAGAGTCTGATATGAGAAGGGCAAAAGTCTTCTCTTTTCACAGAGTTTATATACCCAAAAGATCACCCCTCCTCTGAAGATCTTTGGACTAAGGCCCCTGCACGTGGACAGTTTTCAGTTCCCCTATTCTCTAACATCCCTTATCTATGCATCTCCACAGTCAGCACAAATGTCACTTTAAGAAACACCTAACCAAACATGTCTCGCTCTTGATGTACTCTAAATTATCTATTGCTAAGAAAAACTAATCATTCTGTCCCCTTGCACTGTCCCTTTGACCTCTTTGCAAAGAAGACACTATTGAACTATTTGCAAAGAAGATTAATGCATCCTGCAACTTCCTCAACACATCTATGTTTTGTAAAACACACAAGCAGATATAAGTTTCAAAAGATACATTCAAAAGAAATTACCATTACACTTTTCATATGTTATTTTCATTCAAGGTTATGTATTAATTTAGATTTTTTTTACCTGCAAGATATTAAGTTTAAGTTTATCAAGCGACGAGAATATTTTTTGTGCGCAAAAAACCCCCAAAATAACTTCTTTTTTTCAACTATTCATTTCCTTCTCTGTGGGCCTTGAGTCAGTTCACTAGTGTAATAGCGTAAGCTTCTGTTGTTATACGTCACAGGCATCACACACATGACCAGCGTCAGCCAATAGTGAGCCTACGTGTGATGTAGCATTACGCTATCACACTACGTTAGATGTGAGCACACCACACAAATGGCAGCTTCGCCTTCACCCTCCAGAAACCCCCAGCTCATGCAACAAAGAGAAAAAAAAGCACACAAGACACGTACAATCACAGAAACTCAAAAGATAATAAACTATCAAAAATACGAAAAGCACATGTAGAAGGTACAATAACCACAAATTTGTTTGAGAAGACACAACTTCACAGGATAAGTCGAATAGTTCCAGAATTTAGACCACTTAGCACGAAAGTAGGATTCAAAATACAACATAAAAAAAAAAAAAAAAGTTAACATTTTGAAATTACCCAAGTTCACTCAGGTCTGTAGTAATTGGAGATAAGACACAGACTGAACATAAAAAAAGAAAACCAAATAATCAAACATAAGACTATACGGTACCCATAACTAAACATACACACAAAATGCTGATTCCAAAGTTTAAACCAGTGGAATTCAATAAGCGGCGGCCAGAGAAGACAGCCAGCCAGCCCGCAAAGCCATACAGATGCACAATCCTCAGATAACTATGTGAAACAAAATCACAGTAGCTTAATGGTTGCTATCGTGACGAAAGTCGAGGCAAAACAGCGACGTAGTCGCAATTATACGCGATCACAGCTCAATGTTGATGCTCAATTCCCACAAATAGCCCAAGAGACCCTCAGTTATGCAGGGGGACCACGGGATGATCCTGCACACAAACCGCTTCGTAGTCGCGCAATACAGCATATTGCAATACAGTGGCTCAATCAGGAACATATAAGTGACGTGCGGTGAGGAGTGGGCAGCAAGCACACAGCAGACGGGGAAACCAGCTTACAGTCTAAGCCTGTGGCAACCACGGATGACGTCACAAGGACAATACCAAAACGCATGCCCAGTGACCACAACACATCCTTTATATATGTGGGCCGGTGTGAGTGTTAGTGACAGCACCGGACACAGAAATTTAATTATTTGAGGGGTCGTTTATTCCAGACTGCACTTGGAACAGCGCAGCGTTAACTATGCATATCTTAGAAGGTTTAGACAGAAAAGCTTGTTACATTGGATGAAATAAATCAATATGGTTTCTTTATCAAACTGAGTCTTTCTGGTCTTTTCTATTCTCAGTCATCATATTCACAAATCAATACAGGAATCTAACATAGACAACGATAGTGTATTCTGAAAAACACATACACAGAGTATTACAAGATTTGTCAATACAGAATACCAAATAAAGCTGCTCATGTTACATAATACATGCATGAAAATAAATGTAGAAGTCACATTTCCAAGTAACGTTAATACATTTCAAATATTATAACAAATAACATTCACTCTCAATCACAGGGAATTAACATTTTCATACTCATATTGAAAATAATCAAATGACAAACTTACTGTTCATCACCACTCCCTATAGCATGTACACACTTTCACAGTGAATGATGAACTCCATCCTCCTTCTGCACATAGCAATAGACACAATGCAACACATTTCTTTAACATTTTGGAGCACATAAGAACAATTTTAACAATCTATGGATTGCCAAACACACACACATATGTATAAGCAATAAACACTTTTTTAGTATTAATTAGTCCACAACACTCACTCTGTTACTTCACACTCGGCCTGGAAACACTCAAGAAGTCTTCAGAGTACTCCTCTCCCCTCTTTAATCAACCAAAATGATCACCAATCACTTAATATCCAAATCATATCATCCACAACAAGATAATCTCAATGATAAAGTGACATTAGTGATGGTTAAACACTTACGCTTCGAGATCTAGTGCCGATAGGATTTCTCCACGAAGATATGAGTCTCGACAGCAGTTAAAAGTTCTCTCAGCACAACACACAAACCTCACGACACACTAAGAGACTTCCAAGTCACTATTTGTGCACCATATTTCTCATTATCTTAACAACAACACAGTTTAATGGCCTCGACACTTCACCGCGCCATCAGCATCTCAATCACGTTGGAACCACGCGCTGTACACCGCCGACTCTCGCGACACTTCCAGAACGTCACACCTCACGTTTCTTAAAGGGCTAGCGTAATATTTTACCAATAAGTGAGAAAACCCTGGAATAGTCCATAGTGTAACTTCCCTAATCCCAAAGCATTGTTTAACCAGTACAGTAATTAGTCTGCTAACTTTTGACCTGGTTACATATATCCAACCAAAAAAGGAGGGGGGGGGACTAATAAACTAAGCGCAGGTGTATGACATTCCCATAGGTGGATTCAACCACTCTGCTACATACACTCACCTAAAGGATTATTAGGAACACCTGTTCAATTTCTCATTAATGCAATTATCTAATCAACCAATCACATGGCAGTTGCTTCAATGCATTTAGGGGTGTGGTCCTGGTCAAGACGATCTCCTGAACTCCAAACTGAATGTCAGAATGGGAAAGAAAGGTGATTTAAGCAATTTTGAGCGTGGCATGGTTGTTGGTGCCAGACGGGCTGGTCTGAGTAATTCAGAATCTGCTCAGTTAGTGGGATTTTCACGCACAACCATTTCTAGGGTTTACAAAGAATGGTGTGAAAAGAGAAAAACATCCAGTATGCAGCAGTCCTGTGGGCGAAAATGCCTTGATGCTAGAGGTCAGAGGAGAATGGGCCGACTGATTCAAGCTGATAGAAGAGCAACTTTGACTGAAATAACCACTCGTATGCTTACCACCGAGGTATGCAGCAAAGCATTTGTGAAGCCACAACACGCACATCCTTGAGGCGGATGGGCTACAACAGCAGAAGACCCCACCGGGTACCACTCATCTCCACTACAAATAGGAAAAAGAGGCTACAATTTGCAAGAGCTCACCAAAATTGGACAGTTGAAGACTGGAAAAATGTTGCCTGGTCTGATGAGTCTCGATTTCTGTTGAGACATTCAGATGGTAGAGTCAGAATTTGGCGTAAACAGAATGAGAACATGGATCGATCATGCCTTGTTACCACTGTGCAGGCTGGTGGTGGTGGTGTAATGGTGTGGGGGATGTTTTCTTGGCACACTTTAAGCCCCTCAGTGCCAATTGGGCATCGTTTAAATTAGGGATGTCCCGATACCACTTTTTCACTTCCTATACCGATACCGATGCCGCAGCTTTGGCTATTTGCGATACCGATATTAATCCGATATTTTTTTTTTATTCTATTTTATTCTTGAACTAATACTAGGCCTAATAAAATATATGGAAGCACTTTGCTCAATTAGCAACCTAAAAACATCTCACTCAAATGGAGAACAAATACTTCTCCAGTATATAGTCCACAACAACAGTTGATTATGAAAGACTGCCACCCTTTATTCAAACACTAAAAAAAAAAAAAAAATACAGGCAGGCAGGCTACTTCAATAGGCTACTTAAAGCTACCAACAGGTTTAAAGTTAATCATTAACAAGCTTTAAAATTACCCATTGATCCGTGTACTTTTGCGTCCATTCCTTTTTCCTTTTTAACCCGTAAAACGAAAAATTTACGGTTGTTGTATTTTTAAAACGCAAAGTTGAACACCAACATTTTCATTTGAACTGTATGCACACCAAAAGCTGCGCAAAAAAAAAATATATATTGACGTAAGTTATATATAAATAAGTTATTTTCTGTATGACCAGAAATGATAGAGTATTTTAAGTTGTTTCCACTGTTGAAAGAAAAACGGAAGTGTTCGCGCCCGCGCTCTGTGCCATGCAGTGCGCGCTCCACACTCTGCACAAACCCTTGCTTGGATATGCGTCAAAATCCTGTGTAGCATACAGTTTACAGCATACGGTTTATAAACTGAGGAGACAGATTGCAAAACCGTGTTTATAGTACACCAAAGGTAGTGGGATGGAGTGTCTGTTGTGAGTTTAGGGGGCACGTCAGCCAGAGATGTGTGTGTGTGCGTTCGTGAGTGAGTGAGACAGACTACTGCCTGCTGAACAGAGGGTCGCCGAAAGAAGGATCTGAAGTGCCGGTGTTTCGGCTACAAAAACCCGCCGAACTGATCCGAAACCAGCCCAATTTTTATCCACCCGCCCAAACCCATTTTTTGCCTGCAAAATAGATTGCAAAACCGCCCAATATGCGCCGCTTAATTGGATGTCGCAGCAAGGGAAATGCTATATTCAAGCATTGTTGGATAGGTATCGGATCATATTTTTTCTCCCCTCCGATCTCCGATCTAGCGTTCTGGGCCAGTATCGGCACGATACCGATGCTGTGGATCGGATCGGGACATCCCTAGTTTAAATGCCACGGCCTACCTGAGCATTGTTTCTGACCATGTCCATCCCTTTATGGCCACCATGTACCCATCCTCTGATGGCTACTTCCAGCAGGATAATGCACCATGTCACAAAGCTCGAATCATTTCAAATTGGTTTCTTGAACATGACAATGAGTTCACTGTACTAAAATGGCCCCCACAGTCACCAGATCTCAACCCAATAGAGCATCTTTGGGATGTGGCGGAACGGGAGGTTCGTGCCCTGGATGTGCATCCCACAAATCTCCATCAACTGCAAGATGCTATCCTATCAATATGGGCCAACATTGCCTTAATTCTACGTGGCATTGATTCAACAAGAATTCTTTCAGCACCTTGTTGAATCAATGCCACGTAGAATTAAGGCAGTTCTGAAGGCGAAAGGGGGTCAAACACAGTATTAGTATGGTGTTCCTAATAATCCTTTAGGTGAGTGTATACATATATATCGTATTCGTAAATATCGTAAAATACCGTGCTCTCTAAGATATCGGCATCGGCCATCAAAAAACAAATATCGGTCGACCACTAGTCCTATATTGTGCATTTAAGCGCATTCAGACAGAGCAAGCATTTCGTTGTTGGGGAGGAGGAAATGTAGGCCCAAGAAAGTATAAAAAATGTGTTCTCAACTCATGCAAAAGTGCAACAGTCAAAATGCTGCATCTGCAACTGCATGATAATTAGCTCTGCATGATTATCGCAATGTCAAGCCTTATGCGATTATATGACGCAAAATGCTGCGATTTTGCCGAGCAGACGGACACTGGTGGCCAGAAAAAATCTATCTCTGTTATATGTTATATTTTGGCTATAAGATAACCGACACTGAGCAGAGAGAGCAGGGCTGCCAACTCTCACTTCAGCGTGAGACTCATGCAATCGACACATTTCACACGCTCTCACGCCACACATCCATTTTCTCACGCAGAGAAAAATCGCGAAGCAAAGAGGACACTGACACCGACAGACTAGACAGAGAAGGTTACTTTTGATATGAAACTAAAAGACTAGACAAAGAGATATGAAACTAATCATCAGCTGTCAATTTTATTCCGAAATTCAAACAACAGCGATTTGGCGCGCTTCTAAATGTGACGTGACAGATTGTGGTGGTGAATCGAACATATCTTACTCTTTAGTTAATAGTAAACACGAATGAACAATAGTTCCCAGATGGCAAATTGGCTTTGGGACGGATCTGGCTAAATTTCGGCTGAGATTTTGGCCCACATACCGCATGGAATTACGGTCCAAGGTTGGCCCAAGTGCTGTTTGCCGAAAGTCAACCAGATCAATACCGGAAGCAGACCAAAACTCGCCCAGAGTTTTACAATGTACCCAGATATTATCCAGAACTGGCCCAAAACAATGCCGTAATCCCCATATGTCAGCCAGACAAGAGCCAAACTGCCACCACCTTTACCCCAGAATTCAGCCACAACTTCCAGAAGCTCCAGAAAACAGCCATAACTGGGCCAATATTATACCAGAGTCCCCAAAACTGAACCAGAAATTATTCCTGTGTAATACTTTGTGCAAGGAATAATAAAAGAATGACACTACATAAATGCAAAGTACAATATTTTAGAGGGGAAGAAAATCTCAGCCAGATAAAAGGAAAAATAAAAACAATGGGAAAAAGACAAGATAAACCAATACTAGAGTAAGGCAAAACAAAAGCAACAAATAGTCACAATACAAGAATAATAAAAAGACAGAGCAATAAGTTAAAATGTTACAAAAAATAATGCAATTATGTGATTTAAAAAAAGTATGTGGAATGCTTAAATAATAAAATACAGAAACAAACCAAAATACGGTGGCCGAGAGATCTCAACGCATTGAAACAGAAGAAAACATGCAAACAGGAATAAACACCAGCAAATTAAGAAAACCTCTTCATCAGTTTGACAACACACATGCTGCAAATACTCAGCGCAACCAAATACAAAAACACCCTGCAAACGGCAAGAGACTTCAACGTCCTGCAACAAAAGAAAACATGCAAATAGGAAAAACACCAGCAAGTTAAGAAAACATCAGCTTCACAACACACATGCTGCAAATACAATGCAACCAATAAATAATAATAATAAAAAAAACAACCAATAAAAAAAACACCACAGTCGAGTAGATATTTGTGTTGTGCATTTGCATTCTGTTTCTGTATTTGGTTGTGTTTTGCGTATTTGCAGCACGTGTGCTGTCAAACTGATGATGTTTTCTTAATTTGCTTGTGTTTTTTCTATTTGCATGCGTTTTCTTCTATTGCAGCGTGTTGAGCCCTCGGCCACCGTACTAAAAAGTAACAGAAATCAAGCAAAAAATTCAATTGATACAAACAATAAAACAAAAGTGTAAAAGTAAAGTGTAAATGTGTCATGCATAAATTGTAAAATACAGAAACAAACAAAAAGCGGGTTATAAAAGACAAATGAAATACAATTTATATTTACAGATTAGCAAAAAAGGTAAAAATATAAGTTGCAACAATGTAAAAAAGATTCCCTAAAAAAACTTAAAATGTCTGATTAACATTAACATTTTGCAAAGGTGTCCTCCTTTTTCTGCCACCCTCGCGGTCACCAGCTAGATGAAACCACCTTTTAATAACTTTTTCGACCTCCAGCTCAGATGTATATGCGCACACAGGATTTCTTCTTACAGCCTCTAGAATAGGAGCATACAAATACAGAATTAAAAAATACTTTTAAATAAAATGAACAATAGAGACATAAAGCATTGTATTACAAGACACCACTGGTCAAAGAATTAAAACTTTCAAAATTAATTCATAACATGAGGGAATAGTCATGAAGTTCCAGATAGACTTAGACACAATAAAAATGCACTTACCAATCACAATGTTTTTAAGCGGCAAGCTTTGGAAAGGTGTCTTCCCATGTACACCTCTCCAGTTGACCACTTTGGCAAAGTCATTTTTTATTGCTTGCCTCATAATCCGCCAGACCGTGTCCTTTACATCCACTCCACCCAGCAATCCCAGTTCAAGTACCTGAAATACTTTTAAAACATGCCATCACTATTAAGTCAAAACACAAAACTTTTTATTTTGTAATATCGATATTATATTTTCCAAATTAGACAAATATAAAGTTTTTGTTGTTAGATGTTTCATGTTTTAGATTAATCACACACCATTTAATTATAACAGTAATTACAACCAGAATTTGTAAGTGATAACAGTTTGCAACTGTACGTTACTGACAGTGTTACCTACCACTTTTTGTCTTGTTACTGGACAGGATCGAAGATCACTTTCCAGGGAAGTTAACGACCTTAAGTCTTCAGTTGGAAACAGTTTTGGACTTTGGTTCTGTGTCTCTGTGATCTCCCGAACATTGTTTGCTTTGAGATCTTGCACCATCCTTTTAATGTTCCTCTGCTGCTCCATAAGAATTTCTTGTTTAGATATTATGTCATGGAGAAGTACTAAAACATTAAACACAAGTATTGAAAGGTTTACCACACCACCACTGCTATGACATGAGCCTTACACTAACGGTGAAAATATGATAGAAAAAACAAAAATTAATTTTACACCTTATTAATCGGTCATCGCTTGAGAGGCTTTTTCTCTGTGGTCTGGGTGTTTCATGATGCCAAGGTGACTGTATTGCCTGTTCGGGGGACTGTAAAGTTGTATATTGTTGCCACGTCAATTCACTGTGATGCTCTGTGATTTCTTGTGATTTTCTGGCAGAACTTCTTACTTGCCATGGCTGCTGAGCTGGTGGAGTGGTAGAGATGGTTCAGGCAAGTCAATTGCTTGGCGTAATGCTGGCCCAAGAGTTATTTCATGCCTTTCAGAGGCAGAACTTATATCCAACAAGGATGGTCTTGAAGTTTCTTTGATCTGTGTTACATCTGGAGACTTTTGGTGCCATACAGAGGGGTGGTTTTGTCTTTGTCCTTGAGGACTTGGTTGTAGCTCATAAGAAGCAGAACAAATTATGTTGGATAGTGGATGTATTTGAGGGGCTTGTGGCAAATTGTTTTATATTGTCTTATATTGTTTTGTGGCAAATTGTTTTATATGCAGTAGCCTCCTCATCAGTGTCGTATTCATCCATTAGGCGCCTGTTTCGTCTTTAGGAAAAGTCTAGCCTACTAAATTTGAGGCTAAATTAAATTTGAAATGTTCATGCAAAGACACTATTCATTGACAAATTCCCTTTTTGCAGTTCAAAAAGAAATGTGCAAGTTAATTTGTTAAACTGCACAAAGATAGAAGTTAATGAATTACAAAATATACGCAATCTTACTTTATTTTCTGTTTTGGTGGCCTCAGGGATTCAGGCTCAGCCTCTGACTGGAGATCGGTCTGTTGTTCAGCAAGAGGCAGTTTCCGACGTGCTTCACTATAATTTTCTATGAAAAACAGAATTCAAACATCATAACAAAAAGTTGTTTACCATTTAAACTTTTTAACTGAATGTATTGTATAGAAAAATTATTTATACATACTTGCAGTCTACATAATTTTAACTTTATATGCAGACCAAGACTCGTGGGGTTGCTCCAAAAACTTGGTTGCCCTTTGAATTCCTTTACCCTTGTAAGGAGGCCATACACACACACACACACCATTTTCCACCCAGATTGCCGGCACAACCTCCACTTCGTCAGTGTCAACAAAGCTGACAATGTGGTACATGATTTCTGCAAGCAAAATATAAACATGGATCAGTTATTTTAAAAAGACAAAGGCAAATACAGAAAATCAATTATGACTCTTAAGTGTCATACCTTCTTGTGTAGATTGTGTCCAAGTGTAGCACAAAATGTCTAATTACAATTCTGGAAAAAAAAGAAGAAGAAGAAGAAGAAAACAACAAACACACACACACTTACGCTTCATTTTAAATGTAGAAGGGGGAAAACAGCAAACTTGCCCTGTCCCTCAAGCGGAAACCTCACATACTTATGTATATTTTGTCTAAGCCTAGAACATTTCAGCTCCAATGACAGATCTGAAACAACAAATATTCCTAATTCACAGGAATCTATTGGGTAGTCAAACAAGCTTTCTTTCTTTGAATACTCCCTAAAAACAACAAACTTGCTACCTTTAAACAAAATAATGTTTTGTACCAGAACAACAACATTGTTAATGTCAATACAATTATCACCTTCTGAAATTTTAATGACCACACCATCCCTACTTAATTCTCTGAACTGCCCAATAGTTCCATCAAACATCTGTGGTAATGGCCCATCCATGTGCATGAATTTTGTCTGTGTTTTCAATCGTTTAACTTCACTGCTGCTTTGTGGATCTATAGCGTCCATTTCAGACAGCCTTTGAATTACTTGAGTTAAGGGGCTGTGTGGTTTCCTGATCATTTTTTTGAATTTCTGCAAGTAATTTTCAAAAGGAAATGCAGATATTAGGTCTAAATGACCATGAAGTCTGACATCTCCACTAAGGTGAATCAATCCATGTATATTGTACACTACAAATTCTGGGCCATACAACTTACTGAAATGTTCAAAAAATGACACAAGCAATGTGTTGGCAAAGTCATTCATGGAAAAACAGAACAACGGATTTGCTAAAATGCAAATTGCAACAGACAAAAGCATGAAATTATTATACACTTGCTCTGCAAGAAAACTTCTAAGAACAACTGGCCCAGTATATAGACGAAATTGTCTAAATTCTCTTGCTTTCCATTTTAGTCTTTCTTCCAGACTCCTTGGTTGTCTGGCAAAGTCAACTGGGATAAAAACTTTTAAATGACTTAATCTCTCAGATATAGTTTTAACCTGACGTCCAGAAAGATGACATTGTAAAGGTCCAATACTACTTATCCACAAATCCAAAAGTCTTCGTACCACACCAAGACACACCAAATGCTTATAATCATGAGGAAAACAACTAACCACCCCTATATTGGTTTTGACCAGAGGTGATTGTCTGTAAGTATTGATCTGTAAGAATGGAGCTTCATAAATGCCGTTCATTGATTTCAGTAATTTTTTTGACATTTGTGTTTAAAGTGTTTTAATTCTACAATATATGGTTTAAAAACGTCTGAGTGCTGCCCTCTTCAGGTTGAACGGTGGCTACTGCAGTTTAATTTTCCTATTGGATGTTTGCGGTAGTTCGTGACGTAGCGGTTGTTGGTGACCTAGGCATGTTCCATACAGACAGATGCGTCTCAGGTGCACGCCCCCCTCCACTGGGCTCCGCCCACTTTTCCAGCATTTTTCAAATATTGCCAGTGGGTGGAGTCAGGCTCTAACCAGGGGTTTAGTTACCCTTTAATGCTTAATTTAAAGGTCCATTTTTCAAACTTCAGTTAGTCTGTAATGTTGCTGTTAGAGCATAAATAATACCTGTAAAATTATAAAGCTCAAAGTTCAATGCCTAGCGAGATATTTTATTAAACAGAAGTCTCCTATCAAAGCCTACAGCGTTCGGTTTGTACTACATCCCTCTACTTCCGTTTTTAATGACGTAATTAGAACAGTTTCTGATTATTTTCCGCCCACAGGAATACACAAAAAAGGGGCGTGGTCTTGTTGAGCTCCCACGGAGAAGAGGAAGAGTATCGAGTGTGTTTGTCGCCATGTCGTCGAGACGCTGTTATTTTCATGCCGGAGTCAATTCACCTTTGTTTGACCTCCCCAGGGACGCTGTGCTTAGAGATCAATGGTTACAATTTATGTTTAACTCGGTTCCCGAAAAATATAATCCTCATTTAAAACTATGTGCAGCACTTTTTGCCCAGGACAGCTTCCTCAACCTCAATCTCAATCAGTTTAATGCCGGTGTTGTGCCGAATTCCGACTCCCTGCCGGAATCTGACTGCCCTCGCGAGCACGCGCATGACGTCAATTCGTACAGCTGTTGTGCCGAATTTCGACTCCCTGCCAGAATCTGACTCCCCCTCGCGTGCACGCGCAATGACGTCGGTGCGACTCATTTATTTTTCGTCTGTTTGTGTTACTTAAAGTTTGGTGTCTTTTTTTTTTTTTTTTTTTACTGTTTTTTTTTTTAATAAATTATAATTATCAGTGTTTTCCAGAAAGCGTTGCAAAAACCGATCACTGGCATACAGGATATTATGTTTAAGTGCACTATGCTTACCAAGTCAAATATGAAATGTTAATATTTAACATTTATTCCCATTGTGCACTGTTTACTACTATAGACAGCCCAATAATACCATGTGCAAGATATACTCTGCCAGTACATTTTATTTAAATCAAATCCCAGAATTATTTTCGTGTCCAAAGCACACACTCTAAAAAATGCTGGGTTATTTTAACCCAATTTTGGGTAAAATATGGACAAACTCAAACATTGGGTTAAAAATGTAATAAAAAAATTTAACCCAATGGCTGGGTTTGTCCATATTTGACCCAAATTTGGGTTAAAACAACCCAGCATTTTTTAGAGTGCAGGTGTAAGCAAATTATATAAACATACTTCCCTAATTTTTCAGGTTTGCAAAGTCAAAGACACATGAAACTCATGCTGGTTACACCTCTTATTATGGATGGTAAAATAATTTCTGTGTTTTACATTTGATATTGTATTGTAATAGGCACTTTCAGTTCATTCTGGCTGATATTTGCCAGTATAACTGGGTGGCTAGTCATCTGAAGTGGACATAACACTTGTTGTCCGTTTCGACATTTACCTACAACTTTAAATGTTTCACAAGGTTTGCATGTACAATGAATTTGTCTTGGTGTACTAATGTTTCCAATAGTAGCAGAGAATCAAGGGATGATATGATATCAATAATAATAAAATTAATTCAGATGAATCAGACATCTGTGAGGTAAGATAATAGAGTGAAAGATAAAGTTATGAAAAAAATATATAAGTACAAATAATCATATAAACAATTTAGAAAGAATAAATATAGACACATTCATTTAGCTGCAGAAGTAGTCCAGTGAAAATGCTCAGTTTGAATAAGGTGCAGTATAATTGTGTGTGTTAATGTGATACATTGGAGGGGGAGTATGGTTTTGGCGGGTGCTGCTTAAATCTACATTAAAGACTTGTGGTTTTCTGCAAAGGATCCTCCATGGAAAAATGTGTCATCAGAATGAGTTTCATGTGTTTTCTCTTGCAAAGCTGAAATTGGAGGGGGAGTTTAAATTCGGCAGGTGCTGTGTTTAAAAATTATAGTGATTTTATGTGTGTCACTGCATAAATACATATAGTTATCATTTATAATTTCACTTCCTATTTATATTAATTTGTTATTTATTAATTTACACACACACACACACACACACACACACACACACACACACACACACACACACACACACACACACACACACACACACACACACACACACACACACACACACACACACACACACACACACAAACACTAAATGCAGACAGGATTACAGGTGTGGAAACTATAGATGCTATAGATGCTAAACTATTACTTTTTTTATTAAATGCCAATCAAATTACAAATAATAAACATGACAATAGTCTAACACAAATGTAGTCAACAACAAATAGTAAAAGAACATATTCAATATAAAATAATAATAGCCTACAATTAAAACAAAGAAAAAAATGATATAAACAGAAAAGGAAGAGGTATGAGATCATCATATAAATAACATTAAAGCTTCACATAGAGACCTAGTGCGTTTTGTTTGACTATTTATTGAATCCAAGTAGGCCTAGTAACTCAATTTAATTTGTCATATCTATCTGAAATAACAAAAAGTAGGGTTTTCCTTTAGCCCATTTTTGTTTATGGTATTTCCCCATACTCAAACAAACATTAACAATAAAGGCCACATTTGGTGTTAATCTTTGTATATCAAAATAAAAAAATACATATTATTCAGAAAACGTCTCAGGTTACGTATGTAACCCTGGTTCCCTGAGAGGGAACGAGACGCTGCGTTGAGACGCGGTGGGAACGCTCTGCGTGATTGCGTCGTGAAGCACGTGTATAATCAGTCCAATGGAAGAGCTAGACGTCATAGGCGGGTGACGTCATAGACCAGGAAGCTATAAAGCACCCCTGAAAACAGACCGCGACAGCTTCTGATAAGCCTGAAGCAAGTCGATCAGGGCATGCAGGAAGTATGGCAGGAGAACGCAGCGTCTCGTTCCCTCTCAGGGAACCAGGGTTACATACGTAACCTGAGACGTTCCCTTTCAAGGGAACTCGAGCTGCGTTGAGACGCGGTGGGAACCCCATACCCACTACGCCATAAAGACAAATGCCCGTTCTGTGTGAAGTCTTGCGCACACTAAGAAGCAAGCAACCTAGCCCCAGGAGTGGAGAGGTCTAAGTCATAAAATCTGACAAATGTATGTGGTGAGGACCAGCCTGCCGCATTACAAATATCCTGAAGGGAAACTCCCGAAATTAAAGCCTAGAGGCAGCCATACTTCTGTAGAATGGGCCTGAACAGCCATAGGGTGAAGGCTGTCCGGCCGCTTCATAAGCAAGTGAGATAGCCTCAACTACCCACTTGCTCATCATCTGTTTAGATGCAGGGCAACCTATCTTAGGTGACCCGAAGCAGACAAATAATTGTTCTGATATAAGCCACTGAGCAGCTCTGTGGACATATGCATCCAAAGCCCGGACAGGGCATAACAGATTAAGTTTTTCCTGATCTGGGGTATTAATGGTGGAGGACAGAAGGCCTGCAGCACAAATGACCCGCACATTCAGTAGGGACCTAGAGATACAACCTGACCTGGGGTGAAGAAATACTATCACCATACCAGGTGCAAATCCAAGTACATGCAGGCCTCAGCCTCATGTACCACGGAGAAGACGAAATTAAGGATCTCTCCTCAGAGATAACCCAGCAAAGAAACATTCATTACAGAAATCAAGTACTGTACCAACAGGGCAGAAACAAGATTCAGAAGGCGTTCTCTGCACCAGTCAGAGAACGGTTTCCATATCAATGCATATTTAGTCTTCTCGTGGAGGGAGCACTAGACTGGAGTATGGTCTCCACGACCTCGGTCGAGAGACCTGAGTCTATGAGCTGGGCCCCCTCAGAGGCCGAGCCCACAGTATCCAGAGCTCCCAGGAGCAAAGATATCGGGAAATGCGTACAGTTGTAGCGTGAACCACACCTAATACATCACATCCAGTCCAAGCGGAGCTGGATGCATGAGGGAGAACCACAAAGGGCAATGCATTGTACAAGCGATACGAAAGGTCGACTTGAGTTTGACCTAAGTTCTCCCTAAGAAGCTCCACCACCTCGGGGTGAAGTTTCCATTCCCCGGGCCACAGCCCCTGCCTCAACAGGATATCTGCTCTGATATACGAGACCATCAGTGTGTTGTCCGGACCCTTCACCGAGCAACCACTCATGATTGCCCCCGACTTGTGAGGGAAGCATCCGTCGATAGCATTATGCGTCGACAAGAAGCCCCCAACACTGGGCTTGGGCGAGGAACCAAGGTTCTTCCACATGACCGAGGCACGAAGGCATAGCCGCGTGACCTTGATCATGCGAAAACGGATTTCCCCTCGGAGAAAACCCCTTGGTCCTGAGCCACCACTGCAGGGGTCTCATGTACAGAAGGCCAAAGGTAACTACGTTGGACGCAACTGCCATGAGCCCCAACCAAAGGCCTTTCACCGAACGGCCACTCATGACCGCCCCCCAACCTGTGAGGGAAGCATCCGTCGATAGCGTGACGTGTCGACAAGAAGCCCCCAGACTGGGCCCTGGGCGAGGAACCAAGGTTTCTTCCACATGACCGAGGCACGAAGGCATAGCCGCGTGACCTTGACCATGCGAAAACGGATTTCCCCTCGGAGAAAACCCCTTGGTCCCGAGCCACCACTGCAGGGGTCTCATGTACAGAAGGCCAAAAGTAACTACGTTGGACGCAACTACCATGAGCCCCAACAGTCTCAGAGACTGTTTGCAGTGAGTGACTGACCTAGTTTTACATTCTTTACGGCTGTGAGAATAGCAGAAATACGTGCAGGAGACAGACGTGCTTGCATTGTTGTCGAATCCCATAATACACCTAGAAAAGTGGTCCTCTGAGCTGGGAGGAGTACACTCTTTTGGTGTTGAGCCGCAACCCCAACCTCCTTATGTGGGACAGAACGACATCTCGATGTTGAACTGCCAAAAGCTCGGACTGAGCTAAAATCAACCAATCGTCGATATAATTTAATACGCGAATGCCCTGGAATCTCAGAGGAGCCAGAGCTGCATCCACGCATATTGTAAAAGGTGCGGGGTGATAACCTAGGCCGAATGGAAGAACCCGATACTGGTATGCTTCGCCCCTGAAAGCAAACCTCAGGAACCTCCTGTGATGAGGATGGATAGATAAGTAAGCGTCCTTTAAGTCTATTGTGACAAACCAGTCCTCGGACTGAGTCTGTGACACAATCATATTTAGCGTAAGCATACTTTGAACTTAAGATTCTGAGACCTGCTGTTTAATTGACGCAGGTCTAGAGTAGGACGCAACCCCTCATCCTCTTTCGGAACAATGAAGTAATGGCAGTAAAACCCTGACTGTCTGCCGGGAGGAGGAACCCCTTCTACAGCTCCTTTTGCAGAAGTGTCAGTACTTCCTGCTCCATAACCAAAGCCTGCTCGGGGTCCACCACAGTGGGGAGGACCCCTAGAAATCTGCGCGGACTGAATTCTGAGCCCCTTTTCTATAGTGTGCAGGACCCACCGAGAAATATGTGGCAGTAGTTTCCACGCTGCCAGAAATTCTACTAGGGGAACCAGTCTCTCAAGACTGGCCTCTGGATTTGGTTGAACAGTCACTACGGTGCCCTGAAGCGGCGAACCGGCAGGGAACAACCGAACTGACCGTTCTACGACCCTCCTCGGAGGATCGTATGGGGACGCTGACACCTCGGTGCCCTGAACGGCGAACCGGCAGGGAACAACCGAACTGGCAGCGCTGCGACCCTCCTCAGAGAGTCGCACCCCAGAGGGCGCCGAGGAGAAACGATTTCTCAAAACCATCCCTACCCCCGGAGGGGACCACCCTTTAGAAGCCTGATAGCCTCGGCGTCAGGGCTTCCTATTTGTCCAAGCTTTTTTAGAGATAAAAACGTCCTCAGATCTTGCATATCTCTAACTGGCTAGACTGCTACCGCCACCCAAGTCCCCCGATTGTGGAGGAGCCCAAATGGCGATGCTCGTTTGCTTTTTCATTTCACTCTGTGCTGCGAGGAGCTTAGTAGACCGAGACTGCTCCGCCCAGCAGTCTCAGGAACATTAGATTGGTGAGGAAGAAACCTCTGGAACGCCGCTGAATGGTTTATTTCTTAGTTTTTTCTTTATTTTTAAATCAGAAAAACGTATGTATATATATATATATATATATATAAATATATCACTCCGTGGCCACCAGCAGGAAAACAACCGAACTGGCCGTGCTGCGACCCTCCTCAGAGAGTCGCCCCCAGAGGACGCAGAGGAGAAACGATTTCTCGAAACCGTCCCTCCCAGTATAGTTTATCTCTTTCTTTGTTTTTGCACGACGCAATTCTCGAATAGCGTCAGTGCTGACAACCTCACATTCATCCATGTCTTTATAATTTACCCACTTAGCGCTGGGTAACGTCGGGGTTAAAAATAATGACGCCGACTCGGGAGAGAGAAAGCTAGTAAGCGTCTCTTTAACCCGAGGCACTGTCATACCATGATACTTAATATCCATAGCCTTACTATAGTTAGACGTTTGGGCATTAAACACATAAAATAGAAACCGGCTTATTCCACGATCTCGACACCTCAGTGTGGTGTGTAGATAGGGAAAAAACGGCAGTCCCCGACGAGGAGGCTGAGATACAGAGTTTTTCTGTTTTTAGATATATTTCATCTAATAAACTCTTTTTACTCTCATAATGTTCAGCTGGCCAGAAAATATTTAACTAGCAACAGCACTAGATAAACCTCCTTTTAAAGCTCCTCTTTATTCAACAGAGTTATGAGCTGACTTATTTATTCATTTATTGAAACTCAAACATCTGTTTCTTTTTTTTTTTTTTTTTTGCTTTTTATATCTTTATTTGTTCTCTTTTTCTAAACAAAACACTAACGATACCAATTCCTCGGAACTGGAAATCGCCAGCACTGGATCTGGCAGGTGAAAGCTGAGATAGGGCGGGGCCCGTCCCAACTCTCGCTGTCAGATCCGTTTGCGAACCCCAAAATGCGAGTCGCCGCCGTGCATCGGCAACAGCGGGACCCGCACGGGGAGCGCGAACCGAAACGTCCTCCTCGAAGAACGCCCGGCGGGAGCGGAGCGTCCTCACGGACAGCTTCTCACAATGCTCACAGTCAGCCCCCTCGAGAACTGACTGTGGCATGCTCCACTCCCCATTAGTAACAAAAAGCTGATGTGTGTGTCCCCACCCGTGATATAACGTGGGCAGGGAACAACACAAAGCTGCTTGCTCTCTTTTGCCATAATATATATATATTGCAACTTGACAGACAACAATAAATATGACAAGGACAGAATACACAGATCGCTTGCTGAAGGCGCAGAAGCTGTCGCGGTCTGTTTTCAGGGGTGCTTTATAGCTTCCTGGTCTATGACGTCACCCGCCTATGACGTCTAGCTCTTCCATTGGACTGATTATACACGTGCTTCACGACGCAATCACGCAGAGCGTTCCCACCGCGTCTCAACGCAGCTCGAGTTCCCTTGAAAGGGAAGTAAACTTTCATGCCTAAGCATTTAGCAAAGCAAACATATGAGCAGTAAAGTAATTGACCACCGCGTCTAGTTCAGTGACGTCATTGCGCGTGCACGCGAGGGGGAGTCAGATTCTGGCAGGGAGTCGAAATTCGGCACAACAACAGTGCTGCCAAAATCATACTCCCTTATGTAAAATACTTATTAATGAATCTGAACACTTGTGCTTTTTTGCAGGTAGTCTTTAGGATGAGATGTGTCTCCAGAATGAGTTTTTTGGGTCTCTGACCCAGCTAAAGGGATATCAGTGTGGGGAGTGTGATTTCGGCAGTGTTGCCAAAATCATACTCCCTTATGTAAAATACTTATTAATGAATCTGAACACTTGTGCTTTTTTGCAGGTAGTCTTTAGGATAAGATGTGTCTCCAGAATGAGTTTTTTGGGTGTCTGTCTGACCCAGCTAAAGGGATATCAGTGTGGGGGGTGTGATTTCGGCAGTGTTGCCAAAATCATACTCCCTTATGTAAAATACTTATTAATGAATCTGAACACTTGTGCTTTATATCGCAGTGCAGTGCTGCCAAAATCATACAATTTTTATTTTCTTTTTTTTTTTTTTGCTAACCTACAATAAATAAATTCTACGACAAATGCCAGAACACTTAAGACCCATTACACTTATCACACTTATGCAACTCTAACTAACTCCAAAAAAACTCCATTTTTTGGATCAGTGTAAAGTAGATTTTCCAGGGCAGGAAATGAGACCTCGGTATCAGACTAGGTACCAGGCAGCGAACCCAATCTACTCTCATTCTGAGTTTCAGGCCAGAGCAACTATAAAACTCACAAGGACATACAGTTGTGGCATGTGATTGACTGGTCATGCATGATCATTGACACTTCTGACTCCTTCTCCATTGCAGCACACCTTACCAGTCGATGATGTTGCCATCACCAGACTACTCATGCGACTGCATGGAACTTGACTATTGACTTACCAAACCTCTTTTTATTGTATATTGTGTATGTTCATGTTAACTGCCTATGATTTAACATATCAGTTTTTCAGATTTCTTTTTACAAATTGTTATTCAGTTGTTGTTTAAATTAGACATCAGATATTTTACACCCTATTACATAACAGATAACATTCTACCATACATAGTTCACTTGTATTTTCAGTACTTTCAATACTCCATATTTACCATCCTTGTGGATTGAAGCTCTCTTTAGCAGTTTAATTTAATTGTATTTGTAGTATTGTAGTATCTTTTGTTAATAAAATCTTCTTATTTTTTTACAACTGTCTTTTGTGGTTATACATGTTATACATAAAGTTACCCAGAACCAAGGGATTTCCTCACACTAATTGAAATGATTTTTCTTATTGTATAATTCTTTTTTGTTAAAGTTGTTTCCTGTTGTATGGACCTAAACCCACCCACTCACTCACCCACTGACTCACTCACTCACCCACTGACTCACTCACTCACCCACCCACTCACCCCACCAGCTTGCAGACGTTTCTTGACTGGGTTATTTTGTTGAATTTTTTTGGTGATTAACATGGATCCTGACATATACAAAAAAATATTGAATTATAAAACAAATGGTTCATACCCTGATGGCTATTCCAAAACGGAGAAATCAAATTTTAGAAAAAAGGCCAACACTTTTGACCTCCAAGGTAAGAGCCATAAAAAAAAAAAATCACATTTACAATTTTTAAAATTATTTTATCAGTTCTCTTTGTAAAAATGGTCTAAAGTTTGATCTTAAAATTTTTATCTCATATGCTAAAGGTGAGGCCGCCAGGTGCACGTGCAACATCTAGCCCTGCTTTTTGCGTTCGTACTTTTAAGTTAAAAAAGTACAGAATATACTACTTTATAGTTGACTGCAACGTATGTTATTCAACGTGAGGACATGCATGATTAAACAATGCACACGTTAGAAAATTATGAATGTTGCAAAGTTGAATCGCCATCAATAAAAATTCGCTGATACTTTGTATCTAAAATATATATATATAATTAGCATAAATAGTAAAATATGGTTAGACATTTTGAGGTAATCACCCACTCCTTTGTAAGTTACCATTTAAGCCATTTACAGGTCCTTCTCAAAAAATTAGCATATTGTGATAAAGTTAATTATTTTCCATAATGTAATGATAAAAATTTAACTTTCATATATTTTAGATTCATTGCACACCAACTGAAATATTTCAGGTCTTTTATTGTTTTAATACTGATGATTTTGGCATACAGCTCATGAAAACCCAAAATTCCTATCTCAAAAAATTAGCATATCATGAAAAGGTTCTCTAAACGAGCTATTAACCTAATCATCTGAATCAACTAATTAACTCTAAACACCTGCAAAAGATTCCTGAGGCTTTTAAAAACTCCCAGCCTGTTTCATTACTCAAAACCGCAATCATGGGTAAGACTGCCGACCTGACTGCTGTCCAGAAGGCCATCATTGACACCCTCAAGCAAGAGGGTAAGACACAGAATGAAATTTCTGAACAAATAGGCTGTTCCCAGAGTGCTGTATCAAGGCACCTCAGTGGGAAGTCTGTGGGAAGGAAAAAGTGTGGCAAAAAACGCTGCACAACGAGAAGAGGTGACCGGACCCTGAGGAAGATTGTGGAGAAGGACCAATTCCAGACCTTGGGGGACCTGCGGAAGCAGTGGACTGAGTCTGGAGTAGAAACATCCAGAGCCACCGTGCACAGGCGTGTGCAGGAAATGGGCTACAGGTGCCGCATTCCCCAGGTCAAGCCACTTTTGAACCAGAAACAGCGGCGGAAGCGCCTGACCTGGGCTACAGAGAAGCAGCACTGGAGTACCCACAGTCAGTGATGGTCTGGGGTGCCATGTCAGCTGCTGGTGTTGGTCCACTGTGTTTTATCAAGGGCAGGGTCAATGCAGCTAGCTATCAGGAGATTTTGGAGCACTTCATGCTTCCATCTGCTGAAAAGCTTTATGGAGATGAAGATTTCATTTTTCAGCACGACCTGGCACCTGCTCACAGTGCCAAAACCACTGGTAAATGGTTTACTGACCATGGTATTACTGTGCTCAATTGGCTTGCCAACTCTCCTGACCTGAACCCCATAGAGAATCTGTGGGATATTGTGAAGAGAAAGTTGAGAGACGCAAGACCCAACACTCTGGATGAGCTTAAGGCCGCTATCGAAGCATCCTGGGCCTCCATAACACCTCAGCAGTGCCACAGGCTGATTGCCTCCATGCCACGCCGCAATTTCTTTCCGTGTCTTACCCTCTTGCTTGAGGGTGTCAATGATGGCCTTCTGGACAGAAGTCAGGTTGGCAGTCTTACCCATGATTGCGGTTTTGAGTAATGAAACAGGCTGGGAGTTTTTAAAAGCCTCAGGAATCTTTTGCAGGTGTTTAGAGTTAATTAGTTGATTCAGATGATTAGGTTAATAGCTCGTTTAGAGAACCTTTTCATGATATGCTAATTTTTTGAGATAGGAATTTTGGGTTTTCATGAGCTGTATGCCAAAATCATCAGTATTAAAACAATAAAAGACCTGAAATATTTCAGTTGGTGTGCAATGAATCTAAAATATATGAAAGTTTAATTTTTATCATTACATTATAGAAAATAATGAACTTTATCACAATATGCTAATTTTTTGAGAAGGACCTGTATATTCGCTAGCAGTATAAATTAGTCGAGTTTTTAGATGCATAACTTTATGCCACTAGGTGTCACTATACAGTACTGCATGGATTTTAAAGCTGACACACATTCGTAATCACATAAATTAACCATGGTTTTACTAGTTTAAAAACACAACTCAAAAAAACATAGTTACTATATTAAAACTATGGTTATTGTAGTAAAACCGTGGTTTTGCCAATAGTAATCAACACACACACACACACACACACACACACACACACACACACACACACACACACACACACACACACTCACAAAAACATGATTACTACAGTTTTACTTCAATGAAACGATGTTCAATTTTCTTAAGAAATAGCACAGGGGTCTCCAACCTACTCCAACACACCTGCCATGATGTTATATATGTATATGTACTTAGTTTGGAGTAGTTCTCGGGCTATATATGCGTGTATGTATATGTGTACAGGTGTCCAGGACCTCTGGCAGAAAATTAGGCCCACAGCATTAAAGATACAGCAGAGTATTAGCTCTTTTTTTTTTTTTTTTTTAAATCTGACCATAGAACCCCTTTGAAGTTCAAGTTACTTTCCAAACGTTCTATGGTCCGATGAAAAAAAAGAGAGAAAAATGAGCTTTTTGGCAGCAAACACTTAATATGGGTTTGGTTCATACAGGGATAAAAAAGTACCCCATGTGTAAAATGAAATACTATGCTGTATCTTTAATGCTGTGGGCCTAATTTTCTGCCAGAGGTCGAGGACATTTTGTTCAGATACACATGGCATCATGGATTCATTCAAACACCAACAGATAAGAAATCAAAACCTGAAAACCTGTGCTATAAATCTTATAACGGGCCATGTTTAGATATTCCAACTGGATATTGATCCAAAAACATACTTCAAAATCAAAAAAATAATTGGGTTACTGAGCACAAAACCAAGCATCTGCGATGGCCATCCCAGTCCCTGACCTGAACACAGAGAATGAGTGGGCTGAACTGAAGAGAAGAAGAACCAACATGGATCTGGGAATCTACAGGATCTTGAGAGATTCTGTACGGATTCATGGGTATCTGATCTCTGGTCAGCTGTTCTCCACACTCATCAGGCATTATAGGAGAAAACTCTGAGTTGTTATCTTAGGAAAAGGAGGTTGAAAAAAGTATTTAATAAAAAGGGGGAAACAATTTTTCCCAATGTGTTTAGCAGAAAAACATTTATTTCATAATGACCATTCTGACCAGCACAGTATATAGGCCTACACTTTGTCTATTTTTAATTAATTTGTCTATTTTTTCTTTTCATAGATGGTGAATTGTATTACCTTTGGAACAAAGGCAAAAAACAACAGATTAAACTAAAAGTTGTGTGTGGGGCAGAAGAGGCAAACAAAATTTTTGAGGAGTTTCATGCAAGCAGCATCGGAGCTCATACAGGACAAAAAAAAAACACGAAATGCAATATCTATACGATTTTACTGGCCTGGCATGTCACAGGACATTGACACCTGCAATATTATAAAATGCTAATGATTTCCAACATTATACTGTTTTGATCACAGGTGGCACAGTGTTTACCATGTCAGGCCAGCAGGTCATCAGTTAAGGAGCAAAACGAAATCATTCCAATTGTGGTATTCCTTTCCATCACACATTTATTTATTATTATTTTTTAGAATTAAATTAGAAATAACAATTCAGTTATATAACTAATTATTTTGTTTCTATTTAATGAACTCTAGGTTAAAGAGCCTTTCGAACTTGTGGGGATGGATCTAATTGGCAAATTAGCACCAACAGAAAATGGTAACCAATATATTTGTGTCATCATTGACTACATGACCAAGTGGCCCCAGGCTTATCCCCTCAAGTCAAAGGCTGCCAGGGAGGTTTCTGATTGCCTTTTAAAATTTGTGCATCAGTTTGAGGCACCTAAAAGAATCCTCACAGACCAGGGGAAAGAGTTTGTAAACACAGTGAGTCATACATGTTCACTGATAAAACATTGATACAAAATTATTAAATGTCAACTTTTTTCAATATACATAACTTTCCTCTTTTCCCTGAGAACTTTAAGAGTCTGTTTTCTTTTATACTTTGCAGCTGAACAGTAATATCTGCAAAGTGTTTAACATTAAAAGGTCCTTGTGCGCACCGTACCACCCACAGACGAACGGCCTTGTGGAACGGATGAATGCAACAATACAGAGGTAACAATAATTTTATTTTAATTCTCTTTACACTGACAACAATTTTGCATAGAACTAGCCATTTATGTATTTAAGTAGAGCATGATGATAGAAATTCAAAATTCATTGGTTCAGTTCCTAGCGAATGCACATAATGACTATGTGCACACTGAATACACTATTATTTAAATGGGATAAAAATGTGTACTAGATGCATGATTGTAAATGGTCCTTCCTGACTTCTTTGAACCTGAAAATAATGTTATTATATTACCAGATCCCTTTGCAAGCTTGTCAAAGACAAGCCCAATGAATGGGACAAACATCTAGACGCCGTAATGTTTGGGCTTCGGACAAAGCGGCAGGTGACAACTAAGTACTCACCATACTTTTTAATGTTTGGAAGAGAGGCCCGTTACCCTTCCGAAATACCTGAGCACTACCGGGTAACTGCAGATTGTTAAAATTTTCAAATAAATATCATTAATGATAAATAGGTAGCACTTTTTTAACAGTATTGTCCTGCACTTTTTTTCAGATTGACAAGAGTGTGGAGGGCACAGTGTCAGTGGAAGAAATTACAGAATCGGCTATTGCTATGAGTGAGGTTTTAACTGAGGCTCAAACAAATACCAGAGCTTCACAAGAAAGGGTTAGGCGACAAACAAAACAAAAGAAAGCCCTGAACAAATTCAAAGTGGGGGACAGAGTGTGGAGGCAAAATATAAGGAGCCAACAAAGAAAGGGTGGCAAACTGGAGGCAAACTTTCTTGGCCCCTATACAATCACTTTATTGGAAGGGAAAAGTGCAGACCTGGAAGATGAGGGGGGGGGGGGGTGGGGGGTGAAATTCCCAAGAATAAATGTAGATCATTTGAGGCTACATGTTGAGGAACAACCCCGCATCCCACATAAAATAAAGTCTTCATCACCATCAGTTTCAGTTCCTGTGGTCTTTGCATCCCCCTTCTCACCAGCATCTTCCCCACCAGTGCCACCACCCCCATCTCCACCACCAGTGCCACCACCCCCATCTCCACCACCCCCATCTCCACCACCAGTGCCATCACCACAATCTCCACCACTAGTCCATGTGGCCTCGTCAGGCCCCTCCTCACCGGCATCTCCACCACCAGTGCCATCACCACAATCTCTGCCACTAATGCCATCACCAGCATCTCCACTACCAGTGCCATCACCACAGTCTCCACCACTAGTCCATATGGTCTCGTCAGGCCCCTCCTCACCGGCATCTCCACCACCAGTGCCATCACCACAATCTCCGCCACCAGTCCATGTTGTCTCGTTAGGCCTCTCCTCACCGGCATCTCCACCACCAGTGCCATCACCAGCATCTCCACCACCAGTGCCATCACCACAGTCTCCACCACTAGTCCATGTGGCCTCGTCAGGGCCCTCCTCACCGGCATCTCCACCACCAGTGCCATCACCACAATCTCCGCCACCAGTCCATGTTGTCTCGTTAGGCCTCTCCTCACCGGCATCTCCACCACCAGTGCCATCACCACAATCTCCGCCACTAGTCCATGTGGCCTCGTCAGGCCCCTCCTCACCGGCATCTCCACCACCAGTGCCATCACCACAATCTCCTCCACCAGTGCCATTACCAGCATCTCCACTACCAGTGCCATCACCACAGTCTCCACCACTAGTCCATATGGTCTCGTCAGGCCCCTCCTCACCGGCATCTCCACCACCAGTGCCATCACCACAATCTCCGCCACCAGTCCATGTTGTCTCGTTAGGCCTCTCCTCACCGGCATCTCCACCACCAGTGCCATCACCAGCATCTCCACCACCAGTGCCATCACCACAGTCTCCACCACTAGTCCATGTGGCCTCGTCAGGGCCCTCCTCACCGGCATCTCCACCACCAGTGCCATCACCACAATCTCCTCCACCAGTGCCATCACCAGCATCTCCACTACCAGTGCCATCACCACAATCTCCACCACCAGTGCCATCACCACAATCTCCACCACCAGTGCCATCACCACAGTCTCCACCACTAATCCATGTGGCCTCGTCAGGCCCCTCCTCACCGGCATCTCCACCACCAGTCCATGCCACAGCATCCTCAGGAGTTGTGATTTTATCAGGGTCCAGCTCTTCAGATATAGAATCACGTATGTACTTAAACAACAATTTAGACAGTTATAATAATAATAATACATATTACAGTAGTAACACATGGATTCACCAGTTGTGAGTAACACCATTGCATAATTTAAGACAGACATGTAACCTCAATTGTGATTTTTTTTTTTTATAGTTTCATATTCTGTCTTGTCAGGACTTTGCATTGTTTTGCTTGTTTTTGACATTTTACAGGTGTCAAAGAAGCCTGGGAAGGAAAAAGCTTGTATGTGCTGGTCTCAAAAATAGGGCCTTTCAAATTGTTTTACTCAGACATTCATCAGACTGCCCCCACACGATATTTTGAAAGTGAGGTGAGTTGATCCTTTTAGAAGTACCAACTCACTAGGAAATTGTTATCTTGCTGAGTTCTAATTTCTATGAAATATTTTCCATGAAACTAATTTTATGTGATTTATATGCCTATCCAGTTATATCTTTCATAACTAAATACTTAAGTAATATATATGTCACAGCTTGGCAGATGAAACAGACAGATGAAGGTATATTTCCAAAGGAGATAAGTTTTAATGTTCGTGTGTACATGTCATTGTGGACATGCTGTTACAGTTTGTTAACCTGTTGGTTACATTAACCGACAAGGGACCAAACTGAGGTGGAGGAAGATAAACTAATTATAGGAACTAACAAGAACAGGTGCTGACTAGACAGAACATAATTGTGACAATATACACAATTAATATTTAAAAGCAAACATTTAAAATGAAAAAAAAAAAAAAGAAATTCAAATTTTTATACCTTAAGAACACATCTTATATATAAGTGTGTTAATGTAATCCAACAGTTTGTGAATGAAGCCACTTCATATCACACCGTTTCAACATTTCATTTTATTTGCTAAAATAATGTTTTACAAACAAATAATGTCCAAAGAAAAACTATCCAAAGTTCAAAATGAAAATGTCCATTTAAAGGAAACATTAAACATCATTAAACAGATCACCTCTGTGAATATTTTTTTCTTATGGGAAACTAATATGTCTTCATTTATTCCTGTCAGATCATGAATGCTTATATGTACCTTTTGGTACAAAAATACAACAAGGATTCGACAACAAAGGCGGTGTGCATTGATTCATATGAAATGAGCGACATATGGAAACATAAAAAAGCAAAGGTCAAGGTTAGTACACAATTTTTGCAAACTGCAATATAAATGTGATTAACATAGATGTAACTTATGTAGTGATCTTCACACAGACATCAGTTGTGTATTATATCATGCAACAGACAATAGAGGTAATGTGAGTTTTGGTCCCACGTAATCTCGTGTGTGTGTGTCAAGTAATATCTCCCTGCTTTTTACCTTGGGGCACCAGTCATGGAGTCACCTTGACAATATAAATGATCCAATTTGTAGAGCCTCTTACTGCATTGTCAACACAAGGAAGACACAGTTGTAACAAAATATAATTTATTTAAAATATATATACAAGAAAACTAACAACACTATTAAAAGTAAAATGCTAAAGGTCAGTATGAATTAAAGTAAAGTGCAGAGAATATAAATCTAATTGTTTGAAGGATGGTAGAATATTAGCTGTTTACTTACAGTATAAGGCAAAACCCTTATTTCTGATTAATATATTAATGAATTATTATTATTTCAATATTAATTATATATTAATTTCTGATTCTAAATAAACAGTCCATGTGGCAATGTCTTCCACTGGTCAGGCTGGGCCATGTCACATTGGATAAAGTGTCAGATTTCTTTTAACAGCAATCAAACGTGGGTCATGGAATGCTTTTTTGTTTGTTGTTCACTACACCTCAAAATACTTGTGCAATAAATGTTGATTTTATTTTAACTGAAATTTCAGATGGATCCAAAAAAATTCAAATATATATTGGGGGTCATTAACGAGAATCAGCACTGGACTTTGACGGTACTGTTTATATGTTTTACAAGCAGTCTTAATTATCTTTTAAGTGGTTGGATACAATATTTTTCTATTGTTTAAGGTTTTGTTGTAATCATTTGCAATATCTTTATTATTAAGATTATGATTCCACAAGAGAAGAGGGCTCTGTTCCTTGATCCTCTAGGAGAGACCAGAACAAAAATCCAAAGGTGTCAGAATGTGACAAGGTAAATCAACATTTTAAACAAGATCTTCTGAAATTCTAAAGGTGTTTCTTAATATTCTATTTACTTAATAAATTCCAAATTCAGGATTTTTTTGTCATACCTAATTACAATGAAATAATTATTTTATTTTTACCCCATAATCATAAATATTACAGGTCCTTCATGATACAGAAGGGCTACAACGTGCCCAAATGGGCATGTGACACATTACCACATTCATGCCAACAGGATGGCAGTTCCTGTGGGCCTTTTGTCTTGAAAGTAAGTTAAATGGATAATTATGCCATATATGACATTCTTTCCTTAGTGTAACACCAGAGGTAAATATTAATGGATGGTCATCCTGGATGGTAAATGGATCACAATGATAAATATTGAAATTAATGGTGACTTCCATTGAAAAGGTACAAAAGGAGATATTAGTTAGAGTGTTACTGTTGACAATAGAAGTTAAGGGGGACTTTCTTGTAGTTATCATTCTAGTAGTGACATCATTCTTTAGAATTCCCTCACTTCTATTTTATTAAAGAAGGACAGTCTTGCAGCCTTAAAACATCAAGAAAAAATTAAATAGATAACATATAATTCTTAATTACATAATCACTTTTCTTTTTTAGTTTGCAGAATGTTTCTTAAACAATGAGTCGCTTCACTTTTCCACATCTGGGGAAAGTGTGGCTGCCTTGAGATTTAACATTGCTGCTTGTGTCTTGCAGAACACTGGTAAGTTTCAAATTTCCAATATTTATTAATTCTTTGGTACCCTAACCATTTAACAGTATTTTGCTTGTAAAAACTTGTGATGTTTTAAGAACTTGTTTTATAATAACATTGTTTATTCTGCCTTGGCGTGATCCTCAACTAGCTAACCTTAAGGACCTGTGCCATCTATGTGGGGACAAAAACAGTGGCAAAAAAGTGACTAACTGGGTAAGTATTCCAAGAAAGAATATTGTCTTTTATCAAACCTTTATTGAATTTGCCATATGAATTGAAGGTGATATAATAATGATCATGTAAGTATTGTTGGATAAGGATTACAGAAATACCTATGCTTGACTTCCAAATTTGTTTGTCAACATGTTTAGATTGGCTGTGATGTGTGCCCACGTTGGTTTCACTGTAAATGTGTTCAACGTTCAAGGAAAAACAAAAACTACATCTGCCCAGTTTGTCAACCTTGAAGACTACACTCAATGATTTATTGTGACCATTCATTTTATTTAATGTAAGGTTTAAGTTAATTTTCTTTTTTTTCTGAAAACTACATTGTACATTTCTTAACCTAAAACAATTTGTTTGCCAGGTGATTTAAATATCTTTATTGTAAGTAATCTCATCCTAAAGACTACCTGCAAAAAAAGCACAAGTGTTCAGATTCTTTAATAAGTATTTTACATAAGGGAGTATGATTTTGGCAACACTGCCGAAATCGCACCCCCCACACTGATATCCCTTTAGCTGGGTCAGACACCCAAAAAACTCATTCTGGAGACACATCTCATCCTAAAGACTACCTGCAAAAAAGCACAAGTGTTCAGATTCATTAATAAGTATTTTACATAAGGGAGTATGATTTTGGCAACACTCCCGAAATCACACCCCCCACACTGATATCCCTTTAGCTGGGTCAGAGACCCAAAAAACTCATTCTGGAGACACATCTCATCCTAAAGACTACCTGCAAAAAAGCACAAGTGTTCAGATTCATTAATAAGTATTTTACATAAGGGAGTATGATTTTGGCAACACTCCCGAAATCGCACCCCCCACACTGATATCCCTTTAGCTGGGTCAGAGACCCAAAAAACTCATTCTGGAGACACATCTCATCCTAAAGACTACCTGCAAAAAAGCACAAGTGTTCAGATTCATTAATAAGTATTTTACATAAGGGAGTATGATTTTGGCAGCACTGTTGTTATAAAGAAAATGTGCAGGCAGTAAAGTCAAATGACAAATTTGTCTACATCCCTTTAGTAATGATGTTCATGTTTAGGTGTAGGCTACCCTTACGAAACTAAACCATTGTTTTACTACAAAAAAAGACTGTAAATTTTCAAAAACACTGTTTTATAATACTGTAGTAAAAACACAATACAAGCGAAAAATCACAGCTAGACAGTCCAAGTTATAAATCATACGAGTTTGGTCAAATACATGCTCAAAGACAAATAACTAATAAATGCATGATCAAAGATCAACACACAAATATTGCTATCATGTAAAATTTCTTACGTCGTCTGATGCCTGTCTGTTTTCGCAACTGGCGGTACGAATTGACGTCATGCGCGTGCTCGCGAGGGCAGTCAGATTCTGGCAGGGAGTCGGAATTCGGCACAACAAAGTTGGTGCGTTTAACCGTTTCTGTAACTAATTACACAAAGTGCAACGCTGTTTAAAAAGTTTTCTGTTCAAAACTTGTGCACACGTGTAACTAAAGTAGGAACACATTTTCCATTACATTTGTGCAACGTTTGGTGCAAAATGAAAATGATAATTCAATTATATAATTTACATTTGCCATTTCATACATATGTTTTAATATGTAAATTGAATACATATTTTAACGCTTTATAAGTTGCAAAATTAAAATGAAAATGTATTAAAGAAATTATTAGATCTGTCTAAAAATGTTCAAGCAAAAACTGTAGCAAAATGATCATTTAAATGTTATTTTTCTTAATTGCATTTACATTCACAGTTAAGACACTTGCGATTGCATTTTCATTAAATGTCCCGCAATGAATGTAGCAAAATTCAATGTGCAAATTGAAAATGCATTCCGAGCCGATCACGCCCCTGCCCCGCCCCCTCCCGCTCTTGTCAATCACTGCGTGAAGTTGGCCCCGCCCCCAACCAATGCAAAACGTCGGCAAAATAGGCTCAATCGTTTTTACTTCATTTGTGCTGTTACTTTGCTTTATTGTTTGTGCTGCTTCGATTTTTTAGATATTTAAAGAATATTTATAGGTCATTCTGAGGTCACCCAGCCCCCCACATCCTCCAAATAAAATAGTCTCGTTCGTTTGTGCCGGTTAAAGTTTTGTTTGTGCGGCTTCGGTTTTTAAAATATTAGACCAATTAACTTATAGACGATGGCATCAAAACCCGTCAGATTCCGTGATGACCCTATATATTTATAAATATCTGATCAATATGCTTTATAAAATAGAAAAGGGAGATGGTTAAACATCACATGAGTCACTTTATTGAACATTACAGTCAGTTATGAAGAAATAAAGAGCGGTCAAGTTTTTTGGTAGCTATATGAATTTGACCCGTCATATTCTGTGATCTCAGAGTAGGTGCATTTGTAAAGAAAACCTGTAGGATCTCCAACATTATTGGGTAATTATAGTTAATAGTAATAAGAATAAAGTTAAGCATATGTGTATCAGACAATGAGAATATTTAATACAAAACGAAACAATCATTAACAGAGTCCTGCATCAGACAACAACAGCGCAGCATAATGTTGACATCAAACGGGTGATACTGATAAGGCAGAACATTCTCCCAGACGGTCCAACAACGCACTGGTTCTATCACCTGTAAACGCGTAATAATCCTCGGAAACACTACAATTTCTCTGTTCACGCTCCCCTTCATCTGCCAGTAAATTTACGCTCGTATCAGCTCTGCCGCCGCCATGTTTCCTTCCAACACCTCAAAATGTTGCCGAGCCCCGCCTTGACGCAGTGATTGACAAGAGCGAGCGGGAGGGAGGGGGCGGGGCAAGGGCGTGATCGGCTCGGAATGCATTTTCAATTTGCACATTGAATTTTGCTACATTCATTGCGGGACATTTAATGAAAATGCAATCGCAAGTGTCTTAACTGTGAGTGTAAATGCAATTAAGAAAAATAACATTTAAATTATCATTTTGCTACAGTTTTTGCTTGAACATTTTAAACATTTCTTTAATACATTTTCATTTTAATTTTGCAACTTATAAAGCGTTAAAATATGTATTCAATTTACATATTAAAACATATGTATGAAATGGCAAATGTAAATTATATAATTGAATTATCATTTTCATTTTGCACCAAACGTTGCACAAATGTAATGGAAAATGTCAATTTAAATACAGAAATGCATTGCCATTTTACATATTGCATTGTCATTTTACATATTTCATTATCATTTTGCATATTACATTTCAAATTGAATATTGCTACACATAAGCTTCCATAGGAACAATGGACTTATTTTAAAAATTCAACAACACCATCGTTAATTCGACAGATGGAAAAAACCCATATACCACAAGCTTTTATAACATTTTGTAACATTTAATATTACATTTTAACCAATTAAAAGTATGACAACTACTAAATAAACAGCTTACCACTGTGAAACATCCTGCAAAAGTCGTGTTTGAACAGATTCTAATCGATTCTCTTCATATATGTTCTCCGGGTCTGATTCAGGCTGAAATTGATATGGTAATATGTTAGACATTTTTACAATAACAATCAGCGCATGCATCTCCAATTTATGGTAAGAGGCGTGACCTTTCCGGGCAATGTGCGATAAGCTGCTGTCGAATCACAACACAGGAACCGCTGGCACAATCAGAACTCTTACGTATTTCTGAAGGAGGGACTTCATAGAACAAGGAAGTCATCGGCTCGTTTTTTGGACAGTGAAAACAGCTGTATGCAGATAAGCAAATTGTGTGAAAAATGTGTTTTTTTACACGCGAAACATGAACACATGTTATATTGCACACTGTAAACACAATCAAAGCTTCAAAAAAACATGAAGAACGGGACCTTTAACATCACTACAGATATGACAAGTCAGATACACGAATGATTGCGTTTTTGACATCATTACTGGGAAATAAATTTATTTATTTAAAAAGTCTTGTAAACGCGGTTTACTTTCATTGCCGGGTTTTTTGTTTGCATGCAAACCAGGTCAACGGGTTGTTTTAATTATAGCTGATTTTTGCGAGTTTCCAGCATGTTGATTTTCATATAGCTAAACATGCTCATAGAACTGAATTGAATCCATCAGCTTTCATAGAACTGCATTGAATCCATCAGCTTTCAGACTAGAATTAATTTCTCACTGTCACAGCAGTGATTTTTCCACCTCTCCTGCAACAGCTGTCCAGCTAAATTTCTGAAGGAAGAGAAAATGCAGTGGCGGTTCTAGGGGGGGGGGGGGGGCAGGGGGGCCCGTGCCCCTGTGACAACAAGCTTGGCCCCCCTTGTGGCCCCCCTAAATGTGGAGTGTGAAATAATTTTTACAAAACTGTTTTTTGCTATCGTTGTATGCGTATTTGTTTTATTTTATTATTCTACATTTGTAGATTTGCTTGTTCATGTGACAATTCGCATCACATTCGCGGGAATCGCGGCAGAATAACGTCTCCTGCACGCGAGAGAGGAGAGAAGGAGAAAGCTGGTAAATGTCAGTTCAGTTGCAAGTTCATTCTTTATGTGCGTATCGGGTGTGCGATGTGTATTGTCTATTATGATATTGTAATCAATGTTTTAACTGTATACGAGGCACTGTGAGCTGACATCGCATTTGTCTATCGTCATTTCACTGTTGTGTGCGGTTCATAGGTAGGCTATGTCCCCAAATTAGTTTGTCTTATATTTATATCATATTATGATCTTATATTAGAATATCAAATCAGCAAGAGTGCCGTTTTCCCGTGCACAATTGCAACTGTGATATTGATGTTATACAACAGTTAAATTAACAATAAGTTAACATTGGGAGTTACTTTTTAGACACAATATTGTCAATATTGTTTGTTTTCCCTTTATTTCGCCGACTAGAATTTCAAAATGAAACCGTAGCAGTCTCAATGCAATAGACCGCGATGATTTCTTGACTGAAATCCGCGTTTTGAAGGAATCAAAAGGAGCATCACTTGCTCCTTTGCCGAATGAATCAGCCGTTTGAACAAATCGGTTGAATGAATGACTCCCTCAACTCACTTATTAAGACAGTTGCTGCGTCCCAATTCGCATACTATCCGTCCTAAATAGTATTCGAAAATAGAACTAGTACGTTCCAAATCGTAGTATGTTGAAATGAGTGTTCCAAAGAGACCCGGATGGTCTACTATATCCGTCAGAATCCGAAGTGCAGATCGATGCACACTTTAACGGCTGATATTGCCCACAACCCATCGCGCGTTGGACAAGGATTCGGTTAGAACTACAAACACGAGTGAAAAGTATAAAAAAACTACAGACATGGAGGACGCGCGCGAGTCCGGCAGTTGTGTAGAGAGGTTTAGATAAGGGGTTTAGGTGATTAATTATCAGTATCTAACCTGACGAAAATGTATTTATTCAATGTTGGCTACGTTATATTGCATCTGCAGCAGTTTGTAAAGATTGTAAACTTTTGTAAAGATACGTTTATAGCCATTAACTTTTGAATGCATCATTACGTTCAAATTGCAAACACGTGAGGAGAGTCTCCGCATGAAAGACCCACGACTGGCAGATGAACGAGCTACAACATTTCTCTCCGAAACGGTAAGAAGTTATATTAGATTGAATGGAGGATTTTAACTGTGATGAGATGATTGACAGGGCAGTTTATGGTGATGCACGCGACAGAGCTGTCCGTTAAATATGACGTGATAGTATGTCCCAAAGCTTGCCTACTCTTTTGCTACACACTCAAAATTATGTACTTTTTCTTCACAAAAAGAGTACATACTTTTAGGGCGTAGTATAAGTAGGCGAATTGGGACGCAGCAAGTGACTTGCCGCCGCCTACTGGCGGTTTTAGTTTCATATTTTAGGTACCCTTTAATTAAAACGTTAATTAGAAATCATTTCATATTTAAATATTGATTTTAAAAAAAAATCTCATAGCTTTATTTATGCAATTGTAAATGGAGTGTAAATATATTAATGCCGCTTCTGTCACCTCTGCACTGCAAAGATGGATTTTGATTGAATGAATTAATTTGACTGGTAACAGTGGTACTGTATAATTATTGTATAATTAAGTATTATTGTATATAGCTACTGAATAATTTGAATGTTAGTATTTGACATAAAAGGTGATTCATAACTCTAAATAAGTTTAGAAAGAATGTCCATATATAGGTGAAAATGCCCCTGGAAATCAATTTAAGGTGGCAAATTAAATTAATTAAAAATTAATTAAAAAATTAATTTCGGTCCCTGCTGTTAACTGACCACTGCATAGAATATTAAAAATATGAATATATTTGTGAGTCTGCTGTTAACAACAGGCCTAAACCAGCCATGGCACCAGCACAAAAACACAATCAGTAAAATATCATCTAATTATCAACAAAACATTGAAAATATTGAGGTATATTTTTGTCAATATTGCACACCCTAATGTACGGTATAAATTTTGATTTCTTCAGGTCTTAAAAAGCCTTAAATTTGACTTTAAAAAGTGTGCAGGAACCCTGTAAACGGTTTGACATAGTTACCTAGCAAGTCAGTTATTTTCAGTAAATTAATTAATAAGCTTCTTGGTTCCCATTGCTTTTGCTCTATAGTTCTCACCAAAATGAAGAGAAAGAAGGACATTGTGTCAATTACAGTTACTGTGACTAATACTGAATATGTGATGCAAATGTAAAAATATAATGGAAATGCAAATACATTGTTGAATTATTATAAACATGGTATTTTGCCTGTTAATGCCTGCAGTGCAGTGCAGAAAATGATACGACAACAATAGACCCCTTTTCAGTTGGTAAACATGGTGACTTTTTTTTGTGGGCGGAGCTTAGGTGGTTGCAGAACGATCACTCTGGCCGCTTCCCTAACGTTAGTTTGCAACTTTTGTTAGCTTGTTTTTTAACAATGACTGGAGAAAATCCGATTTTATCTTAATGTGCAAGGTCACTCACTGTCCAGGACCGCGATTGTTATTTGCAAAAGTTAATTTTAACGGACGGAACCAGATTGGCTGACCCACGTACACACTCACTCAATGGATGGACGATCTGACAGGATTAACGTTAACGCTAGGCTACCTCCGGTTGAGTGGCCTGACTTATACACCTATCCAATAGAGAAACCGAGCGTAAAGAGTAACTGATGGCATATAAATCGACTCGGTTACTAACGTAACCTCGGTTCCCTGAGAGGAGGGAACGAGTATTGCGTAAGTAGCTTACACTATGGGAAAACTCCTTTTCTCGAGAATATTCATAAGTCTTTATGTAAAACGCATTGCAGCTGCACAGCTGACAGCAATGAACGAAGGAACTCGGTCATTGGCTGTGCTGCGGCAACTTGCTTGAACCAATGACGGGGCGACTCTGAATGCGCGACCAATGAGCGCGCTTCGCGCCCGCGCGCGTCAGAGCCCGCCAAGATGGGCGTGGCCAAGCTATATATTGGGCGCCCCGTCATGAGAGTTCTTTAGGTTAAAACGACTGAAGCGAACTAACCAAGCACAAGCACGGCAGCTTACGCAATACTCGTTCCCTCCTCTCAGGGAACCGAGGTTACGTTAGTAACCGAGTCGTTCCCTTTCGAGAGGTCTCTCCTATTGCGTAAGTAGCTTACGCTATGGGAACACCATGCAAAACGCCGTGCGTGCTGAACTTCGCCTTATGATAGCCAGAGGCAGGTGCCTGAGCTAAAAAGCAAAGTTATCATTCAACTAGCCGGCAGAGGCGAGCTTTATATGTGGGAAAAAATACAGAGCGGCTAGAAGGCGCTCAGTGTGACACAAGCACATACATAATCTAGATACGAACTCGCAGTTCAACTAGCATTATGCTGATAGCACATTGGAATGCAATGTCGGGACCTGTAGGTTGTAGAATCTGATAAATGTGGACGGTGAGGCCCAGCCTGCCGCGGCACAAATATCCTCGATCGGTATCCCGCTCGACCATGCCCAGGAAGAAGCCACACTCCTGGTGGAGTGTGCTTTGACTCCCCAGGGGCATTGAAGTCCCTTAGCTTCATAAGCCAGAGCTATAGCTTCGACTATCCAGTGAGAGATTCTCTGCTTTGAAACGGCGGAACCTTTCGTACGGCCGCCAAAGCATACAAACAGTTGTTCTGTCTGTCTGAATAGGGCAGAACGCTCCAAATACACTATGAGAGCCCTAACGGGGCAGAGTAGATTAGCGTCGTGTTCGTCTGCTGGAGACGAAAGCGCAGTTAGGGAGATAACCTGTGCTCTGAAGGGAGTGGTGAGCACTTTAGGAATATACCCATGTTTCGGTCTAAGGACGACCCTGCAGTCGTTAGGTCCGAATTCTAGGCAGGCAGCGCTTGTTGAAAGCGCGTGCAGGTCGCCCACTCTCTTGACCGAGGCGAGTGCCAGCAAGAGCGCCGTCTTGAGCGAGAGCTGTTTAAGGTGCACGGTTCGGAGTGGTTCGAACGGGGGCCCTTTAAGAGCGTCTAGGACCGTAGCTAGGTCCCAGATCGGCACTGAGGGGGGGCGTGAAGGGTTCATCCTCCTGGCGCCCTTTAGGAAACGAATAATTAGGTCGTTTCTTCCCAATGGACGTTCCATTACAAGGTCGTGTGACGCTGTGATGGCAGCCACATATACTTTGAGCGTGGAGGGGGTGCGGCCCGCCTCCAGAAGCCCTTGTAGGAAAACGAGTACACTCGTAATCTCGCATGTTACAGGGTTCAGGCCCTTGGTATTACACCAGTCACCGAACACTTTCCATTTCTGGGCATATAAGCGTCTTGTGGAGGGCGCCCGCGCCTCAGCGATGGTTTTTAGTGCTCCGCTCGCGAGGTTCCTGGGATCCCGTTGAGGGGCCATGCATGAAGGGCCCACAGATCGGGGCGGGGATGAAATATCATCCCGCTGGCCTGACTGAGGAGGTCTGGCCTCAGTGGAATCGGCCGTGGTGCAGATTGCATTTGCATCAGATCTGGAAACCATGTTTGGTTCTTCCAGAGTGGGGCTATCAGCAGCACTGCGTTTCCCTCCTCTATGACCCGACTGATGACCTGTGGCAGCATCGCGATCGGGGGAAAGGCATATAAGGGGCGGCTCGGCCAGCTCTGGGCGAGCGCGTCCGTGCTTTTCGTGAAGAAAAGAGAGCAGTGCGCGTTCTCCTTGGAGGCGAAGAGGTCGATCTCCGCTTTGCCAAAGGTTTTCCATAACCACTGAATCGTCAGAGGGTTGAGAGCCCATTCTCCTGGGAGAATCTTGTCTCTGGATAACATGTCTGCCCCCTGGTTCAGGGCGCCTGGCACATGCGCTGCTCTCAGCGAGCGCAAGTTGTGCTGGGACCATAAAATGAGTCTCCTGGCCATTGAATGCATGGAGCTCGACCTGAGTCCACCCTGGCGATTTATGTACGACACTACCGTCATGTTGTCCGTTCGGACCAGGACGTGTTCGTTTTTTAGATGTGGGAGCAGGGCTCTGAGAGCCAAAGCGACCGCTTTCATTTCCAGACAGTTTATGTGTAGGCGCTTCTCCGGGTTTGACCAAAAGCCGGAGACAGGCCTGCCCTCGTAAAGGGCCCCCCAACCTATTTTGGAGGCATCTGTCGTTATCATCTTTCTCCTTGTGTTCACACCCAGACTCACGCCTGACTGGTACCAGTCGGCGGCTTTCCAGTGCGTCAGGGCTTTTATACAGCCGTGGTTCGCTCTGATTAAAAAGTGGCCCGAATGCCACGCGTGAGTAGGGACGCGGCTCTTGAGCCAGCGTTGGAGAGGGCGCATATGCAACAATCCTAGCTGGAGTATGGCCGATGCTGAGGCCATGAGACCGAGCATCCTCTGAAACCGTTTGACGGGGGCGTGCGCGCCCGCTCTGAATGATGTTGCAAGGCGCCGGATGGTGAGTGCGCGCTCCGATGAGAGACGCGCTGTCATTTGCATCGAGTCTAGAACTATTCCCAGGAAAGAAATTCTCTGGCTGGGAGATAGTATGCTTTTTGCAAAATTGATTCTTAGACCCAGGCATTCTAAATGGCTGATAATCCAAGATCTGTGTGTTATTAGCTGACTCTCTGATTGTGCTAGAACCAGCCAATCGTCGAGATAATTCAGTATTCGCACTCCCCTTTGTCTTAGGGGGGAAAGTGCTGCATCCATACATTTCGTGAATGTACGGGGAGCCAGGGACAGGCCGAACGGGAGTACTGTGTACTGGTATGACTGTCCCTCGAAAGCGAATCTCAGAAACGGCCTGTGATGAGGCGCTATTGGAATGTGAAAGTAAGCATCTTTCAGATCCACTGAGAGAAACCAATCTCCTGGGCGCACTTGCGCGAGGATATGCTTGGTTGTTAACATTCTGAACGAGCAAATCATTAGTGCTTTGTTCAGGTGTCTGAGATCTAGGATGGGGCGGAGACCGCCATCCTTTTTCGGGACGAGAAAATAGCGGCTGTAAAAACCTGTCCCGCTCAGAGAGGGGGAAACAGTTTCCACAGCGCCCTTTTCTATTAGTTTGCGCACCTCGGTGCGTAGAACATGTGAACACTCTTTTCTCACTTTCGTCTCGACCACAGTTGTAAAACGTGGTGGCCTGCGAGCGAACTGGAGCGAGTATCCGTGCTTTACTATATTTAATACCCATTTTGCATATCTGGAATGTTTTCCCATGCCGCTGCGTGTACAGATATGGGCTGAATACAGGCTAGGGGCGGGCCGCTGTGACGTAGGGACCCGGCTAGCGAATCGCCTGAGCTCATAGCTCTCAGAGGCGCGGGCGCGCGCTGAGCAGTTGAGTGAATGGGCGCGTGTGTGATTACAACAGTGCGCGCTGTGTTTGTAAAACTCGCAGCCTGAGCTGAGGTTTTGTTTGACACTGTAAGGGCAGTGTTTATAAGTGGGGGTGCATAAACAGTGGTAGGCACACGCGTCACTTTTATAATGTTTCCCACTTTTACTGGGGATGAATTTATAACTGTGTGAACAGTGCTTGTGTGTAGTGGTGCGTACATGACCGTAGCCACGTGATCTACATTCATGGGAAGCGCAGCCTGAGCTGGGAATGAATTTGGCACTGTTTTGACAGTATCTGGGAATGCACACTTTGTGGACATGTGAACCCTTAGTGATGCAGGCAGAAAAAGACTCTTTTTGTGTTTTCTGTGCGTCGCCGTAAAAACGGCGTTTGTTTGCAGGTGAGCGAGCTCTGTGACTGGCCCATTGACTGCTGTATGGACATATCCAGCCGCCTGTAAGGGGACTGGGTAATGTTTGAGCTTTTGCGGAGAGAGTGGTCCGGCTTTTGCGAGACACGTACTCTCTCTTCTCATTTCTGTGGCTAGGACGGCTTTCGAGGCTCAGGGTTCAGCACAATCTTGGGCCGAGGACCCCGTCGCTCAGGAGGCGGCTTGCGGTTGTGAGAGCGCGAGCGGCGTCGAGCGTCAGCCTGAGGCGCGGGCTGAGAGGCGGTGGGGGCTGTTCTAGCCCGCTGCGGCTGCGGCGGTCTCTGTCTGCTCTGCGATGAGCTGGAGCGCTTTGGCAGGAAATGACGCATAGCTTGTGAAGCGTTCTGGGCCTCAGTGAAGCGTTCGGCGAAACCTTTAACCGCCGGTCCAAACAGCCCGCTGGTGGAGATAGGCGCATCGAGAAATGGCGCCTTATCCGCGTCCTTCATTTCAGTCAGAGTCAGCCACAGATGGCGCTCGAGAACAGTCAAATTAGCCATAGCACGGCCGATGGACTGGGCGGTGGCCTTCGTGGCTCGCAGAGCTATATCAGTCGCGCTGCGTAAGTCCCTGAAGGCTTCGGGTTCGGGGCCAGACTCGTCCATAGAGCGGAGAAGCTTGGCTTGGAACACTTGAAGTACCGCCATTGAGTGAAGCGCTGATGCAGCTTGGCCGGCGGCGGCGTAGGCGCGACCGGCGAGAGCAGAGGTAGTGCGGCAGGGTTTCGAGGGGTGGGAAGCTTTGGCTTTCCATCCGGAGGTGGAGGGCGGGCAGAGATGATTGGCCACGGCCTCCTCGAGGGGCGACGTTCCCTCATAGCCTCTTTCCTTCGCGCCGTCCACTGAGGAGAGCGAAGAAGAAAAAGAAGGCTTTAGGCGCGCAGAGTGGGGGGCTTTCCACGACTTGGTGAGTTCGTCGTGAACTTCCGGGAAGAAGGGAGAAGGCCTTTGCCGAGGGGCCTGCTGGCGCCCCTGCAGAAACCACTCATCCAGTCGGCTCCGGGTTGGCTCTTCGGGAGAAGACCAATCGAGCCCGAGGTCTTCCACGGCCTTAGAGAGGACACGGATAATCTCAGTATCCATAGTGGAGCCCCCGCTCGTGCTAGCTAGCGTCGACGGGGCGGGGTCGAGAGTGGAGCCCGGCCAGTCGTCCGATGCAGCGTCGATGGACAAGCTGTCGTCCATTCCCCCGTCGTCCTCGGACGCGCCGAAAGTCACAAGGCCCACCGCTCTGTCAGAGGGGTGTGGGTCCGGCTGGGTGAACTGAACCGGCGGTGGGGAAGGCAAGAGCGGCGGTGAAGCACGCGGAGACTGGCTCGGCGTGACGTCACTGAGCTCAGGTTCAGGAAGCCTCTGTGAGCGGCGCTTTTTCTTAGTGCGCGGCTCAAACAGAGGGGTGGCGATGGGCTCGCTCACGGCGAAAGCGGCGAGGCGAGCCCGTAGTGCGGAGAGACCCAGGTCATCACATTCCGGGCATCCGCCCTTGGTCAATGCAGCTTCTGCGTGGTCACGGCCCAGGCAGCGAGCGCAGATGATGTGACGATCCCCGTCCGGGAGAAGGTCTCTGCACGACGCGCAGGAAGGCATTTGAAACAACGCCTTAATGGAAATTTGCTCTTTCACAAATGTCGCGGGGCGGACAGATGTAAAATACTTGCGTATATGGCGCGCCGGATGGCTCAGTAGGAGGTGCTTGAAGGCGGCTGAAGGTGCCGACGTCCTCGTAGCAATCCCGCTGGTATGCTTTTCCACGGCGGCGAAGGCTTCCAATAATCCGGAGGATCCAGCGAAGAAGGTGTTCGCTGAAGGAGATTAAATCTAAAGAACTCTCATGACGGGGCGCCCAATATATAGCTTGGCCACGCCCATCTTGGCGGGCTCTGACGCGCGCGGGCGCGAAGCGCGCTCATTGGTCGCGCATTCAGAGTCGCCCCGTCATTGGTTCAAGCAAGTTGCCGCAGCACAGCCAATGACCGAGTTCCTTCGTTCATTGCTGTCAGCTGTGCAGCTGCAATGCGTTTTACATAAAGACTTCAATATTCTCGAGAAAAGGAGTTTTCCCATAGCGTAAGCTACTTACGCAATAGGAGAGACCTCTCGAAAGGGAACTTTAGATGCCTATAACTAGGCTATGTGATGAATGGTCATGTACAAGACTTGTGTGATACGATCCGCAGTTCTGCTTAGCCAGCGCCAAGAAGACGACAATGTAAAGAATGACATTACGGTGCAATTTTAATGATGTGAATATTTTCTAGAAATAAAAATTCCAGATACAGCATATTCATTTTTCATTGATTCTAGCACCCAACAACACAACAAGATGACATTTAATAATAATAATAATCATTTAAGCTCCTTATTATGTATCCGAATCTGTGCTGGTTTGTATTGGCCGCCTGCAGTTTTCTCTTTGTTTTGCCTCCAGCTAGCGCCGTGACGTAATTGTGACGTCGGCGCAAAAGGGGTCTATAAAGTCTATATGTAACTGGCCCCTCTAACAGTACAACTGGCCCCAGCTTGGCCCCCCCAGTTGAAATGGTCTAGAACCGCCACTGAGAAAATGTAAAAAAAAACAAGAAAAAAGGTATCACTTCACTGTCCCAGCAATGATTTCTCCCTCTACTCCTGCCGAGAGCCCTCCCGTTTTCTTTCATCTCCTGCAGGATCGTGCCCTTGATCGTGGCTTATTTTTCCACACTTTGCAACAGCAATTTTTTTATTTTTATTTTAATCTGCTCAGTCTAGGGGGGATTAAATTCTGAAAGTCTTCTCTACCTGAATGGCTGAACTAGTCGCAGTTGACTGCCCAGCTTGCTGTCCCTGTAAATATTCCTTTGGGGTTTTAACTTGGAGCTCGAGCTGAACCTCGGGTTCAAGCCTTCGAGGACACCAAGCCAAATTTGTGCACCATTAACTATGCCAACTGAATTGGCAGGCGAACTCGTAATGGGGGAAAAACAAACAAAATTGGCGTCACCCACTGGATACACATACATAAATACTTGTTCATCTTGATGGTATCTATTAGTATGTATTTATTTTTGCTTTGAGAAACTACAAAACAAGCTTTATTTAATTTGTCTCTGTCCTTTTCAATGGGATAAAATTGTTTCTGGGTTGATTGTGCGTGCAGTAGGGGTGGGCGGATCGATCCTGAAGTATCGATACTTTCGATACTGACGTGGTATCGAAAATGATCGATCCTCACATAAAAATATCGATCCAAATGTGTTTTTTTTTACCAGTAATTTTTATTAATTTAGAACGCAATTCAGTGCGTAAAATAAGCTTCTAAGTTTAAAAATAAGCGAATAATTGTGTAGGGTAGAACTATTTCTCCTAGTCATCTGGATACAAGGCGAAACCAATCAATCACAGAGAGCCTTCGCTGCTGGTGCTTCTCTCACAGTGCGTTTGGGAAACGAAGCCTTGCTTAGATGACAGAGAAACAATCGGGAGTTATTTCGCAATAAACAAATTAAAAGTTTACATAACGGTTCAAAATGTTGACGTCAGTATGATTTGTTTAATGAAATTAATATTTTTATTTAACAAGAATCGATGCATTAAATTGATCCAAAGTGACAGTCAAGGGTTTTACACTGTTAAAAAAAAAATCTATTTCATATAAATGCTGTTCTTTCAACTTTGTTCATCATGATACATTTTATGCAAAATGATTTGGTTTCCACAAAAACATTAAACTGTTTTCAACATTGATAATAATAAGAAATGTTTCTTGAGCAGCAAATCAGCATATTAAAATGAATTCTCATCATGAAGGATCATGAAGACTGGAGTAATGATGCTGAAAATTCAGCTTTGATCATGTTGGGGAATCTCTTCTGTCTCATGTACAAGTCTAAGTGCTGTAATGCCAAGCAGAAAAACTAGGTCACAGGGCATGTAAGGACAGGGCATATGAGGACAGGGATAAGAGAATGGAAAAGTATCCAAAAAACTTGTAGTAGAGATGCAGGTGTTAGGAAGCACTGGAAGAGAAACATATACAATGTAAGATGTTCCACCAATAGGAGAAGGTCTAGGGGGAGATGTTTTTAATGGTGGCGAGATTACGAGGAAGAAAACAGATAATAACAGATGCCCATTGTGTAAAAGGAGACTAATACAGATGCCCATTGTGTAAAAGGAGACTAATACAGATGCCCATTGTGTAAAAGGATAATAATACAGATGCTCATTGGGTACCAACGATAAGAAAAAGGTATAAGACCTGAATGTCGACCACTGTAAAATCAGATGGCCAGCTGGCATCTCACTTTGTTGAATTGCTCAATAAAGTTACTTCTTCTGAGACCTGGAACTTCGACTTTTTTCTTTCGAAGATTTTCTCTGAAACCTGAATTAGAGAACTCTGAAATCTGCAGACCAGAACCAGAGCCCTTAAATCTGCCACAACAATCACAGGAATAAATGACAGAATAGCCCATGTTAAATTGTAATATTATTACAGTTTTTACTGTATTTTTGATCAAATAAATGCAGAAGAAAATTAAAAATCTTACAGCCCCCAAACTTTTGAACAGTAGGCTAGTGTACAATAGTGCATTTACTATAATTAGGGTAGTTTGGTAAAAGTCACTGACTAATTACAGGCGAGTTGAGAGCACAAATCACAAAATATTTAGTGGTCATGAAAACGTATTCAGATTTAGCATATTAATGATGCATTCACCTCATAAATCATGACACACTGCTCTAGCACAGGAAAGTGCGTGTAAGTTAAAGTGCATGCTCTTAAAATTAAAAAGTATTGGTATATTGGTATTGGCCCTGTATTTACTTGGTATTGGATCGATACCGAATTTTGCAGTATCGCCCACCTCTAGCGTGCAGATCCAATAGTTTTAAACTTCAACAGAATACCCGCCTTCAAGGAAGTTAACGCTTTTCAATGGGGAGTGGCCAGACTCTCTGTAAAATTAAATGTACGAGAATCTGGTAGGATCAGGCTACAACATGCATTGATTTCACAGTAAATTTCTGACTACAGTAATTTATCGTAAAATAATACTCTTTAATTCTGTAAAACCCTGCAGTGCAGTAGACAAGTTGTGTTGTATTAATATAGTTTATTTGCATATTGTATTTGGCTTTAAAGTTTAAAACAAATAACATGATGGAATTATTATAATTTCTTTAGATGTGTCCAATGGGAGACAAGCAGCAAAAACATAAAATAAATAATAACAACTGATGAGCTGCAGAGAGATTTAACTTATGAAGCATTATAAATATGAGGAAATATAAAAAACAAACAAACAATGAAAGCTGCATCTGTGTGAATGCCTGACTCATTCAGCTGGAACGACACACACACACACCACTGCAACTGAATGCGCTTTCTTTTCAGAGACAACGTTTAAACAGTTTAAACTGTAAAGAATCATTGTGTCATTCAAATTCATCAAATACATTTTAAATTTAGAGAGACACCCCAACTCATGTTCATTTATTGATCTGTTAATAGTGTGCAGTTTCAGATTAGTCCCTTAGTTGCCGATGCTTTACTTTTTTCTTTTGTTTTTCATAGTGATGTTTTTCCATTTAATCAGAACTGGTTTATCTGGATTAGATAAAGTTGCACAGAACTCTGAGTCAAAGAAAATAAAACATGTTTAAACAGATTGTCTTCATGAACCAGATCACTACAGATCTTCAATTTGACGATCCAGAAAGATGATCATAATTTAAGTTGAGCATAAATCTGCTTATCTTTATTCTTGTGGCTGTTGTTCCAGTTATATCTGACAGCATGCACAATGTTTTTATCTCTTTGAGTTGATTCTAAAAACGAGGCTCATAATTAATTGTCCAAACACTGTTATGGTGTAAATCTGAGTCTCGTCCACAGGTGTTAAACTAACACTGACGTGTGTAGGATCTACTCTTAGTAGTGTTGACTGTTGAGTTATCTAGAGTCTGTTTTTTGTCCCTCACTTCCATCCGAGATGATTTGACAGATCCAGATCTTCTTATCATGATAAATGATCTCAAGATAATTTGATGAAAATATCTGGATTAAGTTTTCTGATATTACTGTGTGTTCTTGTGTAAGTTGGAAAGGGCAGATATATTGATATTTCAAAAACATGATCAGGAATGCAGTGATTGATAATCATGGTTTCGAGCGTGTTGAAACTTTGCATACATGTTCATAACCTTAATTGAGGAAAAGACACCGGCATTTCAGTCAAATAAAAAATCGAAATGGGTCAAATTGACCCACAACATAACATTTCGTTTCATGATTTAATAATTTTCTCTCTGTTATCAAATCTGCTGCATTAAAACAGTTTCATTTTCTATCTTTATAATCTAATTCCTCATTAATTAAGAAGAAATGCACAATGAATATGTTCGTTAGACAGAGTATTTCCTCAATGTAAATTAAATTATTTATTTAAAAAACCTGACAAAATAAGGAAAGACAGGGACCAGGTTGAAGATGTTCCAACATCACAATCAAACGGATATAGATGATTATTTTCACTCTAATATTATTTACATTATAGTTTATTATTATTTTCAATCTCTAAAGCAACGCTTTTATTGTATCTTACCTATTCCACTTTTGCTTTTTTAAAGAATATTTTATTAGGTGTTTCATAATTGTTTTACGGTTTACGTTTGACTTAAAAAGCCTATAATAGGTTGTTTAAAGCCAGGCTCCCATTGTGACAATTTACCCCATTTAAACCTGAAATGAATAATAACAGTCTTCAGGCTTGCTAACCTCAGGCTGGTGTTTTTGGGGCAAGTTTGAGCTGAACTTCAGATTACACCCATTGCAGATGCACTGTAAAAAATAAAACCGTAATTTTTACGGTAAAAAACCGGCAGCTGTGGTTGCCAGAACTTTACCGTCAAAAATACGGTAGCAACGTTATTGGTTTTACAGACTTAACTTAAAATTTACAGTAATAAACCGTATTTTATTATCTGATATAATGTTAATTTATGGACCTATTGAAGTATTAATTTCTGTTTTGTAACATTGTAATGCACTGACAACCATCAATCTTCACAGCAGTGATGAGAGTCACATGATAAATCAAAGCTCTTCACAAGCACCTCTTCCACAAGAAAGTTAATACTATTATATAGAAGCTGCACAGTGTCATTCGCACAAACATTAAACACCATCATGGTAACACACATGAAATTTTAAAAATGCAATAAACAGTAATTTAACAACATTAAATGTAACATAAAACCCTAATGTACATAACTGATTAGAAAAAACTAAGAAAACTATGAAGAAACATAGTTATTTCAACAAAAATACTTCAAATGTGAAGTGTCACGCAGGGAATTGTGGGAATGTCAATTTATGGTTTTTCACTGTAAATTATACAATGAGTTTTCTTTTTCACTTTCAAAAACTGTAAATTTAACGGTATTTTACAGTAAAATTACATTAAATGTACCATTAGATCAGTGGTCTCCAACATGGTGCCCGCGGGCACCTGGTAGCCCGCATGGAGTCTCTGAGTCGCCCGCCGAGCACGTTCTATAAATAGCCTGAATTGTAATCTTTCATTTAGTTTTTTTTTTATTATTTATGATGATGGCATAAAATGAGAAAATAACTAATGGTAACATTTCATATACCATTAAAACATAATAAAATAATTCAAAATATTTAGAATCTGCACGTCGAGCACGTTTAAAAAAAAAAAAAAACGTAACGTAACTTCTGTGAGTTGAGGCGGTCGCGGGCAGACGGTACAGACCTGCCAACCTTGACATTATTTTTTGAGTACTATGGGGGGGGGGGGGGGGGGAGAATAAATTAATAATTTATTCATTATTAATATTGCATTGTATATAATGTGTGCTGGTCAATAGTCTAAAATTAAGAAACCCCTAGATAGGCTACATAATTTATTATTCCAATATCCAAATATGATACTAAATCTCACAGGAAAAAAAGGCTTTTATTTGAGACGTGGTGTCTTTGCATTTGTACATTTTAAACAGGACACGCATTAGCTGAATAAACGTTAGCCAATACAAACATATTTATAGAAAATAGTTGACAATGAATAGACAGGAGTCCAATAATAGCAAAACGAACCACTTATTCTAAAGAGAATATCAAGTTGACAATAAATTAGACGAATCCGACATATACTGAGGGCTGTGTTGACAGTAAAACGTCCGTCATTTAACGAATTTAAAAAACACGGATGGATCAAACAAAATGGTTTCTGACATTTTTTCAGAAAAAAACACAACCAAGAACAAAATTTAAACTTAGCCCGTCCATTTTCATTTTACAATCATCTTCTCTCTCTGCGTGCGCGCGTCAGTGTTTGTGAGAGAGCTCGCGCAGCACTGATACAACGTACTTTTTAATCCATAAGTAACTAACGCGCTAGTTTTCATACAAAATAAATATGTAACATTGGTTTAGTTATTATTAACGCAATAACGTAACACATGCAGGCTACGTTTCTCAACACTGAGAATGAATAAATAAACGCCTGTTTCTCCAGACTCGCGTTTTATCAGTAATCCACAAATCACAGAACTGTCATAATCACTAAGCCATAGCGATTTAAATTTTATTCAGATTTACTGTTAAGCATTACTTAAGCATTTTATAATTTGCATGGATGAATGATGTTTTCCTCTTATCTGAGTGACCATGATGAATTACGGAGTATTTTAAGATAATACATGCGATTGCGATCACTCATGTGATCATCGAATCCAGATTTAGTTAACTCAATACAATATTTCAACTTTCCACATCCACCCCAGCCCGTTTACCTTCAGGAGTCAGAAGTACTGTGACTACTGTACTGTCCTCGTTGACGAACTCAGTCAGACGGCGGAAGAGGGATCGAGCGGGATTACTTTATTGCTGTCGATTTTCATTCTCTTTTTAATGATAGGTCTTACGCATCTGTCAATCTTCCTCCCTTGCATTTGGGGAATGAACTCAGCGCTATGATTGGTCGAACTCTTCTTCTTTTGCTCTTGCTTGATTTGAGGACTGCGCGTGCACAGAGGCGCGTCACCAGGTTTTTGCGTAGTTTAGAGAGACAAATCGTACCAGCGTACTTTGAGGTCAAAACGCGTATCCCCTACGCAAAATGCGTACATGTTGGCAGGTCTGCATACATAAGATAAATTGAACTATAAAAAAGAAAAAAAGATTAATTATGGCTGATGATGCAGGTCATGCAAAAAAGAAGAAGACTTATTATTTTAACGAGGAGTGGGAGACAGAATTCCTCTTCACTAACGTTAAAAATAAAGCTGTATGCCTCATCTGTGGAGCTAGCATTGCGGTTGCCAATGGTCTATGACAGGGGTCTCCAACACGTAGTACTTTTTGAACAGGATTCTGTGATAACCGTGATAATTTTGGTGACTATAATCATGAAATGAAATTTTCATGCCATTTCATCTCTAATTAAGATGCACTATAAAATCAACTATAATTATGTGTTTTTACAGTATAATATGCAAAGTACAATTTTCTTTAAAAAAATTGATCTCTGATTCTGTTCTTTTCTCTGACATTTAAGGGTGACATATATAGGCCTACAAAAACTCTTTTAGGTCTAAAACAGTTTAGATAGTTGTTAATATGAGAGTTATGAGACATTATTTAAGAGATTTAAGTATTGTATTAACCTACATGAGTAGCTCTCGGCCACTATCTTTTTTAAAAAGTAGCTCTCAAATGAAAAAAGGTTGGAGACCCCTGCATTAGATCTATCACAGTTATTTACCGTATATAGTAAGGAAACTTTCTGTTAACCAATTAACGGTTTTGCACTGTAGCATTTTTACCGTAGTCTTTTACCGTTAAAATCACGATAATTTTTTACAGTGTGTTCTTCATTTTTTCATAGTGATGTTTTTCCATTTAATCAGAACTGGTTGATCAGGATTATCTGCTCTTCAACTGAACTCTTTCTCAGTCTTTAACTCTGACAGTCCAGAGAGATGATCATAATTTCAGCTGATTATGGATCTGCTTATGTTCATATTTATGGCTGCAGTTGCAGTTTTATCTGACGGTATGTACATTGTTTTTTTTCTCTGTTTAAGCCGATTCTGAGGATAAAGCACATCATTAATGTCCCATTTAAATCTGCACACTTACACGGTCAGAGATTCGGCTGAACTCGTGTTGCTCATGATCTTAAAGACCTTTTGTTCTAAAAGCTTCTGCTTCAATTCTAGAAACACGTTTTTAACTATGTATGAATTTCTTCACGAAGCAAATTAATTTTACTTTTTATTTTTAAATGTATGATTTGAAGCAGATCGTGAAGGAAAGTATATAGTTTTAGCAGTCGAGCTTTCATCAGTTTTGTTGATTCACTGGAGACAACGATGATTTCTATCCCCAGCTGTTTTTATAATGTATTTAACTTTTATTGTACTAATTTCTGATGCTTAGTTTTCTCTTTCCTGCATTTCTCATACTTCGATTTATAGTGTTTGTTGTCATAATGTAGGTCTCAGCAAACATTCAAACAACTGGGATCTCTTGTGACTCAAAACCCCTTCAAGTCCATTATGACGGTTATAGTTCTTGTGTGTGATGATAGTCATTCTCTAAAACAGCACATATGTTGTGGCTTCACAGAAAACAATCTGATCTTTTCGTTTTCGTCTTCCACTTTAAACTGTTTCAGAATTTACTGTTTGTTGTGGTCAAGTAAAGTCAATTTTAGTTGTAGCGCTTCTCAAAATGGACATTGTTTCAAAGCAACTTTACAGAAATTCATGATGCTAATGTTTATGAAATCTTAAAGCCTAATTGTCCAGTTAGCAGTTTGGAGCTGGGCAATAGTTTATTTTTGGCAACAATATAAAGAATTGAGCAGTTGAGATTTACTAAACAGTGTGTATATGAATAGCTGTGGTGTTTTTTGTTTTTCTCAGGTTACATTTCCTGGTGACCTGATTTGACCAGCCATTCAAATTTTATTATTAAACAGAGAAAGTGAAAGTGCCTTGTTTGACACCATGAACACAGTTTGTTTGTCTGGTGCATTTTCATTTTCAACAGGAATAATTTGGACAGGGACCAGATTTATTTTAGATTTTTGGAGATGTACTGACATAAATGCTTGTTTATGTCAGTGAAGATGATGATGATGATCTCTGTTATTATGTATCGATTTAAACTACAAGAAACATCTAGGTTACTATACTGTATTCCCTGATTGAGCGAATGGAAATGTTGTGTTGAAATACCAACACTAGGGATCACTCTTGAGAGTCTCAATCACCTCTGACATATTCAGAAAAGCCAATGGAAATGATGAGGGAAATTATGACATCACTCCCCGGACATCCGGGTATAAAAGAGGGCCAACATGCTTTACTTGTTCATGTTTGTGCTGAGGAGCTGAGACGATATCTCAACTAATTCAGCAGCAGGAGGGACACAACGTCTCCATGAGGCAACGAGGGTTACAATAGTAGCGGAGACATTCCCTTTCTCTTGGTCACTTTTGATGTTGTGTTGAAATACAGACATTATACAAGCTCTAGGAGTGCAGATGCTGGAAGTGTGTCCAGAAACAAGTGCACTTCGCCTCCTCGCAACCTTCCAGCACAGAGGAACCTCTTAGCAAACTCACCATTACAATGGAAGAAAAACAGCATTTAAACAGCATTTTCTGTTCATTTATATTTGGATCTAATTACAGCTTTAGCTTACCTGGTTGTTTACGCTGGAAAGCATACACCTTCTCAGAGAGAGGAACACATCAGAGCCTAAAGAGGAGGTTACTAATGGGAAAGATTTCATAGGGAATAGTCTCTGTGAAGTGCTCCACCTACCCTTACAGAACGAAAATATATTTACATAGATTTATGATCAATATATTATATGGTGTAATATACTGAAAGATATATTAAAAAATATATTGCATTTCTATAATACATAGCACAAGTAATTGGCGCTTTTCATGTGTTGAAACAAATATTTACAATACATTTACACTGTAAAATGTCATTACATTAGTACTTCGAAAACATGTCAAAGTTGTAAGTTGCTAATGTGCCCGGGGCCCATGGGTGGCCCAGGTGAATTTAACAAAATAAGTTTAACCAAACTCCAAGAAAAGATCAAATTGAGAAATAATGCCTGACTACGCCACCTTGGGAATAGAAACGTTAGCTACCATAAGAAACAAACTGAATCAATACCAAAAGATTCACAAAACCACAACCAAATGAAAATTAAAAATAACTGATAAACAAAATAATCTAAACTGATTTGAAAAGATAGAGAATCACAAACACATTTAACACTACATCAAAGTAAAGACGCTCAAAGCTTTTTGAGACGAAATGTAGCCTACACAAACAGGACAAATTTATTTGGCACGGGTCCAACACAACCGTGACACAAAACACACACAGAATCAATGCAAGTCGATTTAAGTCCAGACAGTGGTGACGCCACTGCAATCCACACTGCAACCTATGCAAGAGAAATAAAATTAACATTCAATAATCTGCACGGGGAAAACAAACACAAACTACCACTTACCAAACTACAGTGCGGGAACAGGGATGTAGTCGAGTGTGTAAATACTCAACCTATATACAACAAACAGCCTTCGTCCGTACAGAAGAATTGACTGAAATAAAACCCATATTGCGACTCACGCCACTTCCACGGCTGATAAGCGGATATTATACAATAAATGCATACCTGGAGGAGGACAGATGCACTTTCACATTCATCCACAGAACACGAAAACGACAAGATTGACGTTATGTAGCCCCGCCCCTTTCCAGCGCAGCGCTTGTGTTTTGTCTTCCGGTTTGTGTTTTAACTATTCATAGATGATGTCACCTACGTGACTAGAAATAGAACGCCGCCATATTGACGACTGATCTCGCCCGGTATGGCCGTCCAAACTGCCCATTTGAATGAGAGAGAAAGACAGAGATACAATTTTAATGTTAGGCTCCGATCCTTATTTGTTACCCCCAGTTTTCTTTTGTCCTTTATTATCTGCCCCAGACTTGCCCCAATTTGCCTTCCATGATATATATATATATAGGTCTATATATATATATATATATATATATATATATATATATATATATATATATATATATATATATATATTAGGGCTGTCAGTTAAACGCGTTATTAACGGCGTTAACGCAACCCCATTTTAACGCGATTAATTTTTTTTATCGCGAGATTAACGGCCTTTTTGGCCTAGCAAACTTTGTAGTTTTTTTTCACATGCTTTTGCAACAAGACCCGGCATGCGCAGCGCTATCAATCAACCCCATTCATTTCAATGGCTTGCGCCGCACGAGGACGTTTTGATGCTTCGTCGACCAAAGCGCAAGCGGATCTAGCTAGACCGGAAACAAAACAACAGGCACGCGCACACACTTATTTGGGCTTGCGAGCCGGCCAAATAGGTTAACGTTACGTTTTGAGTGGATGACGAGCGCGAGACGCCGAAATGGATGCCCATAAGATTCTGAATGGAAAGTTTACTTTTAAAAAGTTGCCAAATGGTTTCATTGACAAGACAAAGTGATCTGTGTGTTTTGTCGTTATGAACTGAGCTATCATCATCGCAGCACGTCCAGTCTGAAACACCACTTGATGATGGCCAAGCAGACACACACACACTGATGATGCGCATTCTCCACCCCCTCGTCAATATCAGTACCTCGTCAGTATTTATTTCACCCTTTTATTGATGGACAGTGTTACATTGTGTTACAAAGAGATTATTTGCTCCAAGTGAGAATGTTAGTGTGAAATTGAACACAGTATTGTCAATGTTGTTTTCAATTAAAAAAAATTTTGCACAAAGCAAGCAATCCACTTTTTTCATTTTGATAAGAGCATTAAAATGAAAAAAATAATGAACAAAAAGAAATCAAGAGACATTTAGAATAGATAAAAATGTGCGATTAAACGCGAGTTAACTATGACATTAATGCGATTAAACGCGATTAAATATTTTAATCGTTTGACAGCACTAATATATATATATATATATATATATATATATATATATATATATATATATATATATATATATATATATATATATATATATATATCTTGTGCATAACCCCTCCCCATACAGTGGGGATCGCTTGAAGGCTTTCAAGAGTACAGACGCGTATCAATATGCTGTGGCTGGATGGGTTACAAACGTAAAAGTGCGGCACCTGCCCACCAAGGATTTATATTTAATCATGGGGAATGTAGGTATTATAAAAAAAATTCAAATCTATGATTTTGGTGGTAGTTTGCTCTGACTAGGTAGCGAGTTGTTAGCTAGCTAACGTTAAGTGGCTCAGCTGATAGCTTGCCTGCTGTTAGCCACGGCTCACGGCTAGCTGTCATTAATCTGGATTAGGCCTGTCGCGATAGTCAATAAATCAATTAATCGCACGATAAAAAGAATTGAGCTCGATATTTTTTTCCGGCCACGATAATTTCCATTTGCATGCTTGTTTGTTTTCCTCGTCTCTCTCTCTCTCTCTCTCTCTCTCTCTCTCTCTCTCTCTCTCTCTCTCTCTCTCTCTCTCTCTCTCTCTACCAAAGAGACTGGATGAAAACTCTGTTTAAGACATAACCGACATATTTTACGTGAATACTCTCCAAAATGGACATTTAAACATAATGGTGTGTGTATTTGTCCATTCAGACACGAAATAGAGCTCAATTCATTACTCGCGCGCTGTATAACGTTAGGTATATCCTTTATGGCTGCACGCTTCGGGTCGGATGTGTGTGCACAGAAAGATGAGACATACAATATGAGACATGCAGCGCATGCCAACACTTCTTTCTTCTATCCTTTTCTTTTGGTATAGAATAAAATACCAGTTCGGGGTTCTTCTTTCGGCTGTTTTTGCAGCCAACTGCACAAAATATTGCAGGCATTACTGAGACCGTCGGTCGTCAAGATGGCGGCGCAAAGCTACAGTGACGTCATGTGACCCGAACGAATTCATGAATGAACGTCTCGTTTTAAAATCTTCCCGGTCTACTGACATTTGTTAAGACATCTGATTTAAACATTACAATGGTCATGATAACTTTCGTCAAATTTAAAATAAGTAAATCCACTTCACTAGCTAACTACTTCTTGATAGCGATGCCATTGAAATACACAGAGCAAAAACGTAAGTCCAAAGACAATATTTTAAAGATGGCTGCGCGCTTGTTTCTCTGGCGCATAAGGCCTTCTAGAACGTTCACCAAATATGCAGTGTCAAATGACTGCATTAAAGTGTATAAACAAATGCTTGACGTTGTAACTGCGAAGGCGATTCCACGAACAATCCAATCTCAGCGTGAGTGTGGCCCAAACACTGAAGGCAAAGCTCGTGGCTGTCCTGGCAGACAAAGCTGAATGAGTGAAGTATGCTTGGGTAGTGGCCAGACATGCAAGTTTCACTCGCCAATTTCATTGGCCTTTTCTGATTAGGTCAGAGGTGTTTGGGGCTCTCAAGAGCGAATCCTTGTGTTGGTATTCCGTCACAACATCAAAGTGAAAGACAGAAAGGGAACTACAAAGCCAGCTTTATTTAATTTCTCTCTGTTTGTTTCAGGGTTTACTGTACACGGTCCCTCTGGTCTTGTGGTTGTTTCTCTGGGAACTTCAGTGGTTTTGCCCTGTTATGTTGATAAATCTTTACCAATGGAGGGCCTGGAGGTGGAGTGGAGAAGAACAGACTCAGAGACTCTGGTTCATCTGTATCAAGATGGTGAGAGTCGATCAGAGGTCCAGAAGCAGGATTATCATGATAGAGCTCATTTCTTTACTGATCAGATTGAACATGGAAACTTCTCCCTCCGTCTCGATAATCTGAGAGCTGAAGATGAGGGAAAATACACATGTAAAGTTTACAGTCAGCAGGAGTCTGGTGACACTGAGGTTCAAATAAAAGTTGATAATGTTGGTGAGGTTCAAATAAAAGTTGATAATGTTGGTGAGTGTGGATCACATTAGTGCCTTCCTTTTATATGATTTTACAGAAACTAATTACTGAATTTACAGACTTTGTCATATTAACACTGTTTGTTCTTTCAGAGCGTCTGCTGGTATCAGGATCGAGTCGCTCCATATCAGCGTCTGTGGGTGAGGACGTCACTCTGAACTGCTCTGTCGACTCTCACATCAAACCTGAACACATTGAAGAGCTTTCATGGAAGAAAACAGATGAAGATGTAGAGATTGTGGTTCTGCTCTATCAAGACAATGAGACTTTTCCAGATTCATCAAATGAGCGATACAGAGACAGAGTTGAGTTCTTCACTGATGAAATCCCCAAAGGAAACTTCTCTCTCAGAGTGAAGAGTGTCAGAACTGAGGACAAAGGAGTTTACATGTGTCAAGTGTTTGCTGGAAGACTTTCAGCCAATACAACTGTGGTACTGGAGAGACTGGGTGAGTAATAAAAAAAAATACTCAACCATGCAAACTACACTGATTTAATTTAGTTGTGTAGTTACATACAGTTTTACTTAAAGTCAGTTAAGTTTCCATATTACGTAGTAAAATGTTTGATTTAATCCAATGAATATAGCAGTCAAAATATAGCAGGGGAACTGTCATCAGCCAGTGGCCCATGTATACCGACTGACACTAAAAATCAGTGGTAAAACGTGAGGAAATGCTAGATTTTTTTAATAGCTGGCAAAGTTAAAGTCTAATGAAATACACTGACACTTTATTATTGTCCTTTCAAAAGTAACTGAATGCCCTGCTACATATAGCCTACAGTAGCCTACAGTTCTATTTAAAACATATTAATGTACATGTCTAATTATAATGTCATTATAAAATATATATTTGTTTATGTACACACTATAAATGCGTATATTTGAAAATAATTAATTTTCCGCTTAAAAAAATGTTCCATGCATAGCCTATCACGTTAGATCTTCGCGCCCCCTGAACCCCAATGACATATATTAATTACACATTTAAAATTTAAAACTTAATTCAATTTTACACATGAATTAAGCATACAATTGATGTATTATCGAAATATATAAAATTTTAATAACAAGCGCTTATTGAACAAAAGGCAAGTAAAATGACCAGGGTTACATTTTAGACACACACATACCTCTGAAGGGATAGAAAAGTCCTCGGGACTTGGTACCTCATTACTCGCAAGACGTAACTCGTATTGGTCGTCAACAAGGCCGAAGTCCACCATTCTCGAAGCTCTCTCGGGTAAAATGTTTGCTGCACACGTACAGATTAGATGTGTCCATGGTTGATGGCCAACCAACCGCCCGGAGCCAGAGTCTAGCCCTGCACAGCAAAATCCCCAGAGTTAAATTAACTCTGCTCAGAAAACTTTTGGTCCCTCTCTACAGAGAGTTAAAATAACTCTGAATCAGAGTTAAAGTTAATGAGATTAATTAAGTGATGATTGGGCATTAATGATGAACACCTGCTGTCAACAAGCAGAATCACAGAAGGAAAGAGAAACAACAAGAACAGAAAAAAGAGGAACACAAGAATTACAACTGACTTCCAGCCACAGCCTTAGATGAAATCAACTGAAGATAAAAGAAGACATTAAATCTCTGAAGATCTCAGCAAAAGAGGATTAAACAACACCACAAACAGCATTACCAGCTTCACTTATTACTAACCAGACTGACTTTATTTCTGTCAGACGTCTACAGAAGTTCTTATTGAATTAACAGAGGTTTAGATGTTGACGATTTATTGAAAATGGTTGGTAACCATTATGGTGACTAGTGTATCATTTAGTTGTTCGATATGACTCTTAGCTTTATTTTTTGTGAGTTTGTGGTTTTGTTATAGCGTTTACCAAAACACATAATTTGTTGCAGAGAAAGCCAGAAGCAAAGGTGATCAGGTGATATAGTTTTCAACAAAAAAAAGTAGAATGATGCATTTATCTCATCACAGTCCAAAAGTGGTCATTTGGTGTTAATAGATTATATTCGCCACAGATTCAACATTTTTAATATTTTTAAATACATAATGGGGGCATTTTTTTTTAAGACACAGACATCAAGAATCAGCATATGAATCTCAACAATGGTGACATGTTTCATGCTGCAATGCATCCTGGGAGTCACGAGTTTTATACTATTGTGGCTCCCAGCATGCATTGTGGCATGAAGCATGTTACCATTGTTGAGATTCATATGCTGATTATTGATGTCTGTGTCTCAATTAAAAAAAAAAAAAATCCCCACTATGTATATTAAATATCAAAATTCAGAAAGTTTGATCTGTGGCAAGAGAGAATTGTTAGTGAATATAATCTATTAACATAAAATAACCACTTTTGAAAAGTGATGATATAAGTGCATTTTTCTATTTTTTGTTGTTGAAAACTATTTCACCTGATCATCTTTGTTTCTGGCTTTCTTTGTAACACATTATGTGTTTTGGTTACAATTGTTACAAAAACCACAAACTCACAGAAAAAGCCAAGAGTCAAACTGCCCAACTAAAGGTAACACTCATCACCATAATGGTGATCAAACATTTTCAGTAAATCATCAACATCTAAACCTCAGAGAGATCTTCATCGATTTAATATTTTGTGTCTTAATTTGACAAAATTAGAAGGCAGTTGTAGTTCTTGTGTTTCTCTTTTTTTCTGTTCTTGTTGTTTCTCTTTCATTCAGTGATTTTTCTTGTTGACAGCAGGTGTTCATCATTAATGCCCAATCATCACTTAATTAATCACTTAAGTATCTCATTAACTTTAACTCTGATTCAGAGTTATTTGAACTCAACTCAATTAAGTTAATTCAACTCTGCGGATTTTGCTGTGCACCTTTTCTCTTTATTCATCTGGCAGTTATAACTCCGATACAACAGCCAAACAAAATCCAATGGTTGATAGTTTAAGGGTCAAGAGCCCAACTAAAGGGTAACAAACACTGATCACCACAATGGTGGCTTAAAATTTAGAGTTTCTCATTTGGTGATTCTGCTTGTTAACATCAGGTGTCCTCAATATTGGTAAATCATCACTCAATTATTCACTTCATTATCTCATTAACTTTAACAATCTTGAGTAGGGCTGGGCGATATATCGCATCACATTGTTATGCACGTCTCGTCAGTAAAGCCGGTTCCTTGATTAGTAGTAAATCGCCTTCACCTGCTTTCAGATTGAGCGGCATTTACTACAAAGAGCCGTAGTTCACTGACAAGCTGAGCCATATCGCATTAATATCGCGGACGTATCGCCAGCGATAATTAATGCGATATGGCTCAGCTTGTCAGTTAACTACAGCTCTTTGTACACAGCAAAAACTCCAGTGTTAAATTAACACTCCTGGGAGTGTATATGAGTCCACACTCAAGAGTGTTAAAGGTAATGAGATAATGAAGTGATTAATTGAGTGATGATAGAGCATTATTGAAGACACCTAAAGCAGATTCACTGAAGGAGACAATCTAAAATTGTAAGCCACCGTTATAGCGATCATTGACTACGTTTACATGCAGCCAATTTTCGGGTTATGGTCGAGTTAAGGTCACTATTCGGGTTTCTGAAACATTAGGAATAACCCGTTTACATGCGTGAGCAGAGAGAGTTACTCCTGTATACATGGATTTGCAATATCCCGATGTAAACGGCGACGCACGGTTAGCGTCTGGACGTACGGACAACCTTAAGATGCAACATGCGTCATTTCCGATTCTTCTTCCTGTATCCAAAGACAACAACAACAGCAGCAGCACGTGGATAATGAATAGTTCGGGGCAGATAGCGATCGCCTTTGTTTGCGCTTTGGTGCTGGTACTGACCTCGCTCCAAATGTATGCTGTGCTGCATCTCGCCTTGTTTACTTCCGGGATACTGCACTCGGGTTTTTGTATGCGCCGAGAAGTTCCTCTACTCAAAAGACCAAGATTCCTTGCGAATAGAACATGCGCAGAACACAAATCATTATGGGGATATGCCGATACGCGTTTACATGACCAAAAATTCGGCTTAGAAAAGGGGTACCCCAGGTATCATATCCCGGTTTTTAAAATCCAGGATATGAGCATATTCGGGTTTTTGCCGGTGTTTACATGGCCTTGCGTGACCGGGTTATTGCTAATATCCCGGTTTTGAACGGGTTATTGGCTGCATGTAAACTAGGGCTGAACGATTAATTGCATTTGCGATATCGCGATATGATGAAATGCGATTTTGTAACCGCAAAAGCTGCGATTACACTGGTCACGTGACACGCGAGAGAAAGCAGTCTGCAGATCAAGCATTAACTTGGCACGCTACGCATAGGTCTGGCATACAGGAAAGAACCGTTTATTTTTTATGTTGTGTTATTTATTCTCTCTCCAACAATTCTGGATCGATTCAGAGAATTTCGGAATCGAGTCTGAGCTTAGTTTTTAAACACAAATGCGTGATGACGCTGCGCGTGCTTTAGAAACAACCATATTCTGCTTGCTTCTCATTTCGCGCTCTCTCGCTCTCTCTCTCTCTCTCTCTCTCTCACTCTCTCTCTCTCACTCTCACACACACACACGACACCGCTCGAACCTTCCGAAAAATAAGCTTTCATAAAGTTCTGGGTTTAAGCGAATTACAAGGACAGTCGCGGGCTTCATTGCACAGGTTTTGCCGCTTTGATGTTACTCTTGCAGTGCGCGGTCTTGGCCGCCGGAATTTTCCTTACAAATGCTCCACAAAGGCATTAATTATGTCTTTTGGAATGCAGTTGGCTTATATATTAAAAATATGAAAATCACTGAGAAAGCTGCTTTCATTTTAAAATACTTACGCGAGCTTTGTGAAGAGCGCTCGTGCATGCGGCTGTGAGTGACTCATTGGTTAAATGTACTTGCATCTCAAAATGCTTTTGACGCGAAATGAATGTAAACACGGTCAGTTACATCTTAAACCAACAGGACAAACCACATTTACAATTTCAAAAGAGATATGTGCATTAGTGTGAATGCAGCTTATCGTATAAAGGGAAAATCACTCCAGCTCTTGAATGGAAAACGTTCAGACAGCCTAGGCTACTTTTAAATACTGAAAGCACTCTTTGTTTATTGCTTGTATTGTTTTTTTTTTTTGTTCCTCTTTATTTACTAGCTTTTATATTTTGAAGCTATATTAGTTTATAGCCCATTTAAAATTCTTAACATGTAATTGGTTTAATTAAATGTGCTTATACATATATATATATATATATATATATATATATATATATATATATATATATATATATATATATATATATATATATATATTTAAAGTGTACATATACATAAAAATATACATATTTCAAGTGTTATTAAGATTAAGTAATAAGAAAAAAATTAGATCGGATCATGAGCTGCCTAAAGATTCCCATCCCTACTGTACAATGATTTATTGCTTGTCTTTGTCGACTTATACAGAAGGTAAAGAACTTAAAGTAATCCCATATTAAATCGCAATCGCAATATTGGTTAAAAAAATCGCAATTAGATTATTTTCCATAATCGTTCAGCCCTAATGTAAACGTAGTAATTGTTTGCTTTAATTGGGCTCTTGACCCTTATATTATTAACTTTAGATTTTGTTTGCCTGTTGTATCTGAGTTATACCTGCCAGATGAACAAAGAAAAAAAGTGATCTAATGGTGTTGGTTATATTATGACAATCATCATTTGAACTTTGTTTGTGATTTATGCTGTTGGTTTCAGCATAACTGTGATTCTGCGTAATTATCCAGAATTTTAGATATAATATAAAGGATTTCTTAAAAGTTGTTTAAAAAAAAATCTTTCTTTTAGGCACACACAGACGTCAAGATTCAGTCAATGCATCTCAACAATGGTGACGAGCAGAATATTCAATTAGGAAAAGTAAATTACATAGACAATTCAGATCATAATTTATTAATACCGCAATGCATGATGGGAGCCATTAATGAGTTGTGATTGGTGGCAGCCACTGCAACATGCTTTATTATTGTCACCATTGTTGAGATTCACAGAGGATGATTTTTGATGTCTGTGTTTCTAAATAAATTCATTTGAAAGTGTTTTGATTAGAACAATGTTCATTAAATATTTTGGATTATAAGAAAAATACTGATAATCATATGCTGTAAAATCACAAAGCTGTTGCTAACAAGTTAAACCAAACTATCTCAATAAGTTTCATTTTTCAGATCACAGCATGATTATACCAAAACATAACCAACGCTATCAGATCACACTTTTCTTTGTTCATTTGACTGTTATAAATCAATAACAGCAGACAAACAAAATTTAAATTGAAAGTTTAAGGGTTAAGAGCCCAACTAAAGCAAACACTGATCGCCATAACGGTGGCTTACAATTTGTGATTTTCTCCTTCAGTGATTCTGCTTGTTAACATCAGGTGTCTTCAATAATGCTCAATAATCACTAAATTAATCACTTAATTATCTCATTAACTTTAACACTCTTGAGTGTTAATTTAACACTCATATATGCATCATATCTTCCATCTGAAAGCAGGTGAAGGCGATTTACTACTAATCAAGGAACCGGCTTTACTGACGAGATGCGCATAACAATGTCATGCGATATATCGCTCAGCCCTAATCTTGAGTGTTAATTTAACACTCATATTTTAACACTTTAACACTCTTGAGACTGGAGCCATATAAACTCCCAGGAGAATTAATTTAACACTGGATTTTTTACTGTGTGATCAGGTGGAGTTGGTTATGTTTTGAAATAATCATAACTTGGCCTGAATCACCAAACTCATTAAGAGAGTTTTTACCTTGTTGATGACAGCAGCTCTGTGATTCTATAGCAAACAATATTCAGCATTCTCAATATAATCCAAAATATTTCTTAAGTTGTTCTGATCGAAACACTTAAAAAGATTTTCATTTAGATACACTGACATAAATAATCAGCCTGTGAATCTCAACAATGGTGACAATAATAAAGCATGTTGCAGTGCATTCTGGGTGCCATCAATCAAAACTCATTCATGGCTCCCATCATGCATTGCGGTATAAATACATTATGGTCTGATTTGTCTTCGTAATTTTCTTTTCCTAATTGAATATTTTGTTTGTCACCATATTTGAGATTCATACACTGATTCTAAATGTCTGTGTGTGCCTAAAAGAAAGATTTATTTTATCAGAACAACTTTTAGGATATCCTTTGGATTTATTTGAAATTCTGAATCTTATGCTGTAAAATCACTGTGATGCTGTAATTACCAATAAAAATCTAAGTCAGAGATTAGGCTCTAAATTAGTGCAGTGACTCAGGTCAAATGATACTTGTTAAAACATAACTAATACCGTCAAATCACATTTGTTCTTTGTTTATCTGGCTGTTAACCACTCAGCTTCAGCAGCCATACAAAATCTAATGTTATAAATGTAAGGGTCAAGAGCCCAACTAAAGCTAATACTGATCTCCATAATGGTAATTTAAAAAATCGTATTTTCTCCTTCAGTGATTCTACTATCAAATTCCCGCCAAATGTATGCGGCCACGGATCAAAATATTATACGCATGAATCAAAAAATAACAAGCATGAAAAAAAACTTTAAACACATTAAAAAATATTTTTTTACAAAACTTAAATTTGTGTTCATGCCTCCTTTAAAATTATGTTTTCCTTGGTTTTATTACTCTGTACTTTGCGCTCTCTTTCATTTTCCGCTCATAATTTATTTTTTTGTACGCTTGTGCTGTTTTTCTCTTCGCTCTTCTTTCCATGTTCTGCGCTTGCTCTTCCAAATGTTGCAGTTCGAGTTTCATGCAAATTAGGGCGGGCTTAAGCTTAACCATTGGTCCACTAGTTCTAGATTGACAGCTCCTCCTCTAGCCAATCAAACGAAGAGGGGAGTTTACGTCACTCCAATGCGACTCGCGCTACTGATGTTCTCTCGTAGCTACAGGTGAAGATAACCATCAGCTCAGCTGGCAAAAATCTTTCCGTGGCAGGACACCGTTAAACTGTATGTGTGCCTGCAACTCGACCTGTTAAGTCTACCTGGCGATCCGACCTGTTGTGTCGTCAGTTGACAGTTGTGCCTGTCTGACGATCCATCATATTCATCTTTAATGCTCTGGCCTTACTTCTGGACCTTGCACTGTGAGCGTCGATCTCCTGCGAGCCAAACAACAGTGTTTCATTAAAGCAGTGTTTCTCAACCTCTCCTGCAGGGACCCCCTGACAGGACATGTTTTTGTTTTAACCCTGAAATGGCACACCTGATTCAATTAGTCAGCTGCACATTAAGCCTTTAATTAATTGAATCAGGTGTGCCATTTCAGGGTTAAAACAAAAACATGTCCTGTCAGGGGGTCCCTGCAGGAGAGGTTGAGAAACACTGCATTAAAGAATTCCTGATTTGAACTAGTCTGGGTTTCCCCATGCTGCCTTCCCGCAGCGCGATTTTATTCACACTGAAAGGCAGTATGGATACCATGGTCCAGATTTTCGCCTCATCTAGGGAACCAATCACAGAACGGGGAGGGAGCAGCAAGACGATGACGACATCTATGCGACACACCGAAGCAGTTTGTTTATTTCTATGGATTCAACATGGCAGCAGACGCAAAGATACCTTTTGATGCAGCCTTAGATATTGTTCTAAGTAGTTTAGAATGCAAGTTTATTTAGAAAAAAAAGCAGCTTTTGCACAAATGGCAATAGTCGCTGAACGTCATTGTTTACACAAAAATATCTTACCCCCCATCGTCTTCTAATTTCTGTCGCTCTACATGCGTCATCTGGTATAATTGAAACGATTGGCTATGAGCTACGTACAGGCGCATTTGATAGACATTCTTAGCACCCAATAAACGGCGCCGGGCATTCGTAAACCACGCCTCAAATACGAGAAAATGTACATGTGGTTCCCAGACCCAAGTCTCAACGAGAATTGGGTCTGGCGTTAAGGCGGGCATACACTGTGCGATGTCTGTGCGATTTCAGCAAGGTATCTACTCACACTGAACGAGTAGATCGCATGCGATATAAAGCCAAAGCTCAGGATTTATGTGCTCACACTATACGGTCCGAACGTCGAGCTGCGACTTGATGGCTCACACTATACGTGTGAAATATGTGCGATAAACCCCCGTGCTGGGTTGGTAGACGATATCATGTATCCAGAGATATTGTCAAAAGAAGCATCAGTTATCAATATCAAGATGATTTAGCACTTCCAATTTATGTATTCAATTATTATTAGTATTATTGTATTAGGGAAGGCTAATTTTATTATTAAATTGATCTGCTATTATAATTAATTTGCCACGCAATAATTTCACAGCACATCGCCGCAATGCGCTGAGGATAATAAAATATTACATAGAAGCTTACTCCTCGAGGAATAATAAAATAATAATAATATAATTATATGCCTATTTTACATTGTAATCGACCTAAATGTTTTAGACAATTTTCAATGAGGATCCTCTTTGAAAATTGTCTAAAACATTTAGGTCGATTAGGCTACAATGAATTATAGGCATATAATTATATTAACAGTCTATAATATGTCCGAACACTGCAATAATTAGTCATCAATGAAAATTAAAAACAGGTTTATTTCAAAAACATTGTTTAACAAATTAATAAAAGAGGCACGGTGCTACATCGCAGCTTGGAAGACGTGGGTAATAACTGGACAAACTGGAGGTAAGCAACAGTAATTTGTAGCTAGTTTGAACTACAGAACTTAGAGTTCCCTCTTTTTGTTTTTTTTTTCTGCAGATTGAAATGGTTAAAATCTGTTTTCGCGCAGGCGCAGTGAGGGAAAAAACACTGAGTTTAGGGCAATCGGTTCGTAGCTCTGCTTCAACTGTGAGATATAGTCACGAGGAGCGACCAAAATTTCTGACATGCCAGAAATTCTTCCGACCATCCGATTGCCGATCGGGAGAGGTTAATCGCCTCTCGTTTCCCCTTGTATAGCATACTGCACGAACACTGCACGACAAACGACGCACGACAAAGCTGAAAATCGGCCCGACCCGAAAAAGAGTCGCACGAGTCAGAATTCGGCTCAAAATCGGACGAAATTCGCACAGTGTATGCCTGCCTTTAGCCAGGCTAGATCTGAACGAGAAGTTTGAATGAATGACTCACTCATAAAGATAGTAACTTGCCACCACCTACTGGCCGTTTTACTTTCAGTTTCATATTTAATCTATGACATGGAAGGGCAATGTCGGTCCTCCTGGGTGCAGAGTTTAGCTCCTCCAACCCTAATCAAACACACCTGAACCAGCTAATCATCATCTTTAGGATTATTAATACTGCTAGGTTTTTTCGGAGTTGACGCTAAACAGCGGCACTCCAGAAACGACGTTACCTATCACTGATCTTTTCAATAATTTTCATGTTGCTGTATTAAAAATTGAAGCTATATTTAAAACATTAATCCTAACGTAATATGCAATTATGTAGCTATGTAAATTAACACAATAACTATAATAAATCTGCGTATCAAATCTACCTGTTTTCTGTAATCTCCTCTGTGCACTATCATTTTCATTAATCTTTTGTCAAATTGTAGCCTACATTAACAACAACAATTGAGAAAATATTTCAGGATGGCTTATTTAACTGTAACGGATCACCAGGTAGGCAGTGCGTTTTTCCTTTTACAAAGGCTACAGGTTTATTTTAAATTTTAGTTATTACTAAAATACTCTGAACTGTACCACAAATGCCTTTGTATTTGTCTTGTACTTTTTGCACTGTATGCCTTGTCTGTAATGGAACTAAATAATATATATATATATATATATATATATATATATATATATATATATAGGTAGGATGTGTGTAGCGTTGAAAGGTAAAAGTCCTAAATTCTTCAGACGGGTAAAATGGCCGTTTTTAACTTAATTTTTGCAAAGAAATGTAGTGTTTCAAAACTGCATGATGTTTTAGAGCTGCCTTATGCCGAGTTCAGACTGCACGATTTTCAAAATAATCGTGTCACTGTTGTTTTCACACTGCGTGACTATCTGGGGTAACATCAGGCTTGTTTGAGATGCGCCTTGCCTCGCCTTAAATATAGACGAGAGTAGGCGGCTGCAGTGAGAGGAGGAGTGAAAAAAGCGCAGGCAAGCCGGACAGTTCTCGCTTCTCGCAGTGGATCTGACACCTGCGAGATAAATAATGGATATCGCGGGATTCACGCGATTCACGCTCGTGCACAGTGTTGCTAATAAACTGGATGTAATTTAAGTTCTGTTGCTTTTATATGAAAGAAAATAAATATAATGAACAACCCACTGAGCAAAATTATGTCCAAAAGACGTCTTTTCAACGTCTTTGTCACAAAAGTCGGACGTTGAAAAGACGTCCACTGAGGAGCCAGAATGAAATTTTTTATGACGTCTTTTTTTGACGTGTTCTGCACGTCCGATCTAGACGTTCATGGACCCTCTTCGGACAAGGTTAAAAACTAGTTAAAATGTGGCCATTGGGGACATATTTTCAACATCATTTATGGTCTCATTTAGACAATTTATACTGTTTCTGGACCAAATAAACACTCAGGATGCATTAAATTAAAACTCATGTTTATATCAATGTAATTTCCTTACATTGTTTAGATGAGGTTTAGATGTTGATGTTTCATTTTAAGTCACCATTGTGGTGATCAGTGTTTGCTTTAGTTGGGCTCTTGGTCCCAATTCTTCTTACTTAAACTTTTCTAATTGCTGTTATAACTGTGTGTTTGTATAACACTATTGTTTTGGCAGAGAAAGCCAAGAAAATGTAACATCGGCTGTCATCAGCTCCTTGTTGATGATGACAAAATCAACACAAAATGAGCATTTAATGTTGTGTTTAGACTTTTGTCTTTATATTTGGTATTTATAACCACCAAGCTTGTGGAACTGCATTATTTGGACCAGAACCATTAAAATGATCATTTATTTGAAGGTGGATAAAAAAAGCATGTTTACACAATGTTATGAGAAAATGTACCATATAGTCACACATAGACATCAAGATTTTGTATATGATTCTCAACAACGGTGACAACCAAAACAAAAAAGCTTGGGAATCAAGGATGTTTTGTACTATGAAAGCTACCCATCATACATTGCAGCATGAAGCTTTTTTTTATTGTCACCATTGTTGTGAATCATACGCAAAATCTTGATGTCTGTGTGTGACTACATGGTAAATTTTCTCATAACATTGTGTAAACATGCTTTTTTTATCCACCTTCAAATAAGTGATCATTTTAATGGTTCTGGTCCAAATAATGCAGTTCCACAAGATTGGTGGTTATAAATGCCAAAGACAAAGGTCTAAACACAACATTAAATGCTCACTTTGTGTTGATTTTGTCATCATCAACAAGGAGCTGATGACAGCCGATGTTACATTTTCTTGGCTTTCTCTGCCAAAACAATAGTGTTATACAAACACACAGTTATAACAGCAAAAGAAAAGTTTAAGTAAGAAGAATTGGGACCAAGAGCCCAACTAAAGCAAACACTGACCACCACAATGGTGACTTAAAATGAAACATCAACATCTAAACCTCATCTAAACAATGTAAGGAAATTACATTGATATAAACATGAGTTTTAATTTAATGCATCCTGAGTGTTTATTTGGTCCAGAAACAGTATAAATTGTCTAAATGAGACCATAAATGATGTTGAAAATGTCCCCAATGGCCACATTTGTACTAGTTTTTAACCTTGTCCGAAGAGGGTCCATGAACGTCTATATCGGACGTGCAGAACACGTCAAAAAAAGACGTCATAAAAACTTTCATTCTGGCTCCTCAGTGGACGTCTTTTCAACGTCCGACTTTTGTGACAAAGACGTTGAAAAGACGTCTTTTGGACATCATGTTGTTTAGTGGGAAGACACCCAAAGTACTTGTTATTTAATTCCATTCCAAATAAGTGTTCATCAATAATTTTTTCTTTCATACAGACATAGGCTATGTGTTTTTTATATTTAATAAAATGACATTGCATAACCCATAGAGATCGCACTGTCCGAGAGTTTGGGAATATTCACACATAACATATACACATAAAACATGATATCCGAGTTTTAAAATAAAACATTTTTAAAGAGAACAATACATCACGGTTGTTTAAACCAATCAACATTAAGCTGTGTCGTCAGCAAGTCGTTTCCCATCATGCTTTTGATCAGCTCAGTCGGTGGAGAGCAACTGCCCGCGACTGCAGAATCCGACACGTGCGCCTTGCGCTCGCGAGAGCTTTTTGACACACGTCAGCGTGACATCAGAGCAAGGCGGACCGCACTCGGACACATTTCTAACCGGCATGCATTACGCGCTGATCACCGGTGATCGGTTCTGCGCAGATTTTGCTCATCTCAAACAAGCCTATTCAGTTGCTGGTGTGTTCACACTGCACGGTGGATCGGCGACAGGAGGTTTCACACTGCATGACTTTACAAAAGAAAGGATCGCCGACAACTTCTCCCTGGTCCGCAAACTACGTTTCACAACCAAACAAACGCGAGAAGTGATAAGGAAATAACGGAAGATCACGCGTGCGTGAGACCGGAGTTCTCGCGCGACACTGAATTTGTTATTAAAAATGATAGCCTACAAGAAGAATAAACAGTTTATGCAGGAGGAAATGGTTGGGAAGACGAGGGGAGCAAGGACTGTGTTTTGCAAAGAGAGTTGGGGGTAAATAAATAATTTTGCAAATGTCCTGCTGTTGCTGCTGGTCATGCAAATGTTTGTGCTTTGTTTCTGTTTGATATAATTGTAAATATAGGCCTATCGATTAAAATACTGATATTCTGGTCTATAACTCCTCCCTGAACACCCTGCTCTCCTGTATCTTGCTGTCTCATTGGCTGTCGGTCATCGCCGATGTAGTTTTCAGTCAGAACACTTTTCACACAGCTGGACCTGTTGAATCGCCAACAGGTCCAGATATTTAGCATGCCAAATATCTCACGGGCGTCGGCGACTCATCAGCGATTCTCTCAGATCGCGTCTTTGCTCATTCACACTGCGTGATTGTCACTCGCGTGAACGAGCATCGATTTGCCTGTGATTTCGGGCATTTGTCTGCGATTTCTCAACCTGTCGGCGAGCCAAAATCGGGGCTAAAATCATGCAGTCTGAACTCGGCATTAGCATATTAACATCATGAGCCAAGTATTGTTTAACACCAATTACCAGTGTGCGCATTAAAATGTAGGATACCTCCAGAGGTGGGAAATCCAGGGGCCAATGAGTAGAAGTCCTGCCATATGTTTATTCCACCCATAAACTCAGTCAGCTGATTTCACTAATTAGTTCTCTCTCCTGTTTGAATTAGCATATCCAGGTGATTGGAACAAAATACTGAGGAGGAAATACTTTTACTTTCTGAACCTGGACTTTACACCTCTGCATAGCAATGCCACATGACAGCCAAGAGCAAAGAAATAAACCCGAACTGGACCTTATCGTAGTCAAAAAATCTGTGTATATTAAATATGGAGTAATTTCAGCCACAACCTCAGATGAAATCCAAGAGAAAAGAAGACATTAAATCTGTAAAGATCTCAGCAGAGGAGGATTAAATAACTCCACAAACAACATTACCAGCTTCACTTATTACTAACCAGACTGACTTTATTTCTGTCAGACGTCTACAAAAGTTTTATTGAGAATTAACAGAGGTTTAACTCTAATGCATTTCATTTGAAGTCACCATAACAGTGATTAGTGTTTCCATTAGTTGGGCTCTTAACTCTTATTATATCTTTTGTCTTTTTTGGCTGCTGTGACAGTATGTTTGTCAAACACATTTGCAGCAGCAAAGAAAGCTAAAGTGAAATGAGATCAAGTGATCATGATTAGCTGTTGATGGTTTTATAATCATCATGAAACAGACTGATTCACTGAGGTATTTTAATCTAACAATTATGTTGTTCCACTAACATATTCACATCACAAACCCTGTGTTACTACAGCATGAGATCTAGCAATCGTTTTAAATCTTTTAACAAAAATGAAATAAAAAGTTGGTCTATGCAGACACACACAGATATCACCAATCAGCGTATGAATCTCAACAATGGTGACAATCACAAATATTTAGATAAACAGAATATTTCAGAAAATCACTGAAAGCTACTAATTCACAACAAAAACAACAGCAAAAATAAAAGCAAATATTTAGAATCAAACAAAATAATAGGACAATTCAGCTTTTTTATTCATGTTGCAATGCATGCTGGGAGTTTTGTACTATGCTGGTACCCAGCATGCATTTGTAGCAAAGTACTTTTGATTGTCACCATTGTTGAGATTCATACGCTGATTGCTGATGTCTGTGTGTGTCATATTAAACACATTTTTTCGTGCTCATGTTTGTTAAAGTCTTCGAACTTATTGTTATAATATTGCTGGATCTCATGCTGCAGTAACACAGGGTTTGTGTTGTGAAAAATTATTAATGTGACAACATAATTGTTAGATTAAAATACCTCAGTGAACGAGGTTATTTCTTGACGGTTATAAAGCCATCAACAGGAAACCATCACCTGACCACGTTTCACTTTACCTTTTTTTGCTGCTGCAAATGTGTTTGACAAACACAATGGCACAGCTGACAAAAAAGACAAAAGATATAATAAGAGTTAAGAGCCCAACTAATGGAAATACTAATCACTGATATGGTGACTTCAAATGAAACGCATTAGAGTTAAACCTCTGTTAATTCTCAATAAAACTTCTTTAATAAAAATAAAGTCAGTCTGGTTAGTAATAAGTGAAGCTGGTAATGCTGTTTGTGGAGTTGTTTAATCCTCCTCTGCTAAGATCTTCACAGATTTAATGTCTTCTTTTCTCTTAGATTTCATCTGAGGCTGTGGCTGAAATTACTCCATATTTAATATACACAGATTTTTTGGCTACGATAAGGTCCAGTTCGGGTTTATTTCTTTGCTCTTGGCTGTCATGTGGCATTGCTATGCAGAGGTGTAAAGTCCAGGTTCAGAAAGTCAAAGTCCACCTCAGTATTTTGTTCCAATCACCTGGATTTGCTAATTCAGACAGGAGAGAGAACTAATTAGTGAAATCAGCTGACTGCTTTTATGGGTGGAATAAACATATGGCAGGACTTCTACTCATTGGCCCCTGGATTTCCCACCTCTGGCTACCTCAAAAAAGAGGAATTTTATTATTTGTATATGTCCAGAGTTCAGATAGCTTTACTGCTTAAAAGTCCTTGTAAAGTTTAAAATAAACTGTTGTCTTCCCCTGTACGAGTGAGCATCAGTAGAGTGAGTCGCATTGGAGTGACGTCAACTCCCCTCTTCGATTGATTGGCTAGAGATGGCGGTGTTAGTGGACACCTAGAATTAGTGGACCAATGGTGACGCTTAAGCCCGCCCTAATTTACATGAACCTCGAACTGCAACATTTGGAAGAGCAAGCGCAGAACATGGAAAGAAGAGCGAAGAGAAAAACAGCACAAGCGTACAAAAAAAAAAAATTATGAGCAGAAAATGAAAGAGAGCGCAAAGTAAAGAGTAATAAAACCAAGGAAAACATAATTTTAAAGAAAGCATGAACACAAGTTAAAGTTTTGTGAAAAATATTTTTTAATGTGTTTAATATTTTTATTCATGCTTGTTATTTTTTGATTCACGCTTATTATATTTTGATCCGCGGCCGCAATACATTTGGCAGGAATTTGTTCCCATAGTTAACATCTGGTGTCTTCAATAATGGTTAATCATCACTCAATGAATCACTTCATTATCTTATTAAGAGTTTTTGCTGTGTAGGATCATGCAAGAAGGAATTATACTACTCATTTCAGGCAGTTCAGAATCGGTTCTTTCTTTTTAGAGACAATAACGTTATTTCTGTCATGACAACTCTCGGGAGACTAGTATGGTAATAGATATTGACATTGAAATGGATATGGCAATGTTAATGTATTTGGTCTTGGCGGAATAGATCTGCTACACTGCTACTGCTGCAGAGCAAATACTAGTGATCGACCGATATTGATTTTTTATAACCGATACCGATTATTTGCATGTTTATGTGCCCGATAACCGATATGAAGAACCGATATTTATTTACTGTTATACTTCTGTTTTTGACACAATTATTACAACACAAATGAACTGAACAAACCATTTTATTTAAAACAATCACTCCCTCCTATATTATATATATATATATATATATATATATATATATATATATATATATATATATATATATATATATATATATATATATAATATATAATATATAATATAATCACTCCCTCCTATATAATATATAAATATAAAACTTTATATTTATACACAAATAAATAGAGGGGTCTGAGTCCAAAAAATAAAGTGCCTTTGTTTAAAAATAAAAGCTTTGATGAGGTAAAAAATAAAGCACAAAAATTATTCTAACATACTGGGGGGGAAAATCTAAATTACATGAATTTTAGTAGTGTAACTTAATACTCCCAGTTAAGCAGAACTAGGTTGTAGTGTAGCAAACAGAGTCTTTCAGCATTCTGCTCTGTAAGCCTGCTTCGTTTGTTTTCATAAATGGTAAATAAATCAAATTACAATAAAAACATTTATATTATTACATTATATAATTTATATCTAAATTATACATATAATTTATAAGCATCAGCAGCAACAATGTTAACAATAGGCAAAATAAATGTTAAAAGTCTGTTTTCATATGGAGAAAATAATTGACGGGAGTCATATCACCTTTGCAGAAATGTAATTCATTTTAAACAGTTTTAGAAGGTTTATGTGCCGTTTAATAGGTTTAAACTAAGAGTGAGGAATAATTCACTGGGTAATATTAATTCACTGAATAATATTAGCTAGAATATAACATTGTCAGGAAAGTAACAAACAAAACAGCATATACATAATTGCATTTTCCAACTAGTATGTTATTAATTATTAATAATATTTTTGTAGGTCTAGATCATGAAATGCTTTCTGACAAAGTGCTGTTTATCTATGCATTTTCACAGAACTATATATAGGCTACTCAACCGCGATCGCGCGTGCAGATAATAAATAATTAATTTCCACAAAGCGGTATATTTAGATGTGTATTAGCGAAATAATTGCTATGTAGTAAATGATAATATAATCTAGGGAGTTTAAACAAGATAATCTTGTCAGAAGTTTCATTCAGTGGCCGTGCTTGAGCATTCCTGATTATCAACCCAGTGAGTGCTCAGCAATATGAACGAACTTTTTTTCGAGACTAATGGTGAGCAAATACAACAGATAAACAATTAAATTCAGCGCTTTTATTTTCAACATGCACTCATTCATGTCTGTTTTATTTAATTCATGTAAAGTTACGTCTTTATTGGGGCAGGACATGACGGATTAGGCTACGTGACTGAGTTCGTCTCAATTTTTTAGAACCAAGCTGCATAAACTATATCAGGCATTTATGTCTCAAACAGCATTTCTGCATGCCTGTTATGTTAAATAAAGTTGAATAATTAAAGCAAAGCAAGTAGAACATATACTTACGTGTGCACAGAGTTGTTGTTGACTGATCTCCTCAGACGCGGGCTGCAATGGCGGAATTCTCAAAACGGCCACAAGATGGCGCCGTTTATCGGCAAATCCGATATTACAAAACCGATACCCGATTATGGGAAAATGCTTAAATATCGGGAAAAATATCGGTAAACCGATACATCGGTCGATCACTTGCAAATACCAATACTTGCTACTGTGAATGCCTTCACAGACATTGCTGTAAGCATGTAAGACACGCTGCTGCTGCTGCTGCTGCTGCACATGTAACATGCATGAATTAACCCAGTAGTAGATCTACACAGGTGGAGCTGGGGAAGGTGGAGAGTTTTTGAAAGCGCACTGCAGACTGCTAACAACACAATACCGGCATTTGTTTGAATGTTGACTTGCAGCTCATTGGCCGCTGATACAACAGCAACCAATCAGCTGTGCTATGTAGTTAAAGGGCGTGATTGCTACCAAATGAGTTAAAGACTTATCAGCCTGCGTCATCTAGAGTTTAATGCCTGAACCAGATAAGTATCGGGCACTTTGATCTTAGAAACTTTGTAAACCTTTAACATTCACAATCAGCTATATTTCACACTGCATCAAATGATATTCAAAAAAGAACAATAGGGGGCACTTTCATGATTCACATTTATGCTCACAGAGTGAAGACATCACACACAATGTACCGTTTTGTTCAGTAACTGATGTCTGTGTTTCACAGGTTTCTCTGTTTCACACATAATAATGTTGATTCTATGTATTTCTGCATCTGGATCTGCACTTCTGCTGTGCTGTCTGATCTACTGCAGATCACAAAATACAGGTAGGTCTATGTGAATGCCATGACAATACTCGTATCTGCTATAATTCAGAGCTTCTCAACTCAACTGTTTTTAGTGTTTCAGCATGTTTATCAATCTCCCATTTCTGTCAACAGTAATTGCAGGCTAAACCTTAAAGGGGTCATATAATGGTACATATTCCCCACGATCAACGTAAATGCTTTTATGTTTGCGCAAATCATTTCACACACCAGACTGCTTTATAAACGAGGAGGGTCAGTATAAAGCTGGTTTTGCTAAGAAGCTGCTCCTGAAAAAAGGATCGGTACCAACCAACTATTAGTGTTCCTGCTGCACCTCCAGAAGAACTGAAGTGAGTGTAGCGTTTTATTAACCTTTATATTAATATTTATATTAATCTTTGCAAATCGCTAGCTTCACGATGAGTGCGGCTAAGGTTTACACTCAGGGAACATTACGGCATGTTTTCTATGTACAACGTTCTCAATATAATTCATAATCCCACGTTTATAATGAACAACGCATTATGGTTATTGTGTTATTGTGTTACAAACGGTGTACGCACAGAACAGAGGGGCGGGGTGAGCAAAGCTCATTATCATTTAAAGACACACACTTAAACGGCGTGCTGACAACAGAGCTGTTTTTGACCAGGTAAAATAAGTGTTTTCTTACAATACTAATGAGAATTTTTAATTACAGTACATTACAAACTTTTAATTTAGACCCTAAAGAATCATATTAGCTTGTACAAAAATGGCATTATATGACCCCTTTAAACCCAGATGATCGATGATGTGACTTGTTTAACATGATCAACCCAGTTATTTTTGTATGATCAACTCTGGAAGTATTCCTTTGTTCATTTACATTTATCTGACGCTTTTATCCAAAGCGACTTACAATTGCTATTTTTCAGAGGTCGCACGCCTCTGGAGCAACTAGGGGTTAAGTGTCTTGCTCAGGGACACATTGGTGTCTCACAGTGGAGTCGAACCCGGGTCTCTCACACCAAACGCATGTATCTTATCCACTGCCATCACCACCCCAATAAAAAAAATTTGTTAAAAAAATTCAAAAAAGAAAAAAAAAATTTGTTCAAAAATTTTTATTTGAAATAGATTGCAAAGGAAAGTAAAGTGAGTGAGTGAAAGCAATTGGAACATTGTTGTATCATCTTTACTCTTAATCTGGTGTCGTGCCACACACCTAATTTAATTATTATGCAGGAAACAGAAATCCGATTGGTTATCCAGATACAGAGGCTACTTAATGTAAAAAAATGTAAAAGCTAGTGATGGCAATTTCAAAACTCTGCTTCATGAAGCTTCGAAGCCTTTCTGAATCAATGGTTCGGAGCGTGTATCAAACTGCCAGAGTCACGTGATTTCAGTAAACGAGACTTCATTACGTCATAACTGTTTCGAAACACTTCGAAATTTAAATGGTTCACCGCTGGGGGCGATGATCTCTATCAACCCATGAATCATGAGGAGTCACTGAGAACCGATGAACAAGTGTTTGTGGGTTTTACCTGATCTCTGATCAGTTTTATACATTTGTAGATGTTTTAATTAGACAGTAGTATAATTAAAATGAGGTACTTATTGGCCTGTTTAGCTAGGCCATTCATAGGACAAACAAAACAAACCCTGACAATTGATAAAAGAACACGTTTACACATGATAATCTTATTAGATAATTGCATTTGAAAGATTTTACTTTCAGTAAAAAATTTGCAATAAATTGTTAAAGGTGTTTTTATGCATGTTTGACCCGGGTTTTTGTTGCATTTACACTGTTCTGACCACTAGAGGTCACCGCGGAGACGGGTGTTGGATTGTTTAGAAGCCTCGGTAAAATAGCACATTTGATTCAACTGTTTCAGTGTTTCATGAAGCCTCGATCTGCCCAACACTAGTAAAAGCGCCATGTCCTGATTGTCCAATGATCCAATCTGCTTGATCGTGTAAACACAGCCTCAGTCTGTATCCATTTCCTGGTGGCTTTCATCCTGTCTCACCATTCCAATTACTGAAACAAGACACAGGTGTTTGACATTTGCACTTGACCTACTTTACAGACCGCTCATCTCCTGCCTCTCTCCTGTTGCAGTCCTCACTGAACCACGCCCCCCTCCATTTTTTGTGTGTATCAAAATAAACAGACTTATGTATTTTAAGTATTTTAAATACAATTATACAGTCCCTTAAAGTATTTAATTACAAATTACATTTGATTAATTTTTGTTAAGGAAAATACAAATTACATGTATTTGAAATGCGTATTTAATTCCTTTTGAGTATTTTGTAATTAAAATACTGCCCATCTCTGTACTACTTGTATTAAAATAGTAAACTACTAGTAAACTTATAAGTTCACTTGTAGTACAGATGCATTACAAATGAGAAACCTAGTTGTGTACTTAAAGTTTACTACTGTTACACTTATAGTACACTTAAACGTATACTTTTATATACTAAAAGTGGGCCAATTAAGTCCCAAGCAGTATTGAAATAGTACACTTACAAATTTACTAAATGTACACATTGATATTAGTATACTTACTACATAAAGTATACTTAAAATTAACTTGAAGTATACTTCTTCCTAAGGATAATGGTTTGACAGTCAGACTGGTAACCTGAATTTTGCAGGTTTGATTATCAACACCAGCTGGAAATAAGTAAGGCACCAAACCAAAGACTATAGATATAGAAAGAAAGTTCACTCCTATAACTTATGAATGGGAGAAATGGCAATGCACAATATGGTGGAATATCCCTAGTGAAAAAAAGTATACTTTATTGTATTTGAAATACATTCCTTTTTTCAATAGTTCATTGCAAATATACTAACAAAATTTTTACTAAATATTAAAAGTATATTAGCATTATGCTTTAACCTATTTTCACAAAACAACTTTTAACACACTTTGAAATAATTGCACTTTAGTATATTTTCTAAAAATATAATTAAGAAAAATATACTTGAAGTGAAAATTCTGTTTATTTTTTAAAAGTGTATTTATTTGCACTTTATTAAAATATGTTTTAGGTATATTTTAACTGTGTGCTGGAAATGATCATTGTAACAATGCATTGAAAGTATACTACTTTCAAAATACATTAAAGTATACAATAGTGTTTTGTACGAAGTATAACTACGTTTTATTTGTATAATAATGTACATTTGTTATTGAAGACAAATTATGCAAATTGTAGTATTTGGAATAAGCCAAAGGTATTAATGAGCCTATAGTTTATAGTAAAATATATCACACCTTGATAGTCTCATGGGCAAGTGCACCGACATGAGCTTCTGGAGACTCGAGTTTGAGTCCCGGATTGTGGCCTTTCCTGATCCAGTCTCTTCTCTCTTTCTCTCTCTCTCTCTCCCACCTCACTTCTTGTCTAGCTACTGTCCTATTCTAATAAAAGGCGAAAACGCCTTTTATTACAATATATATATATATATATATATATACACTTATGGTATATTGCTTGTATGTTTCGAAGACACTCGTAATGAATTTGTAATGTACTTGTAACACAAATAAAGTACACTTTAATATCACTAATCAAGCATGTAATTAGTCCCTACACTGGCATATACTTAAAGTATACTTGTAGTTGTTCCAATTTAGTACACAAAAGTACACTAAATACACTTAAAGTTATGCTTTACTACAATTTAATTACAACTAAAATATACTTTGTACAAAATTAGTTGTTTCAAAATAGCACACTTCAAGTTAACTACTCATTAACACACTTAAAGTATACTGATAATTAGTGAGGCTGCAAGTATACTTAACATTTTTTTTTCCTTCTAAAGTAAAAGATCCAATCGCTGATTGATAAAGCGCTGCAGTGTTTCTTATGTCAACAGCGTAGGAGAATGACACAGTCTTATCTTCACTTGTGGTTTTATCAACTCTTCTTCACCTTTGTGTGCCTCAGGTTGCACAGATTAAGTTCGTGTGTCCACCCTTTTTTCTTTTCTCACCTTTTGCTTTTGTTATCCTGTTCTACATCATAAACAAAAGAAGTCAAGTACAATACTTATGGTATTTCCTTCAAAGCAAGCAAAACATTTCTTTAAAACAGGTAAATAGCATTTTTTAATAACAAGACAAAACAAGTAATAAATACATATTTTGCTCCTCACTAACAGACTCTACTGCAACCAAATGTGTCAGGACTCTTGGGTTTCTTCATGTGTTTCTTCCCAATATTATGATGTTTGTGGCCTTTGTCCTCTGGGGTGTTACAGAAGGTGAGTAAATCAAATCTATTGATCACACAGTGAGAAATAAAATTTTCTCTGGATATTTGAAAAACAAAACCTTGGAAAAAAAAAATCAAAATTTTGTTATGTTGCAGCCTTATACTGAAGTGCTTTTGCATTAGACATTGTATTATTCAGACCCATAAAAGGATAGTTCAAAAACATTCTTTCATTTACAAACCCTTGTGTCATTTCAAACCTCTTTGACTTTCTTTCTTGTTTGGAAAGTTGGAAACAAACATTGACTTCCACTGTAAAAAAGGTTGCAGCCTTAAATTTGTATGTCTAATCAACTTGGCTGTATAAGTCATACGTCATTTTCAATATTATCACAAATCAGGGTTTTGTTTTGTCATAATGTGTGTTTGATGTGGAAAAAAATAACAGTATTTTAGCATAAAGCTGCTAAATAGCAAAATGGCAAAGGGTCTCAAGCCAGACAATTCACAATAATCTGGTTTTGTTGCAGGATTTCTGTATGAGACGATCTTTTGCTGTGCTCTTTATATCCTGAGGCCTCTGATGGTGATAAATGTTGCACCGTATTTAAAGAAGATATCAGGTTTGGATTTTTCATTGAAATTTTTTATTTTATCAAGGTGTCTTCACATAATGGTAATCTGACATCTCCAAAAATGACATCTCCATAATCTCTATATTAGTGATATTTATGAGATGTTTAGACATTTCCTTAAAATTAATGTGCAACAATGTGGAAATGAATTATTATTGATTTGCTCTAATATGTTTTTTATATTCATTAGTTCTAAACCATTTCTGTTCACAGGCCTCAGTCTTCTCTCTGAATTTATAATTTTTATGGTGGTCTACTTTTCAGGTTGGTAAATCTAAATATTCTTCCATATGATCATGTGTTTTATCTTGCTGTTATTAATGAACAATAATAGTTTGACATTAGACGGTAAAGTTCGTAGACAAACTTTAAGTTGGCTTGAAAAAGCCTAGCCAGAAGTTTTAAACTGTTTTAGCATGGTTTAACATGATTTACATGATGTTTCTAGTATGGTTTACCACATTGCTAGCATGTTTAACATGGCCATGGATGGATGGATGGATAGATCATCAAGATTAGTTAGAAAGAAAGAAAGATTAGAGATAGATAGAAATAAAGATAAAAAGAAAGAACGATTAGTTAGAAAGAAAGATTATTAAGAAAGATTAGTTGAAAGTTTAGTTAGAAAGAAAGATTTGTAAGAAATAAAGATTAGTCAGGAAAAAAGAAAGATTAGCGAGAAATAAAGAAAAAGATTATCTAGAAAGAAAGAAAAAGAATGAAAGATTAGTTTGAAAGAAAAAGAAAGAAAGATTTGAAAGAAAGAAAGAGAGAATGATAGATTAGTAGAAAGAAAGAAAGAAAGAAAGAAAGATTAGTTAGAAAGAAAGATTAGTTGAAAGAAAGATTAGTTAGAAAGAAAGAAAGATTAGTTGAAAGAAAGATTAGTTAGAAAGAAAGAAATATTAGTTAGAAAAAAAGAAAGATAAGTTAGAAAGAAATGTTAGTAAGAAAGAAAGAAAGATTAGTTAGAAAGAAAGAGAAAGAAAGAAGATTAGTTAGAAAGAAAGAAAGATTAGTAAGAAAGAAAAAAAGAAAGAAAGATTAGTTAAAGAAAGAGAAATAAAGAAAGAAAGATTAGTAAGAAAGAAAAAAAGAAAGAAAGATTAGTTAAAGAAAGAGAAATAAAGAAAGAAAGATTAGTAAGAAAGAAAAAAAGAAAGAAAGATTAGTTAAAGAAAGAGAAATAAAGAAAGAAAGATTAGTAAGAAAGAAAAAAAGAAAGAAAGATTAGTTAAAGAAAGAGAAATAAAGAAAGAAAGATTAGTTAGAAAGAAAGATTCGTTAGAAAGAAAGAAAGATTAGTTGAAAAAAAGAAAGAAAGATTAGTTAGAAAGAAAGATTAGTAAGAAAGAAAGATTAGTAAGAAAGAAAGATTAGTTAGAAAGAAAGAAAGAAAGATTAGTTAGAAAGAAAGAAAGATTAGTTAGAAACCAAGAGAAAGAAAGAAAAAAAGAAAGAAAGATTAGTTTGAGAAATATTAGATATTAGTTAGAAAGAAGATAGATAGCTTAAAGCTTAAATGAGTATCAAGGGCTTCTGGCAGTTTGAATTAAACAGTTAGAGTTCAAACAGTATTGGACATTTGGTCAATGAAAGTCTATGGGATTTTTATGATTTTTAATATTCATTTTTAAGAAAACTGAAAGTCAAATCAGTCTGAAAAGATATAGCACACTAAGTCAGCACAGTCTGAAGGTCTGACCCGAGTTTGGTGGTCGTAGCTTTAACAGTCTAGGAGGAGATACAGTCTAAAATTTGGCTCAGAAGACGAAGAAGAAGAGGAAGAAGAAGAAGATTAAGAGGAAGAAGAATAAGAGGAAGAAGAATAAGAGGAAGAAGAATAAGAGGAAGAAGAAGAAGTTTAAGTACAATATCAGCAAGTTGGCTTTTCCAAGCCAACTTAATAATCTGCAGTGATGTAAAAATAACAACATTAGATAAAAGTTTCAGTGTATCATGTGCTGCTACTTTATATTTACTCAAAAATCATGTTTGGTGTAAATGCAGTTTAATTTTTTAATAGTTCAGCGTTCTGAAAGAGATAAATCATGTGTGAATTACCCGAGTCTGTGTGTCTACTGTAAAACCATTAACCTACTAAACATATCAACATTACCACCTCGCTACCTAGAAATGTTGCTTTTCAGTTGTGAAACTATTTAATTGATAAACTTTCACGGTAGCGCTGACAAGTTTCTGTGCATGTATGTTTCCTCCAAGAGCTTTGACACAATTCAAACCCGGCCTGGATCTGTTGCAGCTTTTACTGAATAATCACAAACATTAGAATGTCGTCAGCCAATCAGAATCAAGCGTTCAACAGGCCCAATCAGAATCAAGTGTCCCTCCTAATCTTTTCATGTATTTTTAATGCACCACAACATAGAAAGAAAAAAAAAAAAAACAATTAGGCAGGCAAGACAGGAGAGAAGTGGTTTCCATGGGACAGCATCTCTGTCCCTAGTTGGGAAACTCTCACACCGTACACCTTCTTTTAATGCACCTTAGACACTACACATAACATAACATAAAAAATAAAAAAAAGATAGGGACTGAAGAGATGTAGGGGGAGAGTTATATTATATTATAGGATATTATATTATGTTATTATAGTATCTTTGTATTTTTGGAGAGTGCTGACAATGGCAATTGTTACATAGGAGGAAAGATGGAAATAAGAATAAAAATAAAAATTGACTAATACAATGTCGGCAGTATGATGTGGTGAGGAGTGGTGGTGGTAATGACGATGGTAATAAATAATAAATGGTTACTTTGTTTATGCATACACACACCCACACTCACACACACCCACACACACCTATACATTAACACACTTTCATTTCACTTCTGGAACTATGGAATTACTAGATTGTTCGCTACTGCACTATTTTGGTTTGTATGTCTGTCTGTTAAAAAAAAAAAAGAATCAAGTGTTCAACAGCCCTGTGGTTTAAGGTTTGCTGTTGTTCTGTTTCAGTTCTTCTGAGTCGTGCTTGGAGAAATATTGTACATTATGAAGGGTCTGGAAAAATAATGATAATAGCCGCGTTTGCAGTCGTGATTCTGTTCTGTGTCCTCTTCATCATTAGCTGTAAGTGTTTCCGTCTGTTTCTTTTGTTTGTAGAGAGTTAACGCTGTGAAACTGTGTGTTATCAGCTTATCAATAATTGTTTCACACACACACACACACACACACACACACACACACACACACACACACACACACACACACACACACACACACACACACACACACACACACACACACACACACAAACAAACATTGTTAACATATATTTTAATTAAATTGTAGTAAAGCAAAACTTTAAGTGTATTTAGTGTACTTTTGTGTGCTAATTGGAACGACTTCAAGTATAGTTTAAGTATATGCCTGTGTAGGGACTAATAACATGGTTGATTAGTGATATTAAAGTGTACTTTATACTTTAAAGAGTACTTTATACATTTCAAATTCATTACGAGTGTCTTCGAAACATATAAGCAATACACCATAAGTGTATTATGCTCAGTAACACCTTTGGCTTATTCCAAATACTATAAATTGCACACTTTGTCTTCAATAACAAATGCACAATAATAAACAAATATTACTTATCTATACTTTGTACAATATACTGTTGTATACTATAATGTTTTTTGAAAGTATACTTTCAATCCATTGTTACAATAATAATCATTTTCCAGCACAGTTAAAAATATACCTAAAATATATTTTAAGTAAACTGAAAATAAATACACTTTTAAAAATAAACAGAATTTTCACTTCAAATATATTTTTAGAAAATATACTAAAGTGTGATTATTTTAAAGTTTGTTAAAAGTTGTATTGTGAAAAACAGGTTAAAGCATTATTCTAATATACTTTTGTTATATTTAAAGCTAGTACCATTTTTTGTTTGTATATTTGCAATGTATATGAAAAAGGGAATATATTTTTAAATACAATAAAGTATACTTTTGTGAAGTGAAGAAAACATTTGAATGAATGTATTTTTCATTTTCTAGTATTTACTAAAAACAAGAAGATGCCGTGTGATGGAGAGATAAGTAAATGGATATGGGATAAAGTAACTGTTGTAGCTTATTACAGCTTTTTGATTCTGCCTTCGATACAATTCTTCCTTCTGTTCATCGCTTTCGGAGCCGCCGGTGGAGGTCAGTGACACTTCATCACATCTGTGCCATTTATGAGGAGTAAAAAGAAAGCATATTCACAAATGAGAAAAGCAGTAATTGTGTTAAACTATGAGAATACATTTTGATGTTTTTTCATAAATAAATGAGAGGAAAAATGCATTTTCATGATTAAAATCCTTATTAAAATGTCTCTGCTGAAAATGGTTTCTGGAAATAGATGAATGTTGTTTGTCTGATTTTAGGGTTTATTGTCAGCATGATTGTCCCACTGTTCTTTTTTCTGTCATTTTCCTGTTTGGGGGGCTTAAACAAAAAGAAAAGCTGTGAGTATGAGATGAATTCATCTGACTATAGTTCAGTGTGATCAATGAGTAAATACTGTTCCAGTACTTGTGAATCCTTAAAGCTTTCAATAAAAAAAAAACTGTTAAATCTGAAAGTTTCAAAGATCAGTGTTAAAGTCTAATCTGAATTTATGAGTCAGAACTATAATCTATATTATGGGTGAATCAGATTCAGTTGTGGGATGTTTCTCTGTTACCTGATTATATTCACGTTTAGTGATTTTGCTTTGATATTTTTTTAATGGTTTAAATATCCAAGTAAACTATTTTGAACAGATTATTGAATTAAACTATTCTAATCTATTTTAGGTTCAAATCTGCTCAATAAAACCGCATGGATGACCATCATGTTTATCATGACTGCAGTAACGGTGTATTTCTACAGCACATCACTGAAAAATGAAAAAGGTAGAATTACATTTCTAATAAAAGAAATTATTAAAACTTATCTATCTAATTACATCTCTGGGCAGAGGGATCATATATTTTACTTATTTTGAACATGAATTGTACAGTTCATTGAATTCTTAAAATAATAAGCTCTAATACTATATAATAAAAACACACTTCTGTGTGCAGATGCTGCAGGATGGGTGTCCACATCTGTGTTTATGCAAGTGATGTGGATGACTGCAGTGTCAGTTAAGGGAGAAGATCTGGGTACAGTTTTGATCATCTACTGCATTTATCTTTGTGAATTGTTTTCCCTCCAGATCTCAGGTTTGAATATGACTAGTTGAATATGACTAGTTGAATATGACTAGTTCAGCTCACGCTAAGGGTGTAAATGTGATTTTCATTATGACGGATCTTTGGTGTCAGTATATTGTCATTGACGGCTCTCTCTGATCGGGGAAATTCAAACGTTGACACTAAAAACAATAGTGAATGCACAAGATAACAGAGTCTGAGTGAACAATTTATTTCGCTCTTTTATACCCATAATGCACTCTGATTCTCAGTATTTCTGCTGATATTGTCAAAAATACCAATACCACAGTATTTTACTCATTCTTGTGATTGTAATTTTGTTCTGGTGCTTGTAAAAGTAATCACTTTTATTGATTGCATTTAACATTTTGTCACTGTGTGTGTGTGTGTGTGTGTGTATGTGTGTGTGTGTGTGTGTGTGTGTGTGTGTGTGTGAGAGAGAGAGGGAGAGTGTGTGTGTGAGAGGGAGAGAGTGTGTGTGTGTGTGTGTGTGTGTGCATTTGTGTGTGTGTGAGAGTGATTGTGTGTGTGTGTGTGTGTGTGTGTGTGTGTGTGTGTGTGTGTGTGTGTGTGTGTGTGTGTGTGAAAGAGAGAGAGTGTGTGTGTGTGTGTGTGTGTGTGTGTGTGTGTGTGTGTGTGTGTGTGTGTGTGTTTATTTTTATGCGAATATGTAACTACATAATAGGACTGCATAAATGTAACACACTCGTGTGAAATGCATGTTTGTTCTGTAAGGATTCAGGATTTACTGATCAAACTTTTCTGGTTTTTAGTCATTTCTGTCACTGGAGTCAAAACACTCAAACACCCAACACACTCAAAAAAGAACGAAATCGTTCCTCCAGATTCATAAAAAGAGCAATGACAATAAAATTGGGAATAAATACAGAATTGATTAAGATGGAAGTTGATTCTGATGGTTAATCAACAATAATGTCCATATAAGTCACTGATTCATTACACTTGATTGTGACAATTGCTTTAGTGGTAATTAAACAGTTGTATGACCTAAAGCAAATTAACGATCTATTTTAATATTAGATATATTAAAAAAATGTTTCTGTTTTACAGATCTGACCCTCACCTTTAAAAAGATGTTGTATCTGTTTGGATCAGTTGTTGTTGTATTACTGAACTCTGTTACACTGATGACTGAACTGATACTGAAAACGAGTGAGTGAATAACAACATTTTACTGTACTACAGTGTTAAAAATATATCATAAAGATGAATTTAAATATTACTAATGATTATAATCTAATATTTTAATTTCATCTTCAGTTAATGGTGAGCGTGCAGTTGGAGATCTGAGAGTCGTCGTCTTCTACTCTGAAAGTGTATTTGCTTTTTCTCTCCTGGTTTTGTTCATGTTTGGACCCTGTAAGTACAACTGGAATTATTTATGTTTTATTACAAATCATCAACATTTGTTTAATGCCCTTTTTTTACATTAATTTAGGCTGGTCATTATGTTTTTTGTTAGAATTTCAAACTAATTTAACGACTTATTTCAGTTTGTATGTTTGTAAAATTCAGGAATCAGCAATATTCATTGTGCCATTGATGATTTTATAAAGATATCTTTTCTCCCACTGCTTTTAACACACAGGGATTTCTGATATAAAATGTCGGCAGTGTTGTCAGGTTAGTATTATTGATTAGAGATTTACAATCAACCTGAAATTTACTTCATATATTTAACGTGCATCAAACACACATTTACATCTTAAACAGAAAGCTGAGAGAACTGATGACATTCCAGTCACCGGATTAAACCAGAACCAGGATTCTAAGGTCAATATCTTTTAGATGGTTTTATTGATTTAAGATTTTATTATTGACCTAAAATAAAAGGCTCTTTGCTTCATGTAAATAAATAATTTAAACATATCTTCTCCTGAACCCAGAATGCAGCAGCGTCTGATGAAGCTTCAGCCAGTGGATCAAACCAGAACCAGAACTCAGCAGAATCACATGAAATTAATCCTCTACTGAATCAAGATCAGGAGACCGGAAGAAGCGACAAGACGGAGGAAAATCAGCCGGATTCAGTGCAATCATAAACATCAACAATGAGAGAAAAAGACTCTTTATCCAACATTATCAGTGTTTGCTCAAACTCCCAGAAGTGCTGATAGTGATTTAAGATAAGGGTTCAATTTTATCCTTCATTTGTAATTCAGCTTTTTTTTTTTTTTATGTGTTTTCTTGGCTTTGCAAATATCTGTAAACATGTGGATAATTGTGTCATAAATCTTTTTTTTTTTTTTTTACTCATGTAATGGTGATTTTCTTTTAAGACTGAGTCTAGCTGTAAACCAACTTCAACAATCCAAATGAAACCAAGAGAGAAAAATCTGTGCTATAAGAAACAAGCAAAAATCAGAGACTATGAGACTGAATAAAGCAAAATATATAATGTAATGTACATTTAGTTTATAATTCAGGAGATTCAGAGAACATAAACTAATTTCAGCATCATGTTTTTAGAACAAGAGAGTCTATTTTGCAATATTTAATATTTATTCAAAATTACTTTAAACTCATACTGATTGTCTCATTTTACCAGTCCATTGAGAGACAAAGAGCCAGCAGTGAACTTCAATAAAGTTCAGTTGATCTGATGTGTTTTCTTCAGTGTTTTGTCTGATCAGAGAACAGTGTTACAGTGTTCAGGCCAGTGTTTCCTCAGCTCTGTGTTCATGTAGTAATAGATCCATGATGAAGAGAAGCAGTGTTTCCCACAGCAGTGAGGATCCTCACAGATATTAATACACATAATAATATAATAATACAGCTGAGAAACATCCTCACAGTGCCTACAGGACATGAAACAGATATTAATACTCATAATAATATAATAATACAGCTGAGAAACATCCTCACAGAGCCGACAGCTCATCTACAGGACATGAAACAGATATTAATACTCATAATAATATAATAATACAGCTGAGAAACATCCTCACAGAGACGACAGCTCCTCTACAGGACATGAAACAGATATTAATGCTCATAATAATATAATAATATAATAATACAGCTGAGAAACATCCTCACAGAGCCGACAGCTCCTCTACAGGACATGAAACAGATATTAATACTCATAATAATATAATAATACAGCTGAGAAACATCCTCACAGAGCTGACAGCACCTCTACAGGACATGAAACAGATATTAATGCTCATAATAATATAATAATATAATAATACAGCTGAGAAACATCATCACAGAGCCGACACGACAGCACCTCTACAGGACATGAAACAGATATTAATGTTCATAATAATATAATAATACAGCTGAGAAACATCATCACAGAGCCGACAGCTCCTCTACAGGACATGAAACAGATATTAATGTTCATAATAATATAATAATACAGCTGAGAAACATCATCACAGAGCCGACAGCTCCTCTACAGGACATGAAACAGATATTAATGTTCATAATAATATAATAATACAGCTGAGAAACATCCTCACAGAGACGACAGCTCCTCTACAGGACATGAAACAGATATTAATACTCATAATAATATAATAATACAGCTGAGAAACATCCTCACAGAGCCGACAGCACCTCTACAGGACATGAAACAGATATTAATACTCATAATAATATAATAATACAGCTGAGAAACATCCTCACAGAGACGACAGCTCCTCTACAGGACATGAAACAGATATTAATGCTCATAATAATATAATAATATAATAATACAGCTGAGAAACATCATCACAGAGCCGACAGCTCCTCTACAGGACATGAAACAGATATTAATGTTCATAATAATATAATAATACAGCTGAGAAACATCCTCACAGAGACGACAGCTCCTCTACAGGACATGAAACAGATATTAATACTCATAATAATATAATAATACAGCTGAGAAACATCCTCACAGAGCCGACAGCACCTCTACAGGACATGAAACAGATATTAATACTCATAATAATATAATAATACAGCTGAGAAACATCATCACAGAGCCGACAGCACCTCTACAGGACATGAAACAGATATTAATACTCATAATAATATAATAATACAGCTGAGAAACATCCTCACAGAGCCGACAGCACCTCTACAGGACATGAAACAGATATTAATGCTCATAATAATATAATAATATAATATTACAGCTGAGAAACATCATCACAGAGCCGACAGCTCCTCTACAGGACATGAAACAGATATTAATGCTCATAATAATATAATAATATAATAATACAGCTGAGAAACATCCTCACAGAGACGACAGCTCCTCTACAGGACATGAAACAGATATTAATGCTCATAATAATATAATAATACAGCTGAGAAACATCATCACAGAGCCGACAGCACCTCTACAGGACATGAAACAGATATTAATACTCATAATAATATAATAATACAGCTGAGAAACATCCTCACAGAGCCGACAGCACCTCTACAGGACATGAAACAGATATTAATGCTCATAATAATATAATAATATAATAATACAGCTGAGAAACATCATCACAGAGCCGACAGCTCCTCTACAGGACATGAAACAGATATTACTCATAATAATATAATAATACAGCTGAGAAACATCATCACAGAGCCGACAGCACCTCTACAGGACATGAAACAGATATTAATGCTCATAATAATATAATAATATAATAATACAGCTGAGAAACATCATCACAGAGCCGACAGCTCCTCTACAGGACATGAAACAGATATTACTCATAATAATATAATAATACAGCTGAGAAACATCATCACAGAGCCGACAGCGCCTCTACAGGACATGAAACAGATATTAATACTCATAATAATATAATAATACAGCTGAGAAACATCCTCACAGTTTTGCCCGGTCAAAGCTGGACTGGAAGTGGTGGTATCTAGGAACTGGACAGTCCCAGGGGCTCAGGACTTAACTCGGCTTGGCTCCCAAAATTATGCCCGGTTATACATAAAGGACTTCAGGACAAAACAGGCTCTATCTCATTTGAATGAATGCGTGTTATTTGTAGGCCTATATAAACATAGTTGTAAATGAAGGTAGTAAGTAAGGTAAGGTTAAAAGGTTAGTAAGGTAAAATCACACAAAGAAATGTTATCATTAAACACTTTCAGAAAAAAAAAAAAAAAAATATATATATATATATATATATATATATATATATATTTATATATATATATCATATATATAAAATATATATATAAGTTTGCAATTAGAGGCATTCCTCATTAAAACACATAAGGTGGGCTTAAATGGTTCAACAGTGAATAATGGTGAAAAAAAGACAATGTTTTACTTTAAAAATTTAAGATATGTTTACAAATACATGCATGTATTTGTAAACATATATTACATTTTTAAAGGAAAACATTGTGGACTAAGTATCATAGTAATTTTCATTGTGCCCACATTGAGAAATGTTAAGTTTTCTTGATTCAAGGTTAGCTTGAGTTGGCTATAGTTTGCATGTGTTTTGTGGCACAGTACCATTTAAACCCATCTTAAAAAAAAATTAAAATATGAAAATAATCTTCTCTACAAAACAATTTATGATGTATTTATTTGTAAATGAATTTAAAATGAATCACAAAACATTTATTGTTTGCAGTTCACATACTTAATTCTTTAACAGTCTATCTTTCTGTAAGGCTGATGGTTTGACCTAGAGATTAGCTTTGAACACAAGCTAATAAAACTCATCTTTCCATTTAAAGGAAAATTATATAAAATGATAAAGCTATTTGTTTATACACAAAAAACAATACATGTATCTCTTAAGGCGTCATCTAAATGACGCGTTGGGAATCATTTTGACCATGCTTCAATATCCGACGCTTTAGGCACCCTTTAGCGTCAGTTAGATGACGCGATCCTAGGGCGTCATGTAACTGACGCTTTACCCTTAGCGTCAGTTAGATGACGCCCTCCTACCCAGACCTAAACCTACCCGCGTCATCTAACTGACGCTACCCTTAAGCGTCAGTTACATGACGCCCTAGGATCGCGTCAAGTAACTGACGCTAAAGGGTACCTAAAGCGTCGGATATTGAAGCATGGTCAAAATTGTCATTTAGATGACGCCTTGGGGTGAGAACGCGTTGTTATTTGACATAATATCAATGTAGTTACCAAATTAATGGCTGAAAATTGCAGAAATGTGTTGATTTCTGAAGGGTCCCAAAACACCAAAGTTTTGGGGTGACTTTGTGTGAGTTCCCCTGAGAGAGAGAGTGTGTGTGTGTGTGTGTGTGTGTGTGTGTGTGTGTGTGTGTGTGTGTGTGGTCCCATGAGACAGCACACACAGGAGTGGCACTAACTCAACATTGCCACATGTAATTGATATGCAATAAAAAATGCCAGGGAAGTAACAAATCACTGGATTGAATAAAATAATGAGCAGCATAAAATACTTACTCTTTTTTTTATTTGACTTCAGAGTTGAAAGTGGGCTTAAAGGGTACATGTGCTTGATGGGTACACTCACCCTATGGATGTTAAAAATGATATTTCCCTGAATGTCTGCAGAGCTCAGCCAGAAAACCGTCAGCAAGAGTCCAGAACATTCCCTGAGAGCAAAGATTACGCCGGAGAAATAAATCTGTTATTCCTCTAATGTGACTGAATCTGGTTCAAAACTCTCAATTGTTGTTCCTTCCTCTTGCTGGAAAATGTCTGTAATTCCTTCTTTATAAAGTTTCCAGCCCAGAATGAGTCCAAACGTAGAGGCGACAAGCACATGCAGATCAGCCACAATAATGACTCTGGAAAGATGATAATTAATACATTTATAACTAGCATATAATCTCTTATGACGGTCAAAACATGGGGTTTTTATGTGAATAACGCATGCAGTAAGTAATAGTTTTGTGTGAGGAAAAGACTGAACCTCAAGTCTTTATTTACTGAATATATCGTCTCTGCACACTTGAGTTTGTTTGTACATAAAGTCTGTATTTATCGTCTCTTGTGTTTATATTGAATAACATTGTGCTTTATTTCTAGTGTTGTAAATAAATATATAAAACAAATAAACAACTGTGATTTGTGGCGTGTTTCTAATTCACTCCACTAGATGGCAGAATCGCTCAGCTGGATTCATGAAAAACTTCTTCACTTTCTTCTTGCCTGTTATTTGTTGTTGACAGCAAATCAAATACACAATCCAGCTGGAACAGAATAACCAACCAGCAGAAATACACAATATCAGACCACAAACATGTTATAGAGCAGCAGAAATGTTTCTTATGTGAGAGTGAAGCATCACCATCCACAAAACAGCATCCGGATCATTTATCTGAAAGATACACAAGCAAATAAGCGGCTAATTAACAATAATCACCTCTTCTGTACATTCAGTGTAACGTTATGCACATAACCCTGATGTAACATGTATCTGCACGTAAGTTGCCAGCGAGAAAAACACTGACATGAATAAATTACAGACTCTCAAGATGATCTGAGAAAACGAGACACTGATCTTGTTCTTCATTTGGACTCTTCTTTATTTAATAATGAGTTTATTACATCTCTCTGAACCAAACACACTTAACTTTATAACTGTACAGTTTTCCGGATATGACGGACTGCGGAATGAAGCATTATGGGAAATGAAGTTTACGACACTTGTCCTCACAGGCCATTGGATTTACAACACAAACGAGAATCAAGTCAAACAAACAATAAATACATGTTTATTCATTAATAATTATTTTGTATTTATTTTAATTATATAAATTATTTAATTGTATTTTTGTTTAATTATGATTATTAATTATATTTTAATAAATATAGCCTAATCATATTATATTTTTAAACCAGTGAAAAGCTGAATACCATACTGATTTATTTTGTTTTTTTCTATTTCCGCACTATATTTCTTTGCATTATTTGCATACAATATTATATTCTCTTCTATTCTATTCTATTGACATTAAATTCCGCTTAAGGTGAATGAAGAACATCTTAGGTCACGTTTAATGTTTTACAAAAAATGAACAATATTTATTATATGTTTTATTGTATTTTATTGTTTTTTTTTTAGTTTTGTTTAATAAATGTTGTTCTTTTTTTTTTTTGCACTGGTTTATGTTATTTTATACATATGGTTTCATTTTATTTATTTTGTTCTGCTCTGTTATATGGCATTTTATATTATGTTGTATTATATTTTATGTATCTTGTTTTGTTCCGGTTTGTTTTGCTCTGTTTAATGTTATTTTTATTATTTTTATTTTATTTTATTTATTTTTTTGCTTTGTTTTATATGATATTAATTCATATGACGTTATTTTTTTCTATTCGGTTTTTCCTGTAAAAAAATGACTTTCCAACTGTGTGTGTGTGTGTGTGTGTCAGAGAGAGAGAGAGAGAGAGAGAGAGAGAGAGAGAGAGAGAGAATTTTTTTTTGAATTTTATAACACCTTTATTAAATACAAAATTCTAAAAAAAACATTACAAAACCCTTCACTAGATTACTCCATAATCTCGGCAAAAGACAACACATCATTATCAACCCAACACAGCAATTTTTCTACACTCCAAATGTCTTCAAACTTTTCCACATTCTTCATAGATAAATAAAAAATAAAATCATGCCTTACTCTTGCTTTTATAAGCCTTTTGAAACAAAATTCAACTACACAATTTGAATCATAAAGAATCTTATATCTTCTACTAACATATGTAGCCATTTTTGCTTGTCCCAAAATGAAGTTTAACAACCGTCCTTTCATCTTCTTTTTTTTACAATATTCAAAACCAAAAATAAACACCGACATTGTAAACCTTTCATTGACAGAAGAAAACAAAGTTTCCAATAAGACAAAAAGAGATTTCAGTCTCTCACAATGCGTAAAACAGTGAAAAATTGTTTCTCTGTCATTACAAAAAGGGCATTTATCTTGCACAGTTGGGTTCAAGATTGAAATAAAAGCATTAACTGCAATAATGCCATGTAATACTCGCCACTGCAGATCTCCAACTTTTTTAGTCAATGGTGGCTTGTAAAATAAACCCCAAACAGGCTTAAAACCATCCTCAACCTTTAAGTGGTTTCTCCATGGCGAATCCACACGTTGTAATTTGTCTTTATTTATCACTCGTACACACACTTGATATAAACTCGTGCCCCCCATTGTATCAAAGACAATATCTCTTAAAATCTTTGAAGTGGCTGAAGAATTCTCCATTTCTAAAACAGTCTTAGGCATAACCATACTTGGAAAGCGATCCATTTCATTTGGGACAGTTCGTAACGATAAAAAAGTCCAATCTTCTTTAGTCCTTGTCTCTCGAAATTTTTTCAACAGAAGATGAATTGTCCTTGTTGATCTTATGCCCAATTTCTGTGCAAATGCATCAGTATTGTCCAAAGTCTTACCAGCCACTTCCATTAGGCTCTTCATTTTCACAATCTTAGCATTTGTCAAAACCTGTTTTAACCATGGTGTTGTATCATCACATAAATCGAAACGTGCACCATTAATCAGAGGTTCTTCTAAAAACCATTGTAAGGACGTGTAGGGCAAAGATCTTCTGATTTGTACCACACACCAAGCTTTTCTCACACTTTCATAAAAAGGAGAAATAAACCCAAAGTCAAATTTAGTGCAGTCCGTCCAAAAAATTTTTTTTCCAAAACCCCACTCACCAACCTTACCTAAAAGGCAAGAAGTTAATCCAGCCCACAATACATTTGATTTATACAAGAATCTCTGAACAAATTGCAGCCTAAAAGTTGCTTTTCTACTCTTGAGGTCTACAATACCTTGACCACCTTCTTCCTTCGGAAGATACAACACAGCCCTAGGCACCCAATGTAATTTATCCCAAAAAAAATTTTTCATTTTGACTTGTATTTTTTCAAGAATCCCAACAGGAGGCTCTGAAACAGATAATCTGTGCCATAAAGAGGAGGCTACCAGATTGTTAATAATCAGAGCCCTTCCCCTAAAAGACATTTTAGGCAATATCCATTTCCACCTTTCTAATCTTCCTTCAACATTTTCACACACATTCTCCCAATTTTTCTTATTTGTTGATTTATCGCCTAGGAAGATTCCAAGGTATTTTAAACCACTCTGTGACCAGCTCATTCCACCTGGCAAAAACAGACTTTCCTCCTTCCATTTTCCAACTAAATACGCTGCACTTTTGGCCCAATTCACCTTTGCAGAAGAAAATTTCCCATAGCTATTAACAATATCCACTAACTTATTAATATCATTCTGCCCACTAATCAAAACCATTATATCATCAGCATATGCTGACAGTTTTATCGGTGGAAAGAGATTTTCACAATTAAAACCATTTAGCTCTGCTCTGATTTTATTTAACATTGGTTCTAAAGCTATTGAATACAGCATACCTGATAGGGCACAACCTTGTCTTATACCTCTTTGAATTTTAAAAGGACTACCTAAGCCACCATTGACTTTCAATATACTTTCAATGTCACAATAGAGCACTTTAATCATAGCAATAAACTCAGGTGGGAAACCAAATGCCTTAAGAGTATGCCATAAAAACTGATGTTCCACCCGGTCAAAAGCCTTTTCCTGGTCCAGAGAAACCAGCCCAACCTTTTGGTCAAAGAGTCTAGAGACTTCCAGAACATCTCGAATCAAAGATATGTTGTCCACTATTGATCTGTTGGGTACACAATAAGACTGATCTATATGGATGACCTGCCCCAAAACCTCCCTCAGTCTGTTGGCCAAAGTTTTTGACAGAATCTTGTAATCGGTGCATAACAAAGACACTGGTCTCCAATTCTTAACCTCTTTGAGGTCACCTTTCTTCGGAAGCAGAGTTAAGACTGCTCTCCTGCAGCTTATTGGCAGTCGCATACAGACAGACTGCTACTTAACACTGCAAGCAAGTCTTCTCCAAGGAAGTGCCAGTATGCCTTATAGAATTCCACAGGCAGCCCATCTAGACCTGGTGCTTTGCCATTTTTCATGCTTTGCAGTGAGTTAAAAAGTTCATCTGCTGTCAAAAGATGCACCAGACCAGCACACGACTCCTCAGTCATCTGTGGAAGATCTGAAAGGAGGTGATTTGCTGACTGATCCTCCACACATTCACAGGCATACAGCTCCCTATAGAAGCTAACAGCCCTTTTCCGAATGTCAGAGTCCCCAGTCAGATCTTTCCCATCCACAGACCGTAAACATTGAATACTCTTTTTTTGACCATTTTTCTTTTCCAGACTAAAGAAGAATCGGGACGGGGCATCCATTTCAGAAATACTCTGAAATCTGGACCTAACTAAAGCCCCTTGAGCTCTAGTGTCCAACAGGTCAGCTAGTGCAACTTTCTTATCCTTAAGAGTCTGAATATGGCCCGGATCTCCATGAGCTCCACACAACCCTTGGAGCTCCAAAATATCCATTTCCAAATTCCTAATATTTTGAAGAGTGTCCCCTGTGACATTAGAAGTATACTGATTACATAGTTTTTCTATCTTTAATTTCCCAATATCCCACCATTGCTGTATTGAAGTGAAATTAGGCTTTTGGCTTCTCCAAAAAAGTAAACATTGTCCAAAAGCAGCATCCTCAATTAAAGCAGTGTTAAAATGCCAATATGCACTCTTTTGCTTAACAGATTTAATGAACACACTAGCTTCCACCATTGAGTGGTCAGAAAAACCAACAGGACAAATAGAGCAAGACTTAAAATACTGTACTTGATGTTTAAGACAATAAAAGTAATCCAATCGTGCTAATGAAACACAATTGTCTTTTACATGAGCCCAAGTGTATTGCCTATCTTTAAAATGAAAGTTCCTCCAAACATCACAAAGTTGGTAGGTTTTAATGATATTTAACAATTTTCGTCTTGAAGCCATATGTGGTTCAATATGATTTCTGTCAATGTCATAACACGTACAATTAAAATCACCAGCAAGTAAAAAAACGTTTTCCATATCACACTGTTTAAGATTTTCACCCAATGCTTCCAAAAATAACATTCTTTCAATAGGTTTAACAGGTGCATAGACATTAATCAATTCCATTGTGATATTTTCAAACCTGGCTATTAATTTAATAACTCTACCTTCTATTATTTCAAAACGATCACAAGACATTGGCAAAAATTGTTTTGAAAATAAAACTGCTACTCCAGAACTAAGAGAAGTCTTATGACTAAAAAAGATGTTTCCCTCCCAATCTTTCAGCCATTCTACTTCATTTTCTTTTGTACTATGAGTCTCTTGTAAAAACATAATGTCTATATTTTTAAGTTTGATTAATTCATAGAGCTGCATCCGTTTTTTAGCATCCCTCATCCCATTACCGTTCAGGGAGGCGATTTTAAAAGTGCTCATTATGAGGGAAGAGAGCAGCACTAAGACCAAACAACAACATATTGCATTATTCTTGTGACTCATTCTGCATTGTCTGGGTGCGCACTTTTTGCACAATTTTCTTTAATCTATACACCTCTGGGTTCGACAAACACTCATCTCACTTGTGTTTCATTAGATTTTTTGCTGAGTCCATAAACAGAGAGAGATCAGGAAAAAAATCTATCACCTCAACATTTCTCATTCCTTTTGTACTTTGTAAAAACTTCTTCATTTGTTCTAAACCATAGCCACTGCGATCTTGACTCACATTATCTTCCACAGAGGCCTCAGACCCCTCTTGCTCACTTCCTGAATCAGATACATCAGACATATGCGTATTGTTCTCAGCTTGTATCTTTTTCTTAAACTTATCAGCTGCTTCACAAGAGTTTGATTTTCTTTTCACTGCTGGAACTTTAAAAATGTTCTCCTCTTCATTAAAGATTTCATTCTCTACCTCGTCAATCTCAATATCCATTGTCTCATCACTTCTCAGGTTTCCCTTTTCACACCCCTTACTTCCACTGTCCTCATTCTCAGCATGTACATTTGTTTCTGCCATTTCATCAGCTTGCCTATCCTTTACCACATTAATTCCTTGGTTTTGAAGGGCATTTTCATCTGCAGTGTTTACTAAACTGCCTTTTTCAGGGCAAGCACGTGCTAAATGCCCTTCTTTTCCACATCCAAAGCACTTCATGTTTTCAGTTGTGGCAAAAATGACAATCAAAGCCATCAACTTTGAATTTGAAAACAACATTTATTTCCTCAATATCGGTTTTTAAAATCATGTAAACAAATCGACGGAAAGAAACCACATGCTTCAACAGAGGAGACTTGCAACCCATCGGGATTTTTTTAATTGCAGACGCGAGCTGTCCATATCTAGACAGTTCACGTTGCAGTGCTTCATCGCTAATGAAAGGGGGCACGTTGGATAACAAAACTTTCCTTGCTGGATTAACCAGTAGAAAAATCTTAACGAAACGATCGTTGAGAACTATACCACTTTCTACGATGTCATTAACTTTTTCAACTTTGTCCAAGAACAAAACAACAGCTCCGTTCATCCTAGATGCAGATCGGATACTCTCGTGACCCACGACCTCTCCCACCGCTAGAACAGTGTCCTCGACCGAGCACTCAGCGCCGACAGGAACCTTCAGCCCGTGCCGCCGGGTGAGCTGCTCAAAACCAGCCTTCTCCGCCATCGTCGTAGCCTAGCCGCAGCTTAAAGCTGTCCGACACGACCCACTAAACCACTAGAACTAGTTTCAGTGCTTTGTAACAGTTCACAGAGAAAGATTATGTATGTGTGTGTGTGTGTGTGTGTGTGTGTGTGTGTGTGTGTGGGTGTGTGGGTGTGTGTGGGGGGGGGGGGGGTTGTAGTGTTGACGTGCGGGCCGGGCGACACCGTGTGGTGCCTGTGTCTCTGTGTGTGTGTGTGTATAGGCTACGTGCTTGCGTGCAGGCAGGCGAGCCTGCAAAATGATTCTGGGTCAGAGAGAGAAGCGGTAGGATGTGTGTTTGGACGAACGACTGAAAACTCTGAACTCTGTGTTGACATGCGGGCCGGGCGACACCGTGGTGCCTGTGAGTGTGTGTGTGTGTATACGTGCTTGCGTGCAGGCAGGTGAGCCTGCAAAATGATTCTGGGTCAGAGAGAGAAGCGGTAGGATGTGTGTTTGGACGAACGACTGAAAACTCTGAAATTATCGTACATTATGGGATTTTTTTCATTATTGATCGTACATCGTACAGAGGTCAAAATTATCGTACAAATACGATAATTATCGTACATCTGGCAACACTGACGCCCACGCATGCGCAGAGAGAGAGAGAGAGAGAGAGAGAGAGAGAGAGAGAGAGTCAACTGTCTGTCTGTCTCTCTCTCTGCATTGCAGCCCAGCGCTGGCTGCTGGAAGTCAAACCCAAATGGCGACGTCCAGCTCCAGTTGTAACCCTTCATCCTCCTCCTCCTCCTCCTCCAGCAGCGCACAGCAGCACCCTAGCCAGAGCCAGCAGCACATCAGCAGCAGCAGCTTGAGCACCATGAGCAGCATGCAAGGTCAGAAACACACCGAGCCGCCCGAACCGAGCCGCAGCATTATATCATCATCACATCCGATGACAGTTTACACACATCACACACACACACACACTGCGTTATCAGCGCTGCAGCTTTAACTCAGCCATTGATTTAGCATCGCATTTACTAGCTCTGCATTGTAGTATTATTTCAAATTAGTGGCCTTTATACTTGTAGTTTTCATTCTAATTTTAGAGTCTTGTTAGCCGCTCGGCTAACTGCTTTAGTCAAACACTGACAGGCCTGTGAAAATTTCATTTCGCAGAATGATAAATGCATTATTTACTACGCAAACTGTGTATGAATCAGTATTTTGTATGTCCATGTCTCTGTTAGTATTACATTAATTCGTTTAATGCCGTCGTTTGTTTTCTGACTGTCATTGGAGTTTGTTGACATGTTTAGCTGGAGGGCTAACAGGCTAACGATACCTTAATGCTAATATGAAATTCAGGTAAATGCGCGTGGATATTTGGGGATTAAATGTTGTTTATTAATCAATGAAAAGACTAAGATGTTGTTTAAATCATTTGTGGATCACCACACAAATATTTACTGCTGATTTCTTAAGGAAGTGACATTTGAATCAATGGAAAGATGCTAGTCTAGATTTATCAATCACATAAACCAGGGGTTTCAATCTTTTAGATGCCAAAAAGGGCCCCAAAATTGATCATCAACATTTAAAAGACATCTTTATAGTTTGCTGTGTAAATACACAGTTAAGTAAGTTATACAATGAAAACATAATACTATAAATGTCCAAAATATTATCTTAAATAGATTTAGTTTCTACTGTTACATTACGTGTTTTTTCTACACATTAATTTACATAGCCTATTAATTTACTAATTTGTTTTCTTATTTTATTCTATTTTGATTCATTTATGTTTACTCATTTGTTTATTTTTTATTTAATTTATTTTTCTTATTTTTATAATTTATTTATACTTGTTATATATATAGGCTTATATATATACACACACACAACTTATTTTAATTTATTTATTTGCTTATTTATTTTAAGCACATTTATTTATTTTTTTATCTTGATTTATTTCACACTCTTTTTCTCTAATCTTTTCAACGCCCCCATTTTGAAAACCCCCAAGTTTAGCTTGAAATGCGACTCTTTCAATGGTCTTGGTTTATTTTGGTAATGGTTTGGTGTAGTGGTTAAAAGATGAGCTCGTGACTGAAAGGTTGCAGGTTTGAACAAGGACACCGATGTGTTTGAACTGTATTTTGTATTAAAAATGGCTGTATTACACCAATATTTTAAGGTGCTGTAGTAAAAATGACAGCAAAACAGTAAAGAGAATTATTTACTTTATGCAATTTTTTATATTTTTAAATTCTTATTTTGTGGTGAAATATGAAGCAGACATGTTTTATGATGAGATGACTTGTTTGTGCATGTTTGCTGATTAGTTTTTGTGTAGAACTACTGCATATGTAATTCTGTTTTACTCTGGTGTCAGTTTCTTTATGGGATTCATAAATTTTGGGGCATCTCGCCCGGGGGTTGGGGTTACGTCCTGCGTCACATCTCTCATGCGGGTTCTCGTCGACCAGGGTCAGCGCGCACCATAGCGCACACAGGCAGGCACAGAACTAGCTAGCGAACCTAGGTAATCTAATAAGTTATGTTTTTTACAACACGTTTTTTGATGGAAAAGTGATGTTTAATTTCCATAGTCTTTGTTTAGTGAACGAAAGCGAAATCAGGAATTGCGGTCTTACAGTTTGTTTATCGTTACCTAGCTACCATGGGTTTAAGTTGTACAAGATGTGCTGTAGCCTTAATTACAATGGCCAAGTCGCGTTTCATATTAACAGATGAATAGGTTTTGCTCAGTTTATTAAATACATCCAACCTTAAATGTCTCTTACAAACTATGAAGGGACAATGAATCAATCAATAGACTGACATGGCAATGCTAGACAGATAGCCTACTTTGTTTGCACAGCCCTACCGTGATTTTGTCACTCTTCTCTCCACTCCTAGACCTACGTCTGGTGACTGCGGGGAAACTTTTACCTCAATAAAGTTAGGCCTACTTATTGTATTGCAGAAAAGTAAACTTCCAGTAAACTCCAGTTAACCAGTTCATGTTTCTTCTTTAGGTGATTCAAGCAGTAACGACTAATTAGACTCAATACTGCTATTACAGGTGGAATTATGAAATAGAAACAGGCCTCAATGCAAGATTTTAATCATGTCAATACACAATACATTTTTTTTGTAATGCAATGTTTTCAACAGGGAAATATATACATCATTTGTCAAATTTTCCCTTACCCCCCCCCCCACCCCCTTACCAACATGGATCAGCATTAGTCAGCAGAGTCCAAATACATGGGTGAAGTAATCATACAAAATAAACACACACAAAAAAAGAAAGAAACGAAAAAGAAACACCTATTTATATGAATGACTGATTGATTTTTGATTACAAAAACACATACACATGTCAAAGGATAACATGAGGAAGGGCAAGCACTTATTTCCATCATGGATAGTTAGTTAACTGTGTTTCATAGTAACTTAATACCATTTGTTGAAAGACGTGAGCGTTGCTCTTTTATGGTTTTCCAACAGAGTTGTCAGATCCTCCTCCGACTTTACAATTACGGAAATGTTTCCCCCATCTCTCTTGACAACTTTGGAATGTGGAGGCATCCAAGGCAGATCTATAAATGATTTATATTTCGTTAACACAGACCAGGGGTGCAAACCAAATGAGGCTTCTGTAAGACTACAGGTGAAGAGTAAAAAAAAGTTTTACAAAAGTCTTACAATAACTATTTTCACCAAAAGAGGACAGGTTTGCACCACGTGATTTGAAGTTGGTCAAGATTACTCTATCTAGCTAATCTTAACGAAATCTTAACTAAACAGGAAAACAATCTAACATGATTAAAAACTTACCCTCCATCGTGCAAAAAGATGTACACAGGCCGGTAACGTTAACTTCCCACTCACCAGACGAGTCCAGAGACGGTTGGAAAAACGATAGAATCTTTGACGGGTTCCCGCTGGTGCGCGCTGACCCTGGTCGACGAGAACCCGCATGAGAGATGTGACGTAACCCCGAGATGCCACAAAATGTATGAATCCCGTTTCTTTATATGACAGTTATTATCCAGTTCACTGAATTTTACTTCTAGGATGAAGTTAAATTTGAATCTCAACATAAAAACCCTTCAGTTTTGCATGAGTGTTTGGCCTGTTTTTGTTTAAAACAGTTTCTAACTTTTTCCGTGCTTCTCCAACATCACACCAGTCCATTCCTGTATTTCCTGAAAGCGCTGTGTGATGTGATTGGCCTGGGTTAATTGGGAATGTTATTCATTGGCTTCACATTTACAGGAGGAGGAAACGCACATGAATCATCTTCGCATGATTTATGAAGTTAATCTCAGCGTTCTTGTGTTCAGATATCATGTTCATTACGGATTTGTGTTGTAAAACATCCTTGTTGTTAGCCTGTAAAAATTATTTTTCAAAGTTCTAAATAAATCTATTATTGTAGAGTTCCATTCTATTCGGAATTTCACTTTTAATTCAGTTACAGTGTTTCTTTCTGACATTTACTGTAGCATTTTCTGAGTGAAAATTGTCAAACCTAATCCATGTTTTTCAGTGTATCTGTTATGAAATAATCTAACATGAATCTTTTTCCAACATAGGCTGCATTTCTTAACGCTCTGAAGTTCAGCTGGACGGATAAATTTGTTATTTAATGAAATGCATTATTTCCCCTCATGATATTTCTCTCCTTTATCTCTTGCCGCCTCTTACCCACAATCCTCCCTGATGCCGGACCACGGTGAGACCTTGTGAAATTGTTCTTCCCAGAACTGCCGAATATTTTATTTTCTCTTCTTCATGTTTGTTTTTTTTAGTCTGGTATTTTCCTTTATTTTACATTCTGCTGATTTCCGGTTGCTGTTGTGTGTGAAACTCCTCTGCATGTTTCCCATGTTTACCGGTTCGCTGATGCACATCCCGGCACAAAGGTTTGCTTTAGTGCGGCTCAGATGCTCAACGTGAGCCACTTTTCTTACATTTTGAGGTTTAATGGGAACTTGATGGCTATGAAGATCAGGTTATGGAGACAAAATGAAGCTGTTTTTCCAGATCAAACCCTGTTTCTGTGTTGATGAGTGAAGTGTTCGTTGTTCTTCTTACCACCAGGGTTTCAGATAAACCTGTCTGGACTTCCCCAAAGTAAGCCAAGCCTCCTAAACCGTGTCTGTCCGCTGTGCTCGCGTCTGGGGAAACCTGTCCTCTGTCCTCGACACTAATCCGTCCTCACGCGGGCTCTGCTAGACTTGTGCCGGTCTACGACTGAACGCTCTGCATGCTAGAGTTAGTCGCTCTGTCCCGAGAGAGTCCTAGATCAACTTAAAGGGATAGTTCACCCTTGAATAAAAATTAAGGCATAATTTACTCACTCTGGTGTTGTTCTAATGCCGTACGCCCATCTTATATTTATGGACAACAGAATGAGAATTTAAAAATATATATATCTTGCTTGCAGTTAGTGAAGAAAGTACATGGATACTTTTTTGGGATTTCTTGCCGTTGTTCACCACCTGGCCAAAAGTCACTGTTTGGATTAAAATAGGCAAATGCTTAAGAGTCTATGACTGGATCATTATTGCAGTGATTATTATCTTTCTAGCATGTTAAATGTTTGACAACAGTTCTTCTAACTCTAATTGAAGGAGTGTGTAGCTTGAATTGGCAACTCTTGAGTCCAGAGCTTAAACTCATTGAAAGTCTTTAGGATGCACTGGAGGAGACTTTACAGAGTGCTGGACTCTTGCATTTACAATACAAGATCTTCAGCAGAAATAAATGTTGTGATGTTATTTCCATCAAGAGGTACATACGTCTTTGGTCAAGATCTTGTATCGACAATGCATCCCAAAGACTATCAATAATTTAAGATCTGGACTCAAAAGGTGCATATTCATGTGTGAAAATGATTTTTCATGCTCCTCCCAAACCATTCTTTCACAGTTTGAGTCTGACGAATCTTGATATTGTCCTCCAGGAATATGGCCATGATGTGTCGTCCTACATGGCTGTTTAAGAAATAAAAAGCTACACACTCCATCAATTAGAGTTAGAAGAACTGTTGTCAAACATACAACATGCTAGAAACATAATAATCACTGCAATAATGATCCAGTCATAGACTCTTAAGCATTTGCCTATTTAAATCCAAACAGCAAATTTTTTTTTTGACCAGGCAGTGTATTTCGTGTCACATTTTTTTAAACTTGATTTCTCGGAGCGGGACAGAGTGAATTGTGGTGCTTCGAGAGTGCATGCTCAGGACCGAATGCGTACGTCCCATAACAGTACACAGAAGACCAATTGCAAGAAGTCTTGGTCAAGAAGTTTGTTCCCTATCGTGTACCCCCAGAACACGTGGATTATACGGCGCATTGGGATCATTCTGTGATACTTTTGTGTCTTTTTTAAAAAGCTTGATGCCGGTCGCCATTCACTGCCATTATATGGATGAGCGGAGCGAGACATTTTCATTTTTATTTTTTAATTTCTCATTTTGTGATCCATAAAGGGCATATGGCTTTAGAAAAACACTAGGGTGAGTAAATGATGATTTAATTTTCATTTTAGGGTGAACTATCCCTTTAACATAAAAAAATCTGATATAGTCCCTATAATTTGGATCGGTACTGCACATTTTCTAGTTTTTAGTAAAAATTGTGTACAATAAGTATTTCCACAGCATTTTTGTGACTTCTCATTTATCATTAGGCTGTGTTATGTTTACATCAGCATTATTTCGGTCACTCTTCTCTTTAGATGTTGTAATTAAATAACATATTTGTCGACCACTAGTCAGCTCTTCCGTCTGATAACTCAAATGTTCATCTGTACACACATCTACATAAAGAGTAGTTCAGCGACAAATCGGCACAAGTCTAAAGCTTCGAGCTTCCATTGACTTCTGGACAGTCGATTGGTCCTCACTTTCATTTGATTTAGTCCATCAAATTCATCAAAATCAGCCTTTACTTGATCAAGATTACTGAAATAATCACAAGTGTATTTCTGATCAGTCTCTGGTGTTTCATTCAGACGCAGTAATGGAAGCTCTGGTGGTTTGTTTCTTCTGGTGTTTTAGACGGCTTTTCTACTAACCGGTGCAGTGATTATTATTGCCTTGGGGATGTAGTTGTTTTCCCGGTTTCTTGGGTTTGCATTTTGTTTAGTGTTCGAGCTCTGCTGGTGCTGGGATGTTTTTGGCATGTGCATCTCGAACAAACACAAGCTTGTTGGGACATGGATGCACATGCCGTGAGATTTTCAGAAATGCTGTTCCTCTGCTATTCGAATCCTCACATTCTTGTGGTGGAGGGAAAATAGGCTAGTCCTTAATTTCACAGAGATATGTTTACCCTCAAAAACACTCTTTAAACATCAATTCTCTATTAATCTAAAGGTGTTTTTTGGTGCTTAAATAATCTTTGTTCTCAATCGTCACACAAATTCATTTTCACTAATTCACATATGTCTAGTTTGTATATGGAAACAGAAGCATTGAATTATTGCCTGTGAATGATATCTCTGTAAACTTTTTGTTAACAATAACATTTTTAAAAAGTCCTTCCCAGAATTCCTTAGGATTGTGAGCTGAATTCTGCATCTCTTTATTATGAGAAGAGCAGAAATGGTGTCACAAAACTATCCTGTTATTATAGCAAAAGAACCAGAAAAAATACCTTCAGAAAACTGAGTAGGGCTACTGACCAAAATACAAAAATATTGGAAAAGGATGTAATAATATAAAATAATTTGACCAAGTCATTTAAAGGTGCAGTGTGTGATTTTTAGCGACATCTAGCGGTTCGGCTGCGAGTTGCACTGAGGGCTCAGCCCACTGCTCACCCCTCCCTTTCGAAGAAGCTACGGTGTCTAACATGGGACAAACATATCGTCGTCTGAGACAGCAGAGAATAGCCAGAGTAAGCCAAGAGTGTGTAACATTGTCACTGTTTCTGTACCACAGTCCATTATAAACCACATCATGGATAAAGTTTACAAAGCCATAGTCAGGTGAGGATCAAGGGTCTTAATATATAATATAATAATAGTAATCAGCTGATTGTCTCACGAACGTAACCAACACATTCCCCCCACATAGCAAACCCATAATACAGCGAGGGAGAAGAACCACATGAAACTATGCAACTATTTATTTTTTCTAACAGGGTAGTAAAAGTTTAGCTGGCTAAATATGAGCTGTTACTGTGGCTGAGCTGGTTAAAGCGTAAAGCCTTGTTTAAACTCGACGCGTCCTCATTAGTCCAAAGGTGCGCGCGGCAAAAATGGCATGACTATAACAGCGCGCGCGCCTCCGCATCCCCTAGACACCATTTACTACACACAATAGGCTTTTTTTCTCTGATTTTGAAAACTCTTCGCGATTTACCTAAAATGCTTCCAAGATCGACTTGTCGACCGCGATCGACGGGTTGGTGATTCCTGTAACGTTACTGTTTTACGGTCAATGACAAGAGTACTAATCAGCTGTCTCACGAACGTAACCAGCACATTTATCCCCACATAGCAAAGCCATAATAACACAGCGAGGGAGAAGAACTAAGTTACATCCAACTACATATTTTACATCACTGACAAGGGAAAAGTCACTACTCACGGTGTCACGGCTAGCTTCTAGCTTTCTGCTGCTTCTCTTTCAAAGTAGTGACGAAACGCGCTCTGTAGCGCTGTTTGTTCGCGTTCGGCTACGGTAGAAACATGACGTCACAATATGTTGACCTTCATAGAAGGGGGTGCCCGCGGTTATGTAGATATAAATGTCTCATTCTAAGGTAATAAAAACATTACGGTTTATTAAGTAAGTTCTTTATACACCACTGAAAACATAGTTATGAATGTCATATTGCATTTCTGTTAATAGATACTCAAAATTTTTACACATTGCACCTTTAAAGATACGATAGTCGATTAACCCACATTCATGCAATTTTCTTTTAAATAATTCACTATTATTCCTTACATATGCAGTCAAACTCAGTGTTGGATTTGGTGTAATGGTCTGTGTCTTTTTAATGTTATTTTAAAGTTTCGTCTAGTGATGCACCAAAATTGTGGCAAAAAATAAATAAATTGACAAAACAGCAAAATAAATAAATTTTAGGTTTAGGCCGAAATAGTTTTCGATGGAAAGATTTATGTTTAATTACCACTTTTCAATTATGCATTTTGATGCTTTTTTGATTCTAGAGTAGCAATATGTATAATTTGTCAAATTAAAAATCAAAATAGAGAACTTTACAACAAAGACCTTTAGTTTATCACCTGAAAACACAGAGCCTTGAACAGTATAAAGAGTTCAATATGACCAGATTTAATAACCTAAACTTTATTTTTGGTTTTGGCCAATGAAAACTTAACTTAAATTTTCCGTTTTCAATCTTTCGGTAAAATTTAAAAAAAATAAATAAATTCAATGCATCACTAGTTGTCATGTTGTTTGCACTGGCTTCATTGCCGTGGTGGATATTTCTAGTGCTTATGATGGGCGCTGCACCTCTCGTTTGTTCATACATCATTTAGTGTTTGGGTTGTGTTGGTTTTTGCATGAGGTGAAGGTAAGTTTCTTCTGTATCTTCTGTTTTGTGTCCGGATGTGATCAGATCTGTTTGTCTGCCATGAGTGGACATCCAGTAGATGGGAAAGATTTGCTGCTGTTAAACGCAGGGTTTGAGCATGTCAGACTGCAGTCACTGTCTTCTGCTGCCAGATTTGCTAAAGCCGTCGTCGCCCTCCGTGTGTTTCCACACTGCACACATTGAACATGTTTCAAACCCTCAGCGTGTCCTGATGGCTTTAGGAAATCTGGCTCTCGGGTTCCTCTCCTGGTGCTCAGATGTGCATGTCTCTAGTCAACTCTTGTCTCTTCCCACATCTTCCATGGCTTAGTTATAGATGTCATCATCATCATCATCATCATCTTATGGCAGCCTGAACAAAATACACCCGCAACTTTGTCTTCAAGCTGTCTGAGTGTGTTTGTGTCTCTTCCTCCTCTGTCAGGTAAACGTAAAGCCCTGAAGTTAAATTTCGCCAGTCCTCCAGTCAAAACTACTTCCAGAATCACTCTGAACACTGCCGGACTTCCTTTCCAGAACCCACACATGTGAGTACGGATCGTCAACGGCTCTTTCACGTCTGACTGATACTAAAACATTGATGAAACTCAATCACCGTCTTGCAGAGTTTAGATCCAGCTCCTGTGATTGCTTGTATTGTCATGAAATATAAACTATAGAGGTTATGCGCATGACAAAAGTGGAAAAAAGTGGAAAAAAGACTGAGCGGCAGCATTTGTTTTCAGCGTGAATGCCACGAAAAACGCACAAAACACGTCTAAAACGGGAAAGAGCTTTGCGATTGACTGTACAACTAGAGTTGACAAGAAATCGCTGCAATTCACAGAAACAACTGGACTCCAGCCAGCGAAAGGGGGATTTGCAGAGTTGTCATTTTGTGTCAATATGCTGAATTTAGGGGTGAAATCATACCCTGTATATTGTATTGTTATATATTGTTCATTTACATTTAGTCATTTAGCAGACGCTTTAATCCAAAGCAACTTACAACTGAGGACTAAAGACAGGTCAAGTCATTGTGAAGAGGCAAAACCAATGCAAGAAGTGCTCAAAATACAAAGTTCAGGCATTGCTCAGCGTAGCATAATCCAGACAAGGGAGGATTTAAAGGAAAAGGAAAGGTTTTTTTTTTTTTTAAATATGCTCTTTAGCTTTTATGTTAAGTGCTCACGGAAGATATGAGTTTTCAGTTCTTTTGAATGTTGTCAGGGATTCTGCATTCCGTACGAGGAGATTGTATGAGATTGTATTGACAACTCATTTAAATTAAATATATTTACCATTGTATATTATAATTGTTTTTAAATAAACACTGACAAAAAACTCTACAAGTTTTAGGGCTGGACGACATGATGATGTATAACATTGATATAAGTGATCACCGAGATTATATTGTATTTATATAAAGCGTTCACAGGCAAATTAGCTTTATGTATTTCCCCGGCATCGGATTCAGGCACATATAAATGTCAGGAAACACGATGCATGTCAATATCCATGGAACACTATATCTAGTCCAATCTTTAGTTTAAACTGATAATCGTTTGTTTTACTCATGTTTTGGCAGTTTCCCCTATTAAATCCAGTCAGGCAGAAGCTCTTTTGCCACTCAGTCCGGGAAAGTGACGTTAATGCATTCCCTCTATATTGTTGTCCGTCTCTAATCTGCTCAGATCTCTGGTAGTGTGAATGGTCAATATAATGAATCAGGAAACTAGATGAGGTAAAATAAACCCTTTGTACGAGTTGACGTTCTCTTTAACGTGCAATAATTCTGCTGAATTGTCAAATGAGAACAATCTTGATTCGTATAAGTGTTGAGCAGAATTATTGTGATGATCAGTCAGTCATAGTGGCACCTCCTTCATCTGTGCGTTTTGAACTTGAACTCTGGAGAATTTCACGACTAGTCTTCGGTTTGGTCTTTTCCAAGCTCAGCCGTGAACATCTTTGCATTGCACGTGTGTGTTTCTCAGAGAACGGCTGCGAACACACAGCATCGAGTCGTCTGGGAAGCTGAAGATCTCTCCGGAGCAGCACTGGGACTTCACAGCGGAAGACCTGAAGGATCTCGGAGAGATCGGCCGAGGAGCGTATGGATCCGTCAACAAGATGGCGCACAAACCCAGTGGACAAATCATGGCTGTCAAAGTAAGACGCACTCTTACAAATACAGGTTCTTTATTGGCATTCATGATACTTTATAAAGAACCTTTAAAGGGGTATTCGGCCACTATTTCAGCTTAATAAAACCGCTTAGAAATCATTTGGATGGTTTAATAACCTGTTCTGGTGAGAATGGTGACTTTCCCCAACGTTCCTAGGCGGAAAACCAACCTTCCAACATGAGGATTAACATCCCGGTAAGTTGGAAATAGGAAGTCTCGTGAGAAGCGAGAACGAGCGTGAAACGCAAACTGCTTTACGCCAATTCGACATAAACACACACGCCGCCCTCAATGTGTATGATGTATTACCCACCTCGGTAGACATAGCTCCACACGATAAAGTTGGCCGGCTCCGATAATAACAAATGCACATGAGCATCGGTAGAAAGGGGGAGGAGGGGCCGCAAGTGAGTTTTTTTACGACATTGTGTTGAAATATATGCCTCACAGCTGTAGGGGGAGCTCGTTGAGAAAACATGCGACAACAAAAGTGAAAATCAGCGAAGAAATAGCTAGAGATTTCTGAATGCAAATCTCCAAGAGTCAGTATAGACCAAGAAGACAAAGTTGTGTCAGGTTACCAGACAAGAAATGAAGGTCGTGTGTAAAAAAAATTAGTCAAAATAAGCAGAACTTGTTGGATTCGATCAATTTCGTGATGCCAGGTCATATTGAAGAATGTAGCTTGACACAACTAGTAGCACCTAAACGGGATCATGAGAACTTACATATATGTGTGTGTGTGTGTGTGTGTGTGTTTACGTATAAATATATATACTGTTTATGCATACATATTTGTGTCTGTCATATATGCATACATACATGCACACATATATTGTATAAAACAAACTTTTATGTTAGATGCGATTAATCAGGATTGATAGATTTTACATATTAACATAATAAAAAAGGTGTAGGGTGGCCCTTTTTTCATAATAAGCTTCACTTCATCTACTAAATTTCATCTCTACAAAAAGATACGAAAACAAAACGGATACTTGACAAAATTTCTTAACACCTTTCTAGCTGTAAATTACTCCTTTCATAAATCAGTACAATAGTTTTAAGAATTTTAAATACAAATTTTTCATTTTAAGTTATATATTTATCTTATTTTACTTTTGCAGAGAGATATATGAAATCAATCTGATAATAATAATAAGCTGCGATGTGGATCAGACTCTGCTGACGGTCATGTTTAATGCTGGTGTGTGTGTGTGTGTGTGTGTGTGTGTGTGACAGAGGATCAGGTCGACGGTAGACGAGCGCGAGCAGAAGCAGCTGCTGATGGATCTAGACGTGGTCATGAGGAGCAGCGACTGTCCCTACATCGTCCAGTTTTACGGAGCTCTTTTCAGAGAGGTTTGTCTCTGCGTCTGCTTTCCTTCTCAGAGAGTCTTTCTAAACACATAAACACTTGTTTTGTGCTTTTTTTAGGGCGACTGCTGGATATGCATGGAGCTCATGTCCATCTCCTTCGACAAATTCTACAAATACGTTTATTCCTCTTTAGACGAAGTGATTCCAGAGGAGATTTTAGGGAAAATAACGTTAGCTGTGAGTTGCATATTTTACTCCGAGCTTTTAATAGGCGACGCATTGGTTAGCGTTCATTAACGTGCTCTTCTGTGTCGTTTTCAGACTGTGAAAGCACTTAACCACTTAAAAGAAAGCTTGAAAATTATTCACAGAGGTAAGAGGGATCTTATTTCTGACCTCCATCAGTTTAGAGAGATTTATCAGTTTAGTTTTGTTTGCATGTTGTAAGAAGACTCTGGGGTTTAGATGCTGTTTTACTGAGACTCGATCTCTCTGCAGACATAAAGCCATCAAATATCCTCCTGGACAGGAAGGGCAACATTAAGTTGTGTGATTTTGGCATCAGTGGGCAGCTGGTCGACTCCATCGCCAAAACCAGAGATGCAGGATGCAGACCGTATATGGCAGTAAGATTCATGCACTTATACATTCATATATATATATATATATATATATATATATATATATATATATATATATATATATATAACCGTTTAAAAGTTTGGGGTTGGTAAGGAGTTTTAATGTTTGTGAAAGAAGTGTCTTCTAGTCACCAAGGCTGCATTTATTTGATCAAAAATACAGTAAAAAATATGATTGAAATTCAAAATAAGATATAAGATAATATTTTATCTATGTGAATATATCCCTGTGATCATTACTCCAGTCTTCAGTGTCACATGATCCTTCAGAAATCATTCTAATATAATGATTTGATGATCAAGGAACATTTCAGATTTTTATCAGTGTTGAAAACCGTTGTGCTATTTCATATTTTTTTGTGAAAAATGTGATTCATTTTATTTTCCAGGATTATTAGATAAATAGAAAGTTCAAAAGAACAGCATTTACTTGAAATTTAACATTTGGTAGCATTTTAACTGTCTTTACTATCACTTTTGGTCAATTTAGTGCATCCTTGCTGCATAAAAGTATTAATTTCTCAAAAAAAAAAAAAAAGCACCTTCAAACTTTTGAACGGTACTAGTGTGTGTGTAACATGTATAACACATTTCTCTCTCTCTCTATTTCTCTCTCACTTTCTATATGTAGAAAAAAATATTATGCTATCAATTATTATTATATATAATTATAAGTTATTCTATTCTAGTCCATATATAAATAAAATGCTTTTAATGACTTTTTAAAATTGTTTTTAAATAGTTATCATCACTTTTGTAACAATATATAAAAAAAAAAAAAAAAAACGATTAAAGTCAATTATTGACACAGTGTTAATTTCCTGAACCTTGTCTGTAATGTCCTGTCGAGCGTGTGTAGAGTGATGTAACCGCAGGAGTATCTGTGAATGAAGCGCCGCTCTGCAGTTAATGCTGCTGATGATGATGTCATAGTCTAATCTGAGCGAGTGATCTCATCCCGACTGCATTATGACATCATCAGTCTTTAAACATGAGTAACGTGTGTTGACTGACCTGCACAGCTGTTAGCATGTGACACACACACACACACAGAAGCACATCTGTTTTCCTGCTGTTTTGACCCGTAAAGCGTCTGATGTGCTGGAGAATCACTCCGCTGCGCTCTTGCAATTGCGCAATTGTCTTTTCCCCGACATTTTATCAGTCGTGTGTCCCTTGAGAAATGAACCCGTGATCATAGTGGCTCGTTGAAGTCATGAAACATTAATCGGCAGAAGCAGCATAACATGCCAGAACATTTGCACTGCATTTAAACAGCGATTTCTGAGTCAAACAGAATATTCTGCTGTAAATCATGTTGGACAGGACTGATTTGATCCACCAGGAAACAGTTTTCAGGATTAATTGTATTATATTTTATGTAGAAAAATGTATTTAAAGTAAATTATTACTTATATTTTATTAATACAATTATTATAATTTTTTAAATAACATGCACTAATGATTTGTACCAAAATAAGAACAGCAAAATGTAGTAAAGTAAATGATATATCACCTGTGAAGCGTCTGGATCAGCACAGACAGTCTGATATGATTCACATTTATATATTAATCTAAATCAACCTCAAGCTTTCAGGACATTTTATATCCATGTGTGTCTCCTGAATAAATGAATCCATGACTTCAGTGTTTCTAGAGCCATGAAAAAGCGATTCTTTAGAATCAAGAAATGACTTTAGCAACACGTTTAACTTGTGTAATGTGACCTTTAGTAGTGAAACACAATATTCAGCAATAAATCACAAAAAAGATGGGACTTGACTTTATCATTTATCATTGGTTAAACTTAATATTATTTTCCCTACCAAATGGAGGAAATTTATTATTTTTATAATAATAATAATATAAATAATACTTATTATTATTATTATTATTATTATTATTATTATTATTATTATTATTAAAAATAATATGATAATGGTGATTTTTTTAGAATAACATGCATTGATTATTTTTCTTTTCTTTTTTCTTTTAATTTGTCAAATAATACATTTAAATAAATATTTTATTTCTAATGATATTAATACTATTTTAATATATTGTATTAATTGTATTATATACAAATACATGAATTGTAATATTTGAATAAAATAAATATTAAATATAAAAAACTACATATTTAAAAATTTAGTAATAAAATATATAAAATACATTGAATATGAATACTAATCGATAATACGTAATACTTATCGATAATTGATATTCCTCCTAATGTACACAATTATAATTTTTTAGAATAACATGCACTGATTTTTTTCTTCATTTTTTAATACGCACAATAATACACTTAAATACATTATTTTCATTTAATAATAATACTATATTAATATATTTAATATCAATTGTATTGTAATAAAAATATATACATTTTAATATTTTAATAGTACATCTAGTAACCAAATGTATAAGAAATACATTGAATATGAATAATAATTGAGAATATTTTTATTATTAAATGAATATACCTAATATATAGAATAATATATAGAATAACATGCTCTTATTATTTATTAATTTATTAATATTCCTAATATATTAATATACAGTTTTTATTTTCAATATACTATCTTTAGAATAGCATGCCATGCACTGATGATGAGTGCAGAATTGATGGAGAAAGTAAGTGAAGTAAATGTTGTGTGTGTGTGCGCGCGTGCGTGCGCGTGTGTGTGTGTGTGTGTTCCAGCCGGAGAGGATAGACCCCAGCGCCTCCAGACAGGGATATGATGTGCGCTCAGACGTCTGGAGTTTGGGAATCACACTGGTGAGAATGAAGTGTGATCTGTCATTGTGTGATGTTGACTGTGTGCTGCAGTGCTGTTATTGTGTGTGTGTGTGTGTGTGTGTTTCAGTATGAACTGGCCACAGGACGGTTCCCCTACCCGAAGTGGAACAGTGTGTTCGATCAGCTGACGCAAGTGGTGAAGGGCGACCCGCCGCAGCTCAGCAGCTCCGAGGAGAGGCAGTTCTCCCCCAAATTCATCAACTTCGTCAACCTGTGGTGAGACACACACACACACACTTACACACACACACTTCCCTGTGATCTCTGAGCGTTTCCTCTTTCTGAGAGTTTGCAGACTCAGCAGAAGGGATGTAATAACTCTGATCACATGATGCACATGACGCCTCCTGCTGGTCGTTCAGAGACACTGCAAGAGCTCCAGATTGCACTGGTGATGCATTATGGGTTTAATTAAATATTGTATTGTTTTTTGTCTCTGACAGCCTTACAAAGGACGAGTCAAAGAGGCCAAAGTACAAAGAGCTTCTGGTGAGTTTCTGTTTCCTGCTAAAGTGACACGTTCAGCACTTCTTGAAAGGGTTTCTGCCTTTTTAGGATAATCTTATACATGCTAAGTTGATTAGCATGATATTTGTCCTGCAGAATTTCTACTGTTATGGAAAACCTGGACATATCAGGGATTTTTTTTATTGAAGTATTTAGGAATGGAAAAATTATGGTATTTAATAAACCTTGATCATAGAAATGATGCTACAAAATGTTTGATTGGCTGAAAATCGCTCTTTGTCTCTATAAAATTATTTTCACAATCCTTACCAAATCAAAAGTCATTGGGTAAATAAACTTTTAAACAGCATTTGTATAATTCTTATACAACAACAATATAATAGTAATAATTAATGTTTTTTATTATTATTGCTGCCGTATTATTTTAGGATCTTTGTGATACTACAATAGTTTTTATTAGTGTTATTATTCAATATTAAATAGTAATAAAATTAGTTTTTTCTATTATCATTTAATTTTTTGTTAATTTTAGTACAGTAAATGTTTCGTTTTTTGTAATTTTTATTAGTTATTTCAAAAAATGTCATAATTTCTAAATAATGTTTATTTATTTGTATATAGTTTGCTTTAAAGGGGTCATGAACTAGCTTTTTAAAAAATTTTATATTGTTGTCTGAGGTCAACTTATGACGTTCGCTTGGTTTTTACATTCAAAAACATCAAAATGAATAAGTAATAGGCTATTTTCTACCCTAGTTTTGAGCCTAGCTCAAAAACGCTCGGTTTTTATGGGCGTTTCGCATTGAAGACTTGGAAGTAAACGCCCACTGTTGTGAGTGGATAACAGTTTTGCATATTATAAGGAGTTTCAACTCACTCGTCAGTAACGATTAGACTGATACACATGTACACATAATTATTAGATATCAAACGATCTGTAGCAATGCAATACTAGCCTATCAGATTATTATTATTTTTTAAATAAAAATTTTACTCACATAAGTGTGTTGCACCATTCCTGTCGGATCCAATATAGAAGGCACAGCACCGTTTTCTAATCTTAATCGGTCTGCAAATCCAGTCTCGACCTGTGTCTTGTTTACAAAACAATCCTCAGTGAAATGAAGCGAACAAACGGACAATGTTTTACCCACATCAGCTGGAACGTCATTAAAAATAAAGTTTAACCAAGCATTCTTATTGGAATCCAGAGGAAGCTTATGCAGCGACTGTCTTCTTCCACAACCAGGCACTGCACAATATTTTGTAAATGTCATGTTTATTGCTGGGTAGCTCGATCCGGTGTGTCATCACGAGGTAGGCCCATGTTATTTAGCTATGCGTGTAATGCGCGAATCGGTGGGCGGGGCTAAAGTAGCCGTGTTGAAGTAGGCGTTGATCTTCTTCAGCGGGGGTGGTGTTTTATCCTCTTTGACGTCATAGTTCCCCACTTTGAAAAACGAGTCGTTTGCTGAGCCTGGTGTCAATAAAAGCATTTATTGGACTAACAAGGACGTTTTCAGTTCTGAAATTTACAGGATATTCTTATAATATGATGACCTCTAAGATGTCAAAAGCTCAAGGAAAATTTGATTTCTCAGTTCATCACCCCTTTAATTATTTTATTACGTCAATCTAAAGTTTTGTATATTTTATTTTATTTCAGTTATCGTTTATTTTATTTCTACTAACAAAATAGTTATTTATTATTATTATTATTATTATTAAATATTTAATGATTTCATATTATCTAAGAGATCAAATTAAAAAAATAATAATTTGCTACACTGATGGACTATGTAGTTTAAAAACTGATTCACAGCTCCTGAAGTTTGCACGTTTCCTTATGCGTATTATACACTTCAACATAAAAAGCTTGATTTTAGATCATATACAGAATTTAAGAACTGAATTTCCCAGTATTTTGTGAGGGGTTTTACATTTTTTCCCCTGAAGACTTTGGGAATTCTGCTTCTTAAATAAATATGACAGTTGTTGAGGTAATAAAATTAAATAATAAGTATGATTTTTAAATTTTTTTTATAATTCTTTTAGCTTCTTTATATATATATTTAAAGTATTTGTCTTATTTTAAGTCATCTTAAAGGAACAGTTCACTCAAAAAAGAAAATGATCCCATAATTTACTCGCCTTGAGGTCATCATAGGTGATTATGACTTTAATTTTTTCAGCTGAACAGCGATGCATTTTGTAACAAAAATATTCATTTTTTTATAACTTTATAAACTATAATCACTGGATTTCGGTAACGGCGTCTGAGTTAATAAAGTTCTAAATATGGATATTGTTCTTACACAGACTCATGGCTTCGCTTCAGAAGGCCTTTATTAACCCCCTGTAGCCGAATGGATTCTTTTTATAATGGATGGATGCGCTTCTTGTGCTTCAAAATCTCAGTTTCCATTCACTCCCATTATAAAGCGTGGAAGAGTCAGGATATTTTAATATAACTCTGATTGTATTTGTCTGAAAGAAGAAAGTCATATACAGCTAGGATGAGATCATGGGATATTTTTCATTTTTGGCTAAATGATCCCTAAACGATCCCTACGATCCCACATCTTGCGACCCGTTAATGCTTCAACTGTGATAAAGGCTTTTGAGAGGTTCATTGCGAGGTAAAAGTAAACTAAAGCAGAAGTGTTGTTCAGTTAAAGAGATTAAAGTAAACCAAACTTCTCTCTCTCTCTCTCTGTCAGAAACATCCCTTCATTCAAATCTACGAGGAGCGTACGGTGGACGTGGGCAGTTACGTCTGCATGATCCTGGATATGATGCCCGCGTCTCCCAGCTCCCCGATGTACGTGGACTGACACACACACACACACACACACACACACATGCGTCTGAACACGGTGTAAAGATTTGCTTCATCACAGAACTGCAGTATTAAAACGGGAAAACCTACACGAGCACCGCAGAACGGTGTTTAATTCAAGCTCGATGTAATATACCTCCTACCCATGATTCCCTCCCTCTCTCTCTCTCTCTCTCTCTCTCTCTCTCTCTGTCTCGTCACACACACACACCTGTAAAGCGTATAAACACACACACACTCACAGGCGTCTGATGGGACACACGCGACGGTCTCTCTCTCTCTCTCTCTCTCTCTCTCTCTCTCTCTCGTGGATGCAGAATAGTGATTTTAAACCGATATAAAATAATGAATAATAAATAAGCCTGGAATTGTATTTATACTTCTGAGATGACTTGTGGAATATATGATTGGGAAGCCGTCGCCGTACTGGAATCTGCTCGTGTCCGGTCCCCTCCTCTTCATGTATGTGATATTAAACACGTGTTTTGTATGTAAAGGTGAATGACGCAGAGGTGGCCGGGCTTTCTGTAACGAGGACATCCATCCTCACTGTACAACGAATATGTGCTGATATTATAAATAAAACTGAGGAATATGGAAACGACTCCATGTTTGATACTTTTTTTTTTTTTATTAAAGTGTAGATCATCTTGTAAGAAATGAATCCAGTGATTTGACATTGAGTTTTTTCCGCTTGTTTTGACTTCTTTTTACTCCATTGAAGTTCTGTTGCCCATATATTTAATTTTAATATTACTTAATTCACTATTGATATCTATAATTAATAAAAAAAATATCATTGTGTTTACATTTTAATTTCAAAATTAAATGTATACATTTAAAAAACAGAATATAATGGCGATCACAGGAATAAATTACATTTCAATATATATTTCAATAGAAAACATTTTAAATTGTAATAATATTTCACAATATTACTTTTATTGTTTCGTCTGTCATTAATTCATAATGCTGTTAATTTATTGTATTTTTTGATTGAATAAATGCAGCCTTGGTGAGCATAAGAGACAGAAATTACTTATTACAAATTTTTGACTGGTAGTGTAAATATTTAGTAAATATTTTCCATGTTTGGGCCTATAAAATACAAAGCCCAATTATTAGATTATTAATATGATACAGGACAAGGAGTTTCCTGTATAGGACTCATATTTTAACAGTCCATAAGAGTCCTGTAGGACAAACAAACAAAAACATTGGCGGATTCTGTTACGAGCCTCCTTGAGGGAGAGACTGTCCAAAGCGGTCCAAAGTAAATGTATATTATTAGATGGCAACATTTGTCACCAAATAGCCTAGCATTGTTCTTTAACAAATTAAAGATGACGTTACTTCAGTGAAGAGTAAGTGTTTATGTAAAAATAATTTCTTTTGATACGCAATAAATGATTCCCTGGGCCCAGTTTTTCAAAAGTAATCCAGTGGGATTTCGGATCACGGATTGGATCAAATCTTGGAAATGGGTTTTTCAAAGCCAAAAGGGATTCCGAACTAAGATCAGAGCATGTAATCCGATCTTACATTTGATCTGGATCAAACCTGCCCTTTGGGTTTTTCGAAACTTTGAACTCATTTTGGGATCTATTTGATCCCAAAAAAACCCAGGATTATCCTGATCCCATCAGAAGGGTGGATTCAGTTGTGATTTTTCAAACCAAATAAAACCAGAGTTTTTTTTTTTTTAAGTGAATGATCACAAATTCAATGTTTACTGATGATATATACATGTATTCATACTTGAAGCATAAGCATGTCACATCTAATGAGATACGGTAAAAAAAACAAAAAAATCTCAAAGCTATCAGCTGTCAAATAAACATCACTGTTGCTCACAGTTCTATAATTTCAAAGTATATTAATGGCAATGACAACAACAAATATACTCAGTCATTCAGTAGCCTAGTTAAAAGGAATTTCTCACAATTGCATCTCTAATTGCATGTCCAGTGTGTCCTTCATTAGGTAAGAACATTGGCGGCTGTTCTGGTTCTACATCAGGCTCAGGTCCATCAAAATTGTCATCAAGAGGGACATGACGCCTGGTGGCGATGTTATGCAAAACAATACAGGCAAGGATTATGTTGCATGCCACCTTGGATTGTACTCGCAAGTAATTAAGACACGCAAACCGTCTCTTCAGGACTCCATTTAAGCGCTCAAGTTGAGTTGAAGCGTGCCTGCTCAGGTGTGTTTGCACCTGGAAAAGGGGTCATTAGCCATGGTAGGAGTGGATACGCGCTGTCTCCCAATACTATGCCTTTTGGTCGGTGGGATTGAAGCTCTCTGTATAGTGCACTCTCTCTTAGAATACGTGCATCATGAACAGACCCTGGCCATTTCACAACACAGTTGGTTATTATGAGATCGGCGTTGCCCACAAGTTGGATGTTGATGCTGTGTCTCCCCTTTCGATTGACATACTCCCACTCCCTTTCACGAGGTGCTTGAATATGCACATGAGTACAATCAATAGCACCAATAGTGCTAGGCATGTTCCCCATTTGAAAAAACTTGTGCTTAGTCTGAGCTGTCTGGCCATCCTTGGAAAAGGAAACAAATTGGTTGATCAGACTGCCCAGTGCTACTGACATAGCCTTCACCACATTACTCACGGTTGCTTTTCTCACTCCCATATTGTCACCAATTACTTGGTAGAAAGTCCCACATGCGTAAAAGCACAGAGCGATTAAGCACTGTTCCTCCACGGATAAAGCATGACTCCCTTGGGTTTGGTGTTGGAGTGTTGGCCTAACAAGATCTGCAATGTACTAAATGTCATCTCTCCCAAAGCGAAAAACGTGCATACAGTTCTTCTGAGATCACTGAGGCTTTTAAGATCACTGTTGGCAACACCACAGAGTTGGAACCATGGAATCAAAAGGGCCTAATTTCACTGTCGCAGAAACCTGTGCAATGCTGGAGGGTGTTTAGGCCAATTTTGCCTCGATAGTAGGAGGTTTCAGCTCTGCAAAGGGTGGAGAACTGACCAAAAAAGGAAAACACAACATTTGGGAGGACATAACCAATCATGTCAATGCCATGGGGTCTGGCCAAAAGAGGACCATAAAACAGGTTATGTGCGATGGAAGAACCTCAGGGCTAAGGCAACGAAAGACCTTACTGAAGTCACTGATATGGTCCTTGATATCATAGGAGGAGAAACATCAGAGGCTCTGCATGGCATTGAAGTCATAGAAGGAGATGGAGAGGCCACAATTACAGAGATTAGGACTTCAGAAGAATGCGAGCAAAATTCTCCTGCAGAGGAAATGTTTGTCCTGGACTTGACTTCAGTGAATGAGGAGGAAGATAAATCCCCAGTGGATGTAATGAAGACAGTCCAAGACGTTCCTTCAAGAAAACGCAAACGTTCCTCCGCTACAAACCAGGATGGTGACAGCTATGAGTTGCTTCTGAAACGGGAAACCGAAAGAGCAGAAATACAAATCAAACTGGGTAAAGAACAAATCTTGCTTACCCAACTGCAGCAGAAAAAAGTGCAGATGGAGATACATCTCCTAAAGGCAGAGATGGAAAGAGCTGGTATCTGTCTTGTAAATGATGTTCGAATATTGATAGTTTTGCTTTGTTATTTAACATTATAACAAAATAAGGAAAGAAAAATGTTTCTGTTTATTACAGTGTTTCTGTTTCTTAAAATTAAAACAAACGGCTATTTGTGGCCACCGGTATTTTGCCTACCTGTTGTTCTTTGCTAAGCCAGTAGGCTACACTGTTGGTTCCATTTAAGGCTCTGGTAAACAGGATTTGGTAATCCTGAAATTTGGTATTTGGATCACAATGATCCAATCCAATGTTCCTATAAAAAACTAGCATAGAAATAAAATGGATCAGGTGATCCTGGATAGCAAAACATGGGATTTCCAAATCCGGATCAATTTGATCCAGATTACATTTTTTGAAAAACTGGGCCCTGGCGATTCAGAAAGCTGATTTCCATTTGAGGCACGTTCAATTTTCACTACGTTTTTTTTATCTTACTGCAGAGATTTTGACACTTTTATAATTGTTCAAATCTAATAAAAACACAAATTCATATCTGGAATACAAATGAAAATGCAGTACAACGATGTCCATTACACGACGATGGTTTGGAAATCATTAATATCCAGCATTCAGAAATGCCTGTGATTGGTCCGTCCTCAACAGCGCTGAGAAAAGTAACGGTTATGAACTGACAGCGCGTCGTTTCAGCTAACGTTACTGTCTATGGTTTCAGCAGATGACTGAACAATAATCACAATGTTTCATTTTTAATAATTGACATTCAATTATAAATACAGCGTTAATAATTAAAATAGTCGTATCTGACCTTTTTTTTTTGTTTTTTTACAACCTTTTTACTATTTATGGTAGAACTAAATGTTGATTCGAATTTTTTTTTAGAAGTGTGACTGGTTAAAGGGATAGTTCACCCAAAAATAAATATTCTGTCATCATTTGAAGAATGTTTGTAACCAAATAGTTGACGGCACCCATTGACTTCTATAGTAGGAGAAAAACAAAAAACAAGCAAAAAAAAAAAAAAAAAACAAACTATGGAAGTCAATGGGGTCCATCAACTGTTTGGTTACAAACATTCTTCAAAATATCTCCATTTGTGTTCAGCAGAAGAACATTCATACAGGTTTGAAATGACATGAGGGTGAGTAAATAAATGATGACAGAATTTACATTTCCAAATTTCTTTTTTTTTTCAAGTATGATCATAACCACACAAAACATTTTTCCCCAACATAATGAAAACTGAGTACAAATAATCACTCACATAAGTGCAGAACATTTCCAGTGACGAAAGTTTACACTTTACATGCTACACATTCACATTTTGTCAATATCAGATTTAAACTAGATGATCTATTAGCGATGTAAAATATGATATATAATAATTTCAATTTTTAAAAATTTAAAGGGCACGTTTATATTAATACCAGAGAATGTCTAATAAGTAGACGGGCTCTGTTAATACATAACATATTTTCGCGTCATTCCACCTAGTTCTATTTCTAGTCCAGACGTCATCATCACGCGACGGAAGCGCGTCCAGCAGCATCAACACACACATGTGTGAGTGAGTCCTTCAAACTGCTGTGCTGTACAGAAACAAACAGAGCATTCTCGGGATATTATTTTTTGTCTTTATTGAGCTGATATTATGAGCCGCTCGTCGTAGGCGCTCGCGGTGTTTATTATGCTCGCGCGCCTCCGGTGCTCTTTCCTCACACACAGACTGAGAGTCGCTGAAGAGACTCTGCTGATGCAGAGACCGCTGACACTGATGGACACACACTCCTCCGGGAAGACCAGACCTGTGAAAGACACGCGGAGACATGTGAAGACGAGGGACAACCGTAGGCAGGGCGAGCTGCACGGGCCGTCCACCGTGTATGTGCAGGTCGCGGGCGCGGGGAGTCGCGATAACGGCGCGTCGCTGTACGTCTTCTCCGAGTATAACAGGTGAGTCTCACGCGACATCATTCAGTGTCACGTGACAAAGAATCTGTCATGAGGGTGAAACACATAGCTGTCAACATTGAACATTGAAAATAAGGGAGATTTCCCGGAATCCATCCCCAAAATAAGGGATTTTTTTTACACGATTCTTACCCACAAACTTTTTTTAAAAAAGCACTAATCATTAACAGTCTAAAGGGTTTATAACTATACATATAGGCCTGCATAGCCTGAGAGAGAGAGAGAAAGAGACAGTGTGTGTGTGTGTGTGAGAGAGAGAGAGAGGTACAGAGAGACTGTGTGTGTGTGTGTGTGTGTGTGTGTGTGTGTGTGAGAGAGAGAGAGAGAGAGAGAGAGAGAGGTAGAGAGAGACAGTGTGTGTGTGTGTGTGTGTTAGGGGTGTGACCGTAACCGTGAGACCGACGGTTATAGTTGAACACCGTCATTAGAACTCTATAACCGCCAAAACCGTGTTATTAAAATATTTTTTACAAACATTTTTTATCATAGAGAATGTTTAAATATTAATATCAGCTTACGAGGGAAACGGAGGCGGAGTTAGTGGTGCTTCGGAAGTTCGGAGGCTGCTACAGCTGGAGATGATTCGGGAGAGGTCTGTGCCCCTTTACTGATCAGAGCACGCGCTGACACGGAGTTACGCCCGTTTCACACATACTCCGTGTGCAGTGCGTATGCGGTGCGTATTTTTTTCCGTACCCATGTTAACAGGTTAGAGCTTTCACACTGCACACGGATGCGGTCAGTCGATCCGTTCCAGTTGCGTTGCGTATGCAGCAGTGCAGCGATCGTTTACGCACCGAGTCTATTTTTGCTGTGCTGCACGCGCTGAATTAAAGTGACAGCGCATAGTTCGTGGTCAAAATGGAAACAGATTGACATGAAAATGTAGTAATTTCATCATAAATGCATTTAATTAAATAGAATGTAGTAATCTCACCATAAATGCATTTAATTACATCATTTAATTAGATCAGTTTTTTTTATCGGGGTAAAGTAAGGAAACCTACTTCAACAAGGACATAGGCTAATGAACGACACTCGACTCATTCGTGGAGGTGGAAAAACAAGTTATTTGTGACATGCAAGATTTATTGTATAAATATTTAAATTATGCAAAAGAAAATGTATGTTTTTGTTTTTGTCAATGTTAAGTTTTAATTTAAAATGTTTGCGATGTTAACATAAGTACATGTTTAAATGTTTTATAATATATCTAGCCTAAAATTAATGCATTGAATACTAGGGATAGGCTACGTGTTTTAAATCTATTTAGTTTAAACTTGAACATGTCTGTGAAAGAGTGACATAACTAACTGTGTACAAAATCGAAATGCTGAAACAATTTTTTATATTAGTTTATAAAAGATGCTGATAGATATAGTGATTAAAATAACAAAAATCGTGAATGAATGTTGTGGTACAGCCGTGGATCAGTTGCGCACTGCAAACGGAACATATGTGAAAGCACAATAGCACTTGCTGCTCCTGCGCCGCATACGCACCGCAACACGCACCGCATACGCACTGCACACTGAGTATGTGTGAAACGGGCGTTAGGGTTAAGCTTCGTTTATACCATGGTTTATACTCGACGCGTCCGCACGAGCGCGAAGGTGCTCGCGGCAAAAATGACGAGTTGGGTGCGCAAGACCCCAGTCCCGGCGCCATGGGCGGGCATTGGGGGGCCTGGCCCGCCCTGTGAGTCACTAGTGCCCGCCCTGAGCGAGTCTCTCCCTTCACCAACTCCACTTCAAGTCCCACCGGTCCTTGCTTGTTTGCACAATATCTTTTTTTATCAATAGGCTACTGTTATCAAAAGTTATCCTTTTGAATATACATAACTCCTGAATAAAAAAAAAATGTGTTTGGTCTGATTTTTTTTTAATTGTAAACGGATTGATTGGTTTGTCGATAGTGAGCGCGGAAACGCATGTGATAGCGGTCTTATTAAGCGAGTCTTTGAGTCATTCATTCAAACGTTTCGTTCAAACGCCATAGAGAAATGCACATTTCATACGGATTAGGCTACATGAGCAGGGAGCAGTCTATAGTCTGTTTTCTTTCGTTTTGAATTGTTCTGTTTAAAAGTAGACATGTCTGTGAGGTGAGTAGGCTACCTTATAGACCTACACTGAGTTTCGGTTCAATTGCGACGAGCTCCAGTTCACGCGCTGGCGCCTCCGGTTCGTCATTATCGTCTGCTATATTTACTTCTTATTTATTAAATCCAGCCAATTGGTTGATGAAACATTGATTAAAATTAAGATACAATTAATACAAAACGAAATTCACTTTAAAGAAAGGGTTTGCTTTCTGTTTGATGTCTCTGTGAAAGTTTTAAAGCATCTTTTAGTGCCGCTTTCAGAGCGCTCACGTCCGTAACATTGTTTTTTTCCTCATAAATGCGAACACGAAAAATAAAATGAAATTAATATTTTATGCTGTGTGGAGACTACTGTTAGCCTACTCATAATTTGTATTCTGAATACGTAATACGTTGTATTACTTTGAATAAGTGTTTATGCTTTCGAGGTTTTTAAATAAGCTTGATATGTGTTTGGGAAGATGTTTATGTTTTGTTGAGTGTCGAGTGTTTTCGGTATTATATTTCGTTTTTTTTGGCTAAACAGCACAAGACTTTAATTAAGTAACGTTAGCCATTCTGTTTGTGCTGCGTGATTTAAAGAAAAGTGCGCTCTTGCTCACACGATCAGCATGGTGATCTTGTGTTTTCTCCTAAATAAAAGCTCAAGGGTTTATTTCTTACAAGTGAAGAAATTAGGACAAAAGTAGTGTAATTTTCCTATTCTATAGCTTAATATAAAATACAATGTAATGTAGACTGAGACTATAATTAACAAGATGTTTGAGCCCTCTTTAGGTACAAGTCAATGCTTTTTCTTTGTTCAATGTGCACAGTTCATGGGTCGAAGCCGGTTGAAGCTCTTAATTTTGAGCTCTCAATGTGCACCAGATTGATGCATTTAAACTTAAAATGTACAAAATTTTCTTGCGTGGGAGAATGCCCTCGAACCCCCCTCGGGACAGAGGTCCACACAACATGCCCAATTTTTTTTTTAAATAATAATTCACAGCACCCACTGATCACAATTACTTCCAGCGGCCCTGAAAACACCTCTCAAACCTACATAAAAAAAATGTTTATGACGGACGAAATTTGCGGAGGCAGTGTGTAAACGTGATTGACACAACTTGAGGTCGTAGCCTATTTTATATGTGAGAATTTCGGACTGCAAGATCGACCTTTAGCGTCAGTAGCCTATTATATAATTATTATGCTCTATCGATCATTGCATAGTATCATAATCGATTCTGTTATGATGCAATGAGGTTGTTTTCATTTGTGCCCCCCTGAAAAAAAAATGAATGCCCGTCCGTGAATTTCGCTTTGCTGTGTGCACGGCTTTTTTTTTGTATCAGCGCGCGCGGCGCCGCATCCGAGGATGAACGACTTCAAGCCGAATCTGCCCGAGCTTGTACGTCTCACACAATCAGAGCGTGAAAATACGGGATATTTTCCGGGAAAATACTAAAACGGGAAGACAGCGGGAAAAGAGCTAAAATACGTGAGAAACCCGGAAAAAACGGGAGGGTTGACAGCTATGGTGAAACAACACACTTTATAACAGCAGCACTCATCAATAATCACCATTACATTAATACATCAGTAGTTGGTGTACAGTTAAACATCAGCTTATTTTGAAAAAAAAAAAAAACCAACTGAATAAATAAATGTATTAAAATAGAATAAAGGTAACATTACATACGTTTCAAATAACATTAACAAACATTGCCACAATATGTAATGTAAAGCTTAACAAACCAGTAGTTTATAGACATGAGCGTTAAATACATTTATATAAATATATGACTCAAGGAAATGCATTAATATATTGATTTGAATGAGGAATGATTTAAAATGTTCTAGTAAAAATATAAGTGATTATAAAATGTTACTTATAAAAGCACAACATAACATTAATTGCTTAATAACATTAACAAACATTGTCACATTATGTAATGTTTATGTACTGATTTGTCTGAAAGAAGATTTGTATTTAGTTTACAAACTATCTATTTACAACTATTTACAACTATCTGAATAAATACAAAATATATGAATAAAAAATTGAATACATGCTTTAAAATATCATGATATTTCAAAATGTTTTACTGTTTAAACCGTATCTAATATAACATGTTATCTGAGTTCATTAGTTGGTGAATTATAAATATAAAATTACATAGATGTTTTAGAAATAAATCAGTGCTACTTATAAATAATAAATATATAATATATATGATAAAATCTCAAACTTTATTTGATTATTATTTGACTTTATTTATTTGAGTATTTATATAATCACTTATCTTTCATTTAAAAACAATATTTACAGAAATTCCCTTATCAGAGACTCTTATACATCACAAATAAAAGTCATTAAATGTTGAGTGAGCTGATATTTAGGTGCCTTGGATAAAAGCATCTGCTAAAGGAATATATAAATGCTTTTTTATATTTTCACTTTTATTTAGGCTATATTTGAATATACATGAGCACCTAAGCTGAATATAGTGTGAATTATTAGTGAAATTGAGTATGAAATGTCAAGCCGCCTGTATGTATATAGTGCTCTATCTATACAGTGTTAATGGTAAAGCATCTGTTGGATTTGCAGGTATCTGTTCAACTGTGGTGAAGGAACTCAGAGACTGATGCAGGAACACAAGTAAGAGATCAACTAACACTGCAGATTCACTGTGACGTGGCGTAATGACACTCTTCTGTGATCATACGGCATGTTTTTGTATTTTGATTGTGTATCCAGAATGAAAATTGCACGCTTGGACAACATCTTCCTCACCAGGATGAGCTGGGAGACGGTCGGCGGTTTATCAGGTGCTTTACCATTTCATTCTGTTTTTTTTTCTCTTCTCATCTTTTCCAGTTTTTATCTTCTTCAGGCGGTGCATTTCAGAAAGATCCTAACTTTAGAATATCCTATATTATCTGTTTGGTAACCATGGCAATTCCAGTTAGGACCTCATTTAGGACAAAAGCTATTACAAAATTACATTTCTTAAGTCCATAATCTGATCTTAACTGAAGACTTAAGAGAGAAAGTTTCTGTAATACGCCCACAGATGCACACTATTTTCTTGTAGCTATTTGCAGAGTTTTGCATTGCCGTGTAAAGACTATGATTAGATACTCTGCTCTCTGTTTGACTGGTTCATGACTCTGTGTTTTGTGTTTTTCAGGGATGATCCTGACCCTCAAAGACACGGGAGTCCCTCAGTGTGTCCTGTCAGGACCGCCACAGCTGGTGCGTTTATGGAGGTGTTTGTGGCCGTTTTGATAATTTTTATGAATGTTCTGTTGGTGTTTGACTGAAGTGTGTTGGTCTGTTGTTTTAGGAGAAATATTTACAGGCAATACGAGCGTTTTCAGGCCCACTGGAAGACATTAAACTTGGTAAAGTCCACCATTATCATTCTCCTCGACCTTCTCATATCAGTTATATATGCCGTGTTGTTTTAGTTTACTAAAATAACATAAGCTTTAAATAGAGCTGAAATAAAATATAAATGTCAGATGAACAAGTTCATCATTTTTTTTTTTTTTTTTAGTTTTAAAGGTGCATTATGTAATATTTAGGAGGATCTGTTGACAGAAATCCAATATCATATACATAACTGTGTTTTCAGTGGTGAATAAAGACCTTACTTAATGAACCGTTATGTTTTTATTACCTAAGAATGAGCCTTTTCTATCTACACACACTAATCCCCTTACACTGAAATGCTGCGACATGTTTCTACAGTAGCCCTAAAAGGACAAACGCGTTTCGTCTCTATGTTGTTCTTGCAGAGAAGGCAACAGTAACTTCTGTTGGGTGCAATTCGCATTCTCACCACTAAATGCCGCTAAAGTTTACACACTGCACCTTTAAGTTTTTGAAGCACTAAAAGTGTTAAAGTAAAAGTAAAGTAAATGCGTTAAAAATAAAAAGAGAGGAAAATAAATGAAATCTAAAAAAAAATCAAAAAACAATAAAAATTAACTAAACCTTAATCTAAAATGATAACTGAAACTAGAGACTAGAAACTATATAAGATAATTGAAAATTTTAATATAAATAGTATATAAATGATCCTAACATCTATGCTTCGTTTACTCAGTTGAAGGAGATGCTGTTTGTTTTTCTTGGTTTTGCAGCTGTGAGGCCGTACACTGATCCTCAATATAAAGACAACACGATGACCGTCAGTCAAGTTCCTCTCTTCTGTGAGTGTCGCCTCATCATACACTGTTCTGAACGTTTGAAAACCCTTCACATGTAAAGGATCCGTCTCTGCTCTCTCTTTCTCTCTCTGTGTGTGTGTGTTAGCCGAGCGTGGCAGAGGTTCCCCAGACTCGGTGCGCAGCTGCAGTCCTAACAGCGGTCAGAAGGGGGCGCTCAGGAGACAGGAGGATCTGGAGGAGGATCTGAATGCCAGCAGAAGATCACCCAGTCCAGGCATGACACACACACACTGCTGGCTGTTGCGTATGCATCAGTGGTACACTCGTTATTGCGGTGCATTATGGGATTGAATGAGTGCACTCGATAAGGTCCACTATGGGTTCAGACACCACTAGAAATGGCTGTTCCCTCAAATAATGCCCTATTTAAGGGTATAGGGGGTGATTTCAGACACAGCTTAAGACTTCAGTTTATCAGGGTTGGAGCTGAACTAGTTTTCAACTAGTTTTGTTTAATTTAAAAAGAAATATTTCAATCTAAGTTCCATTTTCCCAGTTATATTTGTATATTATATTTTCTCCAATAATAATAATTATAGTAATTAAAATAATATTTTCCATTGCATTTGAACTTGCGTGTGGATAAAAAATATAATAAATCTAAACTCGTTTCATTTAGCAAACCTTTAGTTTAAACAAAGGCAGTTTGCATGTCACATGTGCGTCATATTCATAATTTGTGGTTGTTTTGAAGTGCACTTAAAGAGAGTGGCACAATGTGTTTAATCTGAATGTTTTTTTTCTTCACAGAAGGCAAAGGAAATCTCACCAGAGATTCATCTCTCGTGGTGGCTTACGTGTGTAAGGTCAGCAGAAATAATCTAAAGTCAATATGATAAAATTAATAATTATATTAACTTCATGTATCTTTTCACCTTTAAGATCATGCTGTGTCTAATAGCTAATTTTCCATGTAATGTTTCTTCAGTTACACTCCAAGAAAGGGAACTTCCTGGTACTGAAAGCTAAAGAGATGGGCCTGCCGGTGTGAGTATTTGATCAGTTGTGTGTTCAGGGCTGAAATATAACACACATGTGATGCACCCATATGAACATTTTGGCCGATACCAATAATTATTTATATTTGAAAGCCGATAACTGAGATTTTGGCTGATAAATCTAAATCAAAATTTTTATATAATTTTTGAGAGCCTGATTACAAAAACAAAAGTCTCTCTATTAAAAGCCACGTCCCAAACACACAATTATAATATCCTCATTATAATTTTATATAGCCTATGTAGCCTATATGACAGACGTGTTTGTTTACATTAACACATTAACTACTAATACATTAACTGTATTTTCCTTTTTGAAGTGATTCCAATCATATTTCAAGCAATTCAAAACCATCATAGCACATCTGAATTGTCTCAGCTGAAGGAAATAATCCATTATTTATCGGCTTTAATATATCGGCCAAATAACATCAGACCGATAATCATGACATTAAAAATGCACATACAGGTGAAACTCTAAAAATTAGAATATCGTGCAACAGTTCATGTATTTCAGTAATTCAAATTAAAAGGTGAAACTAATATATTTAGTATAAATAACTATATACATATGCATGATTATACTTTTCAGAGGGCCGACATTTCTGTATTTAAAATCCTTTTTTTTATTGATTTCATGTAATATTTACATTTTCTGAGATTTTGAATTTGGGGTTTTCATAAGCTGTAAGCCATAATCATCAAAATTATAACTTTTGCACAATATTCTAATTTTTCGAGTTTCACCTGTATATCAGCCGATACTGATATCGTGGCCGATATATCATGCATCCCTAAATATGAACATATAATTGTTTTCTTTACCTTTACTGGTACTGAAAGCTAAAAAGATGGGCCTGCCGGTGTGAGTATCTGAGATAGATATATCCGTGCTGATGGCTTACACCCAAGTAGAATCGGGGCAGATCTTCTGTCGGATAACATCTCCAAGATGTTAAATACCATTTGACTAGTAACCAAAAATCCAAATCACAGTCTCTACTGCACCAATTTAATTGATATTAATACTAGTGTAGAACATTGCATAGAAACTGTGTCTATTCCTCGTTTACTAAAATCAAATACTAAATCTACTACGGGATCTAGAAAAAATCTTAATTGTTATTAAAACAAAAAATCTCACTATTAGTGAACAAAAACAATTTCTAAAGCTAGGTCTTCTAAACATTAGATCGCTCACACCTAAGGAGGTTATTGTAAATGAAATGGTCACAGATAATAATTTCGATGTTCTGTGCCTTACTGAAACCTGGCTTAAACCAAATGATTATTTCGGTCTAAATGAGTCTACTCCGCCAGGATACTGTTATAAGCGTGAGCCCCGTCTGATCGGTCGTGGCGGCGGTGTTGCAACAATCTACAGAGATATCCTTAATGTTACTCAGAAAACTCGTCATAGTTTTAATTCGTTTGAAGTGCTAAATGTTACGCTCTTAGATGTAAGAAAAAAATCCCTATTATCTCTAGCATTGGCTACCGTATATAGACCTCCAGGGCCTTACGCCAATTTCCTAAAAGAGTTTGCTGACTTTCTATCAGATCTTTTGGTCAACGTCGATAAAGCATTAATTGTTGGAGATTTTAACATACACGTAGATAATTTAAATGATGCGTTAGGGGCTGCGTTTACAGATTTATTAAACTCCTTCGGGGTCAAGCAAAACGTCACCGGACCAACTCATCGTCTTAATCATACACTCGATTTAATTATATCATTTGGAACCGATCCAACCGATATAGATATCATTCCACAAAGTGATGATGTCACTGACCACTACTTGGTAACTTGCATATTACGTACTGCTGTAATATGTCATGCTGCGCCACGTTATCGACCAGGTAGAACAATTCGTCCATCCACCATAGATCATTTCTCAAATAGCTTATCTGATCTGACTCAGCTGCAGCCTGAACCCAAACAAACAGATGAATTAGACGAAGTAACTAGCACTATGAGCACCATTCTCTCTAGAACATTGGATATTGTTGCACCCATTAGATTAAAAAAGGTCAGAGAAAAAAGTATAGCACCATGGTACAATAATACTACGTATGTTTTAAAGAGAGAAACCCGTAATTTAGAGCGTAAATGGAAAAACACGAATTTAGAGGTCTTTAGAATCGCGTGGAAAGACAGTATGTCACTTTATAAAAAGGCACTTAAAACGGCCAGGGCTGAGCACCTCAGCAAACTAATAGAAAACAACCGAAATAATCCAAGGTTTTTATTTAATACCGTGGCTAGACTAACAAATAAACAGACGTCGTCTGAACAAAATACCTCGTTACAGTTTAGTAGTAATGATTTCATGAACTTCTTCACCGAGAAAATTGAAAGCATCAGAATCAAAATCGTAAACGTTCGATCTTTGCTCGCGCCTTATAATTCGGCCGCAATTATCACCCCGCAAGAACAATTACAATGCTTTACAACCATAGAACAAAAAGAGTTAAATAAACTTATCACTTCATCTAAAACAACAACATGTTTATTAGATCCTATACCAACTGAACTACTGAAAGAAGTGTTACCTATAGTGAAAGAGCCTCTTCTCAATATTATTAACTCATCTTTATCTTTAGGTCATGTTCCAAGAACGTTCAAGCTGGCAGTTATAAAACCTCTTATTAAGAAACCACAATTAGATCCAAATAACCTAGCAAATTACAGACCCATTTCGAATCTTCCATTTATGTCAAAAATATTAGAAAAAGCTGTGTCCGCTCAACTCGGCTCTTTCTTGCAAGAAAACGACATCTATGAAAAGTTTCAGTCTGGATTCAGGCCACATCATAGTACTGAAACTGCGCTTGTTAGAATCACAAATGATTTACTTTTAGCTTCAGACCAAGGCTGTATCTCAGTACTAGTTTTACTTGATCTTAGTGCTGCGTTCGATACTATAGATCACACAATACTCTTAGATCGACTACAAAATTACACTGGTGTTCAAGGACAAGCATTAAGCTGGTTCAGATCATACTTATCTGACCGCTACCATTTCGTCTACTTAAATGGAGAAAAATCGATTATAACTTCGGAAAACTATGGAGTGCCGCAGGGATCTGTGTTAGGCCCTTTATTATTCTCAATATATATGCTGCCACTTGGTAATATTCTAAGGAAACATGGAATTAGTTTCCATTGTTATGCTGATGACACTCAAATATATATTTCATCACGGCCAGATGAATACGCTAAATTATCCAAATTGACAGATTGTGTTAAAGATATAAAAGATTGGATGACGCGTAATTTTCTTTTATTAAATCCAGACAAGACAGAGGTAATACTTATCGGTTCTAAAAACCGTCCACAAAACCTTTCACAGCACGACTTTAACATAGTAGGATGCCCTGTTACTTTATCCGCTACAGTAAAAGACCTGGGTGTTACATTAGACTGCAACCTGTCTTTTGAAAAGCATATTTCATATGTTACAAAAACTGCCTTTTTCCACCTTAGAAACATTGCTAAACTACGTAATATGCTATCAGTCTCTGATGCAGAAAAGTTAGTTCATGCATTCATGACCTCGAGACTAGATTTCTGTAATGCTTTATTAGCTGGTTGTCCTGCATCTTCAATAAACAAGCTACAGTTAGTGCAAAATGCAGCCGCTAGAGTTCTTACTAGATCAAGAAAATATGATCATATAACACAGATTTTATCATCACTTCATTGGTTACCTATAAAGTTCCGTATTAAATACAAGGTATTGCTTTTGACTTATAAAGCTCTAAATGGTTTAGCTCCAGTCTATTTAAAGGATCTTCTATCGCCTTACAATCCATTGCGCTCTTTAAGATCACCAAATTCGAGGCTTCTGGTCATTCCTAGGATATCCAGATCCACCAAAGGAGGCAGAGCATTTTCACATTTAGCTCCGAAGCTCTGGAATAGCCTTCCTGATATTGTTAGTAGCTCAGACTCGCTCTCCCAGTTTAAAACTAGACTGAAGACGCAAATATTTAGCCAGGCATTCATATAAATTTTTTATCTTACAGTTACTGTAAATTCGGCCTCTAGTTCATAAACGCCAGAGGAGAACTGGACCCCGACTGAGCCTGGGTTCTCCCAAGGTTTTTTTTTTCTCCATTGGGTCATCTGATGGGGTGTTAGGACACCATTTGGTCACTGGATGGAGTTTTTCGGTTCCTTGCCACTGTTGCCTTTGGCTTGCTCAGTTGGGGATATTCAAATTAATTAACCAATCATACCATTGATCAGCTCTACCAAACTTGGATGTATTTTTTCCAGTAATAAACAAACATTGTTAAGTTGTTTTGATTGATACTGTGAAGCAGCTTTGATACAATCTGTGTTGTGAAAAGTGCTATATAAATATATTTGACTTGACTTGACTATATATACAGGTCCTTCTCAAAAAATTAGCATATTGTGATAAAGTTCATTATTTTCCATAATGTAATGATAAAAATTAAACTTTCATATATTTTAGATTCATTGCACACCAACTGAAATATTTCAGGTCTTTTATTGTTTTAATACTGATGATTTTGTCATACAGCTCATGAAAACCCCAAATTCCTGTCTCAAAAAATTAGCATATCATGAAAAGGGTCTCTAAACGAGCTATTAACCTAATCATCTGAATCAACTAATTAATTCTAAACACCTGCAAAAGATTCCTGAGGCTTTTAAAAACTCCCAGCCTGTTTCATTACTCAAAACCGCAATCATGGGTAAGACTGCCGACCTGACCGCTGTCCAGAAGGTCATCATTGACACCCTCAAGCAAGAGGGTAAGACAGAAAGAAATTTCTGAACAAATAGGCTGTTCCCAGAGTGCTGTATCAAGGCACCTCAGTGGGAAGTCTGTGGGAAGGAAAAAGTGTGGCAAAAAACGCTGCACAACGAGAAGAGGTGACCGGACCCTGAGGAAGATTGTGGAGAAGGACCGATTCCAGACCTTGGGGGACCTGCGGAAGCAGTCGACTGAGTCTGGAGTAGAAACATCCAGAGCCACCGTGCACAGGCGTGTGCAGGAAATGGGCTACAGGTGCCACATTCCCCAGGTCAAGCCACGTTTGAACCAGAAACAGCGGCAGAAGCGCCTGACCTGGGCTACAGAGAAGCAGCACTGGACTGTTGCTCAGTTTTGCATGTCATTCGGAAATCAAGGTGCCAGAGTCTGGAGGAAGACTGGGGAGAAGGAAATGCCAAAATGCCTGAAGTCCAGTGTCAAGTACCCACAGTCAGTGATGGTCTGGGGTGCCATGTCAGCTGCTGATGTTTGTGCACTGTGTTTTATCAAGGGCAGGGTCAATGCAGCTAGCTATCAGGAGATTTTGGAGCACTTCATGCTTCCACCTGCTGAAAAGCTTTATGGAGATGAAGATTTCATTTTTCAGCACGACCTGGCACCTGCTCACAGTGCCAAAACCACTGGTAAATGGTTTACTGACCATGGTATTACTGTGCTCAATTGGCCTGCCAACTCTCCTGACCTGAACCCCATAGAGAATCTGTGGGATATTGTGAAGAGAAAGTTGAGAGACGCAAGACCCAACACTCTGGATGAGCTTAAGGCCGCTATCGAAGCATCCTGGGCCTCCATAACACCTCAGCAGTGCCACAGGCTGATTGCCTCCATGCCACGCTGCATTGAAGCAGTCATTTCTGCAAAAGGATTCCCGACCAAGTATTGACTATTGAGTGCATAACTGAACATAATTATTTGAAGGTTGACTTTTTTTTTTGTATTAAAAACACTTCTTTTATTGGTCGGATGAACTATGCTAATTTTTTGAGACAGGAATTTTGGGTTTTCATGAGCTGTATGCCAAAATCATCAGTATTAAAACAATAAAAGACCTGAAATATTTCAGTTGGTGTGCAATGAATCTAAAATATATGAAAGTTAAATTTTTATCATTACATTATGGAAAATAATGAACTTTATCACAATATGCTAATTTTTTGAGAAGGACCTGTATATATATATATATATATATATATATATGTTCTCATAATAATTTTATGCAGCCTACAGTATATGACAGACTTGCACTGCACATTTTCCACTGAACTGTATTTTCCCTTTTTCCAATCATATTTCAAGCAATTCGAAGTCATCATGTTGAACAGTGCACATCTGAAGTGTCTCAGCTGAAGGAAATAATCCATTATTTTCTTATCAGACCGATAACGATGATATTAAAAATGAACAAATATCAGCCGATACCGATATGGTGGCCGATATGTTGTGCGTCCCTAATATGTGAACATATGCTTGTTTTCTTTACCTGTAGAGGAACAGCAGCCATCGGGCCCATAATCGAGGCTCTGAAAGCTGGAAAAACTGTCACACACGATGGAAAAGAGGTGATTCTCCAGTTCTGCACAGATGTTTCTAAACCTCTGGAGAGCCGAGAGTCTCCAGTGTTGATTTGAAGACTTTGGATTTGGTTGTTCTGACTGTGCAGTGTGCGTTTCAGATCCGACCGGAAGAGCTGTGCACTCCGGCTGATCCCGGACCTGTGTTCATCGTGGTCGACTGTCCGTCAGAAGACTTCATTCAGCCGCTGTGCACCAATCACATCTTACAAAGGTGAAGAAACATCTCCCGTGAGGGGCTTTCGCACCGGAGGATCCTTTTCATAGTTCCTAGAACTATTGGCGGAAGTTCCCGGATTTTTTCCGTGTTCGCACCGCAGGAACTGGGAACGATTTTAGTTCTAGGAACACCTTTTGGAGGAACTAAATTTGCTCCTACTTCAGAGTCGGGTCTCAATCAGCACTATAGGAACTACCAGTGACGTTAGTGTTCGCTGATTGGCCGAACACACGCAAAACAACAACACTTGCAATTTTTTAAAAGCTGTGTAAACACACAGATTATAGCCTATATATTAACTCCAGAAACTAACTCTACGAACATGGAAAACAGTGATAGATGGGCCTCTTAAACTTTACGCTGAGGAGAAAATCCAACGCAACTTTGAAGGGACCAAGCGAAAATGATTATGTATTTCTGCTCCGCTAGCAACACTGGACATCAACCGCACTGCATACGCTAATACCTTTTCACTACTGTCTACTTTCTATGTATAACAGATATATCTAATAACATATAAGACAGGACTGTAAGATAGATCGTAAACTAATGAACACTGAGAATGCGAGCGCTGTGTGGCTCTGACTGGCGAAATAAAGGTCAGCCGTGCCATCAAAATAAAAGTCACAACAACAAGCGTGGCTTATGTCACTTCAGAGTTCCTACTGGCTGTGCGAATGCAACCAGGAACATGTCCCTAAGGGAAACATTAGCTCTCGGGATCCATCATGGTGGCTCATTCCTAGAATTACTCGGTGTGAAAGCCCCTATAGAGACATACGAGGCACACTTTCTCTACATATGCATCTAACAGTGTCACAGTGTGTGTACATGTTTTTCTATCCCGGTGGGGACTTAAACCAATGCACACAGACTCATGGGGACTCATACAGGATGAGTTTTGTTGAAAATGGAAAACTGCAGAAAGTTTTCTGTGATGGTTAGTGTGTGTGTGTGTGTGTGTGTGTGTGTGTGATGGGTAGGGTTAGTGTGTGTGTGTGTGTGATGGGTAGGGTTAGTGTGTGTGATGGGTAGGGTTAGTGTGTGTGTGTGTGTGTGTGTGTGTGAGTGTGTGTGTGTGATGGGTAGGTTTAGGGGTAGGGTTAGTTTGTGTGTGTGTGTGTGATGGGTAGGTTTAGGGGTCGGGTTAGTGTGTGTGTGTGAGTGTGTGTGTGTGATGGGTAGGTTTAGGGGTAGGGTTAGTGTAAGGGGATAGAATATACAGTTTGTACAGCATAAAAACCCTTACGTCTATATAGAGGCCCCACAAAGATAGTAAACCAGACGTGTGTGTGTGTGTGTGTGTGTGTGCAGGTATCAGAGCGGCGGATCTGAGGACTCAGCGGCTCTCGTGGTCCACATGACGCCGGAGTCGGTGTTGAACACGGATCAGTATAAGAGCTGGATGGAGAGGTACAGCTGGACTCCAGTGATTGCAGGGATCTGATCGTGTGTGTGTGTGTGACGGGTCTGTTGTGTGTCAGGTTTCCCAGCAGCACAGAGCATCTGGTGATGAACGAGCAGACGTTCACGCCTCACAACGCCCGCAGTCTCAAACTCCAGACGCAGCTCAACCTCATCCATCCCGAGATCTTCCCTCAGCTCAAACTTTACAAGAGCAAAGTACGGCAACACACACTCCTGGTGCTTTAGAGTTAGAGATGTATAGTTATATTTCACATTAACTGTTCCTGTTTCAGGAATCTTTTCTGGTGATGGTAACACTTTATTCTACAGTGTACTTGTTACACTACCTTGTTATCCTACCCTAACCCTATAGTAAGTATGTAACAAGGACACCTTAAAATAATGTGTAACCACATTTTTTTCGAGTTTAATTAACTTTTTTTTAACATACTTTTTTTCTCATTTAATGTTTTATTTGATGCTAATTTCTAATGAAATATTGCATAGGCTCTGTTACAGGTAAGTGGGTTAAATATATATTATAATTTTTTAATTTTTATTTATTTATTTATTTATATGTAGGTAATACTTTTAATAATTACTACTTACTTACATTTTTTACATTTCCAATTAAATAGTCTCTGTTACAGGTCAGATTCATTTGATATTTTTATTAATTTGTCAATTATTTATTCTGGTGTAGAATAACAATTTGATCTATTTTTATTTAATTTTTTGTAATTTGTTTTGTATTTTGTAATAATTGTATAATTTTTTATATATTTTTCTTGATTTTATTTCATTTTAAATGCTTTATTTAATTATTTAATTTATTTTATGAAATGGTTTCTGTTTTGTCTCTATGTCAGTTTATTGCCTTTAGGAACTTTTTGACTATTTATTATTTATCAAGTGTTCATTGTGATTTTGTGACAATGTACCTTTTTGTTGTTGTTTTTCCGATTTATTGTTTTTTTTTGTAATGTCTTTTTCTAATTGAATTAACTATTTTTCAACTTTTTCAGTTTTTGCCCAATGTGATTTCAGTCAGTTATTAATGTGTCTGTTCTTTGTGTGTGTTGTAGGAGCCTCAGGCGTCTCTAAGCGTTCCCAACGTCAGAGCCGAGTGTCTGCTCAAGTTTCAGCTTCGGCCCAAACTGGAGTGGCAACGGTCAGTTCAGGTCGTTGATCCGCAGTGTGACAGATGATACAACTGAAATACAGTAGTCAACATTTGAAGTGGATCAAAACCTTTCATCAAAGTTATACATGATGTTTGAACAATACCTGTTCTTGTCTTTTCTAACTATGATTAACTTTTTTGATCCTCTTCAAATGTTGACAACTGTAGTTTAATTGTGTTCTTCATATACCTCAAATACTTTGTTCACAAGCTTATTGTGCAAGTTAATAGTGTGTAACAAGGCAATAATTATGAGTTAATAAATGTTTACAGCTTCAACAAACCATTTCTTATGAAGTTCTTATAAATCTTGATCTAAGTTGAGGCACTTTTGCACGCGTGTGTGTGCGTGTTTGCGTGTGTGTGTGTGTGTGTGTAGAGATGCCATCCTGTCCTGCGACTCTGAGGAGTTTGCGAAGGAAGCCGCCGAAGTGCCAAACTTCCTGGAGGAAGTTGAGGAGTGCAGAAAGTTCCAGGCGGCTGCGTCCGTCTCCACATCTGGTGAGATTTCCAAAAGAGAGAGAAGGAGGGATGAAAGCATTGAATTAGAAGTGCAGAACGACAAGAACACTTCCACAGCTTGACATTTAATTTCCTCAAGAGTAAAACTTTCTTCACTTTCACTCTCTACTGTATCTGCGTCAGACGCCTCAGATCCTGCCAGAGGAAATGGATTTCTATAGTGGTCATAAAAAAAAATGGATCTTATCTATATGAACTATAACTAAAATAAGTTTTTACGCTCTTATTGCAGGTGTATGTGCTGAATTAATTCAGTTTTCATATGTTTCTCTTGTTTGTTTGTATCCTGTGCTGGTGAAGGTGAGAAGTTTCCTGAGATCGTGTTTTTGGGCACCGGTTCGTCCCTGCCGATGAAGATCAGGAACGTCAGTGGGACTTTAGTGAACATCAGGTAATATTTATCACCGGTCGATTAAGAAAAGTCATCATCAGAGTGCGTAGTTCTGAAGTGCGTGCGGCTCATGCGCAAAAACGCATGCAGCAAACACACAAGAAAAATGAAGATGACGTACATAGTTACATATTCTACAAGAGTATTAATGTCTTCAAGACTAGCGATGGATTAGGTAGGCTAGCTGTTTATTTCGAAGCATAATTAACCAAGGGTCCAAAAAAAAACCCAAACAAGTGATTTTACTGAACATAAGAGCTACTTAAATGCCACAATAAAAGCAAATAAAATAAGCAAGTAATAAGATCCTAGTTGATTGATCCTAGTGATGTTCTGTAGCGAATGGTAAATCAAGATTTGTCAATCCAATGCAAGTGCTCCGGCTGGGAAACAGTGTCTGATTGGTCTCTACTAGGTTTGGCAATAAAAATCGATTCCAATTCAGGAATCAGATACTTGTTATAAAATTCAAATTTCGATTCCTCTTATCGATTCCTTTGTGAGCATTTCAACATGACTTTAAACAATCCAAGCGGGAGACGACTCGTGCGTTGTTTTATGTGCTGCACACACATCCAAAGCGTGCGCACAGAAAAAAACGTGCGCACAATGTGATCTTAAACCATTGAAAGCGTGAGACGACTACTGTTTTCAGTGCTGCAGGCGTGTGCCGTCTCTATGATAACACTAATCAAACAACAAAACACAAAGAGAAAATTCACTCGTTCTTGACTGAATAACTTTTGTAACTATATTTGTAATGTATATGTTATTTATAAAGTGCAATGTTATTTTACATTTGATTACACTTGACTTTCTGTACCGGAAAATCTTAAAACACTGTTTATTTCAATCGTGTCTTTGTTCAGTTGTATCTATTTGTTGCGATTGCTAATTTTTTATTTGTTCTTTTTTAATTACTAAAAAGTGTGTTTACTTATCTTTATTGATGCTTGAAATTTATATTAGTTAGGCTAGTTGTTTTTCTATGGTATTTTTAAACCACAGGCAAACATTCCTTCCGTAAGTGTTCTTTAGACTTTTTGTTCATGATATTCAGCTACAATTAAATGGTTTGCAATAAGACTAAATGTGAATGATATCTAAGGTTTTTTTTATTTATTTTTATACCTTTTTACCTTTTCTACCTTTTTTTACCGAAATTAGGAATTGATAAGAGGCAGAATCTAAATCAGAATTGTTAAAATTCAAACGATACTCAAGTTCAACCCTATCTCTACACATCGTCCCGTCCCACTATACCCAAGATCCAGTTTGCATTGGTTCAACTTTCAAACGGCGTTGGAAAACACTGCGTCATAATCTCGACGCGATCAGATCCCGGACGTCCTGTAGCTTTAGCCAAGCAGTTTGTCAATGTCTCTCCGTGATCCACGCATCGTCTTATGTTGTGTTTGGACTCTTTCCAGACCACCCGCGCTAAATAAAGATTCGTCATTTAATATGGTTTTACAAACAAAAATGTGGCGCAAAAGCACCATGCGTATACTGTTTACATGTGCGTTGGCAGTGCTTTTTTATACAAATACTTGGTATAGTTTTGGCCTCTAACAAACATGCTTGTTGTATTTTAATAGTTGAGACCTTTTCAACGATTAATGACACAAGTCTGTCTGTTAATGATGATTTTACAGATCACGGTTTACGTAAAGCTCTTATTTTTTCACACTATGAAAATGTAGCACTTCTAATATGTCAGCAAATTTAAAAGCACGCGTAAAGTCATGGTCATATTCCCCAAATTCACTGTAAAGCCGAGCTGTATTAATGTCTTCAAGAAAGGCTAGCTGTTTATTTCGAAGCATAATTAACCAAGGGTCCAAAAAAACTCCCCTGTAAAGCCGAGCTTCTAAGCTTTAAAACGACACCTATTTTGTGGTGGTTAATCAAGTGGTTGTTCCCTTTCGAGAGGTCTCTCCTATTGCGTAAGTAGCTTACGCTATGGGAAAACTCCTTTTCTCGAGAATATTGAAGTCTTTATGTAAAACGCATTGCAGCTGCACAGCTGACAGCAATGAACGAAGGAACTCGGTCATTGGCTGTGCTGCGGCAACTTGCTTGAACCAATGACGGGGCGACTCTGAATGCGCGACCAATGAGCGCGCTTCGCGCCTGCGCGCGTCAGAGCCCGCCAAGATGGGCGTGGCCAAGCTATATATTGGGCGCCCCGTCATGAGAGTTCTTTAGATTTAATCTCCTTCAGCGAACACCTTCTTCGCTGGATCCTCCGGATTATTGGAAGCCTTCGCCGCCGTGGAAAAGCATACCAGCGGGATTGCTACGAGGACGTCGGCACCTTCAGCCGCCTTCAAGCACCTCCTACTGAGCCATCCGGCGCGCCATATACGCAAGTATTTTACATCTGTCCGCCCCGCGACATTTGTGAAAGAGCAAATTTCCATTAAGGCGTTGTTTCAAATGCCTTCCTGCGCGTCGTGCAGAGACCTTCTCCCGGACGGGGATCGTCACATCATCTGCGCTCGCTGCCTGGGCCGTGACCACGCAGAAGCTGCATTGACCAAGGGCGGATGCCCGGAATGTGATGACCTGGGTCTCTCCGCACTACGGGCTCGCCTCGCCGCTTTCGCCGTGAGCGAGCCCATCGCCACCCCTCTGTTTGAGCCACGCACTAAGAAAAAGCGCCGCTCACAGAGGCTTCCTGAACCTGAGCTCAGTGACGTCACGCCGAGCCAGTCTCCGCGTGCTTCACCGCCGCTCTTGCCTTCCCCACTGCCGGTTCAGTTCACCCAGCCGGACCCACACCCCTCTGGCAGAGCGGTGGGCCTTGTGACTTTCGGCGCGTCCGAGGACGACGGGGGAATGGACGACAGCTTGTCCATCGACGCTGCATCGGACGACTGGCCGGGCTCCACTCTCGACCCCGCCCCGTCGACGCTAGCTAGCACGAGCGGGGGCTCCACTATGGATACTGAGATTATCCGTGTCCTCTCTAAGGCCGTGGAAGACCTCGGGCTCGATTGGTCTTCTCCCGAAGAGCCAACCCGGAGCCGACTGGATGAGTGGTTTCTGCAGGGGCGCCAGCAGGCCCCTCGGCAAAGGCCTTCTCCCTTCTTCCCGGAAGTTCACGACGAACTCACCAAGTCGTGGAAAGCCCCCCACTCTGCGCGCCTAAAGCCTTCTTTTTCTTCTTCGCTCTCTTCAGTGGACGGCGCGAAGGAAAGAGGCTACGAGGGAACGCCGCCCCTCGAGGAGGCCGTGGCCAATCATCTCTGCCCGCCCTCCACCTCCGGATGGAAAGCCAAAGCTTCCCACCCCTCGAAACCCTGCCGCACTACCTCTGCTCTCGCCGGTCGCGCCTACGCCGCCGCCGGCCAAGCTGCATCAGCGCTTCACTCAATGGCGGTACTTCAAGTGTTCCAAGCCAAGCTTCTCCGCTCTATGGACGAGTCTGGCCCCGAACCCGAAGCCTTCAGGGACTTACGCAGCGCGACTGATATAGCTCTGCGAGCCACGAAGGCCACCGCCCAGTCCATCGGCCGTGCTATGGCTAATTTGACTGTTCTCGAGCGCCATCTGTGGCTGACTCTGACTGAAATGAAGGACGCGGATAAGGCGCCATTTCTCGATGCGCCTATCTCCACCAGCGGGCTGTTTGGACCGGCGGTTAAAGGTTTCGCCGAACGCTTCACTGAGGCCCAGAACGCTTCACAAGCTATGCGTCATTTCCTGCCAAAGCGCTCCAGCTCATCGCAGAGCAGACAGAGACCGCCGCAGCCGCAGAGGGCTAGAACAGCCCCCACCGCCTCTCAGCCCGCGCCTCAGGCTGACGCTCGACGCCGCTCGCGCTCTCACAACCGCAAGCCGCCTCCTGAGCGACGGGGTCCTCGGCCCAAGATTGTGCTGAACCCTGAGCCTCGAAAGCCGTCCTAGCCACAGAAATGAGAAGAGAGAGTACGTGTCTCGCAAAAGCCGGACCACTCTCTCCGCAAAAGCTCAAACATTACCCAGTCCCCTTACAGGCGGCTGGATATGTCCATACAGCAGTCAATGGGCCAGTCACAGAGCTCGCTCACCTGCAAACAAACGCCGTTTTTACGGCGACGCACAGAAAACACAAAAAGAGTCTTTTTCTGCCTGCATCACTAAGGGTTCACATGTCCACAAAGTGTGCATTCCCAGATACTGTCAAAACAGTGCCAAATTCATTCCCAGCTCAGGCTGCGCTTCCCATGAATGTAGATCACGTGCCTACGGTCATGTACGCACCACTACACACAAGCACTGTTCACACAGTTATAAATTCATCCCCAGTAAAAGCGGGAAACATTATAAAAGTGACGCGTGTGCCTACCACTGTTTATGCACCCCCACTTATAAACACTGCCCTTACAGTGTCAAACAAAACCTCAGCTCAGGCTGCGAGTTTTACAAACACAGCGCGCACTGTTGTAATCACACACGCGCCCATTCACTCAGCTGCTCAGCGCGCGCCCGCGCCTCTGAGAGCTATGAGCTCAGGCGATTCGCTAGCCGGGTCCCTACGTCACAGCGGCCCGCCCCTAGCCTGTATTCAGCCCATATCTGTACACGCAGCGGCATGGGAAAACATTCCAGATATGCCGAAATGGGTATTAAATATAGTAAAGCACGGATACTCGCTCCAGTTCGCTCGCAGGCCACCACGTTTTACGACTGTGGTCGAGACGAAAGTGAGAAAAGAGTGTTCACATGTTCTACGCACCGAGGTGCGCAAACTAATAGAAAAGGGCGCTGTGGAAACTGTTTCCCCCTCTCTGAGCGGGACAGGTTTTTACAGCCGCTATTTTCTCGTCCCGAAAAAGGATGGCGGTCTCCGCCCCATCCTAGATCTCAGACACCTGAACAAAGCACTAATGATTCGCTCGTTCAGAATGTTAACAACCAAGCATATCCTCGCGCAAGTGCGCCCAGGAGATTGGTTTCTCTCAGTGGATCTGAAAGATGCTTACTTTCACATTCCAATAGCGCCTCATCACAGGCCGTTTCTGAGATTCGCTTTCGAGGGACAGTCATACCAGTACACAGTACTCCCGTTCGGCCTGTCCCTGGCTCCCCGTACATTCACGAAATGTATGGATGTAGCACTTTCCCCCCTAAGACAAAGGGGAGTGCGAATACTGAATTATCTCGACGATTGGCTGGTTCTAGCACAATCAGAGAGTCAGCTAATAACACACAGATCTTGGATTATCAGCCATTTAGAATGCCTGGGTCTAAGAATCAATTTTGCAAAAAGCATACTATCTCCCAGCCAGAGAATTTCTTTCCTGGGAATAGTTCTAGACTCGATGCAAATGACAGCGCGTCTCTCATCGGAGCGCGCGCTCACCATCCGGCGCCTTGCAACATCATTCAGAGCGGGCGCGCGCGCCCCCGTCAAACGGTTTCAGAGGATGCTCGGTCTCATGGCCTCAGCATCGGCCGTACTCCAGCTAGGATTGTTGCATATGCGCCCTCTCCAACGCTGGCTCAAGAGCCGCGTCCCTACTCACGCGTGGCGTTCGGGCCACTTTTTAATCAGAGCGAACCACGGCTGTATAAAAGCCCTGACGCACTGGAAAGCCGCCGACTGGTACCAGTCAGGCGTGAGTCTGGGTGTGAACACAAGGAGAAAGATGATAACGACAGATGCCTCCAAAATAGGTTGGGGGGCCCTTTACGAGGGCAGGCCTGTCTCCGGCTTTTGGTCAAACCCGGAGAAGCGCCTACACATAAACTGTCTGGAAATGAAAGCGGTCGCTTTGGCTCTCAGAGCCCTGCTCCCACATCTAAAAAACGAACACGTCCTGGTCCGAACGGACAACATGACGGTAGTGTCGTACATAAATCGCCAGGGTGGACTCAGGTCGAGCTCCATGCATTCAATGGCCAGGAGACTCATTTTATGGTCCCAGCACAACTTGCGCTCGCTGAGAGCAGCGCATGTGCCAGGCGCCCTGAACCAGGGGGCAGACATGTTATCCAGAGACAAGATTCTCCCAGGAGAATGGGCTCTCAACCCTCTGACGATTCAGTGGTTATGGAAAACCTTTGGCAAAGCGGAGATCGACCTCTTCGCCTCCAAGGAGAACGCGCACTGCTCTCTTTTCTTCACGAAAAGCACGGACGCGCTCGCCCAGAGCTGGCCGAGCCGCCCCTTATATGCCTTTCCCCCGATCGCGATGCTGCCACAGGTCATCAGTCGGGTCAGAGAGGAGGGAAACGCAGTGCTGCTGATAGCCCCACTCTGGAAGAACCAAACATGGTTTCCAGATCTGATGCAAATGCAATCTGCACCACGGCCGATTCCACTGAGGCCAGACCTCCTCAGTCAGGCCAGCGGGATGATATTTCATCCCCGCCCCGATCTGTGGGCCCTTCATGCATGGCCCCTCAACGGGTTCCCAGGAACCTCGCGAGCGGAGCACTAAAAACCATCGCTGAGGCGCGGGCGCCCTCCACGAGACGCTTATATGCCCAGAAATGGAAAGTGTTCGGTGACTGGTGTAATACCAAGGGCCTGAACCCTGTAACATGCGAGATTACGAGTGTACTCGTTTTCCTACAAGGGCTTCTGGAGGCGGGCCGCACCCCCTCCACGCTCAAAGTATATGTGGCTGCCATCACAGCGTCACACGACCTTGTAATGGAACGTCCATTGGGAAGAAACGACCTAATTATTCGTTTCCTAAGGGGCGCCAGGAGGATGAACCCTTCACGCCCCCCCTCAGTGCCGATCTGGGACCTAGCTACGGTCCTAGACACTCTTAAAGGGCCCCCGTTCGAACCACTCCGAACCGTGCACCTTAAACAGCTCTCGCTCAAGACGGCGCTCTTGCTGGCACTCGCCTCGGTCAAGAGAGTGGGCGACCTGCACGCGCTTTCAACAAGCGCTGCCTGCCTAGAATTCGGACCTAACGACTGCAGGGTCGTCCTTAGACCGAAACATGGGTATATTCCTAAAGTGCTCACCACTCCCTTCAGAGCACAGGTTATCTCCCTAACTGCGCTTTTGTCTTCAGCAGACGAACACGACGCTAATCTACTCTGCCCCGTTAGGGCTCTCAGAGTGTATTTGGAGCGTTCTGCCCTATTCAGACAGACAGAACAACTGTTTGTATGCTTTGGCGGCCGTACGAAAGGTTCCGCCGTTTCAAAGCAGAGAATCTCTCACTGGATAGTCGAAGCTATAGCTCTGGCTTATGAAGCTAAGGGACTTCAATGCCCCTGGGGAGTCAAAGCACACTCCACCAGGAGTGTGGCTTCTTCCTGGGCATGGTCGAGCGGGATACCGATCGAGGATATTTGTGCGGCGGCAGGCTGGGCCTCACCGTCCACATTTATCAGATTCTACAACCTACAGGTCCCGACATTGCATTCCAATGTGCTATCAGCATAATGCTAGTTGAACTGCGAGTTCGTATCTAGATTATGTATGTGCTTGTGTCACACTGAGCGCCTTCTAGCCGCTCTGTATTTTTTCCCACATATAAAGCTCGCCTCTGCCGGCTAGTTGGATGATAACTTTGCTTTTTAGCTCAGGCACCTGCCTCTGGCTATCATAAGGCGAAGTTCAGCACGCACGGCGTTTTGCATGGTGTTCCCATAGCGTAAGCTACTTACGCAATAGGAGAGACCTCTCGAAAGGGAACGACTCGGTTACTAACGTAACCTCGGTTCCCTGAGAGGAGGGAACGAGTATTGCGTAAGCTGCCGTGCTTGTGCTTGGTTAGTTCGCTTCAGTCGTTTTAACCTAAAGAACTCTCATGACGGGGCGCCCAATATATAGCTTGGCCACGCCCATCTTGGCGGGCTCTGACGCGCGCAGGCGCGAAGCGCGCTCATTGGTCGCGCATTCAGAGTCGCCCCGTCATTGGTTCAAGCAAGTTGCCGCAGCACAGCCAATGACCGAGTTCCTTCGTTCATTGCTGTCAGCTGTGCAGCTGCAATGCGTTTTACATAAAGACTTCAATATTCTCGAGAAAAGGAGTTTTCCCATAGCGTAAGCTACTTACGCAATACTCGTTCCCTCCTCTCAGGGAACCGAGGTTACGTTAGTAACCGAGTCGTTAAGTAGCATTATAATTTAGTTGCGCCCTCCGCTATACATCCATCTATATTAGGGATGGCGAAAACTAAAAATTTTCTTGACCGACCACCGAGCCTCATTAGCCGGTTGAAACCGGTTAACCGATTAGTTTAAAATATGCTACGCTATTTGAAATAACAGCCATTTCGAGCCGCGCCTGCAATTTAGCAACTCTGTCGCATCTCTCTCTGCCTCCCGCTCACACACACACACACACACACACACACCGCCGCCGCGCTTCCACTCACGTCACTTTTTTAAAATCCCCTACAGCGCGAAACATGAGTCCCGCAAACGCGGCGCCGAGGAGCTTGTATGTAATCGGAGGACAAATGACTCCTTAGTTTTGAAATGGTTTGGGTACAAGGTGATCGCGTTGAAAATAAAGGCGTTAGTCTAGCGTTAGAAGCTCATTTGAAACATTGCCGCGGCTAAATGACAGCTCCGAAGAGACGCCGCTTTAGTTTGAGGTAGTGCTAACAATAATAAAGAAAGATGATGATCATCATCACCTTATTTGTTACCACTGAAATGTAGATGTAATGTATTTCTACAGTAGCTATTACTACTGGTATTTAAGCACTGTATCACACAAGTTGCAACTTACTGTGTCATTCTTTTTGGTGAAATGGTCCCACACACTACGTTTCTTTGCACGCTTCATCCTGTCGTCTGCCCTGGCTCTAACCTCCAGTGTTTTAGCCTGTAGCCTTTACTTTTCGCAAACCTTGTGAGCGCGCGAACCCAAACGCTGTGACCTCGCGCCAAATGTTTTTATTGGTGTTTATTAAGTACAAACAGGCGAGTTACGAAAAATTGTGTGAGGGATTTGTTCACTTCACACAAAAATATCTTGGAATGAGATGGCTAACTGTAGTAGCGTTTAGTCCACTGTCTATAATAGCCTAATTTAGAGATCACTTTTTTTTTAACCGACTACCGACAACTTTGATCGGTTAATGTTGAGACGGTCAACCATCGGTCAAACGGTCATCGGTTAGCATCCCTAATCTATATATTTCTCTCTCTATTTATATATATACATATATATACATATAGAGAGAGAGACATATATATATATATATATATATATATATATATATATATATATATATATATATATATATATATATATATATATATATACACACTTTATATACACTAAGAATAATTAAAAATTGGCGAGTTACTACAAGTCACTCAAATTATTTAATCAACATTGAGGCCTTTTATGATGTTGCTATTGATGTTTTCTAAAACCAATTTTCATGAAATGTGGTTGTTTTATTGTGGTTAAGTTGGTTTTAGTCCCTCTGGTTCACATTGGTCCAAACAATACTTCTTAACTGTGGTAAAATCACAGTAACACAGTGTGTTGTATTGCTGTAATATAATATCAGCGGAGTTGATTTGACGCAGAGGTGTGTCTGATCATCATCTGTGCTCCTCAGCCCATCTCAGTCGCTGCTGTTGGATTGTGGGGAGGGAACGTTCGGTCAGTTGTGTCGTCATTATGGCAATGACGTGGACGAGATCCTCTCCAAACTCTCCACCGTCTTTGTGTCGCACCTGCACGCAGACCATCACACGGTGAGGCCGTCACTAACACAACAGAAGACAAAACTAAGTTTATTTGGCCATAAAGACCACTTGACTGTACATTATCCTGCTAATTATATGGATACTTACCACATAATTAAATAAATCAGTTATACAGTTTAGCATCATTATGCTCAAATATTTAACTGCAGAAACCAGTCACATTTATTTATATAGCACATTTATTTATATAGCACATTTATTTATATAGCGCTTTTTACAATACAGATTGTTTCAATGCAGCTTTACAGTGATAACAGGAAAATAATGCAGTAATGTTTGTTTCTAGAAGAAAATAGCATCATGGTTCAGCTTAAGTTCAGTGATGGTTCATTTTTGTTGTAAAGAAAAGTTAATTTAGTCCAGAGCAGAATCATAGAGAGCTGAGAGATAAATGTTTAAAAAGTAGGAATATTATATCAGTGTGTTTGGCCATTTATGGCTCTGCTGACATTGCTGTGTGTTGTCGTCCACGCAGGGTTTGATTCAGTTGTTATTGGAGCGAGAGAGAGCTCTGGTATGTACATGCTTTTATTTTTCGGGTTCAGTATGATTTTGTGCTTGTGCTATGGATTATTTCACTGTTACCGTCGTCGTTACCGTTACGGCTACCGTTGTGTGTTGCAGACGAGTCTTGGTAAAGCGTTCAGCCCCGTGTTCCTGATCGCACCGGTCCAGATCATGACGTGGCTGAACCAGTACCACGACCACTGCCAGCAGATCCTCCGCCAGATCAAGTACGAGACCAAACTCTATCATATCTCACTCTGTCTGTCTGTGATTCTCACAAGTGACAGCAAATACATTATCATTTTGTAAAAAAAAATGTATATCAATGTAAAAAAAAATGTACTTATCTCTTCTGTTTTTGTTCCAGTATTATCCCATCAAAGTTTTTGTTTGACGGTGCCGAGATCCCCAAAGCCAAGACCAAATCCTTCATTCAGACTGTCCTGAAGAAGAATGACCTGGTCAAGGTCTCTATAGCCTATTTGTGATATAGCTAAACAAATGTGTTATCCTTTTGGCTATGCCCAATATATATTTTAATCTTTATGCATTTGCTCTTAAATTAGTTTATTTTATTTTATTTTGGAATCATAATTTCAAGCAAACAGCAGTTTCAAAGAAAATTAAATAAAAAAGTTTAATGCAAAAAAGAACATTAAAAAAGTTACTAATGATATTTTATTTATTTGTATGCACTAGCTACGCCCAGTATATATTTTAATGTTTATGCATTTGCTTCTAAATTAGTTTAATTTTATTTTGGAATCTATAAACACCAATGCAAACACCAGTTGCAAAGAAAAAAGTTGAATGCAAAAAAGAACATTAAAAAAGTAACAAATTATATTTTATTTATTCATATGTGCCAGTGTGATGATTAATCAAACTTTATTGCTATTTAACATACTTTTTTTCTGTGTCTTCATGCACTTTTTGGTTTTAAGGAAGCTTGATGGCTGTATAAAAAGCGCATTAAAATCCCAATCACAAGATCTAGAATGGTTGTTAATTTTATATCACCAACAAACTATTATACATAAATCTTTCAAATATCTCCCAGCTGTACTCAGACTGACAGATTGCTATATTAATAAATAATTAAGAGTGATCTATGTTGTGATTGATCTCTCTCTCATGATTGTGTAGTTTCAGACGTGTTATGTTCGTCACTGTAAGAACGCGTTTGCCTGCAGCTTGACGCATCAGTCCGGCTGGCAGCTCGTGTTCTCTGGAGACACCATGCCCTGCGAAGCCGTCGCCAATATCGGTAAAATCCACATACACACACTATAACCGATGATGCTTTTGCACACGAGTGTATACATATTACATATATTCTTATAAGAGGTAAAATCTACTAAAACTGGCCTTTCGAAGGTCATAGTGTTCAGAACGTATAATCCACTGATATTTTTAATTTGTGTGTGTGTGTAATTATTGTCCTCAGTGATGATTCTGATGAAATTCTAATAAAAAGTACCAGCATGATGTATAAATAGTTCACTATGTAAATTAGGGTTTATAAAATTACGCTTTATAATAATGTTCCTTTTGTTAACATTAGTTAACTACATTAGTTATCATTAACTAACAATAAAAATGGTAACACTTTACAATACGGTTTCATTTAATGTTAATTTCAGCATTTACTAATACATTATTAAAATCAAAAGTTGTATTTGTTAACATTAGTTAATGCACTGTGAACTAACATGAACAAACATTGAACAGCTGTATTTTTATTTACTAACATTAACAAAGATAAATACAGTAGTAAATGTATTGTTCATTGTTAGTTAATACAATAACTAATATTAACAAATGAAACCTTCTTGTAAAGTGTTACCAAAAAAAACATCTAAAGCATTTATTAGTCTTAATGTTAATTCCAATATTTGCTAATACATCATTCAAATCAAAAGTTGTATCTGTTAATATTGTTTAATGGACCTGAACAAACAATGAACAGTTGATTTAAAAAAAAAAAAAAAAAAAAGACCAATACATTAGTTACAGTATTTATTAATCTTTGTTAATGTTAGGTAATGCATTTACCAACATTAACTATAATAGGATCTTATAGTAAAATGTTACCTAAATTATTATTATTTTTTATGAATTTAATACAAATGTCATTGATTCTATTGATTTTGAGCTGAAATGTGAGCCGGAAATTGTCCTCGAGAGGTTTCTTGAGTTTTGTGAACACACACACACAAACACTCACTCATTAAGATGCACAGTTACATTTTGCATGCAATTAGGTTTATAGTTACATGTTTATGGTTAATTCTCAGTCTGCGCTGTTGGACAAACCCTCAATATATTCAGTCATTCAGAATCTGGTCATTAAACGCCCATCAGTCCAGTTGTAGAGAGAGAGAGAGTCTGTAATTGCGTCTGAATCTCTATAGTGACTCACGGATCGATACGAATGAAGCCTGCATGAAATGCTGCTTCCCGTCTTGATCAGCGATGTAATTGATCACACAGAAACCTCTGTAATGGCTCCGGTGGGCTTTCATCCTTCCCCTCCTGAACGCTGAGATGGTTCGGTCCGCTCGGCTCATTAGGAAAGGCCTTTGTTGTCTCGGCGCTTGTTTGGCCGCTGGAGTTCTCGTGATTGATTTCTAAAGGGAAAAATGGAGTGTGTGTTGGTGTGTGAAAGTTTGTGTGTTTTACAATAGGGTGAAAGAGGGAACAGCATGTCAGCTGTAATTTGTGTGTGTGTGTGTGTGTGTGTGTGGGGCGAGAGTTTGATTCATCTCTTGGTTTGTTCTCAGGCAAGAATGCCACACTTTTGATTCATGAAGCCACGCTGGAGGATGGGATGGAAGAAGAGGCGTTAGAGAAGAGACACAGGTAACATGAACACAGGCTCAATGACACATCCAGATACAAGAGAAATTCAGATCAGGTTTTTTAAAATGAAATTTTCTTATGTTTGTCTTCAGCAACAAATCTCTCTTAATTGAGTTTTTCACGATTGATTCTGAATGATACTTAGTTCCATGTAAATGTGAAGTTTATGTTGTTATCATTGTTTCCATAAAAATATGAAGCAGCACAACTGTTTTTAACACTAATAATAATAAATGTTTATTGAGCATCAAATCCTCAAATTATAATGATTTCTGAAGGATCATGTGACACTGAAACTGAAAATTCAGCTTTGAATATGTTGATGAACACATTTTGACATAGAAAACACTTATTTTAATTTGTAATAATATTTCACAATATTATAGTTTTACTGTATTTCTGATCAAATAAATGCAGCCTTGGTGAGCAAAAGAGACTTCTTTCAGAAACATTTAAAAAATGTACTCCAAACTTTTGAATCAGTATTGCCTTTTCATTGTGGCACAATTTCCGCAAATATTGTTTCAATGTAATGAATGCATTTCACCTTGCCATGAATTCTCTTCCATAAATATTGCAAGTGTTAATCAGCATCTCTTATCGAAAAATGCAGCTTTTGCCTTGAGTAAAGTGAGGTTGCATTGGGCAAGTGCAAACTAACAAAACAGACAAGAAGATAAACCATCTTTTGATTCGAGAGCTAAAAAACACTCAGTCGCATGCAGAAGGAGAAAAACTTCTGAAATGAAAGTGGCCAGCTTTCCCAGAGGATAATGCGTTTCCTGACGGAGGACTCATTTAAAGTTCTGGGATTCTCCTGTTAGATGAGCATTGATTGGGTTTCTTGTCGTCCGCTGGAGCGCCGGGTCTCTGGGTGAACCGCTCCTCGTGTCACGCCCGGGGCCTTTTCCAATCGAGCAGCTGAATAACTCTGAGAACTGCTGAGTGGAATTGATTGGGGATTTTGTGGAGGTTCATTTGTGTTTCAGTGAGAAATTGATTGCCTGAGAGGCTGGAGAGTGTTTTCCAAGTCCGTGAAGCTTCGGTTTAGCTTTATACACTGAAATGCACAGATTTGTGTTTCCAGCTTTGTAGAAAACAGTCGTGAGAATTAGGGAAACAGAGTATTACAGCACTCTAATGGTGTCCATGCAGACTTTTCTAATGGCTTTTATTGTGTAAATTGAAGTTGAGGCTCAGATTCAGATACACTTCCAATGAAGTTGCATGATTGTGTCAGAGATCTTTGTTTGAATCTGAATCTGTTTCCAGCACCACGTCTCAGGCTATTGGCGTGGGGATGAAGATGAACGCTGAATTCATCGTGTTGAATCACTTCAGTCAGCGGTACGCTAAGATCCCTCTCTTCAACGACGACTTCAACAGTAAAGTGGGAATCTCGTTTGACCACATGAGGGTGAGGATACACACACTGTCAAATAACTAACTAATTCTTAACTAAAAACCTTCATTCCTTTTTTTCTTACTTAGTTACATTTTTCCATACTTCCATATATCCTTTCTTCCTTAGTTACTTCCTGCATTCCTTACACCATCAATCTGTCCTTATTTCCTTAGTTATTTTCCTCCGTCCTGCATTGCTTACATCATCATTCTGCCATTACTTCCTTAGTTATTTTCATTCTTACTTACTTTTTAGTTACTTCCTGCCTTATTTCCTTAGTTATTCTCCTTCTTACTTCCTTTCACAGTTACTTCCTGCATAACTTACATCATCATTCCGTCATTACTTCCTTAGTTATTTCCATTCTTACTTACTTTTTAGTTACTTCCTGCATTACTTCCTTATTTCCTTAGTTATTCTCCTTCTTACTTCCTTTCATAGTTACTTCATGCATTACTTACATCATCATTCCTTCCTTATTTCCTTAGTTATTTTCCTCCTCCTCCTTCCTCCTACTTTTTCCTTAGTTATTTACTTATTCCCTTAAATCCTTCCTTACATCTTTCATTTCTTACTGTTACTTCCTCCACCTTCATTCATTCAATCCTTTCTTAGTTATTTCCTTCCTTACTTGCACCCTTCTTTTCTCAGTTACTTCATACATTACTTATATTCTTCATTTGTCGATCTTTTTAATTTTCCTTAGTTGTTAAATTCCTTATTTACTTCCTTTACAATCTGAAAGGAAGTAACTAAGGAAGGTATGATGTAAACAAGGATGCCTAAATCCTTCTTTCCTTAGTTACTTCTTTTCATCCGTCTTTCCCTTTACACCTCCTACTTTTGTACCTCACTTTTTTAGTTGACAAATCTTGCACAAACAAAATTGAAGTAATATCCCATCGTGAATCAAATGATGTGGTGTTTTCTTGTGCTCTCAGATTCGATTTGGAGATTTCCAGATGCTTCCGCGGCTCATCCGGCCTCTGAAGGCATTGTTTGCGGAGGAGATTGAAGAGATGGAGGAGAGGAGAGAAAAGAGAGAGATGAAGAAGAGCATTGAGCCTCCGTCTAACGGAGAGTCCGGAGCGAGCTGCCAACTGGAAGAGATGAGCCGAGGTGCCAAGAGAGAGCAAGAAGACCTCAACCAAGAAGCAGCCGTCAAACGACTCAAGGCAAACTGATGGCCAATCACTCAGGCTGAGGGTTACATCAGCCCAACCTATCAGAAGACCGGCTGGGGGAAACTGAACCAGTCGGCTATGAACTTAAAAAGTATATCATAAAATCCATGTTGGGTAGAAGTCCAGCTGGGTGAGATTAAAGCAGCTGGAGATTAATCCGCGTTACTCTGAAATACAGTGTGTCGGTTCCTGACTGGGATCAGAAGTGAATTCTGTCCCGCTGCTATTGATTCTGCTTTAGGCGTGACTATGGAAAAAGTGGTGGGAATGTACACTACCTTAGATTTTTCTTTTTTTTTGGAATGTTTGCCATTTTAATTTAAACCTGAAAGAGAAACTTTTTTTAGCACTGAAGAAAGACATTACGTTTGTTATTTTCATATAGTGATGGAGTTATGGAGAATTTCACTTCAGTTTGAATCAGGCAGGGTTTTTTTTTTTTTTTGTGAGTAAACTGAGTGCAGTGGTGTGTGAAAAAGGCACTTGTACACTTTCTCTATGTAATTTTATTTTATGCTCATGAAATGGCTGATCAGCTTAGGCTTTTCTAATTATTTTAGGGAAATAAACATAAACCTGGATAACTATTTGTCATTATTATATACATTTTATTTATCCCTCCCCCTTAATTTTTTTAGGGTGAATATAGAATATAAATTTCCTTATAGCTATAAAATTACATTTAATATGCATATAGTTGGTTTAGCATAAATGCCTAAATTATTTATGTTGGGCATAAATATATGATTAATCATTGTTTTTTTCTGGTCATGTGACTGCTGATGACACATCTATGAAGTTTGCTGAAATAATTGGGAATCATCTTCCAGCTACAGACCATTTGTTTATGATAAAGATTTTAAATGGTGTATTAAACATGATACAGCTTATGTTCTAAGTTTAAAATAGAGCTGAGAGAGGAAGGATGAGGCAAAAATTTGTTTTTTAGTTGTAGAAAGTTTATACAAGTTGGGTGAAAGGACCGTCAGTAAAGATCTACTCTTTCACAACTGGGACATTGGGGTGTTAGTCAATACAAAATGGTTTTTGCCTTTTTACATCCATAAAGTAACATTTTAGGGTGAAAAAATGTAGGCTGGGATGACACTTTTCACAATCCAATCTATTCACAATTCATAAAATCTATGTATTGTGAATTGATTGGATGATATTAGTTATTACATTTTAACCTGAATAACTTTAACTGCTGAATAATTCATAATAAGACTAGGAGGGTTTAATTAAGTTGACATTAAATAATAACAGAAACCACTGGGACAGATGCAGGACTAAGCTTGATCATAACTCAAGACAAAGACTGCATCATCATTTTTTCCCAATGAGAACTGATGAAGTTGTCACTAAAGTAGATTGTGCAGTCAACTAACAAAGCTTGTGATTTAATGTCACGTCTCTGGGTTTGATGGTTACTCTGTCATTAAGTGCTTCCCAACAGGAAGACATGTTTGCTTTGCCGTTTATATGTCGAGCACTATCTTGACATCTAATCAGATTTCGCCTCTGGAAAACAAACTGAAGTGATATAGCTCAAAGACATGAAAAATTAAACGATGTCTGTTGCATCTGTCTGATACTGGTATCAATTCATTACACAAAACCCGAATGTGTCTGATCTTGTCGACGGCGTGCGCTTCGCCCCGGTGTTCACTAGCAGAGTGGTTTTGATCTAATATTCATCATAGCGGTTCAAATGAAGTTTGGTTTGCTGTGAATTCTATTACAGTGGGAATTATCTAAAAGATTTTTCATAGGCTTTTTTTTTCTTTCAATGAAAAACAAAATAACTTTTAAATGACATACTAATGCTGTAGCTTCTCTGAGGCTCATTCATTTCTATATCTTGTGGGCGTCTTCATGTAGGACTCTTGAAAACAAACACACAGGATCCATAAAATGCTAAGCTATTTTTGTTTTCTAAAGTATTAATTCTGAAAGAAATGTTCTGGATTCAAAAAGTTACGTTAACATCAGGTCATCATGGGCCAAGACTATGGCATTAATTACCACAGAATATAATTATGATGTTTACAGTAATGTGCTATGTTAATCTATGGGGCAAAGGTGAGGTAAAAGAAGACACACAGCTCTTGTTTTTGTTAAATCACTTATTTTTGTACAGAATTCATTTAGACAGTAATTGTCGAATCTTGGTGGGTCTACTTTTCTAGGCGGGGTAACGTTTCTTTCTGATATCCTTGCGCACAGTTAATATGTATGTATGTATTACATCCAGGGCCGCATTAAGAGTTCACTGGGCCCCGGGGCTATGAGTTACTGCAGGGACCCCCCACCACTTTAGGTCACCAACTACAGAGAGAGAGAGAGAAACCCCCCCCACATTTTTCTAATTTCAAGATACAAAAAAATAATAGTAGCTAAAGAAAATAATCTCAAGCTTACTGATGACGAGTCACAAATAACAAAAGAACAAAGGCACATAAGAAATCGACCTACTTGAAAAACTTAAAGCACTGAAAAATATTATATTGTATAAAGTAATCAAATATACAATACATAGTTTTCACTATAAATTCAACATTCATTCTTATTTATTTTACAAAAGTGATTCAGTCAAGGGCAGTAAATTACTTTCTTTCTGATGTTTGATTAACATTATTGACACAAAAGGCGACAGCAGCTTTATTAGCAGCTTCTGTCACTTTAAGACCTCAGGGTCGGAACTCAAGTGCGCTGTGCAAAACCGTCTCAAGTTCACCATGGTCTCAAAACCATAGACAGTATAAGAAGTGAACAGAGCCATCTCATTGGAACTCAGTTGAGACAGTTGAAGCCCATTTTTAGCGATTTTTGAGCACTTCCGTTCCTGACGCGCAGACTCAAACCGACTCAAACTAAGCTTGATGACGTGAGCAACCTGTCTGACAGACGTAAATCTTCTAGTAGCTGTGCGTGAAAATTGCCAACGTTAATCACTTCATATGTATTCACTTGCCACATACCGAATTATTTCCAATTCCCCAAAAACGTTGTTGAAATATTTTGTCCCGTTGCTTTTATGAACTCATTATCTATTGGGCTTCTCCCTTGACGGGACGTCCCCCCGATTGCCTGCGAGCTTCTCCTCCTGTCTATACGGTAATGTCTCTATTGCGCGACATAAAGTCGCGTGGTTATGACGCAATCGTTAGCCTGTTTTTAACAAAAACGGCTTCTACGGGGCCCTAACGTAAGATACAAAGTAATGGAGCCTTTTATACATTGTCGTGTTTATTTAGAAATAAATAATGGACAAATGAAGTCTTTGGACGCCTCAGATGTACAGTTATTCGCTGTCAAAGTGACGCCAAAATGAATGGGAGTCAATGGAATGCTAACAGCAGGTGAAGTTCTGCTACAATGGCGGCTCCCGCGAGGCTTCAACTTCCGGCTGATGGATTACCCCCTTGCTCAAAACCAGCATTTACAAAATGAATTCCCTCCCGCTGCTTACTGTGCCTGAGCAGTTTGAAATAATTTGTATCTAAACCACAATGCTTAAAAACGCGTTTAAATTATAAACTTACATCATGATGGCGCAGCAAAATGTACATATTTCTACCGGATATACTATCGCCAGCCCTTTAGGCGAATATAGAGTTTGATCAAACACAAAAAAGCAATATCAAACATCCATCAAGTTAATAATCAAACTTACCGAAAATTGGTTCATGTTTTGCTCATGTTTCCTCTGCTGTTTAGCTTTTAAAAAATTCCTTTTTTGAGCCCCACTCGCACATGTTTTTTTTAAAAGATGACATTTTAATCTATGCTATCTTAGACGAAGATAATGCGTGACAATTTTAAGAATAGTCTAGAATGAAGTGAAGAGTGGAGGCGAATGATATTCTATATCATTCGTATATTCTAATAAGGCGCAGGCAGCCATCATCTGATAGGCCTACGTGCAGCAGCAGGTCGGTCGTTCACAAGTTAAATATAGAAATGTATTTGAATGGTATATCAAATTAAAACGTGACATTTCAATTCACCATGTCCTGCTGCCCACGGGGGTTTGATTGACAAGCGACCTGACCAATCATAACGCCGAATACGCAATTTTGTCCGACAACAAAACTGTCAGTAGTTTAACGTCGGTGGACTTGAACTTGAAAAACGGTATTGTTTAAATTACTTAAATGATAATATTTGAAAGTTGAGACTTTGTTTCAGAGCTCTCTCTTTTATGTCGGCGACTCGGCGCATAGTCACTCAGTGTAACGTTAATCTTTGCCCCGCGATGTATTTTTCACTGCGTGAGTGAGAACATGATGTGCGTGACTCATGAGAGCCGTCTGGCTTGTCACACAGTAACTAAAAAAGGCGGGTCTTTGCGAACGGTCACTATAATATTAATGATAATGATTCCATGATAATGCATGGAATATACGCAAAGCGCCACTAAATAATAGGGCTAATTTGTGGGGGGCGTGGTAAGGCAAGTAGTCAATCTGCTCCACAGCCACCGCCTAGCCCTATTGTTAATGCAGCCGTGATTACATCGTCTTAAAAAAAGTAGCATGTAGCTGATTTAATCACATTCATTAAAAACTGAACGTTTTTTCGTCCCACTTTTAAGTCTTGCCTCTTGAACTTCCGTTGTAAAGACGTGCGTGCACACACTACCGGAAGATAACGTTATTGTTTGCGAAATTGCGTTCAGTCAGTATCGTGCCCCGCTTTTAAATTTAGATTTATAATTTGATTGGCGGTTTTTAGTTTTTCAAGCTGAAGGTGATTTCAGCTATATCCCAGACAGCAACATAGTGTCAGCCCAGATCCGGCCCACATCTGGTACGTCTGGAATAGCCTACACGTGTACCAGAAGTGGGCCGGATATGGGCCGACACTGTGTTGCTGTCTGGGATATTTTCTCTGTCGTTGAAGTTGTGGTGTTGAATGACTCCGATATTCTCTTTTAGTTAGAGTGAAAATATGGCAATTGTTCTTGGTGCGAACAGGCCTTAATTGTCCTCTCCATCACCTCCCAGGTTTGTAGTTATTTTTTCTTCTTCAAAACGTATTTATTCCTCAGATATTTGCACAATGTTGTATTTACCTCACTGAGCTTTCCTGTCTCCTTTTGCTAATTGTTCATAAAGTTCCTTCAGTTGTTTGGACGCATTTTCTTCTTCCACCACCGGAGGTCGCAATTTCCTCATAAATTACACTCAACGTTTCCCACTCCTTGCATACCTCTGAATAAAGAACCTATTATTGATGAACTATAGACTTGATGAAGACAATTACAAAGTCAGGTCATTGGCTATCTATTAATTAGATAAGTCACTTCTCAAACCCCCACTGGAGTGATAGTAGGTTGTTTTTTTTTATTTTTATTAACTTATCATGTTTGAGACCAGAACAATCTTTCTTTGTAAACTAACCTCTTGTCATTAACAGGACAGATGTCCCTGTTGTCCAATAGAGAATTCATCACTCCTGGTAAGTAAGTGTAACAGATGTTTTATTTACCATGACAATCCCACTGGACAAACCTCAGGTTTTAATTGAAGAAAAGCCGGTTCTGTGTTAGAAAAATAGGCTCCACACTGTCCCTTTAAACCTGCTGGTCTCATAAGAGGTATCAGGGTCCGGTTTCAACGTAACACTGATGCATCTAGTTAAAAATATTCATGTATTTGCACCTACTGGTCCAGCCGCAGACATTCAGGCTCAGTTTTTCCGGTTGCTGTTCTTCCAGATTTTATTTTCTGTCTTTCTACCTTCATTCAGGGTGTGTTGTGTTGTGCTGTGATTTTTTTTATTTTTTTAGGGGGGCACAACCCCATCATCCTAGTCTCTTGAGTGATCTGCGTGTTGTTCATATAAAAGCATATGCGTGTATCTCCAGCTGTGATGCAGCTCTTCTCTTAAGCAGGTGCGTTTTCTCAGCATCTCTCTTTACAGTATGTATTTGTGGATGTGGGTTTGGCCCCTGATGGGATCCTTTGCTAAATTCAGTTTCATGAATCTCAGCTCTACTCTTCTCTGCTCAAATGTTGCTCTATCATCACTCTCGAAACTTCTGTTTTGTTTCAACTTTGTTTCAAGTATCAACTTTGTCTCAGCTATGTCTTTTAGGGTCTGTTTACACCACACCATTTTCAACTAAAAACGTAAAACTTTCAATGCGTTTTTGCCGTTCGTTTACACAACCACAGCGTTTTGGGTGCCTGAAAACGCAAACTTTTGAAAACGGGTTTCAAAGTGCAAGTTTTTGAAAACGGTTTGTGTAATGAACAAAAACACGAATATCTGAAGACGATGATGTCATGCACATGCGTATTTCATATTCAGGCTATAGTGTTTCATCGTCATCTAATGGCTTGGAAGCAGAACACAGGGTTTTTAATCGTTTTCATGGATCCGTCACCCGTGTGAATGGGGATCGTTTTGACAATGGTGTCGTCTGTACGCGGAAAACTCGAAGGATTTAAGCATATCGTTGTTCTTAAGTTAAAACAGACACAAATGAGTCGCTAGTTGTCATCCTGTAAGACTATAGAGAAATAAAATTGATGTGGAGCTCCTCAGATCTCTTGTGGATGAGAAATGTTTGAGTTCACATTGAGATCTTGCGTTTTGATTGTAGACTTTGGTATTTTGACGTCTAGTTATGAGACGCATGAGATTACTGGGGTGTTTTTGTTAAACAAGCCTCAGTAAAATCTTGGAGAAACAAATGAGACTTTGAAGATATATAATTTATGATGTTTTATTTCCATATTTGAGTGTTTCTGGAGCTTATCGGCAATCGGATGAAGGGTTTATTGCTCTGGTTTGTACAAGGTGCTTAAAATATTTGAAGTACTGGAATTTACTTTTTGAAATCATTTGAGTTTGAATAAGGAAAACAATTTTGTCATAGTATCCTTTCACTGGTTAGCTAAAGTTACCACCGTTGTTGGATCTGCTGCACTTTATTTGTACCATTTTGTTTTATTGGTTTATTTTTGTTTATCTATTTACCTTTTTTAGATTTTGAAAGATAATATAGATATTGTTTGATAAGTGAGATCTCTGATTGAAGTCCTTGAAAAACAAAAAAAGTAGTTCTTGAAAAGCCTTTGAAAATCCTGGAATTTCATTTTACAGTATCTGTACGAACCCTGTAGAGTTCCCAGTTATTATGTCTCAGAAACATCTCAGATGTTTCTCGTAAATCTGTTTTAGTAGGAAGTGTAGATGGCAGCTCATAATCTGATCTTGAGAGAATATGTTTGAGTTCATATTGAAATCTCTGACTTTTGTTTTGATTGCAGGTTTTGGTATATTGGCTGATCTGAGCACAGTTCGAGAAATTAGTGAGACCTCTTCTGAAACTCTAGAGGAGTTCTAGTCTACAGTTTTTGTAGGAGGAGAAACATCTAAGGAGGAGGAGACTTCAGCATTTCCATTTGCACTCCATTTAATCTCATATTTGTCTATTAGAAATCATTGAGATTTCATTTGTGATATTCTCTTTTCTCATGTATTATGTTACTGTCTCTTCCCAGAGGAGGATGTAATTACTCAATAGTTGCTCTTTCATATCTCAGGTGACTTTAATGGTTTTCTTAGTGTAAACTTTAACTATAATGCATGAACTTTAGATGTTACTCCTAAACGTCCTTAGAAGTAAAACATTGCGTAGCTATGATCATTTAGAATTGGAAGAACCTGAGAAATGTTTGAGTTCATATTGAGATCTTTACGCAGATTTGACCATTTTCGCAGTTTGAGATAATGAAATTATCTCGAGGAAACACCTGAGAAGCAGGAGACTCTTGCAAATATCCTAATTTTCTCTCTATTCTCTTTTGTGTCTAAAAGCAACAGTCGAGAAGTTAAAGAGAAGTTTGATTTTTCTTGCTCTTATGTAATGCCTCTCTTTCTTTTCTCTGTCTGTCGTTCTGTCCATCGTTCTTTCTAGCCGTCGCTCTCTGTCTATCGTTTCCCCCCTGTCATTCTTCTCTTCGGTTGTTCCGTCTATTGTTCTATCCATCTATCTATCCATTGTTCTCTCTATCTGTAGTTTTGTCTATCATTCCTTCTCTCTATCATTCTGTCATTCTTCTTTTCAGTCCATCCATCGTCCTTGCGTTAGTCCTGTCTATTGTTCTCTATCTGTTGTTGTGTTTATCATTCTCGTTCTGTCATTCTTTCATTCTCTCATTCTATTGTTGTCCGTCATTCTCTCATTATTTTGTTCTGTCGTTTTATTGTTCTGTCCATCATTCCAGTTGTTATTGCTCAGTTTGCAGCTTTCAAATCAAATATGTTGCAGCTTTGGCGTCATGATGTTTGAGCGCGAGATCCTCGATCATCGTCATGATGTTTGATGCTAATGGCATCAAACCTTCATAAATTTGATTTGAGAGCTCCATAATGATTTGATTTGAGAGTCTGTCTGTCTGTCTCGTTCTGTCCATCGTTCTTTTTAGCTGTCGTTCTGTCTATCGTTCTCATCCTATCATTCTTCCGTTTGTTTGTTTTGTCTATTCCATCCATCCATCTATCCATTGTTCTCTCTATCTGTAGTTCTGTCTATCATTTGTTCTATCTATCATTCTGTCTGTCATTCTTCTGTTCCATTTGTCCATCCGAGCGCGAGATCTTTGACCAATGAAGTTTGATGCTAATGACATCAAACCTGCGCAAATTCGATTAGAGAGCTCCATAATGATTCGCATGAATTTGAGGGTCAATAATAATTTAAGTTTCAATACCATTGGATGGCTTCAGAAGACTTGAAATATAGCATCATGACAGATGTGGAAAAGAGCTGTGTAAAGAAGTACAATATACCATTTTGGAACAACATGAGGGTGAGTAAATAATGACCGAATTTAAACTCCATTTAATTGTGTTTTAAGAGAAACAATTGAGAAATTAAAGCAATTTAATGTGTGGTTTCATTTGCTTTCAGAGTTGCACAAACACTCAAGCAGGTAAAAGAGTCGGTGACCGACCCAATGGACTCCGTACTGTGAAATGTGTTTAATATTTCTGGTGATTATAGGGTTCTTTAAAACCTGTCAGACATTGTCTGCTCACCTCTGTTCTGTCTCTCTCTCTCTTTCTCAGTGGGAAGTTGAGCGGGCATTGATGTGGACGCACTCGTGTGTGTGCGTGTGTGTGAGTGTGATTATACCGGAGATCATCGTCTAATTCCACAGCACTTCAGCTCACCTGGACAGGCCGGTAATTGCTGGTAGACTCCTAAAACTACTTGACCTGTCCGTCAGATACAGATCAGCGTCAAACTGGAGACACGTCACACTTCTGCTTGCTGGAATCTCATGTCTTGTTCCTAAAAAAAGACAGACTCATCACAGAAGAGCGAGCGAAACCAATGCTGGCAGGTCTTTGATAGCTAGCAAGTACGTGAATATGGCCTTTCTTGGAGGTTTAAAGGCGCAGACCACAGACTGTGAAAAAAAAAAATAGACGACGCCCCTTCACTCTCTTCCATTTGTGAAAAGTGAAGCTGCCAAAGCCCTGATATGGCGCTGACATCTTGAACTGATTTGGGACCCGATTGTGCGCTCAAGTCACCTTCATTTATATAGCGCTTTTAACAATATAGATTGTTTCAAAGCAGCTTTAAAGTGATAACAGGAAATTAAAGTAACAGGGATTGTTTTGGCTTTACAGCAGCTCTAGAATAAGACCCGGTCGCTCATTCGCACAACAACGGTGCCAACAGTGAGAACGCAAACCTCAAAATAGGTTCCAAGGTGCAAGCGATGAATTTTTTTTTTAAACGTTTGTGAAAAAGTAGTGAATGTGAAGTAGAGCCACGTTATCAAGGTCCCGCACACACTCCCGCAGAAACGGTTAGTACAAAGTTTACTGTGTGAAATGGACATGTAGAAATTAAAGCTGAAGCTCCAATTCTCTCCCAAAAAAAAAAAAAAAGTATGTTGGTGCCTCGGTGACTACGTTTAGAGAAGCTGTCAATCATGACGTCACATTCCCATTTTTATAGCATCAAATAATGAACTAAGACCAAACTTAAACACTTAAACTTAAATCAGCATAATAAAAACTACCTAAAATGTCAGAAAACATCTTTTCTGAAAGTGTAATTTGAGTTTAGTTTCCATCGCGTCCATTAGACTTCATGGGGAGGTGGGGTTTATGAGCTATACTGGGACCAGTATAGAGCACGATCGTGACGCTGTGGCTTCACTTTTAAGCACTTGTGCGGCACGCTTGTGTCCGACTGGTGCATGCGTTGCGTTACGGGCGGCATGGCGGAGGACATTAGTATTCGGGATGGTTGTGCGGGTCGCTCCCTTGTTCCCGCAGCAGGCAGGTTTGTATTAGCAGCCTGTCGAGAAGCAAACCTCATCTCTGGGGAGCGAGGCGAGACCAGATGCCCTGCTGGAGCTGCATGTGAAATCAGCCTCGTTCTGCTGTGGATCACAGCGCTCGGATCTGCTCGACGTCTCAGTGCAGGAATGACCTGCAACTGCAGACAGAGAGAGAGATAGCAGAGAGAGAGAGAGAGAGAGAGAGAGAGAGAGAGAGAGAGAGAGAGAGAGAGAGAGAGGGAGGGAGAGAGAAAGAGAGAGAGTTTAGGATGTGCTTGATGTTTCGGTGCTGAACACACTGCACGGAGACTCAGAGCTTCTGACTCAAAACACTCTAAACTGTGAAAGCAGAAGTATTTATCTACCGTTTCATGTGTAGCATCGGTCTATCTATCTGTCCATCTATCTATCTATCTATCTATCAATTGTGCTCTCCTTCGTTCTCTCTAACCGCCATTCTGTCTATCGTTCTCACCCTATCATTCCTCCGTTCGGTTCCGTCTATTCTATCCACCCATCTATCCATTGGTTTCTCGCTCTATCATTCTTTTGTTCTATCGTTCCATCCATCCATCAATCTATACATCCATCCACCCATTGTCCTGCCTGCTGTTCTCTCTATCTGTTTTTATTTATTGTTCGGTCGTTCTTTCATGTCATTATATTTTTCTATCATTCTCTCATTCTATCTATCTTTGTTTTGTTTATTATTCTCTCATTCTATCATTCTCTCATTATTTTGTTCTGTTCTGTCTATATTCTCTCATTCTATCTCATTCTGATTATACAATCTATTGTCTATAATTATCTTAATCATTATTTCGTTTTGCCATTCTGTCTATCATTCTCTCATTCGGTCTATCGTTATTTCATTCTGTCATTCTATTGTTCTGTCGCATTCTATCATTTCATTTTGTCATTCTATTGTTCTGTCTCATTTTATCCCATTTCGTTCTGTCCTTGTCTCATTCTCTCATGTCTGTCATTCTCTGATTTTCTCGTTCTGTCTATCATTCTCTCATTTGATTTCGTTCTGTTGTTCTATTGCTCTGTCTATCATTCTATCATTATTTTTGTCATTCTGTCTATCATTCTCATTCTATCTATCATTTAGTTTTGTCGTTGTCTATATTCTCTGATTCAATTTATCATCATTTCATTCCGTCGTTGTATTTTTCTCTTATTCTGTCTATCATTATTTCATTTTGTCATTCTGTCTGTCATTCTCTCATTTTGTTTATCATTATTTCATTTTGTCGTTCTGTCTATCATTCGATCTATTATTATTTTGTTCTGTCATTCTATTGTTTTGTCTATCATTCTCTTATTCTGTCTCATTTCATTCTGTCGTTCTATTCTGTCTATCATTATATCTATCATTATTTCATTCTGTCGTTCTATTGTTTTGTCTATCACTCTCATTCTGTCTATCATTATTTCATTCTGTCGTTCTATTATTCTATCATTCTATCATTTTGTTCTGTTCTATTGTTCTGTCTATCATTCTCTCATTCTATCTATCATTATTTCGTTCTTTCGTTCTATTGTTCTCTCTATCATTCTCTCATTCTATCATTATTTCATTCTGTTGTTCTATTGTACTGTTGTTCAGGTTTAATGACTTTTGAATGAACTCTATGGCTCCCTTGCGTACAGACACAACAGGGCTGCATACTGGCAATGCATTGGCTAAATATTTATTTATCTGCATTTGCATACTTGTGTAGAGTATATTTCTGAACTCAGACGTCAACTGCTAAATCAATCCCTAATTTAAACCCCAGACTTGTTTAAATGTACAAAATGTTTTTCTTGAAACTATTTTTAAAATCCCAGACTGCCTGGAGAGAACAGTCAATACATGCTGCGCGTCCATGATTCCCTAAAGAGCACTCGCTCTGAACCCTGGATCCCTGCGTAGTCTAAATCAAAGAAAGACTTTTTGTTTAACACCAATGGACTCATTTAAAAAAAAAAAAAAAAAAGTGACTTTGTCCAAAGTGACTAACAAAATGTAGAGAGAACAACCAATCCAGTTTAAACTGAAGTTTATCTGGGACTATCAATCTAAAGATTAAGGATTCTGGCTACTTTTCTATTTGCATACTTCGATTCACTAGGGAAGCCCATACATTTTAGTATATACCCTGTTAAAAAAGCAGAATAAACTAAAGTGGTTTGCTGGTCTTAGCTAGACACCAAGCATGCCAAGCTGGTATAGTTTAACGTTTTTAGTGTGTGTTTTGGGCACTTGATAGCTGATCAAGCTTGGAAACCAGCTAGAAACCAACTAAAACTGATGAACCATGTTTTTTTCCAGCACATGTTTGAAGCTGTTTTTATTTCAGATTGGTTGTATGCATGCAATATTGAGACATACTATAATGCCATCACAATGTCTTGGTCCTGGTTGGCATTTGCATGATACCAAACTCCTCTTCTGTAGCACAAATGGTTGTGGGTAATATTAGCCATAAATACATGCACAGATATTTACTAGTTCACCGTCTTGATGCTTTTGACATACTACAGAAGTCAACATTTGAAGTGGATCAAAAAAGTTAATCAAAGTTGTCCTAAGACAAGAACGGGAACATATATAAAAACATATATAACTTTGATGTAAGGTTTTGATCCACTTCAAATGTTGACATAGTATTTTCAATGTGCTATGATTTGGGGTAATCTAATCTGAATCTCGCAATCGGATACCATGTGCATTGAGATGCTATTTGTTTTTAACTACTGGAAGCAGGTATTAAGTCAATGTTCTGCAGTGTTGGTTATGGACTGTCATTAAACTGTCTTAAGCTGAAGATCGTTAATTTAAACAATCTTTTGCAGGCTCAGAAACTTTGGCTAATCCTCCACTCGTTATAGAGAGAGCCGTGTTTCATATTGGTTCTTTCTCACTGGTTTGCTTCATCAGCGTTTCAGGGCTCCGCTGAGACACGTTCCTCTCGGTCTCTCTGAAATAATTGCTTTCAAGCCCACCGTTTTGTAAAACAGAGAGTGCAAGAAATCCAGACTTTTAAAGTGCCCTCAAAACTCATGATGGAAAACATACTTTGTTCTGTGCTTTAATTAAGCCTTTACAATTACACTGTTTTCTTGCATTCAAATGAACCCAAACTTTTACAAGTCAGTTATCGTAGTTAAATTAGTGGCATGTATAAATCAATCACATTTAGCCTACTTTTGTTTATACAGTAGTCAACATTTGAAGTTGTCCTAAGACAAGAACGGGTATTGTTCAAAATTGAATGATGAAAGGTTTTGATCCACAAATGTTGTATTTTGCATTAGTAGTTGCATGGAAATCATAACTCTGTCTAACTCATAACTCTATTAAACCTAAGCGAATAAGTTTATGTGGTGTATCACAAGACGGTTGTCACCTGTCGTTGTCTGCTGACCTGTATGGATTGGATGATGTGATCCGTAATGCTTTAGTTTCTCACTTTGAGAATTAGTGACCCCTATGAGCCTTTCAGCAAAACACTTGTTCTCTATCTGTGTTTCTTTCTCTCTCTGTGTGTGTCTTCAGGGTTCTCCTCAACTCCAACTGTATCTATCAGGCTTCAATGTTTTATTCCCTTTTTGGAAAAGCGAGTTTTTGAAGGAACACTGGTGATTACCTGGCTTCTCTCCGAAGATTATTATGCATTTGGAAACAGGTGCTTTTACTTATTGTGATGAGAAAATAATGGAAATTTGTACGTCTTAATGGCCGGAGAACTGTTTAATTCTGAAGTTTGATATCATGGTTTCCAGAGGTGCAAGAAAAGATAGATAATTAAAGAAAAACGAGTGGAGAGTTAATAAAAAGCATATCACAATGGTGCTCGGATGAGCATGTGTGGGTGAGAAAGGTCACTGCTCAGTTTTATTATGAAAATTATGACTTTCTGAGGCTCCACACCACACAAGTAAGTGTGGCAAAGGTTCATTTTAATGAAACTGGCAATATTCTCAGAGCTAACAGTAAAACAGCCATCAGCTTTAGTTTCAATGTCATTGATTTGTCAGAATCGATGGTATCCCGCTATTGTTGGCTCACTGCAATCTCTCGCTGCCCTTCACAGCGGTAGCGTTACTCAAAAACAGCCGTGTTGATTTTAAACTCTTCAATAAAACATCGGGTCTGTGTTTGACTAATCGTAGCACAACGGTTGTGTGTCTTTAGAGCTAGCGGCATCAGAGCTAAAGCTTCTAAAAGTGTAAAAAAGAAAAATAGTCAAGTGCATCCATTGTTTCAACCATTCAATCATAATTGCAATTTTTTTTAACACTCTTAAAAATAAGGGTACTTTATTGGCATCGATGGTTCCATGAAGAACCTTTAACATCCCTAGAATCTTTCCATTCCACAAAAGGTTCTTTATAGTGGGAAAAAGTTCTTTAGAAAAAATGGTGTCACTTTTTTTTACTTTAGAAGTAAAAAATTGCTTTTTTATGGAAGCCTGTTTCCGCCACAGAAAAAATAAATAAAAAGTAATTGTGACTTTATCTCACAATTCTGACTTTATTTCTCACAACGTGATGTAAAGTCAGAATTGCATGTTATAAACTCACAATTGTGAAAAATTTGACTTTTTCTCAGAATTGCATGTTTATATCTCGGAATTCTGAGTTTATAGCACGCAATTTGGAGATATAAAGTCAGAATTGCATGATATAAACTCGCTATTCTGAGGAAAAAAGTCAGTATTTTTTTCCTTAGAAATGGACTTTATAACTTGCAATTGCAAGTTTATATCTCACAATTCTGAGAAAAGATGTCAGAATTCTGACATATAAACATGAGGAAAAAAGTCAGAATTGCTATTAACTGCTATAGTTTATATCTCGCAATTGCGAGTTTGTAACACAATTGCGACTTTATATAACGCAATTCTGACTGTATCTCGCTTCTGACTTTATTTCTCTTTATTTCTGTAAACTTGCAATTGTGAGATAAAAAGTTGCAATTATCTTTTAAAATGTTTTATTCTGTGGCAGAAACAAGCTTAAATTTTCTTTTGAAGTACAGTTGTTTGAAAGATTCTTCTATGTCAAAAAACTTTGGACCTTTATTTTTAAAAGTAAAGGCATCTTAAAGGTGAACAAGTGTTTTGGCATCAATCTCAGAAGACTCCTGAATGTTTTTCCACAAAACTAGTACAAACCTTTCACTCACAGACCGCCCTGCATCTCAGTAAACGCCAGGGTGTCCACCGATCCCAGCAGAGAACTGATCATTATTTCGGATGTTTTCTTCTAGTTTAGTTTGAATGAGTCCAGCAGTGAACTATAGTGGCCTTCAGCTGTAGCACAATCTACACCCCTCAGACACCAGCAAAATAACAAATAAGCTCTCCAAAACAATCACAAACCCCAGCTGAATTTTCTGCCTTTGTTTTGCAATTTATATGAACAGATTGCGATAGCGGCGCTGGAGTGCTCGAGAAGGCGCCGGTTTTGTTTGCCGGCTCACTTTTGGGAAAGTCTCACAAATCAGTGTCTTTTGTTTGCCTGTGTTCTCCAGTCCTCCGGGTCCTCACGTTCTGCGGGAATATTTGTGGCGAAGGAAAGTGTTTTGTCTGTGACAGTTAGCGGTTTGTTCGTCTATTGTGCAGACTGAATAGAAACGTCCATCTTTCAGTTCATTCGGGCTGCTGTGTTTCTCAATGAGGACGTCTATGAGCAAAAAAATTGATTTTCGCAAAGTCATCTTTTCACTTGGCAAAAAAAGAGGTTCCTTTCTATCCACATAATTAAATCAGCCTAAATAAATGTGTGGCCATTTGAGAGATTAGATTGTAATCCTTAGAAAACCATTCACATTGAGCAAGGTTTGCTTCAGCGGTCAGTGTTTGCATTTGTACACATTAGGATGACAAGACAAGAGGTCAGGATGGTCACCGAAATGGACAAACAGTCTCAGTCTGTGAATGGAAAAGGCCGCAGATAATCTAACAGAGAAACAAACTTAGAGAAACGATATGAATCCATAAAGCCGTGTCCCGCGGTAATGAGGTTTGCTGATGTCTGAGCTTTTACTTGAGCCGATGTGCACGATAGAGGTTATTATCCCCGGAGAGGAATGGAGGTTTTATCTCTCTCTCCATCACGCCGTGCTCGGATGTCCTTGAATGGTTTTAGGGGCGTCCGCGAATATTTTTGGGCCGTGAGGCGATTTAAGATCTTCTTGGCTGCATAACACTGTGACAAAATAATGGCTGTTTGGATTGCAAAACTAACTTACTGTTTGTTTACTGAATACTGTGCAATATATAGGCCTACTTCATCACCATTGCACGCAAGTGTTGTCCAATTTAAAAAAGGTTTTTTTTTTTTTTTTTTTTTTTTTTTTAACTATTTACTGAATACTAGAATATATGATCACAACTACACAAGTAGTATTGTCAAAGTTTAATTTTTATTCAAATTTTGTGTTAAATGTCATAATTTGTGACTCGTTTGCTGTATGATCAAACAAGTCAATTTGTCAAAGTAGGAATGATTAAAACCACAGTTTATTGGTTTATTGGACCGCACGCCGTGGTCAAAGTTCAAAATGGTTCATCTTTTGCTGCTGCGCTCTGTGACGATTACAAGGCGCGGCCAATAGAAACGGGGCATCCAAACAAGCATGGAAATCAAAATGGATGAACAACTAGTAGTGTGTGTGTCAGAATTTCCTGAGCTGAGCAATTAAAACAGCAAAACTCATTAGCAGGACTAGTGCTATCGCTCGCTTCTTAGCACGGGACAGATACAAGGGCAACGCTGAACCCAGCGGCCTGCGCCGCGCATTCCACGTCCTGTCAGAAAGGCGCTTTAGTTCCAGTGAAAGGAACTCTTAATGCTTCAGCATACCAAGACATTTTGGACAATTTCATGCATATTTTGGCAAAAAGTGTTTTATGCATACAACATAAATGCATATTATGCCCAGGCCCTATTCACTGTAAAAGTAGTATTAATTATTCTGAACATAAAGCCATGGTATATGCAGGTTTTCAAAATGTAACCACATCTAGCAAAATGTCTTGCTGTCTACATAGGCTTCCTATATGACAATGCTGTTTATGCAGGCTGAGGTTTTGGAGTTAGTGGATTGAGTTTTTTTGCCCCAGTATATTTTTCTGTCAAAGTACACCTTATTTACCCCTACAGGGTGCATATCATTTTGAGGGATAATATACCCTGAAGATGATATGCACCCTGTAGGGGTAAATAATGTGTATTTTGAGATTTTTGCCCCAGTATAATATATATATATGTTTCATGTTAATATGCATAATACTGTATGAATCCTTTAGGCCTAGATAAGGTGCAAAGATGAACATTGTGTGTACTTCTCCAGTGTCAAGCTTAAGGTAAAATATTTGCACATTTATCTTACTGTGAGTGTCTTTAATACAAAACAAAATGGTTTTCTCATTCTTACAACTGTACTTGTTTTCATTGGAGAGATACTGAACTTGCATAAAAAGGCAGGTATGTATTAATTTTATTTTTTAAACTGCCAATTAAATCCAACAATTGTGCGATTGGAATGATAGACAAATTGACATTGACATTGATAGACATTGGTCAGATGACGCATTATAATTCAGGGACAAAATGAGTAAATAATGAAGAATATAGTTAGTGGACTGCTTTTCAACAAAACCAATGGGAATGCGTCCTTATCCGAGACGGACAGAAACTTTCTTCACCTTCCGAAGGACGTGAAGAGAAAACGAGAACGACAGAAAACACAAATGACTGTCAAGCTGTCAGGAGAGAAGCGCATTCATTAAAATATCTAACGAGGAATGCAGTGTTAATTCTCACCTTAATGATTGACGTCGGGAACAATAGACGGAGCTCGGACGCATTAATTGTTTTCTTTTAAATGATAATGAGTGACATTCTTGTGCATTTGTGGAAGTTGTTGGGGATTTTGCCGTGTGTGATTTCTGGCAATGTTGCACGGAGGGAGTTTAAACAAACGCTCTCCAAACTTTTAATCAATCCATTTGCAGTTGCACATAAAGTCTCTCTTTTGTTGCCTTTTTACTTTTAACAGATTAGCTTTTTCTAGGTGTTGGATGTTTCTAATAGATTGAACAAGCAGTAAAAGACACATCCTTTAAAGTGCATTTAATCACTTTTCCTCACAGGCAGTTAATGAAGTTTTCAAAGAAAATTATTTTTTAATAGTTTTAGTTTGTTTGAGTTAACCATAACAGCACTGCATACTAGTATTGTGTCTAGTGTTTTGTGCAAGTACCGCTTACACTTTCTTCAGAAAGTGTGTTGCTGCAAATATTTGTTTCTTAGTTTAAATGATCAGGCAATGAACTGTTGACTTTAGTTGAAGTTGTGTTGTTATTTTCCTGCTGTGGTAAAATCAGTAGAAAAAACCCACACTTGACTCTCTTCCAGTCAGACTGTCATTTCACATGCTGTGTGTATGAAGACACCAGTTCTGTTTCAAAACTATAGTATATCTAGGCAGCATACCAATAAAACAAAAACATTGTTGGCAAGTTCCTGACATGAAGGTTTTTCCAAAAGGAAGTAATTTGATACTATATTATCAGCATTGGATTTTTGCATATCGACAATACAAAAATAAAAAAAATAACATAAAAAAAACATAAAAAATCTTCCTTTGGAAATTGATCTTAATGCCTTAATTTCAAAAATTCAACCTTTAAGGACACCAATTTTCTTTGTGAATGAATAATGTATCGTAAATAAACAAATGTTCTTCCTTAAATACAGGGTGCATAAGTCAGTACACCCCCTATGTTAAATTCCCATAGAGGCAGGCAGATTTTTATTTTTAAAGGCCAGTTATTTCATGGATCCAGGATAATATGCATCCTGATAAAGTTCCCTTGGCCTTTGGAATTAAAATAGGCCCACATTGATGGGGGCCCCATCTCTCAATGCAAATCATACCAGCTATTAGCCTAACTGAAATAAAACCATGCCAATGTCTAGGTATGGTGAAGGGTATGTGATGATGTGGGGCTATTCTTCAGTGTCACATGATCCTTCAGAAATCATTCTAATATGATGATTAGAATCATCTGTTCAAGAAATCAAGAAATGCTCAAGAAGCATTTATGATTATTAGCAGTGTTGAAAACAGTTGTGCTGCTTTATATGTTTGTGGAAACTGTGATGCATTTTTTCAAGGATAGTTAAAGATAAAAAATTGTACTGACCCCAAACTTTTGACTACTAGTGTATATATTTTAGCTTTTATATATATATATGCTTATAAAGTATCATGCAGCAGCAAGTTGCATCATGTGCAGTTGCTTCCTTTGTAGTGTCCCAAACCAGGCTTGTGTAGTCAGACGTCGCTGGGTTTTGGATCAGAATGAGAAAGTTTCTGAGATATTTTGTGTCTTTATGGGGTCTGGATCAGCGAGTCTTCGAACTCCCTGAGGGGGAAAACACCACCGCTTTAGTAAACAAGACAAATACACTGGGAATGAGGGAGGCGAAGTGTGCCGAATGAGAGCGCGGGAGAGAAGCCGAGAATGAAGAATGGTATTGATAGAGACAGAGATGGGATGTAAACGGTGGTCTTTCTCCCTGTGGTGTAAGCCTGGAAATAATGCATGATGGGACCATTTCAAGACAATACCTGCAAAAATACTGTTTTGGCCTCATTTTCCTCCCTCTCTTAACGCTAATAGAAATGTTAGAATTGTTATCTACAAATGTTCATATTTTGAATGTATGAGAGCATATGCATTAGCAGTAAACCCATTAGCAGTCTGGAACAGAAATCTCAACTTCTCCTAAAATAGACATGACCCAAATATTGCCATTGGTAGTCAAATATGATACGAGGATATTCCAGAAAGTTTTGTTTACAAATGTGTAGTTTTATAGTGTGATTAGTTTGTAAACATGAGCTATAAACAAGCATTTATTAAGTCTGTAATGTCAGAAATGTACATTTTGTTCTGAGGATGCATACAGCAAATTCATTGCCATTCATTTTGGTCTAGTGATTTTGTGGCAATGTGTAATTTAATATATATATAAACTGAAAGCATTATCTAGACACTATTTTATAGATGTAACTTTGTTATTTTGAGTTTTATTTTTCCCTCTAACTTTTATAAATAAATAAAAATGGCATGTCTAGTAGCATCTATATTAGAAAAGAAGATGTACAGCAGACTTGAGCATAGTATTGCGGTTGGGAAGCTTATTCTCGTATGGCACAAACTGGACAGCTTCCCTCAACCTTGCAAATTCGAATGCTTAGTGTCCGTCGGCATGAACCTTGAAAAAGTCCTGTCTGTGTTTGGTGAAGTTTTGTCTTGCTCCCAAACTATTCAAAATGGCAAGAAATATCCCCCATCCCCTCCAAAAAATAAAAATTGGATCACTGTTTACTCACCACTTTTAATCCTGGAGGTAACAAATGAGGATGAGTAAATGTAAAAAATTACATTTTTGGGAAGATGGATGGATAGATGGATGGATGGATAGACAGAGAGTTGGATGGATAAAATAGATAGATCAATAGATGATACATAATGGATAGATAGATGATAAATAATGGATAGATAGATAAGTAATGGATGGATAGATGGGTCGATAAAAAATGGATAGATGGATGGATTCATTGAGAGATAGATGATAAATAATGGATAGATAGATAGATAGATAGATAGATAGATAGATAGATAGATAATGGATAGATGATAAATAATGGATAGATAGATAATAGATAGATAGATAATGGATAGATGATAAATAATGGATAGATAGATCATAGACGGATGGATAGATAGATAGATAATGGATAGATGGATGGATTCATAGATGGTTGGTTGGATGGATGGATAGATAGATGTAGATTGTTACAGTCTTCAGACAAAAACATATACTACCATAAAAATACACAATAACTTACACATATGTATATATTTCACATAGTAAATTCACACTGTACACTTATTTAAACTCTATATATGTATAAATACACTCTCAGACATAAAACATCAAAGTGGCAATTTAAACATGATGGCAGATTGTTATTAATGATATAGAAGGATATGTGTACTGATTTTGGATGCTTTAAAAAATTATCTTTTCTGAAATTAATGAAATGACTTAAAATGTTCTAGTGTAAAGTTTGGGTTGGTATCGAGCATAGCTCCTCTCTGGAGTGTAATGAATGGTCTCAGTTTGATGTGGTGAAGGATTGGATCTGAATGTGCCTTTAATTAGGACTCTTCATTTATTGATTGGGTAAAGAGGAAACTCTGCTGTGCCAGGAACGCCTCAGAGGATGATAGACGATCCTGTTACGGGACGTGATTACAGGACACCGGTGACTCGGTTCTGTAAGATGAGATCACATGATGTAACCTGTGATGTCATCCTGCAGGTCTGATCAGAAGACGTGATGTGCCACAAACACTGAGATGGGCCACGTTCACACTGACTTCATGCAGGTAAATCCAGGTGTCATTTCACTTCTGGTTCTGTACACACAGAGTTTGGCTATTTAGGGGCAACAATACGCACATAATAAAAGTGATACCGTTTTTATTACTGCTTTATGTTCTATGACACCATTTTAGTGCCACTTTAAAGTGCCAATCACAATAGGAGCAGGACAGAAGATTTGGTTGAAGTCCCCCTGTAGTCAATAATTTACCCCTTAAAACTCACCAAAATTACATATTTAAACATTTTTCCTTGAAAAAAACTACTTCATGCCTTAAAATAGCTTGAATGTAACTACACCCTTGCCTAATTTAGTATATGCGGTTCTATGAATATGCAAATGAGCCCCCGCCTCCACTCACTCACAGCAGCGCAGAGATCCACTCGTTGATGATCACATGTTGATCTGATTGGTTACAAGGTATTTTGTGACGTCAGAAACACCAGCGATTTCAAACCGTGTTTTTGAGACTGTCTTTGATTCACTGCAGTTTTAAGGAGGAAATACTCAGCAATGGTGTCGACTCATGCTTTAAGAGAAACCATGTGCAAATTCATATTAAAAACACCACAAAGACATAAAAACAACATTAAAAACTTAATTTTCACCACAGGGGGACTTTAAATCACTAGGAGTTGCCAACAAATCATTGGTCTTTTGGTACAAATACATCAGTTATCATTAATATGACACTGAAATTGTTAAAGGAAATATTTTTAAAAATATGTATTTTTAGGAGAAAGAACAAAGTGGACTCTTTCACTTTAATGATTTTTATTCTTATAATTACGACTTCAATCTCTTAATGCAATGACTTTTTTCTTGTACTATTGATTCAGCTCTCAAAATATTACATTAATCTTAGTCTTTTTTTCAAAACTTTATGGTTTTATTAAAAGGCCTTTTATGAGATCATTCTCAAAATATTATGACTTTATTCTGTTTAGTTGTCATTGGTTTTAAATGTATTGGTGTATTTTTTTAAAAACTATGTTTAGGTTTTTAAATGTAATACTTCAATCATTGAACTTTTTAGAGTGACATTTATCAGCATGTTTTCTGCTGCATTTTACCACCTATTTCACTCCTCCCAAAAATATTGACAACCTTATTTACACTGATATGTGTGTAATGTTTGCAGTTATTAATGCAGTGACATCGCTCTTATGGACACTGACAGCTTATCTGAGGAGCACGAAAATCATAAACAGGTATGTGTTTCGACTCAATTGCGAAATTGCCTTTCTAACATTGCACTAGTGCTGAAAACATCTGAATAACACTATTGTCTTCTGTAGAGATGCTTATAGCTGAACTGAACTTGTTTCATAACTTTACACAGTTATTGACCTGAACTGAATCAACATTAAACTGACTCGAGGTTAATAATGTTACTACTGTCTGTTTAGAGCTGCTTATAGCAGAATTTGATTGTGTCTCATATTTGATGAAGTTGTGTCATTGGCTCTGTTATTCATACTAAAGTGAAGATCATGGGAACACACTAATGACTAAAGTTTTTTTTTTATTTTTTTTTTATTGCATTAAACAACAAAACAATACAACATACATTTTAGAGCCAGGGAAGCAAAGAAAACACACATACATAAAACAAATAATAATAACTAATGACTAAAGTGTTACCAAATCCATCGGAAGGAATTACTATTCAAAATCTCAGAAGCTTACAATGACTTCAGTCAATATTAGGTAGTTATCATGTTTTTCACTTTAGATACTGATCCAAACAATTAGTAGTTTTAGTAGCACTTGAGTCATTACTAGTGGGTTACTGTTACCTTTTATTATAAATTATGCATTATTCATGTTAATTATGAACCTGTATAGAGTTCTTAGTAGTTTTCTGGGAGGTGTGAAAAAATAGTAGTTGCTGATAGCTAATAGTGAACTACCACATTCAACTGAGCGCTATTACTTACTAATTTGTTAGTTTCTAGTTATTGTAGCAGTATTCTAAAGTGTTACCCAAACTTTTCACACTCTTGTCTTCTTGTTCATAAATTCATTCCACTGTTAAAGATAATGATGCTTTAAAAACTGTCCAGATAAACTCCGTAATCTCCCCAAAAGCCTACAGTGAACTATCCCGACCCGTCTGTGATTCTCTGCGGTGCTCCAGGTGGACGTGTTTGCACATTCCCGTGGATGGATTGTGCTTGTTTTCCTCTCTGTAACGGGACATGATGCTGTAATGGTGTTGGAGGTGTTGGAGAAGGAGTTGGTGTGTAATGGCTCCTGTGCTCATTATTTCACAGGCGATGAGGCCTCAGAGAGTCCGGCGTTTCTGCTCGAATGAGTCCAGCATACATCACCGATCCGTGTGCGTGTGTGAGATTCAGGGAGCTGGACTTCCGAAGTGAGTTGTGTATTTGTAATGAGTGACTGGAGATGAGTCCAGCAGAAATGTGTTTGTTTTATTGGTCTCTGGGGCGTTTGCTGTGCCCTCTTCTCATGATGAGACTGACAGATTAAAAGGAAATTGATTGTGAATAAATTATCACTTTATGGACCGCATCATCATATGAACTTTGACATTTACATTCACAGACTGAACCAGGTTTTTTCCTCCAGGTATTAACCAAAGTATTAAATTTGTCCAATGGAGGGTCTTTGATTTTGGGTTTGTCACACAATGTCATATTTCTCAATCACAAAATGGTGCAAGAAATATAAATACTTCTCATTATCAGTCTCACTGCATTTTTTTTTTTAATATTATTTTGTTAAACTTTTTGTCTGTGCTGCTGTCACGATTTGGTTTTGGTTCTTGTCTCATGTCATGTTTCTATGTCTTCTCATGTGATTCCCTGTTTGTCATGTGATCCTGCCATGTGTCTTGTCATTGGTTAATCGTCTGATCATTGTTCACAGGTGTTCCTCCTTGTCTTGTAATTAGTCAGTGTATTTAATCCCTCATGTTTGTCATGTGTCTTGGTCAAGTATTGAATGTTTCCTGTGATGGTGTGGAAGTTTATGTTCTTGGTTTGAGTTTCATGCCTCGGCTTTTGTTTTATGTTTGATCGCGTTTTGGAATAAATTGCATACGGGTTCTCACTACTACTTGCCTCCCGTGGACTTCAATTATTACAGCTGCATTATGATCTCTGTCAATTGTTTTTAATTGTGTTTTCATTCTTTTTTTGTCTGCGTTGCACATAACAAATTAGATAATGTCTATTTTATTAATTATTTTATATTTTATTCACATTGTTGTCTGTGTTGCACATTATCTATTTATTGTTTTTGTTTTTTTTACATTTTTCACTTTTTATGAGCTTGATCTTCAGTAGCAATCTTATGTATCTTTTTTGTCTGTGCTCTGCATATAATCAGTTAATTTTATTTATTTACTTTTAATTGTTATTTTTATTTAAGTTTTTTGTGTGTGTGTGAGATAGAGAGCATGTTTGTGTGTGTGTCAGTGTGTGAGAGAGTGAGTGTGTGTGTGAGTTTGTCTGTGTGAGTTTGTGTCTTTGTGTTTGCCTGTGTGCGTGTCAGTGTGTGAGAGAGGGTGTGTGAGTGTGTATGTGCGTTGCAGTGTGTGCGTTGTCAGTGTGTGTGTGTTTGAGAGAGAGAGAGAGAGCGAGACTGTGTGAGATAAAATGACACATAGCTTACAAACTGGCCAATCATATTATTTTTCTGATAAACATCATCTTTTATGTTTCACAGATGAAAAGAAGTCATACAGGTTTGGAATGACGTGAGGGTGAGTATATGTAGCTACTTTATATTCAACTTGTTTGGGTTTACAATGCACATTTAACTGACCATAGAAAATATCACAAATCCAAGCATATTTTTGCTGTACATGACGAAAACAGACAGGACATGAGCGTAAACCAAACCTGAATCTGTTGAAGAGCTGTGAAGAGAGAAGACGCTGCTAGCGATGAGGTGTCTGTTTGTGGCTGAAGGTGACAGATAATTGCGTGTTAATTGGCGTGAGTTCTGCTTAATGTGTGATGTGACCTGTGTTAACGAGAACTACAGGCATGACAGGATGTGTTCACGGTGGATATTTCATCCAGTCGATGAACGTCACGCTATTTCTCCACACAGAACATGTTGACGTGGAAATAATCGTCGATCGGCAGCTTCTGTGACGTGATGTGGATGTTGAGGAGCACTTCCTCTGTAAGGGTGATGAACGTGCTTCCTGTCTAATGATGATTACTGAGGAGATGTTGTTTTTAAACTACCACACCTGGCTTCATCTGAGAAAGAAAAGGCAAGCATTAAACTTCAACATGTTACTTGTTTGCTCTTCATATATGAATGATCCCTCGAATCGTGATCAGGCAAAACAGGTGAAAAAAACTAGTTTTATCTACTCTGCTAACAAAAATATGTTCTAAAAACATTTAGCTAATGTTCATAGTAAGTTATGAAAACATTATTTCGGAATGTTCTATAAACATTCAAAACCATCCAGTTTTTTAAATATTTTAAAAATGTTTTTCCATGGTTATGCAAAAGATAAAGTCCCCCTGTGGTGAAAATCAAGTTTTTAATGTTGTTTATATGTCCATGTTGTGTTTTTAATATGAATTTACACATGGTTTGTCTTAAAGCATAAGTCGACTGCTGTGAGTGAGTGGAGGCGGGGCTCATTTGCATATTCATAGAACCATGTAGCTATACTAAATGAGGTGAGGGTGCAGAGTCACATTCAAGCTATTTTAAGGCATGAAGAGATTTAAATGTGTCTTTTTGGTGAGTTTTAAATGTGTCAAAGATGAGTTTTAGGGGGTACAATGATCGACTCTACAGGGAGACTTTAAGGAAACATTCCATTTGGGAACATTATGGGAATGTTACTTTTGAATATTCTCGGAACGTTCTGACACAGTTGTAACATTTGAAAAAAAATTAAATGATGAACGTACAGCTAAAACATTTCAGGAAAAAAAATCTAAATCCCATTCATGATGTATAAATAATGTTTTTGTGATAACGATTTGAGAAGTTTATTAAAAACTAGACAACTTTGAACGAATTCAATATCGATTAATTTGGATAAAAAAATCTCAACTAATGCTGTAAACCAGGGATGGGCAACGTCGATCCTAGAGAGCCGCTGATCAAACTCACCAGAACAAGCTTATCAATGTCTTCAGGATCACTAAGGCTACAGGTGAGGGATTTATCATGGCTGGAGATAAACTGCAGGAACGACTTTGCCCATCCCTGCTGTAAACTTTACAGGGAACCCTGTCAGCTGTTACATTACTATAATAGTAAAGGTTGAAATGAAATAAATTGAAATGAGGCATTTATATAGCGCTTTACTATGTACTACAAAGCACTTTACAATCATATCAGGGAAACTCTCCTCACAGCATCCACTTGGATGATTAAAATGAACTTGGAAGAACTGAATGAACTGATTTGTATACAATTAAATAATATAAGGTTTTTTTTATAATAATAATAATGTTACAATGTTTTTTTAATGATGTAGGAGAAAAAAATATAATGAATATTTATTATGCCTTTAGTCAGTGCTTGAATTGGGCCGGTACGGACCAGTACGCAGAACGATTACGAATCAGAAAATTAAACTGGAAATAAATACTGGTTTAGAAAAGATTAAGCACGATTTCCAAAATGTTATGCAATGCCCCGTGCACTAATACAGGTGGTATTAAATGTGGCACTGCACAAGAGGCGGAAAATCATTTTGTATTTTTCATGGATTGGACAGCGCAGTTCTGTTCTAATAAATCTTAGGGTTCTAATAAGAAAAACATCACATGGGCATTAATTACTAACTTTATTTTTAATAAGTTAACATTATTACAGATTATTATTACAGAAACATTGTGTGTGTGTGTGTGTGTGTGTGTGTGTCTGTGTGTGTGTGTGTGTGTGTGTGTATCTAACATCTCTTAAAAAAAAAAAAAATCACACTTGTGGTCTTCGGGGTCTATTGGACCCCAGACAATAAAATTTAATTTTGTAACAGAACAATATTTTTTTTTTTTTAACAAATATAATTTTTCTCTGTTTATTAATGTTTTTACTCAACATTTGTGCAGTTTTTGGAGGATTTATTTTTAATTTCTATAAATAATTATTTATTTAAATAGGATTTTTACAAAAAAAACAGCATTTTACGTTAAATTAAATTTATTAAAAACTAAATTTCAAAATTTCATTCCTGGGGATACCATGGATAATTTTACAAGGTTTAATGTAAGATTTTTGCCCATTTAAAAAAAAAAAAAAAATACAGGTTAAAATTTGTAATAAATCACTTTAACCACTAGATGGCTATAGAGCTCCATAAGGCCTATATGCTATTTGAATTACTGAAAGTTTCTAAAGTTGGATTCAGTTGGATTCATATATAAAATTTTTAAAACACAATTATAACAAAAATAAAATACTTTTTGTCAAAGTTTAGCATTTTTTTTGTACTGAAAAAAACAACAGTTTTTCAATAATGTTACAGTATGATTATAATCAAACCTGAACAACATGTTACAAAAATAAATGTTGGAGTCTTAAGATTTTATCATTTATTTCAACTGGACTACAATAACAAATTAGCAAATAAAGCAGTAAAAAAAAAAATTGTAAAAAAAAAAAGATTTGCGTTATGTTCTGCGTTGTTTCTGATTTTGATGATGAATTTTGTCTATTTTGAGTCCAACGATAAATAAATATGTATTTATTTATTTATAGATATTTAAAAGATATAATAAATCCTCCAAAAACTGCACAAATGTTGAGTAAAAACATTAATAAATAAAGTAAATTTATATTTGTAAAAAAAAAATATATTGTTCTGTTACAAAATTAAATTGCATTTTTTGGGGTCCAATGGACCCCGAAGACCACGAGTGTGACTATTTTTGTCATGCCTACATAAAAACAGATAACGTTCCATTTTAATTTTTTTTTTTGTAGATCTAGGAAGTGTTGAGAGCCGTAGGAAGATTCATACCATTTGGAAAAAGAGAACATTTTTATTAATTCAAGCAAAAGTCATTTGGGGTCCAGTGGACCCCACATACCATCAGAGGGGTTAAAGAAAGCTTGGATGTCCTTTTGTCTGAATCTGTCCTTTTTTCATTCTTCACTTTTTTGTACTAAATTCTACAAAAAACCCATTAAGTATATAAATTACACAGTTACATGTAGCTATGGTGTTACTTAACGTTCTCACATTTCAATGTTTACCATGCCACGGCCTTTTTGGAAAAATATTATTGTGCCTTTAGTCAGAAAAAGAAATATTTATCTATTTTCTATTTATGTGGTGGTGTGCGCTGCTGAATAACACTGACAAGTCATCTCTATTCAGTAGTCTGCCGAAGTTACGTTAGCCAATCTACTAGCTACATACAATGACTTTATCAGTCACACACTAAAGTAATCAGACTAAATACTAACAGCAATATTTAAAAATATATTGAGTGTTTACATACCATTAACAGTGACGTGTCGTGGTGTCTCCCTCTCCTCCTGAAAAACGCGGAACTGTGATTCTGCTTTGCGAGTCGCAAATCAAGCAGTGATTGATAGCGCTCTGATCTAGAGGGCTGCATTGGGATTGAGTCCCGCCGGGTCCCGCGGGACCCAACGCAAATCTCGCGGGAGCGGGCGGTTTGAACCTTGCTGCGGGCGGGAATGGGCGGCTAAAAAAAAAAACTGCGGGATCGGGAGGTAGCCTAGCGAGTCGACATGATGGAGAGATGTCAATAAATGATGTGGAAAAGAACCTCAAACAGGTATTTACAGCACAAAACCTAAGCAAGGCTGACATTTGGACTACTATTCATCTTCCTGATCAGTGCGTCAGAATCTATTACAGTCTATGGTCTGAATACATGCAGGCCAGGGAAACGAAACGAACAACCCCATGAATCTCTTTAATAATAGCAATACAAATACGTATTTTTTCCTGCGGGACGGAAAAAAAAAAGACACGAAATCAATTCATCTCTATTATTGTGCGGGAATACATTCTCAAAGTTTTGCGGGAGCGGGCGGGAGTGGACATACATATTGCGGGAGCAGGCGGGAGTGTAACACATACGTTGCGGCAGCGGGCGGTAATGGTCAGAAATTCGGCGGGTGCGGGGGTGGGAGCGGGATGAAGAAAACAGTCCCGCGCAGAGCTCTACTCTGATCCAATGGCTTTGGACATTGTCAGGTTTTTCTAGCATAACTAATGTGTTATGGTCATTGAATGGTTTCCTGAGTTAAATGTAACGTTTCATGTTGTACATTGTTCACAAGCTGTTTTACTGACTTCTTTCCGCAGTTGAAACACTGACTGATCGATTGCATGAGACGAGACATTTCAGTAAGCTGTACTGTATCTTTCAGTATACCCTCTCTGATGTTCATTCATATTTATTTGGTGCTATAACTAGTAGTAAAGAGGAAGAGATGATCAGTTCACATGCTGCTTGAACTGAGGCGCTACAGCGATCTGTCACAATATCTAAAGCTAACAATCACAGCAATATTGCATAATAAAAAGGCAGTTTTTTTATAGAACCAAATTGCACAGACCTTGTGCGAAGTCAGGGAGGACAAGGAGCAGGTCCTGTTAGTGGCCCCCTATTCGCCCAACCGGACCTGGTTTCCAGAACTAGTACTCCTCGCAACTGTCCGTCCCTGGCCCATTCCTCTGAGGAAGGACCTACTTCCCGCCGGGAAGATCCCCGGTCAGAGTTGTGCTTTCCTTGCTGTGAGATGGGTTGGAGCGAAGGCTGTCTCCCTCCACCCTCAAAGTGTATGTCGCCGCTATTGCCTTGTGTCATGATGCAGTTGAAGATAAGTCATTGGGAAAGCATGACTTGATCGTCAGGGGGGGAAGAAGATTAAATCCGCCTCGTCCCCCCTCTATACTCTCTTGGGACTTGTCTCTGGTGCTCAGCACACTGCAGAGATCTTTTTTTGAACCGCTGCAGTCAGCAGAGCTAAAGATCCTGTCACTAAAGACAGTGCTCCTGACAGTGCTGGCTTCTATAAAGAGGGTAGGAGACCTGCAAGCGTTTTTGGTTGACGAATCGTGCCTAGAATTCAGCCGACCAACTCTCACGTTGTCCTGAGACCCAGGCCCGGATATGTACCCAAGGTTCCTACCACGCCCTTTAGAGACCAGGTAGTGAACCTGCAACCGCTGCTCTCGGAGGTGGCAGACCCAGCCCTGGCTTTTCTCTGTCCCGTCCGCTCCTTGCGGTTATACGTGGACAGAACGCAAAGCTTTAGGACCTCAGACCAGCTCTTCGTCTGTTACGGAGGCCAGCAGAAGGGAAAGGCTGTCTCCAAGCAGGGGTTAGCCCACTGGAGAGTGGATGCTATTATCTTGGCGTATCAATCCCAAGACGTGCTTTGCCCGTTCGGGTTGCGAGCACACTCAACTAGAGGTGTTGCTTCCTCCTGGGCGTTGGCTCAAGCCGCCTCGTTGACATATATGTTGAGCTGCGGGCTGGTCGACACCCAACACGTTCTCTAGATTCTATAGCCTTCATGTAGAGCCGGTAACCAGTGCCGCGGGGAACCAGATTGGAACCACCCCAGAGACTTCCGTGTATGTGAATGTGTATTCTCCACAGGTTACCTGCCTCCGGGCAGGTTATGGCTTCCACAGCATTCTCCTTCCCCTGGGAAGGGCACACTTTCCCAGTTTTCTCACTGAGTGGGTCTTGCGGAGCATCAGTGGCCTGGACTTCCCGCATAAGCTTCTGCCTCTAACTAAGGGAGAGAAGTGAGGCTTATGCAGGGCACTGGAATGGCCAAAAACATGGCGTGTTGGTAAGGATCCCATTCAAGTCGGATCCCTCCAACGAACGTAGGAGTGACCGACATGAAAGGAAACGTCTCGTTTACTTGTGGTAACCCACGTTCTCTGAAAGAGGGAACGGAGACGTTCGTCCCGTCGCCATGTTGTTATACCATCGCTGCAGGCGGCCGGGTCCCTGGTGATAGAAGCAGCTGGCGCAATTATCACATGCCAATGTGCATTGGATCATTTATTTTCTCTCAAAGTAGATTGGTCTCTCTGCGAAGATCCCATTCAAGTCGGATCCCTCCTACAAACGTCTCTGTTCCCTCTTTCAGGGAACGTGGGTTACCATACGTAACCAAGATGTTTTCTTGAGCTCAACCTTCAAACTACATGGACTGTCAACACACTCTCAACAGGTACACTTGATATTCCTATTAAAATGCCTTTACATATTTATAAAGATGTTAAATTGTAACTGTTTTCATATAATCATACTGTTCTGTTTTTATTATTTGTAGGTTTTCAATTTCAACAGAACATATGAGTGTGGCCAGCTCTGTTCAGTCTGTCCTGTTTTCATTATTTGTAGGTTTTTAATTTCAACAGAACATATGAGTGTGGCCAGCTCTGTTCAGTCTGTCCTCTTCTCCACTAAGCAAGCAAGTAGGGTAAGAGATATTAAATTTATGATCCATATTTTTAGAGTTTCAATTATTTCACAGGTTTATGGATTAAAAAGCCCAGTAGGCTACATTTAACATTAAATCTATCCTCTGATCATATTACCCCCCCCCCCCCCCCTTTTTAAACACTGGTTCACATATTGTCCATTCACAATGGCTTCTTAAAATAACATAAAATAACTTTTATTTACTGAAACAAAGTACCAAGGGATATGCTAACAAGTGACAATGTGACAATGATTATAGTCGTTGTTGTTACTATACTTAGTAGTTCAGTTGGCTATTAAGGCAACGTTCACACCAAGGACGATAACTAATAATGAGACGATAAAGATTAAATGTTCTACATTTAAAAGAACAGCAGTCCATGACTCAACTGTATAAAGCGCTAAAAAAAAATAAAGGTGACTTGACTATAAACATAACGATAAATATATTAGTCATCGCTTTTGGTGTGAGCAGGCCTTTAAATACAGAAAACAGTAAATCGTGGCCTCTACAGAAGCATATGCCATCATTTAACAACCTCCGAGCTCACGGTGGGTCTGTTCAGAAAGGTTTATACATTATCACAAAAAATCAATTTCTCTATGGAGAAAATGAATAGGACTTTTACTTCCAGTGCTCACAGCTGGCGAACACACAACAAGCCTCCAAAGTTTAAAGATATAGTATATCAGTTAATTAAACAGTAAGTCTTAAAGTTTGCCTCCTACATCTGGGGTTTTAGTTCATCCTTATCTCTAGTGTCATGTCAGGACATGAATAACACTGGTTGTTATAATTTTGTCTCATCAGTAAAACGCAGGGGTTGGCTGGTGATTTCTCTCCGACACGCGGGCTGCTAATGACAGCAGAGTGAATGCAAGGCATGAATCAAAGCGGCAGAAAAGCTTTCCAGCGCTGACAGGTTATCACCCGTGTGACAAATGTGTTGGGAAACCCTCTGTCTCCAGCACATTCATTTAGTCAAAGTCTCATATAAACACACATAAACACATTCATTCATTCAGACAGACAGAGAGAGAGATGCTTTCTCCTCTGATCTACATAATGCAGTGCTCTTTCTGGTTAGCACAACTAAAATGTGAAAGGGTATTGATATATTATTTTTTTACTGTGTGGTGGTTAGTTCACAATATTGACAGAAATTGACTTTTCCATTAAGAGATTCCATTAAGTATTTTCCCTCGTAACCATTTGGTGCTGTTTGGTTTACGTGCTGTCAAAAATTTACGTTTTTATATTTACTTTTTTTTTTACTTCATCAATGGAATGAATTCTGGTGACTTTTCTGTGACATGTTTTCCGATAACATTTAATATTTAAAGTCCCCTGTAGTCAATCATTTTATCGCTTAACTCATCTTTGATCACCAAAATGACATTTAATCTGTGTTAATGTTAATTTCAATATTTACTATATTAAAATCTTGTTAACATTAATGCACTGCAAACTATCATGAACAAACAATGAACAGCTGTGTTTTTATTAACTCACATTAACAAAGATTAACAGAAACAGTAACAAATGTATTGCTCATGGTTAGTTCATGTTAGTTAATACATCAACTAATGAACCTTATTGTAAAGTGTTACCGCTTTTATGTTACTGTGGAGATGCCGCAGTAATCTGATGCTGTCAGATAAAAAAAAACAACGTGTTTGATATGCACTATGGTACTAAATAATTAACATAATCATTTACCATTCCATTTAAATGCTACATTGTCCAAACAACATTGTAATACCATAGTAATTTTCATGTTATTGATGCTTTTAAATGTAAATGATTTGCAAAGTTGGAATTTAAAACTTTCAAATTTAGAGTTTGAGATTATAGTTGGATTTTGTATTTTGCCATACTATATCAAAATGAAAAAACAGCAGAGAAAACTGGCAGTGTTGTTTTGTTTACAAAGATTTGGTCAAGGTTACCCACACTGAACTCTGTTGAGACGAGGCTTCACACACTTAACCTCTTCTTCAAAACAAGAGAGACCTTTTCCACAGTGACGTCTCTGAAATTGATTCTATTTAATGTGAGTCGACCCACGGCCCCAGCGAGAGCATGGATTTGACTGACATGATCATGATGTCGTGGAGATGGGTTACCTTGGGTTGCCACGGTCACTGGCAGATAAAGGTAGGGGACTTTATGAAAGTCAAAGTAACTCAGTTTAGAACAGAAGTAAATTACCATGCGTGCATGAATATTATTCATAAATATGAAATGAAGAAATACACAACAAATGTAAACATGCAAAAATAGATGTTTGAATGGTGATTAAAAGTTCCTGCCAGAATGCTAGAGTGTTGTTGGTGGTTTCCAGGGAGTTGCTAGGGTGTTCTGGGTCATTTGTAGGGTGTTGCGTCCTAAATTTTTTACAATTTTTAAAAGTTAAAGAGCCAAGATACCACTAATTTGTGTTTTTGTTATGCAGAGAACATACACAGCATCACCCTCTCTCAATATGAGTACACATACACACTCACTCACACACTAACTCACTCACTCTCACACACACAGACAGACACGCAAGTGCGCACACGGACACACAAGCACGCACGCACGCACACAAACAGAGAGAGACACACACTGACACTAGTGGACATGAAAGGTGTTCGAAGTGTGATCGTTTCCTGGGGGAAATAAGTATCCGTCTCATGCCCTTATTACATCCTCAGCCCTATGACACACAGAGCTGCAACTCCCAAGACATCCTTCCCTGCCCTTGAGAGAAACCTGATACCACCACCACAACACACACACACAGGATCTAAACTACACCATCACTAAAGGGCATGCTGTCCTGGTGTCACACTCACTGCCATTGAGACAGATTTATAGCATTCATATTCTGATTCCTCCTGGTTAAAATCAAGCTCTAGACTAAGAGCAATAAACAACAAAGTTTCCAGTAGAAACCAAAAATACACAATACATCTATAAAATGGGTCTTGATAAGAACCCAGAAAAAATAAATGTTCACAACATTTCACTAGATTTGGAGGTTAGGTTAATTTTTTGTTAAAAAAAAAAAGTTACGGATAATGTGATCAAGATATGACAAGGGCTTACATTTTTAAACAAATCAGGCCATACTGCAAGTTTGAGAAAAGGTGTTTTGGTTACAATTAATATAATAATACTCAAACCAAAATAATGGTTTGTATGCAAAATAGATATTGTGAAAACATCTTTGTATATATTGTTTTTGCTTTTTTTAAGTTACGTGGATGTGCAATCTGTTTCTCATGCATGTACAAAAAAAAAAAAAAAAAAAAAAATACAAAGAAAACATTAAACTGACCAGACCGGCACATGGAGTAATGTGAAAATTAAAATAATTCAATAATTTAGATTAAAGAATGTTTGGGAGTAATGTCAAGATAAAACTTAAAGTCTCTCTGTGGTGAAAATACAGCTTTTAATATTGTTTATATGTCTATGTGATGCTTTAAGACAAACCATGTGTAAATTCATAAGTCGACACCATTGCTGAGTATTTTCTCCTTAAAACTGCAGTGAACCAAAGACAGCCTCAAAAACACGGTTTAAAATCGCTGGTGTTTCTGACGTCACAAACTACCTTGTAACCAATCAGATCAACATGTGATCATCAACGAGTGGATCTCTGCACTGGTGTGAGTGAGTGGAGGCGGGGCTCATTTGCATATTCATAGAACCACGTATACTAAATGAGGCAAGGGTGTCGAGTTACATTCAAGCTATTTTGAGGCATGAAGACTTTTTTCCAAGGAAAAAAAAAAACATTTAATAAATGCTGTAGAAGTGCAGTTCATTATAAGTTCATGTTAACTAATAAGTTATAACTAATGTTAACTAATGAACCTTCAGTGTTACCATAAACGCTTGTACAGGTTATGATGTTCATGGAGTATTATTGCACATTTTAACAGCAATTTTCAGCATTTCTGCCTTTGAGGATGGACGTTTGGGAAATATACTGTAGACCAGGATATCAAGGAAGATATAACGGTGTTTTTTATATATTGTTCTGTGAGGATGAACCTGAACCTGAAGGCTAAACCTACAGGATCTAGAGTTCTAAGCGTTAGCATTAGATTGGCACTGGCTAAATTAAATGCTAGAGGTGTGAACCTACACTGGTCTCACGGTTGGGTTCGATTACGATTATCATGTCATCGTTTCGGTTCAATTCGATATCGCCATGCATTGCGATGCACCGCATCCTCAATTTTCAATTTTACTTCAAAAGTGATGTGTGCGTGTGCGCGCGCGCGTGTGTTCACCTGTTCGGGAAGTCGCAGTGACAAAAACAGAGACATTCCAGTTTAAGTTTCATGGGACTAAAGCCTGTTTATGCCATTAAGAAAATAAAATTCTGTCAAATCAATTTAGTTTTAAAGAAATGTTCATTTAAAAGCAGCGCTCATTCATCAGTGTATAATGTTACCCTGGAGACGCGCGCATCAGCCGTCACCGAGTCCGCTGTTGAAGACGATCATCCATTTATAATCACGCGTAACAACAATTGTAATTTGACCATCGGGTGCGGAAGGGTTGCCATCTGTCTCGGTTTGTCCCGATTTATCTTTTAATAACCTGTCCCGGGAAATGTATCCACTCTCCCGAAAGGCTACGTGAATGTATGTTCAAACCGTGTAGCGCGCGCACAGCAGAGAGGGAGAGAGCCAGACCTTGCGTGTGTGTGCCTCAAGAAGCGCATGTAACTTGCATGCGCATGTAATGTATGTATGTAAATGTATGTAAGAAAGAATGTTTAATTCGCACTCGCGTCTCGCCTCCCTCTGCCAGTGTATGCTACCGGCTACCGCGACAAAGCACATGCGCGATAAATGACGTCAGAAAAGCGTCAGTACATTATAACCGGTTATGGTCTATTACTGAACCGATACCGAATCGTCCTCGTCTGCATCGCGGTGCACCGTAGAAACGATTAATTTCGACACCCCTATTAAATGCATCTTGCTAGAAGTTCAGACTTTTCCTGTAATACAGTCACAATTGATGCTGGACATCATGATTAGTGACTCTGTGGTTGGGTGCATAAATATTTCAGAGCTGATCCGCCGGTTCGAGGGGCGTCTGGCCTTTACTTTAACAAAGCACTCAAAGGACATGCTGGACGGAGCGTTATTTAGAGCTGTCCCGTCAGGCTCTGGGACAGAAAGCAGAGGTCAGTGGATCATCTTTCACACAAATAACCACTCTTTTTCGGTTTCATGATTTTTTTAACATGCTCTTCTTACACAGTTGCAGTGGCTTAGACGACATCCCGTGATAACAGCAAGTAATGACAACATGTGCCTCAGAATCCATAAACATTCCATATGGAATCCTGACAGAGGGATCAGAGATTCCTCATCATCCATACCATGTGTGTGTGTGTCGTTTTCCCAGCAGGTGCTGCAGTAAATGGAGGATCTTGATCTGTAGGTTTAAGGTGTGCTTAAAGTGAAAAAGAAACTGTTAATTTTCAATTAGACTTATCTCAAACGCATATCAGAATCTTTCTTTGTCATTATACAAAAGAGTACAACGAATTTATATGCAATCCTATTCAGTGCAAAATCACTCATTTTACAAACAATTATGTGCAATTATCCTATATAACAAATTTTACAAATAAGTGAGAATGGTAAACTGAAATGCGTGTTTGTGTTTATATATATATATATATATATATAATGTATGTATGTATACATATGTATTCATCAATGGAATGAAGCTACTAGATTCATTGAATTTCATCTACAAACACCAGGGTTGTGTTGCATTCATAACTGAATTTAAATGGTTTTTAAGTTCTATTTCATTTCTATATAGGTATGCTCACCGAGGCTGCATTTGATAAAAAATACAGTAAAATATAATTTATTCCTGTGACCAAAGCTGTATTTTCAGCATCATTATTCTTCAGTGTCATATGACCCTTTAGAAATCATTAGGGATGCACGATATGTCGGCCACCACATCGGTAATCGGCCAATATATGTTCATTTTTAATGTTATCTATATCGGCATGAGAAGAAAATTGGTCCAAAATATATTAAAGCCAATAAATAATAAATTAATAAATCTGCTAAAATGGTTTTGAATTGCTTAAAATATGGTTGGGGAAAAAGAAAATACAGTTAAGTGGAACATGTGCAGTGCAAGTCTGTCATATAAGCTACATCAAATATTATGAGAACATTATAATTGTGTGCTTGGGACATGGATTTTAATGGTAAGACTTTTGTTTGTTTAATCAAGCTCTCAAAAATTATATAAAAAAAGTTGGATTTAGATTTATCGACCAATATATCGGTTATCGGCTTTTAAATAGAAGGAATTATCGGTTATCGTATCGGCAGAAATTTTCATATCAGTGCATCCCTAGAAATTATTCTAATATGAGGATTTGCTGCTCAAGAAACATTTCTGATTATTATCAGTGTTGAAAACACACATTTTTACATAAATATTTATTTATAGGTTATTGTATATTTTAATAATTATTACTTATACCTCTATCTAGGATCAGGGTGGACGACCACTTCATTTGGCAAAATGTTATTCAATTCACTGTGTGTGGTTGCCAATTCAATTCCATAACATTCCATGACACTTCTGAAACAAACACGTGAAGCGGTTGACCAATCACAACACACTTATCCAGCCGACCAATCAGAGCACACTGTTGTTTTCAGAAGGAGGGGCTTCATAGAAACAGGAACTGAACAGAGTGTCACTGACAGACTGGGAAGAGAGGAGCTGCAACAATGGAGAATATGTGGAAATTAATGGGTTTTTGAACATTCAAGCATGAAAACCTGTTCTAGTTGATGCCAAAAACAATATCAAGACTATATAAAAGGGCATAATATGGCTTCTTTAAATTTTTTATCTGTTTCAGGTTTCATCATATCCATAGTTTTTCCAGCTTTTAACAACAGACTGTTTAAAAGTGTAAATAAACCTTTATTTGTTGTGTCTAAACACACATTTTAAAACTTCAGCTAATTTTTTTCCCCTGTGGACTCCACAGGAATCGTGTCTTCTGTCAGCGGGACGCCCAGAGGTGAGCTGGCAACATCCACACGGCGTATAGACCGTGTAAATAAACCCTCTCCCTGACATTTCCGGTGATGTATGCATCCCGTTGTCGACTGTAAGCCGTGATAAATGGCGTCTGTTTTATATTTAATAAGCTTTTGGGAATAATGAGATGAGGTTGCGGATAGGCTGGATTGTTTGTGTGGGACGCCACCCCCCACCACCTGCCGTGTCAATTTAATCTGGCAAGATGAATTTTGTCAGTAGTTATTGATGTGTCCGGCTCTGAGACATTGATGCAGCACAGAGTTATAATCAACAGCCATAAATCAATACACATATTCAACACACACAGTGGTTTATACTGCAAAATGCTATATTATGCTATATTGTATGATAACTGTATTTATGTATTTTTTTTGCAGACAGAACTTTCAAAGATTACATGTCTCAGACTTTCATACTTACAAGGAATGCAGCGATTAGTTCTTCCTTGATAGATGTTCTTTTACCTTGATAGTGTAAAACCAACCGTAAGGGAACGTTTCTCCATTCCACTGTGCTACTTTTCCATTGTTTTTCCAATATAAACGCGCGAGACGGATGTGTTTGACCGCTTCGTTTGCGTCTTTTACCTTACCTTGATGACCATGCCTCCTTTTTTTTTTTATTCACTGACCTGAAGTGTGGATTACCCCTTAGATTGTAGTTTGCTGTTTTAAGTAAAATCTTGCCATTTTTCAGTGTAATATGCTGCTAATATTTCAGTTAACTTCAAAAAAAAAAATTTCTTACATTTACTTGAGAAGCAAAATAAGATGTAAAGACTTACATTATATAAGTTTTTCTGGAAATAAGAACACATTTCTCTCAGTGGGGTGAGACAAATAAACTTGTTTTCCCTTTGAATTAAGTTTATTTTTTTGACTTTTTTCTGGTTTTATGCATCATTTTTTTAATTTTTCAGACAAGACTTGATACAGAAAGTAATTTTGCATGTCAATTAAATGTATCTTGATATAAGAATGTTTAGGTATTTGTGCTTGAAAAAAAAAAAAAACAGGACAAAAATACTGCATAGTATGAAATCATTTTTTGCAGTTGGGTCAGTCTGTGGACGAGACATTCAAACTTCAAATTAATTCAAATTTAACTATTTTTAAAATAAATTCATAATAAAAATATTTAGAATTTAATTACAATTCAATTATAAATTAAAAATGAATAAATAACAATGTCAAACATTTTAAATTGCATTTGTCAGAATTTTTTTTTTTTTTTTGCTTCAAATTCATCTTTGTAGTCTTGTGATTCATCTCACAACATGCTGGTTTCGTTCAAGGCTTAAAACTCTTATTGATTATTTTTTTTTCCTTAAAGATTAATTAATTGAGAAATACTTCAGAAATCAAGGTTGATGAAAAAGTGGAGGGCCACTGATGGGTGCTATAGGTTTTCTTTAACTGTGTGTCAGCTTGACAAATGAAAAACGCAAATTTGTGTTAATGTTATTGGACGGTTGATGATTGTGAATGTAACATGCAGTTTAACTTTATTTTAAACGTAGCCACCAAAGAGGGCAAATGTGGATATTAACATAGTTTCTTCACATTATAACTGCATTCATCTATTACTCCCATAGCTGTTTTTCTGTTAGACAATAAGCAGAGTTTGAACTGAATCTGAGAAGAGTCCTGTGTGTTTAATAGTCCACTGCCATGTTTGATTTGTTTAAATAAGGATGAAATCAGTCTCTGCAGGAAAACTGATGCTCTCATCCTGAGAAGGTAGACATTCAAAGTCACTGGTGACAGTTTGCATTTTTGAAAGTGTGTGTGTGTGTGTGTGTGTGTGTGTGTGTGTGTGAGAGAGAGAGTAACTTCTGTTGTTATTGCTCCTTTAGAAAAGGACAACCATCTGCTCCCAACAACTGCTGTGAGTGTCAGAGAGAGCGAGAGACGAGGACAGATGAAGAGCTGTGGAGGGAAAGTGACGCTGGATGGGAGGTGTTGGTGAGAACAAGGCAAAACTAGTGTACTTCATATTGATATGCAGGCTTAATAATGTGTTTGTGAGATGTAAAAGATTACATTTGAGGGTGTAAGGGGGTCTGCAGAAAATTGTATGTGTGTGTGGGGTGGGGGGGGGGCATGATAAAAACAAATATGCATAGTTTTCTGAAAAAAAAAAAGGTAATTTTTTGTTTAAAAGTACACAAACTTTTGGTCCTCTAGCAGTTAAAAAAACAAAACCGTATGTATTTTGCAGAAGAGCATTGTTTTGGTTGTGGGTCACTTTTACAGCATTTCAAATCCCTCAGTTTTGTTGAAATCAAATATATACATATAATATTGGGTAGAAAAATATTCTAATATTACTATAGACACTATAAAAGCTAACCATTTAATTAACTAAATTTATGAAAACGTTAATTATTTTTCTCAAACAACATGTGTTTTATACATTAAAAATTATATTTTCGGAAAGGGAAAATATCTTTTTAAAGAAAAAAATATGAAAGGTATTTTAACAGTAAGAAATAAACAAGACGTAAACAAGCATAATTTCCTAAAAAAAAAAAAAAATCTATACTTTTATCAGTCCTTGCAACAGTTTTTTTTTGTTTATCTATTTCTATTTTATTTATCATGTGATTGATTATTTTATATTGTTTATAATTACAATAAAATATTTATTATTTTAAAAGTGCTGTATAAATTCATTTGAATGTTACATTTCTTTAAAATTGGGTAGAAAAATATATACTATAAAATAGACAGAACTAATCATTTAATGAATTGAATTTATTAAAACATTAACTGTTTTTCTCACACAACATAAATGAGTCGGTTACACTTTATTTGAAGGTGTTACAGTGTAACTATATATTTAAGTATGGAGTAATATTAATTAATTACATGTACTAACTGGGTTAGGGTAAGATTAGGGTTTGGTTGAGGGCAGGGGCGGACTGGGACCGAAAAGTGGCCCTGGACTTTCTGGCCCACAGCAGCCCACCACATCCCAAATCATAACACATTGGCCCATTAATGTGCAGAATATTTTTTTAACACCACTTATAGCATAAAAATATAACACAATACAAAAATAAATGCTATTTAAACATTTATTTTGAGTAACACAACATATAGCCTATTAGGTCATATTTGTAAAACCAAAGGGAAACAAACAGAAGAACATTAAAACAACATATAAAACTATCAAGACAGCATATCAGCTAGTCAGGGGGAGCTAGAGCCATCATAGCCTGTTGAACTGCTACTCTTCGCGCAAAATGTATAATCTGTTAATTTGAAGCATTTCACAGCATCTACCTCTAAAGCTTTTTTTAACCGTCGGCTGAAATTGGTCCTCGTCGGCTTTTTTTGGCCGATTCGACATGTCGGTGAAAGAGGGAACTCTGATTGGCTGTTCAGCTTAGTGAACGAGTCAGTGCACTGCACGAGAATAATAGCAAAACAGCGAGCAAAGAAGTCAAAACTGCACAGATAGAAGGCTGTTCTAATGTTACGTCATATTACCTGAGTGTTCCTTGGCGAATATTTAAATATTAACATGAGAAGAGTGGAATAAAGAAAGTGTTTAGCAGGATTGATATTCAGAACGATAAGCACGCACTGCTTTGTTTGCGGTGTGTATCTGCAGCCGGCAGCGTCGGTTTCTCTTTTTGAATGACGAATGTAGGCGAATATATCTGCAGAAATAGACAGTTGTCTCATTTACACACAGCACAGGCGCAGAACGCGCATTGCCGCATTCTAGCTAACAGTCGGTTGTAGTTCTCTCGGTGTGTTCAAGTGCAGCTTTTTTCCAGCGACACAGGCGACGCGGCGATGCGAGGCGACAACACAGTCAGCTTTCATCTGATTCTGCGCTAGTTCATCGGCGTTGGCTTGGTGTGTTTCCAGGACGTGAAAGAGGGCGTGTTTCAAGATATGCAATGGAGTAGACCAAACTTAACAGGGAGGGAGGGTAATACACTCACATGCATGTACACGAAACACACTCCTTGTCGGCCGCGCCCGCGCGATCGATTCCCTCATCCATTTGTGAAGAAAAGAAATGTAATATTATGATTTCCGTCATTTTTTATATATATATATATTTTTTTTATATGTGTACCGGGCCGGCCCACATTGGCCAGCGGCCCACCGGGAAAAGTCCCGGTGCTCCAGATGGCCAGTCCGCCCCTGGTTGAGGGTTAATTGCATGTAATTAGGGTAGAGTGGGGGAAAACGCCCCCCACCTGTTTTTCCCAAAATAACAACTAGAGGTAGTTAAGATACATTTTTACTGTTGCTATGCACTACGTTGATAACGGGGATATACAAATCTCTATGGAGAAGCTGACACCAGCGACATATTTGAAGAGAAGAGGATTACATGGTAAATGCTATAATTTTCAGATATTAGTAAACAAGTGTTTAAGAGAATATTGTTCTGCAGGATATCTCAGTGATATATGATAGATGAATAGTGAAGTCTGTATTTTGAGATCATATGTTATTTATGTAACCCCGTCATCTCGCAAGAGAGGAGGAGAACTCAAAAGGGCCACAACCACAGTGTGTTTCGTTGCAAAAATAACAAAGTTTATTGTACAATATTCACAAGGATCACATGGGGGTAATCAGAACTGGCAAAGAGAAAAAAACAAACAAAATTGTAACCGTTCCAGACAACAGGGTTCCCAATCCTATCCAATGGAAATTGCTCTGAAACTGTGTGCACACTCACAAGTTCACCAAACACAAATTCACTCCAACTTCCACAATTGTAAATTAAATCAAACCACTACACTCTATTCCCCAAACCTTAACGGAGTAAACCATATACAAGAAAATGGGAACCCCACCGTCAGTTGTAGGTCCAGAACAAACAAAACAACAAAACAAAACAAAAACAATTTCATAAATTAAATTAATCACTTTGCCACTTCCATACACCAGACTCAATTCAACATTTAAAATAATCTCTCCAGACACCCATTAAGCCACCAATGCTTTCACTAAAGTAAACGGCAATCATGCATCATCTGTAAATAAAACCAAGAATACAAATTGATGATTGCCCAATAAAATATTTACAAAGATTAAAAAAACTTAAAACATAACACACAAATTACCATTATAAAATGAAGCTTAAAAACAAATCCCCTTATTCAATAATTCAATGAAGATCAGTACCTGTATTCTCAAATATATCTGCTTAATTCTCTGAGGCACCAATCAACACCATTTCCATCAGAATACTAAAACAGAAGACAAATACAAACATGTTAAAACTAGACAAACTCACTCTAGTCATCATAAATCACAACCCTTACCTTCCCAATTCAGTTATGCTGCTCATTATTCAACTTAGTTTTTCATCTGCTATTACACAGCCTTGAAAGACACCAAACAGCTTTTCCTGCTTGCCACATGGTACCACAAAGAGGAAGTCTAAACAGTTTGGTTTCCCTTTATAGCATCTCAAATCATGGGATTTGTAGTCCATCTAGTTTGTAGTCCATCTTCTACCCCATTACATTTATAAGGAATATAATTATATTTGAATTTTTTTTTTTTTTTTTTTTTTTTTTTTTTAAAGTCATAGCTTGTGGGGTAAAACGCCCCCTACGCTGAGGGGTAAAACGCCCCCCAGGGGGCATAGTTTATCTCTATCATAATTACTATAATAACATATTTTTGTCTATCAAATCCTTTGTTTTACACTAAAAGCAGTATAACTAGGTGGTAAAATCAAAATATTTGAACAAAACATGAAAAAATTACCTCAAGTGAGCATAGCTAGCTAGCTTGCTAGCACAGTTAATTCACTGATGGAAGGTAGTTAAATTTGGCTATTTTGGACATTCCTGAAATAAATATGAACATATATTTATGTTGATACATTACTTGCCTTTTACTTTTAGAGATTAAAAACTATTGTCTGTTAATTTTGCTGTTGATCTGAAGCAAACTGGTTGGTAAGAAAGGGGGCATTTACCCCACCTTGGGGGGCGTTTTACCCCACCGCTGGGGCAAAACGCCCCCTTTGTACAAAAATATTTTCAGTCAAAATACTAATTAATTATGAAGGCTGAGCAATTTTAACATTTGGTGAATAACTCCTGCCATAGTCACTCAAAACCGGGATGGCAATTCTAGTCACATCTATGTTTTGTTTCACTGTAATGTCACATTTTCCTTAAGGGGGGCGTTTTCCCCCACTCTACCCTATGCATAATTTACTCTTATAAAGCAAGGACACTGTAAAATAAAGCGTCACCAATGAGTCTTTATACATAAATACAAAATATACAAAAAATATTGCTTTTATATTCTAGGAAACGGGTTCCTTGCAAGGGGATCGTCATGTTTGCAGATCCCTTTCTATATAATAATAATAAATTATATTATTAATAATAATAATCATCATCATCATCCAAGAAACCTTAAATATTCACAACTCACGGTGAATTATGTCCTGTAATTTAAAAGTGGCTTTGGATTGGTTGTAGTCGTTCTTCTAATTCCTCAGACTCATTCAATAAAGCTAATCCAAACTCAGTCCTTGATTCATTCCTCTGCACATCACTTCAGTCCTGCGAGCGGAAACAACCGTGACCTGAGCCTTTACCTCACAGATATCACAGCTTTGCCCATTTCTATTTCCATCCGGGAAGCCCGACAGGTTTGATATCAGCGAGGCATAAAACAGGCCCCTGCGCTTAATCTGAGCTGTGGATTTACAACACGAGGCTTCACTTTATGAAAGAGAGCCCTTATTTAAGACCTGAGCTGTGCTACTGTATCTCCCATGTCTTATCCTGGTTAGATCAAAACTTTTTCATGCATAAATTACTGTTTTTGCTCCGCGTTGAAAACATAATGCAACCAACAACAATCATGTTGTGAAGTGTGTCATTTGTATGCGGATGAGGGAAGAGAGATGCAGGTTTTCCTTTAAAATGGAGGAGAATAAAAATAACTTTGTGAAAGTGGGTTACAGTTCTCGTTAAGCATCAAGTGTGTAAAAGAGGAAGTTTCTAGAAGCTTTTTACTGTGAAATGTAAAAAAAAGTAAAATACCACTGTCTCTAGTAAAATATTACTGATAAGTCAGTGGCGATTAACATATACTGACCATATTCATATCTCACAAGACTTTTTTCTAAACTCAGAATTTTAAGATATAAATTCTGACAAGAAAAGTCAGATTTGTGAGTTGCAGTTACCTTTTTTATTTTTTATTCTGTGGAGGAAACAAAAAAAGTAAAATACTCTAAAAAGTGTAAATTTTTTTGTGATGAAACCAACTGTAAAAATGCTGTGATCAATAAGTCATGTTTCCCCAATACTTATTATTTTATTTATTATATTATTATATTATTATTATTATATTATTTTGCCGATTTCAAAGTCATAATTTTTTTCAGATTCAACTCGAGTCAGTTTAATATAATTTAAGTATGACAGCTTTTAAAGAGTTAAAATTAGTTATAGTTCAAATTTAAGGCAGCGTCTGAACTGAAGTTGAAGAAGGTGGAAATTGTTGAATTTTAAGACATGATACAAAATAGATGCTAATGAAGGCAAATGTTTGCAGATTTTAAGGGTGTTTATTAAGGCAACTATAATTTACAATTGCTCATGGTTAAGAATAGTGATACAAATATCATGGTGCATGTAAAAAAAAAAAAAAAAAACATGTTCTTCCAAGTACTTATTTTTAACAGTGATTTTGGGTACTTTTTTGTGTATGTTTTTTGAATGGGAAAATTATGAGCATTTATTCTTTTGTGATAAGTGACCATTAAAGGCAACTTGTAAGTTTATAAAGATGCTGAATTACAAATACTTTGGTATGTATTTTATAACCTTTAAGACCCACAAACAAAGGCTGAGAGATGCATCATGTATATTTGTGGGCAGGTTATGTATTCAAGTTAGTTATATCATCATCATCAGAGTGTTAAATCGATGGAAAATCACCCATGGCATATTATCCAGTGTCAAGCACCACTCATATTTTCTTCCGGAAATGTAAGAGTCTAGTTTTTCCTGATGTCTTTTGTGCTCACGCGGTGTAGTGCTAATGAAGGATCACAGTCTAGGCTGTCGTTTCATGCTCTCTTCTTCTCTTTTAGCGTGATCGTGTCGGGTTGTTTCCGGGTCGTTCATTCACACACACCAGTGACCTGTGGGAAGCCTGTTTCTTCATCCAGCCGTACTTCACCTCCACTGACAGCCTTTGTGTGTGTGTGTTGGCGTTTCATGAATGATACAGAAAAACAGGCATCTCTCTCTCTCTCTCTCTCTCTCTCTCTCTCTCTCTCTCTCTCTCTCAGGCTTCAGGAAAAGCACAAATCAGCACTGAAACATATGAAAGCTCAGAATGAAAGGTATTCAGCCGGGACTGTCAAGTTATTCATATCTGTCAAGTCCACGCTTTACAGGAACAGCGGCTGTAGAAAGCGTTCACAGGCGTCCCCCATCCCACTCCGATAGGAAATGAGGTCATTTTCAAACCGGTGCCCTGACGGCTCACACGAATCCTGTCAGTCTCCAGAATCAGTGAGAGACAGTTTCTCCTCTTTAGTGATGATGCTGTTTGTTCTTGTGTACGAGAAACCATTCTTCTATCTTTCTGCCATCAGGATGTTGAAACACACATTTTTACAACTGACATTTACATCCACAGAAACTGTTGTTCTTTACACTATAGAGGAATGTCTTCCATTGATGCTTTTTATTATTTACCATGGTACAACTTTTTGGCACGTAGCCTACCATTTTTTCTTTTTCTTTTTCTTTGGGGGGGGGAGGGGGGATACATTACATCAGTGATGGTATCAGGTCGTAATACCATGGTACTTTGATATACCTGTGTTATAATTCATGTGGTATTTACGTTACTTCAAGGTTCCTCTAAGAATATCATGGTACACATCCTAAAAAACAAAAACATAAAAAAAAAAAAATAAAAAAAATATTGTACCATATTCTACAAGAACGTTTTTTTTTAGCTTAGTGCTCTTGGATGTAAAATGTAAAAAAAAGTAAATATAAATGTATATAATACATTATATACGTTTATATAAAACATTTAATACATTTATATTAAAATTAGATTTTAAATCTCACATTTTCCCAGATGTGATTTCAAAAGTCATTCATGATTACTGTATAAATATTTAATAGAGCTTGCTGAGGATGATTTAATTTGTACCAGTCTTTGGAATCAACAGATTTAAACTATTATAAAGGGGTGGGCGATATGACCAAACTCTTATTTTATGATATGAGAAATTTTATTTCTAGATAATGATATATATCACAATATAATTATTAGGTTATTTGATCTCATTTCTGTTTTTAAAAATAGGAAAAAACAAAGCAAATTACAAACAATAGGACAAATACAATATAACAAAAATATGAATTAAACAAATGAAGATTTTCATTTGAATAAGTACAGAAATTTAATAATCAAATGTAAAAATAAAATTTTGCGTAGTCATCACTGTATGAATTAAATATAAATATATTCTTATTAAAGCTAAAAAAAAGTTATTTAGTCAAAAGCAGTAAGTTATTTTCTCTTTTGTTTGATTAACATTAATGACAGAGAGCAGCAGGTTTATTAGGCTACTGTCACTTTAAGAACAAATGCACTGATCCATTATACTGTTACCCATCCAGTTTACACCCAACTGTTTACTTTCACTTGACACATAACCGGTTGTGTTTACTTGAATACTCATTTTGACATAATTGCGTGTGTATACGACCATTCAAGCGCATTAAGACGTGAAAGAGAACTGAATTCGCAATTGCACTGCTTACTCTGCTTAACACTTTTTAACATCGAGCACGTCCCAAATTAGCGATGGCCTTCTGAGCGAACTTTCTGTGCAAAACCATCCTGAGATTTTGAATGTGTCTCAATGAAGGATTTGTCTTCCTGAACCGTCACATACAGCATAACCAGAGAAATGTACATTTGCTATGGAAAAGTCCATGGCATTTTAACATTACATATTTCCCTGATGTTTCCAGGTCCTCCATGACATCGAGAACCTTGCACTGTATAGCCTATATTTAATTTGTCTTGTCCTCTTTTTTCCATCCAGATTTTCTGAATGAAAGCCCTGACATGTCATGCACGTTCAAAGTGACCCGCTGCTGCGCTAGCAGGCTATTCACGCGGCAGACAAATACTCCTGGATCCATTCAGGGACGGGGCGTGTGTGTGAGTCACATCTTAATAAACAGCCGTGTAGAAGAGCGTTCACCCTGCAGTCGCACAGAAAACAGCCTTCAATGCTTATTACGTCTCACAGATTTCCTTCTTGGAGGCAAAATTGTTTTCCTCCCATCTGCTTCTGACATTTTCATAAAGAAGCCTCCTCTTCAAGCCCTACACTTGTAGCGTGATTAGCGTGAAACTGTGCCGCATTTAGCGTTGATTTCCATTCTACTCTGAATAAGTGGTATTGACCGTCATGTGTTCTTTAATAATAGGCTAGCCTTTTCTTTTCAATCAGTGATTGTTGGAGGGTGAACATCAGATAGATAATGCATGCTTCAGTGAACATGTCGCCCGCTTCCTCTTTTTCTTTCACACGGAAAAGTAATTAATTTTGCGGTAAATGAGTAGCGGTCCGGTCCGGTAGTGTGTCCAGCCATTGTGTTGAATGTAAAACTGTTACAGACCTTTAATTAGGAGCATAAAAGCCTCACTCGGCTTTCCTTTTATGGGACGTATAGCCATACAGACCGGCTGAAATTCAATTGCGTTTGAGTTAAAATGGTTTTGCACACCATGAATGTTTTATTTCACTGGGCCACCTGGCCAGAGGACATTATATGAAACTAGGTTTTTACGTTTTATGAAGAATTTGAGTGTTTTTTTGACTATGGAAGTTGCTGCCATGGTGCTTGATGTTGATGGTGGTTGCTAGGGTGTTGTTGTTGGTTGCTAGGGTGTTCTTGTTGGTTGTCAGGTGGTTTTTAACCAGTTGGGTTAAAAAGAATCCACCTTTAAGTCTCTGTGATGTTCTGGTTAATGTAAATCTGTGGGATTTTTTTCCTGCTTTATTACGACCCTGGTCTTTATTTATTTGTTGGTTTATTGTAATATTATTAATGTAACTGGTTTTGTTTTAGTACAAACTATGGCAATGAGTGCCACACTATTGGCGATGTCAGTTGATTTACTCTCCAATCACGATGATTTGACTCTGGAGTTTGGCTTCCGCCTGAGGGCGGGGTTTGTGCTTGGGTCTTTATGACTTATGAATAATTCACGAGGTTGTGTATTACCCTTTCAATATTCTCACTTCATGAAGGAAAAATACTCATTATCTTCCTTTTGTTTATCTCTTCCACAACACACACTTTTAAATGCTCTCACACACATTCAATCACAGTCAACATAATCAATCAGCTTCTGAAGTGCTGCTTCTGTGATAGTGTGTGTGTGTGAGTGTGTGTGTGTGAGAGTGCGAGTGAAGGGTTTTGTTTTCTCCATCAGAGGAAGGATTTCAATTGATTTATTCTTTCTTTCACAATTTCACTTTCTTTTCCTAACAATTTACCACCAGAATAAATAATTAAAAATAATAATTACATAAATAAATAAGCCCCTTCAAGCGTATTGGAGACGTTGCCGCAGTTGTTCTGGATTTAGTCTGTTTTTTTTTTTTCTGTTTCTTTCTGGTAATCATAGATGGACTTGATGATGGTGAGATCAGCTCATATCTGCTGTCGTCAGACTCCTTGTGCTTACAAAAATCTCCTTGGATTATTAAAATTAATGGCAAAAGAAATGTTTGGAAATGTAAACTGATATTTCCTACTGACACACAACAGCAAAATATATAAATATCTGGCTTAAAACCATTTATTTGTATATGAAAAATAAACTAATGTGCCTAAGACTTTTGCACAGTACTGGATATATAAGGGATGTTCATTTAGTTTTTTTAGTTTTTTTTGACTGACAACCGACACTCATTAACTGATAAAATTATATTAAATTACACTGAACAAAATTATAAACGCGACACTTTTGTTTTTGCCCCCATTTTTCATGAGCTGTACTCAAAGATCTAAGACTTTTTCTATGTACACAAAAGGTCTATTTCTCTCAAATATTGTTCACAAATCTGTCTAAATCTGTGTTAGTGAGCACTTCTCCTTTGCCGAGATAATCCATCCACCTCACAGTTGTGGCATACCAAGATGCTGATTAGACAGCATGATTATTGCACAGGTGTGCCTTAGGCTGGCTACAATAAAAGGCCAGTCTAACATGTGCAGTTTTATCACACAGCATAATACCACAGATGTCGCAAGTTTTGAGGGAGCGTGCAATTGACATGCTGACTGCAGGAATGTCCACCAGAGCTGTTGCCCGTGAATTGAATGTTCATTTCTCTACCATAAGCTGTCTCCAAAGGCATTTCAGAGAATTTGACAGTACATCCAACCGACCTCACAACCGCAGACCACGTGTAACCACACCAGGCCAGGACCTTCTCATCCAGCATCTTCACCTCCAACATCGTCTGAGACCAGCCACCCGGACAGCTGCTGCAACAATCGGTTCGCATTACCAAAGAATTTCTGCACAAACTGTCAGAAACCGTCTCAGGGAAGCTCATCTGCATGCTCGTCGTCCTCATCGGGGTCTCGACCTGACTGCAGTTCGTCGTTTTAACCGACTTAAGTGGGCAAATGCTCACATTCGATGGCGTCTGGCTCTTTGGAGAGGTTTTCTCTTCACGGATGAATCCCGGTTTTCACTGCACAGGACAGATGGCAGACAGTGTGTATGGCGTTGTGTGGGTGAGCGGTTTGCTGATGTCAACGTTGTGGATCGAGTGGCCCATGGTGGCGGTGGGGTTATGGTATGGGCAGGCGTTTGTTATGGGCAGGCGTATGTTATGGACAACGAACACAAGTGTATTTTATTAATGGCATTTTGAATGAACAGAGATACCGTGACGAGATCCTGAGGCCCATTGTTGTGCCATTCATCCACAACCATCACCTCATGTTGCAGCATGATAATGCACGACCCCATGTTGCAAAGATCTGTACACAATTCCTGGAAGCTGAAAACATCCCAGATCTTGCATGGCCAGCATACTCACCGGACATGTCACCATTGAGCATGTTTGGGATGCTCTGGATCGGCGTATACGACCGCGTGTTCCAGGTCCTGCCAATATCCCTCAACTTCGCACAGCCATTGAAGAGGAGTGGACCAACATTACACAGGCCACAATCAACAACCTGATCAACTCTATGCGAAGGAGATGAGGGCAAGCAGTTGCTCACTCAGTTTTTTGAAAAGAAAGGTGAGCTCCAAATGCATTATCGAGCATTGACATTGTTTTAACATAAATATCTACTCTCCAGGTAGAATAGCATACATTTATGTTCGTACTCTATTTGAATAATATACCAATACTTTATAGTATCACACCCTACATAGCGAGCAAACAATGTTTCTGGCCTGGGTAAATAACAGGGAGTGAGAAGCAGACGGAGGCGGAGCTGGGAGCTCAACACACTGCCACTCCAGGCAGCTGCGCAGCTTGTCTCCTCTTCTGCTGCAGTTCTCCCCAGAGTCAGAAGTTTACACGAAAACACAGTATATTTCCCTCCATTGTCAAAATCTAACACCCGCGAAAACACATATCGTTAGCGCCAATACCCCACCCATACTATGGTATTTGGTACGGGGGCCCAGCAAGATGGTTTGTACCCAGGGCCCAAAATTTGGTGCTATGCCCCTGGTCACACCAGATACTGACTGGTTTTCGGACCCTGCAGAATTGATCAATCTATCAATTACAGTAACAAATCAACAGTTAATAAAACATCTAATTTTGTATTCCACAGAAGAAAAATAGTTATAAAGGCTTGGAGCGCATGAAGGTGAGTAGATGATGTCAAGAGTTTTAAATTTTTTGGCTGAACTTTTCTTTAAACTGTCTTATTGGTGCATTTAGGAGAAGATAAATGTCTGTCAAGAGAGAGTATGAACCGTTCTGAAGGTAAGACTCAACACATGACCATTTTCCATCAATTTATGCACACAAATCTTTGTTCCAATACCAGGAAACATCAGTCACACACTATTTAAACCCAATGGGAAGCCGCAGGTTCATTACCGCTAATGAAGATAATTATTCTGTTTGGAAATCACATTTGGCTGGCGCACGGTTCTTTTAACTTGTAGATTTGATCATAAAATTAATGCATGAATTGCTCACATAAAATGAAGTAAGTACAGTTTTGTGAACCAACAGCAATCATGAAGGCCTCTGGGGATCTTTTTGTGCCAGCAATACAAACACATACCCTACCTTTTTCTTCAGGTTCCCTGTCCTTGATCCCAGTGGATGGGAACCAAACCACCCAAAGGCAATAACACGCGCACACACACACACACACACACACACACACACACACACACACACACACACACACACACACACACACACACACACACACACACACACACACACACACACCACACACACACACACACACACACACACGCACACACACACACACACACATCCACACGCACACGCACACACACAGTCAATACCCAATCAGATCATCTGTGTTTTCTGTTATTTAGTAATTACCTGTGCTGTTCCCCCGAAGCTCTGTGATAAAGCACTTGTTTGTGTTTGTGTGTGATTTGTGTCATTGAAGTAATGTCCTTGTGGCAACAAAGGGACTTTCCCAACCTCCCATTAATGGCATTACCTTTCTCTCATTTATTTTTCTCTTTCATTATAAACTGCATCAATATATTCAGTGCATTGTATTTTGAATCTGTGTAGTATCTCTATCCGTGTCATGTGACGAGAGCCTCGAGAATATGTAATGATATGCATTTAGACAGAAATAGGTGGGGAACATGTTCATTGAGATCATTTTGTTTCATTCAGGGTCTAAAATCCTCTTTTATTCTTGTTTCTTTGTTCTTTTTTAGAATTTAAATAATTAAGACCGATTAACATTGTACAGACATTTATTTCTCAAAGGTAATGTTAAACAAAGACTAGAATAAAGATTAAACAAAGGCTTTGAACCATTAGCTGAATTAAACATGCAACCTAATGAGGTCATATGACAACAATAAACTCACACCCAATCCTCCTTATAGGGTCATTCTGCACAATCCGTACGCTCTCAAAATAGTTGATTATAAATCCTGTCCTAATTTAAGAATAAATGTATCTTTTTGTACGCTTGGTTAGTTAATTCGATGCTTTATCCGATGCACGAGTGAAATTCCCCCTTGCATCTGCTCTTACCTCTGTGAAAGTGGGTAAAGGACAATCTTTAGACAAGGGTTTGATGCATGAGTGTGTGTCTCATGCCCTCAGGTTCTTCGCCAAACTCAAGACCGGAGAGGAAGAAGCACCTCGAAATCAGCAGCATTGGGAACGCAGCACATGAGCAGGCAGGGTGTCCTATTTAAGATTCAGGGTCACACTACATGGCTTGAGGCTCTGACTGTGCCAAACACTGCAGCAGAACTAATCTAGAATTAGTCCAACAATACTGGAGGAGAGTCTTCAGGAGACTGTTTACACCTGCCATTAACAAGGCTGTCCAAACACAAGTGGTCAGCAATAAATGTAGATGTAAAAGTCCCTCCAGCAGGAGTTATTCTCTATATCAGTGTCCCTGTTTCTGAACTCCCTGAAATGCCTCCATTGTAGTCTTGAGTTTTCTTCCAGGAACGAACACGTCACAATATTCCTCATTGAAATAATTCCCGCCCAAGGCATACGGTAAATAAAGGTGGGGGGTCTGGTTGAGTTAGGGTACGTTTACACGACAACGAAATGCTTAAAACGGAGAAGTTTTTCCTTTGAGTTGTCCGCGTACAGACGACACCATTGTCAAAATGATCCCCATTCACACAGATCCGTGAAAAAGACTAAAAACTATATTTTTGTATAATATCATACTTTGAAGACTTGCAGAAGACTTGAAGAGTTGTTTGGACATTTATAACATTTTTCATGGTGCTACTTTGCCCTTTTGCGGTACATGATTATTTCTGTTTCAATTGTTAGAAGTTGTGAATGGTACCAAAATAGCGTACCGTACAAATTTTTTTGGGAACCTTCCATTGGGGTGCCAAGCACAGTAGTCTGCTACTAAAGGGTGGAGTTAAACTCGCTGCAGAATGTTGATTGGTTAACACAGAATCGTCACTTGTGCTGCTACAAGGGGACTGACAACACTAGAGGCGCCATTTTTTAATATACAATTTAAACACAATACCATTGCAACACAATGTTTTTTTTTTTGTCTTGTGACAAACAGCCAAGAAGCAAGATCTGTTGTATGTCCTCCACTGTTGTTTACTGCGTCGTTTTCTTCTTCGCGTAAGAATGATGTCGATCGCTACTTTCCGGCATACACCACTCCTATCAAGTAAGGGCACTGTTAGCGGTGGAAACACAAGCCACATCAGGGTTTACCGTCCCGGATCATACTGAATTGTACTGTATTCTCTCTCTGTGGAGCCATTAACACTTAGCATACCATCCTTAGTTAACATTAGATAACCACATTAGTTAACATAAACAATGATTAAAACTTCTAAAGCAGTTATTAATCCTACCTAACGTTCATTTCAACATTTACTAATACATTATTACAATCAAAAGTATCTTATAATATTATTTAATGAACCTAATCTGACATAAACTAACAATGAACAGTTGTATTTTATTAAGTAACGTTAACAATCATGAATAATTGAATAAGCTCATTGTTAGTTTATTGTTAAGTGCTACTAACACGTTTTGTGTGAATTTGTGTGAATGTTTCAGGTGAATTAAATTTTCTTTTCTCTCTCTCTCTCTCTCTCTCTCTCTCTCTCGTGTAAGTGTTGGCTTGGACTGCATTAATAAGAACAAAGTGTTAGTACTCTGACAGACTCTTGGAGAGGGACCCTTGGGGGCGGCGGGCCGACTGGCATGGGTTGATTCTCTAATTACGTGAAGGGTTCACAAAAGCCGTGGAGCAGAGAGCAGAAACAGACTCTCTGAACTTTATTAGAAAGAAATGAAAGGAGAGAGCCACAATGTCAGCCATCCAAATTATATATCTCTGTCACACACACACAGAAAGTTTATAATGAAACACACCCACTGGTCAGAACCCCACTAGAAGAAAAGATAGAAGAGTAATATTAAGTAGATGGTAATGAAATAAATAATATCTCATTATATATAATGATGAGAAATATCTTTAGCCTATACTATTACACTTTTTGCTAAAATTTGAAATTATATTTTAAATCTGTTTTTTTTTTATTTTAATTTTAGTTCACATTTTAGCAATTTTTGTGAGTGTGTGTGTGTAATTTCCATGTTTGTAGTTTTTATTAAGTTTTGTTTTTTTTTGTAATTTTAGTACTTTCAACTTAAACTAGACAAATGAAAAATTTTGCTTTAGCAACTTGCTGAAATTAACTTAGTTTTTTTTCTGGTTTTAGTTTTTTTCTAGGCTAAATGTGTATGATCAAGTCATATTTGTGTGTAAATTGAAGATTGTGTGATGCACGTGTAACTGATAAAACTAATGCTATGCCTCTTTCTTTGCATGAAGTTTAGGGCTAAATGCAGTCACTATGGTTTGTATGCATTCAGTAAGTTTTGCCAAATTAATTTTTTGTCTCTAATATATTTGTTAAAAAACACAAGAGTAGTTCATGACCACAAATGTCTCATACTGGTTATAATTTCAAATCAATTCAACAATATGTGGAATAATCTAGATCAAGAAATTGTTGCATTAGCTTATTTGTTTACACTATGCACTTTGTTTCTCTGCCAGGGTTATTTTACCACTTATTTGTATAGGAATCATTTTCTGAGCAGATAACATTGTAAATATAGTATATGAAACACTCTTAAATGAAACACTAATATATAGTTTTCCCCCTAATTTTGTTTTGGTTGTCTCCTACAATAGGTTTACATGCATACAAGATAAAAAGAAAAAAAAAGTCTGCACATTCTGTTGTGATTGGTCTGCTCTGCTCTGCTCTGATTGGTCAGATGACCCAGTCTGTTGTGACCCAGACGTGGGAACTATATTGTGAGGGGGGGGGGGGGGGGTTCTTGAGGGGGGGGGGGGGGGTTTAGTGTAGGCCTATAGTAGGCTGTGTTATGTATCCTGATTGACTTTATGATTAGTTAAATCTGTTTTGCACATGCATCGCCACAGAGTTAACCATTTCAGACAGTACCGGACAGCCTCTGTCTCGTTCACTTCACGTCTGTGGGCGTTACGCACAACTCAGTGTGGCCGCTCCAATTTACCTTCAATGAAATCTAACCTTAGTGTAATTGACAGAATTACTAAAAAATATTTTGCTACCTAAAAGTTAAAGATTTTTTGTGTCACGCATGCATGCATGTCTATTTCCCTCATATTAAATATAAAACGCATGTGGACTGATATTCTTCCAGTGTCTGGACTTCTTTATTAATGGAGTATATAAACAGGCGATTCAATATATTGGTATTAAATGCATTTTCTGAGAATTTATATTTCAAGTTTTTACTGCAAATGTCGAAATGCGGCCGCCCCCCCCCCCCCCCCCCCCCCCTGTTCCAACATCTATGGTTGTGATTGGTCTACTCTACTCTGATTGGTCAGATGACTCAGTCTGTTGTGATTGGTCTACTCTGCTCTGATTGGTCAGATGGCCCAGTCTGTTGTGATTGGTCTACTCTGCTCTGATTGGTCAGATGGTTCAGTCTGTTGTGATTGGTCTACTCTGCTCTGATTGGTCAGATGACTCAGTTTGTTGTGATTGGTCTACTCTGCTCTGATTGGTCAGATGGTTCAGTCTGTTGTGATTGGTCTACTCTGCTCTGATTGGTCAGATGGTTCAGTCTGTTGTGATTGGTCTACTCTGCTCTGATTGGTCAGATGGCCCAGTCTGTTGTGATTGGTCTACTCTGCTCTGATTGGTCAGATGGTTCAGTCTGTTGTAATTGGTCTACTCTGCTCTGATTGGTCAGATGGTTCAGTCTGTTGTGATTGGTCTACTCTGCTCTGATTGGTCAGGTGGCTCAGTCTGTTGTGATTGGTCTACTCTGCTCTGATTGGTCAGATGGTTCAGTCTGTTGTGATTGGTCTACTCTGCTCTGATTGGTCAGATGACTCAGTCTGTTGTGATTGGTCTGCTCTGCTCTGATTGGTCAGATGGTTCAGTCTGTTGTGATTGGTCTACTCTGCTCTGATTGGTCAGATGGTTCAGTCTGTTGTGATTGGTCTACTCTGCTCTGATTGGTCAGATGGCCCAGTCTGTTGTGATTGGTCTACTCTGCTCTGATTGGTCAGATGGCTCAGTCTGTTGTGATTGGTCCACTCTGCTCTGATTGGTCAGATGGTTCAGTCTGTTGTGATTGGTCTACTCTGCTCTGATTGGTCAGATGGCTCAGTCTGTTGTGATTGGTCTACTCTGCTCTGATTGGTCAGATGGCCCAATCTGTTGTGATTGATTTACTCTGCACTTTAAAAAAATAAAGCAAGATCATAATAACGAGATTATAATAGTGCTGATTAATATAATACATAGCGATGTAATGTAGAGTGTTAAATAAGGGGTCAGTTCAGTCAGGTCATTTTTTTATTTGATGTTGACTTTATAACTAATAATTGTAATCTAAAGCAATTATACATAAAAATGCACGCTGATGATGTCATTATGCATTTGTGTGAGTATCTCTTTATATGCCGGATCTGTACACTAAACTACAGTGTGTGTGTGTGTGTTTGAGGTTGATCGAGGACTGTGAGTTTTTTGTGTGTCTCTCTTGGTTTAGTAACGTGCCCCACTTTAACGACAGACTGAATTCTCCTCTCTAGAAGTTCAGGAAAACACCTCTCTCTCTCTCTCTCTCTCTCTCTCTCTCTCTCTCTCTCTCTCTCTCTCTCTCTCTCTCTCTCTCTCTCTCTCTCTCTCGTCCTGTTCTATCTGAATCTATACTCATAAGGAGCTGTATGTGTGTGTGTGTGTGTGTGTATTAAGAATATGGCAGTTTAAGAGTTGATATGTAGGTTTGCTCCTCAGAGGCGCAGACATTCACCGCACTAGCCCAGATTCACATGCATGTGTGTGTTTATATACATATGCTTGTAAATTCATGTGTTACATGCTAGCATGATTTTCTCTTGTACTTGTGAAATATATATTTTTCATCTTAATTATCGTAAATGGCTATTTTATCTGTGAAAATCTACACACACACACACACACACACACACACACACACACACACACACACACACACACACACACACACACACACACACACACACACACACACACACACACACACACACACTCTTTTGCTTGGCACAAGGTCACACTGTTCTTCTCAGCTCTAGAGAAATCTATCTTTAATCTTATTAGGGACATAGTGAAGGTCATAAAAACCAATAATAACCAACTGCAGAACCAGTCTGAGGACCACAGCGCCAGCCCGACTGTCTGAGGGCGGAAGTGGGCGGGGTTGCAGTCCGATGCCGGAAGTGTACGGAGTTCATGTTTAAACATGTGTTTAGACTAGACAGTTAAAGATTTTTAGACAGTAAAAGATAGACAGTAAAAGGTTTAACTATGGCGGAGCACACTGTAGAACAAGGAAAAGAAGAATAGAAAGGGGTAAAAAGAAGTTATAAATTTGATGGATGCAACATACTTAACATTATAACGTTACGCTTATACAAAACGGCCCTGTAGGCTACTGAAATGTTTTTTTGAAAGGAAGTATTTTGAAAGGAAGTATTTTATAAGTTAATATTTAACAATATCCCAGTATCACTTTGTTGGGTTACATATTCATGGTTTGTGATTTAATTTGTTGTTGGCGTTGTATTTTACAGCATTTGTTAAATTTTCTGACCATGACAATTGCATTAAAGTTGCAGTAGGGAGTTTTGAGAAAATGTTGACTTAGCCTGAAAATTTGAACAAGCACAACTTCCAGGTCCAACCCCCTTGCTCTGTGCTGCACTACAGCCCTCCCTCCACAGCTCCTCCCCCACAGCGGAGCCTGCCGTGAACGCGCAGGCTAGTAAACAGGACCACCGAATACAGCGGATTATAAACAGTTATGGAACATTCACTAATAGGGACGAAACATCAACAATATGCTTTACATTGACTATGGCCTGCCCATACTTTGACTACAAACTTGGTCCTCAAATCATTATGTATTTTGCAATACATGTAACTTTATAACGTTGCACTCTTTCTATAAGTTATAAATAGCTAGTAAGATAACGTTAAAGGATTAGTTCACTTTTAAAAAAAACTTTTGCTGATAATTTACTCACCCCCATGTCATCCAAGATGTCCATGTCTTTCTTTCTTCAGTCGAAAAGAAATTAAGGTTTTTGATGAAAACATTCCAGGCTTTTTCTCCATATAATGGACTTCAATAGGACACAAACGTTTCAAGGACCAAGTGACAGTTTCAGTGCAGCTTCAAAGGGCTTTAAACGATACCAGACGATGAATAAGGGTCTTATCTAGCGCAACGATCGGTCATTTCAAAAATAAATAAAAAACTTTAAGTTTTATAAGCACAAATGCTCGCCTTGCTGTGTTCTGTGATGCACGTTCGTGACTCTCTTGTTTGAACTCGTTCATCAAAATGAACAAATCTTTTTCGAATCATTTCGTTCGTTGAATGAACAAAATGACTCCGAAAAAGACTCGTACGAAATGAACGAATCTTTTTGCGAGTAATTTCGTTCGTTGAATGAACGAAATGACTCGAAAAAAGATTCGTTCATTTGGATGAACGAGTTCGAACAGGAGAGTCACGAACGACGGTACACGAGCGTGATTGACACTGCTAAGACATTCCTCCTGGCTCTGATTGGTTGTTTCTGACCGGGAGCGGTGTATTTCTGCAAATGGCAATAGGACCACAGGGAGGAGCCAGAGGAGCTCGATTTTTTCCACAGATTATCTGTCTCATATTCTACTGTGAGGACATAATGACAGTTTTAACAAATATTTGTTTACAAAAGCTACCTACTGGAGCTTTAATTGTATTTGATTTCACCTATAGAAACTCATATTGATTCAGAGAGGGTCAGCACTACCACTTCTGATCCAATGCACAACATGTTGCAGAAATTTTCACTGCCCATTTTGTGATGCCAGCATCTTTAAACCAACAAGACAGAACAAATTGACCAGTCATATGAAAATCCACTTCAAAAAGGCTGTTGTTCATGTTGTTCAAAAATTATTTTCAATTGAATAAAATGTTCAAACTCTGAAGCTTTGTTTTCATTGTATTATTTATTTAAAATTGTATGCTTTGTTTAATGTATAATATTGTTAATCAATCTTAAATATACATTTTCAATTAAATCGTTTAAAACAAAGTCTTTATAATAACGTTGTTTTAAACTTTAAAACGTTCCAAAACACGGAAGTAGCGTAATGCCTTGCCGCGCCCACTTCAGCCCTCAGACTGTCGGGCTGGCGGTGTCGTCCTCAGACTGTCGGGCTGGCGCTGTCGTCCTCAGACTGTCGGGCTGGCGCTGTCGTCCTCAGACTGTCGGGCTGGCGCTGTCGTCCTCAGACTGTCGGGCTGGCGCTGTCGTCCTCAGACTGTCGGGCTGGCGGTGTCGTCCTCAGACTGTCGGGCTGGCGCTGTCGTCCTCAGACTGTCGGGCTGGCGCTGTCGTCCTCAGACTGTCGGGCTGGCGCTGTCGTCCTCAGACTGTAGGGCTGGCGCTGTCGTCCTCAGACTGTCGGGCTGGCGCTGTCGTCCTCAGACTGTCGGGCTGGCGCTGTCGTCCTCAGACTGTAGGGCTGGCGCTGTCGTCCTCAGACTGTCGGGCTGGCGCTGTCGTCCTCAGACTGTCGGGCTGGCGCTGTCGTCCTCAGACTGTCGGGCTGGCGCTGTCGTCCTCAGACTGTCGGGCTGGCGGTGTCGTCCTCAGACTGTCGGGCTGGCGCTGTCGTCCTCAGACTGTCGGGCTGGCGCTGTCGTCCTCAGACTGTAGGGCTGGCGGTGTCGTCCTCAGACTGTCGGGCTGGCGGTGTCGTCCTCAGACTGTCGGGCTGGCGCTGTCGTCCTCAGACTGTCGGGCTGGCGCTGTCGTCCTCAGACTGTCGGGCTGGCGCTGTCGTCCTCAGACTGTCGGGCTGGCGGTGTCGTCCTCAGACTGTCGGGCTGGCGCTGTCGTCCTCAGACTGTCGGGCTGGCGCTGTCGTCCTCAGACTGTCGGGCTGGCGCTGTCGTCCTCAGACTGTCGAGCTGGCGCTGTCGTCCTCAGACTGTCGGGCTGGCGCTGTCGTCCTCAGACTGTCGGGCTGGCGCTGTCGTCCTCAGACTGTCGGGCTGGCGCTGTCGTCCTCAGACTGTCGGGCTGGCGCTGTCGTCCTCAGACTGTTATGACGTAATTGTTCTGCGGTTCTGCAGTCAGACCTATCTCATAAAAACAGACACGATATAGATCATTTTACTGTACCTGCAGGAACGTATCAGACACAGATTTACAGATACTGCAGATCAGATCAGATCTCACACAGATTGGCTTTAACAATACTGTCAGTTTATCGGTTACCTTTGATTTATCACTTTCCATGTTATGTCTTAGAGAAGGTGTTGTTCACAGTTCATTGGTTGTTCCCATGCTGTCCATAAAAGTAAAGGAACTGGTAAACTAATATTTATTTTTTATTTGTTTACATTTTTTATTGGAATCAATGCATTAAGAACGAATTAATTAATTAATTTATATAGCGTGACTGGGTTTTGCATATTGCACCACATATGTTATCTTGCTCACTGCAAATTTCCATAATGCATTCTATATTTAGCATGTTAAATTGGACTACCAATTTAATTAATTAGCAATCCATTAAGCTAATACAACTCATACAGTACTGTCATTAGAAATATCTATATTTGTTGTTCTTTCCTCTGCGTCGTGTGATCGTGGTTGCTAGGAGTTGCTAGACAGTTACAATGGAGTTGTAGGTGTTTCTAGGGTGTTCTAAGTGGTTACTAGTTAGTTTCTAGGTGTTTCTAATTAGGTGTTTCCACACTTCCTGTGGAGTTTTTTTTTCCTGCGACTAATCAGCTAATAAAATCTTGGTCTACTAAGCCTTTTCTAGTCATCTAATGGTTAGGGGGCACCCCTATTTACAACTACCAACCACTCGCATATCAACACACTAACAACCACTCTGAACTGAGACTGGGTTCTCCCAATGTTTTTTTTCTCCATTCTGCCACCTGATGGAGTTTTGGTTCCTTGCCACTGTTGCCATTTTCCACCTTTGTTGCCATTGGCTTGGCTTGCTTAGTTGGGGACATTAAATGTAACATTTAATTTAATATTCAACAATAATGCCTGCATTGACACTATTATACAAGAACTGAACTGAGCTGGACGATGACATCACGGTTTACTCCAGAGCGGCTATATATCTATAAATTAACTAAATTGATAACTTTTTTAAAACAAAAATGAAACCTCACTGAACTTACTTAAGCTGGACTGTGACGCTATTTTCCTCTGGAAACAAACTTTTTTGCATTATTTTCCTGTTATCTCTGGAAAGCTGCTTTGAAACAATCTTTATTGTAAAAAACACTATATAAATAAATGTGACTTGACTTGACTTGAAAACCCCAGCAACCACATCGCAGCAGAACACCCTAGAGACCGCATAGCAACACATTTACAACTACTCAAAACACCCAAGCAACTGCATAGCAACACACTAACAACCACTCAAAACACCCTAGCAACTGCATAGCAGCACATAAACATCCACTGAGAACACCCTTGCAACCGAAAAGCAATACACCAGCAACCACTCAGAACACCCCAGCAACCACATACATTAGCAACACACTAACAACCAACCTCTCATAACATCCTACAAACTGCATAGCAACACACTAACAACCACTCAGATTGCACTAACAATACTTGATTTCATGTAGACTTTAATAGTGCTATGCACGTCATATAAACATGCATTGCTTTCATATTATAATAACTTGCTTTCTATTTTGGTTTTAATTTTTTCGATTTTGCACATTAATGATGTCATACATGTCATTTTTCTCTATCAGGACTCTGTCTCTAGACAGACAGCATTCTTTTTTTTTCCTGTTTAAGACACCTTTTGTCACAGCTATAATTAGGTCAGGCAATTAGCTATAGCTGTTAGCGCTGCCCCGCTAAGCCACACACACACACACACACACACACACACACACACACACACACACACACACACACACACACACACAAACACACACACACACACACACACACACACACACACACACCATTAGAGCTCTGAGTCTTGTGTGGGCTGGAGGGTGAAGGAGGGGAAGTGTGGTCTTTCTCAAGGTGATTTGAGTTCTAGGGCATCTGTTTCTTCCATGAACGAAGCCAAGAGTGGACATCTGCTCACCAAAGTCTTCCAAGATCCATCACTCCAACTATCAACAGAATGATCTTTTAAACATTACAGTTTTAACAAGTATTTATTAATGGTGAACTCTTTCGACCTGGGCCAGTAAGCAAACAACTAGAAGTCCATAGTAACTGCTTTGCGAACACTTAGAACACCTTCCAAACACCTAGAACTCCACAGTAACTGCCTAGTGACCCCAGTAACCCATTAGAACACATTAGAAACACATAGAACATCATAGTAACTTTTAGAACTCCATAGTAACTGCCTAGTGAGCCCAGTAACCCATTAGAACACATTAGAAACACTTAGAACTCCATAGTAACTGCCTAGCAACCACTTAGAACAGTTTAGAAACATATAGAACTCCATAGAAACTGCTTTACGAACACTTAGAACACATTAGAAACACTAAGAACTACACAATAACTGCACAGTGACCTATAACAACCACTTTGAACCACTTTTGAGTAGTTGTAAATGTGTTGCCATGCTATGTGTTGCTATTCTGGTGCGATGCGGTTGCTGGGGTGTTCCGAGTGGTTGTTAGTGTGTTGCTGTGCAGTTGGTTGGGTGTTTTGAGTAGCTGTAAATGTGTTGCTGTGTGGTTTCTAGGGTATTCTGCTGAGGTGCGGTTACTGGGGTGTTCCGAGTGGTTTTTAGTGTGTTGCTGTGCAGTTAGTCTGTGTTTTGAATAGTGGTAAATGTGTTGCTAAGCGGTATCTAGGGTGTTCTGCTGCAGTGCGGTTGCTTGGGTGTTCCGAGTGGTTGTCAGAGTGTTGCTATGCAGTTGGTCTGTGTTTTGGGTAGTTTTTGAATAGTGGTAAATGTGTTGCTATGTGGTCTCTAGGGTGTCCGCCGTATCCAGATCTAATGAAGGACCTGCGCCTGGACACGACGACAACGCAGTCCTGAAGTGTCAACTAGTCTCTCCCTTATGAAGGCCTCCTTGCCTTCACCTCTGCACTGATAAAACGTTGTCGGGATAATTCCGGTGTCATGTTAGCGGCTAAGTTAATAACTAATGATCTTCGCAACGAAGTGAATCAATCAAAACTAACTTTAGCTGGACAATAACTTTATCCTAGAGCTGCTGTAAAGCCAAAACAATCTGTTATGGTAATTTCTATTATCACTGTAAAGCTTTATAAATGAAGGTGACTTGACTTGACAAGTTTTTAATGTCTTTCTATGCAGTTGCTAGGGTATTTTTACCAATTGCTACTGTGTTGCCATGTGGTTCCTAGGGTATTCTGAATGATTGTTAGCATGTTGCTATGCTATTTCTGGGGTGTTGTAAGTGCAGTTTTGTTCTAAGTGGTTGTATTTGCAGTTGGAATGGAGTTCTGAGTGGGTGTTAATGTGTTTCTATGTAGTTGCTAGGGTGATCTTAGTAAATGCTACTGTTGCCATGTGGTTCCTAAGGTATTCTAAATGTTTGTTAGCATGTTGCTATACAGTTGCAGGGCTGTTACTTCATATTTAGGGTTAGAGGTTTCGAATTCGTTTGCTCCGTGGACGTTTGCTCTGTACTTCAGAGGTTCAGACTGAAAGCTCGATGCAGACTGCTCCAGTTTTGGGAAAAGATGCTTTCAGCACTGTTGTCATCGCGGCCTGTAGTTTTTTTTTTTTTTTTTAAGTGTGTGAGAGTTGAGTTTGAAATATTCTGATCCGTCAGTCCGCAGCTGTTGTATCAGTGTGTGCGTCAGCAGGAGCAGCTTAAGCGCACTCAGAGAAATGCACTCAAATCTCTACATTTTGAGTGCATTAATGAACTCAGAATTTAGGGCATCTCAAGCCTCATTATATCATCTCACTGTCTTGCGTCAAAATTATATGCAAATTAGCCACCCTTTTGATGTCATCACTAAACCTTTTTTTTTCTTTCTTATAATGCATAAACATTGTCATATAACATTAGCATATTATGCTCCTTGAGTTATTTTATTATAATATAAATTAAGATGTAATTAAAACAAAATGGCTAAAAAAATTTAAATCAAATTGGATCAATAAACTGGTGTTCCTTCAAAAAGCCATGATTTAGTGTTGTTTTTTTAGATTGTCTATGGTTAATTTCTAAGGTGTTTTAAGTGGTAACTAGGTGTCACTATGCAATTGCTTGGGAGTTCTGGGTATTTGCCTAATGGCCCAAGACAAATGTACTATTTAAAGTCCTGAATTAAAACATACATTTGTGAAGAGCTTGTACTGTTCATTGTAGGAGTGATATAAAAATTAGTTATGAAACTTTTAGAAAACTTTCTCTAGAAGGACGGTTTAAAAAAAGAATGAAAACATCAATTAAAGGCAGGGTACGCGAGGGAACTATTTTTTTTGTTATGCTGGTTGAACGTCTCTGATCCTGATAGCAATCACTAAGTTTAGTGGTCTAAATGTATTTATATATATATCATCTGTGGAACATGTAGAACCATAAAATGTCTGAATGCAATGATACGATGTCCTACCTGCCTGTCAACATATGTATTTCCATACCTCCGCGCCATGCTCGCGCAGACATTACACGTCATCCGCGCGTTTCATGCTATGCAGAGTTAGACGGACATCAGTCACCGAGTGCCACAAACAAAACAACAGCCACCTTTTACAGTTCCTCTTGAACCAAAACAATGAGCTTATGCTGCATTCATGCCATAACTACTGGAATTTGGAAAAGATGGAAACCAGTGACGTTATACTCAGAGCGGTTCGTGACTCGAATTTATACGTTTCAATGTCAACGCTGAAATTAATCTGCAGCTGTCAGGTGGTACAGGTCAGTGCTTTTATTCGTTTATGTTCATTATTATTGTAATGTTATGTGCTTTGAGACATGAGGTAATTTAACTGTGTTTCTCGTGATGCTTTGCAGAATCTGCTGTGTGAGTTCATGTGTTTTGATGGAGGTGTAGCTTTGAAAACGCTCTGAAGGGAGGGTGGGATCTCTTGCTTTCAAAGCTAGCTTGCTATTGCTAGCCGCTCTCGGAAATTGCCCACCCTACCTTTAATTGAATCAGTAAATGAATTTAATCAGTGAATTGTCTAAAAAAGATTTTCAGTTGTCTAAAGATTTGCAAAAATGACAAAACATAAAAGAAAAACCCAAACAAAAGCAGCATCGCTACTGATGCATTTGTGGTCCCATAATTGCTTTGTCTTTTGTAACACTGAACATATTTAAGTCTGTATGAACAGGACTGATAAAAGAAAAGAAAAGAAAGACAAGCAGCCACATGTCATAAATGCACACATTTACATTGGCACGCTATGATCTGAATCCTGGTATCATGCTCCATACATTTGCCAGCGGTTGTTTTAGTATTTCATGGCTGTTAATCGCTAACGTTTACGCTTGTCTTTCGCAGGGTTAATGTGAGTTGTCGTATCATTGCAGTGCTGTTTGACTCCGATTGGCCTGTCATTGAGGCGAGATCTGAGAGCGAGCAAGCCACTAAAACAAGCAGATGTCTGACAACATGCCGTGGAAAACTCCTACAGCAAAGAGAGTGAGATTGATGTTTGTATTTCATCCTTAGATGGGTTTTCAGAATTCACCGCTTGGCTTGCTCTGTATTGGATGTGCTGGTGAATGTCTCTTTGTTACGGCAGCTTTCAGCATCATGGACTAATTACTGTCAGCTCATGTGCAAACAAACTAATGCCGCCACTGCACCAGTGTTAGTGAGGCGGCTAGAAAGAGACGCAAGAGGGAAAATGAACAGTTAAGGGAAAAAGCCCAATAATGGTAGCCCATATGACTTGTGTGTTATATTTGAAGGTTTAGACGTTTTCATTCCCCTGGGTTTTTGTTTTTCCATTTTTTCCAAATAAGTTTCCATTGGTTTTCCTTGAATAAGTACGAGTTCCCTGCAGAGTCTTGGTTAAGTGTGGAGTCTCGTTTTTAAGTGAGAAGTCGCTCGCTATGATCCTGGAGTTGCGTGTAAACAAGTCGTAAATCATCTCTGCCTTTAGCCATGATATTTCTCAAATAATTTCAAGCTATTTACTTACTTGTAAGTGAAGTGACTTTATTTCTTGTCTACATTTCTGGCTTCTCTTCTGTTTTTTTTTATGAAAGCACACATTTTTATTTGGCCCAGGGAAAGATGCTGCTTTGCTGTGCATTGCAGTGATCCTCAGACCTTACAGCTCACACACTCGCACAGCTGCATTTCTTCAGGACTTCAGGAAAGTTGCTTTGCTGCTGGTTTGGCATTTCTAAAGTTTCCTAGTAAGAAGCTCTCAGCCCATCCAGCACAACTACGAACATGTATGTATGTATATGTATGTACACTCACCTAAAGGATTATTAGGAACACCATACTAATACTGTGTTTGAGCCCCTTTCGCCTTCAGAACTGCCTTAATTCTACGTGGCATTGATTCAACAAGGTGCTGAAAGCATTCTTTAGAAATGTTGGCCCATACTGATAGGATAGCATCTTGCAGTTGATGGAGATTTGTGGGATGCACATCCAGGGCACGAAGCTCCCGTTCCACCACATCCCAAAGATGCTCTATTGGGTTGAGATCTGTGACTGTGGGGGCCATTTTAGTACAGTGAACTCATTGTCATGTTCAAGAAACCAATTTGAAATGATTCGAGCTTTGTGACATGGTGCATTATCCTGCTGGAAGTAGCCATCAGAGGATGGGTACATGGTGGCCATAAAGGGATGGAAATGGTCAGAAACAATGCTCAGGTAGGCCGTGGCATTTAAACGATGCCAAATTGGCACTAAGGGGCCTAAAGTGTGCCAAGAAAACATCCCCCACACCATTACACCACTACCAGCCTGCACAGTGGTAACAAGGCATGATGGATCCATGTTCTCATTCTGTTTATGCCAAATTCTGACTCTACCATCTGAATGTCTCAACAGAAATCGAGACTCATCAGACCAGGCAACATTTTTCCAGTCATCAACTGTCCAATTTTGGTGAGCTCTTGCAAATTGTAGCCTCTTTTTCCTATTTGTAGTGGAGATGAGGGGTACCCGGTGGGGTCTTCTGCTGTTGTAGCCCGTCCGCCTCAAGGTTGTGCGTGTTGTGGCTTCACAAATGCTTTGCTGCATACCTCGGTTGTAACGAGTGGTTATTTCAGTCAAAGTTGCTCTTCTATCAGCTTGAATCAGTCGGCCCATTCTCCTCTGACCTCTAGCATCAACAAGGCATTTTCACCCACAGGACTGCAGCATACTGGATGTTTTTCCCTTTTCATACCATTCTTTGTAAACCCTAGAAATGGTTGTGCGTGAAAATCCCAGTAACTGAGCAGATTGTGAAATACTCAGACCGGCCCGTCTGGCACCAACAACCATGCCATGCTCAAAATGCTTAAATCACCTTTCTTTCCCATTCTGACATTCAGTTTGGAGTTCAGGAGCTTGTCTTGACCAGGACCACACCCCTAAATGCATTGAAGCAACTGCCATGTGATTGGTTGATTAGATAATTGCATTTATGAGAAATTGAACAGGTGTTCCTAATAATCCTTTAGGTGAGTGTATGTATGTATGTATATGTTCACTGTGATATTGCCAAGTAAGACATGTTCCTGGATCAACATTTTTTGTTGATCCTGGAACAACATTACTGTCTGGTAATTTAGTCCTAACCCTATCCTTACCTCTAAACCTAACCCTACCCATAACTTTTCCCTAAAATGAAATTATGGGAGAATAACACTGATGTAGAAGCTCCTAAGCCCGGTTGAAAGCCTAAACTTGACATAAACTGTAAACTTGTCCCTCAAATCTGATTGGTTGATTGGAATGTTTTCCAGGATCAACAAAGAAGTTGATCCAGGAACATGTTGTACTTGGTGAAATCACATTCACCGTATGTATGCATGTATGTATGTATGTATGTATGTATGTATGTATGCATGTATGTATGTAGGCCTATGTATGCATGTACAGGTTCTTCTCAAAAAATTAGCATATTGTGATAAAGTTAATTATTTTCCATAATGTAATGATAAAAATTAAACTTTCATATATTTTAGATTTATTGCACACCAACTGAAATATTTCAGGTCTTTTATTGTTTTAATACTGATGATTTTGGCATACAGCTCATGAAAACCCAAAATTCCTATCTCAAAAAATTAGCATATTTCATCCGACCAATAAAAGAAGTGTTTTTAATACAAAAAAAGTCAACCTTCAAATAATTATGTTCAGTTATGCACTCAATACTTGGTCGGGAATCCTTTTGCAGAAATGACTGTTTCAATGCGGCGTGGCATGGAGGCAATCAGCCTGTGGCACTGCTGAGGTGTTATGGAGGCCCAGGATGCTTCGATAGCGGACTTAAGCTCATCCAGAGTGTTGGGTCTTGCGTCTCTCAACTTTCTCTTCACAATATCCCACATATTCTCTATGGGGTTCAGGTCAGGAGAGTTGGCAGGCCAATTGAGCACAGTAATACCATGGTCAGTAAACCATTTACCAGTGGTTTTGGCACTGTGAGCAGGTGCCAGGTCGTGCTGAAAAATGAAATCTTCATCTCCATAAAGCTTTTCAGCAGATGGAAGCATGAAGTGCTCCAAAATCTCCTGATAGCTAGCTGCATTGACCCTGCCCTTGATAAAACACAGTGGACCAACACCAGCAGCTGACATGGCACCCCAGACCATCACTGACTGTGGGTACTTGACACAGGACTTCAGGCATTTTGGCATTTCCTTCTCCCCAGTCTTCCTCCAGACTCTGGCACCTTGATTTCCGAATGACATGCAAAACTGAGCAACAGTCCAGTGCTGCTTCTCTGTAGCCCAGGTCAGGCGCTTCTGCCGCTGTTTCTGGTTCAAAAGTGGCTTGACCTGGGGAATGCGGCACCTGTAGCCCATTTCCTGCACACGCCTGTGCACGGTGGCTCTGGATGTTTCTACTCCAGACTCAGTCCACTGCTTCCGCAGGTCCCCCAAGGTCTGGAATCGGTCCTTCTCCACAATCTTCCTCAGGGTCCGGTCACCTCTTCTCGTTGTGCAGCGTTTTTTGCCACACTTTTTCCTTCCCACAGACTTCCCACTGAGGTGCCTTGATACAGCACTCTGGGAACAGCCTATTTGTTCAGAAATTTCTTTCTGTGTCTTACCCTCTTGCTTGAGGGTGTCAATGATGGCCTTCTCGACAGCAGTCAGGTCGGCAGTCTTACCCATGATTGCGGTTTTGAGTAATGAAACAGGCTGGGAGTTTTTAAAAGCCTCAGGAATCTTTTGCAGGTGTTTAGAGTTAATTAGTTGATTCAGATGATTAGGTTAATAGCTCGTTTAGAGAACCTTTTCATGATATGCTAATTTTTTGAGATAGGAATTTTGGGTTTTCATGAGCTGTATGACAAAATCATCAGTATTAAAACAATAAAAGACCTGAAATATTTCAGTTGGTGTGCAATGAATCTAAAATATATGAAAGTTTAATTTTTATCATTACTTTATGGAAAATAATGAACTTGATCACAATATGCTAATTCTTTTAGAAGGACCTGTATACATAAATGCTTTTCTCCAAAACACTTTGGCCACATTTTTGGCACCCCTTTTATTAAATACTTTTTGCAACCTCATTTTGCCAAGATAACAGCTCAGAGTCTTTTCCTGTAATGCCTGAGGAGTCCACTCATTTTCTTTAGGGTTCAGGTCAGGGGACTGGGATGGTCATGACAGAAGCTTCATTTTGATGTTAAACCGTGGACTTGGGGTACATTTTATCACTGTTTGCACCAAAGCCATCTGGTGTGTTTGCTGCCAAAAAGCTCTTTTTTTTTCATCTGACGATAGAAGCAGGTCCCTTTTGAAGTTCCAGTCATGTCTGACAACTGAATATGCTGGAGTTTGTTTTGGGATGAGCAAGGAGGATTTTTCTTGAAACCCTCCCAAACAACATGTGGTGATGTAGGGGTTTCTATCTGACCCCAAGACTCAAGTAATCTCTGCAAATATCCATCTGTGATCCTTGGAGAGTCTATGTCCACTCAAACTCTCCTCCTCTCCGTGCATTAGGACGATATAGACACACGTTCTCTTCAAGGCAGAATCATAACATCTTTAGTTGATTGGAACTTCTTAATTATTGCCCTTGGTTTTAACTTATTGTGATGAATGATTAAAGGAATTTGTCCTTTGTGTTTCCTCATATTTATACTCAGATCATATTTATAATATAAATATTAATGGGAATATACTTCAGAGATATTTTACTTGTCAAAAATTCTAGGTGTGCCAATAATTGTGGCCAACATGTTTAGGAGAAAAGCATTTGTTTCATAATGTGATTTTTTAAAATAAAAGATCAAAAGGAAAAACAATGCAGATTTATTTTTACAGCCTTTTTGATCATATTTACCAGGGGTGCCAATAATTCTGACCACAACTGTATTATCTATCCATCTTTCTTCTATATATCTATCTATTTTTTTGTTCATTTGTTTAATTGTTTTTATTTATTTGTTTATTTATAATTGTTTGTATTCATTTATTTGTATTTATACAATTTAATTGTATTCATTTATATTATTTATTTATTTGATTGCTTGTTTTTCTTTATTTATAATTATTTTATTAACACTTATTTCAAATTTATTTATTTGTTTATTTATCTATTTAATATTTTTTTGCTAATTTGTTTTATGTAAAGTTAAGATTAAAATTAAGGAACTAAATTAAACAAAATATGCAACTATTATTACCCTATCCCAATTATTAGTAGGCTATTAGTGCTATTTTTGTTATTAATAATAATAATAATAATAATAATAATAATAATGATATCTATTTAGCTATTTATTTGTTTCCATCCATCCATGTGTTTATTTAATTTATTTATCTATTTATTTAATATTTTATGCTAATGTATTTTGTAATGTAAAGTTATAGTATTTGGAACTACTATCACCCTACTTACTCCAATTAGTATTATTATTTCATTTTAGTGAAATGTGGGTTCTAGAATGTTTTAGGATATTGTACCACAACATAAACTAACTGCGACGTTGTGAAAACATTTGCTAGAAACAATCCTAGTCAGTCACCACTCCTGAAAAGCCCTCCTCATCTCTACCCATAAACCTGCACACTCATTCATGCGCCCAGCTTTACTCATTATTGTGCTAATGAACTAAAGTCAGTCCGAGCCACGACTCTGCTAGCATATGAATAGCGTTTATAAAAACCCATCTTCACAGCTTCGTCTATCATAATGGATTGGTGGCATGTTAGTTTGATTGTATGTGCATATGGCCGCGTCACCACAGATAAACGCAGCTCATTGACATGCACGAGAGCGGACGCCACCGGTTAATATTTAACAAGATATATGCGTCTGCACACGGCAGAGAAAATGAGAAAATGAACTCGCTGATAGAATTACGTCCTCGCCTTTAATTTCTTCTGGCCCTAGAGAGCAGAGACACAGCGAGATGAGTCAACCTTAATTTGATGCCAATCAGAAATGAAAAAGAGAATATTTTACATGCGACTCATTAAATTATTTCTTCTCTCAGCTTTATTTTACTACCTGATATTCATCTGTTGTTCAAAGTCTTTTGCATTCAGCCTTTAATTGACGAACTTTCAAACTGCTGGCTTGTCTCGATCCTTGTCTCTGACAGACATGGGTTTGTATTAGCTTAGAGAACTATAAATGTAGAATAGCTCAAATTTGAGCAAAAGATGTTTTGGTAAATGTCGCCTGTGGTTTTAACTAGCTCTAACGAATCACGATCTGAAGTGAACAGCGAGAGGATTTCAACTTCATGCTTTCAAATCAATCACGTCGCCTTTCGTCTGACAGCATCCTGTAATTTTATTGATGAGATTCTCACCGCGAACCGAGCTTCTGAAAACACAGAAACTCACCCAAGTTAAACTAGCTCCTGTAGACCTTCACTCCTGCGGTGATGTTACTCTGTAGGAACTGATTTAACATTCATTTATTTTACAACGCATGCAGATGCATGATGTTACAACCCAAGAGTTCTTCAGGCCCTTTCACCTTGTTTTTGTATGCTTTCATTTTGCTCTTTTCGGTTTGCTTTTGTTCTTGTTCTTATCTTGTTCTTGCACTTTCTTGCTACCAGGCACGTGCACAGGTAGGCAGGGGCGCTGCTAAGGATTTTGGGCCCCATGAAAAGAATCTTGACAGGGCCCCCCAACACAGCTGAGACTTTTTTCATATTAATTTACATAAAATCATGCGCTTTTATGGTATTTTGACTATCATTCTCATATATTTAAGTCAGTCAGACAACTGAACTCCATCCCATGTCCATACCCGTAATTTGTCCTCTGTAATACAAAGCCGTGCACCCGCTGCACCCTGCTCTATCGAAACGTGCTAACTTGTCGAAAAATGCTACCGTAGAGACCTGGGGCCTCAAAGCGTGCGTACGCCATAGCTGTCAACATTGAACATTGAAAATAAGGGAGATTTCCCGGAATCAATCCCCCAAATAAGGAATTTTTTTTTACACGATTCTTAACCACAAACTTTAACAATAAAGCACTAATCATTAAAAGTCTAAAGAGTTTATAACTAGCCTACATATGTGTGAGAGAGAAAGAGACAATGGGTTGGTTTATGTGGTTTATGAGGACACAAATTTGTTGAATGACATGTGTATTACACTGGTATTACTACTTATAGGTGGTTTATGAGAACATTTCAAAAGTCCTAATAATTCAAATGGCTTTAAAAACATACTAAGCAGTGTTTTAATAAAAATGTAATAATGCAGAATGTCTCCTGTGACGGGTAGGTTTAGGAATGGGGCAGTGTAGGGGGATAGAATATACAGTTTGTCCAGTATAAAATCCATTACGCCTATGGAGAGTCCTCATAAACCAACGTGTGTGTGTGTGTGTGTGAGAGAGAGAGAGAGAGAGAGAGAGAGAGTGAGAGAGACAATGTGGCATTTAAAAAAAATATCATAGAGAATGTTTAAATACTAATATCAGCTTACGAGGGAAACGGAGGCGAAGTTTGGTGCTTCGGAGGCTGAGATGATTGGGAGAGGTCCGTGCACCTTTACCGATAAGAGCGCGCGCTGACACTTGTTAATTCTCGACGCGTCGCACGAGCGCTGCCAAAGTGACAAGTTCTGTGCGCAAGACCGGCAAGACCTCATTTCGCTTAGCCGTGTCTGCACAGCTTTTTTGTAACAGCGCGCGCGGCAACGCATCCGAGGATGAACGACTTCAAGCCGAATCTGTCCGAGCGTATAACTTACGTCTCACACAATCAGAGCGTAAAAATACGTTACCTGGATACAATTTGGGCGGACTGAACCATTTTATGATAATCGAGAGGGGGAGAGGGGCCCACGGACGTTTGTGTTTCCTAAACAAATACATTTTTTTGACACCAGGAAACAGCAAATAGAATAATTTAAAGTTAATAATTTTTACTATCAAATATATTTTTTAGCACCACAATTTTATTGGGGGCTTCTCTGGGCCCCCTCTTAGTCATGGGCCCCGAGAATCGTCATCGTTTACCCCCCCTTTACAGCGCCCCTGCAGGTAGGGCTCAACCTGTGCAGAGCACATGCCCTTTTTGGCCTTACACTCCGAAGTGCCCTTTTTTTGGTGGTGTTTTTAAAAAAAAAAATTAAATCAATGCTATTGGTCACCCTTTACGCCTGTCTGTCTGTTTTACAAATATTTAGCCAATGAAAGTTCTTAAAACGAGCTTGTGTAATTCTTATTCGATCCTCAAGCTGTCAGTAAGCTGATAACTCCGCCCCCTCTATATTCACTGAATCAACTGAAGTTCCACAGCAGCCGCACAGTAGACAGCAGCTGAACGAAGTTTTGCGAAGGGTAAATAAATATATTGTTGTTTGAATAAGTACTACTAAACACTATGTCTATAAAGACTCATATTTTATTTATTTGATGTCTGACTCACTGACTGAGACATGTGGGACGTCGCCTGAGAGAGAGGTCTAGGCTAGCATTTGCCATAGTCATAACCAATACATAGCCTACACTTAAATACCCTGTGCGTGCATACAGTAGCATTTCATCTTTTATAAATTGCAATTTTGGCCAAATCTATTTTACAACAGAAAAAAAAAAAAATGAGCGCCCCGCCTATATAGTTAACGTTAACAAACTAGTTTGTAACCTGTTGATGAAAATGTAATGTGATGACGGCAGTTGCCCGCGCCTCTTTAATGACGGACAAAAAGAATGCACATTTGCACACATTCGCTGGTCTAAAACTATATATTGATAAGTAATTAAACAACGTATAATTTGTTTTTACCATCAGAAAATCATAACAGGTGCGCCCCCGCGCTGTTTCGTACTGGAACTTACACAAAGCGACGAGTGATCCTCGTCACCTAGGTAACACATATTTATTTCTTAATAAATATTCTTCTTTGATTTATGATTGCTGATACACTTAATTTATAAACATTTAGGCTAATCATGTTATGGTAATAATATTAAATTATGGTTCATTCAAGGCTGTTAATATGCACGTATTCGCTATCTAGCTAATTTTTTAATCTATAGGCTACTTTCCGCTCGTACTCACGTGTATAAAATGTAGTAAAACATGGTTTTACTACAGTAATGTTGTAGTAGTAACTAATAAATAACATTACAGAAGATCACTGTGAAATCTTTATATTTTATCATGCAGAATGTAATTCATGATTTAATTCATTGCAAGGCTTAATTTATTTGATCCAAAATACAGCAAAAACAGTAGCCTAATATATTGTGAAATATTTTTACAATTTAAAATAACTGTTTTCTATTTGAATATATTTTAAAATGTAATTTATGTCTGTGATCAAAGCTTTTCAGCATCATTACCCCAGTTCAGTACTCTTCAGTGTTACATGATCCTTCAGAAATGCTTTTCACTGCAACTGTACTTTTCACACTATTTTTTTTTTTCATTGTTGGCTTATTTTAGGGAAAATGTAGTGAATAAGAGACCTTCAAGAGACCAACATCCCTGGTCCTCCACAGTATCAAATTTTTGCCAGGTAGGCGGATACATGTTGGATATGCTATAGCAAAGTATAGTATGTCCAACTCAGTTCCAGATTATAAGAAACTATAGCCATACCGTTTATGGCTATAGTTTCTTATAATCTGGAATTGAGTTGGACATAATTACTTAAATTATATTTAAAAATAGTTTGTCAAAAATACTTGACTCATTGCTCTACCTTCCCCTCTTCTCAATGTCATACATAATCATGTTAACCAAATAATACAAATTAGCTTATAAAACCAAACAGAATAGCTAAAAAAGAGAGAATATATATATATATATATATATATATATATATATATATATATATATATATATATATATATATATATATACAGGTCCTTCTCAAAAAATTAGCATATTGTGATAAAGTTCATTATTTTCCATAATGTAATGATAAAAATTTAACTTTCATATATTTTAGATTCATTGCACACCAACTGAAATATTTCAGGTCTTTTATTGTTTTAATACTGATGATTTTGGCATACAGCTCATGAAAACCCAAAATTCCTGTCTCAAAAAATTAGCATATTTCATCCGACCAATAAAAGAAGTGTTTTTAATACAAAAAAAAAAAAGTCAACCTTCAAATAATTATGTTCAGTTATGCACTCAATAGTCAATACTTGATCGGGAATCCTTTTGCAGAAATGACTGCTTCAATGCGGCGTGGCATGGAGGCAATCAGCCTGTGGCACTGCTGAGGTGTTATGGAGGCCCAGGATGCTTCGATAGCGGCCTTAAGCTCATCCAGAGTGTTGGGTCTTGCGTCTCTCAACTTTCTCTTCACAATATCCCACAGATTCTCTATGGGGTTCAGGTCAGGAGAGTTGGCAGGCCAATTGAGCACAGTAATACCATGGTCAGTAAACCATTTACCAGTGGTTTTGGCACTGTGAGCAGGTGCCAGGTCGTGCTGAAAAATGAAATCTTCATCTCCATAAAGCTTTTCAGCAGATGGAAGCATGAAGTGCTCCAAAATCTCCTGATAGCTAGCTGCATTGACCCTGCCCTTGATTAAACACAGTGCACCAACACCAGCAGCTGACATGGCACCCCAGACCATCACTGACTGTGGGTACTTGACACTGGACTTCAGGCATTTTGGCATTTCCTTCTCCCCAGTCTTCCTCTAGACTCTGGCACCTTGATTTCCGAATGACATGCAAAACTGAGCAACAGTCCAGTGCTGCTTCTCTGTAGCCCAGGTCAGGCGCTTCTGCCGCTGTTTCTGGTTCAAAAGTGTCTAGACCTGGGGAATGCGGATCCTGTAGCCCATTTCCTGCACACGCCTGTGCACGGTGGCTCTGGATGTTTCTACTCCAGACTCAGACTTCTACTCTTAACCACTGCTTCCGCAGGTCCCCCAAGGTCTGGAATCGGTCCTTCTCCACAATCTTCCTCAGGGTCCGGTCACCTCTTCTCGTTGTGCAGCGTTTTTTGCCACACTTTTCCCTTCCCACAGACTTCCCACTGAGGTGCCTTGATACAGCACTCTGGGAACAGCCTATTTGTTCAGAAATTTCTTTCTGTCTTACCCTCTTGCTTGAGGGTGTCAATGATGGCCTTCTGGACAGCAGTCAGGTCGGCAGTTTTACCCATGATTGTGGTTTTGAGTAATGAAACAGGCTGGGAGTTTTTAAAAGCCTCAGGAATCTTTTGCAGGTGTTTAGAGTTAGTTAGTTGATTCAGATGATTAGGTTAATAGCTCGTTTAGAGACCCGTTTCATGATATGCTAATTTTTTGAGACAGGAATTTGGGGTTTTCATGAGCTGTATGCCAAAATCATCAGTATTAAAACAATAAAAGACCTGAAATATTTCAGTTGTTGTGCAATGAATCTAAAATATATGAAAGTTTAATTTTTATCATTACATTATGGAAAATAATGAACTTTATCACAATATGCTAATTTTTTGAGAAGGACCTGTATATATATATATATATATATATATATATATATATATATATATATATATATATATATATATATATATATATATATATATATATTATTTTGTGTTATTGAATTTGTCAGGAAGATGTGACTATTTATGTAGGCTTACTAAATAATCTTGATATAAAGAAGGGGGGAGGGGTGCCCTTTTTCAGTTTCAGCACATGCCCCTCAAAAGGTCTGTGCACGGCCCTGCTTGCTACTTTGTAACCCCTGAAAATAATTTTTTCCGTGATGCCTTTTGTTACTTTTTTCATGTAATGAATGAAAGGAGCTTTAGATATAATATGATATTTAGGTTATACTATAAGTTTACATTTGTTAACATTTGCTATATTAGTTACACTTTTCAAAGAATAGGTTCTCTATTGATTCTGTTAGGCGCATTATAGAACCTTTTAGGTGTTCTCATAATGGGATCATTTTATGGATTTAGATTTAATTAATTTGTATTACACTTGATGAAATAAGCAGCTATTAAACATACTTGATCACTAGAAAAAAATGAAATAACCTGTTAAATATGAAAGCAATAGGCAATCATTCAAGACATTTCTCCTTGTATAGAACCTTTTTGGCATAAAGTGTTCTTTAAAAACCGGGTTAAAAGTCTGGTTCTATATAGAACCCCAATGAATCTTGTAACGAACAAACAATGAACAATATTTCTACAACATTTATCTTAGTCAATTGTGATTGCGACGAGACGCAGTGTGTCGTTCCCTTCTCGGGGAACAAGGGTTACAGTCGTAACCCGAGACGTTCCCCTTCGAGGGAACTCGCACTGCGTCGTCGTCGTGACGACACTATGGGGAACGTAATGCCCACTATGCCACACCGTAATCACGCCCGCCCTAGTGTGAAGCTGGAAGACCAGGCACACTATAGGACATGAGCACTCTGGCGCCAGGCGTCACGGGGAGTTGCAGACTGTAGAAACGTATGAAGGTGTGCGGGGTGGCCCACCCGGCCTCCTCGCAGATATCCTGAAGCGAGACGCCAGAAAGGAGGGCCACCGAGGAGGCCATGCCCCTGGTGGAATGAGCCCTCACGGCCATAGGTGAAGGCAAATTGCGCACCTGATAAGCCGCGGCTATAGCCTGGACAATCCAGTTTCTGATTGTCTGTTTAGATGCAGGCAGCCCTTTCTTGGGTGAACCAAAGCACACCAACAACTGGTCTGACTTCCTCCACTGAGAAGACTTCTCCAAGTAAACCCTTAGGGCTCTGACTGGGCAGAGCAGGTGAAGTCTCCCTCTTCCGCCGTCCCATGAGGTGGAGGATGGAAGGCCTGAAGAACCACTGACCGTGCCGCACTAGACGGCACCTTGGGCACATAGCCCGGTCTAGGATGTAAGATGGCCTTAACACCGCCAGGGGCAAACTCCAGGCAAGTTGGCGTTATAGCCAAGGCCTGGAGATCCCCCACTCTCCTCAGAGAGGTGATGGCAAGGAGAAAGGCCACCTTGAAGGTCAGGTTCTTTGCCTCAGCCGACTCCAGTGGTTCAAAGGGGGCCTAGCCAACCCTTCAAGAACCACCGCCAGGTCCCAAGTTGGGACTCTGGAGTGAGCCACAGGCCTCATCCTCCGAGCCCCACGGAGGAAACGTACAACCATATGGTGCTTTCCCAAAGGCCCAGCACCTATAGGCGAGTGAAAAGCCGCAATGGCAGCCACATACACCTTAAGAGTGGATGGGGTAAGACCGGCGGAGAAACGATCTTGGAGGAACTCCAGCACTGAAGCCACTGGGCAGTTAACTGGGTCCACCTCACGCTCTCTACACCAAGTGGAAAACACATTCCACTTTAGGCTGTACAGTCTCCTGGTGGAAGGAGCCCTGGAGCTGAGTAGGGTCTCGACAACATCTGCTGACAGGCCAGCCTCTAGGTACCGAGCCCCCTCAGGGGCCAGACCCAGAGGTTCCACGTCTCTGGTCGGGGGTGAAATATTGTGCCCCCTGCCTGAGACAGCAGATCCCTCCTCAGAGGAAGCTGCCACGGGAGGCCGTCTAGCAGTGCTACAATGTCCGAGAACCATATCCGGGTCGGCCAGCGGGTTGCTACTAAAAGTAGGCTGATCCCTTCCCGGCGGACCCGCTCCAAGACTCCCGGGAGCCCCAGCGGAGCTGGATACCTGAGAGAGAACCACAGTGGACAGTGGGACGTCTCTTGAGACGCGAACAGATCCACTTCCACTGGGCCGAATCTCACGCACATGGCCTCCACCACCTGGGGGTGGAGTCGCCACTCCCCGGGCCTCAGCCCCTGCCTCGACAGAACGTCTGCTCCCTGATTTTGGTCCCCGGGGACATACATCGCTCTGAGAGACGACAGTTTCCCCTGGGACCACAGAAGGATCTGGTGTGCCAGGCTGCATAGAGGGCGCAACCTCAGACCCCCCTGATGATTCAGATACGCTACTACAGAAGTGTTGTCCGAGCGTATCAGGACATGGTGGCCACGGAGGTCCGGGAAAAAACTCCTCAGAGCTTTGTAGACCGCCAGCATTTCCAGGCAGTTGATGTGCCAGGAAGAATGCCGGGTCTTCCACAAACCTCTCAAAAAGCGGCCGTCCATGACCGCGCCCCAACCAGTCAAGTCAAGTCAAATATATTTATATAGCGCTTTTCACAATACAGATTGTATCAAAGCTGCTTCACAGTATCAATCAAAACAACTTAACAATGTTTGTTTATTACTGGAAAAAAGACATCCAAGTTTGGTAGAGCTGATCAATGGTATGATTGGTTAATTAATTTGAATATCCCCAACTGAGCAAGCCAAAGGCAACAGTGGCAAGGAACCGAAAAACTCCATCCAGTGACCTAATGGTGTCCTAACACCCCATCAGATGACCCAATGGAGAAAAAAAAAACCTTGGGAGAACCCAGGCTCAGTCGGGGGCCAGTTCTCCTCTGGCGTTTATGAACTAGAGGCCGAATTTACAGTAACTGTAAGATAAAAAATGTATATGAATGCCTGGCTAAATAGATGCGTCTTCAGTCTAGTTTTAAACTGGGAGAGCGAGTCTGAGCTACGAACAATATCAGGAAGGCTATTCCAGAGCATCGGAGCTAAATGTGAAAATGCTCTGCCTCCTTTGGTGGATCTGGATATCCTAGGAATGACCAGAAGCCTCGATGCCAGTGAGGGAGGCATCTGTTGAAACGATTTTCCGGCAACCTGATGCTCCCAGCACCGGTCCCTGGGACAGGAACCAAGGTTTCCTCCATATGACAAGGGATGTGGGCGAGGACGATATCCCGATGCCGAATCGCCAGCTCTCGCGACTGGGCCAGTATCAGCCAGTTGTCGATGTAGTTGAGCACCCTGACGCCCTCGAGCCTCAGGGGTGCTAGAGCTGCATCCATGCATTTTGTAAAAGTGCCTGGCTTCGGGTATCAATCGGGATTCGTTCTCGACCCCCTGAAGCAGATCTCCGGCAGGGTTCGACTGAAAACGATTCTCAATGGGTGGACGCGATTGCTGCCTGGCCGCAAGCCTGTGGGGCAGACAGAGCAGCGTGCGTTCGCTGGAAACCGATGTGTCCCGAAGCGCACTTAACGGCAGTATACAGACATCGACTTCCTGAGGGCTTCCCTGAAGGGAGGCTCTTTCAGTTTCGTTCTCGACACCCTGAAGCGGAGGACCGGCAGGGAATAATCGAAAACCGTTCCCGATGGGCGAACACGACCACTGCCTGGCCGTAAGCCCTTGGGGCAGACACTGCAGCGCGCATTCGCTGAAAACCGATGTGTCCCGAAGCGCACTTGACGCTGGATACAAGCATCAATTTCCTGGGGGCTCCGCAGAGGAGCGATTCTCCCTCGTCCCTCCACGGGGGGGATAGCCCTGCTATTTTTGTCTCGTTTTCGATACCCTGAAGCGGAGGACCGGCAGGGAAAAATCGAAAAACGATTTTTGATGTGCAGAAGGAACACTGCATGTGAAACACGGTCTGAGTGGTAGGCTGAATTAAAATATCTAACTTCCTTAAAGTCAGATACTATTTCATCATTTTAATTTCTTAAAATTAAATGCAGCCATAATTACCAGAGAATACTGTTTTGTGTTATACGATATCGTAATCTACACGCTGCCTCGGCAAACGTGAGATTCGAGTCATTACAATATATTTGGCTTTCATCCCTCAAGAAGAAAGTCAATAGGTGCTAGACTGAAACAGCCGACAGCGCACGGATATACGCGTCGAAATATTTCTCAATGAACAGCTACCAGCACCCTCAGGAGCTGACTGTGAATGCCTCGCACCCAAACAGTATTATTTCACAGATCGCGTGTGTCCCCTTCATTGCAGACCCGTACTCTATGCGCTGCCTCGGCAAACGCGAGATTCGAGTCGTTCACAATATATTTGGTTTTCATCTCTCAAGAAGAGAATCAACGGGTGCGAGGCTGAATCACCCGAAAACGCACATTACATTTACATTTACATTTATTCATTTAGCTGACGCTTTTATCCAAAGCGACTTACAATTGCTATATATGTCAGAGGTCGCACACCTCTGGAGCAACTAGGGGTTAAGTGTCTTGCTCAGGGACACATTGGTGTCTCACAGTGGATTCGAACCCGGGTCTCTCACACCAAAGGCACGTGTCTTATCCACTGCGCCATCACCACCCACGGCTGTGCGTGTCGAGATATTTCTCAATGAACACAGCCAGCACCCTCAGGAGCTGACTGTTCATGCCTCGCACACACACAGAATCTTTATTGCAAAGTAGACCCGTAATCTACGCGCTGCCTCGGCAAACGCGAGATCCGAGCCACTAGATTCTGTATTGCAGTGTACGACCTTTAATCTACGCGCTGCCTCGACAACGCGAGATCAAGTCACAGAATCTTTATTGCAGAGTAGACCCGTAATCAACGCGCTGCCTCAGCAAACGCGAGATCCGAGCCACTATAGATTCTGTATTGCAATGCAGACCTTTAATCTGCGCGCTGCCTCGACAACGCGAGATCCCAGTCACAGAATCTTTATTGCAGAGTAGACCCGTAATCAACACGCTGCCTCAGCAAACGCGAGATCCGAGCCACTATAGATTCTATATTGCAATTCTTATGGGACAAACAACACCAAATAGGACAGACAGTTTGACACAGAGCGCTTTAGCTGAAGAGCAAAAAAGCTAATGTGTGTGTGTGCTGGGCGTCCCATTGTATCTTCCGGTTATGCCGTCATCTACTACGTCATGACGCAGCACCAATCAGGATTGGACAGATTTCATTCATGCTTCAGACGCGATACGCTGTGGGCATTCCCCATAGTGTCGTCACGACGACGACGCAGTGCGAGTTCCCTCGAAGGGGAACTAATAAATACATAATACAATTTAATTGCTTATTATTTTTGACCAATAGGTGGTACTGTCCACAAACTGATGGGGTTTGGTCAGTGCGGGTTGACAATGACATACACAAAGTTTGGTGTCACTAGAGCAAAGCATTGCAGAGATACAGCTTCAAATTCAGTTTGGCATGATGACATCGAAATTTGGTGAAAATCAGCAGCGGTCTAGGGGGTATTTTTGGGGAAAAGTTGTTTTTTAAAGAAAATCAAAATGGTGGACAGGAAGTCCGACCGACTATGCCAAATTTGGTATCAATGTTCTTGGCATGACTCAGGACCAGTTTCATAACAATAGGCAAAAATAATCAAAACCTATTCGCATTTTTTTTTTTTAATTCATTACAATTTCCAACCTTAACCTTTTGAGTGCCTTCAGGGCATGGTTCTGATGAATGCCAATGCATTTCTAAAATGTAGCATTTTATGACAAAATTCAAAATGCCCGACACCCAAAATCCCTGACATGGGAAAATTGGGTATCGTTTGACTCGGGCATGCTGTACTGAATCTAACGATACCAGTCTTGGTCTTTGTTAAAATTGTTCATAAGTTATAAGAAAAAATAGCAATTTCATATTTCTTGACCAGTAGGTGGCACTGTTCCAAAACCATACAGTGGTTTTGCAAGCAGTGGTTTTATGCATGAACCTAAGTTCAGGGTTGTCATAGCTCACACCAAGTTTAGTCAGAATACGCTAAAGCATTGTGGAGATATAGCCTCTCGTACATTTTGGCGTGCTCTTTGTTGAAATTTGTTTGCAGGTTATTAGAGAACGTCTACGGTTACGTATGTAACCCTCGTTCCCTGAGTAGGGAACGGAGACGTTACGTCGGATGACGACGAATGGGGTTTCGCTTAGAAAGCCTATCAACTTCGAGTATTACAAAACGAGCCAATGGCAAAGAAATGCCATGGGTCTGCGGAATTTGCATGACGTAACTCCGCCCCACCTCGTGGGTATAAAAGGAGGAAGTCCGCAACAGCAGTTTATGTTTCTTCGCTGAGGAGCCAAGACTGAGCTCAGGCGATCCCCGCGGTACAGCGGAAAGTGGCAGGCAGACGTAACGTCTCCGTTCCCTACTCAGGGAACGAGGGTTACATACGTAACCGTAGACGTTCCCTTTCGTTGTCACTCCGAGTTACGTCGGATGACGACGAATGGGGTTACCAGTCTAATCACGCCACCTTCTCAGCTGTCTTCCAGTGCCCTGCGTAAATCAAGATCCCTGTCATAGACTGGACGAAGGACTCCATTTAACACAGGAATACCAAGGTACACTGGGAAGCATATCCCAAGCTAGGGGAAGTATGCAATTAATGCCAACCCGGAGGGGGGGGGACTTAGAGAATACACATATGACCCGAAGGAAACATATGGAGAACACTGGGGTGTCCAGCCGCAGGTGGAATATTTCAACCCCAGGGGTGGCAAGGTGGCTTGCCAAGGGAAAGACACATGCTCAGAGAGGCTTACAGTGGAATACACATGTGGGGGTCGCTCAGGGGAGGGACCATGCACACGGGAGGCACCTAGCCGACGCGCAGGCAATAGACACTGGCGCCGACGTCAGGAGTGCTGGAGGAACTCAGGGCTTTCGGGGAAGCTCACCTGAGGAGAATATCGCACGTATCCAGTCCGTGGAGTGGAATGGCGAGCAAGCGAAGACACCTGAGCGGGTCCGGTACTAGCTAGTTGAAGCGAGTACATGAGAGGACACTGGCTCCACTCGGAGATTATAGAATCTGGCGAATGTGTTAGGTGTCGCCCAGCCTGCAGCTCTGCAGATGTCTGTTAGCGAGGCGCCATGCGCTAGAGCCCAAGAGGATGCCACACTCCGGGTGGAGTGAGCCGTCACACCAAGGGGGCACGGTCGACCTTGCTGCTGGTAAGCCAAGGCAATGGCGTCCACTATCCAGTGAGACAACCTTTGCTTGGAGAGAGCCTTTCCCTTCAGCTTCCCACCATAACAGACAAAGAGCTGGTCTGAGGTCCTGAAACACTGCGTCCTGTCTACATAGGCGCGAAGAGCGCGTACTGGACAGAGCAGTGCCAAGGCTGGGTCTGCCTCCTCCGGGGGCAGCGCTTGCAGGTTCACCACCTGGTCCCGAAAGGGAGTGGTAGGAACCTTGGGCACATATCCGGGCCGGGGTCTCAGGATCACGTGAGAGAAAGCCGGACCGAATTCCAGGCATGCTTCGTCGACGGAGAATGCGTGCAGGTCCCCTACCCTCTTGATGGAGGCCAGTGCAACCAGGAGCGCTGTCTTCATTGACAGGAACTTAAGCTCAACTGATTGCAGGGGCTCAAAGGGAGCACTCTTCAGGGCAGTTAGAACCACTGAGAGGTCCCAAGAGGGAACGAGAGGAGGACGAGGAGGATTTAGTCTCCTCGCTCCTCTCAGGAACCTGATGACCAGGTCGTGCTTCCCTACCGACTTACCTTCGACTAGGTCATGGTGTGCGGCAATGGCGGCAACATAGACCTTAAGGGTGGAGGGAGACAGCCTTCGCTCCAACCCTTGCTGAAGGAAGGAAAGCACAACGCTGACCGAGCATCTCCGGGGGTCTTCTCGGTGAGAAGAGCACCAGTCGACGAAGAGGTTCCACTTCAACGCGTAGACGTGTCTCGTGGACGACGCTCTAGCGGAAGTGATGGTAGCCGCCACCGCTGGTGGAAGGGTACTCAAACCTACCTCGAGCCGTCCAGGAGCCACACGTGGAGGCTCCAGAGATCGGGGCGAGGGTGCCAGAGGGTGCCCCGTCCCTGAGAAAGAAGGTCCTTCCTCAGAGGAATGGGCCAGGGAGGTGCTGTCGCGAGGAGTGCAAGTTCGGGGAACCAGGTCCGGCCGGGCCAATACGGCGCGACCAAAATGACCTGCTCCTCGTCCTCCCTGACCTTGCGCAAGGTCTGCGCAAGAAGGCTCACTGGGGGAAACGCATATTTGCGGCCCGGCGGCCAGCTGTGCGCCAGTGCATCCGTGCCGAGCGTGCCCTCGGTCAGGGAAAAATACAGGGCGCAATGGGTCGAGTCGTGAGAGGCAAACAGATCTATCTGTGCGTCCCCGAACTGGTCCCAAATCAGCTGAACCGACTGGGGATGGAGTCGCCATTCTCCAGGGAGGGGCTGAAGCCGTGAGAGCTCGTCGGCTGCACAGTTCAGGGCTCCGGGAATGAAGATGGCTCGAAGCGACCTCAGATGCTTCTGACTCCATAAAAGGAGGTGGCGGGCGAGTTGTGACATACGGCGGGAGCGTAGACCACCTTGATGGTTGATGTACGCTACAGTAGCGGTATTGTCTGAGCGGACTAGTACGTGTTGACCCCTGAGCAACGCCCGGAAGCGGTGCAGGGCAAGGCGTACTGCCAACAACTCGAGGCAATTGACATGCCATAGCCGCTGGGGTCCTGTCCAGGAGCCCGCAGCAGCATGTCCATTGCACATGGCGCCCCAGCCCGTGGTGGAGGCATCCGTGGAGACCACAACATGCCGGGAAACTCGTTCCAGGGGGACACCCGCCCTGAGAAAACTGAGGTTCGACCACGGGGTGAGGAACTGACGGCAGGTCGGAGTAACTGGTACCCGGAGCGTGCCTTGATGCCATGCCCACCTCGGGACTCGGTCGCGAAGCCAAAGCTGAAGCGGTCTCATATGAAGCAATCCGAGCGGCGTGACCGCGGCTGCAGATGCCATATGCCCCAGGAGCCTCTGAAAATGTTTCAGTGGAACCGCACTCTTGCTCCTGAGATGTCTCAGGCAAGTCAGCAGTGACTGCGCGCGCTCGCTCGTAAGCTGCGCGGACATGGCGACCGAGTCGATGTCCATACCGAGAAAAGAGATCCTCTGCACGGGGCAAAGTTTGCTCTTCTCCCAGTTGACCCGAAGGCCCAGACGAGCTAGGTGCCGGAGCACTAGGTCCCTGTGTTCGCAAACCTGGTCTCGAGAGTGAGCTAGGATCAGCCAGTCGTCGATATAACTCAGGATGCGAACCCCGTGTTCCCGAAGGGGAACAAGGGCAGCCTCGACAACCTTCGTGAAGGTGCGAGGAGACAGGGCTAGCCCGAAAGGGAGAACCGCGTACTGGTATGCCTGCCCCTCGAAAGCAAACCGTAGGAACGGTCTGTGTCGAGGAAGAATGGAGACATGAAAGTAGGCGTCCTTCAGGTCGATTGCTGCAAACCAATCCTGGGGCCGCACGCATTCGAGAACGCGTTTGGCGGAGAGCATCTTGAACGGCAGCCTGTGAAGGGAGCGGTTCAGCACGCGCAAGTCCAGGATTGGCCGTAACCCACCGGTTTTCTTGGGGACAATGAAGTAGGGGCTGTAGAACCCGGACCTCATCTCGGCTGGAGGGACAGTCTCGATTGCACCCTTCGCCAGCAGGGTGGCAATCTCTGCTCTCATGATGGGGGCATTGCCACCGACCAAAGTGGAGCGGACTCCCCTGAAGCGGGGAGGAGACCGTGCGAACTGAATCGCATAGCCGAACCTGATGGTGCGCGCGATCCAGCGGGACAGACGGGGAAGCTCTAACCAGGCTCCCAGGAACTGAACCAGCGGGATCAAGCGGGCAACAGGCGTCCCCCCGGAGGGGCAGCGAAGCGGAGTAACTGGCCCAGACGTGGACGGCATAGCGGCCCGGTGTGGGGGCACAGTTAACAACCGCGCCCTGACAGAGGGGGCCAGGGGAGGACCAGACTGGTCGTCCCGCGGGGGCCTGCTCTGCCAGGGGTCTGGCGACAGAGGGGGACAGGGGGAGTGCGGTCCGTGGACGGCACGCCCTGTCAACCGCCTCTGGGACAGAGGGGGGCGAGGAGAGCACGGCTTGTGGGCGGCGCTCTGTGTCGCCCGAGAACTCTGTGAGCTCAGGGAAGAGAGGATCGTTTCTGTCTTTAACCACTTTAGGGTGCTGCCCACCCGTGGGTGAGCAGCGGGGAGCGGAGAACAAAAGATTCTCCCCCGGCCCTCCACCGGGGGAAGGAGTGGTCCTGCTACCATCTCCTGAAAAACGACCATCTTCCCTGAGCAGCCCGTCTCAGGAGCGCCGCTTGGCCCGGCGTTTAGCGGGGGGCGGGGCGGGAGAGGGCTGTGGCGCCTTCTTACGGCTTCCTCCGCGACCGGCCCGGGGTGGAGGCTGCTGCGTGGGCCGGGCGGGAGGGGGGGGAGCCGCAGGAGGGCGCCCTCGGCGGGAAACAGGACGAGGCGTCTGCCCGGTCGGCTGGGTGGAGGCAGCAGCTGGCCGGCGGGGCAGGATGTGTTTGATGGCCTCGGTCTGTTTCTGGGCGGTTGAAAACTGTTGGGCAAAATCTTCAACCGCACCGCCGAAGAGGCCGGCCTGGGACAAGGGGGCGTTAAGCAGACGGGTCCGCTCCGCGTCCCGCATGTCGGCCAGGTTCAGCCAGAGATGTCTCTCCTGGACCACGGCTGTGGACATCACCAGACCCAGGGAGCGCGCGGTAACCTTCGTCGCCCGGAGAGCAAGGTCGGTCGCGGCGCGCAGCTCATTGAAGAGCCCTGGGTCTGTCCTACCCTCGTGCATGTCTCTGAGCATCTGGGCCTGGTAGACCTGCAGAGTGGCCATAGCATGCAGTGACGCAGCCGCCTGTCCCGCCGCTCTGTAAGACTTCGCCACCAAGGTCGACGAAAATCTACAGGCTTTGGATGGGTGCTTAGGCTCGCCACGAGAAGAAGCACTCTGAGGACATAGTTGCATGGCAACAGAGCGTTCAACCGGGGGGAGCCCAGTGTACCCACGGGCGGCTGCATCATCGAGGGGAGGAAAGGCGGATGAGGTCACCGAGCGGTCACGGGAAGACAACGGGGTCTTCCAGGACTTCGAGATCTCATCATGCACATCCGGGAAGAAAGGTATTGGGGTTTGCCGAGGACGAGGGTCGGCGGCCTTACCCAAAAACCAATCGTCCAGCCGCGAGCGCTCAGGACAGGGTGGAGGCCTCCACTCAAGCCCGATGCTCGCGGCTGCCCGGGAAAGCATGGCCGTCATCTCCGGATCAGACTCGAGCACAGCCGTATGCACACCGGAAGGTGGCAGCTGTGACGAGTCCTCACTTCCAGAAGAATCAAACCCACCTAGTGATGCAGCAACAGACATGGCATCATCCTCTGTAGCTTCAACCGAAACACGCGGGCCACCAGAGGGTAGACCCGCGGGGATCGGCAGTTCGCTAGCGGGCACCGTCATTGAAGAGGGGGGCTGGGGTCGCGGACACATAGTCGGCGCCTTGTTCCAGACCGTCACCCTCAGGTCACCCTGGCCACCAGCCGCAGGGCGGGGGGTGGATGAGGGGACTCTCACTCTTGCGAGTTCACTGAGTCTCGACCGTAATGACGCGATGGTCATGTTCCCACAGAGAGAACATGAGTCATCCACGAGCGCTGCTCTAGCATGATCAATGCCCAAACATACCAAGCAGCGCTCGTGCCCATCAGAGTCCGATACCAATCTGCCGCAACCAGAAGTACACGGGCGAGGCATCTTTAAAAAGACGTGCCGCGTGTAAGCTCTTTTAGTGAGAAAACTCAAGTGTTGAAGCGCCCGGGGAGAAACGCGCCGACTGGCAAATCACTGCAGCAGATCAGCAGGAAGCACGCTCTCGCCGTAGATCGCCGTCACACCAACACTCGAGGCACTCGTTTGTGAAGCTGACAATTCAGAGATGGCTTGTGGAGAGAAGAATAAACTTGGCTCCGAAGCGAAAACATAAACTGCTGTTGCGGACTTCCTCCTTTTATACCCACGAGGTGGGGCGGAGTTACGTCATGCAAATTCCGCAGACCCATGGCATTTCTTTGCCATTGGCTCGTTTTGTAATACTCGAAGTTGATAGGCTTTCTAAGCGAAACCCCATTCGTCGTCATCCGACGTAACTCGGAGTGACAACGAAAGGGAACGGTTGGTTTTATTCGCAGCTTCGGCAGGGGCTTGACCCTAATGAATACTTTAAAAATATATTGTTTATTGTCAGTTCATTAGCTAATGCATTAACTAATGTCACCAAATGAGATCTTATTGTAAAGCGTTACCAATATTTTTAATGTAATATTAAGGTGCCGGTAAATCAGAAACGAGCTCTGAGAACAACTGTGAGCAGCACACTGTATATTCCTTTTTATTTTGTTTATATGCAAACAAACTTTTGCATATCCTTCTAATTTAATTAAATGAGTCCAGTGTCTAGTTCTTCTCAGAACTCATCTTTATTTCCAGATATAGACCTGCGCACACTGACTCATGTAAATTGCACAAAGCCAGCTGGATATCAGACTGGAGCTGCGGTTAACAGAAATCTTCTGTCAGTCTTGTGCGTAAATGCTTCAGATGGTCCGTGGGATTTAATACTTCTAGTTCTCTAGTCACTCGAGGCAACTTTTGCCAAATTTGCTGTTTCAAACTTCTATTCCTTGACCTCCGTCCATTCTAATAAGTCTGTGGATGAGATCTCAAAACAGAGGTTAGGCAAGGTCATCAAACCTCATAATTACATTTCCAAAAGGTCACTTCCTCCTGTGGGTTTGAACTATATGAATCCTCCTGATATGAAGTGCAGAACCTGCGCTGTGAGTTTAAAGGCCAGAGATTTCCCGTCGGAGGGGAAAGGTCGCACTCTTTTCGGATATGTGGACATTTTTGACATTAATTCCATGCAGTCATTATTGGCTGAATTAATTATCGCTGAATACAGTTAGTGAACTGCCTGATTTATTTCTGGATTTATTGTATGCAGAGAAGAGGTTTCACTTTGCTTAACTTTACAAGACGGCTCAAGTACAGTAGTGGCCAAAAGTGATGTCCGGCCAAGGAAAACTGAAATCTTCACCTATTATTTAAATATTGTTAAAAATGTGTTCAAGATTTTATTATCATATTGCGTAGTTGTGCTTGAAGTCAATTGTTTTATTTGTGATGATAACGCAATGAAAAGTGCCAAACTGAGAAGACATATTTTTTGGCCAGGCTGTCATACAAAGAAATTATGAACGCATGAAAAAACAATAGAGAACCAGCTAAATATGAATATATGATTTTTGTATTTGCATTAGGGATGCACTGATACAGATAACCGATAATTCTTTATATTTGAAAGCCGATAACCGACATAGTGGCCGATAAATCTAAATCCAAATTTTTCTATAATTTTTGAGAGCCTGATTACAAAAACAAAAGTCTCACCATTAAAAGCCATGTCACAGGCACACAATTATAATGTTCTCATAATTTTATGTAGCCTATATGACAGCTTGTGTTGCACTTAACTGTATTTTTCGTTTTTGAGTGATTCCAATCACTTTTCAAGCATTTTAAAACCATCATGGTGCATCTGAAGTGTCTCAGCTGAAGGATTTTAAATTTTTAATACATTATTTATCGGATTTAATATATCGGCCAATAACAATGACATTAAAAATTAACATATATTGGCCGATACCGATAAATTCTGCCTTATTTGCCAAATATTTTTTTCAGATAAGTACCTTAACCACCTTTAGTGTTTTGTTCTTCAAGTTTATCAAATATTTGACATCATATTTTGATAGTTTAATCGAACTTGTATGGTCATAAAAATCAAATATCCCCACTGTACACCACTTTTTCCCACCACTGTATATCTTTACACAAACTTAACAATGTTTGAATGAATATAACTGAACTGCACTTCTCAGTTCTCTTACGAGAGTATCTCTCGTACTGCGTAATATCTTACGCTATAGGGGAAAACCTCTTTTCCACGAGATATTGAAGCAAAAAATTATCCTTAATTTTGAATTAATGTAAAACGCTGTGCAGCAGCATGCAGATATAGGCAGGACGGCTCGCGCGCCTATTGGCTGCCCTGCGGCAAAGAGCAGCAGCCTATCAAGAGAGGTGCTGCGTGACATAATCCTATGGGGGCATTTCGCGCCCATTTCGTCACGTCCCGCCAGAAAAGGGCGCAATTTCGCCCTATAAATATAGCTCGATAAGGCTGGTACACTGATTTTCATCTCTTCAGCGAAGCATCACGCATCGCTGGATCCGGAGTGAGAAGCCACGCCGTCTGAGAAAAAGCACACAGCAGGACGAGCCATTGAGTCTGAAGTCGCTGGCATCGCCGCCTTTAGCCGCCGTACCTGCTACGCTTTCCGGCGTTATATCCTTTCCAAACTGTGTGTGTGTGTGTTCGCCGCTGCGACACACATTTTTTCACTGTCTGTCTCTCTCTGCTAAAAGAGCTGCGTCTTTTTCAAGATGCAAAGATCCTGCGGCTCGTGCCGAGCCACACTCAGCGACGGGAACCGTCATGTTATCTGCGTTTCCTGCCTGGGTGAGGATCATGCGGCTCTCGCTCTCGTCGACGGCGGATGCCCTCACTGTGAGCTACTGCCTATGGTGACTCTGAGGACTCGCCTGGCATCCTTCTCAGAGCCTGCACTTCAGCCCGCTGTAGCGCCGCGCCGTAAAAAGCGCCGTGCTCAGCGCGCTCCCGAGCCTTCTCCTGCCCGCCAAAGCTCGCCGGTTCGCCCGCCAGCTTCGCCGGCATCGCTCGAGTCCCTCACCAACGGACAGCGGCCGCCGTCTGCCGCCGCTTCCTCCATTGAGGTCGACGGAATAGCCCCGAGCCTTTTCCAGCCCTTGATAGCTCGCCGGTTCGCCCGCCAGCTTCACTCGAGTCGCTCGCTGACGGACAACGGCCGTCGCGCGCCGCCGCTTCCGCCATTAATGACGACGAGATAGCTGCATCTGTAGAGAAGGCCAGCTTCAAAACCGCGGCTATCTTTCTTTACGTTATAAGAAAGCTACCCCGCCCCCCGTGGGCATGCGTCACCGGCGAAATGAGGAAAGAGTGTGTTTTTAGTCCCGCCGAGGCCGGGCCAATCTCCTTTTCTCAAACATTTCTCAGCTCCTCTTGGTTTGAGCGGCTGAAAATGTCAATATTGCAGCAATGAGCCTGTTGTATTACACGCACGCCTGCAAACAAACGCCGACGCACACAAAACTGTGATGACGCTCTTTATCCGCTCGGGCTATTTTAAGCTTTTGTCGTTTCCTCCCTGTGGCTCAGTGGCGAAAGCCAAAGCCTTCGCACGGGAGACCCGTGTTCGAGCCCAGCTCTCGCAGCGGATAAAAATTTAGTCTCGCCGCAGCCAGACTTACACCCAAACTTTTCACTCGTTCAGTTCCAAGAAAATGCGACTGTTCCAGTGTATTTTGCAGTAAACAAGCCGGTAACATGGCCCGCTTGTCTGCACACAAATGCCGTTTCCACGGCGACCCAGAAAAATCATGTAAGCAGTGTATTTTCTGGTATTCCGGCCACAGCCGATGGTGTTATGAGTGTATTATAAATGCCACAGCCCAGTGTTCATTTCTACACACAAACACAGCCCGCCAAAGTGCAGGGCTCGCACAAATGAGTTTGACTCATGTCAATTGTGCAGTAATTATAGTGAATGTGCCCACAACCCAGTGCCCACAAACACTACACACTGCATGTGCCACGTTTTCTGTAAAAGAAACCAACACACATACAGTCAGCTAAGGCCCACGGTGTTTAAGTCTCGCCGCGGCCAGACTCTACCGAAACTTCTCGCTCGTTCAGTTCCAAACAATGTGACTGTTCCAGTGTATTTTGCAGTAAACAAGCTAGTACCGCAGCCCGCTTGCCTGCACACAAACGCCAGCTTTAAGGCGACCCAGATAAATCCCAAAAAGAGTGTATTTTCTGGAATTCCGGCCACGGCCGATGGTGTTATGAGTGTTATAAGAATGCCCACGTCTCAGTGCCCATTCCCACACGCAGACACAGCCCGCCACAATACAGGGCTAGCAAAAAAAAAAAAAAAAAAGAATCGACTCATGTCGATTGTGCAATAAATGTAGTGTACGTGCCCACAACACAGTGCCCACAAACACTACATGAAGCATGTCCCACGGTTTCTGTAAAAACGAAACCAACACATTTTCAGGTGGCGCGAGCCGACAGTGTTCTCAGTGCAGCGAGTGTGCCCGCTATCCCGCGCCCACATTCCCTCACAGACATGCCGAACCCCACGGGGCTCGCCCCGCTCGCCTTCTCTCCACATCCCGTCAGAGAGAAGCCTAGCGTGGTCAGGCTGCCGCTGTGATCAGCGCACCCCCCGCCTCGCACACTATAAACACATTGTCTATTTCTCAGCACACCGGAGCTCTCCGGCCGCCGCTATGCTACCATATGTGGGCCGGATGTGGGCCGACACTATGTTGCTGTCTGGGGTAGGATGCCTTGATCTGGTCATTTGGTGAGTTAGTGAGTGTTAATGTCAGTCCCTGGTTAGTAAGTTTGAATTTTACTCTTCCAGGTTTGTTCAAATCACTAACCCCAAGTGTAAGCAACAGCAATAGTGATGCTTGACTTTGCAAACTGCGCTAATAACCTGTGAAATTCATATTCATTATCATTAGATTCTTGAAAGCCTGTAATTTCCATTCAGAGATTACTGAACCCAGTGCAGGAGCAGAACAATCGTTCGAGGATATTATGCACATAAAGCGAGAGAGGGAGAGAGTGGGCTGTTAATTAGGGACTATAAGTTAATTCAACAACCTTAACTGGAGGTTTTGTTTGTGCTAATATGCTGTATAAGGGCAGACTGAATATGCGATATCATAGGTTAACAATAATTAATCATGCTCAGACACATTTCCAGGATGTTGCTCTGCAGCTGCTAGGTGGCTGCTGACTAGCCTAAGCCTCTTTGTGATCTTAGATCACACAAAACGTGTTTTTCTATTCCACTTCTATTCAACGGCGACTTTAATCGTTTCTCTAGTTCAACTTTTAAAAAACAGGTTTCCAGACCTTGCACTTTTTTCATTCCCCTGACTCGCATCTTGTGTTTTTTACTGCAAAAAAGCTTTCTGAGTGAACCGGCCCTTAGACTGTATATATGGCTTGGTTCCCTCCTTCGATAAGCATCTGTTGTCATTTTTTCACCAGTATTATAATCCAGCAGGTTAAAATGGTGCTTCTGATCAAATTCCTTGTCCTGTAAACAGATGGGAAAAAGTTTAAAACATGAAGTAGACGAGTGTTGAAGCTAAAGCCACAATACTATAGACCTTATGACCTGGTTTTCCCATCAGAATAAGTTCTGTTTTGTGAGCATTTTTGAGGTATGTCTCCCCCCCCCAAAAAATTATATATAAATATATATATATATATATATATATATATATATATATTAGGGGTGGGGGAAAAAATCGATTCTTAGATGCATCGCGATGCGGACGTGGACGATTCTGAATCGATTCACAAATGTCAAAAATCGATTTTCAAAAAAAAATTGTTTTTTTTTTTAGATATATATTTATAATAACGTAATATTGACGGAACGCAAAAGACGGAACTCTGAAGCGCGGAAGTGCAGTGCCCGGACCGTCTGTGGCGTGTGCACATAACAGAGACGCGAAGGCTGAGCGCGAAATCCAAACACCCTCCTCGTTAAAAGCTGACGTGTGGAAATATTTTGGCTTCTGTGAAGTTGAAGGGGGAAAGGAGGTGGACAAGAGCCATACTAGTTGTAAGCTTTGTAGAATAAAACTAAAATATTTCGGAAACACGACAAATATGTGAAGCCATATGACACGTTTCCACCCAGAGGAGGAAAAACACTCGACTTTGTGCTGCCTTGTCGAAAAATGCTAACGTTACCCAAGCGCGAATCGATCACAGAGAATGTTGATTCATTCTCTATTGTTTCCATAATGGTGTAAATCTCACAATATTATGACATCGTTATTTCATTTAAATTAGGGTAAGTGTATGAGGAGCATATTTTGATATTTTAAATGAACTAGCAATTATCACATTTGATATAACAAGTAAAAATGACATTATTATATGAAATACAATTATAATAAAATTTGAAGTTAAGTGTACAGTATACTGTACTGTTTTCATTTTTAAAACGGTGTGAAAAGTAAAAATTATCATCAAATATTCATCTTTGACCTGTCAAAGTTTCCTACAAGTCTCCACAGCAAGGATGCATAGATTTATGGGCGTGGTAAGCAGAAGGAAAATGAGTCTGCACATACGCATAACCAGTAAGTAACAGATCTCGATGGGTAGCATGAATCGTCAGAACACCGGTCGTTGTTATATTATTAATTTACTACAAGTATGCTGCTAGTTCAGGCACACATTTATTTTCCTGTTGGTTCTTTGCAATGTTAATAAAATATATTGTACGTTAATTCTTTATTGGTCATTACTTTGTACTTTTAAAGCAAAGTATTTATATTCACACACACACACACAAAGATTCAGATAATCGATAATCGCTTTAGCATCGAATCGCAGCCCTCTGAATCGTAATCGAATCGAATCGTGAGGTGCCTAGAGATTCCCACCCCTAATATATATATATATATATATATATATATATATATATATATATATATATATATATATATAAATATATATATATATATATATATATATATATATATATATATATATATATAATTTTTTTTTTTTTTTAAACAGGTTCGTTTAAACAAACTGTCCATTTTGATAAAGATAATCAAGCATCACAATGTATTTCAGAGATATCGATATGAACTTAAGGTAAGTGGTTTTTCTACTAGTAATAGTCATGCACTTTTTAGCAGACACTACTAATTAAAGACAGCACAGAAGAAGAGGAGTAAGTGGAGTAAAAAGGGAAAGAGAGCTGAGTGTGTCTGTCCTGGATCTGTCGGTGACTTTAATGATGAAAAGCAGCATTAATCAGGTCTATCCAACAGACGCGAGAGGAGAACTTCAGATCCCCAAAATTAGCCTTGCTGCTAAAGCACTGCCGCTCCGGACTGGAATACCCTGATCCACTTATTCCCTCTCTCTCTCTTTCTTTCCAACCCTCTCCAGCTTATATTATATCCCTGTACTCTCTCATTGAGCCTTCTAGATGTTTCACTCTGCTTTTTTTAAAAGCATTTAGCTTTATGTAGTTAAAATATATGCTATTTTTCTGTCAGAAAATCTAGCTAATTCAAGCTCCAGATGCTAGTTTCAACGCAGTCTCATGAAAGTGCGTATCAATACCACGAATGTTATTTCTCGTGCCATTTATACGCCAAAAATGTTTTTTGCATGTATATGCTACGCACTGAAAACCCCTTGGGTAGGATTAGGGGGAGGGGGGATGGGGTGCGTGCGTATTACACGCCATAAAGTGCGTATCATATGCACGCGAAAACTGCGTATCATATACACGCAAAAACGATTTTTGGCGTATCAATGGCGCGAGAAATAACATTCGTGGTATTGATACGCACTTTGATGAGATCAGGCTGCTAGTTTTACATGGGCTGTGTTCTGAAAACTGGATGAGAACTGAAAACTGTCTATATAGGCAGCTGCTTTCTAATGCAACATGATTTAAACCTGAACATCAGATATGGTGGAACAAGAAGTAGAGCTGCTTATCTTCTACATCTTTTTGCGGTAGCTCTGTATATTTCTATGGCATCGCTGTCGAAGGGTAATTATAGCTGGTGAAGTGGATTTACTTATTGTAGAGTTAACAACAGTTATCATGAGCATTGTAATGTTTGAAGCGGATATTATAAATGTCAGTTGACCAGGAAGATTTCAAAACGAGCGGTTCATTTATAAATCCGTAATATCCGTAAGATATCGTCCCTTCATGCTGTAGACATACAAACCGGAAGACAGAACACAACGAGCACAGAGCTGAAAAGGGACGGGGCTACGTAAGTATGAAAAAATATGTAGCGCACACAAATATTGGGGATTTAACTGTTTTTATAAACTTTTTGATATTAAATATAGTGGGCTATGTTTTATGCTTCTGAAGTGGCTTGTAAGTGTCTTAACACTGGGGTGGTTTGAAGGGGTGGTTGATTATGATTTCACTTTTTTTACTTTTAGTTAGTGAGTAATGTTGTCGTTTTAACATAAACAACACCTGCAAAGTTACGACACTCAAAGTTCAAAGCAAAGGGAGATATTTTCTTTTACAGAAATCGCTTTTTAAGGACTACAACAAACAGCTGGTAGGGACTACAATGAGGACTAAAAATTACATAAACCCCGCCCCGGGGAATGTGATTTATAGATTCTAGATGATTTATAGAAATGGCGCGTTTTTGCTCAACCTCAAAAAGTGACAATTTTTTTCATGTTATAAAAAAATATTTGTGGGGTATTTTGAGCTAAAACTTTACATACACACTCAGGGGACATCAGAGACTTATTTTACATCTTGTGAAAAGGGCATTACAGGCAGGGGTGCACATAACTGGTGTGCGGGATGCGTGGTAAAAATGAACGATGCGATCCAGAAAACATGGAGGGAAGCGCTTTTGAGTTCCAACATTTGTAGGGACACGGACTCTTTTACTTACTGGAGCAGGATTTTTCTCCATATCTAGTAAGATAGCAATCATGATTAGGGCAGCACGATATAACATTTTAGCATCGATATCGCGATGTGCGTATCCGCAAAATAGTCGTGCACGTGTAGGGATCTTAGTTTATCGGTTTCGGTTCGGAATACATGTGATTCGGGGATTAATTGCTAAGTTTACCCATGATAGAGTGAAAGTTATCATTTGCATGTGTTTTTAAGTCCTGTCAGTTTAAACGTCAAGTACAAGAACAAGACTGGAACTTGCACGCTGTTTTGTGCGCACACACATAGCCTTGGATCTGTGCATTTGTCTTAAAATGATAGCAGCCTAATATGCCCGCAGCTGTTTGTTAATCCAATGTTAATCAAACAACAAAAGAGAAAGAGAAAATCGCTTTTAAAGCTTTAACACTAATTACATTAATTAATTTAATTTATACAGTGAAGACAATAGTCTTATTTTACATTTGATTATTTAGCCTAATGTCTGTACCTGAATACAGTTAAACTTACCTGAAAAACACAAAGCACTACAGGTCCTTCTCAAAAAATTAGCATATTGTGATAAAGTTCATTATTTTACCATAATGTAATGATAAAAATTAAACTTTCATATATTTTAGATGCATTGCACACCAACTGAAATATTTCAGGTCTTTTATTGTTTAAATACTGATGATTTTGGCATACATGATAACGCTCTTTTAATTTTGCAGTTTTGTTGACTGCTGCTTTAAATGCTTGAGGTCTTTAAAGCAGGATGGATTTTGATTGGCTGTCAATGGTTCATCTGCTGGAAAAAAAATCATTGTGAAAGTGATTCCAAAGATATCGTTTCTCTGTGCCGTTATCATTATAGTTGTGGACTCTACTATTCTTCTATATTTAGAACAATTCTACGAACTATATCTTATAACATTTGTTATATATTTGTTTGTATATCTATAACTATTGTTACCATTAGTTATTGTCTTAGGTGTGCCTTAAGGCAGCATAACAGGAACCTTTTCAGTGACTAAACAAGAGGTACAAGTTGAAATGGTTTACAAGCTTGGGTTGGCAAGCTGGAACAACAATTGTAAATTAATAGTCATTAGCTAGTCCAAGCTGCCTACATGAATGGAAAATCACAAATACTGTATGATTTCTTTAATATCTCATTTGATTTTCTTAACAGCCATTAAATGGGAGGAAACTTAATTTCCCTTCAAATTAGAGGAAAATAAAAAAACATCAACAGTTAGAGATCTCATTATGAACACATCTCATCAAATTCTTCTAAACCAAATGATCTGCTCTACACATTCATTTTAAAGCTCTACTATATGACAATTTCTGAGTCATTTGTGTCTTATTTCTTCTGAGGAATTTCTAGAGAAACACCAGAGACAAAGTTGATTTCTACCCGACAGACCAGCCTGTAAGATCACATTAAGCCAGCAACAAACCAAGTTGTAAAACCCCAAAATGACCTGTTTTTTTCCATTAGTGTAAGATCTGAATATATTGCAATGAATTTCTGAGGCTTTGTGCCATTTGCGCCAGATATTCATAAGTGTGTGAATGGTGTCTGCATGGAGTGATGGTGGCGTTTGTGATAAGACTGTGTGTCACAGCTGTGGACAACCAGCAGTCACTGTACCCACACAAAAGAGCTGACAGCATCGATTCCATATCGATCCAGACGGCACACATCACAACTGTGACTTCTCTCTTAGCGCAAAAGATGGATGCGGAGAGAGAGAGGCAGAGGGAAAGAGAAAAGAGATGCCAGAACCAGATAATGATGCTGAAGAGACACTCAGGGATGCTGAAAGAAAGAAGTGAAGGTGGAAAGAAACTCGGTCTCGGTTACGTATGTAACCCTCGTTCCCTTTCAGTCAGTCGGGAAAGGAGAACAAAAGATTCTTCCCCGGCCCTCCACTGGGGGAAGGAGTGGTCCTGCTACCAGCTCCTGGGAAGAACTGTGCTCTAGCTCCGAACTGCCCATCTCAGGAGCTACGCTTAGCCTGGCGTTTGGCAGGCTTAGGGGCAGAGACAGGCTGTGCCACCTTCCTGCGACCACTTTCTTGCTTCGGCCCGGGTGAAGGCTGCTGCTTGGGCCGAGCAGGAGGGGCGGGAGCCGCAGGAGGGACGGGAGCCGCAGGATGGCGGCCTCGGAGGGAAGCAGACTGAGGGTGCTGCACCGACGGCTGGGTGGATGCAGCAGCTGGCCGTCGGGGTAGGATATGCTTCATCGCCTCAGTCTGCTTCTGGGCGTCCAAGAACTGTTGGGATCCAACAGATCCAACTGTTGTCCAAGTCCTCAACCGCACCACCGAAGAGCACAGCCTGGGATATGGGGGAGTTGAGAAAACGAGTTCTCTCAGCCTCCCACATATCAGCCAGGTTGAGCCATAGATGTCATTCCTGGACCTTCCTCAACCCTACAGGCGACTTGCAGTGAGCTTTGTCGCCCGTAGAGCGAGGTCGGTGGCAGTGCACAGCTCTTGCATGAGCCCCGGGTCAGCCCCGGGTCAGCCCTGCTCTCGTGCATGTCCCTGAGCACCTTCGCCTGATGGAAGGCCTTGAAGAATGGCCATGGCATACAGGACGGAGATGGCCTGCCCCACAGCTCTGTAGGAACTCATGAGAGTGGCGGAGAACCTACAGGCCTTGGAGGGGTGCTTTAGGTCACCACGCCAGGTGGAGGCGCTCTGGGGACACAATTGCATCGCCACAGCGTTGGCAGCCGTGTCATCAAGGGCAGAGAAGGCGGAGGACTAAAGCACGCGCCACTCCAACCCGATGCTCTCAGCTGCTCGGGCAAGCTTGGCCGTCCGCTCTGGATCCGACTCGGGCAACGCTGGCCCTCCCGAGGGAGGCAACACTGCTTGCAGTCAATTCCACCTTTATTGGCTTCAGAAAAATAATAATAAATAAAAAATAGCATCAACAAAAATAATAACGGTGACCCTCCTCGCGGAGGTCCCTCACCAGAACTGCCTTAACAGACAAAAATAAATTATTTTATACTGAAAGGTTCAACCATTTGATAATAATAGGGAACTTAATATGTACACATACATAATACATAACTACACTTAAATAAAAATAATATTCATAATACATTAGCATCAATTATATAAGGAAAGAAATACAAAGAATAAACAAATACAGTTCAACATACTATCAAAATAAACACAATGAAACAATGAAACCATAACCCCCCTGCTCATATTGGGAAATGGACTATGCTTACACTTCCCAGAATTCCTTGGGATGGCATAAAATGAGGAACAGGAAGGCCGCACTTCCTCTTAAACCCCCACCCCTGGAACCATGCTGCAGACATGAACCCAGAAGGTAAGTTTTGAAAATGAGGATATAAACTAATAGTTGATGTAAATTCCAAATAAAGAAAATAAAGAAATAAAGCTCTTAATGTCTTTTGTCATCAGTCGAATGTGCACCTTAGACTAGAAAAAAATACCAAACTCATATTTAACCAAACAATGAGAAACAAATATTTATACAAAAAATATAAACCAAACAAACACAGGGCATTCACAGCAATCAGGGGTAACTTAGGACATCGTCACACACATAAACACTTCGGCTCCGAAGCAGAAACATAATGCGAGAATGCACTCGTGGGTCCTTTTATACCCACGTGGTGGGGCGGAGTTCGCGATGCAAATTCCACAGACCCACAGTATTTTCATACCATTGGCTCGTTTTCTAATACTCGAAGGTGATGGGGCTCTCTAGCGAAACCCCCATTTCATCAGTCACTGACGTAACTCATAGTGACTGACTGAAAGGGAATGAGAGAACCGAAGACATAAGGAAACAAAATGAATCTTTCGTCAGTCTATAAATTGTCTTCTTTCTCTCTATCTGTCTGCCTGTCTTGGTTGGTTAGTCATGAACTGAGAGAGACAAAGTTTATCTTTACCTGGCAGACCAGCCGGTAAATACCAGCAACAAACCATCTCCCATGTTGCTAAAACCAGAGTTACCTGCTTTTTCCATCAGGGCAAGTTCGATTTTGCTAGCATTTTTGAGGAATGTCTCAACTCAATGATTCAACTTTTTAACTGGTTCATTTAAACAAATTGTCCAATTTGGTAAAAAGATTCAGAGGCACAATATTTGACTTACCTAGTTTTTCCATCAGGGAAGTTCTGTTTTGAGTTTGTCTCCCAAATCAGTGATTTAGTTTTTTTTTTTTTAAACTGTTTCCTTTAACCCTTAAATGCATTAATGTTTCGGCAATCATTATTACATGTCTTTAGCGACTCGGACCTATATCTAACATGGATTGATCTCTACCTGTCACGACAATATACAACTTCAAGTAACAATTATAGAATAATAAAATAAAGCATATTTTGTTTCCTTTTGGAGCTTGGAAGGGTTCAGTTTGAGCAGTTGTTTAAACCATTATCCCTGTCCTCGCTCATTTCCCAGAACATTCAGCATCTGGTTCATAATTGCCATCTCAAACATATTCTCAAAACTATTGTTTTCCAGAAATGTTTGACTGTGTTCAGTTCTTGCTCTGCTCTAAATCGCTCAGACATTTCAAGTTTTGCTGATGATTCTTGCTATTCTTTTGTTTTCTGCCTGCGGTAACTTTGAGTGAAACCAGTGGTGTAGTCTACATGATACGCAGGTATACGCCGTATACCCACTAGAAAATGTCAAGGATTTCCGTATGCCCACTAGGAAATGTCAAAGATCTCCGTATACCCACTTTAAAAAGCGTGAGGATTCGTAACAACATCGTTTTGTGAAAGAACTTTCATTCATAAATTCACCCCGCCGTGACATCTGTGTTTGCGCAGCGACACGGATCGAATCGCGGACTCCAGCAACAAATGTAACTTAGCCTACTGTAAAGCGGAACGTCACGCAATTTGGCCATTTTTGAATGAATAAATCAAAAGTAATGATACAATGAATTAAATCTCGATATGTACTAAGTGTCTATGAATATTAAAGCTCCAAAAGGCTGCTATTGAAATAAACTCTGAATGTTCTGCGTGTTTCTGTGAATGAGCACTCAATGTGTGCTCTACTACACACTGACGCGCGCGTGACACTCGTGGTGTTTTCAGCGTCTATGAGGAGGACATGCACACATTTGAACTTCATTGCAGAGCTTTTATGAGAGTCACTTCACAAGAATTTTACCATTTCATTTGATAAAACTATCGTCATTCATTCGTATCATATACACACTCACAAACTTTAAAGTCTTCATGACAACCTGTCAAAATCAAAGTTTTGTATAACTTGAAGAAAATATAACAGAAATATATTACTATTGCACAGTAGAGTATACTTCAAGTAGGCCTAGTAATTATAATAATAATAATAGATAATTAAAACACACAGAAGCTCAAATACAACCCACCAAAATAAAAGTTTGTAGAGATAAATAAAGTAACTCGAGGGAATTATGAAAGAAATTGCATAGTAAGATGTACTTTTTAAAATAATAATAATCAAATCTATTAAAACATAATTTTAAAGGAATATCACAAGTTTTTAAAAAGTAAATTTTTATTTGTGCTTATAATGTTTAAGTCTTTTAATTGTCAGCTGATAAAGCCGGTGCTTCAGGGACCATATTCATATAACATCTAAGGCTAAATGTAGCTCTTTACTGGCTGAGTTAGATGGCGATTAACACTAAACAGTAGAAAATGGGTGGCGGTGGCGGCGGTGGCGGCGGCGGCGGCGGCGGGGGGCTAGTATATCACAGTATACTCACTACAAAAAAATAGACTACACCACTGCGTGAAACGTCACTTAATCATTGTGTATCAGACAGGCTTTTATAATTTATTTATTGTTTATAATGATTGACTGATTGAGGAATACAAAGAAGGTTGATGTCTAACTTTATAAGATGAATGAGGAGAAGGGTAGTGAATGATGTCCCAGGTCCCTAAAGACCTGAGGTATGCGTTTTAGGTGTTAACCGAACAATCCGATATGATAAAGGACCAGGTGTTTCAACTTTTGCAATGCTTTCACGCTCAAAAAAGTTAAACTGCAAAGTGTTTGTTTCACAAAGTTTTATTGGGTAATATTCTTCTCTTTTTCTGGTAACTTAACATTAAACGCTCCCTTTCGGCACACAAGCACTTTTTTAAGTTTCCACCACACTTCTTTGCAAAGAACACAAAAACTGTGCTAGAATGGCTGATTCATTCAAAGAACTAATGCAGAGTTGAATGCCTCGCCGTGTACATTAGCCCACACAAGAGACAAACCCTTAGACGGGGCTAATAGAGGAGGGCTGATTCATATTTGCTGAGACGTAGAGGTAGATGAATGACCTCTCCTCGCCTGCAGTAAAATAGCGAGAACGCGATCACTAACAACAGAAAGCAACGTCTGGTGTAACCGTTATAAATGGTCCTGCTGGGTGCTCGGTTAAGACTCATTAAGTTGTTTTTTCCTTGCCTGCGGACCACTGAAAAATGTGTAGAGTGGAAGTTTTAGCCTGGTTGTACGGTTCTTCGTGGACTTTATATTAATGAGAGGCTGGTTGCGGTGTTGTTGGCCAGACAGCTATGCTAACTGCAGGTTAAATCCAGTCAGGAGCTCATGAGCTGAGCAATTATGCGTTGAGTGTAAAAGACAGGAGGGGATGAAATCAGTTCAGCTAGGCTGTGCGTGAGGCGTGTATCTCTAAATTGGAGGTAATAGCCAGACGGAGAAAGGCAGTAGTGCTGCGCTAAGGGTGTGTAGTTCTCAACTGGAGGAAGAGTCTTGGAGGATCTGAGAAATGTGCTGTGAATGTCTAGCCTGTCAGATGAAAGTTTCATTACCGTGGAGTGTCTATGAGAAGCGTTTTGCAGTAGTAGTACTGATACACTGCAAAAATGTATTTTCTTACTCAGTATTTTTGTCTTGTGTTTCAGTACAAATATCTAAACATTCTTAAATCAAGATACATTTACTTGAGAAGGAAAATGACTGAACCCTCCCCTTTTTTTTTTTTTGCTGCTTCCACCCAGCGTTTTACTTCATCGGAATGGTACGAAACTTGGTAAAGGTTTTGGCACTTGCTATGTAAACACACACACACACACACACACACACACACACACACACACACACACACACACACACACACACACACACACACACAAACAAACAAACAAACAAACAAACAAACAAATCATGGCATGATTCAAAAAGATTGAATGGACCTGAAAAAACTAGTAACACTTGTATTGTTCGCGGTCCAAAATTAGTGCATTGGAAAAGAATGGAAGACGAATTTCATCTAGTGGAAGCGTTTGGTTAATTTTTGAAACCTTTTTGTTAATTTTTTAAAAATATCAAGCTCAAATAAGGAACACAGCTTGTTTAGATTCATGGCTTTGATTTTCTCATAGTTTTATAGTAAAATTTGTTTTGGAAAATGTGTATTTCATATAAAAATGTAAAATGGTATTTTTGTGCATTTTACATAACAATAAACAAAATAGTTTTGTTAATAGTAAATAGTAAAAAAAAACATTTTAAAACTTGTCACTTTAGCAATAATCTGCCAAATGTCGTCTCTAAAAAGAGACCAAACTTAAGTCTGTGCTCCAAAACATCCAAGATTTATGACAGTTTAAGTTGGGAAATTTCATTTTTAAATTTTAATCAAATTTAAAATGGTATTTTTGTGCATTTTACATAACAATAGTTTTGTTAATAGTAAATAGTTAAAAAAAAACTTTTTAAAACTTGTCACTTTAGCAATAATCTGCCAAATGTCGTCTCTAAAAAGAGACCAAACTTAAGTCTGTGCTCCAAAACATCCAAGATTTATGACAGTTTAAGTTGGGAAATTTAATTTTCAATTTTTAATCAAATTTAAATCAAATTTAAAAATGGTATTTTTGTGCATTTTACATAACAATAAACTAAATTGTTTTGTTAATAGTAGTTTTTAAAAATCTGCCAAATGTCGTCTCTAAAAAGAGAACAAACTAAAAGCTGCAGTCGGCAAGTCTGGCAGATTGAGTGGACTTAGGCAACATTTTGAATGTTTACAACTCTCAAGCCCCTCCCCCACTATCAACGAATACCCTCCCACCGAGTTCGTGCTCGTCAGTGCGTGTGCAACAGATTTCTGTCTGAAACGCTATTATTGCTGTATGGTATGCGGCAGACATGGTCATTGTACATTGTTCTATTGCTTATATAACAGAGCTAACGTTAGTCAGATAGCACATACAATAACATTAGCTTTACTTCTGTTCTTACTCTCGTAAGAAAGATAGAGTAGCATTGATTCTTCTAAAAAGCCAAACTTTATCCCTTCATCTGGACATGTTTATCCAGCTAATGTTACATTCACACGGATTTCAGTGCAAACAAACGAACCTGCCCAACAAGTGCTAACGTTAGCTATCCATACCAACACATTTGGGCAAACATACTTAGATTACTAACATAACACTAAGAAATAAAGTAACTGGTCGATAAAGCACAATTACCTGTCGAGAAGAAATGTTGCAAGCTCTGCATCCAGCTTGAACCCAATTATATCATGTAAATCTCTCCACCTTTCAAATGCCGATCCGATGTCGATCCTGGTTATTTACGGGCACGGTCGCTTTCTTTTTTTACTTCTTTCTTTTCAGCAGGTGTTCTCTTTTCCTGTGTTGTTTTTGACCTCCTAGTTCTTGAAGTTAACCGAGGAATTGGAATCTTTTCCGCCATCACTCTTCATTACTGGCGAACTTCAGGCGTGTGCATGTGATTGTAACGTGCGCGAAGGGTGGCGTGTGCACGACCTGTGATTGACAGTCAGATCTCACACCCCCCTGCACTGATTGGACCCGATGATCCGGGAGCGGTGGATTTTTGCAAAACAAATAACATGCTCCAGGTGGAGATAGAAGCTCGGTTTTTTTCTAAAACCACTTTATTATGTTAATCTGTCGGATTATAGTGTCGATTTCACTGAATATGATCAAAAAAATTTTGCCAACGGCAGCTTTAAGTCTGTGCTCCAAAACATCCAAGATTAATGACAGTTTAAAGGTGGAGTATGTGATTTGGAAAACGACCGGCAGATTTTGAAAATACACAATTCAAATGGTCCTACCTTCTTTCCTCCAACGCTGGCCCTGACTCCACCCATTCGAAGAACATGGACCTGCAATCATGCACGAGCGAAAACTCAGATGCGCGAGAGATTGTAATGACGATTTACTAATCATGTAACCGGCTTTACTGACGAGATGCGCATGCGTCACAAGCTTTGAGTATGCGCACCAAGGGGGTCACGCGCGCTGGGGGGAGGGGGGTGTGGCACGATCGTTTGATTGACGAACTTACTGTCCAATGATTCTAGGTGGTCTTGGAAATGATTGGCTGGTGTTTTTCGAGTCCTGCCCGTTCCACAGATGATTAAATTGCTTAATTTTCATTTCAGTGCTTCTGACTCAGTGGCTGTAAGCGGGTTAGGAATAGGATTTCAAGTTATTTTGAAAAAATGGACAAAAAAGAGAATCACATACCCCACTTTTAAGTTGGGAAATTTCATTTTCAGGTCTAAAGTGAATAAATGGATTATAATTACTACATAAATATAATTAAGTATCACACAATCCCCTAAAATACAAAAAATTAACAGAGGGTTAAGATATTAAGTCAAGTTTGCTCAGAATTAAGTTCCTTGATGCTTAAAATAAGAACAAATATCTTCCGAACTTAATTTAAGGAATTCCAAGGTCAATTATTCAGCGCTATTCAGCGCTAATTCGGATATTTGATTTGGATAGAAAAACCGTGGAAAAGATTTTGGTAAGTCAACAATTAATGATTTAATCCTCTTTAGGGTAGTGTTAATGGCAAATCACCCAGGTAATATTTCACCAATTAAGTTGTGTGTCCAGTATTTTAGATGTTTAGAATTAGAACTAGCGATGTTGTTCCAGACTTTAACACATGCAACTTTGCTCACAATGTCAAGAGGAGCTCTCATGCCTAGCTTGAGTAATTGCTAACAGATCTTCCTATACCACTTCAGCTTCCTTCGCTCGGGTGATCATGCCTCAGAGGGCCAGATGCTCAGATCCAACCGTTTAAGATGTTTTTCAACTGCTTGCTTCAGATTCATTCAGAATAAAACATATGAACTGAACCACGGCACATGCCAGTTTGATTTCAGATGCACATGAGCAACTCTGTAATGGAAGATTTGGTCTATAATGCTCCTTATTCTGGCAAAGGACCGTCTTTTACTCACGAAGAGAGGTTCTGGCCGACGTGTAAAGTGACCAACCACAATTACATGTGTGATGAATTTTATAATTAATCATAACTAACATTTATTTTTCTTGCAGGAATAACATTCATATGCTTTTGAATCCTAAATCTCCCAAATTCCGCCATGTAAATCGCGAAACCGCCATGGCGCGAGGGCAACTGGCTTTTAAAGGGAATGGGAGTGAGACTCTGATTGGTTTATTACACGTTACACCCTTTTTATGACCTTTTTTCTCATCGTTAAACTAGCAAAAGTGGATTCGGACACGCCCTAAGTGCACTTTAGACCATGCGATTATATCCTTAAAATATGGCCCATAGAATGTTGGCTTGACAATATCATGTCTCAATGTTTAAAAAAAGTGTAGAAAGTTTAGAATTTGGTAGCTTTATTAGATAGACAGTCGGATGGACAGATGATTGAAAAGGGAATGAATATGTTATATTATGAAGCCTCAGCGCGTCTCGAACAGAACTCAAATATCTTTCAAGGACTCATCCTTGCAAACTTTGTCAAATGCAGTGACTTGTTCTTCCTCAGAAGTGCTCATAACAAGTGACCTTAAAACCTGTGCACTCTTGACTCCCAAACATTGCGTAAGCCAGTAAACGAGATTGTGGCCTTCTTGATTTGAGGAAGCTCTTGCTATTCCTGTGTGCAATATTCATCAGACGATCCACGAAAGTGATGAAACTGGGGACAGCTTACCTGAGATTGAACTTCCACATCAGATACTGATCTGTCGACACTAAGAAAGCCTCTTAAAGCTGTTTATCTTGGTTAAAACTGCTACTTCAACTGTCTAGTTTGCCTGTAAGTGGTCTGAGATCTGACATATAATCTCTCTTTCACCAACTCGCACACATTCTTTAGTGCTTATTGTGAGAGAAAATAAATTGAATGTTCGAGCATTAAATAGGTGTGAAATTCATTCAAAAACACATCTCACTTCATTTACGATTGAATATTACTCCCTTGTAGTTTTGGACAAACCCCTTCCAGGCTGTGAACCCAAAAGCAATTGAAAACATAACAAACTTTCAAGGACTGTTGAGATGAATGCAGTTCCATCATTTATTAACCACGTATTACACACCTCATTCACTCGGAGCATCATGCTTTGGATTTTCTGAAATGAAAGTGATTCCCAAAGGGGTGAGGGTGGAGATAGATAGTAAGACAGAACAGAGCCGGAGAGATGTAGTGAACCAGGGTCAAAAATGCGTCGGTTTCTTTCAGTTGAATCGACTGTCATGATCCGGAGCAGCTGTTTCAGGGTGTGTGATGCAACCTGCCAAAGATTTTGCACAAGGAAACAGATGAAAGTCTTGTTATTATCGCAGTTCTTTTCCACGCGTGTGTACAGTATTTCCCAATCTTCTAGATTCTGCCTCTATTTCCAATGGCGTAGAGAGCAAACATTGATATATATGTCAGGCAGAATATACACTCAAAAAAATGATGTGTTGGCTTTACTTAACTTTTTTATGTAAACAGGTTCCACCGGTTCCACATAACTATGTTTCGTTAAACAAACATAATATGTTCATGTAACTTCAACATCATGGAATTTGGTCATTTTAAGCGACCCAATTAAACTGAGCTAATGAGTTAATTAAGTGAATAATTGAGTGATGATTGAGCATTATTGAAGACACCTGATGTTAACAAGCAGAATCTCTGAAGGAGAAAACCGGAATGTTTAAGTCACCATTATGGAGATAAGTGTGTGTTTTAGTTGGGCTCTTGACAATTAACTTATTAACTTTAGATTTTGTTTGGTTGCTGTACATGAGTTATAACAGCCGAATGAACAAGAAATGAAGGTCATCTGATGGTGTTGGTTTTGTTTTATCATAATCATTATTTCACAATCATTTAACCTGAGTCAGAGAACTTATATTAAACCGAATTTCTGAGTTAAGTTACCCTTTCGAATAATAGCAGTATTGTCATTGTAGAGCATATTGTTTTTAGACTTTTCAACGAAATTCAAATGATCACATCAATAAATAAAAAAGAAACTTCCTAAAAATCTATTTTGAGTAGGCACACACAGACATCAAGAATCAGCCTGTGAATCTCAACAATGGTGACAATTATAAAGCATGTTGCAGTGCATTCTGGGTGCCACCAATCAAAACTCATTCATGGCTCCCATCATGCATTGCTGCATGAAAATATAATGAGCTTATGATCTGTTTGTCACCATTGCTGAGATTCATATGCTGATTCTTGATGTCTGTGTGTGCCTACTCAGCATATCTTTTAAGAAGTTTATTTTTTATTTCTTGATTTGATCAATCGAAATTCATTGAAAAGCCTAAAAATAGTATGCTCTACAATGACAGTAAGGTAATCTTAACTCAGAAATTGGGTAAAATATAAGTTCAGTGATTGAGGTCAAATGATTGTGAAATAATGATTATGTTAATTCACAACCAACACCATCAGATGACCTTTGTTTATTGTTCATCCGGCTGTTATAACTCACGTACAGCAACCAAACAAAATCTAAAGTTAATAAGTTAATGGTCAAGAGCCCAACTAAAACAAATACTTATCTCCATAATGGTGACTTAAACATTCCGGTTTTCTCCTTCAGAGATTCTGCTTGTTAACATCAGGTGTCTTCAAAAATGCTCAATCATCACTCAATTATTCACTTAATTAACTCATTAGGTCAGAGTTTAATTGGGTCGCTTAAAATGACCAAATTCCATGATGTTGAAGTTACATGAACATATTATGTTTGTTTAACGAAACATAGTTATGTGGAACCGGTGGAACCTGTTTACATAAAAAAGTTAAGTAAAGCCAACATATCATTTTTTTGAGTGTATGTCTGGGTAACAAGATTGTGCACAATTCAGAATTTATTTAAGAATGTCTTTTAAATTCCAGTTCATGATGGATGTAAAAAATGGATTGAAATCCTAAGAAATTTATATCACTAGAAAATAGTATGCAAAGTTGCGAATTTAGCACCACAAAATTGGAATCTCACACAACACCTTTGCAAATAAAGCAGTGTTTCCATCCCATGTGTTGGGAAAACAAAAATTGTCACTTCCAGGAAAATGGTTGCAAATATTTTTGAATTTATGCACTGCATTGTGTTTTCATTGTGTTTTTCAACAGTTTTTTATGCGAAATTCCAAAATGTGCAAAAAAAACCCATATATATATATATATATATATATATATATAGATGGATGGAAATGTAGCTTATCAAAGTATGTCAAGGCAAGTTTCGATTGTTGACTTGATTGGAAAAATCCAGTTGGAATCGGAATTTGGAAAATTTTGGAAGTTTGATGACAGTTTGGAATTTGATTAAATTGGAATGGGGAAAAATTTGGAATTTTGTATTCAGTATCGATTACATGCATATTTGGCAACAATTGTATAATCATATTCATTTTCTTAAATAATTGTAGAAATAATGCCAATCTTGGTCACTGTATATATTTTCCTTGTATAACCAAAAAAATTAAATGGGTTTTAAAAAATTATTTTGGTGTTATATTTAATACATTTTCCAGCTCTTAACTCTTATTGCAATTTGTTCATTTCCACTTCCTGTGATTCAAATTCATCTCCATCTGTGTTGTGGCTAATTCAAATTCCACCATATTAATCAAAAGAGAATTTCTTTTTTTGTTATTTATAATTTTGCATGCCCCTGCTGGGAAGATGAACACTGATGTAAAACTACTGACTCATTTGTTGTTTTATTTGTAGAAGGTCATTTGAAGGTGTAGGAACAATACGTCACAGGTAAGCCTTGAACACTTTACTAAACTAACTCTCATTTTTCTCTCTCTTTTTGTCCATGTCTCTCTCTGGATGATCTGGAGGTTTTTGATTAAAATAATTAGTTGCCAATGTTGACTGTACACAGTTTTATTTTAGTATTATTAATATTCCATTATAGTATTTCTTCATATTTTAAACTAGCTTTGGATTTTAACCTCCTGGGACTCCTCCGAACTGAGGCTAAAATTGCCATTGAATCATATTTTGATGGTTCACAGGAAAATGATGGCATGTTTGTATTGTGAGACTAGGCTGTTTTAATGCGCAATTCAGAAAATCATGCCGTTGCCCTTATGGACTTTTAAGTCCAGAGAGCATTAAAAATGTGAAGCAAGCAAATCCTAATCTCCCATTAAAACCCAATTACGTGTAATTAGCGAGAGCTCTGGGTTTGTGTGTGTAAACGGACCGGCCACCATCATTTGTCAGTGTTTGAAAGTGTCGTCTTTCTTCAGGGAAACTGACACTCTCTCTTTAAATGGCCGTATCGATCGCATCTAGTCTGTGTCTGTGGCAGCAATCTCCCGAGGATAACCTCAGCCAATCTTTAGGACTAGTCTCTCTCGCTTTCTCTTGCTCAGTGTAACGCATGAGAGGAGATAGAAATCTGTCCTTTTAGAGGGTCTCTCAACACTAACGGGCAGCTCTCGAAGTTTGCGCCGGCCAATCCTGACAGTCGTGATGAATGGAGGGTCCAATGGGGGGACGTGACCCATTGCCTCTTCATCCTCTGCATTTTTGCCTGCCTGGTTTCCTGAAACGTAAGAAAGGCTCGTCTTTTGTGGACGCCGCGGGTGGTTAGAGATGTTCTTCTGTAGTTCCTCTGAGCTGTAGTTCCTCTGGGGGGTGGGATTGTAACTGCATGAAAGAGAAGAGAACAAAGAAAGAGAATAAAGGTATAGAGCGAGAATTTAGGCTATACGAAATGTAAGACATGGAAGAAAAATGTTAGGAGCTGATGGTTAAATGATGATGTCTCCCATTCTGAAAATGTAATGTTCAAAACACAACGTTCAGCCTTCAAAGTCAGCATCCTAAAGCAAAGGAAACATCATGGACCCTATTTTAATGACCTAAGTGCATGGTCCACTTTTGCTAGTTTAACGACAGGAAAAATGGTCGGCATGTCCGGCACATGGTCTAAAAGGGTTGTCCTTATTCTCTTGATGAGTAATGGGTGTGTTTTGGGCGTAACGTGCAATAAACCCACTAAAAGCTATAGCAAAAAAAAAAAAAAAAAGTACATGTACTGCGTAAGATTAAACTGGGAAGGATCATAGCATTTGCATATTGTTGTCCTATTGTTAGTTGAACTACCTCTATTGTTCTCATTTGTAAGTCGTTTTGGATAAAAGCGTCTGCTAAATGAATAAATGTAAATGTAAATGTAAACCAATCAGAGTCTCATCTCCCATATTCCCTTTAAAAGCCAGTTGCGCTCGCGTCATGGCAGATTCACTATTTGGCAAGCAGAAAAACTGAACGCTTCTCCAGAGAGGAAAGGGATCTGCTCGTGCGCAAGGTTAAAGACCATCTACGGGACAAGCCGGATTCCACCATATCTTTATGTACACAATATTAATCTTTTACATTGTAATCCTTTTATTTTTAATATTTTGCATGTTTTTGTGCTGCACCCTGTGTGTGTATTAAGCAGAGTGTACGCTCGTTGTGGGCGCACATTACTAAGGCGCTCTTTAAATAACAAAAAATAAATAAATACTGCGCCATTGACTTTAGACCAGGTTTCAGTCTATTTCAGTTGCCTCAAAATAGCAACGTGCCATCAGTGTACCTGAACACAGCTGGTTTTCAGACCATGGGCACACAGATGAGCGCAAATGCATTTGCTATTTAAAGAACGTGGCGCATGCAGGACGTGAAAATGAAAACTGCGTAGGGCTGTTCATAGGTAACATAAGTCTATCCTAATAGCGCTTCTTTACAGACTGCTTGACTCTTGGATTGTCAATTATGGTCAGAAATTTATAGAAATAAATGTTGTGATGTTATTTCCATTAAGATTTTTGGTCAAGATCTTGTATTGACAACAGTCCAGCACTCTGTAAAGCACATCCCCCAGACTTTCAATGAGTTTCAGATCTGGACTCAAGAGGTGCATATTCATGTGTGAAAATGATTCTTCATGCTCCTCACAACCATTCCTTCACAGTTTGAGTCTGACGAATCTTTGATATTGTCCTCCAGGAATATGGCCATGATGTGTCTTCCTACATGGTTCTTTAAGAAATAAAAAGCTACACACTCCATTAATTAGAGTTAGAAGAAATGTTGCCAAACATACAACATGCTAGAAAGATAATAATCACTGCAATAATGATCCAGTCATAGACTCTTAAGCATTTACCTATTTAAAGCCAAACAGTGACTTTTTATTTGCCCAGGCTAGTGTAAGCTGTGGCTTCTTTTTCTGAATTGCTTTTGCAATGGATGTATTTAGCCAAAATAAGTGTGTCTAAACTGTTGAAAAGGCACAGCTTAAACAAGCCTAAGGAGTTTGGTCTGGTTTGCTGGTTTGAGAGGGTTTTGGGCATGTGTCAGCTGGTCAGCCTGTTCTTCACAGATATGATGGTGTAAGTGCTGCCTGCGTACAGTATGTACTGTAGCTCAGTGCGTTCGAGAACACAGCTTTAGTCTCATGCAGATGTGACCCAATTCAGACCAGCAGAAGATGAGAAGGAAAAGAGAGAGAGATGAAAGGAAATAGAAAAGAGCAAAAAGGGTTTCTGAAACAAACACGCAATATCACGGTCAGCCTCATTCATTCATTCGTTTTCTTTATAGTCTCATCCCTTCTCAAGTATGGGACACTTTTGAAGACTGAAGTAAAGCTTGACCTAGTGTATACTGACGTGAGCTTAAAATAAAACAATACAAATATAAGAAAAGATATTCTTGTCTCTTGATTCTGAGTCGAACTGTAGGGTGAATTCAGGTTGATTGAGACACTTTTTGTCATTGATAAGACTGGAAAAAAATTGTTGCCCCATTTTCATTCATGTCTGTATGAAATGCACCTAAATTTAATAATTACTGTAGCGCAGGGTTATTAAAAATAAAACCATAAAAAATGTCACTACTTCAAATAAAATAAACGTTAACTGTACTATATATATATATATATATATATATATATATATATATATATATATATATATATATACAGGTCCTTCTCAAAAAATTAGCATATTGTGATAAAGTTCATTATTTTCCATAATGTAATGATAAAAATTAAACTTTCATATATTTTAGATTCATTGCACACCAACTGAAATATTTCAGGTCTTTTATTGTTTTAATACTGATGATTTTGGCATACAGCTCATGAAAACCCAAAATTCCTATCTCAAAAAGTTAGCATATTTCATCCGACCAATAAAAGAATTGTTTTTAATACAAAAAAAGTCAACCTTCAAATAATTATGTTCAGTTATGCACTCAATACTTGGTCGGGAATCCTTTTGTAGAAATGACTGCTTCAATGCGGCGTGGCATGGAGGCAATCAGCCTGTGGCACTGCTGAGGTGTTATGGAGGCCCAGGATGCTTCGATAGCGGCCTTAACCTCATCCAGAGTGTTGGGTCTTGCGTCTCTCAACTTTCTCTTCACAATATCCCACAGATTCTCTATGGGGTTCAGGTCAGGAGAGTTGGCAGGCCAATTGAGCACAGTAATACCATGGTCAGTAAACCATTTACCAGTGGTTTTGGCACTGTGAGCAGGTGCCAGGTCGTGCTGAAAAATTAAATCTTCATCTCCATAAAGCTTTTCAGCAGATTGAAGCATGAAGTGCTCCAAAATCTCCTGATAGCTAGCTGCATTGACCCTGCCCTTGATAAAACACAGTGGACCAACACCAGCAGCTGACATGGCATCCCAGACCATCACTGACTGTGGGTACTTGACACTGGACTTCAGGCATTTTGGCATTTCCTTCTCCCCAGTCTTCCTCCAGACTGTGGAACCTTGATTTCCGAATGACACGAAAATGAAATTTTGTCATGAAAAATTACATGAAATCTGCTTTCAAATGAGCAAACAGTCCAGTGCTGCTTCTCTGTAGCCCAGGTTCTGCCGCTGTTTCTGGTTCAAAAGTGTCTTGACCTGGGGAATGCGGCACCTGTAGCCCATTTCCTGCACACGCCTGTGCACGGTGGCTCTGGATGTTTCTACTCCAGACTCAGTCCACTGCTTCCGCATGTAACCCCTTTCACCCGGGTCCCACTCGACCCGCTCCGAGCGGGCCTCGAACCCGGGTCTCCGGCATGAGAGTCAGGCGCTGTAACAAGGAAGCTAAAGACCGCAGCCTCTAGCATCTGTTGCTAGAGCGCCTATTGAGATCAGAGGAGTGAGGTTTACACGCACAGCAACTACTAGCTGGCCTCCGTTACACGCAGGTCCCCCAAGGTCTGGAATCGGTCCTTCTCCACAATCTTCCTCAGGGTCCGGTCACCTCTTCTCGTTGTGCAGCGTTTTTTGCCACACTTTTTCCTTCCCACAGACTTCCCACTGAGGTCCCTTGATACAGCACTCTGGGAACAGCCTATTTGTTCAGAAATTTCTTTCTGTGTCTTACCCTCTTGCTTGAGGGTGTCAATGATGGCCTTCTGGACAGCAGTCAGGTCGGCAGTCTTACCCATGATTGCGGTTTTGAGTAATGAAACAGGCTGGGAGTTTTTAAAAGCCTCAGGAATCTTTTGCAGGTGTTTAGAGTTAATTAGTTGATTCAGATGATTAGGTTAATAGCTCGTTTAGAGAACCTTTTCATGATATGCTAATTTTTTTAGATAGGAATTTTGGGTTTTCATGAGCTGTAGACCAAAATGGTGAACGTGATTTCACCAAGTACCACATGTTCCTGGATCAACATCGTTGTTGATCCTGGATCAACTTTCCAATTAACCAATCAGATTTGAGGGACAAGGTTACAGTTTATGTCAAGTTTAGGCTTAGAACCAAGGTGAAGTACTTAAACATCAGTGTCATTCACCTATCATTACCCTCTGATTTTAGGGAAAAGTTATGGGTAGGGTTAGGTTTAGGGGTAGGGATTGGGTAAGGACTACATTTTGGGACAGGAATGTTGATCCAGGATCAACAAAATATGTTGATCCAGGACCATGTCTTACTTGGCAAAATCACGGTGACCATGCCAAAATCATCAGTATTAAAACAATAAAAGACCTGAAATATTTCAGTTGGTGTGCAATGAATCTAAAATATATGAAAGTTTAATTTTTATCATTACATTATGGAAAATAATGAACTTTATCACAATATGCTAATTTTTTGAGAAGGACCCGTATATAAAATACATTTTATTTTAGCAACATTTCTCATTTGCATTTACCATTTAAGCCCACCGGCAACTATAGTTGCCGCAGTGTATAGTTGTCATTTTCCTTTTTTAAGATTTTTTTTAGATGTTATCCATGTTTTATTTCTCAATGACATGCAAGCAAACAACCAAATAAAGGATAAAAAAAGTCTTTATGTCACATGAGGCTGTCAACTTCTTACCTCTTCTTCCAAGAAACATGGTGAAAGCAAACCCTCCCAAAGAAAGGTAATTTTCATTTTACTAATAAGTATTTTTGGTTGACATGTATATATATAGCCTATATATACACACACAATCATGAAGGTCTCTAGAATCATCCAAACAAAATGCCTTGTAAGTACATCTATCATGTTAATAGGTTAATAAATCAAGGTTATTGGTCTTGTTTAGTGCTTTTTTTGCTTTCATAATATCCTACTTAAAACCCTTTAACTAACATCTCTACTGTCCAGTACACCTTAATTTGATAATTTTTGATATAAAAAAATATATATTTTTGTTGTTTGGTATTTTGTTATTTGTTTTTTGTTATACATATAGAAGTATTTTGTTCTTCATTCTATTAATTTGTATTGATTTATTTTCTTTATTTTAACTTTTTTTTTTTTTTTGATACACAATGCCCTTTTGGGGCAACTTAATGGCTGCACTTTGTTCTGCACTGTGTTCCACCACTTTAAGACAAATGTATTTGTTGTTTGTTTTGTTTATGATACACAAGAGATTATAAGCTAGTTGCAGCTTTTTTTGGGTTCGCATCAAATGTTCTTTGACTGTTATACATAATAAATGTGTTTATGAATAAAGATTGATCTGTTGAAAGCAGTTATTTTGAATTAGATGCCAAATGATCTCCTCCTATTCAAATTTGACATTGAAGGGGTGCATACAACATATTTGCCCACCGGCAAGTATAGTTGCCACACATTCAAATACGATTTTCAAGAGGACACTATTAACACAACTACATGCATGAAACCATTCAGAAAAATGTCGGCACAAATGGGTTAATTAGATTAACTAAAACTGAAAAATGTATAAAAGCTAAATAGACTTGAATAAACTTTAACTTTAACTGTAACCAAAATGGAATGGAAAATATAAAAATAAAAACTGTTACTAGTATAATAAAAATATTAAATAAAATGTATAATAAAATAAAATTAATAAAAACTTTATATTTCAGCCTGTTTTTAAGATTTACGAATTTCAGTTGTATAGTAAAGTTTTGTAATGTATTTCAGTTTATTTAATTCGCATTCATAAATTTAAAAATAAATAAATGATATGTTTAAATTTATGAAAAAGAACCACATAAAATAAATGGCCCGTTCCCTTGTTCTTTTAAGATTTACAGTATACAACATATTTTATTAAGCTTCTTTTTTTTTTACTAATTTAAAGTTCCTAATTCATCATATGAATAATATAAGGATTATTCAGTTCAATTTGATGGAACTTTTACTACACAATAGAAATTCGTAAATCTTGAAAAAAGGCTTAATTTGTTTTTTGAGTATAAAATAACAGCGCTGTAGGGATTTAGGGACTCGAGCAAGAGTTATAGTGATTCTCACTGTTCACAGATTCAGAAACTCATAACTCCACCATGACACGAATTCAGCATTAGTGGAGTTTCTCTTATTCCTTCCAACATATTACCGGTGGTTTCCAACGCCTCATCCGTCTACGTGTCTGTTCTTCTTCCCTTTAGACGTGACTTCAGACGGAGAGACGCTGAGATTTTGTCTTGGACTCTCTTCATTATCCTTCTCTTTCTGGCTTCATCCTGACTCAGCTTTCGTTCTACTCGTTGGCTGAATATTAATCAATTGATATTTCTCTGATGATAACCTTCCAAAGACCCCGGAGTCATTAGACATTTTCCCATCCCTCTTTTCTGTGTTGGCTTCTAATTCCCCTGCTCTTCCTCCCATCGGGCCTTTCATGGCTTTTCACGCTTTCATCCGAGGCTGACGAAGAGGACGCTCTCTCAAACTTTGAAGGGTTTCTCCTCATAGCAGTTCTTCTGCTCTCTAGAAACACTCCAGACTAATAATCAACATTCCTGCTCGACTTCCAGCAGCTCATCCGGTATCCCGGTTCATGGAGTGACGTGCCCTCTATTTTGATGTGTCAGGCTAATACATGCGGCCCATTTGTCTTAGTTAATTGGGGCAGAGCATTGCATTCTGGGTACTGTCTTCACCTCTCCTCCTTTTCTGTTTAAATCGGCCTGAGTGTTTCATAATGTACGCCTCCGGAGAACCGAACTCTGAGCTCAGAGCCGAATCAAAAGCTTTTTCTACCTCTTTTATTTCCATTCATCTGCTCATGCTTTATTCTAGTTGACTGGCGTTTTCTGAAGGGAGAGATGATATAGGGGAAATGCACAGTTTTATTGTAAATACGAGGATTTTTGCATAACTTTGGCATGAACAAACCTCAGTACTGACGGTCAAAATATAGTTGCTGTAAATATACAGACAATCTAAGTTGTTAAGTTTGTTTTGTTCTTTAGTTTGCTAATCTAATGAAACAGAGTGACTAATACTGTACATAGCAAACATCAAAAATTCATAATGTGCATCCTGGCACATTTTGTACACTGCAAAACTATCTAATAATAATATTCTCAACCCTCTGGTGCTCTTCGGTTTTATACGGAAAAATGTAAGCTTTGGGTTTTTTTTTTGTTGTTTTTTTTTTTTTACTTTGGAATGGTACGAAACTTGGTAAATTTTTGGCACTTGCTGTGTGAACACACAAAAAAAAAAAAAAAAAAAAAAAGTTCATGGACATGATTCGAACAGGTTAAATGGTCCTGTAAAAAATAGTCACACTTGTGCTCCTCACGTTCAAAAATGAGCGCATTGGAAATTAATGTGAGACGAATTTCATCTAGTGGAAAGTTTTGGTACTGCAGCCAAACAAAATCTTCCTGAAAGCTACATTTCCCTTACGAAGGGAACTCAACGATGCGTCGATCGACGCCATGGGAACGCCCCCAGCGTGACTGCGTCTGAAGCATCTATGTCAACTAGTCCAATGGAAAGAATGAGCGTCACGGGCGGGTGACGTCATGACCAGGAAATGATAAAAGCACATCCGGTGCAAACCGGCATTAGCTTCTGTTGCCTCAGCAAGCGATCTGTGTTATACTGTCTCTGTCTATTTATTGTTGTCTGTTGCAATTTATTCGGAAACGTTATGGCGAAACAAATGTACAAACAGTGTGTTCCTCCCTGCCCGCGTTATTTAACGGGTGGGGACACACACGAGCTTTGTGTCATTTGTTTGGGAGTGGAGCATGCGGTCTCAGCCTTCGAGGAGGCTGAGTGTCAACACTGTGAAATGCTACCGCTCCGCATGCTCCGCTCTCGCCTGTCACTCTTTGATGTAAAGAGTGGGCAGGCTCGCGATCCTCAGGGATCAGGACCCGCGTCTGCCGAGGCGGCGCGGAGAATGCATTCCTGGGGATCGCAGAAGGATCTTTCGGAGGGGTTGGAGACGGGTCCCTTGGCCTTTTCTCCTTCCTTACCCGGAAGATCCAGCGCTCTCCCCCCGGTGTCGGAAGCACGCTCTGCGGTTTCTTCCGCCCGGGGAGAGAGCACTCCATTACTTCAATGCTCTTCCTCCGAGGAGGTCGATGTTATGAGTATGGAGAGTGAAAGCACACACATGGGGGAAAAAGATTCACAATTTATTTCCCCAGCATATGATGAGCTGGTGGATGTTATGTCACGGGCTGTAGAAAAATTAAATATTGTATGGCCATCTGAGAATAAAAGCGCTCGTCCTAAAAGTAAATTAGATGAGCGCTTTTTATCGTCCACGACATTATCTCCACCACGAGAGCTTCCCTTTTTTCCCGATCTCCACAATGAAATATCAAAATCGTGGAATAAACCGTACTCTTCACGACTTTTTAGCCCTCAAGTTAAAACTTATTCGAGAATAAGAGGGCTAAAAGAGTATGGTTATGAGGCGATGCCCCAGGCGGAACAGAATTTAGCTAGCTATCTTTCGCCTGGTCCCGCATCGTCCCTGAAAGCCTCGGCTTTGCCCACTAGACCGCTTAAAGCCACCTCGGTTTTAGTGGGCAAAGCTTATACGGCAGCAGGTCAAGCTGGAGCATGTCTGCATACAATGGCAGTGCTACAGGCGTATCAAGCTGACCTGCTGGGGGATCTGGATAGTAGTGAGGGAATTTCTCATGACGATATTCAAGAACTTCGTCGTGCTACCGATCTTTCTCTCAGGGCTACTAAGGAGACCGCCAGAGCAATTGGGCGGTCTATGGCAGCCTTGGTAGCTACTGAGAGACATTTATGGTTAAATCTGTCAGAGATTAAAGAAAAAGATCGAGCTTTTTTATTAGATGCTCCGCTTGAACCTTCTGGTCTCTTTGGTGACGCAGTCCACGCGGTCGTCGAGCGATTTCAGGAGTCTAAGAAACAAGCTGACGCTTTTAAAAAGTTTATCCCTCGCCGTGTCCAGCCCCCTGGGGCTGCTGGGCGTGAGCAGCCCCAGCCGTCGAGCTCATCATATCATGTGCAACAGAAAGAGAGTGTTGCGTCTCGTGCACCTCCACGTAGACACTGGAGACAGACGCAACCCTCTCAGCCGAAGTCTTCTAAGTCGAAGCCGGATCTGAGGACCGTTCTTCAGGCGAAGAAGACTTCGGCTCAGAAAAAAAAAAGGTCCTGATGTTCATGCGTCAGGCCTGTGAGGACAGCCCCGACCGAAGTAGAGCGGTGTACACCTCATTATATGGTGCCCGTTCCATTTCGGGGTCCTCACGAGACCGTTCTGCCAACCCTGCCACCCTTGGTGCTTCAGGGCGCAGCGGTCTCCAGCGAGTCGCTGATGCTATGCTGCGGCACAGCATCGGTTCCGCGCCCTCTGAGGGGGGCGTTAGAGCAGCCAGTTCAGGTAGTTCCTGCCATGATGTTTCAGGCTCCAGAATTAGCTGTCTCAGTAACACCAGAGACCAGCCTCGAGAGGCTGGTTCCCTTAGTAAATTTTCTGGCAGCGTGGAAGCTTCTGCCGAATATTTCTCGTTGGGTCCTGCAGATTGTAGAAAAAGGATACAGAATCCAGTTTGGTTCTCGTCCTCCTCGTTACAACGGGGTGTTGCCCACAGTGGTGCATCCCGAGCAGGCTCTGGTAATGGAGCAAGAGGTAAAGGCCCTGTTAGCGAAAGAAGCTATAGAACAGGTGTACTCACCCGACCGAGAGTCGGGTTTTTACAGCCGTTATTTCATTGTTCCAAAAAAGGATGGAGGGTTGCGTCCTATTTTAGATCTTCGTTTGTTAAATCGGTCAGTTCAGAAACTAAAGTTCAAAATGCTGACACTCAAACAGATCGTGACTCAAATCAGATCCGAGGACTGGTTTGTCACGATAGATCTGAAGGACGCCTACTTCCATATCTCCATCCTCCCTCAGCACAGGAAGTTCCTAAGGTTTTCTTTCGGGGGCAAAGAATACCAATATCGGGTTCTTCCGTTCGGTCTAGCTTTATCACCCCGCACGTTCACGAAATGCGTGGATGCAGCATTAGCCCCTCTCAGGCTTCAGGGCATACGTATTCTGAACTACATCGACGACTGGCTGATTCTAGCGGAATCAGAGCAGTTGGCGGTTCGGCACCGAGGTGTCGTTCTCGCTCATATGCAGATGTTGGGGTTGAGGCTCAATGCCAAGAAGAGTGTGCTTTCTCCAGTACAGAGAACCACTTTCCTTGGTGTGGTATGGGATTCAGTGACAATGCGGGCCATCCTATCGCCCGTTCGTGTAGCTGCTATCCTGTCAGCCACAAAAGAGCTGAAGCTAGGCCAGTCACGCACTGTAAAACAGTTCGAGAAACTGTTGGGTCTTTTGGCAGCAGCGTCCAACGTGATACCTTTTGGCCTGCTGTACATGAGGCCTTTACAGTGGTGGCTCAGGACCAGAGGGTTCTCCCCGAGGGGAAACCCACTTCGTATGATCAAGGTCACGCGGCGTTGCCTTCGTGCCTTAGTTATATGGAGGAAGCACTGGTTCTTAACCCAAGGTCCGGTGTTGGGAGCTCTTTGCCATCGAGTTACTATCTCGACAGATGCTTCCCTCACCGGCTGGGGAGCGGTAATGGAAGGCCGCTCGGTTCAGGGTCTGTGGAAGAGTCATCATCTCTCGTGGCACATAAATTGCCTGGAGATGATGGCTGTCTTCAATGCGTTGAGGCAGTTCCTCCCAGACCTGAGGGGCCATCATGTGCTCGTACGAACAGACAACACATCAGTGGTCTCTTATCTGAACCGTCAGGGGGGCCTGCGTTCGCGTCTGCTTTGCAAACTGGCGCACCAGATCCTCCTGTGGTCTCTGGGGAAGGTACTCTCTCTGAGGGCAGTGTATATTCCTGGGGTCCAGAATATAGGAGCAGACATCCTGTCGAGGCAGGAGCTGAGGCCAGGGGACTGGAGACTCCACCCCGAGGTGGTGGAGAAAATCTGGGAGTTTTACGGCCAAGCACAAGTGGATCTGTTTGCGTCTCAGAATACGACGCACTGTCCTCTGTGGTTCTCCCTTACTCACCCAGCCCCTCTGGGGCTGGATGCTATGGTGCAGACGTGGCCGAGGCTACGTCTGTACGCCTTTCCCCCTGTTGCTCTGCTCCCAGGAGTTCTGGAGCGAGTCCGCCGGTATGGAATAAGCCTACTGCTAGTAGCACCACGCTGGCCAAGTCGGATCTGGTTTTCGGACCTGATCCATCTCCTAGATGGTCCTCCCTTCGAGATCCCGATCAGGAGAGACCTTCTGTCTCAGGCCGGGGGCACAATATTTCACCCTCGACCAGAGATTTGGAACCTGTGGGTTTGGCCTCTGAGGGGGCCCAACTCATAGAGAGTGGTCTTTCAGCCGAGGCTGCTGAGACCATTCTAAGCTCCAGAGCCCCAGCTACTAGGGGGGGGTACATCGTTGGGTCGAGACCCCCTGGTTACACGTTTCCTTCGTGGCACTTTAAGGCTGAGGCCTGCAACTCGCACTAGGGTGCCAGCTTGGGATCTTGCTATAGTACTAGAAGGCCTTTCTAGGGCTCCATTTGAGCCCTTAGATTCGGTTTCAGATAAGTTTCTTACCTTTAAGACTATCTTTCTGCTAGCTATTTCGTCCCTTAAGAGAGTTGGAGACCTTCAGGCCCTTTCGGTTTCCCCCACTTGCCTTGAGTTTGCACCGGGGATGGTCAAGGCATTCTTATATCCAAAACAGGGGTACGTCCCTAAGGTGCCGACCTTGACTCCGAGGCCTATTGTGCTGCAGGCTTTCTGTCCTCCTCCTTTTGCATCTGCAGACCAGGAAAGACTGAACCTCTTGTGTCCAGTGCGAGCACTGGACACTTATGTGCATCGGACTTCTTCATTTAGGAAGTCCGACCAATTACTGATTTGCTTCGGATCACCTAAGAAGGGTCTTCCTGCTTCTAAACAGACGGTCAGTAGGTGGATAGTTGAGGCTATTTCACTTGCATACGAGTACTCGGACCAGCCATGTCCTTTGGTGGTCCGAGCTCACTCTACTAGGAGTATGGCGGCTTCTAAAGCCTTACTATATGGGGTTTCTCTTCGGGACGTCTGTGATGCGGCGGGCTGGTCCTCTCCGCTCACATTCGTTAAATTTTACAGTTTAGACCTGGATGCTGCCCCAGGTTCTCAGGTGCTTAGTGCTTAGTTACAACAGACTAACACTCAGGTACTTGGAATTCTGGCGCTTTGGGTATTCTCGTTCCCATGGCGTCGATCGACGCATCGTTGAGTTCCCTTCGTAAGGGAACGTCTCAGGTTACTATTGTAACCATAGTTCCCTGAGAACAGGGAACGAGACGATGCGTCACCCTGCCATACTTCCTGCATCCCTGTGATCGGCTTGCTTCGGCAATTTTCGAAGCTAATGCCGGTTTGCACCGGATGTGCTTTTATCATTTCCTGGTCATGACGTCACCCGCCCGTGACGCTCATTCTTTCCATTGGACTAGTTGACATAGATGCTTCAGACGCAGTCACGCTGGGGGCGTTCCCATGGCGTCGATCGACGCATCGTCTCGTTCCCTGTTCTCAGGGAACTATGGTTACAATAGTAACCTGAGACGTTTTAAGATAACAACCTCAAATTTGGAACACAACTTGTTTTGATTTATGGCTTTGATTTTGTTGCACTTTTAGAGTAAAACGGTATTTTGAAAATATATATTTCATATAAAAATTGAAAATTGTATTTTTGTGCATTTTTCATAATAATACACGTAAAATTTTAAACTTTTAAAACTTTTTTCACTTCAGCACTAATCTGCCAAGTGTCGTCTTTGAAAAGAGATCAAACTTTATTTTCAAATCTATGCTCAAAAAGTGAATAAATGGATCATAAATACAGCGTAAATATAATTTAGTATAAAAAATCCCCTTAAAATACAATATATTAACTAAAAAAACATTATCAAACTAAAATATATAGTAGGCTACATCCATTTCATTGACAAAAAAAAAAAAAAAAAAAAAAAAGTCATTTTTGACCGACTCGCTTAGAGCACCAGAGGGTTAAATCAAGATAAATCTACTTGAGAAGCAAAATGACGAGGTACTGTATTCAGTGTTGTTTTCTGAAAAATGTATCAAAATGAAGAGTTTATGCTTAGAAGAAGAAAAAATAAACAAGTTAAATGTATCTTTATTTAAGAATGTGTATATTTGTACTGGAAAACAAAACAAAACAAAATTTTTTTTGCTGTATAACACGATGCATGACATATTACGACAAAATAAAGGCTCGAAAAGGGGATTTTGACAGCGATTCCACATAAGAACCATTTTTGGTTTCATAAATAACCTTTCAGTGATCAGTACTTTTCTTTGAGTGAAGAACATCTGAATATTCTAAAGAACATTTTGTGGAATGGAAAGATTCCATGGATGTTAAATGTTCTTCATGGAACCATCGATGCCAATTAAGAAGCTTTTATTTTTAATAAAGAGAGCTTGTGCAGGTATAAGCTTTTGCATTGATGTACTTAAGAGTATGTTTCTGCTTTATGTGAGTAACTCAAGCTGTGATTGGTAATCAGTGGAGTGGTTGTTCATGTAGTGTTTTTAATTAAGGGTAATTGTGCTGCGTGTCACAAGGTTCAACACACAAATCTCCCTCAATATGAGCAGAACTAACTGAACCGCATCTCTATAAAACTCACCTGCAGGAACTGTGTGCATATAAGAGAAGAATCATAATGGTTTAGTATCAAATTCTAGAATAATTCACACAGAATGTGTTTTTGAATTCCACTGTGCTGCTTTTCCATTGCGCTAGATGGACGTCTTTGACCATTGCACTTTTTCAGGGTCTCTCACAACATTTTAAAAACGCAGCACTCCAGTTAAAAGTTAAACTTTTAAAAAATGCATCTTGAGACCTTGAGGGTTTCTCCATTCCACTGCCCTGGATGATGCGTCCTTTGACCTCCAGCCAAAAGTGTTGCGGATAACGTCACGGAAAGGCGATTTTACAAGGTTGTTAGCATTAAAGCGGGAAGTAAACAGTGAAAACTGTGAAAGCATTGAAAAGGGGGGCATGTATTTCAGACTAGGACACAACAACAAAAAAAGTTTTTTTTTTCATCTAATATTTAAAACATATTTTATTTTTTTTTATTTTTCATCTAATATTTAAAACATATTTTATTTTCAGCTTTAGTATGATTAATGACATTTATTTTTTAATAATTTGAGTTCACAACTACAACTGTGGTTTTTATGTTCTGATGAGATTTGGACATCAACAGCGCAAGTTAATTTTAAATAACAGATTAAAAGCGTGTTATAAAAGTGTCATTTAACAGGTGAGAAAGAGGTGCAGGAATGCAGAATGTGTGTGTGTGTGTGTGTGTGAGTGAGTGAGTGTGAGTGTGTGTGTGTGTGTGTGTGTGTGTGTGTATGTGTGTGCGTGTGTGTGACACTGACTGTGTGTGTGTGTGTGTGTGTGTGTGTGAGTGTGACTGACTAACAGTATGTGTGTGTGTGTGAGAGAGAGAGAGAGAGAGAGAGAGAGAGAGAGAGAGAGGCTGGGTCTTAATGCCTGATTGGGCTGATTAGAGGAAGTACTGCGCTTGCACTTTTGATCAATTGCTTTGATGAGAGAGATACCAAATGAGCAGCAGGAGCTGTTAAAAAGAGAGAGAGAGTGATGGAAGGTGGAGAATGGACGGCTTTAGGAAGGTTTAGTGTATCCCTGACCTACAGCAACTCATGAGACACTTCTCGAGGGTCAAAAAGCCAGAGATATACGATACAGAGATATAGATCAGATTGATATCTAATCTTGTCTTACAGGGAACCGACCCAGGCAACATTATAATGATAACTTTAAAGATTTATAAGTTATTCATAAGACAGACCTAAAGACAGCTACAAGGTGTTAATCGATGGGATATGCTTTTGTTGAAGCCGCCACTCTGCATTATTTCAACTTTTTTTTTTTTTAAACAATCATGTTTACCATAACTACATTTCCCATGATTCTGCTAAGAAATCCACCAATCAGAGAATCACAACAAGCTCCAGAAACACTGCCAATGATGCAGTAGTCAGTGTCCATACACATTTTAAACTACTTAAACATGTGTATACATATGCATATTTTGCAGTAAACATAAAATATGTTGTTTCTATATATATAATTAACATCCTTAATTCAGAAGTTTCATATTTATGCCGTTTTTAATTTGCATTCGCAATGCTTCATGGGATTGTAGATTGCAGAAACATTTTTTCATCAATATAAATTAAAGCATATTAGACTTCTATTGTGCCAACTATAATAATTATAACAGACTAATGAGCTTAATTGTCATCTACTTTAAATACTGTCCCAATGCTGAAAAAAAAAATAAAAAATATTTTATGCATGCAAAATCAGATTTCGTGTTTTTCCTTTCTTCTGGTTTTGCAGTGAAATGTGACCAGGACATGTTTTTGGTGCGATTCTTTGACGCACTGATGATCCAAGAACGGTGTCGGCTCAACATTTGCACACTGCAAATCTCTCTCCTTGTGGGATCAGAACTGCTTTGCTCCCTTGATCTCTGTTTTGCTCTCTCTGTCCCTCCTCTAGTGTCCAGATCAGTGACATTTAGACAGAAATGGTAATTGATTCATGTTGTGTAGACTGTCCGCCGCGGGGTTTCTGAAGATGCTTTCACACGCTCTGGTTATTAGATGTGTTTGCTATCATTGCAATTGCTCATTCTTTGACACACTTCTAACCCCAACTATTAAATTTCAGCATGCAACTTGTCTAGATTTGGTGGGCGATAATGCATGTGACACAGGCCTGCATTGAGTCTAGAGACCTGAATGACATTGCATCATGGTGCCACAGTTTGCACAGCCAAGTACCTCTAAAATATACATTTGTAAAAGCATCTTAGAGATAGCACTGTTCTGTTCTTATAATGGCATAGCACTCACGGTGCATTCACGTGAGGCGCCGGCGTTAACGCTTCTCATTTACTTTGAATGGTTGTGTTGCCGAACTGAATTTTGGGCTCCGTCGCATCACTGCCTTTGCTCGTGGCAGAAGTTGACAACTTTTCAACTTTTCAAGCGCCAAAGCAGGCGTCAGCCAATCAGATCGCCTGTGCAAATACTCTAGCGCAGACGTTAGCCAATTGCATTCATGCAACACCAGAGAAGTGATGTGAATGGCTGTTGTCACTATAACGGTCGCGCTTCAGACACGCCCTCTGTCAAACGTTGTTTCCACCAAGGAATAAAAAAAGCTAATTGAGACTTTCTTGTCTCACAATTGAGACTTTTTTTCTCGCAATTGCGAGTTTACATCTCACAATTCAGAATTGCGTGATACAAAGTCGCAATTGCGAGGTATAAAGTCAAAATGGCGAGATATAAACTTGCAATTGCGAGAAAAAGTCAGAATTGTGAGTTTATAGCTTATTATTCTGACTGTAACTCACAACTGTATATCTTTTTTTTTATATTTTTTATATTCGGTGGTGGAAACAAGCTTCCATAAATTTGTTTGGTTCATGACTTATAACTCTTAAATAAACACATTTTTTTAAATACCTGTGGGAAAAATACTTCTGACACCAAACCTGCTGAAAAAGTGTGCTGGCAATGTTTTTTGTTGCATACTGATACTGTTTCCCATATGTTTTGAAATAGGTAATACAGTATATTGCATAGTAAGCAGTGCACTAGTGTTCCAATATGTAAGAAAAATGAGGCATTTTTTATGTCGTTCTAGTGTCATTTTCCATTCCCCATTTTCTCTTTGTCCCTGGGGATGATGGGTCAGAGATCCCAGATCTGTAGAGCTGCATTAAACTTCTTTGAATTCACCACTGTGATCTTTCTTTAGACCACACGCTGTGTTTCAGAGCACTGATGAGTGGGAACCGGATGATAAGACCATGCTAATTTTCCCCCGTCTTATTTTATAAGGACTCTGCGGTGGATTCGGCTCGTTGCTGTAACAAGATACCAAACAACTCGTGTCCACATTTGATCTCTCTACATGTAAGTGTGTGTGTTCTTGATAAAACTGTAAGGATAAAAACGTAATGTAGAACCGAAGCCTCTATTTACATTCAGCTTTCAGAAAAGACTTCCTAATAGAGTCTTTAGGTTGACTTGATGCTTAATTAGTTGCTTGTCATGTATCTGATGCTTTTTATTCACACGGTGATTTTAAAACTAATGCACCGGTTCCTCTGAGGACATCTGCGGTCTTCCTCAAATGCACAATGATTCAGGAAAGGAAACATAAATGAGATATGAGAGAAGTTTGCCATCAAAATCAAGAGATCTCAAAATGAACTCATGAAATATAAATTCCAAATTACATGACAAAAATTATAGCAACCATAGTTAGTAATTATAATCCATTAAACATTTAAAGTAATATAATCTGACTACTTTTGGATTACTTTTAACCTGTTTATCACATTACACATTTCAGGTAATATAATCTGACTACTTTTGGATTACTTTTAACCTGTTTATCACATTACATATTTTAGGTAATATAATCTGACTGCTTTTGGATTACTTTCAGATAACTTTTAACCTATTTATCCCATTACATACTTTAGGTAATCTGACTACTTTTGGATTACTTTTAACTTGTTTATCACATCACACATTTTAGGTAATATAATCGGGCTACTATTGGATTACTTTTAGATTACTTTTAACCCGTTTATCGCATTACACATTTTAGGTAATATAATCTGATTACTTTTGGATTACTTTTAAATTACTTTTAACCTGTTTATCACATTACACATTTTAGGTAATATAATCTGATTACTTTTGGATTACTTTTAAATTACTTTTAACCTGTTTATCACATTACACATTTTAGGTAATATAATCCAACTACTTTTGGATTATATTTAGATAACTTTTAACCTGTTTATCACATTACACATTTTAGGTAATATACTTTTGGATTACTTTTAGATTATTTTATTATGTGGTTTGTGAAGAAACTGCAGAGGGTTTGTGAATTTAACGAAAAACTAATAATTAAATGAAAAAAGGCTTCTAAAGACAGTTTACTAAGTGAAAATTCAAATAATAATGTTAGTCAGATTTGATTCGATATGCAATGTTGAGAAAACGCTTCTTGAAAGTGAAATGATTTCTGTAAATCCAGTGTCTGGTCTGTGTGGGCAATTTCACAAAACTAAAATACTTTCTGAATGTATACTGTATAAGCGATATGTTTTTTTAAAAGGAACATTTAAAACACGAAAAAGAAGATTCAGTGAGAATCAATAAATTATGAATGATTTACTGCCATTGTGTAAATATGTAATCAGTAGAAAAGTAACTGTAGTATGATTATGAGTATTTTAAAACATAATATAATCTAATTACAACTTAAAAGTCCCCCTGTGGTGAAAATCAAGTTTACTAATGTTGTCTATGTGGTGTTCTTAATATGCTTTAAGATAAACCATGTGCAAATTCATGTCAACACCATTGCTGAGTATTTTCTCCTTAAAACTGCAGTGAATCAAAGACAGTCTCAAAAACACGGTTTGAAATCGATGGTGTTTCTGACGTCACAAACTTCCTTGTAACCAATCAGATCAACATGTGATCGTCAACGAGTGGATCTCTGAGCCGCTGTGAGTGAGTGGAGGCAGGGCTCATTTGCATATTCATAGAACCACGTATACTAAATGAGGCAAGGGTGTAGAGTTACATTCTGTGTAGAGTTACAGAGTTTTTTTTTCAAGGAAATAATGTTTAAAAATGTAATTTTGGTGATCAAAAGCATTTAGGTATAAAATTATTGATTACAGGAGGACTTAATTTTGGGGATCTGATCTTCTCAATTTTAGGTTGCAAAATGTAACTAACACTGGTCAGTTATGAGTGGAATTAAATTATGCAAAATGTAACTGACACTGGTCAATTATGAGTGGAATTAAATGATGTGCACTAAATTATGATGTAATAGAGCACTCATTGCTTTAATTAGAAGTTATGTCGCTAACAAGAATGAAGTTGGAAATCAGCAGTTCTCAGTTTTTCAATCAAGCGATAATAAGTTATCCATGCTGAAATGTTTACAGTCCAGTGGTGTATGCAGATCTATAGGAGGTCCCGTGTTGGAACAGCTTGTGTGGACGCCCCGTCTTCACAGCTGAATATTCCTCTGTGATTAATTACATCTTTTCTAAGAGTTGAAATCTCTGCCTCATAATTCGTAAGCCAATGTCAGCGCTGACGTTACCTGTCAGGGAATTTTTTTTCTTTCTTTCTTTGCTGAGGTCGCAGTTCTGAGGTGGGAGCAGTTAAAATCTAATGGACAATCTGTCCTCCCACTGTGCATCTGTCATACTTTTACATGCTGATTGACAGAATACAGCACTCGTCTGCAAACCTCCGAACCAAAGAGCTCATAAATCCAGACGTGTTCCTCAAACTCTTTCTGCTTTAACAGTGTCTGCAAATTACTTCCTCACTTTACTTTTGAGAGACATGAAAGCTCTACTATTATTTTGAAGACTTTATATTACTGGCTATATGGATTTGTAAAAATGCATAGGCCTACTCTTACATTTTAAGAAAATACGCCATCACATGTTTTAGTATTTTCAAGTTTTAGTGATATATATATAGGCTATATATATATAGGCTATATATATATATATATATATATATATATATATATATATATATATATATATATATATATATATATATATATATATAGGCTATAAGCTTTTCAAACGCTTAATAGATGATCATGGAATGACACTTGTTTTATGGAGATAGAAAGACAGAAAGAGATTCTTCCTTTTACAATCTGCTACTAACAGCATGTGAACTATTATTATTCCTTACAGAATGGTTATTAATCTGTTCTTTCTCTTTCTCTTCTTGTTTGTTTCACTCCTTTAGACATCAAAAATGCAAAATCTGAAATTCATCTTAAGGTTCTCTTCATAACGTTCTTACCTTTGATATTTATATAATTTTGCTGTCCAAAACATCTATGTTCAAGACTCATACCAATAATAACAATGAGTTAGGGTTTCGTAATCTTTTCTTGAACTTTCTGACTTCTTAAGTCTTTAATTATTCTGTTATCACATAGTATCCAATCTCAGCTGAACTTTTATGTACAGCATATTGAACGAGTTGGATTTCAAGATTTCATGATGTGCCAAATTGCATACTGTTCCTGCGCACAGGAACAACATTATGTTAAACTTTTCAGATTTTAGGAATTGGAAAGTCTGAGGGTTAGGGGTTTCACAACACTTTAAACAATCAATCATTTTGATTTTATGGGTTGTTAATTGGTAGAATAAATATCCCTGAAAAATATCCCGAAACTGCCAGAAAATGCCCCATTCATACTTCATCACAGGATAAAAAGAAAAGAAAAAAACCCAAATATTTTTTTATAATGAAAGCATTGCCAATTCTGGCAATGTGCACATTTCACAATAAAATGAATTCCTTCCTTATATTTTTCTAAAATTGAACATCCAGACCAGTGGCACTCAGAAGAGGTTGTCAAGGGCAAAACATATTTCAGATTCCCCATAAATTCCACATTTCACTATTGAACACTTTATATGTCAGTCAGTGGCTGGTTCTTTACCAAAATAAGCTGCAGACCTTATGACGCCACATCACAGATAGGCTATTGTTTACCTACTGGAGTAGGCTATTTTGATATCTCCAACTCACTCAGTTTACATATTTTACGGGCATCTGGGATTGATAGTGTCAAAACATTGTAATATTAGAACAATACTAATTCTTAAATTTCACAGCTGATAATGTTAGATCAATGTACAAAAGCCGTACGTTAGTTTGCAAAATTCTAAAGTTAACGGTCATGTCGGCCATCTTAGTTTATCGATCTCCTATTTCTTGACGAATAGCCTACATTATTATTTAGACCCAACACATTCTCTTGTTCGTAAGAGAAAAATAGAGACGCAGAGAAAACCCCGCTATGCCTTTTCAATGCCTGGTAATAATTTCTTGCTTTTGAAAAACATTGAGAACAAAGTAATGCAAACAAAGTAGCCAACAGTTCTAAGAAACGTATGTTTTCCTCAAAGGAATGTTGATCCACCAACATGTCTTGTGTGTTTAAAGGCTGTCCGTGACACTAATGCAGTTGTTGAGAAGTGTAGGTTGTTAAGGAACGCCTGCAGGAATGAGCAGGCGTGCGTTTACCCGAGACGGGTTTGTAATTACCTGACTCGCTGTTGACGTTTTCAAGTACACCGACTCAGAGAGAGAGAGAGAGAGAGAGAGAGAGAGAGAGAGAGAGAGAGAGAGAGAGAGAGAGCGAGAGCGGGTGTGAACCGAGCGGAGGAGAATCAATCTCTCTCTCTCTCTCTCTCTCTCTCTCTCTCTCTCTCTCTCTCTCTCTCTCTCTCTCTCTCTCTCTCTCTCAGCTCTGTTCGGTTCGGAGACGCAGTGACGGACATCCCGGAGTCGAGCGCACTAAACGCGTAAGTTCTGCTAATTTTTGCTGAGGTAAATCACTTTTTAGCTTCTTCTTCATGACTGTATGTGGAACGGCAGAGGTAACATGAGGAGATTGTGATTTAAAATGTGAATATTTATTCGGTTTAATTTACTGTAAAAGTGAAAATGTGTAGATTGCTTCAGGGGCAATGTCTAACCGATCTGGCTTTTAAAAATGACTTTTGTTGGAGACACCATGAGTAACGTTAGTCAGGTTGAATCGGTCATGTTAAATAATGTTTTTAAAACCTGTAAATTTGGATGTTACCACATGTAGCACATGTTTAGGTTTACTTAGCGGGAATCAGTGTAAATGAGAATGGGAAATAAATTAAGTTTGTTTCCTTTTACACAGTAAATTATTTATTTTATTGTATGTTAATATCTCATGTGTTTAATAATTAATTAATTTACCTTTAAATGTAGGTCATTTATTCTTGTATATTAATGTGTGTAAACTCTGAAGCTTTGTTCTGATTTTTTTTTTTTTTTACAATAATTATATCTTTTATGCAGCATATGATGGCATTTATAGTAGATTCACACTGTCAATAGATTCACTATTCATAGCTTTGTAAGAGTTGACAGTCTTCATGTGTTAAAACATGATTTTTTTTTTCTGTCAAAAACATGACTGAACTATGATATGTGCGCTGTCCGTGGTGCTGAACTCATGATTGTAGACTGTAGTGCAGTTGTTTTCAACCCTGGTCCTGGAGACGCTCTGCTTTGCACATTTTGTATGTCCCCCCATATGTATCACACCTGATTCAGATCATCAGCTCATTTCTGTGTCTGATCTCCAACTGAACTATGTCGGTTTTCAATACTGGCTCTGCACAGGTCTCTCTTAAGCTGTAGTGTTTCAGACATTAACTGAGAAGAGAAACTGTCCTAAATTGAGTTTGTTAATTGTTTTCCGTCTCACATTTCTTTTTCAGACGAACATAATGTTTTAGTAAGTTTGAGATCCTTTTCTCTCCATCCACTCAAGGTGAAATGGGCATTACGCGGTTGTTGTCTTGACTCTGTAAGCGCTTATGCCTTAAAGAATGAGAGTCTTAAGGGAGGAGGACTGTTGAAATGATGCTACGTGGAGATGGAGAATGGAGGACCCGCAAAAGTGCGTGACAAGCAGGTCAGGGTCGGTTTGAAGAAATCCTAAAACGAGGCGAAACACACATCACCACCTGAAGCCATGGGGATACGACATCTCCTGCTTCTGTTGGTCTATCTAGACCCGTTGTGCGTCCTGAGCGCATCCACGACCAAGAGGAGCAAACCCCCTTCAAAGAGACCCCCGAAATTGAAGGAGGTTAACAGCACTGTTGCTTCAACAGTGGCTCCTCAACGGATCACACAAGTCCAGGCGCCCATCGTCGGTGATCACGACATCTGTCTAGGGTACTACGACGTAAGCGGTCAGTTCGACAAAGAGTTCGCCTGCAACAACACCGACCACAGGTACTGTTGCGGGAGCTGCTTCCTTCGCTTCTGCTGCCCCGTGAAAGCCAAACGAGTGGATCAGAGAGTCTGTACCAACTATAACACGCCCGACTGGATCAAAACACAGCCACCCTCACCGGCACCCACAGGGGACACGTATGACCCCGCGCTGGACCAGACCAACACCACCGTCTACATCACCTGCGGGGTCATCACACTCATTATTATCCTGGGGATTTCTGCCAAAGTGGCCTATGATAAAGCCACCAGACCACCTCAAGAGATAAACGTCCACAGGTAAGTCTGAGAAAACTCTTTGGAAATTGACTTACTCTGCAAACTTTGGGTTAAAGCATCACTAGAAAGAAGTATTGAAGGTTAAGGGGTGGTGTAGCCTGGTTAACACTCTAAAAAATAAAGATTCTATGAATCTTTAACATCAATGGAACCTTTCAATTCCACAAAAGGTTCTTTATAGTGAAAAAAGGTTCTTAAGGTTTTTTATATGTTTTTCATACTAAAGCCGAACTCGATTGTGAAATCTGGTTGCATCACGCACATAAGAAGAATCTTCAAAGATTTTTTCTTTCAAATCTCAGACCTGCACATACTACATTATTTGAAAATCGTGGTGCATCACATACTACAAGATATTCTTAAAGTCTCCCTGTGGTGAAAATCCAGCTTTTAATGTTGTTTATACATGTATGTCTATGTGGTGTTTTTAATTTGCTTTAAGACAAACCATGTGCGAATTCATGTCGATACCATTGCTGAGTATTTTCTGCTTAAAACTGCAGTGCACCAAAGACAGTCTCAAAAACACGGTTTGAAATCGCTGGTGTTTCTGACGTCACAAACTACCTTGTAACCAATCAGATCAACGTGTGATCGTCAACGAGTGGATCTCTGAGCTGGTGTGAGTGAGTGGAGGCGGGGCTCATTTGCATATTCATAGAACCGTATTCACGCAATGTGTTTTAGAGAAACTCCGAAAGGAGTGTTATACACCAAAACAGTTTAAAGAGCACTGACTACATATCGAAAAAGAGTGATTTGTCATTTTTAGTGCATTTGACTGAATGAGGAAATGAGAACTGAATGAAACCTTGTAACACACCTCAGTTGGAACATACAGTACATAAACTAGACCGTGAGTGAAAGCTTTGCGGTCTCAAATTAAGCGCTGGGTACTGGGCTAAGATGTGTAATATTAATAGTTAATTGCATACTGTATTAAATCTAGGACTCATCTGTGTCTAGGAGGGATTGATTCTGGATTTCATTAGTCTTGTGCTGAGATGGAGGTCAACTGGAAACCGTCGTAGTACTAGGAGAACTAGGTCTTCATGGTGCAGTTTGTCAATAAGACAGATTTATAGTCCTGTGGTTCATTGTCAAAAAGGAGGAGAAATTTCAGAGAGCAAGGTCAAATTCTGTTCTATGTTTTATCTTAATTGTTTATTTGTTAGATTTACGTCAGACAAAGTTAACCGAGAACAATTAATTCTCATATTAATAATGATGTAACACTGACATCATAGCCGTTTTAGCCAGTCACTCTGCAAGAAGTCGCTCCTGTGCAGAGCTGTTGAGAGTATCGAAGATGGCACATTGCTCTATTCTTATCGAACTGATACATGTACCAAATATGAGTCAAGCTCAGACAGTCTGATAAGAGTTTGGCTGGTGCTCACAATGAGGCTTATTGGATTTGTGAAGATGGACTGGCATTCTCTACAGCTGCTTGACACTTGTGAGCAGCATACTTAAAATGAGCAGTTTTTTTGTTATTTACTCATGTCTTTCCAAACCCGTATGATATTTTCAAAATATATAAAAATATTTTTATATTGTTAAAAATAAATAATAGTAAATAATTAAAAATATATATTATAAAATTATCAATCTAATATATGTGTGTATATATATATATATATATATATATATATATATATATATATATATATATATATATATAGTTCCGTCCTGTCCTGAAACTCTAGAAGGCGCAGGCTGATTGGTCCTTTGCATGCAATCTGCAACCAATCACATTATCACCGCATGGCACAAGCTGACTGGCCTGTGCTGATCCTGCAGCCAATGAGATTGCTTGCTCAATATTTCAATAGTCTGGTTCAGTATTTGCTGTAAGCTAGTTCCTCTGAACCACTCCACCTCCCCAGCTCCACCTGCCTAAATCTGCTATGTGTCTTTATGCAGCAGCAGCAGATCTTACATGTTCACAGCAGCATCTCTCTGTGTCTTTTAGCAGTAGAAGCCTATATTTGCTCTGCAACAGCAGTAGTATAGCAGATCTAGTCCGCCAAGATCAAGTACTTTAACATCAATTACATGCTAAATCTATTCTCAGTTGTCATGATTGAAATATTTATATGTGCTTAAATGTCCTTGAAGTAATCAAGAATCCTAAAATTGTGCAGCTCCTAAAAACAAGCTTTTTTTTTTTTTTTACTCAAAATATAACTTAATTAAATTCTGGGGTGAAATATGACCTGGAATTTTCTTAATGAGATTCACAATTCAAATTTGCTTACTTTCATTTTACTTTCATACTACTTGGTCTAGTTTTTCTTTTAAGTCCCCCTGTAGTCACTCATTTTATCCTTTAAAACTCATCTTTGATCACCAAAATGACAATTTTCTTCATGCCTTAAAAAAGCTTGAATGTTACTCGACACCCTTGCCTCATTTAGTATGCGTGGTTCTATGAATATGCAAATGAGCCCTGCCTCCACTCACTCACCGCAGCTCAGAGATCCACTCGTTGACGATCACACGTTGATCTGATTGGTTACAAGGTAGTTTGTGACGTCAGAAACACCAGCGATTTTAAACCGTGTTTTTGAGACTGTCTTTGGTGCACTGCAGTTTTAAGGAGAAATGGTGTTACACATGGTTTGTCTTAAATTATATTAAATAAAAACACCACATAGACATATAAACAACATTAAAAGCTGGATTTTCACCACAGGGGGACTTTAAACTCAGACATATTTGTTGATTTTTCTTATGATGATCAGTGGCGGTTCTAGACCATTTCAACTGGGGGGGCCAAGCTGGGGCCAGTTGTACTGTTAGAGGGGCCTGTTACATTTAGACCTTATTGTTGTCATATAATTTTCTGCACTGCACTGCAGGCATTAACAGGCAAAATACCATGTTTATAATCATTCAACAATGTATTTGCATTTCCATTATATTTTTACATTTGCATTACATATTCAGTATTACTCACAGTAACTGTAATTGACATGATGTCCTTCTTTCTCTTCATTTTGGTGAGAACTATAGAGCAAAAGCAATGGGGACCAAGAAGCTTATTAATTCATTTACTGAAAATAACTGACTTACTAGGTAACTATGTCAAACCGTTTACAGGGTTCCTGCATAACACAGTCTCATCCCAAGACGTCATATAACTGACGTCTTGGGACGTCTTTTGCCCATACGTATCCGCCTTTTTAGGGTACCCTTAAACGTCGGTTATAGACGATCCTGGGACGTCATACAACTGACGCTTTACCTTTAACGTCAGTTAGGTGACGGGGTAGGTTTAGGGGTAGGTTTAGGTCTGGGGTAGAGTTAGGATCCGATAACGTCATCTAACCGACGTTTAAGGGTACCCTAAAAAGGCGGATATTGACGTATGGTCAAAACACGTCCCAAGACGTCAGTTATATGACGTCTTGGGATGAGACTGCGCTGTCCTGCACACTTCTTAAAGTCAAATTTAAGGCTTTTTACGGTATGAAATCAAAATTCATACCGTACATTAGGGGTGTGCAATATTGATATTTTATTGATATTAAAATATATCTCAATATTTTCAATGTTTTGTTGATAATTAGATGATATTTTACTGATTGTGTGTTTGTGCTGGTGCCATGGCTGGTTTACGATGTATTGTTGACAGCTGACTCACGAAGATATTCATATTTTTTAATATTCTATGCAGTGGTCAGTTAACAGCAGGGACCGAAATTAATTTTTTAATTAATTTTTTAATTAATTTTAATTTGCCACCTTAAATTGATTTCCAGGGGCATTTTCACCTATATATGGACATTCTTTCTAAACTTATTTAGAGTTATGAATCACCTTTTATGTCAAATACTAACATTCAAATTATTCAGTAATTATTTATACAATAATACTTAATTATACAATAATTATACAGTACCACTGTTACCAGTCAAATTAAAGTTGCAGTAGGGAGTTTTGAGAAAATGTTGACTTAGCCTGAAAATTTGAACAAGCACAACTTCCAGGTCCAACCCCCTTGCTCTCTTCTGCGCTACAGCCCTCCCTCCACAGCTCCTCCCCCACAGCGGAGCCTGCCGTGAACGCGCAGACTAGTAAGCAGGACCACCGAATACGGCAGATTATAAACAGTTATGGAACATTCACTAATAGGGACGAAACATCAACAATATGCTTTACATTGACTATGGCCTGCCCATACTTTGACTACAAACTTGGTCCTCAAATCATTATGTATTTTGCAATACATGTAACTTTATAACGTTGCACTCGTTCTATAAGTTATAAATAGCTAGTAAAATAACGTTAAAGGATTAGTTCACTTTTAAAAAAAACTTTTGCTGATAATTTACTCACCCCCATGTCATCCAAGATGTCCATGTCTTTCTTTCTTCAGTCGAAAAGAAATTAAGGTTTTTGATGAAAACATTCCAGGCCTTTTCTAATAATGGACTTCAATATAGGACACAAACGTTTCAAGGACCAAATGACAGTTTCAGTGCAGCTTCAAAGGGCTTTAAACGATACCAGACGATGAATAAGGGTCTTATCTAGCGAAACGATCGGTCATTTAAAAAATAAATACAAAACTTTAAGTTTTATAAGCACAGATGCTCGCCTTGCTCTGTTCTGAGATGTACGTTTGTGATCCTGTTCGAAGTCGTTCATCAAAATGAACAAATCTTTTTTCGAGTCATTTCGTTCGTTGAATGAACGAAATGACTCCGAAAAAGACTCGTTCAAAATGAACAAATCTTTTTTCGAGTCATTTCGTTCGTTGAATGAACGAAATGACTCGAAAAAAGATTCGTTCATTTGGATGAACGAGATCGAACAGGAGAGTCACGAACGACGGTACGCGCTCGCGCTGTGAAAGAGAGGGGTGATCAGCGCGTACACGAGCGTGATTGACACTGCTAAGACATTCCTCCTGGCTCTGATTGGTTGTTTCTGACCGGGAGCGGTGTATTTCTGCAAATGGCAATAGGACCACAGGGAGGAGCCAGAGGAGCTTGATTTTTTCCACAGATTATCTGTCTCATATTCTACTGTCAGGACATAATGACAGTTTTAACAAATACTTGTTTACAAAAGTGACCTACTGGAGCTTTAATTCATTCAATCAAAATCCATCTTTGCAGTGCAGAGGAGACACAGAAGCGGCATTAATATATTTACACTCCATTTACAATTGCATAAATAAGGCTATGAGATTTTTTTAAAATCAATATTTAAATATGAAATGATTTCTAATTTTAACTTTTAATTAAAGGGTAGCCTACTTTAAATATGAAACTAAAACCGCCAGTAGGCGGCGGCAAGTCACAGTCTTAATAAGTGAGTTGAGGGATTCATTCATTCAACCGATTTGTTCAAACGGCTGATTCATTCGGGAAAGAAGCAAGTGATTCCTTCAAAACGCGGATTTCAGTCAATAAATTATCGCTGTCTGTTGCATTGAGACTCTGCTACTGTTTCATTTTGAAATTCTAGTCGGCGAAATAAAGGGAAAACAAACAATATTGACAATATTGTGTCTAAAAAGTAACTCCCAATGTTAACTTATTGTGAATTTAACTGTTGTATAACATCAATATCACAGTTGCAATTGTGCACGAGAAAACGGCACTCTTGCTGATTTGATATTCTAATATAAGAACATAATATGATATAAATATAAGACATAAACTAATTTGGGGACATAGCCTACCTATGAACCGCACACAGCAGTGAAATGACGATAGACAAACAAGATGTCAGCTCACAGTGCCTCGTATAGCTACAGTTAAAACATTGATTACAAAATCATAATAGACAATACACATCGCACACCCGATACGCACATAAAGAATGAACTTGCAACTGAACTGACATTTACCAGCTTTCTCCTTCTCTCCTCTCTCGCGTGCAGGAGACAGACGTTATTCTGCCGCGATTCCCGCGAATTGTCACGTGAACAAGCAAATCCACAAAGATAGAATAATAAAAAAGTAATACGCATACAACGATAGCAAAAAACAGTTTTGTAAAAATTATTTCACACTCTACATTTAGGGGGCCCACAAGGGGGGCCAAGCTTGTTGTCACAGGGGCACGGGCCCCCCTGGCCCCCCCTCTAGAACCGCCACTGATGATGATCCCCCTAAAGAAAAAAACAGACCATAAAATAAGTACATAGGACTTTTCCGTTATATTTCAAGACGTCAGTTAAGGTATTTAGTGAATAACCAAATACAAATTTCAGTCTGTTTCTCACCCAAAACTCTCATATGGCTGTAGAAGTCTTGAAATAATAGACCACAATTTGCATGTTCACTAAATCAATCAGTCAATCACTTATTCGATTGTGATTATTAAATTGAAATTTAACATTTAGACACCTTGAGCATTTTTATATTCATGTCAGAACAAGCTCTACTGTTACAAGGTACAACGAGTATGAATTGTGTCCTAAAGACAATCCTAAACATTTCTCAGAAGGTTTTGTGGATAAACTCAGATGTGTCCCATCTTAGATCAGTCTTGTTCTCCGTCATTACTTGACAAACCGTCCCTGCATCTCACAGTGTTTCAGGGAGACAACACGTTTCGTTCTAGTATTACACAATGTTCCAGGACATTTGTTTTAACCAGCACCATTTGAAATTGCTCTGCTTCATTTAGACTGTGTGTGTGTGTGGAGGCTGGTGATTTACAGCAAAAATACAGTTAAATATATGATGAGTGTGTTTACCCAGCAGCTCAGATGTGTAGTAAAACAGCTCAGGGCTGGAAAGCTCTTGATGTACGGTGTGTGTTTTTGTGTCTTTGAAGAGCATAGGCAAATGAAATGCGGGTTCTCTGAAGAGAACGTCTGTGTATGGACTCGTTCAATAAGGGACAAGATCCCTCTCTCTCATCTCTGGCTGGTTCATTAATGAATTGATCACAAAAATATGGAGTTCATGTGGCTATAAAGGGAAGGTTGTGGTTTGACCTCATAAGTTATTGCTATATTGGAGACTGATGATATAGTGATGACAAAAGTATTCTAATGACCTCATTCTGGGTAAAAGATGGATTAGCTCAAATGGATAATGGGTTTTAATTTGAGCTAACTTTGACTCCTTTGTGCTGAGAAAGAGTCCAACTACTATTGTGTTACATAATTATATTTTCCCCAAGCTTTACTTGGGTGAATGTCTCAAATGCCATTCTTAACTCTCGTTATTTTAATGCGAACATGAACGTGAGATATTATTTTGATTGTAATCTAATATATAATGTAAATTGTTTACATCATAGAATTTGCTAGAAACTAATCTAGATTAAATTTAATGGTAATTTTAATGAAGTATTAGTGCTGGGCAACGATTAATCTCATCCAAAATAAAAGTTTGTGTTTACATAATATATATGTGTGTACTGTGTGTATATATTTAAGAATTTTTATTTATTTATATATAAAATATTTATATTTAGATGTAATATAAATTATGTATAAATATATATACAATATATACACATGCAAATATTTCCTTAATATATACATGCCTGTGTGTGTATTTATATATACAAAATAATTATACACATTACACACACATATATCATGTAAACAAACTTTTATTTTGGATACGATTAATCGCGATTAATCGTTGCCCAGCATTAAAAAATATAAATTCATTTATTAGATTTCTTTGGGAAAATAGTGCTTAAATATCTTAAAAATAATCAGAAATCTTAAAATCCCTAGAACAAACTTGACTTTGTTTACGCACAAAATACTTCTTGAGTGAAATATGACCTGAAAATATCTTCATAAGATTCACCAACTTGCATTTTGCTTTCTGCATTTGCCAAGAGTTTTATTCTTCACCTTAAACACAGACATATTTGTTGAATCAATAGAGTCATCAAAGAGCCTGCATCTTTTCCCAACTGTCTTATTACAGTGAGTGACATATTGAGACGTTTCATTGATCATAATGCCATCTAATTGTCTCGTGGTGATGACATAATAAGGAATGTGATTGGGCGAGCAGTCCTGTCCGATCTCTTCATCCCCGTGTGATGACTCTCCATCTCTCAGCTACCCAGAACCCCCTGCTGAGGCTCAGCGTGTTGTCTCTCTTTGTTTAAATATTGATGGCGCTGTGCTGCTTTAGACACCTGCTGAAATGGCCAGGGAATGAACAGCCTCTGGGAGAAAACAGCAGAATAAAGAAAAGTCCTTGAGAGATTCACCAGTCAGGGAATAAGAACATGACTTGGCTAAAAAGTAATGAATGAGAGTTCAGTGCCATGAATATATGATCATAATCTTGGAATTTACATGCAATATGTATACGTAAATCGGTCGGTCAGTAAGATGTTTTTTGTTTGTAAAATTTTTTGTTTGTAAAAGGATTAGTTCACTTCAGAATTAAAATTTCCTGTTAATTTACTCACCCACACGTCATCCAAGATCTTCAGTCGAAAAGAAACACGATCCCAGCCGAGGAATAAGAGTCTTATCTAGCCAAACCGTGGCTCACCTTTTGACCACAAATGCTCATCTTGCACGTCACACGACTTCACACATTACGTAATTACGTTGGAAACGTTAGGCGGTAACGTGACGTAGGGCGAAAAACTCCATCTCATTTTCTCCTCCAACTTCACAAATTGTCCCTGGACGTTTGACTCAGTTTTTGCACTTTCGGTACTTCCACCTACATCACGTGTGACTTTTCAACATGATTACGTAATGCGTAAAGTCGTGGATGTGCAAAACGAGCATTTGTGGTTAAAAAGTATCTAAATTTCTTTTTAGAAAATGAGCGCTGGTTTATCTAGATAAGACTCTCATTCCTCGACTGGGATCGTGTAGAGACTTTGAAGCTGCACTGAAACTCACATTTGGACCTTCAAACCATTGGACCCCATTGAAGTCACTATATGGAGAAAATCCTGGAATGTTTTCCTCAAAAACCTAAATTTCTTTTTTCAACTGAAGAAAGAAAGACTTGAACATCTTGGATGATGTGGGGGTTATTAAATTAGCAGGAAATTTGAAGTCTGAAGTGAACTAATCCTTTAAAGGCTTTTGAAAGGTGTGTAACGGACGACCAAACCGTCATTTTTTTTAAAGATCTCTGTGGAAACATGACAGCTAATGCCGAAGTGAGTCCTCTCCATCCACTTTAGCAGTTGTTGAAAAGACTTTAGATGGTTTTTACACTTGGCACTCAGCACACAGCGACTTCCAGAGCTCTGTAAGTAAATAATGATTCAGTTCTGACCTTAGAGCGTTTTAAACCCTCACATCACTGTCATGGCTCGGCCGGCGCGGACCACTGGGAGAACTCAAACATGCCTATTGTATCTGGTAAAAAGCACTCTGGGAGTGTTTATTCCAGCCAATCAGATTGCCTGGAGCTGGTTTACCAGTGACGTTGATGGCATAAAGCTTTATGCTCTATAACCTGACAGCCGTACATTAGCAGTTTGAGTTGAACACACGATTAACCACGCGTCTCAGTGGGAAAAAAGCTGAGTTTTGGATAATTTCCCGGCTCCCCCATGTCATCCGAGGTCTCTGTGAGCTGCAGTTGAAAAGAGGAAGAGGTTAAAAGAGGTTAAAAGAGGTGGCAGCTGTGTTCAGCACATGCAGATTCACCGGTGACCTTCAGCGAGACAGAGAGGCCGTGTTTTGAAAGCCTCCGCGGGTGATCCGAGTGCTTTTATTGATCAGTCTCCTCGGGAACACGCTCCGATGCAATCCGAGCTCGCTCTGACGTAAGAGGACGACTTTTTTACTCAGACAGACCACTTTGTCACCGTTGTTCTCGATTTCTGTGCTTTAAAAAGAATGCTGTGGAAATAAACTCGTCTTTTGATTGACCCATTTGGCCGGGGCTTGTTTCCTCCGAGGAGGGATTGTCTCTTCAAAAAATTTGGATGAGGAAAATAATAATCAGTATAAAAATAAGTCAATGCAAATATTACAAAACATGACATTAGAAAGCGTATAAATCATTCATTTTTCTAAAGTCACACTGTTCAGAGGTGATGCCAATGGTTAAAGATACGGTGGGAACACTGCAAAAAAGGCTTTTCGTAGTATTTTTGTCTTGTTTCCAGTCCAAATATCAAAACATTCTTATGTCAAGAACATTTACTAAGTAAAATGACTTAAGAAATTATAACAAAAACAAATATAAATTAAGTGAGTTTTTGCTTAAGCTAAATTATCTGCCAATGGGGTTAAGAAAAATATCTTGTTTTCCATTTGAATTAAGATTATGTTCCTTGTTTTCCGTTTGGATTAAGATTATTTTCCTAGTTTTCCATTTGAATTAAGATTATTTTTCTTACCCCAAAAATAATCTTGTTTTCCATTTGAATTAAGATTATTTTTCTAGTTTTCCAGTTGAATTAAGATAATTTTCCAGTGTTCCATTTGAATTAAAATTGAATTATTAAAATACTAAGTAAGAAAGCATTTTTTGCAGTGAAGCAGAGTCTCTCTCAAGTTCTGCAAAGTTACAAAGTCCCTCCAGCGGGAGTTATTCTCTATATCAGTGTCATTCATAGAGACAGGAACTAAACAATCGTTACTGACAGACTGGGAAGAGAGGAGCTGCAACAATGGAGAATATGTAGAAAATAATTTAGTTTTTTGAACACTGAAGCATGAAAAACTCTACTAGAGTAGAGCCCAAAAACTAATATAACATGGCCTCTTTAAGAATTAATAGGGAAGAGTCACATGCGCTGTGATTGGCCTATTACAATGTTCATGATAAATCCCGCCTCTCGTTTTCCGGCGCGTTCCGCAACAACAACAAAAAAGTGTTACTGTGAAAACCAATTAAAAAGTAAATAACTCGCTCACTTGACATCACTGCTTTGCCACGTCACAATAAAACTTCACATGACTTGAAAACATGATCTGAGAGGGATATTTTAATAAGCAATCGGAAATAAAATCTCCATGTCTGTGACCATCATGACACATGTATTGTGAAAATAAGGCAACTAATAAAACAACTGAACATCAGTTAACAAATAAAATGAACATGAAAATGACATTTGTTACTATGTTCATATTGTTTTGTTTTTCTTGATTAGATGCTCAAAAAATACTAACTTGATGAGAAAATTATTTCGTTTGAATAAACAACATTAATTACGTTGTTGTGATGTAATAGAACTATTGGTTGGTGTTGTTCTTTTCTTGAAAGTATAAGTAATGGTTATTGTTGTTTAACCTGAAAAATGTGTCAACATTAAAGAGATAGTTCACCCAAAAATGTAAATTCTGTCAGTATTTACTCTCCCTCATGTTGTTCCAACCCTGTAAGACTTTCGTTCATCTTCGGAACACGAATTAAGATATTTTTTATTAAATCTGAGAGCTGGATCACTCCTCCATAGGCTTCTAAGGGATTGAAACTTGCCGGCCCCAAAAAGTTATTAAAGACATCGTTAAAATAGTCCAAGTGACTACAGTGACTCAATCTTAAGTTTATCAAACGATAAGAATACTTTTTGTGCGCAAAACCCCCCCAAAATAACGACTTTGTTCAACTATTAATTTCCTTTTCTGTGGGCCTCGAGTCAGTTCACTAGTGTAATAGCGTACAGTAAGTGTTTCTGTGTTGTACGTCACACGTAGGCTCACTATTGGCCGACGCTGGTCATGTGTGTGATGCGTGTGACGTACAACAACAGAAGCGCTGCGCTATTACACTAGTGAACTGACTCGAGGCCCACATAGAAGGAAATTAATAGTTGAATAAAGTCGTTATTTATTATTTTTTTTTGCACACAAAAAGTATTCTCGTCGTTTAATAAACTTAAGATTGAGCCACTGTAGTCACTTGGACTATTTTAACGATATCTTTAATAACTTTTTGGGGAACAAGTTTCAATCCCTTAGAAGCCTATGGAGGAGTGATCCAGCTCTCAGATTACATCAAAAATATCTTAATTCGTGTTCCGAAGATGAACGAAGGTCTTACAGGGTTGGAGCAACATGAGGGAGAGTAAATACTGACAGAATTAATTTTTGGGTGAACTATCCCTTTAAGTGCAACTGGAACATGAGTTTACATTTAAAACATTAGATAAATAATAAAAGCATCTGCAAAATGTATTAATGCAGGTAAATGTATGTGTGTCAATTCACTCTCCATTGGCAAGTGTGGCCAAAGTACATTTTGGACCTCTAATGCATCACAGTTTCAATCACTGCTTTTACTTGCATTTTAAACATGCAACCAGAGTTTGAATGAGTAAGAGAGTGCGTTTGAGTGAGTGTGCAGTTAAAGTGTCTAATTCCCGCTCTAGCAACATCGAGTCTCTAAAGCCCCCATATCTTTCACCATTCAACCCAATCCAGGTGATGGAATGAGGGAAATGGGCCTCGATTTGTTCAGAAATGGTGCTTGTGTGTCCCCTGAGGCTGCATCTGGGTGTTTCGTGAGGATGTAATTAACTCACGCTGGTGTTTGGATGTGTCTTTAGAGCAAACAGGGTAGCACTCAGGCCCAAATTACCCTTAGCAGCGTCTTGCATATATTAACTCCAGACAATTGAATGGCTTTTGATGAGGATCTGCCGAAACAGGGAAGGATGTTTGTGTGGCGATGCATCACCTGCATGTCTAGCAATGCATTTATCCTGTGTGTGTGTGTGTGTGTGTGTGTGTGTGTGTGTGTGTGTGTGTGCGTGTGCGTGTGCGTGTGCGTGTGCGTGTGCGTGTGTGTGTGTGTGTGTGTGTCACACTTGACCCTAAACAGCCTCTTAAAACATTGTGAATACTTATGAAAAAACACTTTTGGAAAATGTTGATTTACCATAGAAGATAATTTTGATTGATTGATTTAGTATTTATTTTTATTTGGTCATTTTAGGCAAAAATGACAGTTTTAGTAAGGCACTTAAAATGTAAACAAATCCATACACTCTAAAGGGTTTAAAAGCAGAAATGTACAGTTAAAAATCTATTTTTTGATATGTAAAGTTGTCAAAATCATCCTTTTTTAGGTTGTGCATGAGATGCTTTTCATGGGTAATGATATGAAGTTGAAAACCTGAATATCACTCAACACACACTTAACAAAGATTGTTGAATGGTTCTGTCACACTAGTCTTGCAGCTGTACTTCTGCGTTCTTTGCTTTGCCCACTTTCATTGTGAGTGTGTTACTGTCCACAGTGATTTTTTTAATTTTTGATATAGGGATGAGGGGTGTATATAGCTATATTTCAATCCAAAGTTGCGAATTTAACTTATGTGCAAAATTGGAATATATTGCATCAAACATTTGTGAATAAAGCAGCGTTTCCATGTGTTGAAGTGAACAAAATAGGCACTTCCAAGGAAGTTGCCACAAAATACTGTATCTGTTATAAAAATGGAAGATGTTGCAATCAAGGAAGCCACTGTGGCTCTTTTTTTGTACAGTACATCATAAATGTGTCTCAGAACTCAATAAAAGGTTATCTGGTGTTTGGGAACGCAGAGACTTCTGAGAGGGAGTTAAACTGAATCATTCTGATGATTCTTTGGTTCAGGCTTTTCAGAACGATCAAACCTACATTTAAAGATCCTGTACAATGTGATTGGTCCATTGGTTTGTCCAGTTATCCAATCACATCCTCTGTTGAGGCAAAGTCATATTAGTTTTCTGCTGCACATTGAGGGAATTATTCGGTAATGATGTGTTTCAATCATGGTTTATGCGCATTTCTTCTTATCAGATAAAAATGTATCGGATATTAAAGATGGATGGAAACAAGGATTTTGTAAAACTGTTCTAAATCTCTTGAACATTTGCTCTTAGAAGAAAAGGTTTTATAGAACCTTAAAAGGTTCTGTCAGGCGCATCATATATAGAACCTTTCCATCATGGGATCATTTTATGGATTTAGTTTTAATTAATTAAAATTGTATTCATTGTAATTACATTTTATGAAAAAAACATTTAAATTTACTCGAAAAAAATAAATAACCCTTTAAGCATGAAAGTATTATGCAATCCTTTAAGACATTTCTCCTTATATAGAACCTTTTTGGCATAAATTGAGTCGAGAACCCTAGAGTCCTTTATAGAACCCCATTGAACCTTTTTTTTTCTACAGCAATAACCTAAAAAGGAAGTGTAAAACTACAGTAAAAGAGCCCACTGAAGTGCATTAATGTAGCCAGGCCGTACGGGCCTGAAAGTTTCACCAATCCTGAATTGTTTGAGCTGAAAAAGGTGGAGCGGTAGAGTTGAGCTCAGAGCCTTACAGCCAACTGGGCCACTGAAACCAGGTCGCCCCCACGTGTGAACAACTTCTGTTAAAAAAGGCCTTCTCCTGGAAGGGAAAGACTAATTTTACATCCTTCCAAAGTCACTCTCTCTCTCTCTCTCTCTCTCTCTCTCTCTCGCGTGCGTGCGCTCAGAGATGTGGACCGTGAGGCAGAGCGAATACGCTGACATTGACACAGTTAAGACGCCATTTCAGGCTCCTCATGTGAGGAAAGATGGCCTCCGGGTCTGCTGGATCTGTTGCCGTGTTTGAGATAGCTGGCCATGAGAACTGATGGTCCAACCGAATCCAACCTTTTTTACTGGTTCTGAATAAGCATTTATACATTTTTTGGGGAGCAGTTTCTCTGCGGTTCTAATAAACATTTAAGTAGTAGGAATGACTCTTGCACAATATTCCAAGTCTTCTGAAGCCATATGTTTGTGAGGAAGTAATTTACCCTCTGCTGTACACTGTAAAAAAAAAAGAAAAAAAAAAAGAAAATCAGTCAAATTTATGGTTAAAAAATTACAGCTGTGGAAATATTAATTACCAAATTACTCAAATGTTTTTTTTTATTTTATAATTGTTTTTATTTATGAACTTAAATTTACACTAAAATGTATATTTCATTAACTGTTATAATGAAACTGTTCATTAACATATTGTTAATAACAAAATTTCTAACATCTTTTTTATTTTTTTATATTTATGTAAAAACTTGTACATTTTTACTGTATATTTATTTAATTAACTGCAATAATGTTACTAAGACTTTAAAATATACCTATAATATACCTTTAATATGATAGTATTTGGTCATTTTTTTATTAACATTAATTTAATAACATAAGATGTAGAATAAAACCATAATGTACATAAGTGATAATGAAGAACTAAGAAGAAAGTTATTTCATCATCTGTGAAGCCTGAATGTCACACATCCAATCAGGCATGTCAGTTCACGGGTTTTCAGTGTAAATTATAAAATGACTTGTTCTTTTTCACTCCCAAAAACTGTTAATCTGTAAAATTACATGGAATGTCCAAGTAGACATATTAGTTTTTCACTGTTCAGAGTAAATTAACTTACCTTAGCATTTTTACAGTATTTTACCATAAAAATTACTATAATTTTTGACATTCACACCTGTGCTTATTAACACTTTGTACATTGCAACCAGTTAAAACCTAGAATCTACGTCAAACCCGCTGCATCACACATCAAGATTGAATATGGGGTGCACTTTATTTTACAGTACATTTAAGTGCACTTACGGTTAGTACCTAGTTATTACCCAGTTGTTACAATTGCTATAAGTACATTCTATGTACATGGGGAAAAGGACTGTAAAATAAAGTGCTACCGAATATGTGCAAAATTTAATAAGGAATCTGCAACCTTTTAATCACCAACTTTGATGTTTACCCACTAGGCAACACTATCCCAAACTTACAAAGTTTGTCTGCAGTGAATAAGTTAAGGCCCATATAACTGTCCACGCTCCGAAAACTGCATTAGTGAAGAAACACCATTAACTTCAGCGACCAGAATCTCGGATTGCAACTGCGTCAAAAATCCATGAGGCGGTTGGGTCTCGAGTCAGAAACTGTGTCCTTAGGGCCAAAGTGCAAAAACATTAATAGGATTTGAATCCCATTAGGCTGGTGTAGGTGGGGTGTGTTGCTCCAACGCTATATTGCGGAGAAACATTGATTAATGGCTTGTGATTGTTGCTGTAGAGCTCACAGGCCTGAGGTCTGGAAAACCTGTGAGACTAAACCTTGACTGTTCATTATAACACAAAGCGCAATTAAAGTTGTGTCTGTGTATGTGTGTGTGCAAGTTCCAAGAGGCAAGAACCTTTGCGAATGGGAAAACAACAGAAACAATAGCATAAATGGGGCCAATTGACTAAACCTCTTGGGGGCCGGTGTGTTTGAATCTTTAAACTGGATGAAATGTTAAACAAGCTTTCATTTCAAAGCTGAACAGCATTTGGGCAGGCTTTGTTTCTGGAGAGTAGTGAAATGATCTTGGACTTGTGTGTGTTTTTCACAGAGCGCTGGCGGACATATTGAGACAGCAGGGGTCCGTTCCGATATACGAGCATGAAAACGTCGTTGCTATAGACGCCTCGCCCAAAGAGAACACGCCTGTACGGACGTCCAAGAACCACTACACACCTGTGCACAACAAAATCAACCATGGTAGGTGCTGGCAGTTCTGCCTTCTTTTTACTCACTAACAAAACTGTACTATGGTATTACCATGCTATTTTGGAGGTCACCATTAAAGTGCCGTTTTCTGCCGCGTAAATGCCATGGCGCATGAATGTGGTACTGAAAGGATGAGTTCTTTTTTTGACATGGAATTATTTTTGGAACATTCCAAAAGTTTGAAATAAGTTGCAATGGTAATGTGGTACATTTTAAAGCTTAAGGGGTCTATTTTAACGATCTAAGCACATGGTCTAAAGCGCAGGGCGCAAGTGCACTTAGGGCATGTCCGAATCCACTTTTGCTAGTTTAACGACGGGAAAAATGGTCGGTGCTCCCGGCGCATCGTCTATAAGGGTTGTCCCTATTCTCTTAATGAGTAATGGGTGTGTTTTGGGTGTAATGTGCAAAAAAACAATCAGAGTCTCATCTCCCATTCCCTTTAAAAGCCAGTTGTGCTCGCGCCATGGCGGATTTGCTATTTATATGGAGGAATTAGCAAGCGGCAAGACGCTTCTGAAGCGTCATGATCGCTGTATACGATGAACAGATTGAATTATTAGTATCTTGTTTTGTAAAATAAAATTATGTATTATAAAAATGTTATAAATATTATAAAATATAAATATAATTAAAACTTTGGCCTGGATGTTTCAGCAGCAGTTTGAGACATTTTCTTATGAAATGAGGTCATATTGTCACATTTTAGACCAAATAATCAAAAAACAATTTCACCAAGTTGCGCAGCTCTATATTGTAAATAAATAATTTAAAATGAAAACAAACAAAAAAACTCAATAAAACATTTAGTAAAAAATATTAAATATTTGATTTGTTTTTCTGCCTGTCAGTGGACCATTAACCGACATCTGAGAACCATGAACATTGGTTAAATTATTGAAATATAAATTTAAAATCTCAGTGTAAATTATTTTATGTCTAAAGGGCTAACAAAAAAAGTTTGGGAGTCTTTGGCACTTGCAACACCAAGGTCATGGGTCCGATTCGCACGGAATGCATGATCTGATAAAACATATAACTTCAATACAATGTTAGTCGCTTTGGATAAAAGTGTCCTCCAAAACACATAAATGCATAAATCCAAAAGTTTTATATGTGTGTGTGCATCTGTGTGTGGGTGTTGTACATATGCTCAGGAGTTTATTTGCGGCGATATGTATGAGGAAACATGTTGTGACATCTCTCTCCCACAGCACTTCTTGAGCGTGTTTTCTGATTCATATTTAAAATCTTGTCATCGCGCTGTTTGCCGCCACGCCGTACAAGCTAATATCAGAAATCAAATCTGAATGAATTCCCCATTCACACAGAGCGCAGCAGTCAAGCAGCCATCGAAGCACGCTCCTGATGCTCTTTTACTGACTCCAGTTCAGTGTTAGCATTAATGCAGATGTACTGTCTCGTTTGTGTTTGAGCTAATCAGT